>CM016625.1:16177772-17461102 GCA_005393395.2 Gossypium australe | reverse complement strand
TAAACTGGGGTTCAGCATTTATTGTGAACTCTCGTGTTTTAATTTTTGTTTAGCTCTTACGAGCTTCTGTTCAACTCTTACGAGCTTCTGTTAAGCTCTTATGAGCTTCTATTCAGCTTCGAGCTTTTGTTGGCGCATTCGGGAGGATCAGCTCTTATGAGTTCTGTTGATGATGTACTCTGATCTGTAAGTCGTTCCTCGAATGGAAATTCAGTAAAGTGATTTATTTAATGAGTTGAAAGACATGTTATGTATTTTTGTATTGATTTGAATACGGAGGTATTTATCAATTGAAGTTGTGAATAATAGGGAGTTGATATGAATGATTTATTTATTTGACTTGTTATAGTAGGTCGATAAGATTTATGTTTAACCATCGAACTTACTAAGATCATTAATCTCTATGTATTTTTTAACGTCTTTGTAGATTTTCAGAAAGTCGGACGATTGGATCAGCACTCAAGTCACAGCCAATTTATCTCGGTAGTTTTTGAAACATTAAATGTGGTCTATATGGCATGTATAGGCTTTTGTTCAATTTTGGTCAAAATTTAGCTTATGTATATATTATGAATAATATTTTGTTTATATAATCAACTACACATTGATATGAATTAAGGTATAAGTGTGATGTTAGTATAAGTGATATATGTTTGTATATAATTGAGTTAAAGTGAACTTTGGTAACTTGATTGGATAGGAAATTAGGTAAGTTGGATACTTGGTTGACGTGTTTTAAGTTGTCATATGATGTGCCTAAGGGCATATTTGTTGTATGTGGTGATAATACATGGTTAAGACATAATTTTAGCTTGTGTTGAAGGCCTTGTTATGGCTTGTTGATGTGCATTTTGTTGAGGATAGGTTGGTGTCAATTTGGGTGAGAAATGTGGCTTAGAAAATGGCCTATTTTCATCCACACGGTAGAGACACGGGCGTGTCTCAGCCGTGTGTGACACATGACTAGGCGACACGGACGTGTGTCTCCTGTATCTTTTAGGAATGCAAGTCAGTATGCTCAAACGGCGTAGCACATGGGCATGTGACTTGGCCGTGTGACCCAAGTAAGAGAGTTACACGGGTATGGTCACGAGTAGAGACACGGTTGTGTGTCCCTATTTTGAATGTAACAACCCAAACCCGGCCCAAACACTATGGTCGAATCTGGATCGTTACGGGAAATCTTCTCGAAAACCATTTTTGAAGCCCATTAAGCTTTGTTGAAAACTTCTCGGATTTGATTATCTTGATAAAATCATACTTAGTGTTTATTTTTAAAAACAAATATTTAAGCCCATTATAAAACAAATTTCAACTGTGCCCGATGGCATTTTAAAATATTTTCGTGTTTAATTGGAAAAACATGTGAATTTAATTTAAATTTTAATAATATAGTTTTAAGCAAAATATCCTACATATGAGAAAAATAACAAAAATAAAGTTTAGGGAGGCCTTATTACATCCAAAATAAAATAAACCAATAATAAAAATAAAATGACTAAATTTGAACTTCAATTAGTTCAAGTCCACTGCATGGCCACCTCGAGTCATCCCGGCTCCACATCCGCAATCTAAGTGTCACCTGAAAAAAAAAAATATAAAGGAGAAGGTGAGTCACCAAGACTCAGTATGTAACCCTTCCCCCATTTTAAAGCATTTTCATACACATCAAATAACAAATTAATTATGCAAATCATCATGTGTCCCAACCTAGCCAGCCATACGCCACTGTCTACCCCGTTGTGGTACCAAACCACTGGTGGTGCCAAACCACTGGTGACATATAGTCACGATGTGCTACCAAAGCACTGGTGTCCGTAGACACAATCGGGTGATGGGGCCAACCCATCGTGTGATACCAAATCACTGGCAGACGATCCCATATCTCAAGTGGGGCCAACCCACGGTGGTGTTAACCACAGGGACAAGTCGCTGCTGAGGTGCCAAACCTCTGGAGGTACCAAACCTCTGGTGACCGTAGTCACAGTGTGTTACCAAAACACTGGTGCCCGTCGGCACGATCAATACTGCCCCCTCCACTCAATCAACCCACATAGGCAATGATCATAACAGATTTATAAAAATATATTATCACAACATGCTTCCCAAAAGCATCAAGTAGCAATCATATGCACAGGTACTTACCTGGTTACCCCGTATACCGTTACGGTATTCAAGCCTTTGCTATATATATCAAAATAGCAATCACATTACTTAGCATAATTTAATGAGTTAAATGGTGTGTATGTACACACCTGTCACCACGGTATTCTCAAATCCCGAAGAAAGCCAATCGGCCACACTCTAAGTCCTTGCCCCTATATTCGGCCAACTAACAAGGTTAGTATTATGGGCCATTCGGCCAAATCCAAAATTTTCAAAGGGTTAATATTTAACCCGAAAGCCTTACCTTAACACCCTTGAGTACTAGCCACCAAGTGTTTCTGCTTCCCTAATCGGCAATCATTAAGTTAGTAACCTTCGGCTTACTCGAATATCATGAATAAAGAAAACAGATCTTACCACCTTATCCCAAATCGATTGCTATAGGTTTGGAGGATTCAACCTATCGCGTGGAGATCCCGAAGTCCTAGATGAAATCGGCTTCAACCAACAAGATTAGCCCATCATTAGCTTATGCCGAATTTCGGCTTTTCCTTAAGTCCAAATCAATAGATCATAAGAGTGAATACTAAACATTCGGTTAGAACCCCTTACCTTCTCAACCGATTGGAAAGAAAGTCCCGAAACGTCCTGTACCACCTTTGGTATTCGGCCAAAGTGCCTCCAAGTAAGAGAAAAGATTTTCGGCACTGCAAGGGGGCGTATTCGGCCTAGGGAAAAATAATGGAAGAAGGGGATGAAGTTTTGGTAATAAGAAGTGAATGTTCGGCCAGCAAAGAAAAGAAAAAGAAGGACTTGAGGATGGAATTTCGGCAAAAGAGGGACAATAGTGAAGAAAAGGAAAATAGGATGATAGCTAGGAGCCTTAAATAGAATTCGGCCTCCCCCTAGTTGCCTTGCCGTCCACTTCTATTAACCAAGGAGTTCAAACTCCATTAATCTCCTTGAATTGCTCTTGGCCACTCCTTTAATTTAATTCAATATAATCTTGAATTAATCTCCATAATCCATCAAATATCCCTTTTTATCTTCTATTATCATGAAATCTAAATAATAATAACTAATTAATCCTTTAAATCAAATAATCCTCTTAATATCCAATTAATAATCTATTTTAAAACTTAATAATATCCCACACATTATCCTTAGAATTTTAAGGAAATTAAAGCTCTTATTATCACTAAAAAAAATAATTAAAGAGAGAAAAACTCTCTACATGTGCCGTCCCATTATAGTGCCAAAAAGAGGGATTTTTGTGACTCGAACCAAGGCTCTCCTTGCTCCCTTGGTGGCGTCACACTAGCTCCCAAGTGGGCTCAGTTTGCCACTTAATCTAGGCTCATCTTATGTCCAATTCCTCCCCATTTATTCTTATAACACCCTCCTGCTTAGGCTCCCTATTTTTAAAGCTTGAAAATAATATTTTTCCTACTACTTGAGCTTACCAAAAATCCATAATTAAACCTTATCATTCAATAAATGATATCACCACAGTTCATACATAAGAAAAATAATTACATTCCAAATAGCCCCATTTTCGGGATGTTACAGTTCTACCCCCCTTAAAATAAATTTCGTCCCCGAAATTACTTAACTAGAAAAGGTGGGGGTATTGCTGCCTCATTACATCCTCGGGTTCCCACGTAGCTTCCTCTGTACCATGGTTCCGCCATAGTACTTTTACCAAGGGCACTGATTTCCTACGTAGAACCTTCACATCTCGGTCCAAGATCTGAACTGGTTCCTCTTCAAAAGATAAATCTGGATTCACCTCGATCTCTGCCACTGGCACAACGTGCGATGGGTCTGACCGATACCGTCTCAGCATTGATACGTGGAAGACATCATGGATCTGGTTCAGTTCGGCCGGTAACTCAAGCTGGTACGCCACTGGTCCAACACGCTTAATCACTGTATATGGCCCGATGAATCTTGGGCTCAGCTTTCCTTTTCGCCCAAATCTCAACACCTTTTTCCAAGGCGACACTTTCAGAAAAACCTTGTCTCCCACAGCATACTCCATCTCCTTGCGTTTTAAATCCGCATAGGATTTTTGCCTATCCGATGCTTCCTTAAGACGAGACCGAATCACCTTGACTTTATCCTCCGTCTCTGTCACCAACTCTGGACCCAAAATTTGTCGTTCGCCTAATTCTGTCCAACATGTCGGAGTACGACACTTCCGTCCATACAGTGCCTCATACGGAGCCATCTGGATACTTGCCTGGTAGCTGTTGTTGTAGGCGAACTCTGCCAATGGTAGAAACTCCTCCCAACTACCACGAAAATCCAAGACGCATCCTCTTAACATATCCTCCAAGATCTGTATCACTCTCTCCGATTGTCCGTCCGATTGTGGATGGAAAGCTGTACTGAAGTCCAACCGCGTACCCAAAGCTTGGTGCAAGGCCTTCCAAAACCTTGACGTGAACCTGGGATCCCTATCCGAGATGATTGATGTTGGAACCCCATGCAATCTTACTATCTCCGAGACGTACAGCTTGGCTAGCTTCTGAAGAGAAAAATCCATCCTCACCGGTATGAAGTGAGCCGACTTAGTTAACCGGTCTACTATTACCCAAACCGCGTCTCTCTTACTGGGCGTAAGGGGTAGCCCACTAACAAAATCCATAGTGATCCGTTCCCACTTCCATTGGGGAATCTTCACTGGCTGAAGCAACCCTGACGGCAACTGATGTTCAGCCTTGACCTGCTGACAAGTCAGACACTTACCAACAAACTCTGTCACTTCACGTTTTAACCCGGGCCACCAAAACTGCTCTCTAAGATCCCTATACATCTTGCTTCCTCCCGGATGCATAGCGTAAGGGCTGCTATGTGCATCATGGAGAATCCTCTGCCTCAATTCCACATCCTTTGGCATACACGCTCGCCCTTGATAGCATAATACTCCATCACTCGACAGGTTATATCCTTCCAAACCACCCTCTTGAACTTGCATTCTCTTAGCATTTAACCCTTTGTCCACTAACTGCTTGTCCTTAATCTCCTCGATCCATGTCGGCTTAACTTGAAGTTCTGCCAAGAGACTCCCATCGTCATATAGACTCAACCGGGCAAACATCGCTCTTAAGTCCGTCACAACCTTCCGGCTCAACGCGTCAGCTACTACGTTAGCCTTGCCTGGATGGTATTCGATTGAACAATCGTAATCCTTCAAGAGTTCGATCCACCGACGTTGTCTCAGATTCAGATCCTTCTGAGTCAAAAGATACCTCAAACTCTTATGATCCGTGTAGACTATCGACTTCTCCCCATAAAGGTAGTGTCTCCATATCTTCAGTGCGAAAACGACTGCGGCTAACTCCAAATCGTGAGTTGGGTAGTTCAATTCGTGTGGTCTTAACTGACGGGACGCATAGGCTACTACCTTCCCATCCTGCATCAACACACATCCCAAACCAGTATGGGATGCATCACAATAGACCGTAAACAACCTTCCTGCTTCAGGCTGTACCAAAACCGGAGCTTCCGTCAAAATTTTCCTTAGCTTATCAAAGCTTTCTTGCTGCTTTTCCGTCCATACAAATGGGACTCCTTTTCTTAGTAGCTTCGTCAACGGTGCTGCGATTAGAGAGAATCCTTCCACGAATCTCCGATAGTATCCCGCTAGACCCAGGAAACTTCGGATCTCCGCCACTGACCTAGGCGGTTTCCAATCCAATACCGCTTCAATCTTACGAGGGTCTACTCTAATTCCTTCCGCCGATACCACATGTCCTAAGAAAGCCACCTCCTTCAGCCAAAATTCGCACTTACTGAATTTGGCATATAACTGCTTCTCCCTCAATACTTGCAGAACTATCCGTAAATGCTTGTCATGTTCTTCCTCCGTTTTAGAGTACACCAAGATGTCGTCAATGAATACCACGACGAATTGGTCTAGGTACTGCTGAAATACTCTGTTCATCAAGTCCATAAATGCCGCCGGCGCGTTGGTCAACCCGAATGGCATTACCAGAAACTCGTAATGTCCATACCGAGTTCTGAACGCCGTCTTGTGAACATCCACTTCCTTCACCCTTAATTGATGATAACCCGACCTAAGGTCAATCTTTGAAAATACCGACGCTCCCTTCAATTGGTCAAATAAGTCGTCGATCCGAGGCAACGGGTACTTGTTCTTGATCGTTAACTTGTTCAACTGACGGTAGTCGATGCACATCCGCATGGACCCGTCCTTCTTCTTGACAAACAGCACAGGTGCTCCCCACGGGGATATGCTTGGTCGAATAAACCCTCTATCCAATAGCTCCTGAATTTGGGCCTTCAGCTCCACCAATTCCTTTGGTGCCATTCGGTATGGTGCTATAGACACGGGTGCCGTTCCGGGTAGCAAGTCAATACCGAATTCAACTTCCCGATCTGGAGGCAGACCTGGAAGTTCTTCCGGGAATACGTCAGCAAATTCCCCAACCGTTCGAACCTCAACTACTGACTCCTTAGCTTCCAAAGCACAGATCCTAACCAAATATGCCTCGCAACCCTTCCTGACCATTCTTTCGGCCTTCAAGGCCGACACCACATTGGATAGGTAATTCCTTCTATCACCTATCATAACCACTTCATCACCCTCAGCCGTCTTAAGCACCATGCGCTTAGCCGCGCAATCCAAATTCGCCTGATACTTAACTAGCCAATCCATTCCAAGGATCAAATCGAACTCTCCGAAAGGTAGTTCCATCAGATCGGCTACAAACACGACCCCTTGGAGTTCTAGGGGTACACCTCTATAAAGTTTGTCCACTACTACAGAGTGTCCTAGGGGGCTTAGCACAGTCATCTTCCTAAGAGTAGTTTCAAAGTCTAGGTCCATAGTCCCTACCACACTACTAGCAATGTACGAGTGCGTCGAACCCACATCAATCAATGCAACATAAGGTAAACCAAATATTAGAAACGTACCGGTTATGACGTCCGGTGCGTCTCCCTCCTCGCGACGCTTCGCTGCATAGACTAAGCCAGGCTGCCTAGCCTCTGTGTTACCCGAACCTCTGCCCTGAATTCCACGACCTCGGTTGGAACCATTGTTTCCTCTGCCATTACCACGACCCCTCTGTGGTGGTCCAACATTTCTGCCCTGAGCGCGATTCTGACCTTCGGGCTGATCCTTAGCTACCTTTTGAGGACAGTCCCTTACCCGATGCTCCAAAGACCCACACTCAAAACAACCTTTGTTACCGGTCCAACAACTCCCCCAATGGGTTTTTCCACAGCGGTTGCACTGAGTTGGCCTTTGATTAGTAGTCGTGGGCCTTGCTGCCTGATTTGGCCCACTTGGCCTAGCCTTTTTCTGGACATTACCACCTGACCCAGCTGGCCCAAATCCTCTCTTCTGATTATTCTTGCTATAGTTTTGTCTCACAGTCTCCTTAATCCCTTCGGCCACCTTGGCCTTCTCCACTAGAGATGAGAACTCACGAACCTGCTGCGGGGCAATTAGCAATCTCAGATCATCTCTGAGCCCGTCCTCAAAGCGGACACAGCGCTCATGTTCGGTGGCTACGATTCCTCTGGCATACCTACTCAGCCTTAAAAACTCCGCCTCATATTCCGCTACTGACTTAGTTCCTTGCACTAGCCCTAAAAAGGCTTTCCTCTGAGCATCCGTATAGCTAGTGCCTACATACTTCTTCTGGAAGGCAGTTTTGAAGTAGTCCCACGTGAGATCATCAGCTGTGGCTCCATCCCGGACTGTCAGCCACCACTGGTACGCCTCATCCTTTAGAAGCGACACCGCCCCTTTCAGCTTCTCCTCCTCAGTCAGGTCGAGATCATCCATAACCCTTTCCGTAGATTCCAGCCAATATTCTGCAGCACTGGGCGCCACTCCTGAGACACCACGGAATACCTCGGCCCCGTTAGACCGAATTCTCTCGGGAACAGACTTCCGAGCTCCCAAATTCCCACCAGCCCCGGCCACCATCTCCAACACTCGCAAAACAGCTTGCGACACAGCCTCACCACCGGTCTGGTCCTGCTCCTCAGCCCTGAAAGTAGGAGGTGGTGGTGGCGGTGGTACCTCGTTTTCCGAACCTTGACCTGACCTGACGGGTTCAGACACCGTCATTCGACCCCTACCGCGTCCACGACGTCCACGTCCTCTAGAACTCATTCTATCTACGGCGCTTTAATCTGATTAAGAAAATTTTATGTGTTAGCATTTGTTTCACTTTCTTATTCGCGAAGACATTTTATGAACAGAATTTAATTAGGGGTTCTTTCGAGCAAACACGGTTTCAGTCTTCTATCCTAGTTCACACAAAAAGTTCATGCATCCATTCCTTAATGCTTTCCATACCTATTCACTCTTCGGACATTTCTGCCCATTTCCAACCCAGGGGTATTTTCGTCATTTTCCCTACAGGGTATTTTCGTAAATAACGAAATTTTAAAACTTTAGTAAAGTAGGTCATTTGAAATCCCCAAAACTGGAGGACATTTATAAAAATTTGTAAATTCGTAATCGTTTTGAAACCAGGGGTATTTTGGTAATTTTGTCAATCAGGGCAATTTTGTCATTTTGATAAATCAGGGATATTTTCGTCAGTTGTAAAACTTCGAGGGTCCCTTTTTGAAAATGTTTCTTTTCAAATAGCAATGTTTGTAAAAATTTCTAAAACCAGGGTCATTTCGGTAATTTGCAACTTGAGGGCGTTTTCGTAATTTTCTAAGCCAAAATATTTCAGTGTTGATTTTCAAAACTAAGTTGTTGGATACTTCTAAAGTAGTTGAAATTTTGAGCAAAACCATTGAACTGATATTTCATGAGTCATGGGCGTTTTAGTAATTTTACCCCTAAGGGCATTTTTGTAATTTTCCAAAAATTTGAGTTTTTCGAGGAAAACGTTGTAAATATGATTTTTTTTTTTTCGATTTGAAAGAGTTGTTGCAAGAGTTTTGAAAACATTTAAGTTGTTGTTTCGTTCTGTTTCAAAACATGGCTAATTCCCTTTTCGGGTTTTAATCATGGTGTTTAGCCCATGACCGAGCCATCTTGATCAGGGTGAACCAAAGCTACGCACCAGGCAGGATTCGAGTGAAGAGGAGGTGAGTCACGCGGACTGCTTAAATACCAAGCTCTCACTGAACCTTTCTAGACATGCGCACAGAGGTTGCCACACCACTGAGCCTTCTGAGTTAGGGTGAACCGAAGCTACGCACCAGGTAGGATACCTGCGAAGAGGAGGTGAGTCACGAGGACTGCTTAAATACCAAGCTCTTCCGGATCCAATCCTAGACATGCGTACAGGGGTTACCACACCCTAGCTCACTTGGCTAAGTCATAGATTGGTTTAGTTCTTTAGTGTCTTATGTTCGGTTCATGTGTTTGAGTAATCTAATCCTAGGGTTCAAGTCCTATAAGTCTATCTACGTTCCATACTTCCTACCCTTCTACAGAATTTAATTCACCAAGAGGTTCAGAAGTACTTACCTGGGCGGATCGGTGCCGGAGACTCGGGCCATGCTGTTCAAAATCCAAAAATCATTTTATAAGGCCTTCTAAAACATTTTTGGGCCTTGGGCCCCCACAGCCGAGCTTTGAACTGGGCTCTGATACCAATTTTGTAACAACCCAAACCCGGCCCAAACACTATGGTCGAATCTGGATCGTTACGGGGAAATCTTCTCGAAAACCATTTTTGAAGCCCATTAAGCTTTGTTGAAAACTTCTCGGATTTGATTATCTTGATAAAATCATACTTAGTGTTTATTTTTAAAAACAAATATTTAAGCCCATTATAAAACAAATTTCAACTGTGCCCGATGGCATTTTAAAATATTTTCGTGTTTAATTGGAAAAACATGTGAATTTAATTTAAATTTTAATAATATAGTTTTAAGCAAAATATCCTACATATGAGAAAAATAACAAAAATAAAGTTTAGGGAGGCCTTATTACATCCAAAATAAAATAAACCAATAATAAAAATAAAATGACTAAATTTGAACTTCAATTAGTTCAAGTCCACTGCATGGCCACCTCGAGTCATCCCGGCTCCACATCCGCAATCTAAGTGTCACCTGAAAAAAAAAATATAAAGGAGAAGGTGAGTCACCAAGACTCAGTATGTAACCCTTCCCCCATTTTAAAGCATTTTCATACACATCAAATAACAAATTAATTATGCAAATCATCATGTGTCCCAACCTAGCCAGCCATACGCCACTGTCTACCCCGTTGTGGTACCAAACCACTGGTGGTGCCAAACCACTGGTGACATATAGTCACGATGTGCTACCAAAGCACTGGTGTCCGTAGACACAAATCGGGTGATGGGGCCAACCCATCGTGTGATACCAAATCACTGGCAGACGATCCCATATCTCAAGTGGGGCCAACCCACGGTGGTGTTAACCACAGGGACAAGTCGCTGCTGAGGTGCCAAACCTCTGGAGGTACCAAACCTCTGGTGACCGTAGTCACAGTGTGTTACCAAAACACTGGTGCCCGTCGGCACGATCAATACTGCCCCCTCCACTCAATCAACCCACATAGGCAATGATCATAACAGATTTATAAAAATATATTATCACAACATGCTTCCCAAAAGCATCAAGTAGCAATCATATGCACAGGTACTTACCTGGTTACCCCGTATACCGTTACGGTATTCAAGCCTTTGCTATATATATATCAAAATAGCAATCACATTACTTAGCATAATTTAATGAGTTAAATGGTGTGTATGTACACACCTGTCACCACGGTATTCTCAAATCCCGAAGAAAGCCAATCGGCCACACTCTAAGTCCTTGCCCCTATATTCGGCCAACTAACAAGGTTAGTATTATGGGCCATTCGGCCAAATCCAAAATTTTCAAAGGGTTAATATTTAACCCGAAAGCCTTACCTTAACACCCTTGAGTACTAGCCACCAAGTGTTTCTGCTTCCCTAATCGGCAATCATTAAGTTAGTAACCTTCGGCTTACTCGAATATCATGAATAAAGAAAACAGATCTTACCACCTTATCCCAAAATCGATTGCTATAGGTTTGGAGGATTCAACCTATCGCGTGGAGATCCCGAAGTCCTAGATGAAATCGGCTTCAACCAACAAGATTAGCCCATCATTAGCTTATGCCGAATTTCGGCTTTTCCTTAAGTCCAAATCAATAGATCATAAGAGTGAATACTAAACATTCGGTTAGAACCCCTTACCTTCTCAACCGATTGGAAAGAAAGTCCCGAAACGTCCTGTACCACCTTTGGTATTCGGCCAAAGTGCCTCCAAGTAAGAGAAAAGATTTTCGGCACTGCAAGGGGGCGTATTCGGCCTAGGGAAAAATAATGGAAGAAGGGGATGAAGTTTTGGTAATAAGAAGTGAATGTTCGGCCAGCAAAGAAAAGAAAAAGAAGGACTTGAGGATGGAATTTCGGCAAAAGAGGGACAATAGTGAAGAAAAGGAAAATAGGATGATAGCTAGGAGCCTTAAATAGAATTCGGCCTCCCCCTAGTTGCCTTGCCGTCCACTTCTATTAACCAAGGAGTTCAAACTCCATTAATCTCCTTGAATTGCTCTTGGCCACTCCTTTAATTTAATTCAATATAATCTTGAATTAATCTCCATAATCCATCAAATATCCCTTTTTATCTTCTATTATCATGAAATCTAAATAATAATAACTAATTAATCCTTTAAATCAAATAATCCTCTTAATATCCAATTAATAATCTATTTTAAAACTTAATAATATCCCACACATTATCCTTAGAATTTTAAGGAAATTAAAGCTCTTATTATCACTAAAAAAAAAAATAATTAAAGAGAGAAAAACTCTCTACATGTGCCGTCCCATTATAGTGCCAAAAAGAGGGATTTTTGTGACTCGAACCAAGGCTCTCCTTGCTCCCTTGGTGGCGTCACACTAGCTCCCAAGTGGGCTCAGTTTGCCACTTAATCTAGGCTCATCTTATGTCCAATTCCTCCCCATTTATTCTTATAACACCCTCCTGCTTAGGCTCCCTATTTTTAAAGCTTGAAAATAATATTTTTCCTACTACTTGAGCTTACCAAAAATCCATAATTAAACCTTATCATTCAATAAATGATATCACCACAGTTCATACATAAGAAAAATAATTACATTCCAAATAGCCCCATTTTCGGGATGTTACATTGAATGCCCACACGGCTTGAGACACGGGCGTGTCTCCTGACCGTGTGAGTCATACGGCTTGGCCACACGGCCGTGTGACCCCTGCAGTGTTGAAAAATTTAAATATTTTTGAAAATTTCTGAGTACTCGATTTAGTCCCGACTTGGTTCTAACACGTATTTTCGGCCCTGAGGGTTAGTATAAGGGACAACATGTTTGATTTCAATTGGTTTCTGACATGAATGTTATATTATATGGAATATCTTTTTATTGATCTGTAAACTCCAGTAGTGCTCCGTAACCCTGTTTCGGAATTGGATACGAGTTAGAGGTGTTACAAAGAGACTTTTAAGAATACTCGATCACCACCAGCAAATTCTATATCTTTTCTTTTCAAATCTGCATATGATTTTTGACGATCAGTTGCAGCTTTCAAACTATCCCGAATAATCTGAACTTTATCCTCAGTTTCTCGGATCAAATCAACTCCTACCATTTTGGATGCACTTAGCTCAGACCAATACATGGTGTTTTACATTTTCTCCCGTAAAAAGCTTTAAATGGTGCCATTTTTATACTAGATTGATAACTGTTATTATATGCAAATTCAGTTAACGATAGATACTTTTCCCAGCTACCTTTAAATTCGAGTATACAACATCTCAACATATCTTCCAAAATCTGAATCACTCGTTTTGATTGCCCATCAGTCTGAGGGTGAAATGTTGTGCTGAAATGAAGCTTAGTGCCTAGAGCCTCATGAAGTTTACTCCAAAATCTCGATGTAAATCTCAGATCTCGATCTGAAATAATGGATGTTGGAACTCCGTGTAGTCTCACAATCTTAGATACATATAGTTCCGCTAATCTCTCAAGTGTAAAGTCTATTTTGACCGGAATAAAATGTGCCACTTTAGTCAATCTGTCAACAATCACCCAGATCAAATCTTTCTTTCTTGGAGTTACAGGTAATCCAGATACAAAATCCATCATGATTCGCTCCCACTTCCATTCAGGAATCATAATAGTTTGTAGTAAACCCGTCAATACCTGATGTTCTACTTTCACCTGCTGACAAATCAAACATTTAGTTACAAATTCACAAATTTCCTATTTCATACCCGACCATTAATACATCTGTTTCAAATCACAATACATCTTCGTGCTACCCGGATGAATAGAGTACGTACTACTGTGAGCTTCAGAAAGAATATCATTTTTCAAATCTAAATTATTCGGAACACAAATTCTATCGTGATAACGCAATGTACCACTATCATCAACACTGTACTCTGAACTCAAATTATTCTGAACCATCTGTAGTTTCAACACCAACTTCGGATCGTCATCTTACAATTCCCGAATTCGTTGTAGAAAAAAGGGTTCCGTTCTCAACTCCGCTAATACAGAACCATTTTCATTAAGATTTAAATGAACGTTCAATGCTCAAAGTGCAAATAATGACGACTTTCGACTAAGTGCATCCGCAACAACATTAGCCTTTCCTGGATGGTAATCAATAACCAGATCGTAATATTTCAGTAATTCTATCCACCGCCTCTGTCTCAAATTCATTTCTTTTTGAGTTATCAAATACTTTAAACTTTTTTTGTGATCTGTAAACACGTGACATTTCTCACTGTATAAATAATGTCTCCAAATCTTCAAAGTGAATACAATCGCGACCAACTCAAGATTATGTGTAGGATAATTCTTCTCATGCGACTTTAATTATCGAGAAGCATAGGCTACTACTTTTCCTGACTGCATCAATACACAACCCAAACCATTGAGAGACGCATCACTATAAACAACATACGCTACTCTAGATTCAGGCTAAGTTAAGACTGGGGCGTCCATCAACATTTTCTTCAATTGATCAAAACTCTGTTGGCACTTATCAGACCAAACAAACTCAACATTTTTCTGTAATAATCTAGTCATCGATGAAGCAATAATAGAAAATTTTTTAACAAATCGTCGGTAGTAACCTACTAAATTTAGAAAACTTCGCACTTTTGAGACATTTTTCAGAGTTTTCCAATTTATCACAATGGAAACTTTACTCTGATCAACTCAAATCCCATCAGCTGATAGTATGTGACCCGAAAATCCAACCTCAAGAAGCCAAAATTCACATTTACTAAATTTTGCGTACAATTACTTTTCTCTCAAAGTTTGTAATACGATCCTCAAATGTTGTGCATGCTCAGATTTTGTCTTGAAATTTATTAATATATCATCAATAAACACAAAAACGAATCTATCCAAATGAGGTTGAAAAATCTTATTCATTAAATCCATAAAAGCAGCAGGGGCATTAGTCAAACCAAATTGCATTACCAAAAACTCATAATGACTATAACGAGTTCTGAAAGCAGTCTTTGGCACATCATAATCTTTAACCTTCAATTGATAATACCTGGATCTGAGATCTACTTTTGAGAATATTATGGCACCTTTCAATTGGTCAAAAAAATCACCGATACGTGGCAAAGGGTATTTATTTTTTATTGTTACTCTATTCAACTATCTGTAGCCTATACACAATCGCAAAGAACCGTGTTTCTTTTTCACAAACATAAGAGGTGCACCTCAGGGAGACATGCTTGGTCAAATAAAATGTTGATCTAATAACTATTGTAACTGTGCTTTCAATTCTTTTAGTTCAGCTAGTGTCATACGGTACGATGATATTGATATCGGTGCAGTTCTAGGAATCAAATCAATCACAAACTCAACTTCACGATTAAGAGGTAAACCGGGTAACTCTTCAAAAAATACATCAACGAACTCACTAACAACTAGTAACTGATCTAGCTTCGATTCTAAATCTCGGTATCAAGGATATATGCTAGAAATGCTTCGCTACCTTTTCGTATCAATCTCTGAGCAGAAAAAGCAGAAATAATTATAACGACATCTTTTGGATCCTCAAACTCAACTGAAATTATCTCTCCTATCTGAAATTTCAAATCGATCCAGTTCTATCTACAGTTTACCACAATATCATGAAAAGATAACCAATCCATACCCAGAATAACATCAAATTCCTGAAAGGGTAACAACATCAAATCAGCAGGGAACTCACAGCCCTTAACTTTCAGTGGACAATTATGACAAACTAAATTAACCATCACACTCTGACCTAGTTGATTAGTAACTTGAATATCATAATCAGTAGATTCAACAGGCAACTTCTTTTTTGTTACTAATGCAGTGCAAATATAAGAATGAGTTGACCCAGTGTCAATCAATACATATACAATAACATCAAAGAGATAGAATATACCAGCAATCACATCTGGAGCAGTAGCTTCCTCCCTAGCTTGAATGGCATAGGTGCGAGCGGGTGCTTTAGCCTCTGACCGAAAAATAGTGTCTTTCATTCCTAAACGAGTAATCTTGGTAACACTATTCTGACTCAAACATCTACTTTTCTAAGAGGTAGACATTTGCTTTTATTTCTGATCTTCATCCTCTTTTGGCAATTTAGGACAATTATGAATAAAATGATTAGTTGAGCCACATCTATAATAGGATATTTTCTGCACTCGCCAATGCGATATTTTTTGCAATATTTGTAACGACCCATTTTCAGTAAATCGGAACAGTGGTTTCGGGACCACAAATCTAATTTTGTAAAATTTATTTTAATATAATTTTAATATCCGTAGCATGTTAGAATCACGATATAAAAATTAAGAAATTTTACCGTTTTTATGCTCAATTTGTGAAAAATGACTGAATCGCATAAAGTGCGAAAGTTATGTTCTATTAGCTAAGAGTGTTAAATAGCTATAGAAATTTAATGTAGAGGTCTTTATTGAGTAATTAGACCAATAGATGAGTTAGTGGATGTACATGGATTTCAATCATGAAATTGACAATGTTAGGTTGGTATTAGGTGATTTAAAAGATAAAAAAATAAAATAAAACAAAAACAAGACCATAGTGTTCATCTTCTTCATCGAAAATTGCTGCAAAATAGGGGTTTTTGAAGCTTAAAATTTTAGCCACTTAGTTCCCTTGAATGTAAGTGATTCTTTGACTCGTTTCTGTTGGTTTATATGTTTTCGGGACCATTGTAGCTTAATCTAGCTAATTAGGGAATTAATTTGCAATGTGGTTGAAAGTCTATGGTTTTGCCATGAGAGCTTTTTGATTATTCTTGAAGTTTAATGGAAGAATATGAGTCTTTGTTGTTAATTAGACAACTTTTGTTAAAGGATTTTTAATGAAATTATCAATTAAGGGTTCATTTGAGAATTTTGAAATTTATGTGTTAAATGTATGAATTTGTGGAATGTATGGGCTGTTATAAGCACATATAAGTTTCAGCTAGGCTTGAGTGTGTTGAAATTTCATGAATTTCATTTTTTCGAGCATAGGGACTAATTTGTAAAGAAGTTAAATGTTTAGGGGCAAAATTGTAAATTTGTCATAACATGAAATTGGGTTGAATTGATTAGAATAAGTATTAAATTAGTTAAATTTGATTATATATAGATCAAGAAAATCCACGTTCCGAACTAGATCGAGGCAAAGATAAAGTGGTAGATTGATCGGTCGATTTAACAATTATTTATTAAATTGATGAATGGTCTTTTGAATTTATTCATATTTATTGTTGAATTATGAAATTTAATTAAATGTTCAAAACAAGTAAAATACAGGATTGAGTACAGTCGTTTTATATATATATAAAAAAAGAATTGACGGATAAGATCATAGTTGGACCATGGCAATATATATATGTAAAACCATAGTTGGGCTATGGCATTCAGATGATAAGACCATAACTGGGTTATGGCACTCCTAATGAAAGACCATGGCAGGGCCATGGCAAAGCATGTGTAAGACCACAGTTGGACTATGGTACAAGGAAAACGATGTACTCATGTCCGTAAGCCGTTCTTAGATTCGGAAAGACTTGGTAAATGATATATGAAATTAATATTGAAATACTTATGGTTATTATTAGTATTGATCTGAAATAAGTGTATCCATCGAGATTTAGATGATTTAACGGGTACAGAGGATGATACAAAGTTATACGGTTTAATATAAATCAGTACACGTATTGTAACACCCCCTAACCCGTATCCGTCGCTGGAACAGGGTTATGGAGCATTACTTGAGTTTTCAGAACATTTACAGATAATTCATGACAATTACTATTCATTTCCCGAGATTATTCATAACGTCTCTTAAATGAACAATCGAGGCCCAATATGAGTATTAGAATCGAGTCGGGACTAAATCAGGAACTCAGAGAATTTTTCACGAAATTTCTAAAATTTTCCTATATGCAAGGCATATACGCTTGTGTGGTCCAGGTATAACACCCCCAAACCCGGCCCATACGTTTCGACTAGATCTGACATGTTACGAGTTTGATGTTGAAATCATAGTTCCTTATCGGTTTTGGAAATCATAAATTAATTAGGCAATAATTGAATAAATAAGTGACATTTGAAAAAAAAAAACTTGTATTATTATTATTATTATGAATAATTAAACCCTTGTAATAATTTCATAAGTTGCAAATACTAAAAACTACTTAGTTGAATATAAACTATGGGGCCTTATTACATAAATATCCCAAAATTAAAAAAAAAATAACAAAGTAAAAGAGAACATTGTATTTTAAACGGAGATGTATTTCTTTAAATAAAAGTCCTTATGGCCCCTCGAGTCTGTCTCAGCTCCCATGTCCACGATCTACTGCTCATCTGAAAGAGTAGAAAAAATAATAGGGTGAGTCACCAAGAATCAGTGTATAAATCCCGAACACAATGACCTGAGGCCCACAAACACATTATGAGCCCTGGCCCATACATAAAGGCAACAATCATAATTACGTGATAAATAATAAATGATGAATAGCCCAACCCATCCTAGAATTCCATCCTCTACACACCATCCCGTACCAACCATCACACCTCGGGGATTTCTACAATCGACCCTTCATCCGCTACACACCATGACGACAGCCGTACTGCCTATTCCTTTTATTCAGGAATCATTAAGTGTAGCATAGCCACCGATCACTATGTGACCTAACATTTGAATTTATGGTTTAACCACCGATCACCAAGTGACCTATCATGCACTTCCCCTTCATTATCATAATCCCACCCCATGCATACACACATGAAAAATTGAATACATCATACCATCTCTAAGAAAACAGGCTTTCATATATAAATATTGATACACATAGAGATTTCTATGATCACGTACCTGGCATCCTTTGCCTAACCCCTTTGGGGTTTTATTCGACTGTCTACACAGCCTCTTTCCGGCTTTTTAGCCCATAACACATATATAATACAGTTAACTAGTGTGTTAGAGATCTACACACCTGATTATCGTTAGAACAAGACTTTCTACGTCGACGTTATCCGTAGCCGACACAACCGCTATCTGCCTAAGGTGTTGTTCAGAGGTTGGTAACAAAACATTAGGTTAAGGCATGACTAACGAAAAGAAAACGGTTGATCATCTTAAGGAGAATTGAAATCCTTACCTTGAAATCCCGAAAAGTGATATGAGATTCAGGGGCTAGTGTTTCCGGCTTTTAGATCTAAGAGATCTACTTCAATCCCCGAATGTCGCCCAACAAGAGAATACATAAAACCATTAAACCATTAGCTTTTCGGCTTTGTCTTCCAAAAACCAAAAGAGATCTTGAGGAATAACAAGAGTCGACACTCACCTTACTAGAGAAGATTCGGCTACTCCCAGAGGATTCCGGCTTTTTGCGAAAATCAGGAAGAGAAGATGATTTGAAAAAAATCTATGGAGATTCAGCTTTTAATGAAGAAATCAGCAGAAAGAAGAAAAGAGAATTTCGGCAGACTATAGGTAGGTTCGGCTTCAGCAAAGATCGAAAGAAAAGAATGTAGAGAAAGGATTATGAGGTTTCGGCTTTTAGAAGAAATTAAAAGGAAAAGTTGCAGAGAATGGCTGAGGGTTTCGGCACAGAGAAAGAAGAAAAGAATAGGGTTCAAATGCCAGAATTGAAGAGATACCCCCCCGTTTATAGAGAATTTCGGCACTTACCTATTAAAAACCGAAAGTGCCCTTCCTAGTAACTAAAAATTAAACAAACAATAGGGGAAAATTCGGCACCCCTTTGCCATGAAGAAACCGATTTCTTCCCTCCTCTAGGTGATAGAATTTCGGCCAACACTGCACTCAGCAGATAGCTCCTATCTTTTCTCCTTTATATTCCATATTATCAACTATAATATCTACATTATCTCATTCACATAAATCCTCCTATTTTTTGAGCCTTGTTGCCGTCCACTCCACCTAACCCTAATGCAGAAAATTAGCTAACTTAAATTAAAAGAATTGGACTCCATGAAACTTGAAATTGGGCCTCCTCAGTTGACGCCACCTCCTTGCTCCTTAAGTGGTGCCACTGACCACTGGGCCACAAGCCCATTTGCGTCTTTATTTACAAATAATATCTTTTAAACCTCTTTCTAACAGGCTCTCCACTAAAGTGCCCAAACAGAAAATTTAACTAAGGCTTCAACCCAAACCTGAACCCAATTTGGACCCCTAACACTCAAATTTTCACATTAAACGCATAAGCTTATTAATTCAGGATGTCACAGTTCTACCCCCATTAAAGAATTTCGGCCTCAAAATTACCTGATCAGAATAGATGAGGGTATTGCTGCCGCATCGCTTCCTCTGGTTCCCAAGTAGCCTTCTCAGAACTATGATTCTGCCATAGTACCTTAACCAACGGAATCGTTTTCCTTCGCAACACCTTGACATCACGATCCAGAATTTCCACCGATTCCTCTTCGAAGGATAGATCAAGTCTTACCTCGATTTCCTCTGTAGGCACAACATGGGACGGATCCGAACAGTAACTTCTTAACATAGAGACGTGAAATACATCGTGAATATAACTTAACTCCGGAGGTAACTCCAGTTGGTAGGCTACTGGTCCTACTCATTTCAACACCCGGTATGGTCCGATAAATCTGGGACTCAATTTACCCGTCCGTCCAAATCTTAGCACCTTTTTCCACGGCGACACCTTTAAAAATACCTTGTCACCCACTGCAAACTCTATGTCCTTTCGCTTTAAATCAGCATAAGACTTTTGTCTGTTCGATGCCTCCTTTAGTCGAGCCCGAATTATCTCAACCTTCTCCTCCGTCTCGGTGACCAAGTGCGGACCCAAAATTTGACGTTCCCCCAATTTCGTCCAACAGGTAGGAGTACGACACCTCCATCCGTACAATGCTTCATAGGGTACCATCTGAATACTAGACTGGTAGCTGTTGTTGTAAGCAAACTCCGCTAAGGGTATAAATTCTTCCCAACTACCTCTGAAATCAATGACACATCCTCTCAACATGTCCTCCAAGATCTGAATTACCCGCTCAGACTGTCCATCGGTCTGAGGATGGAACGCTGTACTGAAATCCAACTTCGTACCCAACGCTTGATGCAACGCCTTCTAAAATCGTGATGTGAACCTAGGGTCCCTGTCCGATATGATCGATACAGGTACTCCATGCAACCTCACTACCTCCGCTATATATAACTTACCTAACTTCTGCAAAGAGTAGTCAACGCGTATGGGTATGAAGTGAGTAGACTTCGTCAAGCGGTCTACAATCACCCAAACTGAATCCTTCTTAGTGGGCGTAAGGGGTAGCCCACTAACAAAGTCCATTGTGATCCTTTCCCACTTCCATTGTGGAATCCTTACCGGTTGTAATAACCTTGATGGTAACTGATGCTCCGCTTTTACCTGCTGACAAGTCAAACACTTTCCTACAAACTCGGTCACCTCTCGTTTTAAGCTTGGCCACCAAAACTGCTCTTTCAAATCCCGATACATCTTACTCCCTCCAAGGTGCATAGCTATGGACTACCATGCGCTTCTTGCAAAATCCTGTGCCTTAATTCAGGATCCTTCGGCATGCACACTCTCCCTTGAAAACATAACAGTCCTTCCTCGTTCACATTGAATTCCATCAACTCGTTACTCAAAATTAACTGTAACCTCTCTCTAATCAACCCATCGGTCTCTTGCTTCTCCTTAACCTGACTGATCTAAGAGGGTTTCACTTGAAGTTCAGCTAAGAGACTTCCATCATCGTATAAGCTAAGGTGAGTAAACATTGCTCTCAAGTCAGTGATCACCTTACAGTTTAGAGCATCCGCCACCACATTAGCCTTACCTAGGTGATATTCAATCGAGCAGTCATAATCCTTTAACAACTCGATCCACCTCTTTTGCCTTAGATTCAACTCATTCTGAGTCAAAAGGTACTTTAAACTCTTATGATCTGTGTAAATGGCAGATTTCTCCCCATACAAATAATGCCTCCAAATTTTCAAGGCAAACACCACCGCCGCCAATTCCAAATCATGGGTGGGATAATTAGACTCCTGCGGTCTTAACTGCCGAGATGCATATGCAACAACCTTTCCATCTTGCATCAACACACATCCTAATCCCGTGTGTGAAGCATCACAGTAAAATACGAACTCCTTCCCAGCCCCCGGCTGAATCAACACCGGAGCCTCCGTCAAAATCCTCTTTAACTTCTCGAAACTCTCCTGCTGCTTATCAGACCAAACAAACAGAACTCCTTTCCGTAGCAACTTAGTCAACGGTGCCCCAATTTGAGAAAATCCTTCAACAAATCTTCTGTAGTACCCCACCAGACTAAGGAAACTCCGAATCTCTGCCACCGACTTAGGCGGCTTCTAATCCAGCACCGCTTCAATTTTTCGAGGGTCAACCTGAATCCCCTCTACCGACACTACGTGCCCTAGAAAAGTAACCTCCCTCAGCCAAAACTCACACTTGCTGAATTTGGCATACAACCGCTTCTCCCTTAGAATCTGCAGAACCACTCGCAGATGTGAGTCATGCTCCTCTTTCGATCCTGAATAAACTATCATCTATAAACACTACGATGAACCGATCCAAGTAGGGTTGGAACACTCGGTTCATCATGTCCATAAACGCTGCTGGCGCATTGGTCAACCCAAATGGCATCACCATAAATTCATAATGACCGTAGCGAGTCCTAAAAGTCGTCTTATGAATATCCGCCTCCTTGACCTTAAGCTGATGGTACCCTGACCTCAGATCTATCTTCGAAAAGACTGAGGCCCCCTTCAACTGATCGAACAAATCGTCGATCCTCGGCAACGGGTATTTATTCTTGATGGTCAACTTATTCAGCTGGTGATAATCAATGCACATCTGCATTGATCCATCCTTCTTCTTAACGAATAACACCGGCGCTCCCCAAGGCGACACACTTGGTCGAATAAACCCTCTATCCAGCAACTCCTGAATCTGCGCTTTCAATTCCACCAACTCCTTTGGCGCCATTCTATATGGAGCAATAGATACTGTCGCCGTTCCCAGAAGAATATCGATACCAAACTCCACTTCGAGATCCGAGGGTAATCCCGGAAGCTCTTCTGGGAAAACATCAGAAAATTCCTTCACCGTTCTAACGTCCCCAACAATCAGTTCCTTGGCTTCTAGAGCTCGGACAAATAGTAAAACTGCTTCGCATTCTTTTCTCACCATCCTTTCTGCTCTTAGGGCAGTCACCACATTTGACAGACAGTTCCCCCTTTCTTCTATCACCAACACTTCATCACCCTCGGGGGTTTTTAACACCATATTCTTAGCTGCACAATCTACCTTAGCTTGATACTTCCCCAACCAATCCATACCTAAAATTAAATCAAACTTCCCGAACGGTAATTCCATCAGATTCGTTCAGAAAACTATCCCTTGAACTTCTAAAGGTACCTCCTGATAAAGCTTGTTTACCACCATAGAGTGTCCTAATGGGCTAACTACAGTCATCTCCCTAGAGGAAATCTCAGAATCTACACTTAAAGTTTCAGACACCCTACTAGAAACATATGAATGCGTCGACCTAATGTCGATCAATGCAGTGTAAGGCAAACCAAAAATTAAAAACGTACCGGTTATGACATCCGATGCGTCAGCCTCCTCTCGATGTCTGACAGCATAGACCAACCTCGACTGTCCCGCCTCAGTTTTTTCTGCCCCTTAGCTTGGTGCTCCACGACCCCGACCGGAACCGTTACCACCTCTGGCTGGACCCCGACCTCTCAGTGGTTGCTGACCTCCTCTGCCAGGCTGTGCATTCCCTCGACCCGTAGGCCCTTCACTGTCCCGTTGCTGCGGACAGTTTCTAACTTGGTGGTCCGTAGATCCACACCTAAAGCACTTTCCACTGCCTGCCCAACACTCACCAGTATGGAATTTACCACATCGAGCACACTTTTGTGTCTGGTTAGTAGCAGCAGGTCTCTCCTCTCGTTTCGGCCCATCTGACCTAAATTTCTTCTGATTACGCCTAGCTGATCCTGACGGTCCAGCATTCCTCTTATTCCCACTCCTATCTCTATCCCGATTCAGTTTCTCAGTCCGCTTTACTTCCTCGGCTATCTTAGCCTTTTCCACTAGGACAGCAAATTCCCTCTCCCTCTGTGGGGCTATCAAAACACGCAAATCATCCCTCAGACCATCATCGAACCGGACACAACGTTCATGTTCTGTGGCTACAATCCCTCGAGCATATCGGCTAAGGCGTAAGAATTCAGCTTCATACGCAGCCACTGTCCTACTTCCTTACACCAGATTCAGAAATGCTCTACGCTGCGCATCCACATAACTTGTCCCAATGTATTTACCTTGGAACGCCGTTTTGAAGAAATCCCAGGTGATACGATCTGCCACTGCACCATCCTTAACCATAAGCCACCATTGGTATGCTTCGTCTCGCAGGAGGGATACAACCCCTTTCAACTTCTCCTCCTCCGTGAAATCCAAATCATCCATTATGCGTTCCACCGCCTCCAACCAATACTCAGCTGAACTCGGGGCTATACCAGAAATTCCTCTAAACACTTCTGCCCCATTGGCTCTAAGTCGCTCTGGCACAGATTTCCGGGCTCATGTGCCCATGCCTGCCCCAACAACTCTCTCTAAAACCCTCAACATTGCCTGAGATACCGCGTCATCTCCGGCAGTCTGATCTTGAAATTCCTCCTCCACAGCTGGCATCTCGTTTCCTGACCCATGACAAAATCCTACTGGTTCTGACACGGCCATTCTACCCTACCATGGCCACGCGCAGGACGTCCACGACCCCTTGTACTCATTCTACCGATTCGCGTTTATCTGATTAGAAATCTTATGATTTAATAATTTCTTCCATCAATTAACCACGAACAATCTTATGGAAAGTACTTTTAAGAGTAGTTCTTTCGGATTCGCAATTATATCTACGAGTTTCAGTCTCAAGTTCGTATCTCCTAGTTCTAGGAAGCAGATACATTCAATCATCAAACATCAACATACAAATAGCATCCATGCACTCACATTCATCGCATAAGAGTTTTTTCATCATTTCTCTACCCAGGGGTATTTTTGTAGTTTGTCCTACAGGGTATTTTCCAAAATAGAGTATCTTGGTGATTTTTTTCGAATTGGAGGTATTTTGGTACATTTTTTTTAAACGAGGGTGTTTTGGTAATTTCCTCAAAATGGGGTATCTTGGGGTTTTTTTTTGAAATCAAGATATTTTGCTGCTGTTGTTGTTTTCTTTTCTTTTGAAGCAGGGGTACTTTAGAAAATTTAGTTTCGCAAACCGGGTTACTCTTGTAAATCTAGGGGTTTTTGGGTGAATTTGCAAAACATGAGTATTTTATAAAATCACAGTTGTTTTGGAAATTTTCACAAACCAAGGGTATTTTGGAAATTTTGCCAACCGGAGTGTTTCGGTAATTTCACAAATTTTGGTAGTTTTACAATCCAGGGTATTCTGGGGAATTTTCACAAATCGAGGGTATTTCAGAAATTTTACAAAACTTGGGGGTATTTTAATTGTGAAATAGGGTGGCTGGTCCCTTTCGGGTTTTAATTATAGGTTTTGGCCATCAACAAGTCCTCGCGACTAAGGTGAACAGTCACTACGCACCAGGTAGGATTCCAGCGAAGAGGGGGTGAGTCACTAGGATTGCTTAAATACCAAGCTCTTCCTGAATCCAATCCTAGACATGCGTATGCCTATTGCCATACCCTAACCCTTTGACTCGTTCACGGGTTTGTTTAGTTGGATTAAGTCTTATGGAATTGAAGAGTTGTTTAACTAGGCCTAAGGTCCATTAATACTATCATACTAGTCTACGTCCATCAAGCCCATCAATCCCAACATGCATATCACATCAAGAGTTAGGATACTTACCTGCGTGGATCGGGTGCTAGTAGACTCGAAGGCCATATCTTCATCCAAGACATTTTTCTCAAATTCACATCAAATTTTCAAAACACTACTACACCCATTTCACAGCCCGAGTTTTGAACCTGACTCTGATACCAAAATGTAACACCCCCAAACCCGGCCCATATGTTTCGACCAGATCTGGCATGTTACGGGTTTGATGTTGAAATCATAGTTCCTTATTGGTTTTGGAAATCATAAATTAATTAGGCAATAATTGAATAAATAAGTGACATTTGAAAAAAAAACTTGTATTATTATTATTATGAATAATTAAACCCTCGTAATAATTTCATAAGTTCCAAATACTAAAACTACTTAGTTGAATATAAACTATGGGGCCTTATTACATAAATATCCCAAAATTAAAAAAAAAATAACAAAGTAAAAGAGAACATTGTATTTTAAACGGAGATGTATTTCTTTAAATAAAAGTCCTTATGGCCCCTCGAGTCTATCTCGGCTCCCATGTCCACGATCTACAGCTCATCTGAAAGAGTAGAAAAAATAATAGGGTGAGTCACCAAGACTCAGTGTATAAATCCCGAACACAACGACCTGAGGCCCACAAACACATTATGAGCCCTGGCCCACACATAAAGGCAACAATCATAATTACGTGATAAATAATAAATGATGAATAGCCCAACCCATCCTAAAATTCCATCCTCTACACACTATCCCGTACCAACCATCACACCTCGGGGATTTCTACAATCGACTCTCCATCCACTACACACCATATCGACAGCCGTACTGTTATTCCTTTTATTCAGGAATCATTAAGCGTGGCATAGCCACTGATCACTGTGTGACCTAACATTTGAATTTGTGGTTTAACCACCGATCACCAAGTGACCTATCATGCACTTCCCCTTCATTATCATAATCCCACCCCATGCATACACATATGAAAAATTGAATACATCATACCATCTTTAAGAAAACAGGCTTTCATATATAAATATCGATACACATAGAGATTGCTATGATCACGTACCTGGCATCCTTTGCCTAACCCCTTTAGGGTTTTATTCGACTGTCTACACAGCCTCTTTCCGACTTTTTAGCCCATAACACATATATAATACAGTTAACTAGTGTGTTAGAGATCTACACACCTGATTATCGTTAGAACAAAACTTTCTACGTCGACATTATCCGTAGCCGACACAACCGCTATCTGCCTAAGGTGTTGTTCAGAGGCTGGTAACGAAACATTAGGTTAAGGCATGACTAACAAAAAGAAAATGGTTGATCATCTTAAAGAGAATTGAAATCCTTACCTTGAAATCTCGAAAAGTGATATGAGATTCAGGGGCTAGTGTTTCCGGCTTTTAGATCTAAGAGATCTACTTCAATCCCCGAATGTCACCCAACAAGAGAATACATAAAACCATTAAACCATTAGCTTTTCAGCTTTGTCTTCCAAAAACCAAAAGAGATCTTGAGGAATGCAAGAGTCGACACTCACCTTACTAGAGAAGATTCGGCTACTCCCAGAGGATTCCGGCTTTTTGCGAAAATCAGGAAGAGAAGATGATTCGAAAAAAATCTATGGAGATTCGGCTTTTAATGAAGAAATTAGCAAGAAGAAGAAAAGAGAATTTCGGCAGACTATAGGTAGGTTCGGCTTCAGTAAAGATCAAAAGAAAAGAATGTAGAGAAAGGATTATGAGGTTTCGGCTTTTAGAAGAAATTAAAAGGAAAAGTTGCAGAGAATGGCTGAGGGTTTCGACACAGAGAATGAAGAAAAGAATAGGGTTCAAATGCCGGAATTGAAGAGATACCCCCTATTTATAGAGAATTTCGGCACTTACCTATTAAAAACCAAAAGTGCCCTTCCTAGTAACTAAAAATTAAACAAACAATAGGGGAAAATTCGGCACCCCTTTGCCATGAAGAAACTGATTTCTTCCCTCCTCTAGGTGATGGAATTTCGGCCAACGCTGCACTCAGCAGATAGCTCCTATCTTTTCTCCTTTATCTTCCATATTATCAACTATAATATCTACATTATCTCATTAACATAAATCCTCCTATTTTTGAGCCTTCTTGCCATCCACTCCACCTAACCCTAATGCTGAAAATTAGCTAACTTAAATTAAAAGAATTGGGCTCCATGAAACTTGAATTTGGGCCTCCTTAGTTGATGCCACCTCCTTGCTCCTTAAGTGGCGCCACTGACCACTGGGCCACAAGCCCATTTGCGTCTTTATTTAGAAATAATATCTTTTAAACCTCCTTCTAACAGGCTCTCCACTAAAGTGCCCAAACAGAAAATTTAACTAAGGCTTCAACCCAAACCTGAATCCAATTTGGACCCCTAACACTCAAATTTTGACATTAAACGCATAGGCTTATTAATTCAAGATGTTACACCAGGTGTCGTAACCATTTTTTGACAAAATGGGAATCGACTTTTAAAATAGGGAGTCGCCACCGATCTTTATTAGGTGTGATCGGGTCACCTTTGTTTTATTAAAACATTTTTGATTTACTAAAACAACAATTTTGGTGTAGGAAATTTGCGAAAACGGGTTCAGGAGTCGATTACGTGCAAGGAAGGGTTAGCACCCTTGTAATGCCCAAATTTGGTACCAAATTGATTGATGTTGTCCCAATGTCGAAAATTTGAAAATATTTAGGGTAGAAAATTGAAAGAAAGTTGAGTAAATCTGGATTGAATCTCAAGATTGGCTCGTTTCAAAGGAATAAAAATGTCGTACCCAGCACGTTGGGATACAACACGTTTATACCTTGGCATCGAGATCATCTTTGACTTTCCAAATATATGAAAAGGGTATTTGGTCATTTAGTCAAACGAAAAAGTGACACCCAACACGTTAGGATGTGATCTTTCGAACTTCTAAACACCAAATGTTGCCTTATTTTGAGAACTTTAAGCAACGTGTTAATTTTGTAAAAAATGTATTTGTAACAATAATCCATGCAACGATATTGCATTTACATTCGAACATGTATGTTGAAAACAATTATAATATGCTAACATTTAAAATAGACAATGAGGAAATAATAATGAGGAATGCGACAAACAAGAATTCCTATACTAGAGCGATTACCAATATGCGATGAAGTATAGACGAACACAATAAACAATGAAAAATATAAACATATCTCATGCAAGTTTGAATAATGAAAGGAGACATTCGTATGATATAAACAATGTAAACAATGTATAGAATAAAAATAGTATATAATGAATTCAAATAAAACATATAATAATATAGACAATATAAATAGAACATGTTTTCCAATATAAATATATATTCTAAAAAATAGGATATAATATAATAATGTACAATACATAAAATTTTTGAAATATATAACATAAAACTAACATATGAAAATAATCTGTAATGAAAATAATATTAAACAAAAGAAAATAATGAATAATAAATATATATGTATATATACGCACATATGTGTATAATATATTAACCATGAAATTATCTACATAATATAACAATATAAATAAAATAGATCAGATAATATAAATAAATTAAAAAACTTTAGAAATAATAAATAATACACATGATACTACATAAAGTAGAAATAAAAAATATAATATAACAATATGTACAAGAAATAATATCAAGATAAATGACGTAAATGATAATAATATCGATAATGAATAATAATAATAGTGATGCAATAAAAAAAAAGACTAAATCGAAATCTGAATGAAATTAAAGGGGCTAAAATAGTAATAAAGTAAAACAAAAAGGGGTAAATATGATGTGTAAAAAAATAATGAGGGCTGAATGGGAAAATATCCCAAATCCTCTAGGCGTTGCGTTTTGACAGGGGCTAAATTATAATAGAAAGAAATGTGTTGGGGCAAGTTTGACAACACTTAAAACTGAATTTATAAAAGTGAAAATTGCGAAAGGACCATAGGGGCAATTAGCCCGATTATCGTAAACACGCGGATCTTATTCAACGGGTCGGGTCGCGGGGGTCAGAGCCAAAACGACCCCGTTTTGGTGTTAAACTTCAAGAACCGAAACGGTGCCGTTTTATAAACTATATCAATTTGGTTTTTTTGACCAAAATTTCATTTGAACCATGTTTCTAAAAAAAAAATGCTTGCTTCCTTTGTTTTCTCTGAAAAGGGCATAGGGTCGATCAACATTCTAGCACTGAACCGCCGCCGGCGACCGCCGTACACGGTGGCCGGGGAGACAAAAAGCCGCCTTTTGGGTTCCTTCCTCAGTCACCCTTGAAAACTAACCATCACCGTCCAGGAAGCCAAAAGAAAAGGGACTTTGGTCCTTATTTCAGATCTGACTCGCGAAAGAGGAGACCCCCCTCCGGAGACACGTCCGCAAGGTTATTCCGGTAAACTGTTCTTTTCCCCCTTTTGTTTCTATATATACATACGTTTAAGAAACAAAACAGAACCCCGAATTCCCTAAAAAGAGAAGATGGAAATTCCCTTTTAATCCTTTTTAATTTTTTTGTTTTTGAAAGATTCACAATAAGTAAAATAAAAATAGAAACAGAAATAAAAATTGTAAACAGAAAAATGATAAATCGAATCCTCCTTCGAAATCTTTGCTTGCCTTTTTTATTCCTGATCTGTAAGACCCAAAAGCCAACCTCTCTTACATCAATTTTAAAAGGCTTTCTAGCCAAGTACACCATGCTTTTCACTATTAAACTATTTTGCTCCATACTCTGTTGCTTTTGTTTTCTGTCTGCAAGGTTTGGATGAAGCAGAGGACGATAGAGGCCGAGGCGCCTAGGGGAACTCCAATCGTCCAGAGGCGTGGGTGTGGGAACCGATGCGTGGGAAGCTGAAGCGGTGCAGGCGCGCGTGTGGGCAGTGACCGAGGCGGTTGCTAGTGGGTTGCGGCGCAATGGGCAGAAACCCTAGGGTTCTAACTTTTTTAAGATTTTGGGCCAATTGGGCCTCTGTTAATTCGGGCTAACAGGTTAGGTTTAGTGGGTTGCTGTAATTGGGTTTTAGGTTTTCAGAATTTGGGCTTGAGTTTGGATTAGCCGATTGGGTTAGATGGGTTTAGTTTCCGGGTTTGGTTTTTTTGGCCCTTGTAATTGGGCTCGGGTCTTTGTAAATTTGTTTGTTTAAAATGGTTTTTTTTGGTTTGTACATGGACTATTAATCTGGACATTTATTTTGATTTGTAATTGGTTTTTAGAGTGATTTATTATTATCTGTTTTGGCTTTTTTGGGTTTGAGTTGGTTTAATGGGTTTTATTATTCTGATGGGCTCGGGTTCGATTTTTAGTAGAGGACCCGGGAAAAATTTAGTTATTACAGCTGCCCCTCTTTGCTCATTGTCGTGAAACGAGAATCGAGCAAAGACAAAAGAAGAACCAATTTTGCCCGGTCTTGGCCAAGTATAGATTCTTCGGGTGCTTTTCTTCCTCAAACATCTTCAAACCCTATTGCTTTGATCCACTCCAACGCTGCTTCTGCGAGACATGACTCGTAGCTTTAATTCGCTTTTCCTCAATCTTGTTCATTTTTTGAACTTGCTCCAACTAGAATTGTAGCTTCGATCTACTAATTGCTCCACTAGGACCTCAATGAAATCTGAACTTTTCAACTGCCTCCTGATTCTCGCAATATGAATTGACCTTTTCTTTCTTTCTTTCTCTTTTTTTTTCTTTTTTTTTTGAAAACAGAAATTGAAAAACAGAAATTGAAAGACAGAAATTAAAAATACCTCGGCATATGACCTGAGGCTCAACTCAGCTCTCGTATTATGAGTTAATTTTTGAACAGAAATTGAAAAACCAGAAATTAAATACCTCGGCGTGGCCTGAGGCTCAACTCACCTCTCATATTATGAGTTGATTTTTGAATAGAAACTGAAAGACAGAAATTAAATACCTCGGCGTGGCCCGAGGCTCAACTCACCTCTCGTATTATGAGTTGATTTTTGAACAGAAACTGAAAGACAGAAATTAAATACCTCGGCGTGTCCCGAGGCTCAACTCACCTCTTGTATTATGAGTTGATTTTTGAACAGAAATTGAAAGACAGAAATTAAATACCTCGGCGTGGCCCGAGGCTTAACTCACCTCTTGTATTATGAGTTGATTTTTGAACAGAATTTTAAAGACGGAAATTAAAAATACCTCAGCGTGCGTAACCCAAGGTCCAACTCACCTCTCGCAATATGAGTTGATTTTTGAACAGAATTTTAAAGACGGAAATTAAAAATACCTCAGCGTGCGTAACCCAATGTCCAACTCACCTCTCGCAATATGAGTTGATTTTTGAACAGAATTTTAAAGACGAAAATTAAAAATACCTCAGCGTGCGTAACCCGAGGCCCAACTCACCTCTTGCAATATGAGTTGATTTTTGAACGGAAATTTAAAGACAGAAATTAAAAATACCTCAGCGTGCGTAACCCGAGTTGATTTTAACAGGAATTGAAAAACAGAAATTAAAAACACCTCAGCGTGCGTAAGCCAAGGCCCAACTCATTTCTCGCATTATGAGTTGATTTTAACAGTAATTGAAAAACAGAAATTAAAATGCCTCAGCGTGCATAACCCGAGGCCCAACTCACTTCTCGCGTTATGAGTTGATTTTAACAGAAATTTAAAACAGAAATTAAAAATACCTCAGCGTGCGTAACCCGAGGCCCAACTCACTTCTCGCATTATGAGTTGATTTTAACAGAAATTGAAAAACAAAAATTGAAAGCGTATCTGGTGGAACTCGGATGTCTTCTTTCTCCTTGGTTCGGTAAAGCTATCGTCAAAACTTCATGTTCGATTGGTGTACCTGTATGTGTCATGCGTGACGTTATCATGACATGCACGTGCTTGTCTTAAATGCTTTTATGCCTACATGATTATGCCATGCGCCCTGGGTTTATTTGTCGTGTGTCTCTTCTTGTTACGACTCTCATGATGACAAGTATTCATTGCTTCGACTCTTGAATTTTCTTTCATGTTTCGTGCCTGTCCTCGAGTTTTATGAGTGATCTGCGTTTCGCGTATATCACCCTTTTGCCCCCTGTAACTTCAGGGCTCATCTCATTGTGACCTGAGGGTATAGGATTCGAATATCTTCCATTCATCCCACTGCGACTCTAAAACATAGGGCTTGTCTCTTATTCAGCCCACCCTCTTGTTATTCAAAGGTACAGGATCTGTATCAGCTTCCTTCTAACGATCACTCTTTAGGTGACCCAACTCGATGTATATGCGTGATGCTCGCATGAATGCAGAATGTCATTTCCTTTCGAGAATGATTCTGGTTTTGCACTTGGGTTAATAATGCCCATTTTCTGTCAGAATTGTGTCACTGACGCGATCACCTTAATTTGGACTTAGATATTTCCAACCCTTAAGCTCGGTGAATCTTAAGCAATAATCCTATTTCAGACTCCTGTATTGTTTAGATGTTTCCAGAGTAATATGTGAAACTCCTTTCATGATAGTATTATTAGTCCAATAATCGTTATTTCAATGCAAAATGCTCAAAAAAGGACCATAATGATGGACGGAATGGGAATTTATTGAGAGTATAGCTCGAATCAAACAAGTTAATCAAAGCTAGCATATGCAATGAAGAAGCAAATTTATTTAGAGTGTATTTTGAAAAGACAAAGATAGCAGACTCAAAATGGGTAACATAGAAACTAGGTGCCCCGGATATCACAGCTTGAGCTTCTCTGTTCAAACTTCTTGAGGACCGTTCTATACTCAATATGTGTTTAGGGGATCCGGAGTACTTTGTCGATGCCCCAAGGCGCAACATTCCTCTTAATTGTTACTTCAAGCGTAGCAAGACTACTGTATGCCCTATTTTTATCAAAATTTGAGCTACCCTTTTCGGGTTTTCAACTCAAACCCACTTTTGGTCTCAAAGCGCCCTTTGCGGGTTTTCACTTTGGCCTCTCCTTTTTCTTCCTTTTTCTTTCCTCTTATTCTTTTTTGTTTTTTGTTTTTTTTTTTTGTTTTTTTTTTGAATTCACCGGATTGGGCAGGTCCTTATCATCTATCTTAGACAATATCCTTGTTTCCCTAGAACGGGCCTTCTTTGCTGCCTAAGGTCCTTCCCAGCTTGGCATCTTCTTTCTTTTGAAGTCTCTTTTGCATGAGAGAATTTTCTTTCAAAGCCCTATCATGAAATTTTCTAAGGCGATCCTTTTTGTTGTAAACTCGCTTCATCTGATCGTGACATATATCTTTCAACATTTTCTTTTCAAATTCACTTGATCACATCGGGATTGGATCTATTCCACCTTATCCAATTTTGGCTCGGCCTGTGCATGGGGATAAGAGAATTTTGACTTCACTAGGCAAAACCTAATGAGGAAAGCATTGTCCCAGCAGAGGTCCTAGCTAAAGTTTAATGATCAACAAAGGGTAAACGTAACTTCTATATGCCAACATTCCCAAGTTTAGGTCATCTTCCTAATAATCTTTGTTCTGTTGCCCCTTTTTTTTTTTTTTACACCATGACATGGCACTTGATCCTTGAAAAGACCGCAAACTTTTGACATTGTTCGGTTAAATATGACCTTTTCGCCTTTTTTGTTAATTTTTTTTCTTTTTTCCTTTTTGGCCTAATGACTATCGACTTTGTAATATTGGCCTATGAAGCGGCCCTCGCCCTCTTAGTGAAGCGATCGACATCCACAAAAATGAATCGATGCGGACCTGAAGCTTTCGAGGAGATTGGCTTGATAACGTCCCTGCCCCACGTGTAGACAAGGAGGAAAAGGCACATAAGTTCTGTCCTCAATTTGGCGTTTGACGCAATTTTCCTTTCTGGGTAGACCAGTAGCTCGAACCTCTTGATTGGCTTAGTTAGGGTAGAACCATCAGCATGTGATCTTCAAATATCCTTATGGACTTCTTCTGTGGCTTCCTTAGCTTTGACAGCATACTCGTGCCTTAGTAGTCCCGGCGCGATCATACGAAAATATCTTTGAACTCTTGGAGATAACTCAATGACTCCTTGTCTTGTCCTGCTGCAAGCTAGGCTTCCATCTTCATCTCATTCGTTAGCTCGTATTGTCCGCTGACACTTTGTAGGGTAGGATCTGTCATTCTTAACAAGTTAGGAAATAAGTTGCAATCTCTGTCATCTTCCAAGTTCTTAGATCCCTCTAGACACATATCTCCCTAAAAGGGAGTCAGTAATAGTGTCGCTCATGTCATTGATACCTGGGGACCCCACTGTGAGTATGAAGGCAGAAAATCCAAAGAATAAATGATTCTAAGGATGATTATTCGTATGATGTGGTCATGAATAAAAAATGAAAAAATGTACAGAATAAAATGAAAATGTTTACTGGACGATGCATTTAATTGAAATAAAAATTCCGGACACAAGCCTATTTCACAAAAGGACTCTTATTGCCTCTAGGCTTAAAGCAACAAGCGTGTTTTAAATATTACTCTAGATTAGCTAAAATACAGGGATCCCTTCGCAGTCTCATTGTTCAAAACAACCCGGGAGGACAAGGGAGTATCACTGAAACCTCTTTAATTGCATCATCCCTTTTGTCACTGCGCTCACGTTCCCTTCAAGGTAGTTAGGGGGTGGATTTCCAACCGTATTACCAGTACCGTCAAATTGTAAAATCCCTACATCAATAAGAGCTTGAACCCTTCTCTTAAAGGATAGACAATTTTCTGTAGAATGCCCCTGGTTCCCAGCGTGATACATGCAACTAGCATTAAGATCATACCATTTCGGGTATGGAGGCTTCAATGGTGCCATATAATGTGGCGATATTAACTATTTTTCCAACAATTTCGGGCACAGTTCTCCGTATGACACAGGGATAGGGGTGAGTCGAGGTTTTTCAGGATTGGGTCTCGCCGGTCTTTGTTCGTTTTTGAGTTGGTTTGGAGCAGGCGTGTTATTAGGTGGGAACACGGTGAATGGTCTTTGGTCATCCCTACTCGCACTACCCACTTCCTTTTCCCTTTTCTTAGGGGCCTTCAATGTCCGCTCCCTCCTTTCTTTTGCCTCTGCTTGGACCATTGGTTTAGTCCGACCCTCCTCAGGGTTAAAACATGAGCCCGTGGAGAAGTTCAGCGAGGTCGAGGTATTAGTCTGATATTGGGGCCTAATAGTGACGGGTCCCCCATGCGACCACGCGTCTGGTTGAGTTGGGATATTTATCGAGGAATAAACAATTTCTTCATATTCCTCCACATTGTCGACCACTTGGACCCTCCTTGTTTCAAATCCTCCCGCTAATAGCTGGGTTAAATGGCATATCATATCCTCTTGGAACTCTCGTATTTGCTCTTGCATCTCTCGTTGAATTCTGGTTGATTGCTCTTGCATCTGTTGTTGAATTCCGGTCAATTGCTCTTGGATCAATATTTGTCTTTCCTCTAATCTCTCCAACCTTTGTTCCATGTTTTCCAGGTTAACGAAATAATTTCACCTAATTAGAGTCTTTCTACAAATTCTAATGCATGTGATACGATGTAATGCAAATGCATTAAATGCAATGCAAATGCATGGGATGAATGCAAAAAGAAAGAGAGGCGTGATCATGATTTCAATTCCATTAGAAGAACTTTTCCAGAAAATACGTTTCTTTACATTAAAACGGATTGCATAGACGGCCGTGTCCTCATAGTCTAGGTGAAAACACCAATCCTCTCTTTCGTGTCGGGAGTTTGTGATTGTGTCCTGTGAACTTTCTCAATAAACGTCTCTTCTAACTACTTGTCGCTTGGCCCAGGTCGTACCTCGTCATTCGCTTAACCTCCGCGATACTCGTAATCCTCCAATGACTCCCGAACAATCCTTGTCGGCTTGAACCTTCAGGTAAATCCTCTTCTTCGTATCCGGATGTTTATGGATGTGTCCTTTGAACTTTCTCAATAGAAGTCTCTTCTAGCTCTTTGTTGCTTGGTCCAGGTCGATCTTCTGATGACCCCCAAACAATCTTTGTAGGCTTTGAATCTTCGGGCAAGACCTACTTTCGTTGTTACCTGGACTATGTTCGGACGACCGTATTATAATCCACTTCATCAAGTAACACATTTCGTTATGAAAAAATCTCCAATTCAGCAATCGAATATGAATCAGCACCCCCTTTCTATGATGATGCAATGCAATGCAAATGTATGGTATGTATGTAAAAGGGTGTCAACTCTGATTCAATTCCCCACAGGAAACTTCCTTAGAAAACAAAGCTCTTTACATAAAAAAGATTACAGATATGGTCTGGCCTTAGCACCTAGATCCCTAATCTTTCGGAGTAACGAGGATAACTCCTATCCTCAGCTTGTCCGTGACTCGTGCTGCACACTTAATATCTCCGCCTCTGCTGCCAAAGTTTGCAAGTGCTCGGCCACCTCTCGAATCTGATTTATGGCCTCCCTCATGCAATAGTCCCTATTTTGAATTTGCTGCTGGGCGTTATGTAACTCCTCCTTCTGTTGCTCTTTACTCTCTTTCAAGTACCTAATATAATCCTGACATCCCTGCAGCGCCCCTTTTAGCTCTTCAGTCTTCTTTTCCATTCTTTCGATTCTACTCAAGCTTGCTTTTAATTCTATCGCCGAGTTGTGATTTTGATAATGATTTAAGGACCTTTCCAACTCCGTCACTCTAGTCTTCAATTCATTTCTTCCGTTTTGGCCTTCTGACACTTGCCTTTCTAGGATCTCTTTCTGAGCCTTCATTTCTTGAAATTTCCTTTCCCATTGCTTGGTCTTAGCTCTTTCTTCTTGTAACTCTTTTCACCATTGACCTGAAGTCTTTCCTAGCCCCGTAGTTCTCATCGAGAGGCGCATCTTTTTGTAGTCCCCTTTTAGGCTATCCAACTCTTCTTCGGCTTTGCTCTTCCTCTTTTTTATCTTTTCTGCTTCTGATTTTTGTATCTTTACATCCCACTTCAAAAGCATCTTCTCTTCCTCCAACTGCTCAATTTTCTTCTCAAGCTCTGAACTTCGCTTTACAAAATCTTGCTTTATAATTTCTAATTCCGTCGGTATCATTTGCAAACGTTCCTCTATAGATTGAGCATTATCTGAACTTGGTCTCGGGATATTGTCGTTGATTCTTTTGTTTAGCCACACTTTATACTCAGAGGTCGCCGTTTCGCCCACAGTCAACCTCTTCATCCGGTAGGTTTGCTTCCAAGCATTTGTAATTTCCTTAATCTTCTTCTTATAACCCTCTCCTGTATAAGAGAATTCGCTTCGATCCAACCCATGCGTTGCTGGCACGAACTGTCTAGACTGGTATTGTCTTGCTGCTAGCAAAGGGGCATACCCGATGACTCCCCAAATTCCGGGTAGAGGGACCCAATTAGAGTCTCCGCATCTGTAAAGGATCTCTCCAGGCACCATCCATGGAGCTCTCCACTCAATGTCTCCCTCCTGAAGATTCTGAGGAATTGTCCTCCATCCTTCTTCCGTTATATCTTCTCGTCTTGACACGGCCACTTCCTCTTTTATCGGCGAATAATCCTTATAAAAGGGACGACAAGAGACTTTATCCATCTTCCAAAAATGCCCACAAAACCATACCATCAATAGCTGTGCGCATCCGATAAACCTTCCTTCTCCCGCTCTTCTGCATGCATTTAATGATCTGAAAGTCTCTGCAAGAATTGCTGGGACAGGTGTAACTTGTTTATCCAATCGATCGAATAGATCCACCACTGCTTCATCTATGTGTCTTAGGGCTTTTGGGAAGATGACTAGTCCGTAGAGGCTTAAGGCGAAGATATCAACCTTCCTCCTCACATCAGGGTGCATCAAAATCAGATCCCTTAAATTTACCCAAGGAATACATCTCCTTTCACCTTTCTGTTGAATCTTGGTCGAGATCCACTGTTCACCCATTCCTGTAATTTTCATCAACTTCTTCACCAAAGGAGGGACATAGGCGGGCCTAATATAAACCTTGTCAACCTGCATCTCGGGAATACAAAGTAAAGTGGTGTATTCTTCTATTGTTGGCACCAAATCCACTTTCCCAAAAGTGAAGCAACTGTATGCGGAATTCCAAAACTGGACCATAGCCCGAAACAGGTGTTTATCTATCTTAACATCCAATAAGTAAGAGATATCACCATAACGGTGGTAGAACATCTGTTTAGCTTCATTTTCCCAATGGGTCCAGATATCCCGCAACTCTTGAAGCTCATTTTGTGTCACGCTAACACGGGTGAAGTCCCTCAACTCCGACGTATGACCTTCAACTAAGCTATCTCTTTTTTCTAATTGCAACTTTTCTGACCATGTGCGCACGGCCGCATTGTCCTCTACTTTATCAAGAAAGTCGTTTTCCATAGCAAACTTCCTATCTCAGCAACCGAACAGAAATTGACACCTCTACTACATGGAATGTTATGCAAATCAAACAAATCAACACGAGTTAGTATTGCATAATCGAAACAAGCAAAATATTATTAAAGGCTTATCTGGGTAGCTATTTCGACACTATGCCTAGGGTAGGCTCTAGGGCTTCTATATGGGGTTCGGTTCTACAGAGGGGTACCTGAACCAACAGATTCCTCGATCCTCACCCATTATAGGCTTATGCGGACCGAGTTCAGTTCAGGGGGATACATTTCCCTATGGACATGCAGAGGTGAAAACTCCACGAAGCGCATAGGTACGGATATATCCCGGAAGCAATCCACTAGCCCATGTAGAGGTGAAAACCTCACGAAGGCTTAGTTTCTTACTCCACTTAAAGGTGTGACCACGGCGGTCATGCGATATAAATGCAAGTATCGTGGGACTCAACAGTATTACCGTTATAGCATAGGCAGATGCATCGACAGAAACATGATTAAAATAATTTTCCAAATTTTCAATCAAAAGGACAAAAATCAATCAGTTTATGGCCTGACTCTCGAATTCCCCAGTGGAGTCGCCAAGCTGTCGTAACCATTTTTTGACAAAATGGGAATCGACTTTTAAAATAGGGATTCGCCACCGATCTTTATTAAGTGTGATCGAGTCACCTTTGTTTTAATAAAACATTTTTGATTTACTAAAAAAACAATTTTGGTCTACGAAATCTGCGAAAACGGGTTCGGAAGTCGGTTACGTGCAAGGAAGGGTTAGCACCCTTGCAACGCCCAAATTTGGTACCAAATTGATTGATGTTGTCCCAATGTCGAAAATTTGAAAATATTTAGGGTAGAAAATTGAAAGAAAGTTGAGTAAATCCGGATTGAATCTCAAGATTGGCTCGTTTCAAAGGAATAAAAATGTCGTACCCAGCACGTTGGGATACAACACGTTTATACCTTGGTATCGAGATCATCTTTAACTTTCCAAATATATGAAAAAGGGTATTTGGTCATTTAGTCGAACGAAAAAGCGACACCCAACACGTTAGGATGTGATCTTTCGAACTTCTAAACACCAAATGTTGCCTTATTTTGAGAACTTTAAGCAACGTGTTAATTTTGTAAAAAGTGTATTTGTAACAATAATCCATGCAACGATATTGCATTTACATTATCGAACATGTATGTTGAAAACAATTATAATATGGTAACATTTAAAATAGACAATGAGGAAATAATAATGAGGAACGCGACAAACAAGAATTCCTACACTAGAGCGATTACCAATATGCGATGAAGTATAGACGAATACAATAAACAATGAAAAATATAAACATATCTCATGCAAGTTTGAATAATGAAAGGAGACATTCGTATGATATAAACAATGTAAACAATGTATAGAATAAAAATAGTATATAATGAATTCAAATAAAACATATAATAATATAGACAATATAAATAAAACATGTTTTCCAATATAAATATATATTCTAAAAAATAGGATATAATATAATAATATACAATACATAAAATTTTTGAAATATATAACATAAAACTAACATATGAAAATAATTTGTAATGAAAATAATATTAAACAAAAGAAAATAATGAATAATAAATATATATCTGTATATATATACGCACATATGTGTATAATATATTAACCATGAAATTATCTACATAATATAACAATATAAATAAAATAGATCAGATAATATAAATAAATTAAAAAACTTTAGAAATAATACATAATACACATGATACTACATAAAGTAGAAATAAAAAATATAATATAATAATATGTACAAGAAATAATATCAAGATAAATGACGTAAATGATAATAATATCGATAATGAATAATAATAATAGCGATGCAATAAAAAAAAGACTAAATCGAAATCTGAATGAAATTAAAGGGGCTAAAATAGTAATAAAGTAAAACGAAAAGGGGTCGAATATGATGTGTAGAAAAATAACGAGGGCTGAATGGGAAAATATCCCAAATCCTCTAGGCGTTGCGTTTTGACAGGGGCTAAATTATAATAGAAAGAAATGTGTTGGGGCAAGTTTGAAAATACTTAAAACTGAATTTATAAAAGTGAAAATTGCGAAAGGACCATAGGGGCAATTAGCCCGATTATCGTAAACACGCGGATCTTATTCAACGGGCCGGGTCACGGGGGCCAGAGCCAAAACGACCCCGTTTTGGTGTTAAACTTCAAGAACCGAAACGGTGCCGTTTTATAAACTATATAAATTTGGTTTTTTTGACCAAAATTTCATTTGAACCATGTTTCTAAAAAAAATGCTTGCTTCCTTTATTTTCTCTGAAAAGGGCATAGGGTCGATCAACATTCTGGCATTGAACCGCCGCCGGCGACCGCCGTACACGGTGGCCGGGGAGACGAAATGCCGCCTTTTGGGTTCCTTCGTCAGTCACCCTCGAAAACTAACCATCACCGTCCAGGAAGCCGAAAGAAAAGGGACTTTAGTCCTTATTTCAGATCTGACTCGCGAAAGAGGAGACCCCCCTCCGGAGACACGTTCGCAAGGTTATTCCGGTAAGCTGTTCTTTTCCCCCTTTTGTTTCTATATATACATATGTTTAAGAAACGAAACAGAACCCCGAATTCCCCAAAAAGACAAGATGGAAATTCCCTTTTAATCCTTTTTGATTTATTTGTTTTTGAAATATTCACAATAAGTAAAATAAAAATAGAAACAGAAATAAAAATTGTAAACAGAAAAATGATAAATCGAATCCACCTTCGAAATCTTTGCTTGCCTTTTTTACTCCTGATCTGTAAGACCCGAAAGCCAACCCCCCTTACATCAATTTTAAAAGGCTTTCTAGCCAAGTACACCATGCTTTTCACTATTAAACTATTTTGCTCCATACTCTGTTGCTTTTGTTTTCTGTCTGCAGGGTTTGGATGAAGCAGAAGACGATGGAGGCCGAGGCGCCTAGGGGAACTCCAATCGTCCAGAGGCGTGGGCGTGGGAACCGATGCGTGGGAAGCTGAAGCGGTGCAGGCGCGCGTGTGGGCAGTGACCGAGGCAGTTGCTAGTGGGTTGCGGCGCAATGGGCAGAAACCCTAGGGTTCTAACTTTTTTAAGATTTTGGGCCAATTGGGCCTCTGTTAATTCGGGCTAACAGGTTAGGTTTAGTGGGTTGCTGTAATTGGGTTTTAGGTTTTCAGAATTTGGGCTTGAGTTTGGATTAGCCGATTGGGTTAGATGGGTTTAGTTTCCGGGTTTGGTTTTTTTGGCCCTTGTAATTGGGCTCGGGTCTTTGTAAATTTGTTTGTTTAAAATGGTTTTTTTTTTATACATGGACTATTAATCTGGACATTTATTTTGATTTGTAATTGGTTTTTGGACTGATTTATTATTATTTGTTTTGGCTTTTTCGGGTTTGAGTTGGTTTAATGGGTTTTATTATTTTGATGGGCCCGGGTTCGATTTTCAGTTGAGGACCCGGGCAAAATTTGGTTATTACACCAGGGGACACGCCCTGTGACCCTAGGACACGCCCGTGCTACAGACCATGTTCGACCCTATGTAGCTCTCTGACTTGTACCACAAGGCCAACCACATGCCCGTGTGCTAGGCCGTGTGCTTAATTTAATTTCCAAAATTAAGTGCAGGTTTCACACGGCCAAGACACACGCCTGTGTTCTGGGTCGTGTAGCACACACAGCTGAGACACACGCCCGTGTCTCTACCCGTGTGCTCAATTCTGAGCATTCTGTTTCTCAAATTTAAGATGCAGGGGACACACGGCCTAACCACAAGCCTATGTACCAGGCCGTGTGCCATATGGTCAAGACAAACGCCCATGTGTCTACCCGTGTGGACAAAATAAAGCCATTTCTAGCTTCATTTCTCACCCAAAACTTTTCCAATAACCTACACCAAAACTTGCATTCATATACCAATCAATCCAAGCATTATAACCAAGCTAATTCTAACATTCAACATGATATAACATTACATGTACACATATTTATAATCTTATATTTAATAGATATATTCATTTAGCATAACTCAATCAATCCACAATATATATACTCATGTTATTACCATAGAATAGCCTTAATAGATATACCAAAATATAATCATCACTGGCCATTCCAATGGCTAGATTACAAACAACATTTATAAGCCAACAATGACCAAGTTACCCATACATGCCATTATACAAAATAAGTTTCTATTTATACCAAAACAAGTTAGTGGATAGTGTGATGATGCTCCAACTGATCTCCAACCTTCGCGAGCTTTCGAGCACTATAAAACAGAGAAAATAAAACCTAATAAGCATTATATGCTTAGTAAGTTCGTATAACAGGAATTAAACTTACCAATCTCATTTATTAAAATTAAGCTTTCAATAACATGATTTTCATCAATTTGGAAAATTTACCTAAACATATACACTCAATCAAGCAAGTTAGTTACATAAGTCTCATGTATATCAAATAATATAGATGAGCTCATTACAAAACAATTTATTATATTACTCAGAATCATTCAAAATATAATTCTATTTATTTCATCACTTTCTCTTGTTGGGAGTTTTATCCGTTGAATTGCTGAAATATCGATGGATACTTAAGTAGTACACTCAAGATGTACATATCTATAAACCGTCAATTCTTATTCAGGGAGCATACTCTCGAGCCACGTGTCAGGATGCTCAAATGAGCCATGTAATAGGACACTTATCTGGGCTAATCAGAAAACTCATAAGAGTTTTACTCAGGGAACTCATAGAGCTAATTAGATATTTTTGAAGAGATAATATCAGGGAGCACCGGATAAGGTAACAGAGAGTTCAAGCGAGCTTAATAGGATGCTCATGAAGAGCTGCGTTTGTGTCCACATTATATGCAGGATGACAACTGATCGCATGTTAGGACGCTTACAAAGAGTTGCGGTAATGTGCAACAAATGCAAGACCACTATCGATCAGGATGCTCGCAGGAACTATACATATTAGTATGCTCGAGACGCTATATCGGGATTACTCGTCTGAGCTAAGTCCCGTCTGCAACATATGCAGAATCAAATTCATATACGGGAAAATCACATTTATCCATCGAAATTCAATATTCAAACGGAATGTAACATTTTCGGGACTTATTTCAGGCATATGTATATTTCATGCATTTATAACATTCTTATAAATTACATAAATATATACCACATTCAAATTAAATACAACATTCAATTATAACATATTAACATGCACAATTAAGTTACACGAACTTACCTCGATAATAGTTCATAAAAGAAAATCTACTAATCCGAATCTTTCTCTTTTCCTCGATCTAGCTTCGAATTTGAGTTATCCGGATCTATATAAATGAATTTAATCATCAATTTATCACATTTCATATTCAATTGGACTCAATTTACATCCTAGGCAAAATTACCATTTTGCCCTTAAACTTTTCGTAAATTCCAATTTCGTCCTTAGGCTCGAAAAATGAAACTCATGCAATTTACTCCTTATTCCAAGCCTAACCAAAATTTTAATATAAAATTTATAGCATATGTATTCTAAAATATTCAGAATTTTTCTTTAATTTTCACAACTTTACAATTTAATCCCTAAATCATGTTTTCATCAAAATTCACTTTGTAAAAGTTGTTTATCTATCAACAACCTTCCATTTTCTACCATAAATTTCAAATTTTCAGCATATTCATCCATGGAAAAATTTTCATACTTTGATAAATTTTCAAATGACCCCCTAAATAGATAAATTAGACTATCCCAGTTTCAAAAATATAAAAATTACTAAAAACGAGGCTTGAATACTTACCCAATTAAGCCAAGAAAGCTTGTTTTCTCTTTCCTTAGGTTTCCATGGAATGTTTGGGGAAAAAGATGATATATAATGATTTTTATTTCTTATTAATTATTTATCATCCATTAATTTTTCTCATTTCCAATTTAGTCCTTGCCCTTTTCTAAATTTCCATGGATGAATCATCAAAAATATCTACTAAATTTTCTTTAATGGTTTAATTACCATATAGGGACCTCAAGTTTTTGAATTCCATAGCTATTTGATCCTTCTAGCTACTAGAATCCAACTTTTGCATTTTATGCAATTTGGTCCTTTTTGTAATTAAGTATATAATCGATAAAATTTTCTTATCAGAATTATCATATGACATTCCTATTACAATGCAAATCATACAATAATATTAAAATAAGTTTTCTTTTTGGCTTGAATTTGTGGTCTCGAAACTACTGTTTGATTTCACTGAAAATAGGTTGTTACAGGTATTCATGTGAAATTACAAAAAGCAATTTATAGTAGATGTTTTTATACATGGCTAACATAATTGTGATCTTGTGTTAGGCTTTGGGCCGAAATGGTATTTACCTAAGTTTTAATTATGCTTATTTTAAATTGTGGATAAATGGTAAGTTTCATTCTTGTTAAACGAACTTACTAAGCTAAATTGCTTACTCCGTTTATTTTTTTTTTTGTATTTTATAGTACTATGGAAGCTTGCTCGGTTCGGAAGTCATTAGAGATCGTGTCACACTATCAAACTTTTATTTTGGTATTTTGGACTTTATATTTTTGGGTTAAATGACATGTATAAGTATTTTGGCTAGTATGGCCTAAATGTTTTGTGGTGTTTGTAGCCAAGTGGTTTGGCTTGAAAATGGTATTTGTTATGTGGATGCCTTGTATTGTGATATGGTATTTAAGGTACCAAATGGTTGAAATTGAGAATGTGTATGCATGCTAAGTTAGGCACAATGTCTCATATATGTAATTGACTATTTATGTAGACTTTGGAAAAATTTTTGGTAAGTTTAAAAGTGATCAAATGAATGTGCTTATGGATATCATGTTGTATGTGTGGATAGTGCATGATATAAACTTGATATTGGTTGGTCTTAAGTGCCTATTTATGCCATGGATGTATGTGCATTGTTGAGCTTAGGTTGGTACTACATTGGGTGAGAAATAAGACTTAGAAAATAGCCTATTTTTGTCCACACGGGAGTGGGTCTCAGCCGTGTGTGACACATGGCCAGGTGACATAGTCGTTGTCCCCTGATGCTTCTTTTGAAACCAAGTCAGCAGTTTCACACGGCCTAGCACACAGACGTTTGGCTTGGTCGTGTGGCACAAGTCAGTAACCCTCTAGTTTTCACACAGCCTAACACACGGCCTGGTACACGGGCGTGTGGTCTGACCATGTGACCCAAGTCAATGAGTTACACGGGGCCAGACACGGCCTGAGACACGGGAGTGTCCCATAGCCACATTGGTGTGTCCCCTGGCCACACGGGCGTGTGACCCCTATACTTCAAAAAAATTTCCATGTTTTCTTAAAAATTCGTAGAGAACTCAATTTAGTCCCGAACCTCTTCTAATGTCTATTTGGGGCCTCGAGGGCTCGTACTAGGGACTGTATATATGTATTTGAATGGTTATTGATATGAATGTAAATGTATATGAAATATATGATTGTTTGACTTATAAGTCCGGTAACGCTCCGTAATTCTGTTCTGGCGTTGGATTCGGGTTAGGGGTGTTACATTTATTGGTATCAGAGCTACGATTTAGTCGATTCTAGGACTAACATAGTGTGTGTGAGTCTAGCTATACATGCCATTTTATAACCTGTGATAGTGTGATGTCTCCTGACAGTTTAAAATCATGTTTTTTATATAGTAATAGATCCCAATCGAGCAAACTCTAATGATGTTGTAAGTAACACGCTCGCCTCCATTCGTGGGGCAGTGTCGTCTGAGTCTAGACCCGTGTCTGAGGGTCGTGGAGGAAAGGCTAAAGAAGCCTTCTTTCAGATGATGAATTCGGTTGCTCAGCAACCTCCACCCTCACCTTTTTCCCCAACCTGTACCCGTAGCTCCTCAAGTTCTAGAACAAATACATATGAGCAAACCTCCAGTTGATAAAATTTGAAAATATGGGGCTGAAGAGTTTAGGGCTACAGTTGAGGATGACCATGAGAGAGCCAAGTTTTGGCTAGAGAATGTGATCTGAGTTTCCGACGAGTTGTCATGTACACCATTTGAATGTGTTAAGTGTGCTGTGTCTCTTCTGAAAGATGTCGCATATTAGTGGTGGAACACGTCAGTATATGTGGTACGAGGGAATGGGTTGCGTGGGAATTCTTTCCTACCGAATTTTGAAAAAAGTACATAAGTCAGCGATTTCTTGATAAAAACGTAAGGAATTTCTAGAGTTGAAATAGGGTTGTATGGCCGTAACTGAATATGAAAGAGAATTGTGAGACTGAGTAAGTAAGCCGGAGAGTGCATCTCCCCTAAAGTAGTTATGTGCAAAAGGTTTGAAGACAGGTTGAACGAAGACATCAAGATTTTAGTTGGGATACTTGAATTGAAAGAATTTGTGGTTTTAGTCGAAAGAGCTCACAAAGCCGAAGAGCTTAGTAAAGAAAATAGAATAGTTGATTCTGAGGCTAGATATTCGAAAAAAAGGTCAACAGGAAAATCTTATCACTCGTCATCGAAGATATCGAAGGATTTGTCATAATCTTCGCTTCAGTGGGGTATTCTAATCGAGATCAAGGTAAACAACACGTTGTTTCAAAAACTCAAGCCAGTTTAGTAGCGAGCATCGGTAGTGTCAAGGATAATAGACCGGAATGTCAATGATGTGGAAGATGACATTTTGGAGAATGCCGAATGAATGACAGGGCTTCCTTTAGATGTGGTTCGCAAGAGCATTTTATTCGTGATTTCCCGGTGTTACCCGAAAAAGATAAACTTTCGACCGCTCGACCGAGCAATACACTTACTAATTCGTGGTAGTCGAGGTGTAACAAGAGATTCTGCTGTGAGATCCGAGGCTCGGGCCTCAGTTAGAGCTTATGCCATTCGTGCTCGCGAGGAGGCATTGGCGCTAGATGTTATCTCCAGTACATTTTCTCTTTATAACACTGATGTAACTACTTTAATTGATCTGGGATCAACCCATTCTTATGCATGTACAAAATTAGTGTCTAGTAAGAGTTTACCTGTTGAGTCCACTGAATTTGTGGTTAAGGTATCGAACCCCTTAGGTCAGTATGTCCTAATTGATAAAATTTGTAAGAATTGTCCTTTGATGACTCGAGGTTAAAATTTTTTGGCTGATTTAATGCTTTTACCGTTTGATGAGTTGGATGTAATTTTGGGTATGGACCGTTGACTTTGCATAATGCGGTTGTGAATTGTAGATGCAAGCTTATTGTATTGAAATGTCAGAATGATGAAACTCTTAGTATTGAAACCGATGATTTGAGTGGGTTGCCTATCGTGATATCGGCTATTAGCGCAAAATTATGTGAAAAAGGGTTGTGAGGCTGATCTTGCGTATGTATTGGATACGAAAGTGTTGGAATCGAAGATTGAGGCAATGCCAGTGGTTTGTGAATACTCAGATGTTTTTCCAGAGGAATTACCTGGGTTGCCACCGATCAGAGAGGTCTAATTTGCTATTAAGTTAGTACTGGGAACATCACCGATATCGATAGCTCTGTACAGAATGGCTCCGACAGAGTTGAAAGAATTGAAAGCTCAGTTGCAAGATTTAACGGATAGATGTTTTGCACGATTGAGTTTCTCGCCTTGGGGTGCATCAGTTTTGTTTGTAAAGAAGAAAGATGGGTCAATGAGATTGTGTATCGACTATCGACAGCTTAACAAGGTTACAATTAAGAATAAGTATCATTTGCTAAGAATTGATGATTTGTTCGATTAGTCGAAATGAGCACCAATATTTTCAAATATTGACTTGCGATCCGATTATTACCAGTTGTGAGTTAATGATTCGGATGTTCTGAAAATTGCATTCAGAAATAGGTACAGGCATTATGAATTTCTAATTATGCCATTTGGGTTAACTAACACTCTTGCAATATTCATGGATTTGATGAATCGAATCTTTAGACCGTATTTGGATAGATTTGTTGTTGTGTTCATTGATGATATACTGATATATTTCAGAGACGAATCTGAGCATGCCAAACATTTGAGAATTACGCTACAGACTCTGCGTGATAAACAACTATTTGCTAAATTTAGCAAGTGCAAGTTTTGGCTCCGAGAAGTTAGATTTTTGGGGCACATTGTATTTGCGGATGGCATCTAAGTTGATCCGAGGAAGATTTCAGCGGTTGTTGACTAGAAACCACTAAGAAATATTTTCGAGGTCAGAAGTTTCCTAGGATTAGTGGGCTATTATCGGAGATTTGTTAAAGTTTTCTTAATGATAGCTACACCGATGACTTGATTATTGCAGAAAGATGTAAAGTTTGAGTGGTTCGAGAAATGCCAATAGAGTTTTAATCAGTTGAAAACACTGTTAACTGAAACACCAATTTTAGTTCAGCCTGATTTGGGTAAAGAGGTTGTAATTTTCAGTGATGCATCATTGAAGGGTTTGGGATGTGTTCTAATGCAAAAAGGCAAAGTAATAGCGTATGCTTCCAGAAAATTAAAGACAGGAGAAGAATTATCCGACACATGACTTGAAATTGGTTGCAATCGTATTTACATTAAAGATCTTGTAACGCCCCGAATTTTTGGGCCTAGATGAATTGGGCTTTAGGCTTTGGGTCTCAGAATTTTTTTTAAGTGAGCGAGAAAATGACAATTGGCATGTGGGCTTTGAGGGTTAATGAATTTGGAGTGTCTAGGGGTGTTGGAGATGTCCTGGGATCAAGTAAGGGCATAGGAAAATTTTGGTTTTAGCCAAAGGGAATTGTGACTTCAGTTAGTAGGCCTTTTAAATAAATGAAGAAGAAAAATGACACAAAAGAGCCTATGGTGTAGTGGCAAAGTGGCGCCACTTAAGGAGTAGGGAGGTGGCGTCATTAGCAGGTAAGGGAGTCCAAGGTTCGAGTAGTGGCATGGTATTTTATTGGGGTATTTATTTTACTGTCAGGACGGCTAGAGTTTGTGTTGCAGTGAAAGTTTGATGGATGAGAGGTTTGAAATGGTCATGGATAGATTGTAGGAGCTTATCTTGGAGAAAATTTAGGATAAGATTGAGGAGTTATCAGGGAGAAAAGTTAGGAGCTGAGAAGTGTGAAGAGTTGGTGCCGTTTTGGGAAGTGGAAAGTGTATAAATTCAGCTTAGGAGGGTAGATGAGTGTCTTTTTTTGGGTATTTTAGGGGGTATTATGAATTTTCATTGTGGCTTTCGGCATTTGGAGAGTTTTGCAAATATGTCAGTCTTTCTTTTTTTTACCGAATATCCTGTAGTTACCCTCACACAAGCACATTTGATCTTTTTCTTTTCTTCTTGTTACCTTTTCCAAACCCCCTAAAGCCAAATAATTCCACCCTCCCTTTGCCGAAATTCTTTTTGTGCTGTCACTATTTCTTCAACCTAGCCGGTTCTTGTGTAAGTACTTTACTCTTTCAATTGATCTTGCTAGAACTGACTTCTCCTCTCCCTCACTCTTTCTAAATCAATGTTGGTAGGGGATTGATATCGAATCTCTGTTCTTCAAATCTCTGCCGAGTTACTCTTTATGTGTTTCGGGATTTGGGTAAGTATTCTACATTTTTGGTTTTGAAGGTTGGCCGAATGGTCGTAAGTAATGTAAGGGCAACTTAAGGTGGATATAAGTCACTTACGGTTCAATTTTTAAAAATTAAGATTGATGCAGATTTAGGAAGTACTCGTGATTAGTGATCGAGGAAAAGCTATTAAGGGTTGGTGTTTCAAGTAAGGATAATGTGAGACTTTGGCTTTTGGTAAAGTATTCGATAAGTATATGTGATTAACCATTAAGTGACATCGTTTGTAGGATCATGGCTAAGGAGATCGCAGCGCGTTTTGGTTATCAGGTGTGTACATACACTATACACACACAATGGATTGGGAAATCCCGAAAGTTTGGCTTCGGTAGTCTTGCAAGTGTCCGAACACTCGTATGAGGGAAATGGAATCGGTAATAGAGACTGATTGCTGAAATCAGAGTCTTAAAATTTATAAAGAGAATGATCGAACCTGCAAACTAACTCTGACAACGATTAAAGGCAAGTGTACCTATCGAACAGTAGTATAGCTCAGGCAAGTCTGGATTGTCGAACCCAAAGGAACTAAAAGTACTAATACTAACCTTCTTTTTATTATCTAGCCTAAAATAAGTGAAGTTGTTTAAACTTAACTACTACTAAGCTAAAGATGCAAAGACAAAAAGAATGAATTGGAAAATAACTTGAAGGAAGACTCAGTTGATTTAAGATGATACCCTCAGGAAGAATCCACCTAGACTTCACTTGTTATTTAACCTTGAACCATACAATTTATTCACTTCACTTGATCCGTAGGATTCCCTAATTTATATTAAACCCTCTCTCGAGGCGAATAACGTCTAACCCTAGGTTAATTAACGGAAATCTCTTTCTCACTTAATAACCCCCTAGAATAGCAGTAAATCGATCTATGGACTCCCATATTAGGTTTCACCCTAATCCGGTAAAATTTCGTCACCCTGCCTCTAGGCGCGCGAACGACTCCGCTTTAATTATGCTAGATCTATTCTTAAGTAGGGACTTTTGCTCCTCCACCTAAGAACATCTGACTTGAGTCAATATCTCGGAAACATTAACACAAGAATTAAGCGCACATAATTAAGAACAAATCAAGTATTTATCTTATAGTTCAGGAAACAATAACAAGATTCATCTAGGTTTCATCCCCTTCAGGTATCTGAAGGGTTTAGTTCATATCAAATAAAGAAAACATCTCAGAAGAAAAGATAAAACAAAACATAAGAAATCCCTAAAACTCCCTGAAGGGATTGAAGTAGAGATCCGCCGTCTTGAGTAGAATTTCGGCTTTCTAGAGATGGATCAACTGGCTATCTTCGAGTGATTCCCACAACTTTGACCTTTTCAGCTTGGCTCCTTGGCCTAGCTAACCGCCCTCCTTTCAGGTAACACTTAGGGGGTTTATATAGGCTCTTGGAATGTGTTTCTTCGCCCCAAAGTATCCAAATCCGAATGAAATTGCTCCTTGCCACGATAGGGACACGGCCATGTCACACGCCCGTGTGACTAGTCTTCAAGCCGTGTTCGGACTTCTTTAATGAGGCATGACCGTGTGAATCGGGGGTAAGGCTGTGTTCTAGATTATCAATATGGCACGGCCGTGTGGGCTTAAGTCCAGGCCGTGTGGATTTCGTGATATGGCCCATTTACTCTATTTTGGGCCCATTTTATGTTCTTTTCATCCTCGGGTGCTTTCCTGGGTATAAGACATGAAAAGAAAGGATTAAAAGCACCTTTTTACATAAATCGAGGCTTAAATCATCCAAAAGCATACTAAATGTGGGATTAAAGTATGTTACTTTTACGGTTTATCAGAGACCCCATGAGTGATCTCATGGACTTGGGTCGTGTTGTGGCCAACTGGGCCAGAATGGGCAAAATGGGCCCGATGGGCCGTAGGCTCAAAATAGGCGAATTTGATGATTTGGTAATAAGTGATGAACTAATCATGCTGGTTACATGGCTTGGAATTGGTTTGGACCTAATGGGCCATGCAAATGTGATAGGGCCATATGGGCCATATGAATGTAATTTGGGCCTAATGGGCCATACGAATGTGATTGGGCTAGATGAGCCATATGAATCTGATTTGGGCCTAATGGGCCATACGAATGTGATGCCTAATGGGCCATACGAATGTGATTTGGGCCTAATGGGCCATACGAATGAGATTGGGCTTGGTGGGCCATATGAACGTATGTCAATTTGTTTGGGCTTTGTAAGGGGTCTTGGGCTTAGTATTTGGTAAATTGCTTATCCTTGCATAAAAATTTAATAATTAACTAATTGCGACCGTGGACAAGTCATAAGGTTAAGGTGTGGCAATGGGTATATGCATGTCTAGGATTGGATCTAGGGAGAGCTTGGTACTTAAGCGGTCTTAATGACTCACCTCCTCTTCTCCGGAATCCTACCTGATGCATAGTATCTGTTCACTTTAGCCAACGAGGACTTGATAAAGGGCCAAGGTAAGTAATAGACCCATAACAATGAGAAATGACCGAAATGCCCCTAAGTGTGAAAAAGACTAAAATGCCCCTATGTGTTGAATGTAAGATTTATGGATGTTACATGTACATTTGCTGCATTCATATGATATTCTATTTAGGTTGCATATGGGTTGGGAATTATGGAATGGAGGAAGTATATGAGGATTGCATGGTTGTTTGACGACCGTGGATCCACCGATGGCTTTTTAAGCCTATTATATGATAAGCAGCTTTGCTGCAATGTTTGGTAGTACCGCAACCGGGCTACCCTTGAAGTGTATCGGATGGGTGGGTTGATTTAGAAATCCCTACAGAAGTGTTTCGATTGGACGGGGACGAAGTGTACCGAATGGATTTTTTGGGGAGGGTTTTTGCGCATTGCATGTATGATATTATCATGTTAATAATATGATATGTATGCTATTTGTTTGACAAGAGTCGTACACACTGAGTTTTCGAAAACTCACTCCCTCTTTTATTTTTCTTAGGTGATCCTCAGTAGGCGGTTCGACGAATGGAGGGACTCAGAGGTGGCCAACTAGCAAGACTATTAGACCTGTTTTTCTTAATATCTAAATTCTAGATTTTAAGTTATTTATTTTAAGTTATTTTATTTTGGATTGTAATAAGGCTTTCCCTCTAGTTATTATTCCATTACTTCCACTATGCATTGTAATTTTGAAACAGAACCTGAATTTATTTCTTTTAAGCATATTTCAAGTTTTTGAAAATAATTGTGTTTTAAGAACGAGCTTCCGCTGTCAAAGGAAATTTTTTTTACATAGTAACAAGGAAATGGTTTTTTTGGATACACCTCGTTTCGAAAGCAAACTGGACTTTTACTTAACTTTTCTCTAGAAGGGTTTTCAATGAAAATAAGGTTTTCGCAAAAACACTTCAATGTGACACGCCGGATTCAGGCCTAACTTCTAGGCCGGGTTTGGGGTGTTACAGATCTGGCGACACCATTTGTTCGATGAGAAATGCCACATATTTACCGATCACAAGAGCTTAAGGTATTTGATGTCTTAGAAATATTTGAATTTGCGTCAACGAAAATGGCTCGAACTGTTGAAAGATTATGAGCTAGTAATTGATTATCACCCGAGAAAAGCAAATGTAGCCACGGATGCATTGAGTAGAAAATCCATGTTTGCTCTGAGAGCGATGAATATGACATTGACCTTGTCTGATGATGGTTTGATTTTAGCTGAATTGAAAGCTAAACCAATGTTTTTACAACAAATTTGTGAGGTTCAAAAGTGTGATAAGGAATTGCAAGTGCTTTCAGGACTGTTACAGCCAGTGATGATACCGGAGTGGAAATGGGATAGAGTTACGATGGATTTCGTATCGGGATTACCTTTGTTTCTGAAAAAGAAAGATGTTATCTGGGTTGTTGTGGATCATTTGACGAAATACGCACATTTCATTCCAGTGCGTACAGACTTCTCTCTTGATAGACTAGATGAGTTGTACCTTTCTGAAATTGTTAGATTGCACGGAGTGCCAGTCTCTATTATTTCAGATAGGGATCCGTGATTTAAATCACAGTTTTGGAAGAAATTACAAGAGGCTTTGGGCACGATTGTGTTTTAGTACTATATTTCATCCCCAAATCGATTGTCAATCTGAGAGAGTGATCCAGATTCTTGAGGATTTGCTTCGTTGCTGTGTTTTAGAGTTCGAAGGTAACTGGAAAAATATTTACCGTTGGTTGAATTCGCGTATAACAATAGTTTTCAATCGAGCATTAAGATAGCACTGTATGAAGCTTTGTATGGACGTAAATGCCGAACTCCATTGTATTGGACTGAGCTTAGTGAGAAAAAGATACACTAGGTTGAATTGATCAGAGAAACTGAAGGGAAAGTGAAAGTGATTTGTGACAGTGTGAAAGCTGCTTCATATCGTTAGAAATCATACGCGGACTTGAACCGTAAAGATATTGAATTTCAGATCTGTGATAAAGTGTTTCTGAAATTATCGCCTTGGAAAAGAAGCCTAGGGACTAATTTGTAAAGAAGTGAAATGTTTAGGGGCAAAATGGTAATTTTGCCATAACATGAAATTGGGTTGAATTGATCAGAATAAGTATTAAATTAGTTAAATATATATATATATATATATATATATATATCTAGAAAAGTCATGTTCGGAATTAGATCGAGGCAAAGATAAAGTGGTAGATTGATCGGTCGATTTAGTTCGTACAAATTTTGAGGTAAGTTCGTATGGTTAAACTTTAATAATTATTTATTAAATTGATGAATGGTATTTGGAATTTATTTATATTTATTGTTGAACTATGAAATTTAATTAAATGTTCAAAACAAGTAAAATGCAGGATTGAGTACAATCGTTTTATTTCCCCAAAAAAAAAGAATTGACGGATAAGACCATGGTTGGACCATGGAAATATTTATATGTAAGATCAAAGTTGCGCTATGGCATTCAGATGATAAGACCATAACTGGGTTATGGCACTACTAATGAAAGACCATGGCAAGGCCATGGCAAAGCATGTGTAAGACCATAGTTGGACTATGGCATAAGGAAAACAATGTACTCATGTCCGTAAGCCGTTCTTAGATTCGGAAAGACTTGGTAAATGATATATGAAATTGATAGTGAAAGACTTATGGTTATTTCTAGTATTGATCTGAAATAAGTGTATCCATTGAGATTTAGATAATTTAACGGGTATAGAGGATGATACAAAGTTATACGGTTTAATATAAATCAGTACAGGTATTCGTGTGAAATTACGAGAAGTAATGATGTTTTTACATGTGGCTAACATAATTGTGATCTTGTGTTAGGCTTTGGGCCGAAATGGTATTAACCTAAGTTTTAATTATGCTTATTTCAAGTTGTGGATAAATGGTAAGTTGCATTCTAGTTAAACGAACTTACTAAGCTAAATTGCTTACTCTATTTATTTTTCTGTGTTTTATAGTACTTCGGAAGCTTGCTCAGTTTGGAATTCATTGGAGATCGTGTCACACTATCAAACTCTTATTTTGGTATTTTGGACTTTATATTTTTGGATTAAATGGCATGTATAAGTATTTTGGCTAGTATGGCCTAAATGTTTTGTGGTGAATGTAGCCAAGTGGTTTGGCTTGAAAATGGTGAAAGTAGCCAAGTGGTTTGGCTTGAAAGTGGTATATGTTTTGATATGCAATTTGGTGTAAATGGCCTTATGATATGTTGTGTATATTTGTTATGTGGATGCCTTGTATTGTGATATGGTATTTAAGGTACCGAATGGTTGAAATTGAAATTGTGTATGCATGCCAAGTTAGGCACAATGTCTCATATATGTAATTGACTATTTAGGTAGACTTTGGAAATACTTTTGTTACGTTTAAAAGTGAGCAAATGAATGTGCTTATGGATATCATGTTGTATGTGTGGATAGTAAATGATATAAACTTGATATTGGTTGGCCTTGAGTGCCTATTTATGCCATGGTTGTATGTGCATTGTTAAGCTTAGGTTGGTACTACATTGGGTGAGAAATAGAACTTGGAAAATAGCCTATTTTTTTCCACACGGGCGTGGGTCTTAGCCGTGTGTGATACACGGCCAGGTGACACAGCCGTATGTTCCCTGAAGCTTCTTTTTAAACCAAGTCAGTAGCTTCACACGGCCTGGCACACGAGCGTCTGGCTTGGCTGTGTGGAACAAGTCAGTATACCCTCTAGTTTTCATACGGCCTAGCACACGGCTTGGCACACAGGTGTGTGAGGCCATTTCGAAGAGTACACGGCCTAGCACACGGGCGTGTGGTCTGACCGTGTGACCTGAGTTAGTCAGTTACACTGGGTCGGACACGGCTTGTGGTACAGGCGTGTCCCATAGCCACACGGGCGTGTCCCCTGGCCACACGGGCGTGTGACCCCTGTACTTTGAAAAATTTTCCATGTTTTCTTAAAAATTCGTAGAGAACTCAATTTAGTCCCGAACCACTTCTAATGTCTATTTGGGGCCTCGAGGGCTTTACTAGGAACTGTACAAATGTATTTGAATGGTTCTTGATATGAATGATAAATGTATATGAAATGTATGATTGTTTGACTTATAAGTCTAGTAATGCTCCGTAATCCTGTTCCGGCGTCGAATTCGGATTAGGGGCGATACAATATCTACATTTAGGCTTCCGAGCATTTTGTACACTACCCACACTATTAGTTAGTTTAGTTGGTACTCTGAAATCATGTTGAATCGTCATGTTTTTATTTGAATGTTCAGACACTGAGGTAGCTAGGCTAAAATCATATTTAGTCTTTTTCACTGGTGATGTCGAAAATGACTTGGAAGAACCTCTTTTATGAAATTCTCGATTCTGCCTAACCCGTTGCATCTTACTGTTGTACACTTCTTCCATTTTCTATGCACAATTGGACAAGAAAACAAATTCTCGTATTTCATTACCTCCAATCATCATTCGAATTTCATCATTCAGACCATCTTCAAACCGGATACACATTTCTTCTTCAGTAGGCACAATTTCTCGAGCATATTTACTGAGATAAACAAGTTCTCTCTCATATTCATCTACTGATCTATTTCTTTGACGTAACTCAAGAAATTCTATCTTTTTCTTGTCCAAATACCTTTCTGCAACATACTTCTTTTTAAACTTGGTCTGGAAAAATTCCAAGGAAATTTTCTCCTTCGGTACCACAACTATTATTGTCGAGCACTAACTATACGCTTCCTCTTTTAACAACGAAACAACACATCTAAGAAAGTTATCAGGAGGGCAAGCCATTTCTTCGAAAACCTATAATATATTTTGAAGCTAGTATTCAGCTTTAATCGGATCATTCTCTGATCTACCCCAAAATTCTTCAGCACCACACTTTCTAAATTTCTCAATCGGAGTACGTCTATTAGGTTCAATCACTAGAGGAGGTGGAGGTGCAACCGGAGGTACAATAGGTGGTACAATAGGGGGTAGAGGTTGCTGAGCCAAATTTTTTTCTTGCATAAACTCACTGAACCACTGGTTCATATATCCAAAGAACATATTTTTAAGTTCATGTTCCTGAGCCGGAGGAATCGGGACATTACTACTCGTCCAATGTTCAGAAGTCGATACTTTATTGTTAACCTCATTATTGTCAGTACAATTAGATCTGTCTAGCATCTTTACAATCTATAAAAAAAACAAAAGTTAGATTGGATCATACATATCACAGATTTATATGGCATGTAATTCTAGACGTTTCACACGCTACGTTTAGTCTGAGAATTGATTAAATCGTGGCTCTGATACCACTAAATGTAACACCCCTAACCCTTATTCATCGCCAGAATAGGGTTATGGAGTATTATCGGAGTTTATAGAATAAATAAACAGACATTTCATATAATATAACATTCGTGTCAGAAACCAATTGAAATCAATCATATTGTCCTTTATAAGAGCCCTCGGGCTCAAAATACGTGTTAGAAATAAGTCGGGACTAAATTGGGTACTCAAAGAATTTTTCAGAATACATTGAAATTTTACAAAGTTCTAGGGTTCACACAGGCGTGTGGCCAGGCTGTGTGACTCACATGGTCAAGAGACATGCCTGTGTCTCAGGTTGTGTGGGCATTCGAATTTAGGACACACGGCTGTGTCCAGCCCATGTCCATACCCGTGTAACTCTCTGACTTGGGTCACATGGCCAAGCCACACGCTCGTGTGGTAGGCCATGTGAGCATACTGACTTGCGCAATTTAAAAGATACAGGGGACATACAGTCGTGTCATTTGGCCGTGTGTCACACACGGCTTAGACACACACCCGTTTCTTTAACCGTGTAGACGAAAATAGGCAATTTTCTAAGCCATATTTCTCACCCAAATTGTCACCAACCTAGCCTCAACAAATTGCACATCAATAGGCCATAACAAGGCATTTAAAACAAACTAAAATCAAGTTTTACATGGCCTATCACATGGCTATGTGTCTGGCTCGTGTGCAAGTCTGGCTTACTACAAAAATAGATAGTAAAGAACATAGTTGGGACACACGCCCGTGTGCTCACCCGAATGGGCAATTATAGGCCATTTGCAAGGCCACTTTGCCACCCATTTTGGGTCATTCCTACATGCTCAATTTCAACATCAATAATATACATTTCAATCACCATTCTCAACTACCAAATCAAGTATGAAATATACCATTTCAAAATCACCAAATCATACCTTAATGACCATTCACACAATACCATATTTACACATTACTTAAACCATTATCACAAAGCAAAATATGTACCAAAATCATTTCACAACCTTACTAGCCTATACATGCCATATACCATATATACAACTTCCAAAAAGGTGCCAAAATAGATGTCCGATAGTGTGGTTGAGTCACTGACGATCCACGAATCTGAGCTAGCTTTAATGACACTGTAAAATAGAGAAATACTTCACACAGTAAGCTTTAAAGCTTAGTAAGTTCGTAATATAACACAATTAACTCAACAAATCAGATTCAGTAAACAAAATTAACTATCACTTGATTCAATTCACATCACTACTCAGTCTTACCCATAGCTATTACTCACTTTCATACCATATATATAGATTCAAGTACAAGGCTTTTTAATGCTACTCAAACCATCTCTTTTTCATCATTCATTCACATAATCATCCATTTATCTCATATGCAATATCATCAACCACATAGGTTTTGCACATACCTGTACCATCACGTATTTATCAATCACATTTACCACTCAATGCTCAATGCCATAATTCATTCGATCCTCTTTAAACGTTCGATGAACTCGCACACTCAGTGCCATTTAACTAGCCGAAGCTAAAATAGTATCGCACACTTAGTGCCATCACATTAAACTGAAGATGTCTCGATATCGCACAGACAGTGCCAACTAATATAACCGATGCATTTCTTTATCTCACACACTTAGTGCATTTAATCGCAGTAACTATTCTATTTACGAACACTTAGTGCCACATATTTTCGAACTCACATTTCACATTATTAACTCAACAACTACATTTCCATTCATTTCATAACAGGTGAATATTGTTTAAACAATTCGTATTATACACGAACTTACCTCGAACGTAAAAACAACGGCACTAGTCGATCAATCGAGCACTTTGTTCTTGCCTCAATCTAAGTCTGAATTTCTCCTTTCTTGATCCATATAATATCAAATTCAACTCATTCAATTAAATTTTCATCCAAAACATACCACAACACATAGTTAAAGCATTTTACACTTTAGCCATAGTTAAAGCATTTTACACTTTAGCCACCATAATTCCACATTTTGACATTTTAGTCCCTATTTCACAATTGCACAAAATACACATCATATATTCACATCCAAGCTTGGCTGAATTTCATACTAGTCCCTAGCAACCCATTCTTCACATTTATTTTTCATTTTATCCCTTCAAAGTTTTATTTTCACAAATTAGCCCTTAATAACCAATTTCATCAAAAACTCCAAACACAAAATATGTTTATCATCCATCAAGCTTTCATATTTCACCAACTATCAACACAAAGCTCACATATTCAAACATGGCATAACTAAAAATCATCATTAATTTCATGAATTCAAGCATGGACTTTATAGAACACGAAGCAACGATCACAAAAACGTAAAAATAATCAAAAACAGATCAAAACACATACCTTAATCAAGCCAAATTCTAGCTAAAACCTCCAAAGCTTTAAACTCTATTTATTCTTTCAATTTTTGGTCGAAGATGGATGAACTAAATGAAATTTTGGCTTTGTTTTACTTAATGCACATATAATTAACTAATTACCAGTATAACCTTTATAATTTCATATTAAATTCCACTAACTTAAACCCATTTTTGTCCATCCAATCTATTAATGGTTTAATAACAACATAAGGACCTCTCAATTAATAAGACATGGCAATTAAAAACTTTTAATTACTAGCACAAAACTTTTGCATTTTATATGATTAGGTTCTTTTTCACAAATCAGCATACAAACGATAAAATTTTCACACAGAACTTTCGCACATACTTTATCACATACCATTAACATCAAAAATAATATTAAAATATTTTTTTGACCTCAGATTTGTGGTCCTGAAACCACTGTTCCGACTAGAGTCTAAATCGAGCTGTTACAACTCTCCCTCTTAGGGATTTTCGTCCCCGAAAATCTTACCGTTGATTAGATTTGGGTATTGCTCTATCAGTGTCTGTGCCACAACATTTTCACTAAAGCAATTTTCTTATTTTTTTCAACTCTTTGATCTCGTGAGCTAAGATACGGATCAGTTCTTCGCTATACGATAGATCAGACTGAATCTCAACTCCAGTAGGGGCAATCACGTGCGATGGGTCGAATCTATATCGTCGAAGCATCGATACGCGAAGCACATTATGAATCTTCTCTAGCTCAGGTGGAAATCATGTGTGATGATGGTTCGATTTTGGCTGAGTTGAAAGAGAAGCCAATGTTTATACGCCAGATTTGTGATACCCAGAAAAGTGATGATGAGATGATGGCAAAACGATCTCAGTGTGGTTTGAATTCTGATTTAGGATTTCGAGTTGATAATGATGATTGTTTGAGATTCTGAGATCAAATTTGTATTTTGAGAAATTCAGAATTGATTTAGTTGATTTTGAATCAGGATCATAATAGACGTTTGTTTGTTCATCCGAGAAGTACGAAAATATACAATGATCTGAAACAGTTTTATTGGTGGCATAGTATGAAACGAGATATCTCAGAGTTTGTTTCGAGATGTTTAGTTTGTCAGCAAATCAAAGTTGAACATCAGGTTCCATCTGGTTTGTTACAACTTGTAACACCCCAAACCCGGCCAAGACGTTATGGTCTAAACTGGCGTGTCACATTGAAGTGTCTTTCGAAAATTAGACTTGTTGGGAATTTTTTTTCTAAATTTAAAACCCCTTTATTATTATTTAACAAATCATCTAGTCAAAATGTTTACCTTATTATTTGCTATTGTTATAATAGGTTGATTGAAAAATCGCAGAAGCTTTTGGAAAAATCTAGTGTTTAACTTGTGTCTTTGAAAGCAGTAATTATTTTGAAAATTTGCCTTCTCCTAATCTAGCAGTTTAAAGTAAGTAAACAAAGCCCAATTAAAAATTTAAACAAACACAAATGGCCTTATTACATAAACAAAACCCAACATAAATTTTAAATTTAAGTAAAAGCAATGTAAAACAACTGCAGTAATGTGGCGACCTCCGAGTCCCTCACAGCACCAAATCGCCTATGGCTGAGGATTACCTGTACAGTAAGAAGGAAAGGGTGAGTTTACCAAAACTCAGTGTGTAATCCCCTACCAGTCAGTCAGTATGCAACATACAGTAACAGTCTGGGCCTGAGCCCTATACAGTAACAGTACAATGTGGGCCTTAGCCCAATACAGTAACAGTGTAATAATACAACCCATCCCAATCCAGCCAACACATCAATCCGTACCACCAATAAACCATGTGGGGATAAAATTGACCCACCCAGCCAACACACAAATTTCGCAGAAAAGCTGCCAGTAACAGAATATGTGGCAAAGCCACCAGTACAGTATACTTCTTCCATAACAATATCCAATATCCAAACCCCATGTAGTATGTCATGTCATAAATCATACATATATGCAGAATGTCATACTCAGTAACAGTCATATATAAATCATGAACACATCAATCAACCTACCCTTAGGGATATAACGATTATTTCCATCTATTGGGGGTAAAATAGCCATTTCACCCTTTAAGGGTATCTTGGTCATTTACCTACTTTGGGGTCTCGGTGTAGATATCTACCTCTCGGGAGGTCTGCATTCGCCTTGAGCGACTTCGGTAACCTAAACGGTCATAACAGTGCAAATAGGCCTAAAGCCCATTACTCGACCCAAATGGGCCCACACGCTCGTGCGGCCCATTCAGCCCAGATTTCGCCACAGCTATGTAACCTACATAGCCCACACAACCTATTTCGGCCCAACATGGCCCAATACGGCCTAACCTATGAGAGTGCTCATGGAGGCCTATTATAGTCTATCACCCACGTTTCATGGGTTTGGCTTACCACACGAGCGATCGCACGCTCGTCTGGTCTCAAACGTCATGTTTTCGACTTTTTGACTTTTCGGCTTTTGCCGTTCTACAGTTATAGTGGGTTGTTTACACACCTGTTTACGAAACCGCTCCAAGTTCCACGAGCACCCAACCTAGATTCAAACATGACCCAATGTCAGTCCTTTAATCGTTAGGGTAAAGCATCTTCTTATTGACACTTAATGCCAAAACTACCATCCTTACCTTGCTTGAATGAGGCGACTTTAGTCCTCCAAGACCGCTAACCAGAAGTGATCACACGCCTTTAAAGATTATCTGTACCACAACACCAATCTCATTAACCATGGTAGGCCATATAAGTTCCCTCAATCCATGAATATCAAACTTGCAGAAACATAGGGATAATCGGCCTATGCTTAAAAGACCAAGACAACGCTTTTACCTTAACTGAACGATGAAAGAAAAGGTTTTGATTGCTTCAGTCACTTGCACCCCTTCACTCCACTGAAGTCCCTATTGCCCAATAAACCACCACATCGCAAGGAAAGGACAAGAATCGCAATTAGAACACGTAATAAAAAGCATTCGGTTTTCAGAAAAGATAGAAGAAAACGGATTTGAACAACAGAGAATCAAAGGAGGGAACTTATGAGTACCTAATAAACCGTAAAAGTAACATATTTTAGGCCCACATTTAGCAAGCTTTTGGATGATTTAAGCCTTGAATTGTGTAATTTGGTGCTCTTAGTCCTTTTTATTCATGTTTTATACCCAAGAGAGCACCAAAGGATGAAAAGAACGAGAAACGGGCCCAAAACGGAGTAAATGGGCCATATCACAAAATCCACACGGCCTGGGCCCAAGACCACACGGCCATGCCTCATTCAACAGCCTCGAACACGGACTGGCCATGACTTACACGGGTGTGTGCCATGGGCGTATTCCTACCGTGACTAAGAGAAATTTCACTCGGATTAGGATACTTAGGAGCGAAGAAACACATTCAGAAGCCTATATAAACACCCTAAGTATAACCTAAAAGGGGGGACCCAAGGCTTTAGTCAGGGGGCGTCCAGCTAGGCCAAAGAGGGCAGATTTGTGGGGATTTACTCGAAGATAGCCAGTTGATTCATCTCAAGAAGCCGAAATCATACTCAAGACGAAGAATATCTCCTTCGATTCCTTCAGAGGGTTTTAGGGATTTCTTATGTTTCGTTTTATCTTTTCTTCTGAGATGTTTTCTTTTATTGTTATGAACTAAACCCTCAGATACCTGAGGGGGATGAAACCTGAGATGAATCTTGTTATCGTTTGCTGAGCTATATGATAAATATTTGACTTGTTCTTAATTATGTGTTCTTAATTCTTGTGTTGATATTTCCGAGATATTAATTCAAGTATGATGTGCTTAGGTGGAGGAGAAAAAGTCCCTGCCTAAGAGTAGATCTAGCATAATTAAGCGGAGTTGTTCGCATGCCTAGAGATAGGGTGACAAGATTTTTCCGGATTAAGGTGAAACCTAATATGGGAGTCCATATATCGAGTTAATGCAATTCTAGGGGTTTTAATTAGAAAGAGATTTCAATTAATCAACCTAGGGTTAGACGTTAGTCGCCTCGAGAGAGGGATTAATATATGTTAGGGAATCATACGGATCAGGTAAAATGAATAAATTGTCTGGTTCAGAGTTAGGTAACAAGTGAAGTCTAGGTGGATTCTTCCTTGGGTATCATCTTACTCAATTGTTTTTTTCCTAAAGTTATTTTCCCCAATTCATTCTCTTTGTCTTTGCATCTTTAGATTAGTTGGTTAGTTAATTTTAGATTCGATAAAAATTCATTTAATTCTTAGGCTAAATAATAAAAAGAGAGTTAGTATTAGTACTTTTGGTTCTTTTAGATTCGACAATCTGGTCTTGCCTTAACTATACTATTGTTCGATAGGTGCGCTTGCCTTACATCGTTGTAATAGTTAGTTTCCAGGTTCGATCATTCTTTATATAAATTTTAAGACTTTGACATCGCATAAAACAACGATCAAGTTTTTGGCGTCGTTGCCGGTGTAACACCCCTAATCCGTATCCGTCGCTGGATTAGAATTAGAGGCATTACCGATCAAACACAGCTTAGAACATGCATTTATTACTTCTCATGCTTCGTAAATAACCACATTAAAACAATTTTTCCTATTCAAATTTCGAAATTTAATACACCCATATTCATCTCATTTACATATTAAATGAATCACATTACATTACGAAACATATATAGAACATATCTTAAAACCAACTTTTCAGAAGTTGATTACATAACATAGAACTTAAATACATGAGCATATTAAACCAAATATTTCACATCATAATGCTTATTGACCTTTAACAAATTTGGTGTAAATGACTTCACCAAATGGTCAAGTATAGATCTTAAACATCATAATCATATGCACATTTAACAAGATCAGAAATGAGCCTAATTATCTAACTCCTCAAGCCATATATATATATATATATATATAATTATTAGCCAAGTCAAACCTAATCAAAATAGCCAATCCACAAATATTATATCATAGACATATACATTTAATTCACTAAAGGTTAACCATTATAAACATGCATTTTATAACCTAATTCCTATCTCACGAAATGACCAAATCAAATACATATTCATAAGACATACACGTTACTTAGCTAATATATTACATACCATGATTTAATCATGTATCCATCATTTACCCCATTGCTTATGCCGTATGATATACTATGCTTACCATTACCTATTGCCGAATTCATATAGATTCAATACACTCCATCAAACCAATGTACACCCTAATAAATTTGCATGCACATAATCGAACCCAAATGATCATATAACTAATCCAAAATACATATGTACAACTAATTCTTTACCATATAATCAATTCTCAATTTAACTCTCCAATGTTCAACCCAAAAATAATCACAAACATTTTCATTACTCATTACAGAATCACATAATCATGAAAAACATGCATCAAAGCCACATTCATCTTCAAAGTATGACATAAACGTATATTATACCAAAGATTTAATAAACTATCAACATTAACATTTAATACAAGCTAATTTTGCATGACTTTTATATATTAACAAAATATCATTCAAATAATAAACTAGCCTATACATGCCTTAAGTTCAAAAGTCCAAACTTTAATAATACCAAAGTGAGACGATAGTGTGAATGACTTCAGTGACGATCCCCTGAGCCCGTAGCTTGATCAAAATCTATAAAACAGAACAATGAACACACACGGAGTAAGCTTACTAGCTTAGTAAGTCTTAAGCAACTATATTATAACATTCAAACATCCAAGCATTTTTAAACAATCGGTTTATGGCATTGTATATAAAATAATTCAACTTATAAATTTACCATAGCCGAATATCATTACCTTTCTTAACCTAACAATTTTCATTTTGTTACCAAAGTACACCATTCACCGAAATTATATACACATATCTATGTATATAAGTATACCTACATGAACATCTTTAACCACTCTTATGCTTTCAAGTAACCAATATCCACATAGTATAGTTTATATACAAATTCCAACAACCAAATGTACAACAGATTTCTCTCATCATTTTATTTGCTCATTAGCATCATATATAACATATAAGTATGAAAAATACATACCTTATGGCCAAATTAACAAGATTCATTTTCAAAAGCTTAGGCTTACTCGATTTGTTTCATGCCTTTATAAATTCGTAGTCTGAGCTCAGAATTTCAACTCACCGGTATAAAACCTGCTAGGCATTAGCCCGAATCACACTCACCGGCACTAGGCCTGCTAGACCCAAGGTCTAAGATTTTAAACACCGGCATTTAGCCTGCTAGGCAATAAGCCCGATATAATTCAATGGCACAAGTCCTGCTAGGCAATAAGCCCGATATAGTTCACCGGCACAAGGCTTGCTAGGCAATAAGCTCGATATAGTTCACCGGCACAAGGCCTGCTAGGCAATAAGCCCGAATATTCATATTACTGAACCAACTCATTCACTTTACACATAATCAATATCACAAATATCACATATAATTCACATCCTTACAGTGAACTCAATTTATTCAATTACATATCATTACTAAATTACTTTAATACATTCGGCTTTGACATATTTCAATCCACAAATTCATAATTCAGCATGTATACTAGGTTATAATCGATATTTATGATATTAACTTGCTTAAAGACTTACCTCAGATATCGGCGGACGTCGAGAACCGGCTATTCGTTAACTTTTGCCTTTCCCCGATCCAAGTCCATTTTTCTTTGTTCTTGATCTAAACACATTCAATTTGAGCTCATTCAAACACATTTCATTTCAATTTAATCCAAAAACACTTAGATGGGCAAATTACCATTTTACCCTAACATTTACAACTTTTACAATTTAGTCCCTATTGCACAAAACACAAAATACACATAATTTGGAACTACTCCTTTAAGGCCGAATCTTCCCCACACTCATACAAGTCCCTACATTTCATTTATTTTTCATTTTAACCCCTCAAAGATTTATTTTCTTAATTTAGCCCAAAATACTCAAATTCACCAAAATTTCCAATTCAAAACATATTAATTTTATACATACTTTTAATATTTTTCCATTAAATAATACAAAGTACAAACATTTATCCATAGAAAAATATCAAACATGCTCAAATTCAAAAATTCTAACATGGATCGACTTGTATTCGAAGCAACGATCTCAAAAACGTAAAAATTAACATAAACCGAACTAATCACATACCTTAATTTAGCAAAATAAATGCCGAACTAAGCTTGGCTATTTTCTTTTCTTCTCTTGCATGTATTCGGCCAAGGAAAGATGAACAAACATGCCTATTTTGTGTTTTAATTAACATATATACTAACTATTTGTTTAATTACTAATTTAACCTTCCTTTATAAAATAACTAATATTAATACATAAGGTTATTTGTGTACATAACCGACCACTAAGTTAGAAAATGGGCTTTTTGCCCTTTTAGGACTTCATATTAAAAAGCCACTAACAAATAAGCACTTTTCACTATAGTTTGTAACTTTTACACTTTACGCGATTAAGTCCTTTTATTTAATTAAGCACACAAACAATCAAATTTTCATACGAAACTTTCACACATAATAATTCACATATAATATCCACAGAAAATAATATTTAAATATTATTCTGATCAGATTCGTGGTCCTGAAACCACCGTTCCAATTAGGGTCAAATTCAGACCGTTACAGCCTGGGAACTAAAATATTAAGAAAGCTCAATTTTTATTACTTTAGCCATTTTTATTTTTATTTTTTGCAATTTACTTTTATTTTTTAGTCTGTTTCTAACTTCGCTAATTTTCTTTCTTTTGTTCCTTTCAGGTACCTCTAGTTTATGACTAGAAGGAACCCGACAGGACCCTTATTTTACGACAATGATATTGAAGGTACCATTTGCAGAAATCGCAGAGAAATAAGGCAAAGCTTAAACTACATAGAAGAAGAGCAAGAAGCCGAAATAAATACTACAAAGAGATGGCTGAAAATCATCTGCCACCTCCAGAGATGGCCGAAAATCATGCTCATCGAACTATGTATGATTATGCTAAACCTAGTTTAACAGGAACTGAGTCAAGTATTGATAGGCCTACTATTGCATCAAATAATTTTGAACTGAAACCTAACACTATACAGATGATACAACAGTTTGTTTAGTTTGATGGTTTGTAGGATGAGGATTCTAATACACATTTAGCGAATTTTCTAGAATTCTGTGATACCTTCAAAATAAATGGCGTTTCTAATGATGCCATCCATCTTCGGTTATTTCCCTTTTCTTTGAGAAATAAAGCCAGACAGTGGTTGCATTCTCTTCCACGAGGGTTAATCACTACATGGGATCAAATGACCGAAAAATTTTTATTAAAATATTGTCCGTCTGCCAAAATAGCCAAGTTAAGGAATGATATCTCTTCTTTTGTGCAGATGGATTTAGAGACACTTTATGATGCATGGGAGAGATACAAAGACTTGTTGAGGAGGTGCCACACCATGGATTACCTTTGTGGCTACAGATCCAAACTTTTTACAATGGTGTGAACCCTTCAACAAGGCAACTAATCGATTCAGCCGCCGGCGGAACCCTGAACAACAAAACTCCTGAAGCGGCCTACGAGTTTATAGAGGAAATGTCATTGAATAACTATCAGTGGCAAGTTACAAGGACAAGGCCAGCCAAAGCAGCCGGAGTTTTCAATATCGACGCAGTAACCGTGCTATCAAATTAGGTAGAGATGCTACATAAAAAATTAATGGTTTATATGGTTCTTCGTAGGCACATCCAGTTATGCAGTATGACGCAAGTGGAGGAGTGGCGAATCCTGAGTACCCACCCTACAGACAGGGCATGGAGAGCGAACAAATGAACTATATGGGTAACAATTTCCGGTCTAACAATAACCCTTATAGTAATACTTATAATCCAGGTTGGAAGAACCACCCCAATTTCTCATGGGGTGGTCAAGGAAACCAAAGGCAACAATCACCTTAAAACCTCCAACAACAGCCCTACCCACAGGAAAAGTAGTTGAACCTCGAGGAGATGCTGACAAAATTCATAGCAGCCACAGAAACACGTTTCCAAAATCAACAAGCATCGATTCAAAGGATCGAGAATCAGTTAGGGCAACTTGCTAAGCAGATCTCTAAAAGACCACAAGGAAGCCTACCAAGCAACACCGAGACTAACCCAAATGAGCAAATTCAAGCCATAATAGCTCATGATAGTGAAGGGTTAGACGAGCCCAATTTAAGGCAAAAGAATGTGGTAGAAGATGGTAAGGTTGAGGTAAAGCCAAAACTGGTAATCAAAGAGTACCAACCTCGCATACCATATCCCGAAGCGATAACGAAAGACAACACAGAGGAACAGTTCGGTAAGTTTTTTAAACTCTTAAAGAAATTACATATTAACTTACCGTTTCTTGAAGCTCTTTTGCAGATGCCAGATTCTAAGGAATTTTTTAAGAAGCTATTGACAAATAAGCGGAAGATAGACGAGGAATCACATGTGAAACCGAATGCAGTGTGCTCAGCAATGTTGCAAAATAAACTACTACGAAAATTATAAGATCCAGGGAGTTTTACAATTCCATGCTTAATTGGTAGTTTATCTATTGATAATGCGTTAGCTGACCTAGGGGCAAGCATAAATGTCATGCCTTATAAAATGTTTAAACAACTAGGTCTAGGAAAACCCAAATAAACTAGGATGAGCATTCAACTAGCTGATAAAACTATTAGAATTCCTAGGGGTATAATCGAAGATGTACTAGTGAAAATCGATAAATTCGTATTCCCAGTAGACTTTGTCGTTTTACACATGGATGAGGATAACACGATTCCCCTAATTTAGGAAGACCATTTTTAGGAACTGCCAGGACTAAAATTGATGTCGACATAGGTGAACTCATACTCTGTGTAGGTGACAAGACAGTAATAACTCATGAGGAACAACGTAAAAGCTAGGACATCGAATAATCAAGGTGAGAAAGTAAATTTTATTGATAACCATTCGGTTAACCCTTCTTTTTAGGAAGCACCATAAAAGAACACAACTGATTCCGATCCTAGACCCCGTGCCAACACAGAAATAACTCATAAGGAACAAGGGATTCAGATCGATGAACTAGAAGAGTGGAAGACACATCTCAAATAGACGAAGTAGAACCAAAGCCACTCTACGAGACAGACAAGTTTAGAATTGGAGATCAAGTATTGATAGAAAAAGCATAGCCACGAATACCTCCTCCTGATCCTAACACAAACAAAGAAATCCCTTTTAAAGTAATCAACGTTTTCCCATACGAAATAGTCGAGGTAAGTACTCATATTTTTGGCACTTTGAAAATAAACGCCACTCGTCTTACACCCTATCATGATAATGGAACTGCTAGCATGAGGAAGGACTTTCAACTCCTCAAACCACCATGAATATGCGAATGAGAGGAAAGTCTAGCTTAACACTATAAACGAGCGCTTCTCGGTAGGCAACCCGAGCACTAACTCTATTAACTTTTACATTCCTTTAATTTTAATTTTATTTTATTATTTATTTCTACTCCCGCATCTAATTATAAACTAACCAAAAGTGTAGATTTTCAAGCCACACAGCCTTACACACGGTCGTGGCTGTGGCCGTGTGGATGCACTGAATCTCCGTACTGACATGGAAGAGATGGTACGAGTCAGAACGAATCATATCTTCGAGTCACAGACTCTAACTACCACGCCACGGCCTTGTGATACGGTCGTAGCCGACACTGTTAGATCATACACAGGCGTGGAGACCTGAATATGGGCATGGGAAAAGCGAACAAAGTAAAACACGGTGCGTGGAGAGGCACCAGACCCCAAATTTCTATTTAAACAACCCACTCCTCCCCTCCCATACCACTTTATTTTCCTTCTCCTTCTCAAACCCTTTCATACTCCTCTTCTCTAATCTTTTCGCCAACCATCGAGTCACACCATAACTATGTCAAAAACGTGGAATGATCCAAATACAGTCTCCCATAGGAGGCCGATCTACATAAGTTCATGCCGGCCGTTTCATCCACTCGACAAGCCAAGGGTCTTTGAGACCATTTAACTTATATTTTTATTTTCTCTTCTCCTTTATTTTCCTTCTCTTTGACTATCTTATGCTTAATTTAGTTTATTTCATTTTAGTTTCGTGGTTGTAGGTTCTAAAGGCTGTTTGGGAATCACACCACTTCGGCCACCACCACCCCAATCGAGACTTAGAAGTCACACCGACCTCGCAACCCATCTAACAATAAGGACTATTCGGTCCAGTCATCTTTTACTTTAATTTTATTTTACTTTCTATTTCTTTCTCTTTCTCTTTCTTGTCTTTAAATATATCTTTAGTATATTTTGAATTATTATTATTATTTCCTGGCTAATTCTCTACGAGCTTCCCAATTTCTTCATTAGCGCAGAGCTCGGTAGCAGCCACCACATCTCGAGACTCCCAACTCAAGGAAGCCATCCAAATTCAGGAAGTTTCACCTCTCCCTTTCTCTTAAATTTTATATACATCTTTGTACATTGAGGACAATGTACATCTTAAGTGTTCGAGAAAGTGCCTAACTTTCTACATTATTCTCAAATCCCTGAATGATGTCTTGTCTTAAAGTAATTTCCTCATATTATGATTAGTGTAATATCCCGAAATAGGTGTTGAGCGCTTCGTGAATAAACCAAGTGTTAGTAAGCTCAAATAGTGGTTTGGATGTGTTTTAAGAGTTCCTAAAACTCTCGGATTAAAATGGGACACTTTTGAAAATTTTGGAAATTTTGGGTTAAAAGTGGAGATTTGGCCAATGAGGCCTTAATAATAAATTTTGGTAGGCTGTGGCATAATAATCCCCCCTGGTAAAGTGGCTTCCGTGTGCCACTTAAGGGTCAGCGCCAAAATAAGTCAGGGGTTCGAGTGACATGGGGCGCATAGCATTTTATTTTGCAAGTATGCACTACATTAAGGAAGGCTTTAAAAGAAAATCGAGATGGTTCTTATCACAAAAAGGCGTCTAGCTGAGTGGTTGAGTCGCTAGCAGCGAGAGAGAGAGACCCTCGCGAGAACTTGCGTTCGAGACGCGCTGGAAGCGCGGGATGAGTTTTTATTTTGAATAAAGGGAAGCTAACGGGAAAAGGGTTTAAAAAGAAAATGCAATGCGATATTAGCATGAAATTCAAAGTGGCCGAGTGGTTAAGGACTTGGCTTGAGAAGCTGCGTCAAAGGGACTCGCGTTCGAGTCCTGGAATTCGTACTTGAAGCACTCCATTTTGCTTTTAGCGCTAAAGTGAAGAGAGTCAAGGCAAGTAAGGTTTAAAAGAAAATCGCAACGCGTTTATGTCACGAAAGACGCACGGGCAGACTGGCTGGGGGCTTGGAAAGTTCTCTCCAGGTCTCGGGTTCGAGACCTGGGGGCAGCGCCTGGAGGATATTCTTTTTGCCAATGTCAGGCGTGGGAACTTGGCGTCCTGCATGGGGCATGCGCATGATAATAAGCATGGGTTGTTTTTATTCTATTATTTTTGGGTTAGTTTGTGTATTATTTTGTGATGGAAGACGGAACAATAATTATAGTATTATTATTTTTATTATCTTATCTTTTTATTATTATAATATGCATGAGGTGTAGGAATAAATTTGAAAGGTGATGGGAGAATAATTAAATAATGCTTTCTCTCTTCTCTATGGTTATGGGCGGCTTTGAGAGTGTCAAAGCATGGCCGTTTGGGGAAGCATGAAGCAAAGTGTTGCTTCTCCCTTTTATTTTATGTATATCAAGAATATGGGGTATTATTCTTATTGTTTTTGTTATTTCAAAGCTGCTAGAGCATGGGAATAAAACATGTTTGGGGAGTTTTATTATTATTTTTAGTATGGATTAAACAATAATAATTGATATTGAAACTTAGCAAAAGAAAGAAGCATGTGCGGCATTGGAGTTGCCAATGTATGGCCGTTTGAAGCATGGGGGGCTTGTTGGTCGGCCTTATGTGGGAAAAGCTTGGCTGGAATTTTTTTATTTTGTTTCCTTGACATTTTTGTGTCTTGACCGAAAATAGAAGAGAGAGCATGGAATGAGTATTTTTCTCTTCTCTACTTCGTAATGACCGAATGTTGAATTCTTGAAGGACCTTCATTTCGACTTTGAATGTAAGAAAGGGTGCTGAAACTCTTGTTTGTTTTTCTTTCCATTGTGTTCTTGGCCAAAAGTCTTTAATTTTGTCTTTCCTTTCCTCCAATATTGAGCATGGCCAAATGTCTCCTTCTTGCTCTCCTTTCCTTGTTTTTTTGTGTATGGCCGATTTTGAATAGAGCAAGTAGGTGTTGAATTTCTTTGTTGATTTCTCTCTTCTCGCCAATTTGATGCTTGACCAAAAAAGGGGAGAAAGAAAGGACTGAACTTCGGGTTTGGAAGGAGCTAGGGAGTTTTCGGCTAGCAAACATTGCTTGCATGGCTTCCTTACAATTGTTGTTAGCCATTATCCTTTAGTTACTACACCGTGTCGAAATTTCCCTTCTTTTCCTTTTGAGGTGCTTTAGCCAAAAGTGGGAGAAAGCACTCTATTTCTTGGAAGTGGCCGAACCTAGGAGGGTGATTCGGGGAATGTTCATACGTACTAAGCAACATGGGCTGTGGTAAGTGCATTCACCCTTTTTGAAATCGATTTGGTTCTTACTCTTTGGTATGCCAAGATCAATGATTTTGCTTTGGTCTAAGGTAGGCCAAATGTGTGTGTGAATGCCATAATCTTGTGTTCTTTGTTGTGTAGCTAGTGTTAGGAAGCATAAAGGAGCCTATTGGTTTCGACTATTCAAGGAAATGGTAAGTGTAATATTCGGCCAAGAGCTTTTGTTTATAGAGTTGTGTATGAGCCCATTCTAACAACGTTTTAGTAGGACCTTCGATGACTTCGAGAGCAAATCTACGAGAACAAGTGATGTTTCGGGATCGTAATAAGCTAGGTAAATGACTCTTGGTGTTAGGCCTTAGGCCATTTTGGTGCTAAATGTGACCGATTTCGGTTATGTGTTCTAGGGGCTAATCGATAGAATTAACAGAAGCTCTCGGGATTTTAGACTTTGTCAGAATCGGTAAATCAGAATCTCGCTATAGTCAGGTGCGTAGTTATCGCACTGTACTTCTGTTTGTTAATTGTTATATGTGTCGTATATGTTATGCATGCTAGCCGAAATAAAGGCTAAGAGTGTGGATACCCAAGGTGAGTAATCGATTAATCAAGTTAATGGTTATGATATTAACTTTTGGTGATTTGAAATTATAAATGATTATCGATGAATGTAAAATAAAGTGACGACATGTTATGTATATTGTTTTGAGTAATATGTGACCATGGTATAAAATATATATATTTGCTTCGTACAAATTGTTGCTATGGTACATATAAGTACGCATGAGACTTGTGATGTGACTATTGAAAAAAAAAGGTGTACACTATGTGAGTGGTCTAATCCGAACCTCGTGCTGCATTCGTGCTTGATGATTGGTGAATTGAAAAATATGTGGGATCCCTATGGGATCGGTGGCTTAGCCACGACCTTAAGAAATAATGTGCAAAATAAAGATATGTGGATCACTTGTGGATTGGACTTCGTAATTGTATATTGTAATCATATTTATAATATTGTGTATACATAATGGCATATTTATAATTGTATGTAATATATATATGGATTGTGTGGATATGGGCCAAGCCCATATGTGAGGACATGTGTATTAACTATGCACTAAGTCTTGGTGACTCACTCTATTTTTATTAAACCTTTCAGGTGGCGTGTAAAGCTTGGACCGGGTCGGAGAGGATACAAAGGTGGCCATGAGGAAATGGACTTTTATGAAAAGGGACGGTTTATTTGATTAATTAAATAATGACATTTTTCGTATTTTGATTAAGTGTGTATTGTAATAAGGCCCACTAAAGTGTTTCAGTTCATTTGTTAAGTAGCGTTACTATTATGCCCTATTATGGAAGGATGATTAAAGATTGATTTCAAATGGTTTTATTTTCTCAATAAAGCTTGAACCCGATGTGTTTATAACAAACTTCGATTTTTACTTAGAATATTACAAGTCACGAAATTGTTTTACTGAACTCAACAAATTTTAAACGGTTTACCTCTTAAGTAAGAATGTTTTTCGAAAGTGTTCCGCAGTGGCATTCCAAATTCAGTCGAATTAAATGGGCCGGGTTTGGGGTGTTACAATTAGAATGAAATTCCCTGATTTATGGTTTTTATTGATATGTTTTGGATTAAGTCATCGATAATTGTGCATTGATGATTAAACTTTAAGATACTAGAGAATCAAGCATAATAAGTCTATTTTTCAGAAATTTAAAATTTGTTAGGTTGTCTACCTGAATCTAATTATTACCTTGAAGTTTGAAATTTACGAGGTTGATATCAAACACCCGTAATTTTTGTGAGATTTTGAGCCTTTTAGAGCATATGAGTGTGTCAACATTGATTTGTTATTTTAGAACTTGCATCGATTATACATGTCGAGACCACACCATTTTAGAACTTGCATCGATTATACATGTCGAGACCACACCTTTGATTTGATATAAAAAGATGATAAGGGCACCTAGATTTTAACCCACTCACTCCACTAAAAGCCTACATTCACAATTAACCCCTAGTGAACCCCGTTTAATCCTAACAACCCTTTTTATTAACTCACCTACTAATATTAACTCAAAATCCTTTGTATTTGTTATCACCATTCCTTGACTACCCTTTCTGTCGAGATTTGATTTGATCGGTTGCCTAATTATTTTATTTTAGTAGTTGAATTTATCTTTTATTATGTATTTGACTTGTTCTTAAAAAAATCGAAGAATATTCACTATTAGTTTTGTGATTAGGCGAGCTTATACGTTAAATTCCAAATTATTGAAAAAGAAGCTCATATCAGAATATTATTTATGTAATTATTATTAGTTCGATATCCTAGTTAAGTGATTTGTCAAGTCAATCTCGATTCTAACCCGCTAATTCAGCCTTTATCCACACCTTTAACCCAAGCCCCGTTACAATCCTGTTAAAGACCTTTTGATTTGTGTATCATCTCATATTATAGTGGTGGAGATTTGATTTTCATGCAAGCCTATGGGATTAACTCTTCATGTTTGACTTTTGAGTGCTTAATTTTGAACCTTAAACACTTTGAGTGAATTGAGTGAATCTTTAGTGAGGATGTTGATAAACCGTAATAGTAACATATTTTAATCCCACATTTAGTATGCTTTTGGATGATTTAAGCCTTGATTTATATAAAAAGGTGCTCTTAATCCTTTCTTTTCATGTCTTATACTCAAGAAAGCACTCGAGGATAAAAAGAACGAGAAACGGGCCCAAAACGGAGCAAATTGGGCCAAGGTGGAAATCGACACGGCCTGGACTTAAGCCCACACGGTCGTGCCTTGTTGGTCATCTAGAACACGGCCTGACCCCCGATTTATACGGCCGTGCCTCATTAAAGAAATCCGAACACGGCCTAAAGACTAGTCACACGGGCGTGTGACATGGCCGGGTCCCTGTCGTGGCAATGAATAATTTTAGTCGTAAAAGGATACTTAGGGAGAAAGAATCGCATTCCAAGAGCCTATATACCTAGGTACCACCTTTAGAGGGCGTCATGCTAGGCCAAGGAGCTAAGCCGATAAGGTCAGAGTTGTGGGAATCGCTCGAAGTTAGCCAGTTGATCCATCCCAAGATGCCGGAATTCTACTCAAGGTGGTGGATTTCTCCTTCAATTCCTTCAAGGAGTTTTAGGGATTTCTTATGTTTTGTTTTATCTTTTCACTTGAGATGTTTTCTTTATTTGTTATGAACTAAACCCTTCAGATACCTGAAGGGGATGAAACCTAGATAAATCTTGTTATTGTTTTCTGAATTATATGATAAATACTTAGTTTGTTCTTAATTATGTGTGCTTAATCCAAATTTGATGTGCTTAGGTGGAGGAGGAATAGACCCTGCTTAAGAGTAGATCTAGCATAATTAAGCAGAGTTGATCGTACGCCTAGAGATAGGGTGACGAGATTTTGCCGGATTATGGTAAAACCTAATATGGGAGTCTATAGATCGATTTACTACTATTCTAAGGGGTTATTAAGTGAGAAAGAGATTTCCGTTAATTAACCTAGGTTAGACGTTATTCGCCTCGAGAGAGGGTTTAATATACGTTAGGGAGTCTTATGGATCTAACTAAGTAAATAAATCGTATGGTTCAGGGTTAAATAACAAGTGAAGTTTAGGTGGATTCTTTCTGAGGGTATCGTCTTAATCAACTGAGTTTTTCCTAAAGTTATTTTCCCAATTCATCCTTTTTGTCTTTGTGTCTTTGGCTTAGTAATTAGTTTAGATTTTATTAAAGCAACTTCACTTATTTTAGGCTAAATAATAAAAAGAAGGTTAGTATTAGTACTTTTAGTTCCTTTGGGTTCGATAATCCAGTCTTGCCTAAGCTATACTACTGTTCGATAGGTACACTTGCCTTCAATCGTTGTCAGAGTTAGTTTCTAGGTTTGATCGTTCTCTTTATAAATTTTAAAACTCGACAGACATACGATCAGGTGTCAATCCTTGTCAATTTTGAATCAAAGGTAATTAATTAGGTAAGAGGAAACACCTAATGTTTTCGGGCTATAAATGTACGACTTTGATTGTTTGAATCTTTAGGACTCTTTGAGTTGAATTATTAATGTATGAATTATCTTTGAATTATGGTGAAACATTATTGATGAATATTATGAATCAGGGAAGTTCGTTTTAATTGAGAGTTGAGAATTTTGGCTGAGGACAAGCAAAAGCTTAAGTGTGGGGGTATTTGATAAACCGTAAAAGTAACATATTTTAGGCCCACATTTAGCATGCTTTTGGATGATTTAAGCCTTGAATTGTGTAATTTAGTGCTCTTAATCCTTTGTTTTCATGTTTTATACCCAGGAGAGCACCAAAGGATGAAAAGAACGAGAAATGGGGCCAAAATAGAGTAAATGGGCCATATCACGAAATCCACACGGCCTGGGCCCAAGACCACGCGGCCGTGCCTCATTCAACAGCCTCGAACACAGCCTGGCCATGACTTACACGGGCGTGTGCCATGGGCGTGTCCCTGCCGTGACTAAGAGAAATTTCACTCGGATTAGGATACTTAGGGGCAAAAAAAACCCATTCAAAAGCCTATATAAACACCCTAAGTATAACCTAGAAGGGGGGACCCAAGGCTTTAGTCAGGGGGCGTCCAGCTAAGCCAAAGAGGGCAGATTTGCGGGGATTTACTCAAAGATAGCCAATTCATTCATCTCAAGAAGCCGAAATCATACTCAAGACGAAGGATTTCTCCTTCAATTCCTTTAGGGGGTTTTAGGGATTTCTTATGTTTTGTTTTATCTTTTCTTCTGAGATGTTTTCTTTTATTGTTATGAACTAAACCCTCAGATACCTGAGGGGGATGAAACCTAAGATGAATCTTGTTATCGTTTGCTGAGCTATATGATAAATATTTGACTTGTTCTTAATTATGTGTTCTTAATTCTTGTGTTGATATTTTCGGGATATTAATTCAAGTATGATGTGCTTAGGTGGAGGAGCAAAAGTCCATGCCTAAGAGTAAATCTAGCATAATTAAGCGGAGTTGATCGCACGCCTAGAGATAGGGTGATGAGATTTTGCCGGATTAGGGTGAAACCTAATATGGGAGTCCATATATCGAGTTAATGCAATTCTAGGGGTTTTAATTAGAAAGAGATTTCAATTAATCAACCTAGGGTTGGACGTTAGTCGCCTCGAGAAAGGGATTAACATACGTTAGGGAATCCTACGGATCAGGTCAAATAAATAAATCGTCTGGTTCAGAGTTAGGTAACAAGTGAAGTCTAGATGGATTCTTCCTTGGGTATCATCTTAATCAATTGGTTTTTCCTAAAGTTAATTTCCCCAATTCATTCTCTTTGTCTTTGCATCTTTAGATTAGTTGGTTAGTTAACTTTAGATTAGATAAAAATTCATTTAATTCTTAGGCTAAATAATAAAAAGAGAGTTAGTATTAATACTTTTGGTTCCTTTGGGTTCGACAATCCGGTCTTGCCTTAACTATACTATTGTTCGATAGGTGCGCTTGCCTCACATCAATGTCATAGCTAGTTTCCAGATTCGATCATTCTTTATATAAATTTTAAGACTTTGACATCGCATAAAACAACGATCAGTACCTATCGATTCATCAGAACTCTTGCAAGACCGAAACCGTAACACCATAGTAGAGTACAGAGCCAGTCAGCCAAAACCCAAAAACAAAAGAATATCGAAAGAGAAATTAGAGAAAGGTAAGAGGGATGTACTATTCGGTCAAAAGAAGGTACAGATTTAAGAAGAGAATAAGAGAGAAATGAAGAGAAAGAGTTGCTCACAAAATCGACCTATTGACCGAAAAGAAAATGGACGAATGAACCAAAAGCCAAAGAATGGAAGGGAAGAAAAGGGAATTTGGCAGAGGAGAAAAAGTGCAAAAAGTAAGCAGAAAAAAGTGTCAAAAGAGCCTACCACATTCGGCAGTGCTACTCAATGCCGAAAATGACCGACATTCTCCCTCCAATCGAAATCTCAAGGCTTGAGTCCCCCAAACAGTACAACACCTCCTCTCACTCAAATTCCTTGATTTTCTCCTAGTATCTCTCCTCAAACCTCTCCATGACCAGTTCCAACTCCATTCAAATTTCATTCAAACTCCCCTTAGCTGTGTTTCAGTCCAACTCCACTACCTACACAGCTCAAGCAGTAAAATAAATACTCCATTGCGCAACCCAGGACTTGAACCTTAGACCTCTCAGTTACACAACATCCCACTTTGCCACTAGACCACAAGCTCTCTTTATGTCATAAAACAAGCATTATTATTTATAAGGCCTATATGCCAGTGTCCAGATTCATTTAATAGCAAAACTAAAAATTCTGCAAAAGCCAAGACTTGAACCCAGGCTTCTCAAACACTCTCATACATACCCAAACCACTTAGCCATTAAAGCAAACAAGCAACTTGTGACATATCATGCAAAAATTAAAGACTTAAATTTTTGGGGCATTACACAACCGATCATGATTCCTGAGTGGAAATAGGAGAGAATCACAATGGAATTTATGTTGGGGTTGTCTTTATCTCCGAGAAAGAAAAATGCAATCTGGGTAATAGCTGACAGATTAACGAAATCAGCTCATTTTATTCCGATGAGAACAGATTATTTGCTTGATAAGTTAGTTGAATTATATATATCCGAGGTTGTACGATTGCACGGGGTACCATTATCTATCGTGTCTGACGGAGATCCGAGGTTTACTTTACGGTTTTGGAAGAAACTGCAATAGGCTTTAGGCACAAAGTTGCATTTTAGTACTGCTTTTCATCAGCAAATGGATGGTCAATCTGAGCGGATCATTCGGATTCTCGAGGATATGTTAAGATGTTGTATTCTTGAGTTTGAAAGTACGTGGGAAAAGTACCTACCGTTGATTGAATTTGCTTATAATAATAGCTTTCAATCGAGCATTAAAATGGAACTATATTAGGCTCTTTACGGTCGTAAATGTAGAACTCCATTGTATTGGACTAAGCTTAGTGAGAATAAGATTCTCGAGGTTGACTTGATAAAAGACACTGAGCAGAAAGTGAAAATAATTCGTGGCAATTTGAAAGCGGCATCAGATCGTCAGAAGTCTTATGTAGATTTGAAATGAAAAGATATTAAATTTGATATCGGCGATAAAGTGTTTTTGAAAGTATCTCCGTGGAAGAAAGTACCCTATTTCAGCAGAAAAGTGTAAAATGCTTTAACTATGTGTTGTGGATTTTTTTGGATGAAAATGTGATTGAATGAGTTGAATTTGATATTATATAGATCAAGAAAGGAAAAATTCGGACTTAGATCGAGGCAAGAACAAAGTGCTCGATTGATCGACTAGTGTCGTTGTTTTTACATCCGAGGTAAAGTTCGTGTATAATATGAATTGTTTAAAAAATGTTCACCTGTTATGAAATGAATGGAAATGTAGTTGTTGAGTTAATAATGCAAAATGTGAGTTCGAATATATGTGGCACTAAGTGTGCGTAAATAGAATAGTTACTGCGATGAAATGCACTAAGTGTGCAAGATAAAGAAATGCATCGGCTATATTAGTTGGCACTCTGTGTGCGATACCGAGACATCTTTGGTTTAATGTGATGGCACTAAGTGTGTGATACTATTGTAGCTTTGGCTAATTAAATGGCACTGAGTGTGCAAGTTCATCGAACATTTAAAGAGGATCGAACGAATTATGACATTGAGCATTGAATGGTAAATGTGATAGATAAATACGTGATGGTACAGGTATGTACAGAACCTATGTGGTTGATGATATTGTGTATGAGATAAATGGATGATTATGTGAATGAATGATGAAAAAGAGATGGTTTGAGTAGCATTAAAATTGCTTGTAATTGAATCTATAGATATGGTATAAAAGTGAGTAATAGTTATGGGTGAGACTGAGTAGTGATGTGAATTAAATCAAGTGATAGTTAATTTTGTTTATTAAATCTGATTTGTTGAGTTAATTGTGTTATATTAAGAACTTATTAAGCTTTAAATCTTACCGTGTGAAGTCTTTCTCTATTTTACAGTGTCATTAAAGCTAGCTCGGATTCGAGAATCGTCAGTGACTCAATCACACTATCGGACATCTATTTTGGTACCTTTTTGGAAGTCGTATATATCGTATATGGCATGTATAGGCTAGTAAGGTTGTGAAATGATTTTGGTACATATTTTGCTTTGTGATAATGGTGTAAGTAATGTGTAAATATGGTATTGTGTGAATGGTCATTAAGGTATGCTTTGGTGATTTTGAAATGGTATATTTCATACTTGATTTGGTAGTTGAGAATGGTGATTGAAATGTATATTATTGATGTTGAAATTGAGCATGTAGGAATGATCCAAAATGGGTGGCAAAGTGGCCTTGCAAATGGCCTATAATTGCCCACACGAGTGAGCACACAAGCGTGTGTCCCAACTGTGTTCTTCACTGTCCATTTTTGTAGTAAGCCAGACTTGCACACGGGCCAGACACATGGGTGTATGGCAGGCCGTGTGATCCAAGTCAGTGCTGCACACGGGTTAGACACATGGGCATGTGACAGGCCATTAGATCCTATTCAGTGTTGGACACGAGGTAAGGCATGGTTTAAGACATGGCCGTGTAAGGCACACGGTCTATCCACACGGGTGTGTGTCCTGTCTTAGAAGAAAATTTTTCTAAGTTTGTAAAGTTTTTGTATGTGATCGGTTTAGTCCCGAACCCTCTTTAATGCATGTTTAAGGTCTCATAGACCTATTAAAGGGATTTTGTGCTATTGATTACCATGATGTGTTGATGTGTGAGCCATGATAGTATAAATGTTATGATTAGACCGGTAATACCTCATAACCCTAGTCCTGTGATGGATACGGGTTATGGGTGTTACATTAAACATGTATTATCACAACATACAACCAATATGCTCTTAGGCGCCTCAAATGACAACTTAAAAACATGTCAACCCAGTATCCAAACTTACCTAATTAATTTACCTAACCAAGTTACCAAAATTCACTACAATTTAAATACATACATACATAAAACACTCATACTAACATCACAATTATACTTTAATCTCATACCAATATGTAAGTTGATTATATAAACAAAATATTATTTATAATACTTACATAAGCTAAACTTTGACTAAGACCGTACGAAAGCCTATACATGCCATATAAACCTTATTTAATGTTTCAAAAACTACCGAGATAAGCTACATAGTGTGACTTGAGTGCTAATCCGATCGTCCAACCTTCTGAAAATCTACAAAGACATTAAACAATACAAATAAGCTTAATGAAGCTTAGTAAATTCGATGGGTTAAACAAAAATCTTACCGAACCTACTATAACAAGTCAAACAAATAAAATCATTCATGTCAATTTCCTGTCATTCACAACTTCAATTGATAAATACATCTGTATTCAAATCAATACAAAAATAAATATCATGTCTTTCAAATTCATTAAATAAACTACCTTATTGAGATTTTTCCATTCGAAGAACGACTTACAAATAAGAGTACATCGTTAACAGAAGCTCATAAGAGCTGATTCTCCCGAATAAGTCAACAGAAGCTCATAAGAGTTGATCCATCCAATTACGCCAAACAGAAAGTAAAACATGAGAATTCACAACAAATGTTAAACCCTGATTTTGTAACAGGTCATTTTTCAATGGTGTCAGAAACAGTGGTTTTGGGGCCACCAAATCCAACAATTTTGTAAATATTATATTTAATATTTACGAGTTAATTGTGATTTTAAAAAAGGTTTTTGATATTGCGATTTTTGTTTTATAAAAGATTTATTAAGTTCAAGTTGTATGACCCTAAGGTCAAGTGGTTTTAGAAATTGAGGTATCGGGACCTCATTTTTAATGTAAAAAAGGTGGTATTAAAGTTTTGTTGGAAAATTTTATTGTTTCGATAGTTAATTAAGCAAAAAGGACTAAATCGTAAAAGTTAAAAAAGTCAATTATTATTAGTTTAAAAGTGTTAATTGAGTAAAGAATATTAATTAGGTGGCTTTATTGTGTAAATTAGCCATCCTAAAGATAGTGGGGTGGTTGGATGCTTTGATTTCTTTTAATTATAAAGTTTTATCTGTTATTTTATTAATAAATAAATAAAGGGTTAAAAAAATAAAGAAAACATAATAGTTTTCTTCCCCAATTTGTTTTGTTCTTCACCGAACCACCATAGGAGAAGCTTCAAGTTTTGTTTCTTCTTTGGATGATGCATGGTAAGCCATTTCTCAACTATTTTTATAATTTTTATATTTTTGAGATCGTTGCAACTAGGTCTAGCTAGCCCGTACCTTCGATTTTGAATCTGTTAAATATTTTGAATGTTTCCATTGATGAATCCTGTGAATTTTAATGTTAGATGATGAATTTGGAATGTTGATTTATATTTAAAAGTATTTTGTTAAGTGATTTTGATGAATTTTTTATTAGGGATTAATTTGTTAAATTAATAAAAGTAAAAGGATTTAATGTGAAATTGTTGCACAAATAGGCTTTTTTGGATACCATGAACATTTGGTTAAGCTCAATTCTGGGTAAAAATGGTTAATTTTTATGTTTTGGGCTTAGGGACTAAATTGAATAAAAGTAAAATTTTAGGGGCAATTTTATAAAAATGTCAAAAATGACCAAAATGTATGAAATGAATTGTCTTATTGTCTAAATTAATATATTGAATGAAATTATTAATTTAGATCAAGATTGAGTGGAAAATTGAAGAAAATAAAAATTACCAAAATGCCCCTGAACTTTGGTATTTCTACAATTTAGCCAGGTAATTTCGTATGAACTATACTATGTATATTTTTGATTAAATTGAATGTTATTTTATGAATTTTATTGAAAATGAAACGATATATGTTATTATACAATTTAACTTATAATGAAACGAGGAAAATTCAACAAAGCACGACGACTATCAAGTCCAGTTTGAACTTTAAGAATATTTAGGATACAAATGAAATGTCATTAGAAGTTATTGTGTTTCAGGTGTTGGTCTTGTACGTCTTACCGGTGGCTGAGTTTCTGTCATGTTGTAACACCCCTCACCCATATCCAACATCGGAATAGGGTTCGAGGCATTACCGGACTTAAACATTCACAATCATACAAAATCGGGTTACCAAATTTCGCCCAAAATTAAAACTTTTCAAACACATGCATTTGACCTTGTCATCTATTTAATCACTTATACCACATAGCAAGACATTAACACATACCATGGACAAATAGGCTTACAAGCCAAAATCATTATAAGCCACATCTCATGGCTATAATCAACAAATCAATATAAGTCAATACATTTGGCTAATCACAACTACATCCATCATAGAAAAACTAAGTCCCTATACATGCCACTCACTTGAAAATATTTAACATACACATGCTAATACTCCTAGGATAATGGCTCGATAGTGTGATGCTGCCTCCGACGATCACCAACCCTGAGCTGACCTGACAAAACTAAAAGAAATGGAAAGGAGGGAGTAAGCTTTACGCTTAGTAAGCTCGCATGAAAATAATAAGCAATGCGATAACATGCTATTTTCATATTCTTTCTATTTATTCAAATTCCAATTAAGTTGTTTTCTCGAGTCACAGTCATTAAATTATCTATATCTGGAGCTACAGAACTCCAAATTAAGATCCATTAATTTTACTTGAAAATAGACTCACATATCTTATTACCATAAAATTTTCAGAATTTTTGGTTTAGCCAATAAGTACAGTTTATTTATTAAATTATCCTCTGTTCTGTTGTTTGATAGTTTCGACCTTTCTTCACTAAAAATTAATTATCCAATTTTACAAAACTCAAATGAAGTTACTGTTTGTTTCTATTTACAATAGACTCATTAATAAATTCAAGGATATAAATTTTATCCCATGATTATTTTTATATAATTTTTAATGAATTTCCAAAGTCAGAACAGGGGATCACGTAATCATTCTGAACCAGTCTCACAAAAATTTAAATATCTCAAAATATTAAATTCTTTTGTTTACACCGTTTCTTTTATGTGAAAATAGACTCATTCAGATTTAATTTCATATCTTATTCAATCTCTAATTCAATTTCCACTATTTTTGGTGATTTTCCAAAGTCACACAACTACTGCTGTCCAGTACTGTCTTCATGCTAATTTCACTTTTTTTTTTCATGATTTTCTTGTATTCACTTTCATTTTTTTCACATATGCACAAAAACATAGTATAACTTAGCATATAACTATCATTTGATCATAGGCACATCTCACTCATTTGCACCTTACAATTGATGCATCATAACCCAAACACTTTATTCAACATATAAATCATACAATAGCAATTTCATACACATATCTGTATTATTTGTTCATACGACTTCCTACTTAATTTCATACCTGCACTTCACTTATATAAACGATTTCATATTCACAATTACACATATAAATGCATCAATTACAATGTTCACTTGCACATTATTATCACATGATTAAATCCTTTTCACATTCAATCACTTTTCATTATATCAATTTAATACCCGTTGAACCATACGGAATACTAAAAGATACGCGGAAAAAGGCACAGAGTGCCACATTGTAATATAGCCGAAGCTATCACTGTAATGTAGCCGAAGCTACCACTTTAATGTAGCTGAAGCTACCACTGTAACACTAGGGTTACCCTCGGGCCTGCTCACACAAGCTGTCAGTTCAAGGTTAATATACAGTGCTGCTCACACAAGCTGTCAGGTGTCTGCAACACATGCACGATTGCCCAGCCACTGATATAACACAATGAACCAACACCCGGGGAACACTTTCACACTGAAAACACTGAAATTCCTAGTGACATGTCACTTGTATCCTAATCGTTTCCTAAGGTTCAATCAAGACTTTTTCACACTTGTTAACACTTAGTCAATATTCACTTAATCACTTGTCTCATGTTAACACTAATTCACAATTACTCATAACATTGAAACTTACCGAATTGAATTTTTAAATTCACATTAACCCTTCCCTTTAATGCACGTAGTTCAATTTATGCACTTAAAGATCTTTATCCGATTTCGCACACTTAGTGCTCGAAAGTTAAACTCGCACACTTAGTGCTCAATATCCGATTTCGCACACTTAGTGCTCAATACCCGATTTCGCACACTTAGTGCTCGAATGTTAAATTCACACACTTAGTGCTCAATATCCGATTTCGCACACTTAGTGCTCGGATGTTAAATTCACACACTTAGTGCTCAATATCTGATTTCGCACGCTTTATCATCTCCCGAATCATTCCTCATTTATACATACATAAAACTTAAATCTCAATTGCCTATATACAAATTCACTTATTTCATTTCTATAATCAACATCACATTCAATAATATCTTTGCTACACATCTGTATCACATTCAAACATACTCACTCCTCAACTTGATATCTCATACGGTTATATCATAGACATATATATACATCACATTCAGTTGCAATTTCAACTCTCAATTCCATACCACATTGTAACATCCCCAAACCCGGCCCATTCACTACGACCGAATCTGGTTATGTTAGTGCGGAAAAGTCGGTGGAAAATCTATTTAACTTAGAAAAATTTAGTAAAACTTGCTAACTTTTGAAAAATCCATGTTTATTTAAACTTATGTTCAAAACTTTGTTATTAAAATATACTAATTCTAAAAGTTTAGTATATACAAGCCAAATTGAATAAGTAGGTTGGAAAAATAATCATCTTCACAAAGTGTTTCAAATTCTTCAAATCATAATAAATACTAATAAAATAATAACAAAAATAAATAAGAGTCAAAAGGCCTTTATTACATATTCTATTTAAACCCAAATACTTAAAGTAAGCCTAAAACATTTAATCTCTTCTTCTGCATGGGCCACCATGTGTCCACTCCAACCCGGTCCGATCGACGTGTCACTGCGATGCTTAAAAAGTTGGGTGAGTCATACAGACTCAGTGTGTAACCAAACCATCGAAATCCACCCACATGCTAACCACATAACATCCCAATTATCAAATGCAACATGCAAGTATAATTATTAGACATTACCACAATCTGGGCTTGGCCCACCTTCAAATTATAACAATTACTGGGCTAGGCCCTTTTCACATTAGTCCACTGATCACTGGGTTTGGCCCATGTCCACGTATGTTCCCAAAACATACCTATTCATTGGGCTTGGCCCATTTTCATATTATTTCATAAGCGGAATAATGCAATCATGAAACCCAACCCAAGCCTAGGGTCCATCCGCTACACACCCCCTGATCCAGCCTACCACACACCAGGGGACTATCGAGTCACCCTCTCCTTTTCCCTCCAAAAAGGCAACCAATGCCATCCACGATGTAGCGTATAGCTAACATCAAACCACGATGGAGCACATAGCAATCCATCAAGCCACGATATGGCATAAGCCGATATCAATCAAGGTAACCACGCGAACTAAATCGCAAAGATCCACAACGCGACCTCAGTCAGCGCCAATCCACGATGTAGCACAAAGCTGACATCAACCTCGTACTCGAAGTACACCCGTACCTTCTTTTCATAACCCGCCCATGCACATGTAACATAAAATGATGATAAGGTGGTGCATGTACATATTAAACACAATCATAGGCATACTCACATAATAAAATCAGTGATCATATTTACAAACTTTGCTACTAACCTGATCATCTTCATACCCCTTAAGGGTACCATTTTCACATTTAACTGCACTTATTAGCATCATACAACATAAGCAGATATACTCAAATCCCGGAAACAATGGTTTAACTACACACCTTATAACCTGGAGCTCTAAACCCTCGATCCCAACGCTATCGACTAGCGAGACTACCGCTATCTGCCTATAGCTATCTCCTGCCGCTGGCCCACACCCGGTGGCCAATCCCGAACTGCTGAAACCGCTCTTTTCTTGAACTTTGGGATAGGGACCTTCCCTTGCCCACTTTGACTGGTTGTGGCCTCCATCAAAAAGCTTAATCAGGTAAACAGGTTAACCCCCAAAACACCACTTAAGCATTTAATCTAAATAAATATCTCTTACCAACTCAACTTGAATCCCGAACGCTACTCTATGCCACTGCAACTGCTGACTAAACGACCTTGCTAACCACTCCCTATTGCTCCAGCTAGAAACGACCACCACCAAGGAAGTAAGGTTCGGCTCAGGGACTTGTAACCAAAGTGAAGAGAAATGTGAGAATGGGTGATTCGGCAAGGCTCTTAAACAGTGTTTGGGATATTCAGCAATGGTAGTTTTCTATGGATGGTTACGGTTTAAGCAAGGTTTAAAAAGAAAAAGGTGAGAAGGGAGAGGGATATAGGTTCATAAAAGGTTAAGCCCTCTGCTACTTTCGGCTACAAGGAAATAGGATGGAAAAGGGGTTTGCTTGGACTAACTTTCGGCAATGGAGAAGGGAAGAATAAATAAAAATAAAGGGAAGAACTTTTTGCTAAGGGAGAAAGCAATGGTGAATGAAAAATGAGCACCACCCCCTCCCTTTATATAGCATTCGGCCAAGCCCCAAGCTCCCAAAAAAAAATCCTAAAATCACTCCTAAAACACCTCCCCTCCATCCATTTTAAAAGTTTGAAAAAGTCAAACCTATCTAGCCAAATTCAAAAAAAATTGACCAAGTCTTTGCCCATCTTTTAAGCCTCCCAAAACCGTCCAACACTCTACCTAGATGACGCAAAAACAAAGCCCCCTGCTACCCTTGCGAATCGAACACTGGCCCCCTTCCCTTGCACCTGAGACGTCACTTCCCCAAGCTCTTAGTGGCGTCTCCCTTGCCACTCCACCCGCCCAATTCTTGTGACATAAACTCCCAAATAATTCTCTTAAGACCCCCTCTATCCAAGTTCCCCTTTTTAGCCCCTAAAACTAAAAATTTTCTAAGGCAACCTACCACCACCTAGGGTTCTCAGGACCCCTAAAACTTACCCAAACACACACTGAAGTGTGCCAACACCCGAGCTAAGCACCAGAAATCCAACCCCTAAAACCAGGGTGTTACAATTCTACCCTCCTTAAAATAATTTCGTCCTCGAAATTACTTGTCTAAACTAACAGTCCAATTCCTCCCGCTACGCTATGGCTGCGCACTCTGATCTTAAAGAGCTAACATACTTCCCAATCATAGCCTCTAAGTTCGCACTCAAAATTCAAAACAACTCAGAAAAAGAGCTATTCCCACAAGCAAGCAAAGCAATTAAAGCATGCACCAAAGCAGAGGAGCTTACCCGATATCACCTCCTTGGTTGATTCTGACTGGAACCATTCCCTCCATGGCTTGAACCATGACCCCTCGTTGATCGAGGACAGTTCTTAACCAGATGTGCCTTAGATCCGCACCGAAAGCATGTTTTACTATTCCCCCAACACTCTCCTGTGTGAGGTCTTCCACATCGAGCACAGAGACAATTCCGATTCTCAGCAACTGGCACGGGTGTATGTACCGTATTCCCAACTCTTGGCCTTTTCTGAGCATCTCCAAACGATGCTGACCATCCAACACTTCTCTTATTCTCGTTCCTATTCTTTCCTCGGTTTTCCCTTACCGTCCTCTTAACTTCTTCGGCTATACGAGCTTTCTCCACTAGCACCGCGAAATCTCTTCCCTCTGCGGAGCGATCAGCACTCGAAGTTCATCTCGCAATCCGTCTTCAAACCGGACGCACCTCTCATAGTCAGTGGCCACAATTCCCTTAGCATACTGACTTAGCCGTACAAATTCTGCTTCGTATTCCGCTATCGACTTATTTCCTTGCACCAGATTTAGAAATGCCTTCCTTTGCGCATCTAAGTAGCTTGCTCCAACGTATTTTCCTTCAAACTTTTCCTTAAAGTAATCCCAATCCAATCGATCTGCCGGTACACCTTGTTTGACAGTGAGCCACCATCGATAAGCCTCGTCCCGAAGTAGCGAAACAGCACCTTTCAATTTTTCCTCTGGGGCACAATCCAAGTCGTCCATAATTCTCTCGACTCCTTCTAGCCAATACTCCGCTACGTTCGGAGCCGTTCCTGACACTCCTCTAAAAACTTCAGCCCCGTTCGACCTAAGTCTCTCGGACACTGACTTCCGAGCTCCATTTCCCCTACTAGCTCTTGCCACTTGCTGAAGCACGCGTAACATAGCCTGCGACACTGCGTCCTCTTCACTTATCGGATCTTGTTCCTCTACATCCACTGCTGGCGGCACTTCGCTTTCTGACCCATAGCCAGACCCTACTGGTTCCGAAGCTGTCATTCTACCTCTACCGCGTCCCCTAGAACTCATCTCTAGCGCTTCGATTTAATCTGTTTAGAAAGTTTTATGGATTAGAAATTATTGTTTCACTGTTTTATCCACGAGCAATTTTATGCAATGAAGGTTCCGAGAGTAGTTCTTTCGAGCAATCAAGTTTCCTTTTCCTACCCAGGGGTAATTTCGTCATTTTCCTAAAGAGATATTTCGGTAATAAATCAGGGTCAATTTTGAAAATAGTTTTTCCAACTTAGAGATTTTTTTCAAAATTTGCAAAGCTCAAGAGTCATCTTGAAAATTTTGTTTCTCAAACAAAGTGTGTTGCAAAAATTTCAGAAAGTAGGGTCATTTTCGTAATTTTGGAAATCATGGGCATTTTCGTAAATTCTCAAAATCGAGATATCACAACATTTTACAAAATAGAATTTTCCGATATTTAGTAAAGTAAGAATATTTTAGTAGAAGTTGAGAGAAATTTGAAAATTTAGAAACCAAGGGCATTTCGGTAATTTTGTCAACCAGGGGTATTTTCGTAAATTTCCACAAGTTAGAGTATCCTAATATTTTGAAAACTTGGATTTTAGTATTTTGCAAGGTAAAGAACATTTTATCAAAATTTGAGGGTAGTACAGTAATTTTGCAATACAGGGGCATTTTGGTAATTTTGCCACTAAGGGCATTTTGGTAATTTTGTAAATCGAAAGAAAAACGTCCTTCAAAATCAGATTTAAGATTTCACAAACCAGAGGGGTAAATTTGAAAATTTAAAAACAGGGAATTTAGAAAACCGCAAGGCTAATTCCCTTTCGGGTTTTAATAACCGGTTTAGCCTATGAACAAGTCCTCTTGGTTAAGGTGAACCGTAGCTACGCACCAGGTAGGATTCGAGTAAAGAGGAGGTGAGTCGCTAGGACTGCTTAAATACCAAGCTCTTACTGAATGCCACTCCTAGACATGCGTACAGTGGTTACCACACCTTAACTCGGCGACTTACTTCACAGGTTTGTTTAAGAGCTTTAAGTTTTATGCAAGTGTTTGAGTAGACTAATCCTAGGGTCCAATAGCCTTAATATTCTAAACTACGAGCCCAACTAAGCCCATAACAGTTCATAATAACAAATCACTTCCAAAGTTCGAAGTACTTACCTGGTGGACTTCGGGTCGGAGGTACAGGTGCCATGCCAAAATATCCTGAAAACCTTTTTATAAAAGCCCATTTTTTCAAAAAGTCCATTTTGAAAACTGTTTCGGGCCCAAAAACCCTCAAAGCCGAGTTTTGAACTTGGCTCTGATACCAAACTGTAACATCCCCAAACCCGGCCCATTCACTACGACCGAATCTGGTTATGTTAGTGCGGAAAAGTCGGTGGAAAATCTATTTAACTTAGAAAAATTTAGTAAAACTTGCTAACTTTTGAAAAATCCATGTTTATTTAAACTTATGTTCAAAACTTTGTTATTAAAATATACTAATTCTAAAAGTTTAGTATATACAAGCCAAATTGAATAAGTAGGTTGGAAAAATATAATCATCTTCACAAGTGTTTCAAATTCTTCAAATCATAATAAATACTAATAAAATAATAACAAAAAAAATAAGAGTCAAAAGGCCTTTATTACATATTCTATTTAAACCCAAATACTTAAAGTAAGCCTAAAACATTTAATCTCTTCTTCTGCATGGGCCACCATGTGTCCACTCCAACCCGGTCCGATCGACGTGTCACCTGCGATGCTTAAAAAGTTGGGTGAGTCATACAGACTCAGTGTGTAACCAAACCATCGAAATCCACCCACATGCTAACCACATAACATCCCAATTATCAAATGCAACATGCAAGTATAATTATTAGACATTACCACAATCTGGGCTTGGCCCACCTTCAAATTATAACAATTACTGGGCTAGGCCCTTTTCACATTAGTCCACTGATCACTGGGTTTGGCCCATGTCCACGTATGTTCCCAAAACATACCTATTCATTGGGCTTGGCCCATTTTCATATTATTTCATAAGCGGAATAATGCAATCATGAAACCCAACCCAAGCCTAGGGTCCATCCGCTACACACCCCCTGATCCAGCCTACCACACACCAGGGGACTATCGAGTCACCCTCTCCTTTTCCCTCCAAAAAGGCAACCAATGCCATCCACGATGTAGCGTATAGCTAACATCAAACCACGATGGAGCACATAGCAATCCATCAAGCCACGATATGGCATAAGCCGATATCAATCAAGGTAACCACGCGAACTAAATCGCAAAGATCCACAACGCGACCTCAGTCAGCGCCAATCCACGATGTAGCACAAAGCTGACATCAACCTCGTACTCGAAGTACACCCGTACCTTCTTTTCATAACCCGCCCATGCACATGTAACATAAAATGATGATAAGGTGGTGCATGTACATATTAAACACAATCATAGGCATACTCACATAATAAAATCAGTGATCATATTTACAAACTTTGCTACTAACCTGATCATCTTCATACCCCTTAAGGGTACCATTTTCACATTTAACTGCACTTATTAGCATCATACAACATAAGCAGATATACTCAAATCCCGGAAACAATGGTTTAACTACACACCTTATAACCTGGAGCTCTAAACCCTCGATCCCAACGCTATCGACTAGCGAGACTACCGCTATCTGCCTATAGCTATCTCCTGCCGCTGGCCCACACCCCGGTGGCCAATCCCGAACTGCTGAAACCGCTCTTTTCTTGAACTTTGGGATAGGGACCTTCCCTTGCCCACTTTGACTGGTTGTGGCCTCCATCAAAAAGCTTAATCAGGTAAACAGGTTAACCCCCAAAACACCACTTAAGCATTTAATCTAAATAAATATCTCTTACCAACTCAACTTGAATCCCGAACGCTACTCTATGCCACTGCAAACTGCTGACTAAACGACCTTGCTAACCACTCCCTATTGCTCCAGCTAGAAACGACCACCACCAAGGAAGTAAGGTTCGGCTCAGGGACTTGTAACCAAAGTGAAGAGAAATGTGAGAATGGGTGATTCGGCAAGGCTCTTAAACAGTGTTTGGGATATTCAGCAATGGTAGTTTTCTATGGATGGTTACGGTTTAAGCAAGGTTTAAAAAGAAAAAGGTGAGAAGGGAGAGGGATATAGGTTCATAAAAGGTTAAGCCCTCTGCTACTTTCGGCTACAAGGAAATAGGATGGAAAAGGGGTTTGCTTGGACTAACTTTCGGCAATGGAGAAGGGAAGAATAAATAAAAATAAAGGGAAGAACTTTTTGCTAAGGGAGAAAGCAAATGGTGAATGAAAAATGAGCACCACCCCCTCCCTTTATATAGCATTCGGCCAAGCCCCAAGCTCCCAAAAAAAAAATCCTAAAATCACTCCTAAAACACCTCCCCTCCATCCATTTTAAAAGTTTGAAAAAGTCAAACCTATCTAGCCAAATTCAAAAAAATTGACCAAGTCTTTGCCCATCTTTTAAGCCTCCCAAAACCGTCCAACACTCTACCTAGATGACGCAAAAACAAAGCCCCCTGCTACCCTTGCGAATCGAACACTGGCCCCCTTCCCTTGCACCTGAGACGTCACTTCCCCAAGCTCTTAGTGGCGTCTCCCTTGCCACTCCACCCGCCCAATTCTTGTGACATAAACTCCCAAATAATTCTCTTAAGACCCCCTCTATCCAAGTTCCCCTTTTTAGCCCCTAAAACTAAAAATTTTCTAAGGCAACCTACCACCACCTAGGGTTCTCAGGACCCCTAAAACTTACCCAAACACACACTGAAGTGTGCCAACACCCGAGCTAAGCACCAGAAATCCAACCCCTAAAACCAGGGTGTTACACACATTTAACTACATCATTGATATATATATATATATATATATACACACACACAACACATTCGGGTATACCAATGACATTTAAGTCTACTTCACATTCAATTATACCATATACATACATAGAAGACACATTCAGCAATATCAAAAATCAATATGAATACTTCCAGTAAATTTAAGTACAACTATACAGATAATTCTATGCAACACGATTGCTTAATAACTTACTAAATTTGTACATACCATTCAAATGATAATTTCTCATAACATTTAATTCAACATAATTCAATTAATTCACTAATTTAGCTTTCAAATACAAATTACAACATTATTGCATTATTATTAACACACCAACTTACCTCGAATGCTGAAACGGCTAATTTTCTCGACTTAGCCCACAACTTTGTTCTTCCCCGATCTTAGTCCAAATTTCATAATTTCTTGATCTAACATGTCAAATAACACTCATTTAACACATTTAATCAACACACTAATCAATTCAATTCACATATCAAATTATGGCCAATTTATAATTTTGCCCCCTAACTTTTCAAAAATTACACTTTTACCCCTAGGCTCGTAAATTAAACTTTATTTCTTTTTCTTATGTTTTATGACATGCTGAACATTTTTCCCTTCTATAGCAACTTCAAATTCTTACTATAACACATACTTATGAACAATAACAACTTTTACTGATTAACTAGTTTTGCTCGTTTTCACCGAAAATCACTTAGTAAAAATCGTTCCTCTACTCATAAACATGCATAATCCACCATTAATCATCAAAATACACACTTAATCAACCATGTAAAAATTCACAAACTTCAAAGTTCTGAAAATGAAGGTACGGGATAGCTAAATCGAGTTACCACGACTCCGAAAACGTAGAAATCATTAAAAACGGGGCAAAAACCACTCACCTATCAAGCTCCCAAGCTTGGCCGAACATGGCTTTCTCCATGGCTGCCCATTTCTTTTCTCACGATTGGCTGGAGAAGAAAATAGAAAAGAATGGTGCGTTTTTACTATTTTTGTCTTATTATACCCATTTAACTTAACTTCCAAATTTGCCTTTTTTCTTTTCAACTAACTTCAAAAATACCAAACAAATATCTTCCATCAACTTATAAGTGGACTAATTTCTTCATAAGGACCTTCACTTTAAAAACCCATCACAATTACACCCTTTATCATCTGGAACACACACTTCGCACTTATAACAATTTAATCCTACTAACCAAATTAAACACTTTTTCGATAAAATTTCTCAACGAAATTCTCACACAACAATTCAATCACATTATAGACCTCAAATTGATAATCCAAGCTATTTCATACTTAAAGCTTCTAGGACCTCATATTTTGCAACTTATTTAATTTAGTCCAAAAGTCAAATTGGACACTTTATGCCTAAAATTTCTTCATGCAATTTTTGCACATGCATACGAACATATCATAAACCTCATAACAGTCATAAAATAATTATTTCTACTTCAGATTCGTGGTCTCAAACCACTATTCTGACTAGGCCCTAATTCGGGATGTTATAATTGTGGTTACTTGATGGCTTGTGTGAGCAGCACCGTGTAGCTATGTCCTGACTAACAGCTTCTGTGAGTAGACCCATATATGGCTCGAAAGAGAGCAGTGATATGACATATGTGATAGTAGTGGCTTCTACCACATGTTGGCACTTAGTGTGCGAGATTTTCGTGTATCCAATATTATTCCAGTGGTTTAATGGGAAATGTTCTATTACAAGACGATATGAGTTCGATATGAACTAATACAGGTATATACATGAAATACATGGAAATGATGGACATGATATATTGATATATTGAAATGGATGATATACGTATATGATGAAACGGTAAGATAATGATATGTATCATGACATGTACACATATGAATATCTTTGATGTGTTGATACATGGTAATTATGTAACTTGAGACAAGTAATAAACTCAAGTGTGACATGTTGAGAAAATAAGGTTATCAAAGTTGAATTTATATGAAACATGTTCAAGTATGCTAACATGTGTTGTTGTTTGAATTTATATGAAATGGTATTCTATTTACTTATAAGTTGCATTGGAATGGTAAGTGCTCAAATGAAAATATGCTTGTACTCATGAAAAAGTGGTAAGGTTTAAATTATGCAATTTCTTATGAAATGGCTTATCATGTGCTTAATTCGAAAAGGGCTATATTTAAATGCACTAGCTTGTGGCTCTGGTTGATGATCTACTTGTGTCTTGTGTATTATAATATAAAATGAGTGATGAAAAAGGGAATGATGAGTTGAATTGATGATGTTATTTAAGCTAAAAGAAAGTAAATATAATGGAAAGTAATGACATGCAAATGAAAGGAAGAAAATTGAAAGAGATTTAAAGTCTTTATAAAATCCTACTTTGTTAGGGATGATAGGTATAAGTGATGCTATGGAATTATTCAATTTGTGAGTTGTTGAATTTGGTTTCATGAATCGTATGGTATCGGCATATGATTATTCTTGATATTTATAAATTTCAAGTTGGAAATGGATTGATCTGATTAAAGTTTATATGAGCTTACTAAGCATTCATTTCTTACGTAGTTATTTTTTCTTTACTTTTCAGACTATCGGAAGCTCGACCGGTTGGAAGCTCGTCGGAGATTTATCATACTATCCAGTGATTATATCGGTAGATTTTGATATCTTGGTTAAGGTTATAATGGCATGTATAGGTATTCTGATTAATATTTGTCTATGTGTTTGAATGTCGAAATGGCCATTTGACTTGGTTGAGTTTTGGTATATTGATGGTATAATGGCAAAGTTTGGCATGTATATGAGTAGCCTTTTTATAGTTAATGTTTGGCTTGTTTGTTGGAATGATAAAAGATGAAATGGTAGTGGAATATGCATATTGTATATGTACTTTATGATATGTGGTATACGTGGTGATTTGGTACCTTATTATGTATAAGCATTTTAGTTAATTAATATTAGTTAAAGAATGGAATTTTGGTACCAAATGGTTTGTGTTTTGGTAAGTAAGATTTATGGTATGTATGGATGCAAATCAAATTGGAAGTTAGTTGTTTATTTTGACCAAATGGAGTACTTAGTGATACATATTTATAAGTTGTTATTGGAGATGCCAATGTGCATATTGGTTGAATGTGGTTATACTATATGTATAAAGCTAGATTATGCATGATTTTGGTGCCTTGCTATGGCTGGTATACATGTGTATTTTTTTACTATAGGTACATGCCTTGTTGGGTGAGAAAAATGGTTTGTAAAATAGCCTATTTTCGTCCACACGGGCAGAGACACGGGCATGTGTCTCAGCCGTGTGTGACACACGGCTAGGTAGCACAACTGTGTGTCCCCTGTAGTTTTCAAAGGGTTGCAAGTCAGGTTTTACACAGCCTAGCACACGGCCTGGCACAAGGGCATGTGGCTTAGCCATGTAACCCAAGTCAGTGAGTTATACCGGCACGGACACGAGCTGGGACACGGCCGTGTGTCCCCATTTCGAATTCCCACATGGCCTAAGACATGAATGTGTCTCTTGGCCGTGTGAGTCACAGGGCCTAGCCACACGGCCGTGTGACCCCTGCAGTTTGTAAATTTTCATCTTTTCCCTAAAATTTCTATATGTTTCTGATTTAGTCTTGATTTGTTTCTAATGTGTTTTTAGGGCCTCGAGGGCTCGTATGAGGGACAATATGTATACTATTGATTGGTTTTGTTATGATTGATGATATGGATTAAATGTTTTAAAATTTTTGATAGTTCTAAAATGTAAACTCTGGTAATGCTACGTAAGCCTATTCTGACGACAGATACGGGTTAGGGGTGTTACAGGTTTACTTAGGAATAATGCTGATATTTTCCTCCAATACCATCATACACCAATTCACAAATGTACTCAAATCCCGCGTTCAATTCAAATCTATTATCCATTTCAATATTATATTTCAAACAATAATTTATTTCTAACAATAAAATATATATACATAATATCAATCATAAATTTATACAAATGTTAAATTTTAACTGTGAGAACTTACCTGGACTGAATTGTAGTAATTGCAGAAGTTTAGGGACTATTCTGCTATTTTTCCTTTTTTCACAAGTATCTACGGGATCTTGATCTAGAATATAAAATTACTTATTTATTAGCATATATTTCATTTCCAATTCATTTTACAATTAATACTCTTTTTTAAATTTACGAAATTACCCCAAACTTTTACAATTTTTGCAATTTAATCCTTTAATTTGTTAATCTATCAAATTAACTAATTTTCTCCATCAATAATCTATCCAAATATTCTAGGCCCTCATACAGCCCTTAATAAATCCAAAATTTACTATCAAACCCTAATATTTTAACCTTTTCACAATTTAATCCTAAAATCAATATTTAACAAAATCACTTAATAAAATCATCATACAACATAATCAAAGCTCTAAATCCATGTTTTTCATCAAAAACATCTAATATTTATCAATATCAACTTCCAAAATTTTTAATAAAATAAAAAATTGAAGGTTTGGTTTAGTTAGACCTAATTGCAACAATCTCAAAAACATAAAAATTACAAGAAATGGGTAAAAATTGAACTCACATGAAGTAAAAATTGAAGAACCAGCTTAAAGCTTTCTCTCCTATGGAGGTTTAGGCCGAAATTAGAAGATGAATTGCATAGAAAACCTTTTAAATTCAATTTAATTTCATATAAATTACCATTTTGCCATTCATTCACTTTATTTTATTATTTTATCTTAACCTGTCGTCCCACCTCATTAATTTAGGTATAATTGTTTCTTAAGTCCGTCTTTATTTATTAATCAAGCCATTTAATCGCTTAATTATTATAATTAATAAGTTTTGCATCTTTTCCAATTTAGTTCTTTTTAATTAATTAACTATAGAAACGTTAAATTTTTTCAATGAAACTTTAATACTACCTTAATGACACTCTGTAAATATTTATAAAAATAGTTACGGCTTTGTTTATAGAAACGAGGTCCCGATACCTCACTTTCTAAAACTACTTGACCTTAGGGTCTTACCACTCGAACCTAATAAATCATTATAAAATATAAATTACCAATTCAAAAATCTTTTTAAAACCATATTTTACTTGTAAATATTAAATAACAATATTTACGAACTTACTTGCCGGATTTAGTGGCTTCGAAACCACAGTCTTCGACACCATTGAAAAATTGGGCTGTTATATACTAGTCATCACAATTATACCTGATAAACCATAATATATACATATTTTAATCCCAAATTTGGCATACTTTTGGATGATGTATCCCTCTAATTGTGGAATTCGATGCTATTAATCTCTTAATTTCATGTTTTATACCCAGGAGAGCTTAGGGAGTAAAAAAGAACAAGAAACGGGCCAAAAATAGAGAAAATGGGCCAAAGTAAGAAATCCACACGGCCTGGAATTCGCCACGCGGCCGTGCCACTTTAGCAGACTCGAACATGGCCCAGGGCTCGATTCACAGGCGTGCCACACGGGCGTGTCTTTGCCGTGACCTGTTTTAATTCCACTTGGAAAATGATACTTAGAGGCAAAGAAAGACATTCTAAAAGCCTATATAAACACCCTAGAGGGCAACCTAAAGGGGAGGCCGAAGAGGCGAAGCCAGAGAAGGCCGAAATCATACTCAAGACGGAAGATCTTCCCTTCAATTTCCTTCAGGGGGTTTTAGGGTTTTTCTTATGTTTTGTTTTATACTTTCTTCTGAGATGTATTCTTTTATAAACATGAACTAAACCCCTCAAATACCCGAGGGGGATGAAACATAAGATGGATCTTGTTATTGTTTTCTGAACTATATGATAAATACTTGATTTGTTCTTAATTATGTGTTCTTAATTCTTGCTTTGATATTTCAAAATATTGATTCAAGTATTGATGTGCTTAGGCAGTGGAGCAAAAGTCCCTGTTTAAGAGTAGATCTAGCATAGTTAAGCGGAGTTGATCACACTCCTAGAGATAGGACGATGAAAATCTGCCGGATTAGGGTCAAACCTAATTTGGGAGTCCATAGATCGAGTTAATGCAACTCTAGGGGTTTTAATTAGAAAGAGATTTCAATTAATCAACCTAGGGTTAGACGTTAGTAGCCTCAAGGGAGGTATTAATATAAATTAGGGAATCCTACGGATCAAGTCAAGTGAATAAATCGTCTGGTTTAGAGTTAGATAACAAGCAAAGTCTAAGTGGATTCTTCCTCGGCTATTGTCTTAATCAATTGGTTTTCCCAAAAGTCTTTCCCCAATTCATTCTTAATTCTTAGGCTAAATAATAGAAAGATAGTAATTACTAGTACTCTTGGTCCTTGAGGATACGATATTTCCGGTCTTGCCATAACTATACTACCAAACGATAGGTGCACTTGCCTTATTCGTTATCATAGTTAGTTTGGACAAGATCAAGTTTTTGGCGCCGTTGCCGGGGACTAAGATATTAGGAACACTTGATTTTTATTACTTTAGCCATTATTTTTATTTATTTGCAATTAATTTTTTATTTTCACTTTTCTAATTTTTCTTTTTTTTCTTTGCTTCTGAAAAGGTTTTTCTAGTTTATGACTAGAAGGAACCCGTCAGGACCCTTGATTTTTTACAGCGATATAGAAGGCACCGTTCGCAGAAACAGAAGAGAAATAAGGAGAAGCTTACAATAGATAGAAGAAGAGCAAGAAGACGATACCAATACTACCACAGGGATGGCTGATAACAATCTACTACCTCCAGTGGTTGCCACAAACCCGGTGAATCAAAATCTTACTCCTCGTACTATGTATGATTATGCTAAACCTAATTTAACAGGAACTGAGTCAAGTATTGTTAGACCTGCTATTGCTGCAAATAATTTTGAACTGAAACCTAACATAATTCAGATGATACGGTAATTTGTTCAGTTTAATGGTTTGCAGGATGAAGATCCAAATAATCACTTAGCAAATTTCCTAGAATTTTGCGACACTTTCAAAATAAATGGCGTTTCTGATGATGCCATTCATCTTTGGTTGTTTCCCTTTTAGTTGAGGAACAAAGCTAAACAGTGGATGAACTCGGTACCACAAGGATCAATCACTACATGAGAGCAAATGAACGAAAAATTTTTGTTACAATATTTCCCACCGGCTAAAACGGCTAAGTTGAGGAATGATATCTCTTCTTTTGTGCAGATAGATTTAGAGACACTTTACGATGCATGGGGGAGATACAAGGATCTATTAAGAAGGTGCCCACACCACAGGATACCCTTGTGGCTACAGGTTCAAACCTTTTACAACGGTGTGAACCCCTCAACCAGGCAGTTGATTGATTCAGCCGCCGGCGGAACCCTAAATAACAAGAACCCTGAAGCGGTTTATGAGTTTATAGAAGAGATGTCATTGAATAACTATCAGTGGCAAATCACGAGGACAAAGCCAACAAAAGCCGCCAGTGTTTTCAACCTTGACGCAATGACCATGCTATCAAACCAGGTAGAACTTTTAAGTAAGAAAATTGATGGTTTATGTGGTTTTCGCGGGTACATCCAGTAATGTAGTGAGATACGAATGGAGGAGGGATGAAGAACACAGAATATCTGCCTTACAACTCGAACGCTGAAAACGAGCAAGCTCACTATATGGGTAACAATTTTAGACCTCAAAATAACCCTTATAGTAACACTTACAATCCAGGTTGAAGGAACCATCCCAACTTTTCATGGGGTGGTCAAGGAAATCAAAGACAACAACCCCTCCCAAGCTTCTAATAACAACCCTACCCACAAGAAAAGAAGCTGAACCTTGAGGAGATGCTAACAAATTTTATAGCGGTGTCAGAAACCCATTTCCAAAACACCTAGACAGCACTCAAAAATCAACAAGCATCGATTCAAGAGATCGAGAACCAATTAGGGCAACTTGCTCAGCAATTCTCTAAACAATCACAAGGAAGCCTACCAAGCAACACTGAGACTAACCTGAAGGAACAACTTCAAGCAATAAGCGCTCATGATAGTAAAGGGTTAGATGAACCAAAATTGAGGCAAGAGAATATGGTAGAGGAAGGTAAGGATGAAGTAAGCCATGATAAACCAAAACTGGTAATCAAAGAGTTCCAACCTCATTTGTCATACCCCAATGCGATGAAGAAAGAAAACACCGATGAACAATTCGGTAAATTTCTTAAACTTTTAAAGAAATAACATATTAACTTACCATTTCTTGAAGCTCTTTCACAGATGCCAGATTCCAGGAAATTTTTAAAAGAGCTTTTGACAAACAAAAGGAAGTTAGACGAGGAGTCGCATGTGGAGTTGAACGCAGTGTGCTCAGCAATTTTGCAAAATAAATTACCACGAAAATTAAAAGATCCAGGGAGTTTTACAATTCCATGCTTAATTGGTAGTTTATCTGTTGATAATGCTTTAGCTGATTTAGGGGCAAGCATCAATGTTATGCCTTATAAAATGTTTAAACAGCTAGGTCTAGGGAAACCCAAACAAACTAGGATGAGCATTCAATTAGCTGATAAGACTATTAGAATTCCTAAAGGTATAATTGAAGATGTACTCGTAAAAATTGACAAATTCATATTCCCAGTAGACTTTGTCGTTTTAGACATGGATAAGGACAATAATATTCCTTTAATTTTAGGAAGACCCTTTTTAGCAACTGCTAGAACTAAAATTGATGTTGGTATAGGTGAACTCATACTTCGTGCAGGTGATGAGACAGTCACTCTTCAGGCTCTTGACTCGGCTAGAACATCAAGTAATCAAGGTGAGAAAATAAATGCTATTAATGACCATTCGGTTAAACCTTCTTTTCAGGAAGCACCACGGAACTATACAACTGTGCCAGATCCTAGACCTCATGCCAAAAAGGAAATAACTCATGAGGAACGAATGCTTCAAATCGATGAACTAGACGAGTGGAAGACACATTTCAAGGAGAAATTAGTAACATACGAATCAGAACCAAAGCAAAACCATGTCAAACTTAAGGATGAACCAAACCAATTTAAGATAGGAGATCAGGTATTGTTGGACAAAACAGACCCTCAGATCGCCACTTCAGACCTTGATAAAAACGAAGAAATCCCTTTTGAGGTACTGAATATCTTCCCATACGGAACAGTCGAGGTAACCAATCCCAAGTTCGACACTTTTAAGGTAAACACTACTCAACTCGAACTATATAGTAATTGTAGAACTGATAGCAGGGGTGAGGAGTTTCAACTCCTCAAACCACCATGAATGTGCAAATGAAAGGTAAGTCTAACTTAAGACTTTAAACGAGCGCTTCTCGGGACGCAACCCGAGCTCTAACCATACTAATTTGTTTGCTTTTACCTTTATTTATGTTTTTTAAGTGTAGGTTGCACCTCCACACGGCCTTACACACGGGCGTGGCCGTGGCCGTGTGGACACCATGAGTAAGCATATTGGCGTGGTGGAGACCGTGCGTTGCGATCGTGGTCGAAACTGAGTAAGGCACACGGGCGTGGGCAAGAATGACATGGGCATGCCTCTGGACTAGGGTTGATACTGTTAAAATGACACGGGCATGCGGCATGCCCGTGCCTAAAACTGTGGCCAAACCTGTTGAGTTAACACAGGCGTGGGGCCTATAACACGAGCGTGGGAGAAGCGAACGAAGCTTGACACGGCCGTGTAGCACGGTTGTGCGAGACAACACGTCCACAAAACACGAACGTTGGCCGCAAAATCAGGCGTGCCAAAACCCTAATATTCGAAGCAACGGGCTCAAAAAGAGTTACACGGGCGTGCGACACGCCCATGTACCACTATTTCTATATAAACCCTTCACTATTCATCTTCTTCATTAAACATTTTCTCTCAACCCTATCCACCATAATTTTTCTTCCTCCTTCACCATACTTACCACCATCTCCATGTCAAAGAAACGAAAGGATCCTACCAAAATCTCCCCGTGCAGGACCGATCTACATGAGTTCTTGCTGGCCGCTTCATTGATTCGCCAAGCTAAGGACATTTGAGTCCATTTAATTTTTCTTTTTCTTTTCTCTTCTCGTTTATTTTCCTTCCCTTTATCTTTCTTATCTTTAATTTTTATTATTACATCTCGATTTCGTTGATTCAGGTTCTAAAGGCTGTTAGGGAATCACCACACCACGACCTCAGAAATCACACCCACCTCGCGAACCAATTAACGATAAGGACTTTTCAGTCCATTAATCTTTTCTTTTAATTTTATTTTACTTTTTACACTCTTCTTCTCTATCTTTATTGTCTTTAAATATATAATTCATATATTTTGAATTATTCTTATTATTTCCTGGCTAATTCTTCACGAGGTACCCAATTTCTTCATCTAACGCAGTGATTGTTGGTGGCCACCATACCACCACCAGAGACGCCTCCTCCAACTTATCTTTCACCTCTGAATCAAATGTCTCCACTGCCAACTCAAGGAATCCATTCAAAATTCAGGAAGTTTCACTTCTCCCTATCTCTTATTATTTCATGCTATTAATCTCTAGATATATATCTTTGTACATTGAGGGCAATGTACATCTTAAGTGTGGGGGTGAATTTTATTTTAAAAAGTTCCTAACTTTTTGCATTATTCTCAAATCCCTAAATTATGTCTTGTTCTTAAGTAATTTTCTCATGTTACTATTAGAATGAAATTTCCTTTGATTCATGATTTTTATCGATATCTTTTGGATTAAGTAATTGATAATTGTGCAGTGATGATTTAAACTTTAGGAGACTAGAGAATCAATCATGATGAGTCTATTTTCAGAATTAAAAATTTGTTAGGTTGTCTACCAGAATCTGATTATTACCTTGAAGTTTGAAATTTACAAGGTTGATATCAAAAACCATAATTTTTGTGAGATTTTGAGCCTTTTTAGAGCATACATTCTTTTCTTGCTCACTTTATTGATTATGAGTGTGTCAACATTGATTTATTATTATAGAACTTGCTTCGATTATACATGTCAAGACCACATCATTTACTTGATATACAGAGATGATAAAGGCACTTAGGATTTAACCCACTTACTCCACTAAAAGCCTACCCTCACAATTAACCCCTAGTGAACCCCTTTGATCTTAACAAATCATTTATTGACTCACCCACTAATATTAACCCAAAACCCATCTTGTATTTGTTATCACTATCTCTCTTAACTACCCTTATATCGAGATTTGATTTGATCACTTGCCTAACTACATTCTCTATTTCAATTGTTAAAATCTATTTACTTAATTATGTGTTCTAAAAAAAACATTAGATATTATATTCATCATTAGTTCTATGTTCAATGAGCTTAAATAGTTAAATTCACATCTTCAGAAGAAGCGCGTGCCATTAATATAATTATTCGTTTTCTGTTCATTGTTTCTAGTTAGGTAATATGTCAATTCAATCTCGATTTTTACCCTCTAATTCAGCCTTTATCCACACCTTTAACCCAAGCCCCGTTACAACCCCTAAAAGACCCTTTGATCTGTGTATCATCTCATTCTATAGTGGTGGAGATTTGATTTTCATGCAAGCCTATGGGATTAACTTTTCATGTTCGACTTTTGAGTGCTTAATTTTGAACCTTAAACACTTTGAGTGATTTGAGTGAATCTTTAGTAAGGATGTCAACCCTTGTCGATTTTGAATTAAAGGTAATTATTTAGGTAAGGGGAAACACCTATGTTTTCGTACTTTAAAAATTATGACTTTGATTGTTTGAATATTTAGAACCCTTTTGGTTAAATTATCAATGTATGAATTACCTATGAATTATGATGAAACACTATTGATGAATATTATGAATTAAGGAAGCTCATTTTAATTGTGAGTTAGAGAATTTTGCTTGAGAACAAGCAAATGCTTAAGTGTGGGGGTATTTGATAAACCATAATATATACATATTTTAATCCCACATTTGGAATACTTTTGGATGATGTATCCCTCTAATTGTGGAATTCGATACTCCTAATCTCTTAATTTCATGTTTTATACTCATGAGAGCTTAGGGAGTCAAAAAGAATGAGAAACGGGCCAAAAACAGAGAAAATGGGCCAAAGTAAGAAATCCACACGGCCTAAAGTTCGCCACACGACCCTGCCACTTTAGCAGACTCGAACATGGCCCAGGGCTCAATTCACATAGGCGTGCCACACGGGCGTGTCCCTGACGTGACCTATTTTAATTCCACTCGGAAAAGGATACTTAGAGGTAAAGAAAGACATTCCAAAAGCCTATATAAACAACCTAGAGGGCAACCTAAAGGGGGAAGCCGAAAAGGCGAAGCCAGAGAAGGCCGAATTGTGGGATTTACTTGAAGACAGCCAGTCGATCCATCTCAAGAAGCCAGAATCATACTCAAGACGGAAGATCTTCCCTTCAATTTCCTTCAGGGGGTTTTAGGGTTTTTCTTATGTTTTGTTTTATACTTTCTTCTGAGATGTATTCTTTTGTAAACAAGAACTAAACCCCTCAAATACCTGAGGGGGATGAAACCTAAGACGAATCTTGTTATTGTTTTCTGAACTATATGGTAAATACTTGATTTCTTCTTAATTATGTGTTCTTAATTCTTGCTTTGATGTTTCAGGATATTGATTCAAGTATTGATGTGTTTAGCCAGTGGAGCAAAAGTCCATGTTTAAGAGTAGATCTACTATAGTTAAGCGGAGTTGATCGCACTCCTAGAGATAGGACGACGAAAATCTGTCGGATTAGGGTCAAACCTAATATGGGAGTCCATAGATCGAGTTAATGCAACTCTAAGGGTTTTAATTAGAAAGAGATTTCAATTAATCAACCTAGGGTTAGATGTTAGTAGCCTCGAGAGAGGTATTAATATAAATTAGGGAATCCTACGGATCAATTCAAGTGAATAAATCGTCTGGTTCAGATTTAGATAACAAGTGAAGTCTAGGTGGATTCTTCCTCGGGTATTGTCTCAATCAATTGGTTTTCCCAAAAGTATTTCCCCAATTCATTCTCTTTGTCGTAGCATCTTTAGCTTAGTAATTAAGTTAGTTTTAGATTAAACAACAATTCCCTTAATTCTTAGGCTAAATAATAGAAAGATAGTAATTACTAGTACTATTGGTCCTTGAGGATAGGATATTTTCGGTCTTGCCAAAGCTATACTACCAAACGATAGGTGCGTTTGCCTTATTCGTTGCCATAGTTAGTTTGGACACGATCAATACCTCATTCTTATACCAATATGCAAGTTGGTTATATAAACAAATTATCATTCATAATATTTACATAAGCCAAACTTTGACCAAAACCGCACAAAAGCCTATTCATGCCATATAATCCGAATTTAACGTTTCAAAAACTACCGAGATAAATTTGATTGTGTGACTTGAGTGTCGATCCGATCGTCCAACCTTCTGAAAATCTACGATGACATTAAACAACACAAGTAAGCTTAATAAAGTTTAGTAAGTTCGACGAGTTAAACGATAAATCTTACCGAACTAACTATAATAATTCAAACAATAAAAATCAACAAAGAGAACTCCCTGTCATTCACAACTTCAATCAATAAATACGTCCGTATTCAAATCAATACAAAAATAACTAACATGTCTTTCAACTCAATAAACAAGTTACCTTATCGAGATTTTCCATTCAAAGAATGACTTACGGGTAAGAGTACATCATCAATAAAAGCTCATAAGAACTGGTCCTCCTAAATATGCCAATAGAGGCTCGAAAGCTGAACAGAAGCTTGTAAGAGCTAATCCACCTAATCACGCCAAACAGAAAGTAAAACACGAGAGTTCGCAACAAATGTTGAACCCCGATTTACTTGGGTAAAATGCCAATATCTCCCTCCAGTACCATCTCCACTCCAAACCCTCGTCAAACACCAAATCACGAATGTACTCAAATCCCGCGTCCAATTCAAACAGAATATCAAATTCAATATTATAATTCAAACAATAATTCATTTCCAATAACAGAATATATATATATATATATATATATATATATATATAAATCACCAATCAATAAAAATGTTAAAATTTAACCGTTCGAACTTACCTGGACTGAATTGTAGTAATTACAGAAGCTCAAGGACTATTCTGCTATTTTTCCTTTTCCACGAGTATTTACGGGATCTTGATCTAAAATATATCATTTATTAGTATATACTTCACTTCCAATCCATTTTACAATTAATACCCTTATTTTTTTAATTTGCACAATTACCTGAAACTTTTACCATTTTAGCAATTTAGTCCCTTAACTCGAAATTTATCAAATTAACTAATTTTCTCAAATCAATATTCTATCCAAATATTATAGGCCCTCAAACAGCCCCTAATAAACCTAAAATTCACTATTAAACCCTAATTTTTGACATATTAACAATTTAATCCTAAAATCAAAATTTAACAAAAATCACTTTACAAAATCATCACACAACACAGTCAAAGCTCCAAATCCATGATATTCATAAAAAAACATCTAATATTCATCAATGGAAACTTCCAAAATTTTTAACAGAATTAAAAACGAAGGTACGGGCTAGCTGGACCTTGTTGCAACTATCTCAAAAACATAAAAATTACAAGAAACGGGTATAGAAAACACTCACATGCAAGGTAAAAGACTTCACTGATTTTCGTAGCTCAAGAAACCTTCAAACTTTCGGCTATGGATGGTAAAATGAAGAAGAAACATATTTCTTTTACTTAATTTTGTTTTAATTTCATTAAAATTACAATTTTTCCATTAAAGCTTATTATTTTGTCATTTTTCATTAATTTTGCTGTCCCACTATACCTATTAAGGTATAATTATTACCCTAGTCCTTTCTCAAGCATTAATTAAACCATTTCATCACTTATTTGTTTTAATTTGTAACTTTTGCACCTTTTTCAATTTAGTCTTTTTTCATTAATTATCTATCTAAATGTTAATATTTCCAAACCAAATTTTAATACGAACAAAATAACTCTATAAATATTCTAAAAATAATAATTATGAGTCGACAAGATAGAAATTTGTGGTCCCAAAAAAACTATTCCGTCACCACTGAAAATCGGGTTGTTACAGCCTGTAATTTTCCAAGATATCATCTTGTAATCAATTTCCTATTGCATGAAAATCCCAACCATTATTAGACCAATACTCTTGTACAAACTTATAATTTTTTGATGGGGATAACACTTGGACATAAAGAGAGTGTAAAGGACCAAAATCCAACCAACAGTCTAACCAAAGCTGCACTAAATTCCCATATTGAATCGCTAACACATGCCTTTCTTAAGGAGTTTAGCCAAGGGCGAAGCCAAAAAAATTTTTTAGAAGGGGCCGAAATTAAATTCTAATTTTTACGATAGTAAAAATACAATTGCACAATTTTAATAGCCTATATCTTTATAATTTTTAAATAATTAAATCAAATTTTTATCATTTTAAGGGGAGCCAAAGTGTAATTTTACCATTATTAATTTAAACTTTTAAAAATTCTAAAGATCCTAGATGGAAATTTTTCCATTTTAGAGGGGCCCAATCCCTTACCAACCCCTTAGTTACCCTTGAGTTTAGCCTTTCCATAATACCATGCCAAGTATTTGACACATTACCTATAAGAGAAACTTTCAAAAATTCATCATTCAGGAAATATTTAGCAAAAAGAAGTTGGGCAAAAGGGTACTACCCTCAATTAATAAAGCTAACCCAACTTTGCAAGGAATAAGTTATTCCAATCTTGCATAAAACAAAAACCCAAGTCGCAAACACATTTTGGTTTGCAAATAGTTTCCCAATTCACTAATTGTATCTATTCTTATTAGTAGCAAAATCCCATAAGAGGCCTCGACAAAGTTTATCTATTTGATCACATATCATACCAATGGTCACGAAACTAACTAAAAATTTGACTAAGGCAAGTGCACTTATCAATTATTTGTATAGCTACGGTGAGCAAATATATTGTTCCCACAAGGACTACAAGTACTAGTAATTATTGTATTTCTATTATTTAACTGAATAATTCGAACGATTGATTAAAAACTAAAATTAACTAATTTAATTAACTAGCGAAGACGAAAAAGAACAAAACACGAAAATAATTGATTAACAACCATGAAACTAAACAATAGCCTGAAAAGAATCCACCCAAATTTCATATGTCACTATTAATCTAAATTATACAATTTCTTTACTTAGCGCCTTTGTAACACCCCTAACCCGTATTCGTTGCCGAAATAGAGTTACGAGGTATTATTGATCACTATACAATATATAGCATACATTTATCAAACACAAAACATTCATTCTCATAAATCAATCAACACCAGTACATTGTCCCTTATAAGGGCCTACGAGGCCTTAAACATGCTTTAGAAGTAATTCGGGACTAAACCAATAACATACGAAAACTTTGGAAAACTTAGAAATTTTTCATTCATACAAGGGTCACACGTCCATGTGAAAATCACTATTATGCATTTCACAACTTTCATTTATTTCACATCTTAACCACTAACTTTACACATTTCTCAATTTAGTCACTATTATGCATTTTCATCAAAAATCACTTTACAAAACATGAAAATCTATCATCAAAAACTCATATTTCATCTTCAAACACTAAAGAACACATAAGCTCATCAATGGAAACTCTTAAAATCCTTAATAGTTTCAAAATCTATGGTACGGGCAAGCTAGAATACGAAGCAACGTTTACAAAAATATAGAAATCATCAAAAATCGAGCTAAAATCGTACCTTAATCAAGCTAGGAGTGTGCCGAAACTTTAAAAGCTTCAAACCCTATCTTTTTTTCTATTTTTGGTTGCCAAGGAAGAAGATGAACACAATTTAATGTTTTGGTATAATTTAATTAACTGAATTTATCAAATTACTATAATAACCTTTGTTATAAACATATAAAAACATATAATGGATGGCCATAATTGTCCACTTACACTACCAATGGTCTAATATCATCATAAGGACCTTTGGTTTAATAAATCATAGCAATTAAACACCTTTAACAAATAGAACGCAACTTTTGCATTTTATGCGATTAAATCCTTTTTCTCAAATTGTGCAATTAAACGATAAAATTAGCTCACGAAATTTTCACAAACACATGTTGTCATGCTGTAAACGCCAAAAATAATATTAAAATAATTTTCTAACATCGAATTTGTGGTTCCAAAACCACTTTTTCGATTTATCTAAAACCGGGCTGTTATAACTCTCCCCCCTTAGAGATTTTCGTCCCCGAAAATCTTACCATTGAATAGGTTTGGGTATTATTTTCTCATAGCATCCTCGGGTTCCCACGTAGCTTCTTCAACCCCGTGTCGATGCCATAATACTTTCGCTAATGCTATTCTCTTATTTCTCATCTCTTTTATCTCACGAGTTAAAATTCGAAACGGTTCTTCAGTGTATGACATATTAGAGTGAATTTCAACCTCGGTCGGGGAAATGACATGTGAAGGGTTCGATCGATATTGTCGTAGCATCGACACATGAAACACATTATGTATTTTCTCTAACTTAGAAGGTAAAGATAGTTGATAAGCAACTGGCCTGATTCTCTCGATAATCTCATACGGTCCGATTAATCTCAGACTCAATTTCCCTTTTCGACCAAACCGTAATATCTTTTTCCATGGCGACACTTTCAAAAACACTTTATCCCCGATTTGAAACTCAATATCTTTCCGTTTCAAATCAGCGTATGATTTCTGTCAATCCAAAGCTACTTTCAAACTATCACGAATCACTTTCACTTTTTCTTCTGTTTCTCTGATCAGATCAACCCCGTGAATCTTATTCTCACTAAGCTCAGTCCAGTACAACGATGTTCGACATTTATGACTGTATAGAGCTTCGTACGGTGCCATCTTTATACTCGATTGGAAGCTATTGTTGTAATCAAATTCATCAGTGGTAGATATTTCTCCCAACTACCTTCAAACTCAAGGATGCAACATTGCATCATATCTTTAAGTATTTGAATAATTCGTTCAGATTGTCCATCCGTTTGCAGGTGAAATACAATGCTAAAATGCAACTTTGTACCTAAACCTTCTTGCAATTTCTTCCAAAATTGCAAAGTGAATCTCGGATCCCTATCCGAAACAATAGATAGTGGCACTCCATGCAATCGAACAATCTCTACAATATACAACTCAGCTAATTTATCAAGCGAGAAATCTGTACAAATCAGAATGAAATGAGTTGATTTCTTCAATCTATCAACAACAACCCAGATTGCATCTTTCTTTTTCGAAGATAAAGGCAAACCCGATACAAAGTCCATTGTTACTCTATCCTACTTCCACTCGAGAATCAAAATAGGCTGTAGCAAACCCGATGGTACCTGATGTTCAGCTTTAACTTGCTGACAAATCAAACATTTTGAAACAAATTCTGAGATATCTCGTTTTATGTCGTGCCACCAATAAAGCTATTTCAAATCGTTATACATTTTCGTGCTTCCCGGATGTACTGATAAATAACTATTATGTGCTTCGTTTAGAATCTTCCGATTGAGTTCAAAATTCCTTAGTACACATATTCTATCACGAAATATTAAATAGTCATCAAGCCTTATTTGAAACTCTAAATTAGACATTATCAAATTTTTGAGCCTCAAAATCTGTTGTAGAGACAACGATCTCACTTTCAAGTCTGCTACTATCGAATCATCATCAGACATAGCTAACTGTGTGTTCAAAGCACGTAAAACAAATAAGGACTTTTGACTCAAAGCATCAGCAACTACGTTCGCTTTCCCCGAATGATAGTCAATCACTAATTCATAGTCTTTTAGCAATTCTAACCATCTCCGCTGTCGCAAATTCAAATCTTTCTGAGTCATCAGATATTTCAAGCTTTTTGTAGTCGGTATAAATATGGCATTTATCACCAAATAAGTAATGACGCCAAATTTTCAATGCAAACACTATCGTGGCTAACTCTAGATTGTGCGTCGGATAATTCTTTTCATGTGGCTTCAATTGTCTCGAGGCATAAGCTACAACTTTGCCTTCCGGCATCAAAACACAACCCAGGCCATTTAACGATGCATCACTAAAAACTACAAATTCTTTACCCGACTCAGGCTGAACTAATACTGGTGCCTCTGTCAATAATTCTTTCAAATGTTCGAAGCTCTGCTGACACTTTTCTGACCGCTCAAATTTAACATCTTTTTGAAGCAATCGTGTCATCGAAGTCACAGTTATCGAGAAGCCTTTCAAAAATCGTCTATAATAGCCAGCTAGTCCCAGGAAACTACAGACTTCAGATATATTTCTCGGAGGCTTCCAATCTATAATCGCAAAAATTTTGCTCGGGTCAACTTGAATACCCTCGGCTGACACTGTATGTCCTAGAAAACCAACCTCTCGCAGCCAAAACTCACATTTGCTAAACTTTGCAAACAACTGTTTCTCTCTTAAATTTTGTAACACGATTCTCAAATGCTCGGCATGCTCAGATTCATCACGGGAGTAAATCAAAATATCATCAATAAACACAACTACGAATCGATCTAAATACGGCCTGAAAAATTGGTTCATCAAGTACATAAAATCAGTAGGTGTATTCGTTAGTCCGAAAGGCATAACAAGAAATTCGTAGTGTCCGTACCTTGTTCTAAATGCAGTCTTTGGCACATCTGAGTCTTTAACTTGCAACTAGTAATAACCCGATCTCAAATCAATTTTCAAAAACACTGTTGCCCCTTTTAATTGATCAAACAAATCATCTATTAGTGGCAAAGGGTATTTGTTCTTGATCGTCACTTTGTTAAGCTGCCAATAATCTATATACATTCTCATCGTGACATCTTTCTTTTTCACAAATAACACCGGTGCACCCTAGGGAAAGAAACTCGGTCTAGCAAAACCTCTATCTGTCAGTTCTTACAACTGAGCTTTCAATTCTTTTAACTCTGTTGGAGCCATTCTGTACGAAGCTATCGATATCGATGTTGTATCCGGTACTAATTCAATACCAAACTCAACCTCTCTGATAGGTGATAAACCCGGTAACTCTTCAGGAAATACATCTGGATACTCGCACACAACTGGTACTGATTCAATCCTTGTTTTTGTCACTTTCGTATCAAGTACATAAGCAAGATAAGCTTCATATCCCTTTCTCACAAATCTCTGAACTAACATAGACGATATCACAGTTGACAAACTATTCAGATCATCAGATTCAATTCTAATAGTCTCAATATTCTGGCATTTCAGTTCTATTGTCGTTCGTCTACAATCCACTATAGCATTATGCATCGTTAGCTAATCCATACCCAAAATCACATCAAATTCATCGAATGGAAACAACATCAGATTAGCCGGAGAACAGAAATCCTAATGCATTAACAGACAATTCTTGCAGACTTTGTCAACAAAAACACATTTGCCTAAGAGGTTCGATACTCTAATCACAAATTCAGTAGAATCTACAGGCAAAGTCTTACTAGATACTAAATTCATACATATATAAGAATGAGTTGATCTTGGATCTATCAATTCAATCACATTAGTATCATAGAGAGTGAAAGTACTGGTGACAACATTTGGAGATGACGCTTCTTCGTGAGTGCGAATAGCGTAGGCTCTGGCAGGTGCTCTAGCCTCAGATCTCACTGCGGAGTCTTTTTTCACCCCTTGACTACCACTCACATTTTCAGCATTTCTTTGTGGTCTTCCTCTAGTCGACATGTTACTCGATTTCACATTCAGAGGCCTATCTTTCTCAACCGTTTCAAGACAGTCTTTAATAAAATGGTCCAGTGAGCCACATTTGAAACAAGCTTTATTACTCTTATTCCAACATTCTCTAAAATGTCTCCTCCCACAATGTTGGCACTCAGGTTTGTTATTTCTAACACTGCCCACACTCAAAATAGAAATAGCTTGAGTTTTAGGGCTCACATACTGATTTCCACGATCTCTATTCTGATATCCCACTGACGCATTAGATCGGCTATGCGAATCTCGAAATTTCTTTGGTGAAGATTGATACAGCTTACTCATTGATCTTTTTCTCAAGTCTCTAGCTTCAGAATCTGCTTTTCTCTTTTCTTTGCTAAGATCTTCGACTTTACAAGCCCTTTCAACTAAAACAACAAATTCTTTAAATTCTAAAATTCCAACTAGTAGTTTTATATCTTCGTTCAACCCATCCACGAACCGCTTACACATTATTTCTTCAGTAGACATACTCTCGGGCATACTTGCTTAACCGTATGAATTCTCTTTCATACTCAGTGACAGTCATTCGACCTTGTTTTAATTCAAGAAACTCTTTGTGCTTTTGATTAAGGAATCGCTAACTTATATATTTCTTTCGAAATTTCGTCTGAAAGAATTCCCAAGTTTCTCGTTCTCTCGATACTACAAACATCAAGGTATTCCACCACTGATATGCAGTGTCTCTCAGTAAAGATACGTCACACTTAACACATTTATCAGGAGTACAAGACAATTCACTAAATACTAACATCGTATTCTCGAGCCAGAACTCAGCTCTCTCAGCAGCAGCATCAACAGTAGTCCAGAAATCTTCAACCCCATATTTACGAATCTTATCTACTGGCGGCTTGTTCAATAGTGTCGGATCTATAACTTAAGGAACAACAGTGGTTTGTTGAGGAATAGGTGGGGGTGGAGGTTGTTGAGCAGCCGAATTCGTCTGGACATATTGTGTGAACCATTCGTTCATCATCTGGAAAAAGACTTGTTTAGCCTCTCCATCGTGGCTACTTGTTACAGGCCTAGAATCAGATGGCGCCGTGCCTTGAGCGAGAACGGGCACATTACTTTCTACATCGTTAGCCACAGCTCGTTCGGGATCTATTACTATACGAAAATACAATTTAAATTGTCAGGAATCATCACACTATCGCAGAGTATATATGGCATGTATAGCTAGACTCACACACATGCTATGTTAGTCCTAGAATCGACTAAACCGTAGCTTTGATACCAATTAAATGTAACGCTCCTAACCCATATCCATCGCCGAAATAGAGTTACAAGGTATTACCGATCACTATACAATATATAGCATACATTTATCAAACACAAAACATTCATTCTCATAAATCAATCAACACCAGTACATTGTCCCTTATAAGGGCCTACGAGGCCTTAAACATGCTTTAGAAGTAATTCGGACTAAATCGATAACATATGAAAACTTTAGAAAACTTAGAAATTTTTCATTCATACAGGGGTCACACACTCGTGTGAACACCTGTGTCTCAGGCCGTGTGGAAATAGGGCATACATAATAACTTGGGTCACACGGCCAACCACACGCTCGTGTGTCTAGCCCATGTGCCCCTCGAAGTGGCCACACATGCCCATGTGTCAGGCCGTGTGTTAGATCGTGCCAAAACTGTAGGGTATACTGACTTATCAACACAGCCAAGTCACACACACGTGTGCTAGGCCGTGTGCCATTTAAGGGGGTATACTGACTTATACCACACGGCCAGTCACACGCCCGTGTGTGAGACCATGTGGAGCATACTAAATTTAATTCAATTCAACACTAGGGGACACATGGCCGTGCACTTAAATGTGTGTCACACACTGCTGAGACACGCGTCCACATCTTTGCCCGTGTGGACAAAAATAGGCCATTTGCAAAGCCAATTTGCCACTCATTACGCATGTAACAGTCTGAATTTGACCCTAACCAGAACAGTGGTTTCGGGACCATGAATCCGAGTCCAAAAATTTTTTTAAATATTATTTTTGGTGCTAATTATATGTGATTTATGATGTGTGAAAGTTTCGTATAAAAATTTTATCGTTTGAGTGTTTAATTTAACAAAAAGGACTAAATCGCGTAAAGTGTAAAAGTTGCATACTATAGTGGAAAGTGCTTAAATGATGATGGCTTTCTAATGTGGGGTATTAAAAGGGTAATTAGCCCATTTTTAAGTTAGTGGGTGGTATATGACATAAATAACCTTAAGTTATATATTAGTTTTATTTTATTTGAAAGGTTATATTAGTAATTAAGTAAAATCATATTATATGTTAAAATAAAACAAATGAAATGGCCATTATCATCTTATTTTCTCTTGGCCGAATATTGGAGGAAGAATAAGAACTTGGTTTCTTTTTATTTTCGGCACATATAAGCTCAAATTCAAGGTTAGTTTGATTTCAGTTTTTGTTAATTTTTACGTTTTTGAGATCGTTGCTTCGAACATTAGTTGACCCATGTTAGAATTTTTAAATTTGAGCATGTTTGATGTTCGGCCATTGTCATGTTCTTGTAGTTTTTGATGTTTGATGATGTTATATTAAAGTTATGTTAAGGATTAGCATGTTTTGTGTTGGAAATTTTAGTGAATTTGAGTATTTTGGACTAAATTACAAAGAATAAATTTTTGAGGGACTAAAATACAAAATAAATGAAATAAATAGACTTGTATGGTCCCTATGAATATTCAGCCCTTGAGTGGTATAGTGAAATTTTGTGTATTTTGTGTTTTATGCAAGTAGGACTAAATTGTAAAAATGTGAAACATTAAGGGTAAAATGGTAATTTTCCCGTTTATGTATTTTGGGACTCAATTGAGATGGAATGTGTTTGAATGAGCTAAATTTTAATGTGTTTAGATCAAGAACAAAGAAAAACGGATTTGGATCGGGGAAAGGCGAAGGTTATCGAATACCCGGTCTACGTTGTCCGTTAGTCGAGGTAAGTCCTTAAGCAAATATATGTTAAAGAATTAATTATGAACATGGTAAATGATGATATTTGATAATTTTGAGTATAAATCTATGTGATGGCCGAATGTGGTGAGATAATATTGGATTGACTTTATGTTGTTTAATGTAATGTGAATAAGTAAGTTCGGTTTGATATGTGAAAGAAATATGAAGTATACGAAATGTTTGTGAATTTAGCACTAAGTAATGTGAATTGAATGGTTAATAGTGTTGATATTCGGGCTTCGAGCCTAGCAGGCCTTGTGCCGGTGAATTATTTCAGGCTTATTGCCTAGCAGGCTTAATGCCGGTGTTCGAACTTCAGACTTCGGGTCTAGCAGGCTAACTGCCAGTGATATGCTATAAACAGAGAATCCGAAAATCAAACAAGGTGATACATATATAGTGCTATGTGCTAAAAACTCGGGTAAGAGTTAGCCTACTATATTAGTAAGGAATGAAGTAAGTTAATTTATTATCGTTTTAGTTAAGTACGATGTGATGAAGTGGATGATTCAATAAGTATTTTTATTTTATAATGTTGAGCTTATCATTAATGTGTATGAACATTATATATGTGTGAAATTGATATATATATATATATATATATATGCTTATTACATTGAAGATTCGGTTACAAATGGAAAGATCAATGGTGAAAGAGTTTGAAAGTGTTTGCTTATATGTATAAGTAGATATAGGAGATCGATACTTAAGATGTGTTCATGTGACTCGGAATATACGATTAAATATGATATTCATGTGATTTGATAATGTATATGTTCATGGTGATATAGTGATAATATTTAAATCGAGGGTATTACTAGTATTCGGCTATGTACATTGTTTTTTTTTACATATTGAAATATTTATGTTCAATACTATAAGCCTGAAGATTTAAAATGTTTAAGTGTATGATCGTTATATTTATATTTTCTTGAGACTTACTAAGCTAGTGAGCTTACTTGTGTGTGTTCATTGTTCATTTTATAGATTTTAGTCAAGCTACGGGCTCGAAGGATCGTTGGTGAAGTCAACCACACTATCATCCCTTTTTGGTACTTTTAAGCTAGTTATTCTTGAATCAAAGGCATGTATAGGCTAGCTAAATGTTGGAATGATGTTATGTTTATATATATATATATATATATGTATATATATATAATAGCCATGCGAAAATGGCTTAAACATTCGTTATAAGTTCGGTTCTATTTGTTCTTGATTATGTGATTAAAGTGTTTGGTTTCAACAATGCGGCTATGGGTTGTTTCTTTATTTCAAGCTTATGTATTATGTGTGCTATAAGATTTCTTGTTTGTAATGCCGATGTTTGTGTTAAATTAGTCAGGTGTTTTGGCATTTAAGTTAATCTTTGCATGTATAAGTCAATGTAGTAAGTGTTAGTTGAGCATCATTCGGAATTTATGTATGTGTGTCAACTTTAGTTGATTTACGAAGTATGAATTATATTGAGTAATGCATGTATGTGTATTCGGCCAAACCTAGGTGATAGTTGCAAATGTAGTTAACATGTTTAAAGAGTTAATTGTTTAGGCTCATAGCGAATATGGAAAATGTGCACAACTATGATGTATACATTTATATATATATATATTTGGCTTGTGAGATTGCTTAATTTAATTGAGTGCAAGAAACTACCCAACTCGGTTTGTGCTAGGTTACAAACATGAAATGCTATAAATGTGACCTTGTATATTCGGCCAAATACTTAAGTATGTATGTGATGTGTAGTAAGTTGCATGTATTTGGTTATGTGGAAATAGGTTTTATGCCATATGAAATTGGTCTTAATAGGAAGTATTATGCATTGACATTCGAAGTATACTTGTTTAATTAATTAATTACGAATAGTTTAGTTGTTTATAAATTTCATAGATCAAGATCATTTTGATAAATGTGGTGCATGAAATCTGTATTGTTATGTGATAATGTCGTAATATACATTATATGGTCATTTTATGTTCATCGATGATTGTATCGTATATGACTTGGATTAATGTATCAAGTATGTGTTACACATGTGTGATTTGTCTGTTTATGATTACATTATTTGATAAAGATGATCAACTGAGATTCAATCGATTGAATTGAAGTTTTAACTTACATGGTAATACTCGTAACCCTAGTTCGGCGACGGACACGGGTTAGGGGTGTTACAACGCACATACCTATTCAAGCTCAAATGGCACCATTTCAAGACACTAATGTGCATCCAAATACCAACAATACCAATCACAAACATACTATAGTTTGCCATCAAATTTTCATACCTAAACTCACATATACAATTTAATCAATTAATCATTCCACACTTACATTAATCAAACACAATTTCACTAGCACATAAACTCTCAAATTATAAATTTCCATCACACAATATAAGTCAATTACCAAGCTCCAAATATAACCATTTTGAGCAACTAAAAACCATAACTACATTCATGCCAAATCATACCAAAATAAGTCATCACTCATGGCTATATATACAAACCAAAACATATTCATTTATAAGCCAAATATCATAGCTATCATCACAACCAAAATATCACATCTAGCCTATACATGCCATAACCCATATTTACACACTTAAAAGTACCAAATAGATGTCCAATAGTACGATGATGTTCCCGATGACTCCCGGATCCGAGCTAGCCTTGATTCATTATAAACATGGAAAAATAACACAAAGTAAGCTTCATAGCTTAGTAAGTTCGTATTAACGTAATGAGAAATCTCACTATTCATTCATAATTCAATGAATATAAATGTAAGATAATAAAAATACAGTAAATCTTAAACCATTTAATCATTCATTCACTAGCTTACCAAGATTTCATCCATTTAATGGATTCAATGTTTATAAACTTTACGAACATACCTGTACCAACTCGTACCAATCTCAATCTAGTTCACATCTTTCACTTTCTCGTTGAACGGTTCGGAATAGAAGTCGGATACACAAGGATCTCAATCGGTAAGTACCTATACTATGGTCCGTAGCCAAATCAAGGTAACTTATCCCCGGAGTACCTATACCATAGCCCGTAGCCAAATCAAGGTAACTCCTCCGAAGTGCCTATACCATGGCCTGAAGCCAAATCAAGGCATAACTCGCACCTGAAGTGCCGATATCATGGCCTGAAGCCAACTCAATACCCTAATGACATGTCACTAGCATCCTAAACTATTCCTAAGATTCAATCAGGATTTTCCAATACAATTTCGTAGTCGAATCATTTCGAATTATTATCGAATCGTTGTCGAGTCATGGTCAAACAAGTCCGTAGTCTAATATTTACAATTTATACAATATCACAGCATATAAACACAATTATAATAAAGCTCATTACATACGAACTTACCTCGAGTATGAAAACAACGAAATGAGTCAATTACTCGATAATCTTGCCTTTCCCCCAATCTAATTTTGGATTCCTCTTTTCTTGATCTAAATATATTCAAAATTAACTTATTTAATCAATCATTCCTTCAATTTAGTCCATAACACTCATTTAAGTATATTTGCATATTAACCCCTAAACTTTCACATTTTCACAATTTAGTCATTATTTCACAAATACTCAAAATTCACATAATTTCATTAAACCCAAGCTTAGCCAAATTACATATAAGTCCCTAGCAGCCCAAAACTTTCATTTATTTCACATTTTAACCACTAACTTTACACATTTCTCAATTTAGTCACTATTATGCATTTTCATCAAAAATCACTTTACAAAACATGAAAATCTATCATCAAAAATTCATATTTCATCTTCAAACACCAAAGAACACATAAGCTCATCAATGGAAACTCTTAAAATCTTTAACAGTTTCAAAATTTATTGTACGGGTTAGCTAGAATACGATGCAACGATTACAAAAACATAGAAATCCTCAAAAACCCAGCTAAAATTGTACCTTAATCAAGCTAGGAGTGTGCCGAAACTTTAAAAGCTTCAAAACCTATCTTTTTTTTTCTATTTTCGGTTGCCAAGGAAGAAGATGACCACAATTTCATCTTTTGGTATAATTTAATTAACTTAATTTATCAAATTACTATAATAACCTTTGGTATAAACATATAAAAACATATAATGGATGGTCATAATTGTCCCCTTACACTACAATAGTCTAATATCATCATAAGGACCTTTGATTTATTAAAACATAGCAATTAAACACATTTAACAAATAGAATACAACTTTTGCATTTTACGCGGTTAAGTCATTTTTCTCAAATTGAGCAATTAAACGATAAAATTAGCTCACAAAAATTTCACACATACATGCTGTCATGCTGTAAACACCAAAAATAATATTAAAATAATTTTCTGACATCAGATTTGTGGTTCCAAAGCCACTGTTTTGATTTAGCTAAAACCGGGCTGTTACAACCTTGATCCATAAAAATCCTTAAATTATGCTAATATCTCTTTCGAGCTTAAGAGCAATTGACACTGGTTGATTAATTGAAATCTATTTCTAATTAAAACCCTTATTATCGCATTGACTCGTGTTATGGATTACCTTATTAGATTTGACTCTAATTCGGTAGATTTATGTCGTCCTATTTCTAAGATTGCATGCAACTCCACTCAATTACGCAATATCTAATCTTAAACAGGGTCTATTCAACATCTGATTTAAGCACACCGAATATGGATCAATAATCTAGAAATAGCAAACCAAGAATTAAAAATACATAATTGAGAATAAGAAACTAAGTATTTATTGCATAAAAAAAATCAAATGATAGAATCCATCATCTCCTCTAAGTATTTAGAAAATTAGTTCATGCTCAAAAATAGAAACATCCAAGAGACAATATAACGGAAAAAAAAATAAAGAAACTCATGATAATTTCCTAAGAAATCAATTGGGAATCTTCAATCTTGACGCAAATCTGCTTCAAAGTCGGCTTCAATGGTGTTTTTCGAGTTTTTTTCCCTCCTATCATCTTATTTTTTTCATATATACGTCTTACAATGCCTCAAAAACTTAAAAATCACGATTTTCTACTGTTCAGTACACAATATCGTGAAATCGACACGGCTTACCACACGCCCATGTGGTACGGCCTTGTGAAATGATTCAGCCAAAGTAGCTCTTGCAGCTTGCACTGACGCTTCAATTTTAGCTCGTTTTTCACTCCTTTCGCTCCCAGTGTTGTATTAAGCATTAAAACATGATTTTCAAGGATAATGAGTATAAAATCCACAATTAACATTGGATAATCACCCAAAAATGCTTTAAGAATAAAGTTAAAACATGTGATTTTTAACACTTATCACATACAGGAAGTACTGAAGTTTTCATAGTATAAAGAGGTATTGGGGTAGTCGAAGCTTTAACCAGAATATTTTAGCTTGTCAATGAAAAATGATTCTCTTTCTGATTAGCAAGATGATCTTGCATTTTCTCCACTAAATACCAATACATTTTCTTCGTCACACGACCATGGATGAGGCCATGAGGGAAACACCTAGATATTTCTCCAAGTTTCTTATAAGCGAAATGCCGGAGAAATGACTAATCTTTCTAGCTCATAGCTTATTGATATTTGAAGAGACAAGAATACCATAGGTTGGACCTCGATAAGAATTTCTTGACAGACACAATCAGATCATTCATTGTAGCCGTAAAAAAAAACAAGATCATCTATAAAGAATAAACGATATACTAGCAAACCTTTTCAACTAATTGATTGCCATAGCTTAGTCGTAATATAGCTCTAAATTAAATGCGAGAGTCTCTCTATACCAAAAATAAAAAGTTATGGAGAGAATCATTACCCTAATGGATCCCTCTTGATGGCTTAAAAGAATCAGACATTTCTCCATTCCACACCACTTTAAAGATACTGGAATACATACAACTCATAATCAAAGAAAGAAAATTGCGGTTAAGCCCAATTTCCACCAAGGTTTACTCTAAAAAGCTCCAACTCAATTTATCATACGCCTTTTCAAGATCAATTTTCCACCCCATAGCACTAGATTTCCCTTTCTTCTTAAGGAATGAGTGCAACGTCTCTTACACTATGGCAACATTATCCGATATTTGATGCACCGCTATGTTAGTATATGAGTTTCATATACAATCAACGAATCATGTCAAAATATTTTGCATTGAGAAAAGAAATAGTCCCTAAGTTTGGTAACTTTTTTCAACATTGTCCCTGAACATTTTTTTTGTCCAGATTGATCCTTGAACTTCGATTATGTCAAATAGTCAACTTATTTTTTTTTTTTTGTAACACCATTAATAGATGATGACACAACACTCTGTAATTGTTCACTGATGGTGCAGGAGTCTCGTGCACCAAGGGTGCATCAAACATTATTCTTAAAAATAAGTAAATAATTAGAAATGATACATTGAAAAGATACATTTTAGAATGAAATAATATTTGACATATTGGTAGTGCATGAGTCTCACACACCATTGGTAAACAATATCATGACACATTTTCACTAAGTGAAATTTTTTTAAATTTATAAAGAAATATTAATAATTTTTTTAAAAATTTAAATATTAATTATAATTATTATATTTTTCTTCCCTGGTTCTAGTTTTAGGACTTTTATCGTGATCTAAGAGAAGAAAAATAATAATTATAATTAATATTTAAATAAAATTATTACAAGTCTAATACAAATAAAAGGTATTCCCAACACCAATAATGTATACTAACTACTTCACTCTTATCTTAAAAAATTACTAGCTATATTAGTGTACGTTGTTTTCTTCAAGTGTCTTTTTCTAAAGGAGTATGCTGATATTATCCTTGCTCTTGTCCTTTTGTATGGTTGTCTTGCTTTGCTCCCAAGTGCTCAAGCAACCTTGAAGAAAAGAGGAGATTTTAAGAGTTCATCTTGAAGGTGATGGACATGGGTTCCGGACTCAGGCCACTTTACGCTTATCTAATGCTTTTAATAGAAGGGAAGATTTTTCTTTTGGTTATTTGGAGCGCTCTCTTCCCATTCAAGTTATGACTTTTAAGTATGATCTATAAATTTTTATGGTCATATATATATATATGGTCATTAATATATATATATATATATTGAATTCTACCAATTATGAAGGATTGAAATTAGAGATGTGCCAAAAAAAAATCTAAATCGAAAAATAAAGTGAACCAAACCAAAAAAGTCAAGTTTTCTCAATTTTTTCTATTTTTTTATTTAATCGACTTTTATAATCAATTTAATTGATTTATTCGGTCGATTTTTAGTTTTGACATTTTAAACCAAACAAATTGAAAAAGTCAAATTTTCTCAATTTATTCTATTTTTTTATTTAATCGACTTTTATAATCAATTTAATTGATTTATTCGGTCGATTTTTAGTTTTGACATTTTAAACCAAACAACCTGATTAATGCCATGATTCATAAGGTTAAAAGTTCAAAATCCATTTACATATCCAAATTCAAATTTAAATCTTAAACTAAAATACTTATTAAAACTTAATACTCTTAGAAGCCCAAACCCATTAAAATTTAAAATTCAATACCCATTAATATTTAAAACCCATACTGATAATTTAATTTTTTTATGATATTCATTTTAATTTTTATTATTTAATATATAAAAAATCAAATTGATATAGAAGACATAGAAATTGTATCTTGGTCGTGTACGGAAATAAATATTTTTTGAGTTCATTAAGATTGTTTGATTTAATTTTTAATATTTTATAATGAACTTGAAATAAAATTAAAATTAAAAGTAATATGATATACTAAATTGAAAAGAAAAAGACAATTATGTGAAAATTATAAGTACCTCAGATGAATTTAATTTATTGATATACCGAATGGACGGAATGCTTACTCCTAATTGAAATATAATGGCTTGCGTGGCTTTCTTTTCTCCTTGTTTTCTGTATCTTATGTTGTGTGAGCATTGATTTATTTGTCCTGCTTGGTTATGCCCTTTGTGACATGTATATACTAGATTTTTCTTTTCTCGACTTTAGTTCATTTCAATTTCTCTAAAATACTAATTATATGTGGTACACACCAACTGTACTCCTATAATTTTGCGCATAAAATAAAGGTTTATTTGTATTTAAAGATATGTGTGTGTATACCCACTAATAATTCAAAAACCCACTTTCTATTTCATTGGTTCTATCCATTCCCAGCCCTTGGTAGCGATGTCTCTTTCCCACTGATCTCCAAACAAATGGAAATTTCAACAACTCCATACGTACATTTGCTGGGCTTGTGAGGGTAAGTCATTGAGAATGAGTATATTGGGAAATAATATTAGTAAGTTAGAAGTTGCAGTCATCCTAGCTGCCCTGCTGTTTTAGTTAGACCCAGGAATCAAGATATAAGGTGAAGGAAGGGAAAGGCAGGGGACAAATGCAAAGTTCCTGCTCCGTATATATATAAAAAATGGTGCAACAGTTGTTTATAGTACATGTTCACCAGCGGCTGTCTTCAATTTACGCAGCAAGATTTCAGCTCCGTCTCATTATACTTAAAAACTTTGTCTTAATTTTAGTTGACCACAACAGTCTTCTTTTATCAACCTAGCATGAGAAAAAGCTGTTTGATTCCCCCCCCCCCCCCCCAAACTGGCACCTGCATGCATTTGCTTCAACCTTCAAATAGGGCTGTTCTACTCTACTCGTACACCCACTACCCTATATGCTCTATATCTTATGCTTCTACTCATCACTGACTCTATAACCCTCTATATTATCTTTCTTATTATACCTCTCTACCTTCATCAAACAATTTTATGTTGGAGCTTGGATGGTATAGTAGATTTTCTTTTTGAAAAGTTATATGTCTCAACTCATCATGGTTTAGGGTTAATATGAATCAAAACATCTGAATTTATTTAGATTTAACTCATTGCATGTTCCGGCGGCACTTTTTTAAAAGTCGCTAACTAAAATTATTTGCGGCGTTTTTATAACTTGAGTAATTTTTAAAACTATTATGCTATAGCATAATTGCAACTTGAGTAATTTTTTATACACTTCTTTACACCACCTCACAAGCTTGAATTCAACAATCAATGATTCAGTGTTTTAAATATTTCTACTTGTACTTATATTTATACTTTTTCATTTTATTGTATATATATATACAATTAAAATAAATTATTACATAATTTACATTCATAAAGGACTGAATTAACAAATAAAAAATCTAACCAACTTTATCAAAATAAATATAAATCAATTCTATTATGTAAATTTCTAGAAAGCCAAAGCCTAATACCCAATTAAACAAATTTAAAGATATATTTCAAATTATCAAAGGGATAAATTTAAACTATACATGGACTTTAATCCAATGTGTAATGTTATATATGAATTTTAATTTTGTACAATATTATACATGAAATGTTTATTTGATTTCATTTTCATAAACCACTAACATTAATATTGATATATCATCATTTTACATCCACATATTTCATATCTAAATAATTATACTTATCCAATATAAAATTAAGTTGATGTTTATATTTCTTTAATATATACGATTAAATTAAAATTAAAATTTTATATATAGATTTGAACACTATCAAAGTTATATATACATAATTATACTAAATCAAAATTCATATAAAATTGTAAATTAAATGAAGTTCCATTATAGAAAAGAAAAAAAAAAACATTTCCTGCAGATAATGTGCTATTGGACAGAAAAAAAACTGACCACTGTGCTGTCATATACACATACATACGTGTGTGTATATATATGACTTTCAAGTTACAGTCCACTAAATTTAGAGTAAATTTGGATGAGCAGTACGATACAGTGTGTTTATTTTACTTTTTATCTTATGTTATAGTATTTAATTTTATTACTACCGTTATTTTTACACTAACTACAGATAAATGCACTGTACATTCAAACCCACTTTTAATTTGGTAAAAATTATTATTATTTTGTTATTTTATTATTATTACTACTCCTACTTCTTTTGTAAAGAAAAATGGAAATCCATTTATCGATTGCAATTTTAACATGTATAAATAAATACTGTGGTGTGTATCTATATATTTAAAATTAATTTTATTATAGATTTTTATCATATTTGTTTTTTTAATACAATACTTAGAATTACCTATAATCTCTCTTCAACTCTTAAGTAGGAGGATAATTCGCTTTAGTGCACTCAAACTCTTGCATTGACAATAATATCAATGCCAACCTAACTAAAATTCAATCCGTGTATATATATATATATATATTTTTTTTAATTCTTAATTTTTTTTATACTTTAAATGAGATTAGTAATACTATATCAACAGTTTAAAATTCCGTGTAGTAAATAATAATTTAATAGTTATTAATAAAACTTTTACATTTCCACTTATTTATCTTTTATTTATTTTTAAATACAAATTGAAAATATGTGTTATTTTTTAATCCGACGATCATGTCAAAAGACTACACTTTAAACTAGTCCAGATATACATATCAGTTAACGAACTGTAGTTGAAAAAAATTCTACCACCAAAATTTAAAAAAGATATTATTTGGTATTACATTATATTAAAAATATTTTTAAAAAACACATTTAGAATTTCTTTTATATAAATGTATATACTTAAAAAAGATTCAATCATCCATTACATTAGAGGTGGTACAAATCTTCATAAATTTCGACTTTGATCCTAGATATTTTGGTTTTATTTTAAGTAATGATTTTAGATGTTTTATTTGAATATTTTATATAAAAACATGAAAATATAAAATATCATTATAATAAGAGTTAGTATGTAGTGTTTTTTTTATTTCACATACAGTATTGTATTTTCTTTTAAATAATATACTAAATCTTTATACAATATTTGTGAATTCATGATCATACTTGTGAAATTTAAAAATTTTATTGATAATGTATCAAATATTATTCATTAGAGTAATATTTGGATTATGAATTATTATATTATACATAGTGAGTAAAGTAAAAGAACTTGATAAGCAAATCAAATCTAAGATGATATGATATGATTTGTTATTAAGATGTAATAGAATAATTAAAAATGACATTACTAGTATACTAGTAGGGAAGTATTAGTGAATAGGATTAACAGTATAGAGAATACGTGTATACCCATCATCTAATTATAAAAATCAATGTCATTCGTATTTAAGACATTAACTCTTTTATTTATTTTACATTAATTAAGAAAAATAAGTCCTGATCATAGAAAGATTCTATATGTTTTAACCATGAAACTACATAGATAATAATGGATCAGACCAGTCTTCTTTAATATAATATTCATTCAAAAACCAGGGAAGGAAGGAAAAAGACAGTCATATCAAATATCAACAATTAAATTATATTAAAACAATCTATTTGTGTGGTGTATAAATTAGAACATACCAGGCAGGCTCGTTAGGGTTTTCTTTCTCATATCTCTCTCCTTTCTCCATTTCTTCGCTCGTTTTTTTTTTTAAATAATAAGTTAAAAAGAGGAAAGGGAAAAACATATGAGATAACAAGGTTGGTGATGATGGCAGAAGAAGCACAAGAAGAATAAAAAAGAAGTACGTTGGTTACCATTCTTAATATACTAGGCTTATGATTTTATGATCATAAATTCTCCACCAAAATCTGAGGAGAGGGGAAGAGTTGTGACATATGGTAAATTCTTTCTTTCAGCTACAAAACAAACAAAACAAAAAGCCCAGACCATACCAGAGCCTGAGAGTCTTATGTTTTTTTTTTTGTCCCAACTCCAACCTAAGCTGCCTGGTTCCACTCATCACACCCATCACCTTCACGTTTTCTATGTTGGGTTTTGATATAAGGTTTCTCTTCCCACGAAAAAGATCCTCCACTGTTTTTTGCCTATTCCTTCCTTTCACTAAATCCAAACCATATTCCTCCCTTGTGCTGCTATCACCATCATCCATCACACGGTCATCCCAATACCAAAACCCCAAAACAACCAGCTCATCCGTTGCCATCACCATCACCAAACCTCAGCCCTACCTCCTCTTTCTCCATTTCATCTCTTCTCTATAATTGAACCCATTTTTTTAAGTATACAAACCAACCACACCATCATTATATATATTTTGTCCAATGACAGAAATACTCAAATTAAAAACACACTCTCAGAAAAGAAAAACAAAAGAAACGAAGAGAAAAATGAACACCCCTCATCATGAATACCGGTAAATAAAAAAAAAAAATAAAGTACGTGTTCAAGATCTTTTGTAAGCTAAAGAGACCTATGTTCAAGAATACTGATGTTGGTTCTTTGTCTCTTCACATTCCCTGAAGAAGACTCGTCCACAGAAGTCTTCTCCATCACCGTTTTCAATGCTTCTTGTATTGAACTAATACAATACTGCAGCTGCTGTTGCTGCTGCTCACCGCTACTACTGGAGTCTTCCTCTCCGGTTATAAACAGAACATTCTTCACACGCCCACCAAGCGTTGTAATCTCAGCTTTTAGTGTCTTCAAGCGTAAAGCTTTCAATGTTTTGATTAGGTCAGGCAAAAGGTCGGACCTATCTTCACAGCAAAGTGAAGCTTTGATCACAAACTTACCATCTTCTTCCGACGTATCCACGGTTAGCTCATCAATTTCGGTGGGCACAGGACTGGTTTCTGCTATCAAAGAGGTCTGTCGTTTCAGCTCCTTAACATGTTGGATTACTTCAGCAAGCAGTGAAGCCTTGTCCGTCTGCGTCACAAAGTGATGATAACCAAGACAATAACAATTAACTTGGTATCAAACTCTATAAACAACGTAGTTATTAATTAACGTGCATGTGATTAGGTTAGTTTTGGTAGTTAATGGTGGGGGTTCATTTTAATCTCAAGGGAATGGCAGTGGCGTAATAGTGTGAACTGACAGAGTGTGCTAGTTTGTCTCTCTTTATTTCTTTTCATTCCCAACTTAATTTGACTGATGATCCGGCAACAAAATTCCGTGGAAGCTTTTAAACTGCTCCTTGGTTTCTCTTTATCATATCAACCGAGCGACATTAACGCTCATTCCCTTTTCGTATTCTTTTTCCTTCTTGGAACTACCACAAGACTGTTAAGAATAAGCCCAATAAGACAAGCTTTATTTATTTTTTTGGAAAAAGATTTAAAAAAGACGGGCCAAGAAAGAAATGTGACGACCTTTCAGGTCTAAATGGGTAGGTTTTGAGAGCATATTATCAGAACATCCAAGTAGAATCTTAGAAAAATCTACAGATATATCTTCGAAGGGAAAAAGCTCAATATAATAGAAAACAAAAAGGGTGCAAAAAAGGTGAATGAGTGACACTTCCATAGTTCCATATAATATAATATAATAACCCAGGACATGTTGTACGCGTGATGATTTATAATGCTTTCTTTTCTTTTTAACAATTTATAACCATTTATTTATTTATGAAGATTTAAAAAAAAAATTGATTACGAGTATATGTGCAATGACTACCAACTTACTTTGGTGGTGCTTGGGAGTAAGCTGCGTAGCTTGGCCAGATGGTTGTTGATTCGTTCTCTTCTTCTCCTTTCAGCTTCACTGTGACTTTTAGAAGCAGCGAGAGCCTTAGCATCCATGATTTCTTGAGCGGTCATCTTCCCCAGCTCAGCTTGGAGCCCGAAAGGAGCTGAGCCGGGTTGAACCACCGGTCCTAGTGTGTCAGATAAGATCCTTAGATGATCAGCTGAGGTGCCATCATATGCAAACTGTAGGGAAGGAGCTCTTCTGTTGAATAAACCCCCATACGAGGTTGGCGGAGGAGGGACCAAAAAAGGGTCATCTTCTCGAACCGGGTTTCCAGTGAATAGGGCTGGATTGAAATTGTGAATCGGAGGGAGAGACCATGGTAGGATGGGAGATACTTCAGGGAATATCAGCCCTCCCCTAGTTCCTCCAAATAAATCAATATTGTGCTGTTGCTGCTGCATCTGTTGATGTTGTTGTTGCATATATAACTGTTCCTGGTAACCTTGTATGTTATGGATAGCTTGAGAACACTCTCCCTGATCTTCGTCTTTCTTTCCACACATCCCTCGATATTTCCCTTTCTTAAATCTGCCTCAAAATGGAAAGGAGAAAAAAAGATAAAAACATCGATTCAACTGCAATACATATATATATATATATATATATACACACATATAGATATGAAGTTTTTGTATTGATGATCACTTCCTTCTCCGATGTGGTGCGATACAATAAGGAAGTTGGTTTACAGTTTCGTATAGGAAGGATAAATTGGAAAAAGGGTTACGAAAAAAGAAAAGAAAAGAGAGAAAGAAAACGAACCTTCCTTTGATACATAGATGGAGTTTGCAGAGGTCTCTGAATTATGGTTGTAAATGATGTGGTTTGAGGTTGAGGTGGTGGTAAGTGGTAAGTGGTAAGTGGTAAAAGAAAGAAAAGCAAAAAAGGAGAGGAGATTTCGAGTATGAAGGAAGAGGATAACTCAATCTCTATCACTTGCGCGGGGGGGGGGGGGGGGGTAGGTTAGTTTCTGGCAGGTCTTTGTGCCTTTGTGGGTGATACACTGACCCCTTTTTATCCTTAGCTTCAAAATAAGCTTTCCTTTTTCCTATATGCTTTCTTGGTGTTTTTTGGTCGCTTTGTTTTCTTCTTTTTCTTTATTAGTTTTTTGGTCACTGATCATCTATCTGTGCCCTTCCCTCTTCTCCACCACTCTAAATTTATAGAGTCTGCAAGTACTGTTAGTCTCCTTTGCTTTCTTCCTAAGGCATTCTCTATCCATTCTTGTAGCAATCAGGATCCTTTTTCTTTATTTAATTATAATGTTTTATAGTTAATTAAAATTAGTAGTAGTTTATACATGAAAGTATATCTCTCTCTATCTCTCCCTTTATAAAATAATAATATTAGCTTGCTTTTGTGATTGGTTCAAAGTATATAATTACATTCTGTGTCTGTGAGTGCAGTTGGAGAGAGAGATCGAGTGGGGGATGGGAAACACAAAAACAAAAACAAAACACAGTGAACACACAACACATACACTGTCGACAAACCAAAGACCAAAAAGGCTGATAGTATCATCATGATAAAAGGCTTAGCTAAACCCTTTTCTCTTTTCTTTTTTGGCTTTCTCCTCTCTTTACTCCCTCGACTATACTCCTTCTTTTACTTCAGTCCTTAAACTTTTTTTTCCCAAATCAAGACTTAATGTTATCAGTCTTCCCAGTTTAGTCCTCTTGGCGTTAAAAAACCTGCTGTGTCATCCAGCCAATTATTTTTCGCCGCATGTCATTTGATGATGTCATTGTGACATCATCATTAAATTTCTTTTAAAAAATCTAATTTAAACCATTTCATGAAATAATCATTTTTCTTAATGTTTAACCAAGTAAAAGAAATGTGAAGAAACCAGAAAATTTCAAAGATTGAAATTATATGCACGAAATGTTTAACCAAACTTTTTTTTTTTATATGCACGAAATGTGAAGAAATGTTTAACCAAACTTTTTTTTTTATTATACTTGATTTAGGGCAGCTTACCTGAATTTCAACATGATTAATTCAGTTTTTGCAGTTTGTTTTTATTTCACCATTTTTTTTCATTTTTATTTTTATTTATAATTTCTAATAATTTTCAGTACTTTTTTTCATTTTATAAATTTTAGTATTTCTTTAATATTTTTTCAATATTTTAAAAAAATAGATGATGATGTCATTGTGACATCATAATATGACATGTGCCACTCAGCCTTTTTTTTAATGTTAGGACTGAACTTGGAACACTAATAACGTTAGGTCCTAATATGGAAAAACTGATAATGTTAGGTCCTCATTTGGGACAAAATAAATTTTAAGGACCAAAATGATAAAATTGGTATATTTAGGGACTAAATTGTGAATTAAGGCTTTTTTTCCCTTATCTTCTTTTTCCATTTTATTTCATATTGATGCATATTGCATTGCCTCGTCCTTTTCCTACCTCGGTCAAGCCCCCACGTTCTTCAACACTCTTGGCTATTTCCACGCCACCCTTTCTGCTTCCCCAAGACCATGTAATCATTGTGTCTTGGAACACACTCCACCTTCCTGGCCCCCCCCCCCTCTCTCTCTCTACCTCTTCAGCTGCTCTTCAATTTCACGACCCTTCTGGGTTTCGGTTACATATGTGAATTTATCCATGGCTTGCCTTCCTTCTCTTATGACCCTCTACGAACATATGTATATTATATAGTGCAAAGGGAATTCTGGGCACTTCTCCATTAATTATTAGTGTAGGAGTGTTGTTTCTCAAGTCCAATAACTTCATGAATTGGTTGGCACTTTCAGTCTTCATTTTCACATGCACATGTAAAGGTAGCATTGGAATGGGCTTGGCTACCTTGCAATATTTGTATATATTTCTTTTTTAGTTGGGAGACTTATTCCCAAAGCATCATCAAAATATGAAGACATGGGAGCTTCTCCCATTTGCTCCCTTCAGCAAAACTCCTAACGAAGTACAATCATAGAGGACTACCTGACGAAGCAAGAAAGAAACGGTTAACTCCTTTAGGATATGAAATGATGAAATGTACTTATATATTAACTTTAGTGTATACCAACAAAATAAAAATCATAGTATTAGAGATCAAGAAATAAAAGAAGAATTATATAGTTTTTCATGCAATATAATAACCAAAAATCCTAGTATTAGAGATCAAGATAATAACCAAAAATCATAGTATTAGAGATCATGAAATAAAGAAGAATTATATAGTTTTTCATGTAATATAATAACCAAATTTCCACAGTCTGATATTATACAAATATATTGTTATTAAAACTCATATTAAAATTGCTTTGATGATACGATAAATACATTGAAATAGCCATATTGTAGATCATTTAACATTTTTATGAATTTCGAACCAATACAATATGATTTATAAATTACATTTTAAAGGAACAATAACATTTAATATTTGAAATTTATTTATCTTTGCAATTATATACATTAAGACAATAGAAAAAGTTATATATGTGACTATATTTTTGTTACATTATACTAAAATAATAGAAAAATGAAATTATAAATTTTAAACCAAAGTAATTTTTTTCCTATTTTTTTTTTAAAAAAAAAAGATGGGAGCCCTGACCAACCCCTCAAGCTATGCCCTGAATGTAGTACTCGAAGTAATGAAGCCTGATTTGAAAATGTGGGAAAGGTGTTTCCACAATCAACAATCATGCATGTCCTCAGCTGAAAATAAGTGGAGTAATAATATATACATGTTAGCATTCAAAAAATAGCATATATTATATAATCTAAATGAATCCCACACTATTCAGATTCCCTTAATCTTCTTTCTATTAACAATTTATATAGCTTCTCGCTGAAATTTACTTGCGCTATTATTTTATATGCGATCAATTAAGATTTTGATACATAATTGAGGTGCTATTTCTTATATTAAACTCAAACATAAACATATATAATATTAATTATGAGCAAAAGGAAGATTTTGTTTGGACATGTTATTTTTTAAACATATATAATATTAAACTTTGAACTTGATAATTTTTTTCAACTTGGTTCTTAAATTTTTTATCAACATTAATTTTATAATTTGACATTTTTTTTCAATTTTAGTCCCTGTGATGATGTGACACTCTGAGACATGATGTGGCACAATCTTAGAGTGTTGTGTCATCACAAGGACGAAAATTGAGAAAGTTATCAACTTCCAAGATTAATATGGACAAAAAAATTCAAGGACTAAACTGAGAAAAGTTATTAAGTTCAAGGACTAGATATTCCTTTATCCGTCGGAAAGAAAACATGATTACCTTTCTTGCTTGGTGAAATTCAATGCCTATGGAATTGAGTATATAAAACTTATAGACCAAGACTCTAAAAGGGAATTATAGATGTTTCCATTAGCTTCGGACAAATGGCAGGCAGGCACGGTAGCTTCTATGTTTTATTCGCTATTTTTGTGTTATAGCCTTTACCGGCTAAGCTTGCTGGTTGGTTGGCCTAAAAAGGATTGATACAAGTATCGAAATGTAATGTTTTTATGGTAAAAAGTTAAAAAGAGGTGATGAAGGAAAAAGAAATCATGACTTAAAGCTCTTAAATCTTTGATGACCAGCAAACTATGCGTAATTACAAGGTTATTCAAGACAGCAACTTTGCCAAGAAAAGCAAAACAAAAATCATCCAACCAATTTACCCCTTTTCAACACCATAATTGTTCCCAGAGGCGAAACCCCATATTCTGTCCAGTATTTTTCAAATGCAAGATTGACAATATAGTTTAAGAAAAACTCTCATATCAGTGTTATTTTAGTTTATTTTTTTTAATATTACAGGATTCAATTCTAACTTTTAAGTTAGTCCTTTATTAGATTTTATATTTTTTTCGATTTATTTATTATCATTTTTAGGGTTAGGAAGTCTTCTTTTTCGTTGTAAGTCAAGAAATTAAAGAAGCATGAATGAATTGAAATATAAAAAAAGGAATTTTTCGTCCACAGAAATAAAAGTAGCAATGGAGCATTAAGGAAAAAATAGTTCCACCCATGGAACTTAATTGTATGGAGAGCTGCCATAAAAACCTAAAATTTAAAATTTCATGATTAAGATCAACTTCAAACTTGCTATGTACAATAAATTTCTCAAAATATGCAGACTTGAAAAGTGTTCAATAAATTCTGATATTCTATAATTAGTTGGATATCGTGATGTCATATGCCATTTCCGAATATTTTTCTAATTGTTTTGATTTTCGAAATATTTTCATGAAATTATTTATTGTAATTATTATTCAGTATACTTGGTGAGTGAGGGAAGTAGTAACAGGTTTTGTACTTTTAAAATTTATATATTATTTTGTGACTATTTTCGCATACCAAATTTTTGGTGTTTTTGTGAGGAGAGGGGAGATTAAATCAATAAACTAAATGACTTCGCTTTGAAAGTCCTACTTTCAAAGCTAACTTAATAATTAGATTAATTAATACTAGTCTAATAATTAGTTAACTCTAGTTTTAGAAGTAGTGTCTAGCTAATGTTTTCTTTTTCTTGATTTTGTTTGTTTTTGGTTCCTTGCATGCCAAGAAATTCTAAGGATTTACCGCCTGAAAATCATTTCTTCCAAATTTAAATGATGGGAGGAGAGAAATTTAGAGAATTGTATATGTTAACTCAAAATTATGTAGTCATTTTCATTTCTACCACGCAATACAAGGAAATGAAGATTGCTTCTTCTTTTTTCAATATTTCCAATTTTTCTTTCAAGCATGCCTATAAAAAATATATATTATTTTCCATCTTCTTATTTTTCTATCATTTTAATTTTCCAATCTTTCCAATTTTCTTTCAATCATACCAATTAAAGCCTTAATTAATTTTTATTATATATATATATTTTTTGTATTTTGGGTTGGTTTTAGGATTCGTTTCGGCATTAAGTCAATGGGATAGGTTTTTTTTTTAGGGTTAATGGATTGAAGTGTATATACATGTTGTATAATATATGATAATTGGTTGGGCTTGAGAAAAATATCTTATCCAAAGCTCAATTCAAATTGAAAAGGAGACTTAAATCATTTTTCAAATTTTAAATTTTTATTTGAATTTTTCATTTTTTCATATGAATAACTTTTTAATTAATCAACAGCTATATCTAAAAATTACAAAGTAATTAATCAATTAATTAATATAACATAGTAAATGTTTAAGGCGCATAAAATAAGAAATGGATGGACGGCGAGAAGCATCCAATCCAATGCAAGGAGATCAGTTGGTGGGTCCGTCGAAACCGAATCTCATCTTTAACCCAAAATTCACAGCGTTCCAACTTCTGAGTAAAGCCGTCCTTGGTGCTTGACTAGGGATGAGATTAATAAAAATAAGTTGCCTATAGAGAAAATGGGGCATGGTTTCATGATATGCATTAAGGCATATATGTAGATGTATTTATGGCTGTGTGTGGCTGCGGCTGGAGGGTGTTCCGTAGAAGAGAGGGGAGAGTCAAAAGCAGAACCCCAAATTTCCATGGAATGTGTCCTCAAAGTGGGACAGTGGGTTTCTGCATTTCCAATTACATTCCCTCACCCTCATCAACACGTCTCTTTCACTCACATTTTTACAAAGTACCAATATGCTCTTATCTATCCTTTCCTTCCATTAATTTATTTCCTAAACCGAAAGTGAGTCCCACTATAACTAGCTTCCTTATTATTTTGTCTCTAATTCACATCAACCCAAACTACCAACGTTTCTTAAATACGCAATTATGATCTAAAACTATTTTATCATTACAATGCTTTCCCGTGTTTCCTTTTCCTTTCCAATCTGATTTCACCTTTACAATTACACTCTATAATTATTCTTATTAATCTTAAACATTCATCATCTAACATATTAGATCGCTCAACATTTTATATAAAATAATAAATCCTATGCAACAAACTCCATTAATTGCAAGCTAAAATGGACTTCATACGACTCTTATTAGTTAGTAGTTTGAGGATAGGGGTAAACAACAAATATTTTTAACACTTAAAATTACACATATGATGCAATCTTTACATTATCTAAAAAAGGCCATTTTAGTATAATCCACTCTAAACCTCGAGAAATAAACTTTAATTTTATCAATTAAACCAAAGAAATTTAGGTCTAAAAAAATTATTTTAGCCCTCTATTTAATTTTCGTCTTTTTTAGCTTTTAAACTTGAGTTGTTTGTCAAATTACCTTAAAATAGATGGAAAAAATTAACATATGTTTAACTTTATTAACATGGCGTACATGTGGGTTGTCATGTGGATATCACATATTAGCAATTAATTAATTTTTTTACATATAAAAATTTAAAAAAACATAAAATTTATTTAAAAACTATAAAATTATTAAAATGTATTTAAAAAAAGTTAATATCCATTCATTTTGAGGCTAAAAAAGTCAAAAATTAAATAGATGGTTAAAATAATTTTTTTAATAAAGTTAGAGGCGAAATAAATTAGTTTTTAATATTAAAAAAATCTTCTAATTAAGCAAGTCGGCTCCACAATCTCTCTCTATATGTATATACTGCAGTTGAAAAATTCCAAATTAATCTGAAAAGTAATAACATGATACCTTGCTTTTAATCACATGCAAGCTTTTGTCACAGAGGTCAAATATCGTGATTGTAAAGGCTAAATTAGGGCGGATCCAGTGTAGAGAAAGAACCATATCGAGGAATACTTAATTACATGGCCTGCATTTATACTTACACAAAAAAGAAAGGAAAGATGGCTTGTATTATTATTATATATACATATAATAAATCATAGATATAGAAAAAGTGAATGCATGCAAGGATGCATATGCATGAGAGTCCAACAAAGAGCACAAAGATATGACCATGCTTGAACAAAACGCTAGCTATAGAGGCTTCTTAGACCCCTTCACATGTATATTCATCATTGTCATTTGCAATAATTTCTATCAAAAAAAAAAAAACTTGGGTTAATCGCTGCACGCTTAAAAGTTATTCATATGATACATATATAACATGCCAGACAGAAATAATAAAAATAAAAAAAGAAGTGATAACCTTGCTTATCAAGGATTCATGATTGGAGCACTAAAATCATGAACACAGGAGAGACCATTTTTCATTTGGTTTATAATAGTAATGAGAATACAAACATATAATCGCAGAAAATATATAGCATTTAGTAAATTTTGATCAGGCTTATTTTGATATCAATTAATATTTGAAACCAAAAAAATGAATAATATTTAAAATGAGAGCCCAGCAGCATCGGAAGTAGATGTGTAGAGAAATACAATTGAAAGTTGAAATTGAGGCCTGGCCTGAACATGTGGAATTTGGGTTCTTTAATGTTTTTTGCTGGGCTATGATCTATAATGCTCTAAGTTTTCAGCCTATTTTATCAAATCCAATTATAAATCCAGACTTGAATTTTTCCTAGTCCAACGGTGGAGTTACAATGTTACTTCCATACCATAGCCTGCCCTTTTTTATTGTAGGCTTATTCATCAAATATCAAATCCATGGCAATCACAAAAGCTATTATTATTATCTATTACTATATTTAAGTCTTTTACTGAATTGATAGAGGGTGATATCATCTCAGTAAAACACTTAAATATAATAATAGAAAATAATAAACTATTATTCTTTTTCAAATTTATATAAAAATTAAAATTATATTTAAAATAATATTTATTGTTTATTAAATGGTAAATTCATTCCTACCACCAATTCAGTAAAATAAAAATATAATAATAGATAAAATTTAACATATACATATATGTGTGTGTGCGCGCGCCTTCCAAATGTCCAAGTGTCAAATCCATTGCTGCTTAATTGCCTCTTGGTTGAAAAGCCAAGTTTGAAGACCCAAACATAAAGGGACTGAAACCCTCTCTAGGAAACATGTCAGCTTCAAAAGTTTGTTCAACATGCATGCCATAAGAGAAGTAACGTTCAACTGACAAGATTACAAGTTAATCATGTAGATTACTGTGCAATTAACAGCTTCCTTTAATTGAAAATTTGAAACTTTGTGGCTAGCCTCATCTACTTAGGTGATACTTTGAAACTGGAATCCAATTTATGTGAAAGGTATAGCCAATAGCCCCAATCAATCAGAAGTAGTGCTTGTCGAAAGTGTTCCACTTTACCGATCACAACATATCAGCAGGGTTTTTATGGTCAAGCAAGGCCCACTGACTTTTATGAGGTAGTACTAGTAGCTAGCAGCTGGAAATGCTTATATGCTAATGGCTGAAGTTGACGGTTGTAAATTGTCCATTAATATTGATTGACCAAGTGGTTGCAGTACCAGGCTATAACGTGAAATAAAATTCCTAACCCTTGCTCTCTCCGGAACCTCAACTGAGTTTAGTGCAGAGGGCAATTTTATCCATCCTTAGGCATCTTTTCTTTTCTTTTTTTATCGAATCCCAGTTCAGGGTATCTGACAGTTAAAGCGTTCATAGACACATATGCATGTCATATTGAGCAGAGCAGTCCATTTAGAATATTGCTACTTATGTCTTGGGAAATTGGAGAAGAATTATATTCCCATTAAAGTTAACAAAAAAAGCTTAGCTAGCATGAATAGCATAGCAGTATGTCCCAATTTCTTTTGTTTACTAAACGTAGATAATCTGAGAGTACATTGGTCTCAATCAGCTACAAGTTGAAGCCTAACCTCCTCCTTCCTTTTTGAAAGAGAATCTGTATATGTACTCTATCAACAAAGAGTAGTGGAATATTGGGCAATTAGCAGTTTGAATTCATAATTCTAAATGCGTAGTTTTGATGATCTATTTGGTCCATCTGGATTTTCAGATATTTACAATAAATTAGGTGCTTCCAGTGTGGCAGGAAAAAAAGAAAAACAAGTACATCGGCAGGCGACACGCTAGACGCTGGAAGATGAGGTCCTCGTAAAGGACTTGATGACTGGTCATCTATCCAAGGATTTGCCTTGATTGGGCAAACTTTGAAGCAAACAAAAGGCAAAATCTGACTGATATATATGTACATATCTATATATGTATATTTTTTGGTCATCCAATAAGCCAAACAAAATGGTTGGGTTGGCTTATCATTGGTAGAAGTGCGCGTACAAACCTACAAGCAAGTGTTAAGATGTAAAGGCAACTAGACATCCTATGATGGGGAAATACGACAAGCCCAAACTGGTGAATTATTGCAATCATGGAAAAAGGCCAGGCAGTAATATTTTGAGAAGATATTTTCATCTGCTGTTCAGTCTTATTCAATTGCACCACCTTCACATCCCACAATATTAATCCAGGGCCACTCCCCTGGCATTGTGGGGTAAGAAGAGAGAAACCAGGCTCAATAAAACTAAAACAAAAGACATGATGAAAGACATCATCCAATTCACACACACATGTATAAATAGATAGAGCTATGTTACTTATCAGTTAATTAGTCGAAATTTTAAATCGGAGTAATTAATTACCCATCAACTGGGTTGGTTTTCTCTATTCTTCTTTGCTTGTTAATTCATTCATCATTTACATTTTATGGGGCATCACTTATGTTTAGCTTTTGGGAAACAATTTTGTGTGACAGTAGGCAATATGGTAATGACCCGCCCAAAAAGCTAAAGTAATCTTTTAAATTCAATCTAAGCAATGAAAACTACTACCATATATGATAAGTTAAGGTATATATGTCCACATGTTTTCTTTTGGATTTGCATCCTTCTACGTCAATATATGTACATGTTTTCTCAGCAAACAAAATTTTATTATTAATAATAATAAATTCTTTAACAGAACATAAAAACAAAATACCACATAAATTATCACTACAAAATCTAACATAGAATACTCAAACTGATCCAACATAAACCAAGCATACAAATTCAATTATAACGAAACACATTATATGCCCCAAAGTTTGGAAAAAGCAATTCTGCCAATCCCTTTTTAAGCCAAACCGTAGGATCCAACAACACTTTTGCCGGCAAAAGTCATAAGCTTACCTTAAAGCAAAACAATTAAAAAGCATGTCCTTATCACAATGACCTACACTGGCTAATATATATACATGAGATCTATAAATCATACGTTTAATGTACCTAAAAAAATATTAGTTACAAGATTTTGTTTAAACTAACTTTCTGTAATTTTTTTTAGTTAAATAAGCTGTTGTTCTAATAATTTTACTCATCAAAGCCATTAATTTTGGTTGAAATATTTCTTTTTTTTTTTAAAGAATTTAATCCACTTGTCATTTCATATTGGAAAATGATTAGCTCACAGTCTTTGTAAATTTTCGAATAACTGTGAGCCATTTAATTTAATTTTGTTTTCTAATTAAGTTTAGAATTTAATTTTAAAAATTTAGGATTTAAGATTTAAGGATTTTGTTGAAAAATGTGAAAAGTATAAATGAGTGTTTAAGGAAGTGCCCACTCTCAGAATAACTACGATAAGTTATGCAATTTCTATATTTGTGTTATTGGCAATTTATTGAACCGGAATGCGCTATAGTGATTATAAAGATTGTATTTAGGCTATCAATGAAGATCATATTACTTGGGGAAACATACTTTGAAAATTGGATTGGATCGGATTATCCTTATCTAATCCCTTGGATCGTGAATATTGGATTGGAACGTTGCATTATTAATTGTCAAGAGTCCATGTTTACCTTTTTTTGTTATTATTATATTGTAGTTAGCTAGTTTGTCTGTTGTTTAGTAGGGATTGTGATAGGTCTTCTCTATGTTAGCAAGTCTCGAATAACTCTATATAATTGATACACGCTTAGTTCATAGGGGTGAATTTAGTGGTGAAAGTTCTAGTCTTCAAAGGTACAAAAGTAAGAAAATTGTCACTAGGGCGTGATAGATTTGGGGTCACTTGTTAGAAGTGTTTGAAGATAGTGGATAAATCTTACTGAGTTAGGCTCCGCAGGCGTAGGAAAATCAAATTACATAAATGTAACACCCTTCACCCGTATTCAACGCTGAAATAGGGGTTACGAGGTATTATTGATCAATTCACAACACATATAAGCATTCATTCTCATAAATCATTCAACACAATCACATTGTCCCTTATAAGGACCTACGAGGCCTTAAACATGCTTTAGAAGTGGTTCGAGACTAAACCAATATCATACGAATATTCTGGAAACTTAGAAATTTTTCATGTAAACAAGGGTCACATGCCTGTGTGAACAGGCCGTGTGTCTCACACGGCTAGTAGACACGACTGTGTCTCAGGCCATGTGAAAACAGGACATACATACTAACTTGGGTCACACGGCTGACCACACGCCTGTGTGTCTAGCCCATGTACCCTTCGAAATGGCCACACACGCCCGTGTGCCAGGTCGTGTGCTAGGCCGTGCCAAAACTATAAGGTATATTGACTTATGCAACACGGCCAAGTCACATGCCTGTGTGCTAGGCCGTGTGCCAATTAGGGAGTATACTGACTTGTACCACACGGCCGGCCACATGCCGGTGTGTGAGACTGTGTGGAGTATACTGACTTCACTTTAATATCAACACCAAGGGACACACGAAGTGTAACATGACCTTGTGTTGCTCACGGCTGAGACACACGCCCGTGTCTCTACCCGTGTGAACAAAAATAAACCATTTGCAAGGTCAATTTGCCACCCCAACTCATGCTCATTTAAACAACCAAAATGGTACCATTTCATCATACAATTAGGCAGCCAAAATCATCAACCAAATGCACAATTCATACCATATACAATATCAAATCTCCAATCACTACCACTTACTTAGCCAAATACATGCCAAAACAATATCAAACAATATGGTTCATTTACCATATTTCACACATACATAACTTACCATATAAATAACCAATACAACATCTAAAACCATACCTCATCAAGGCATTTCTCGAACATTTATATTCCACAATCAATTAACCATTTAAGCAACTATAAAACCATAACCACATTCATACCAAAACATACCAAAATAAGCCATCACTCATGGCTATATATACAAACCAAAACATATACAATTTACAAGTCAAATCTCATGGCTATAATCACAACCAAAATACCACATCTAGCCTATACATGCCATATACCATAAATGTATAACTCAAAAGTACCAACTTAGATGTTTGATAGTCCGATGATGTTCCTGATGACTCCCGGATCCAAGCTAGCCTTGATTCACTATAAAACATAGAAAAAATAACAGAAAGTAAGCTTCAAAGCTTAATAAGCTCCTATGTTATAAACTTAACTAATCACAAATCTACCATTCATCTATTTAAACATATAACATGAAATTCATGGTTATTAACAAACCTTTCACATGCTTATTCATAAGCTCAAATGCAAACTTTGTAACTTCTTCAATTTTAAGCTCATAATATACATGTACATACCTGTACCAATCCATAATAAGTTCATACATAAACGGAATGCCGATGAATACTCGATATTTCGCACACTAAGTGCCGTACATAGCCGAAGCCATATCAAATCGCAAACTAAGTGCCATACATAGCCGAAGCTATCTCATTCTAGCACACTAGGTGCCATATATAGCCGAAGCTATCTCAGTCTCGCACACTAAGTGCCATATATAGCCGAAGCTATGTCGAATCGCACACTAAGTGCCACAAATAATCGATTCGTTGTCGAAGATAACTATAGTCCCGTATATACAATTTATGCAATATTAAAGCATTAAAATCATAATTATTACAGTGCTTAATACATACAAACTTACCTCATATTTTAGAATTGACGGATCGGATTGACTACTCGATAACTTTGCTTTTCCCCCGATCTAAATCCGAATTCTTTCTTTCTTGATCTATATGAATTCAAAAATAACTTATTTATTCATCTACTCAGTCAATTTAGTCCAAAAATACACATTTGGGCATCTTTACATATTAGCCCCTAAACTTTCACATTTAATCAATTTAGTCTCGATTTCACCAATACACAAAATTCACACAATTCATCAAAACCCATACTCGGCCGAATTATTTATACGTCCCTAGCAGTCCAAAACTTTCATTTATTTCACATTTCAACCACACAATTTGCACATTTCACAATTTAATCCTTATTATGCATTTTCATCAAAATCACTTAACAAAACATGTAAATCATCAAGCTTTCATATTTCAACATTAAACATCTAAGAACACATAGATTCAACAATGGAAACTCTCAAAATCTTTAACAGTTTCAAAATTAAAGGTACGGGCTAGCTAGATTGAGCTGCAACGATTACAAAAACATAGAAATCATCAAAAATCAAGCTAAAATCGTACCTTAATTAAGCTAGGAGTGTGCCGAATGCTTTAAAACCTAAGAATGGTTTTTTTCCTCTCAATATTCAGCCAAGAAGATGACAGTGAAGCTTAAAATTGATTTTGTTTTATTAATTAACCTTTATTAAATGAATTACAACATTAACCTTAATTAAAATAATATTATTTCACATAAACCATGGACATAAATGTCCACTAACCTTTCAAATGGTTTAGTTACCAATCAAGGCCATCATATTTAAAATCCAAAGCTATTTGACACCTTTAACAAGTAGAATGCAACTTTTGCATTTTACGTAATTTAGTTCTTTTTCTCAAATTGAGCAATTAAAGGATAAAATTAGCTCATGAAATTTTCACACAAATCAAATAACATGCTGTAAATACCGAAAATAATATAAAAATAATTTTCCAACATCAGATTTGTGGTTCCGAAACCACTGTTCCGATTTAGCTAAAAACGGGCTATTACAACTCTCCCCCCTCAGGATTTTCGTCCTTGAAAATCCTACCAATGAATAGGTTTGGGTACTATTTTCATATAGCTTCCTCGGGTTCCCACATAGCTTCTTCAACCCCTTTTCGATGCCATAATACTTTTACTTATGCGATTCTTTTATTTCTCAGCTCTTTGATATCACGAGCTAAAATTCGAATCAATTCTTCAGCATATGACATATTAAACTGAATTTCAACCTCGGTCGAGGAAATAACATGTGAAGGGTTAGATCGGTATCGTCGAAGCATCGACACATGAAACACATTATGTATTTTCTCTAACTCAGACAGTAAAGATAGTCGATATGCCACTGGCCTAACTCACTCAGTAATCTCATACGGTCCGATGAATCGGGGACTCAATTTCCCTTTTCGACCAAACCGTAATATCTTTTTCCACGATGACACTTTTAAAAACACTTTATCTCCGATCTGGAACTCAATATCTTTCCATTTCAAGTCTGTGTATGATTTCTTTCGATCCGAAGATGCTTTTAAACTATGACGAACTACTTTCACTTTCTCTTTTGTTTCTCTGATCAGTTCAACCCCGTGTGTAACATCCTAAATTTATGGGCCTATGCATTTAGTGTAGGGATAGGTTTAATAGGTTAATTTAAGTGATAGGGGTCCAAATTGGGCTCAGGATTAGGCTAAGGCCTTGATTAAATTATTAGATTGGGCATTAAAGAATTAAAAAGGTGGTAATTATGTTTAAAATGCCAAAATGGGCTTGTGGCCCAACAATAAGTGGCATTATAAGGGAATTAGAAGTGACGCCACACACAAGGGATTTAAGGGCCCAAAATTTAAGTTTAATGAGGCCCAAATCTTTTAATTTAAGTGAGTTAAATTTGACATTAGGGTTAGTAAGAGGTGGACGGCTACAAAGCTATAAAATAGGAAAAATTATGTGGATTTTTAAGTGATAATATCATAGATAAAAAGGAGAAAAGTTAGGAGCTTATCTTCAAAGGAAGTGTTGGCCGAAAATCCACCACCTAGAGGAGTGTAAAATTTGGCTACTGCTTGGCATAGAGGGTGCCGAAATTCTCCTCTCTTCTAGCTTAAATTTTAAGGGTGTTTTCGGTATTTAGCAGTAGGTGTCAAAAATCTATAAATAGGGGGGCTAGCTCCTTGTTTCTGACATTGAAAACCCTAAAATCCTTTCCCTTAGTGCCGAAATTCCCTAGCCTCTCCCTCTCCAAATTTCTTTCTTCAATTACTTCAAAAGCCGAAACTCCTCCCCACTTTCTTTTCCCTTGTGCCGATTTCTCTAAAAAGCCGAAGCATCCATCGCTTTTTCTTTTATTCATCCTATTTGAGGAATTGTTCTATACTTCTGGCATTTAAATCTTCCATTGGCATTGCCGAATCCTCTCCCTAGTGCTAGCCGAATCTCCTAAGCTAAGGTAAGAGTCGATTTTTGATTAGTTCTCATAATCTATTTTAGAAAGGCAAAAGCCGAAAGCTAATAGTTAATGGTTTTATGATGGACGGCAATTCGGGATTTAAAGGAAGCTTAGTCGACTAGATCTAAAAGCTGAAAATCATAAGTCTCCAATTTCGGGATTTTAAGGTAAGAAGATTATCCCTAGATTTTTATTAAATACGTTCAATATATATATGATTTTAACTCTATAAGGAGGATTAACAATTAAATATTGTTATAGTAGCTCCGATAAGGATTTGATGGAATAAATATGGATCAGGCAAAAAAAAGAATCCCTAAGTTTAAGAAACGAGCAGTATCTGCTGTTCGAGATTGGCCAATTGGTTGTGGACCGGCTTCTGAACAACACCTTAGGCAGATAGCAGTTGTGTCGACTAAGGATAGCGTCGATATAGAAAGCCTCGTTTTATCGGTAATCAGGTGTGTAGATCTCTAACACACTACTAATAAACCTGTATGTATTTCTATTTATGTATGTTATGGGCGAAAAGCCAGAATGAGGTTGTATAGACAGTCGATTGGAACCCTAAAAGGGTTAGGCAAGGATACACATAGAACTCCCTATGTGTATCGAAAAATATATAAGTCTGCATGATGTTTTCTTTATGTATGTATGCATGGGGTGAGAATGATGATATTGAAGGGGAAGTGTATGATAGGTCACTTGGTGATCGGTGGTAGAAATCCCACATAATTTAAATGTAAGGTCACATAGTGATCGGTGGCTATGCCACGTTTAATGATTCCTACTTAATAGGAAAAGGCAGTACGGCTGTCGTTTTGGTGTGTAGCGGATGGAGGGTTGATTGTAGAAATCCCCAAGGTGTGATGGTTGGTACGGGTTGGTGTGTAGAGGATGGAAACCTAGGATGGGTTGGGTTATTCATTCTTTATTGTTTATTATGTGATTATGATTGATGCATTCCTGTATGGGCCAGGGCCCATAATGTGTTTGTGGGCTCAGGTCGATGTGTGTTTTGAGATTTATACACTGAGTCTTTGTGACTCACGCTTTCCTTTTCTCTACTCTTCCAGATGAACAGTAGATCGTGGACATGGGAGCCGAGAGGGACTCGAGGGGCCATCAAGTTCTATTTCTACAAGTTATTTTCTTTTGGGATTTCTTTAAGTTTACTTTAATTCATTGTTATTTCGAGAATATTTATGTAATAAGGCCCCTAGTTTTCATTCAACTAAGTCGTTTTCAATGTTAAGCAACTTATGAATTTATGATAAGGTTTGTTTATACTTTTAATAATAATAATACAAAGGATTCCATATTTTTAAAATGCCGCCTATCTATCCAAATAATGTTCAATTGACTTATGATTTCCATAACACACAAACAAAAGTTTTCAAAGTACAAGCCGTGACATGCCAGATCCGGTCGAAACGCATGGGCCGGGTTTGGGGTGTTACAATTTGGTATCAGAACCCAGTTCAAAACTCGGGCTGTGAAATGGGTCTAGAAGTGTTCTAGAAAAAAAATTGAATTTAAGAAAAATTTTTGGGTTGAAGACATGGCCTTCGAGTCTACCGGCATCCAATCCACCCAGGTAAGTATTCTGAACTCCTGATTGTGATATAAATGTGGGCTTAGTGGACTTTATGGGACGTAGACTATCTAGATTAGAACTTGATGGTCTCTAGGCTTAGACAAACAACTCTTCAATTCCATAAGACTTAATTTCACTAAACAAAACCTGTAAACGAGTCGCAAGACTAAGGTGTGGCAACAGACATATGCATGTCTAGGAGTAGATCCGGAAGAGCTTGGTATTTAAGCAGTCCAAGTGACTCACCTCCTCTTCGCTGGAATTTTACCTGGTGCGTAGTGACTGTTCACTCTAGCTATAAGGACTTGTTCATGGGCTGAACCCATAATTAAAACCCGAAAGGGACCAACCACCCTATTTTGCAAACAAAAACCCCTAAGTTTTGTACAGTTCAAAAAAAATTACACTTGATTTGAAAATGTTCACAGCTATGAAGGAAATTACCAAATTACCCTTGTTTTGCAAAATGACCAAAATAACCCTGGTTTGTAGAGTTACCAAATTACCCTTGTTTGGTAAAATTACTGAAATGCCCTCGAATTTCAAAATTACCGAAATACCCCTGGATTTCAAAATTACCGAAATGCCCTTGAATTTCAAAATTTCTGAAATACCCCCGGATTTCAAAATTACTGAAATACCCCCGGATTTCAAAATTACCGAAATGCCCCGGATTCTAAAATTACCAAAATACCCCCGATTTTTAAAATTACCAAAATACCCCCGGGAATGCAAAATTACCAAAATACCCTTATTTGACAAAATCACCAAGGAACCTTATTTTAGAAAATTACGAAAATACCCCTGTAGGATAAAATTATGAAAATACCCCTGGGTAGTAAAAACAAAAACAACAACAATACTTTTCTGTAATGAACGTGAGATCATGATTGAATGTATGTGTTTCCTAGAGGATATGAACTTGAGACTGTATGGTGAATGCGAATTCGAAAGGATTACTCTTAAAGCTATTATTCATAAGACTGTTCGTGGTTAAAAAAGTGGAAGAAAACTAATAGTTCATAAAATTTCTAATTAGATAAATGCGAATCGGTAGAATGAGTACAAGGGGTCGAGGACGTCCGCCACGTGGTCGTGGTAGGGGTAGCATGACGGTGTCGGAACCAGTAGGATCTGGTCATGGTTCTGAAAATGAGATGCCAGCCGCGGAGGAGGAATTTCAGGATCAGACTGCCGGAGATGACGCGGTATCTCAGGCAATGCTAAGGGTTTTAGAGAGGGTTGTTGGGGCTGGTATAGGCACAGGAGCCCGGAAATCTGTGCCAGAACGGCTTAGAGCCAATGGGGCAGAAGTGTTTAGGTGAATTTCTAATGTAGCCCCAAGTTCAGCTGAGTATTGGTTGGAGGCGGTGGAACGCATAATGGATGATTTGGATTTCACGGAGGAGGAAAAGTTGAAGGGAGTTGTATCCCTCTTGAGGGATGAAGCCTATCAATGGTGGCTTACGGTAAAGGATGGTGCTGTGGCTGACCGTATCAACTGGGATTTCTTTAAAATGGCATTTCAGAATAAGTACATTGGATCAAGTTATGTGGATGCGCAGCGCAGATCATTTCTGAATCTGATGCAAGGGAGTAGGTCAGTTGCTGCGTATGAAGCTGAGTTCTTACGTCTTAGCCGATATGCTCGTGGGATGGTAGCCACGGAGCATGAACGTTGTGTTAGGTTTGAAGATGGCCTGAGGGATGACTTGCGTGTTTTGATAGCCCCGCAGCGGGAGAGGGAATTTGCTGTCCTAGTGGAAAAGGCTAAGATAGCCGAGGAGGTAAAGCGAACTGAGAAATTAAATCGAGATAGAGATAGAGGTGGAAATAAGAGGAATCTTGGATCGTCAAGCAGGCGTACTCAGAAAAGGTCCAGGCCTGATGGACCAAAACGAGAAGAGAAACCTGCCGCTACTAACCAGACACCCAAGTGTGCTCGATGTGGCAAATTTCATGCTGGTGAGTGTTGGGCAGATAGTGGAAAGTGTTTTAGGTGTGGATCTACGGACCACCAAGTTAAGAACTGTCCACAGCAAAAAGACGGTGAAGGGACCATGGGTCGAGGGAATGCTCAGCCTGGCAGAGGAGGTCAGCAACCACAAAGAGGTCGTGGTGCAGGCCGAGGTGGTAATGGTGTTGGTCGGGGTCGTGGAGCACCAGGCCAAGGGGCAGGAAGCACTGAGGCGAGACAGCCGGGGTTGGTCTATGCTGTCAGACGTCGAGAGGAGGCTGATGCACTGGATGTCATAACCGGTACATTCTTAATTTTTCGTTTGCCTTACACTGCATTGATTGACATTGAGTCGACGCATTCGTACGTAGCTAGTAGCGTATCGGGAACTTTAAGGCTAGAATCTAAAATTACCCCTAAGGCAATGACTGTAGTTAGCCCGTTAGGACAATCGGTAGTAGTGGATAAACTTTATCGAGAAGTACCTCTAGAAGTTCAGGGGATAATTTTTCGAACGGATTTGATGGAATTACCGTTCGAAGAGTTTGACTTAATTTTAGGCATGGATTGGCTTGTGAAGTATCAAGCTAATCTAGATTGTGCAGTTAAGCGTATGGTATTAAAAACCCCTGAGGGTGATGAAGTGTTGGTGATAGGAGAAAGGGGGAACTGCTTGTTGAATGTGGTAGAAAGGATGGTGAAGAAAGGGTGCGAGGCAGTTTTATTGTTTGTTCGGGCTCTTGAAGCCAAGGATCTGACTGTTGGGGACGTCATGATGGTAAAGGAATTTCCTTATGTTTTCCCTGAAGAGCTTCCGGGATTACCCCCAGATCATGAAGTGGAGTTTGGTATCGATCTTCTTCCGGGAACAGCCCCGGTATCTATCGCTCCATATAGGATGGCGCCGAAGGAGTTGGTAGAGCTGAAAGCGCAGATACAGGAGTTGTTGGATAGAGGATTTATTCAACCGAGTGTGTCACCGTGGGGAGCGCCGGTGTTATTGTTAAGAAGAATGATGGATCAATGCGTATGTGCATTGATTATCGCCAGTTGAATAAGCTAACAATCAACAACAAGTACCCGTTGCCAAGGATCGATAACTTGTTCGATCAGTTGAAGGGAGCCTCAATCTTTTCTAAGATAGATCTGAGGTCAGGGTACCATCAGCTTAGAGTCAAGGAGGCGGATGTACATAAGACAGCTTTTAGGACTCGCTACGGTCACTATGAGTTTATGGTGATGCCGTTTGGATTAACCAACGCGCCAATATCGTTCATGGACATGATGAACCGAGTATTCCAACCTTACTTAGATCGGTGTGTCGTGATGTTTATCGATGATATCTTAGTTTATTCGAAGTCAGAGGAGGAGCATGATGCTCATCTGCGAATAATTTTGCAGATCCTAAGGGAGAAGCAGTTGTATGCCAAATTCAGTAAGTGTGAATTTTGGCTGAGGGAAGTAACGTTTCTAGGGCACGTTGTGTCGGCAGAAGGGATTAGGGTTGACCCTCGAAAGATTGAAGCAGTGTTGGATTGGAAGCCACCTAGGTCTGTGGCTGAGATTAGGAGTTTTCTTGGTCTAGCAGGGTATTACCGAAGGTTTGTTGAAGGATTTTCTTCGGTCGCGGCACCATTGACCAAGTTATTACGGAAAGGAGTTCCGTTTGTTTGGTCTGATAAGCAGCAGGAGAGTTTTGAGAAGTTGAAAAGGCTTCTGACGGAGGCTCCGGTGTTGATTCAGCCAGAGGCGGTGAGGGAGTTCGTAATTTACTGTGATGCGTCACACGCGGGATTAGGGTGTGTATTGATGAAAGATGGAAAGGTGGTTGCATATGCATCTCGGCGGTTAAGACTGCATGAATTGAATTACCCCACCCATGATTTGGAATTGGCAGCAGTGGTGTTTGCCTTAAAAATTTGGAGGCATTATCTATACGGGGAGAAATCTGTCATTTACACAGATCATAAGAGCTTGAAGTATCTTTTGACTCAGAAGGAGTTGAACCTAAGGCAGAGAAGGTGGATCGAGTTACTAAAGGATTACGATTGCTCGATCGAATATCATCCGGGTAAGGCTAATGTAGTAGCGGATGCTCTAAGTCGTAAAGTAGTCTTTGACCTAAGGGCAATGTTTGCTCACCTTAGTTTGTATGAGAATGGAAGCTTATTAGCCGAACTTCAAGTGAAACCTACTTGGATTAGTCAAGTGAAGGAGAGGCAACAGACTGATGAGTTGCTAAAAGGGAAATTGCAGCTAATCCCAAAGGATAGGCCAGCAGAATTCAGTATGAATAAGGAAGGATTGTTATGCTTCCGAGGGAAGGTTTACATGCCAAAAGATCCGGAGCTAAGGCGGAGGATTCTGAATGAAGCGCATGGTAGTGCATACGCTATACACCCTAGAGGAAGTAAGATGTTTCGGGATTTGAGAGATCAGTTCTGGTGGCCGGGTTTGAAGCAAGAGGTAATTGAATTGGTGGGTAAGTGTTTGACCTGTCAGCAGGTCAAGGCGGAACATCAGTTACCATCAGGATTATTACAGCCAGTGAAGATTCCACAATGGAAGTGGGAAAGAATCACCATGGATTTTGTTAGTGGGCTTCCCCTCACACCCACTAAGAAAGATGCGATTTGGGTAGTTGTTGATCGCTTGACGAAGTCTGCACACTTCATACCAGTACGTGTTGACTACTCCTTATAGAAGTTAGCTAAGTTATACATAGCAGAGGTGGTAAGGTTGCATGGAGTACCGGTTTCAATCATATCGGATAGAGACCCTAGGTTTACCTCACGATTTTGGAAGGCGTTGCATCAAGCGTTGGGTACGGAGTTGGATTTTAGTACAGCGTTTCATCCTCAGACCGATGGACTGTCTGAGCGGGTGATTCAGATCTTGGAGGACATGTTGAGAGGATGTGTCATTGATTTCAGAAGTAGTTGGGAAGAGTTCTTACCGTTAGCAGAATTTGCTTACAACAATAGCTACCAGTCAAGTATTCAGATGGCGCCCTATGAAGCTTTGTACGGGCGGAAGTGTCGTACTCCTACATGCTGGACAGAACTAGGAGAACACCGGATTTTGGGTCTGGAGTTGGTGACCGAGACCGAAGAGAAAGTTGAATTGATTCGGGTTCGACTGAAGGAGGCATCGAACAGATAGAAGTCTTATGCTGATTTAAAGCGTAAGGACATAGAGTTCGCAGTGAGTGATAAAGTATTCTTAAAGGTGTCACCGTGGAAGAAGGTACTAAGGTTTGGTTGAAAGGGTAAATTAAGTCCTAGATTTATCGGACCATATCGGGTGTTGAAGTGAGTAGGACCAGTAGCCTATCAACTAGAGTTACCTCCGGAACTAAGTCAAATTCACGATGTATTTCATGTCTCTATGTTAAGACGATACCGTTCGGATCCGTCCCATGTTGTGCCTATGGAGGAAATCGAGGTAAGACCTGATCTATCCTTCGAAGAGGAACCAGTAGAAATTTTGGATTGTGATGTCAAGGTATTGAGAAGGAAAACGGTTCCATTGGTTAAGGTGTTGTGGCAGAATCATGGTTCCGAGGAGGCTACGTGGGAACCCGAGGAAGCAATGAGGCAGCAATACCCTCATCTTTTCTGACCAGATAATTTCGAGGACGAAATTTCTTTAAGGGGGTAGAACTGTAACATCCTAAATTTATGGGCCTATGCATTTAGTGTAGGGATAGGTTTAATAGGTTAATTTAAGTGATAGGGGTCCAAATTGGGCTCAGGATTAGGCTAAGGCCTTGATTAAATTATTAGATTGGGCATTAAAGAACTAAAAAGGTGGTAGTTATGTTTAAAATGCCAAAATGGGCTTGTGGCCCAACAATAAGTGGCACTATAAGGGAATTAGAAGTGACGCCACACACAAGGGATTTAGGGGCCCAAAATTTAAGTTTAATGAGGCCCAGATCTTTTAATTTAAGTGAGTTAAATTTGACATTAGGGTTAGTAAGAGGTGGACGGCTATAAGGCTATAAAATAGGAAAAATTATGTGGATTTTTAAGTGATAATATCATAGATAAAAAGGAGAAAAGTTAGGAGCTTATCTTTAAAGGAAGTGCTGGCCGAAATCCACCACCTAGAGGAGTGTAAAATTCGGCTACTGCATGGCATAGAGGGTGCCGAAATTCTCCTCTCTTCTAGCTTAAATTTTAAGGGCGTTTTCGGTATTTAGTAGTAGGTGTCAAAAATCTATAAATAGGGGGGTTAGCTCCTTGTTTCTGACATTGAAAACCCTAAAATCCTCTCCCTTAGTGCCGAAATTCCCTAGCCTCTCCCTCTCCAAATTTCTTTCTTCAATTACTTCAAAAGCCGAAACTCCTCCCCACTTTCTTTTCCCTTGTGCCGATTTCTCTAAAAAGCCGAAGCATCCATCGCTTTTTCTTTTATTCATCCTATTTGAGGAATTGTTCTATACTTTCGGCATTTAAATCTTCCATTGGCATTGTCGAATCCTCTCCCTAGTGCTAGCCGAATCTCCTAAGCTAAGGTAAGAGTCGATTTTTGATTAGTTCTCATAATCTATTTTAGAAAGGCAAAAGCCGAAAGCTAATAGTTAATGGTTTTATGATGGACGGCAATTCGGGATTTGAAGGAAGCTTAGTCGACTAGATCTAAAAGTCGAAAATCATAAGTCTCCAATTTCGGAATTTTAAGGTAAGAAGATTATCCCTAGATTTTTATTAAATACGTTCAATATATATATGATTTTAACCTATAAGGAGGATTAACGATTAAATATTGTTATAGTAGCTCCGATAAGGATTTGATGGAATTAAATATGGATCAGGAAAAAGAAAGAGTCCCTAAGTTTAAGAAACGAGCAGTATCTGCTGTTCGAGATTGGCCAATTGGTTGTGGACCGGCTTCTGAACAACACCTTAGGCAGATAGCAGTTGTGTCGACTAAGGATAGCGTCGATATAGAAAGCCTCGTTTTATCGGTAATCAGGTGTGTAGATCTCTAACACACTACTAATGGAACCCTAAAAGGGTTAGGCAAGGATACCAGGTACGTAAACATAGAACTCCCTATGTGTATCGAAAAATATATAAGTCTGCATGATGTTTTCTTTATGTATGTATGCATGGGGTGGGAATGATGATATTGAAGGGGAAGTGTATGATAGGTCACTTGGTGATCGGTGGTAGAAATCCCACATAATTTAAATGTAAGGTCACATAGTGATCGGTGGCTATGCCACGTTTAATGATTCCTACTTAATAGGAAAAGGCAGTACGGCTGTCGTTTTGGTGTGTAGCGGATGGAGGGTTGATTGTAGAAATCCCCAAGGTGTGATGGTTGGTACGGGTTGGTGTGTAGAGGATGGAAACCTAGGATGGGTTGGGTTATTCATTCTTTATTGTTTATTATGTGATTATGATTGATGCATTCCTGTATGGGCCAGGGCCCATAATGTGTTTGTGGGCTCAGGTCGATGTGTGTTTTGAGATTTATACACTGAGTCTTTGTGACTCACGCTTTCCTTTTCTCTACTCTTTCAGATGAATAGTAGATCGTGAACATGGGAGCTGAGAGGGACTCGAGGGGCCATCAAGTTCTATTTCTACAAGTTATTTTCTCTTGGGATTTCTTTAAGTTTACTTTAATTCATTGTTATTTCGAGAATATTTATGTAATAAGGCCCCTAGTTTTCATTCAACTAAGTCGTTTTCAATGTTAAGTAACTTATGAATTTATGATAAGGTTTGTTTATACTTTTAATAATAATAATAAAAAGGATTCCATATTTTTAAAATGCCACCTATCTATCCAAATAATGTTCAATTGACTTATGATTTCCATAACACACAAACAAAAGTTTTCAAAGTGCAAGCCGTGACATGCCAGATCCGGTCGAAACGCATGGGCCGGGTTTGGGGTGTTACACCGTGAATCTTATTCTCACTAAGTTCAGTCCAGTACAATGGTGTTCTACATTTACGACCGTATAGAGCTTCGTACGGCGCCATTTTAATACTCGATTGGAAGCTATTATTGTAAGAAAGTTCAATCAGCGGTAGATATTTCTCCCAGCCACCTTTAAACTCAAGAATGCAACAATGCAACATATCTTCAAGTATCTAAATAACTCGTTCGGATTGACCATCCATTTGCGGATGAAACACAGTGCTAAAATGCAACTTTGAACCCAAAGCTTCTTGCAATTTCTTCCAAAACCGCGAAGTAAATCTTGGATCTCTATTCGAAACAATAGATAGGGGAACACCATGTAATCTTACAATTTCAGAAATATACAGCTCAGTTAATATATCAAGCAAGAAATCTATACGTACCGGAATAAAATGAGTTGATTTCGTCAATCTGTCAACAACAACCCAGATCGCATCTTTCTTTTAAGGAGATAAGGGCAAACCCGATACGAAATCTATTATTACTCTATCCCACTTCCATTCAGGAACCATAATAGGCTGTAATAAACCTTACGACACTTGATGCTCAGCTTTGACTTGCTGACAAATCAAACATTTTGAAACAAATTCTAAGATGTCACGTTTCATGTCGTGCCACCAATAAAGCTGTTTCAAATCGTTATACATTTTAGTGCTTCCCGGATGTACTGATAAACAACTATTGTGTGCTTCGTTTAGAATTTTTCAAATTAGTTTAGAGTTTCTTGGTACATATTCTATCACGAAACATCAAACAGTCATCAGACCCTATTTGAAACTTTGAATCAGAAGTCAACTCACACTAAGCTTGCTTTGCTTGCAAATCATTATCAAATTTTTGAGCCTTACAAATCTGCTGTAGAAATAACGGTCTCCCTTTCAACTCGACTACTACCGAATCATCGTCAGACAAAGCTAATTGTGTGTTCAAAACACGTAAAGTAAATAAGAACTTTCAGCTCAAAGCATCAGCAACTATATTAGCTTTCCCCGGATGATAGTCAATCATTAATTCACAGTCTTTTAGCAATTCTAACCATCTTCGCTTCGCAAATTCAAATCTTTCTGAGTCATCAGGTATTTCAAGCTTTTGTGGTCGGTATAAACATGGCATTTCTCACCAAACAAATAATGATGCCAAATTTTCAATGCGAACACTATCGCGGCTAACTCTAGATCGTGTATTGGATAATTCTTTTCGTGCAACTTCAACTGTCTCGAGGCATAAGCTACAACTTTGCCTTCTTGCATCAAAACGCAACCTAGGCCATTTAACTATGCATCACTGAAAACTATGAATTCTTTACCCGACTCAGGCTGAACTAACACTAGTGCCTCTGTCAATAATGCTTTCAATTGATTGAAACTTTGTTGACATTTCTCGGGCTATTCAAATTTCACATTTTTCTATAGTAATCTGGTTATCGGTGTAGCAATCATCAAGAACCCTTTAACAAAGCGTCGATAGTAACCAGCCAATCCCAGAAAACTTCTAACCTTGGATACATTTCTAGGTGGTTTCAAATCAATAACTGCAGAAATCTTCCTCGGAAGAACTCGAATACCATCCGCTGAGACTATATGTCCTAAAAATCCAACTTCCCGGAGCCAAAACTCATATTTGCTGAATTTAACATTCAGTTGCTTATCTCTCAAGGTTTATAATACAATCCTCAAATGCTTGGCATGCTCAGACTCATCTCGTGAATAGATCAGAATGTCATCAATAAACACAACAACAAATCTGTCTAAATACGGTCTAAAAATCTGATTCATCAAATCCATAAAAATGGAATGAGCATTAGTCAAACCAAAAGGCATAACAAGAAATTCATAATGTCCATACCTCGTTCTGAACGCAGTTTTCGGTACTTCTGAGTCTTTAACTCGCAACTGATAATAACCCGTGTCGTAACCATTTTTGATAAAACGGGAATCGACTTAGCTGTGAAAAATAAACAAAAATGGGAGTCGCCACCGATCTTCTATTAGGTGTGATCGGATCACCTTTGTTTTAATAAAACATTTTTGATTTACTAAAATAATGTTTTTGGTCTACGAAAATTTGAGAAAATAGGTTCGGGAGTGGGTTACGTGCGAGGAAGGGTTAGCACCCTCGTCACGCCCAAAATCGGCACCAAATTGATTATTTAATGTCTCGATGTCGAAAGTTGAAAAATTTAAAGAGAAAAAGAAAATAGATCTTTTCTGAAATATTCTAGTTTTCTCGAATTGAATATCAAGATTTTCTCATTCCGAAGGGCAAAATATCACATCCAATACGTAGGACACGATGAGTCTTTGAATCCAAGATCACCTCTTAATTCCCGAGACTCATGCCTTAAAACAACAAAAGGTTATTCGATTGCCTGGTCAAGCGAGAGAACCGAAACCCAACACATAGGGCACGATCTCTCGAGTTTCCAAACACAGAATATTGCCTTATTTTGAAAACTTTTATTTTTAGATGAAATTTATAAAAAATTTAGGTTATGTTTCAAAGAAACATCATTTAAAGCGTGAATGGGGCCTATGCTCGACGAATAATGGTAATGTGACACGAGTTCGGCGTGATGGTGATATAATACACATAATACATAACATTGGAATCACTAATCTAAAGTTTTATCATGCATGAATAATAATAACAATAATGAAACAATAATGCCAACAATAACAATGATGATGATAATGTCGATGATATGGAGATATGAACGAACAAGTTACAGCACATGTAATAGTGACAATCATATAGCTCATACGATTTAAAAATCAACATTAATAAACAAAGACGGATAAGTTAAACAGCATATACAACATATTGCAATAAGTAAAAAAACGAGTAACATGTGCAAACATACACCTTGAAACGTCAATAAATTAGTTTAAAAATGGATAATAAAAAAAAGCTTTAAGATTGATAATATACAAAATAATTTTCAAGAAATGATGTATCAAAACTCTAAATAAAATAGTACTTATATATACCTATACGTAAAAGGATAAAATTATAGTATGAAAAAAAGGATAATTGATAAATCAAAATAAATAATATGCGAAAGACTTTGAAGTAAATAATGTAAGAGGTTTAGAATAAATAATATATATATAAAGAAATTTAAATACTTAACATGATAAATAAAACAGTTTAAAATCACTAATATATAAAACATTAAAGTTAGTAAGTAAATAGTAAAATAAAAGGGCTAAAAAACCAAGTTAAGGACTAAATTAAAAAGGGAACGAAATTACGAGTCTAATTAGAGAATATGCTAAAATAGGGGGACCGATCGAGGCAATATCCCCAGCCTTTTCATGCGCACTTATGGCCAAGGACCTGATTGGAAGCTGAATGAAGTGATAGGGTAAGATTTATGAGGAATAAAATAGTGAAAGAGCCGATTCAACACCAAAACAGAAGCAAGGGACTAGAAACATAAATAGCCCTTTTGGACTTTAAAACACGCGGGTCCTTCTAAATCTGGTCGGGTCGGGTCTCCATGATGGCTTGTTACGGTGCCGTTTCGTATTTTAACTAAAACCCAAAAAGTTTTTTTCCACTCATTCTCCCTGTTCCAGAAAAACGAAAATCCCCCTCTTCTCCAGACCGAACCCTAAGCCCCCCTTCGTTTGTTCCATTTTCAGCTGCCCCAGAGGCCAGACCAGGTCTCTCCCCTTTTAATCACCTATTCCCCTCCTATGGCTGCCGACCGGTGTATCTGAGCCTCGATGAACGTCGTTTCAACCTTTAAGACTCTCTTTTAACTTCGATTCCGACGAGGCAAAAGGAGAGCCATGACATTTCGGAAGGTAAAGGTTCGCTTTCTATTCTTTTGTTATTGTTCATAAAAAAATTTTAAAACGGAATATTAAAACCGAAAATAAGAATAAATCTAAGTAATAGTAAATAACCATAAGAACAAAGAAGAAATCAACCTTAAGTTTACTGATCTTTTCTTTGATTGTTGGTAGTATTCTCGTTTTTTTTCCCTTTCTCTTTTTTTTCAAAAAAGGACCCTTCTTACAGTGTTTTTCAAATGGCTTTATAGCCGACGAATACAAACTGTTTTTATTATTCCATTTTTTTCTATACTTCGCCGCTGCTTGCTTTGTTCTTCGTCTGTAGGGTATGGGCGAAGACATGCGCGGGTCGTTGGTCGGTGTGCGCAGTGGCGCTGGGGCAGCAACGACAGGCATTCGACTGAGGCATGGGGAAGGGCAATGTTGGGGTGAGTTCGAGAAACGCGTGGGTGGGAAACTGAAGCGGTGCGGGTGTGACGGACGCGCGGGAGAGCTGGAGTGGCATGCGTGTGGGGACGCGCGGCGGCATTGGTGAGGGGACTCTAAGGTTTCTGCTGCCTCTTTTTTGTAATGGGTTGTGACGTTGGGCTTAGTTGGGTTAGGGTCAGGTTATTGTAGTTGGGCTCGGGTATTTGTAAATTTGCTTGTTTAAAATTTTTTTTTTGGTTTGTACATGGACTATTAATCTGGACATTTATTTTGGTTTGGGTTTTAATGTATGTTTTATTTTGGGTTGGTCATTGGTTTATGGATTGATTTATTGGGCTTATTTGGTTTTGTTTTTGGCTTTAATACTGGTATTGGTTTTTTTAATAGGCCCCGGGCCAAAATTGGTTATTACAGCTGCCCCTCTTTGCTTATTGTCGTGTAATGAGAATAGAGCAAAGATAGTAGAAGAACCAATTTTGCCCGGTCTTGGCCAATCCCTGATTTATCGGTCCTCGTCTTCCTCAAACATCTTCAAACTCTACTGTAACCTGTCGCTTTAATTCATTCCACTGCTGTTTCTGCGAGACATGACCCGTAGCTTCAATTCGCTCTTCATCGATCTCGTTTATTTTTTAAAACTTGCTCCAATATGACTTCAGGACATGAAGAGATTTGTAGCTTCGATCTACTAATTGCTCCACTGGGACTTTGATGAAATTTGAACTTTTCAAACTACTTCCCTCTCGTATTATGAGTTAATTTTTGAACAGAAATTGAAAAACAGAATTGAAAAACACCTCAGCGTGTGACCTGAGGCTCAACTCACTTCTCGTATTATGAGTTGATATTTGAATAGAAACTGAAAAACAGAATTTGGAAAACACCTCAGCGTATGACTTGAGGCTCAACTCACTTCTCGTATTATGAGTTGATATTTGAATAGAAATTGAAAAACAGAATTTGGAAAACACCTCTACGTATGACCTGAGGCTCAACTCACCTCTCGTATTATGAGTTGATTTTATCAGGAATTGAAAAACAGAAATTAAAAATACCTCAGCGTGCGTAACCCGAGGCCCAACTCACTTCTCGCATTATGAGTTGATTTTAACAGTAATTGAAAAATAGAAATTTAAAAAATACCTCAGCGTGTGTAAACCGAGGCCCAACTCACTTCTGGCATTATGAGTTGATTTTAACAGTAATTAAAAAAAGAAATTAAAAATACCTCAGCGTGCGTGACCCGAGGCCCAACTCACTTCTCGCATTATGAGTTGATTTTAACAGTAATTGAAAAATAGAAATTAAAAAATACCTCAGCGTGCGTAACCCGAGGCCCAACTCACTTCTCGCATTATGAGTTGATTTTAACAGTAATTAAAAAACAGAAATTAAAAATACCTCAGCGTGCGTGACCCAAGGCCCAACTCACTTCTCGCATTATGAGTTGATTTTAACAGTAATTAAAAAATAGAAATTAAAAATACCTCAGCATGCGTGACCCGAGGCCCAACCCACTTCTCGTATTATGAGTTGATTTTAACAGTAATTAAAAAAACAGAAATTAAAAATACCTCAGCGTGCGTGACCCGAGGCCCAACTCACTTCTCGCATTATGAGTTGATTTTAACAGTAATTAGAAAACAGAAATTAAAAATACCTCAGCGTGCGTGACCCGAGGCCCAACTCATCTCTCGTATTATGAGTTGATTTTAACAGAAAACAGTAATTGAAACATATCATCTGGTGGAACTCGAATGTCTTCTTTCTCCTTGGTTTAGTACAGTTATCGTCAAAACTTCTTGCTTTACTGGTGTACCTGTATGTGTCATGTGTGATGTTATCATGATATGTACGTGCTTGTCTTAAATGCTTTTATGCCTATATGATTATGCAATGTGCCCTGGGTTTGTTTGTCCTGTGTCTCTTTTTGTCACGACTTTCCGGATGACCGGTATTCATTTCTTCGATCCTTGATCCTCCTTTTAGGTTTTGTACCTGTCCTCAAGTTTTACGAGTAATCTGCGTTTCTCGTTTATCACTCTCTTGCCCCCTGTTGAACTTTGTCCTTGCTTTGAGGCTCTTGTACTTACCAAATTCTCATCCAGGTAATGCTCAACATTCCTTTTATTTAGAGTATGTCATTTCACTATTTATCATTTAAATGAACCAAACTTGAGACGCATGAAAATGGGAAAGTAGGTACGAAAGAAATACCTCACATTCATCTTTATTTCCAACAGCAATAAGCAAAGAAAATTGAGAAGGAATAGTTCAATAAAGAAAACATTATAGAGAAAGGAAAGCGGATTCAAAATGTCACGTATGTTCTAGATTTTCAACGCATGAACTTCTCCACGTTTCCTGATCCTAGATCTTTTTGAACAAAGCTTCTTGTGTAGAAGATTTCAAGCTTCCATGTCCACTTCAAACATTAATATCTCGCCATTCGATTCCCGATTTAAATTGCTCTTGCTCTTTAAGCCCAAATCTACTTCCTCAGGACGCCCTTTCGGGTTTTCGTCCTAAACCTCTTTGTTTGCCAAAACGCCCTTTCCGGGTTTTCATCTTGATCTTTTTTTTAGGCGTAGTACTTCTTTACTGCATCTGAGTTCACTGGATTTGGTACCTGTTTTCCATCCATCTCAGCGAGAATCAGAGCTCCACCCGAGAAGGCCTTCTTTACGATATATGCTCCTTCCCAATTCGGTGCCCATTTCTCTCGAAAGTCTTTTTGTATAGGGAGAATCTTCCTCAACACGAGTTCTCCTTCGCCGAATTCCCTTGGTCGCACCTTCTTGTCATAGGCTGTGATCATTCTCTTCTGGTACATCTGTCCGTGACAGATTACTTTCAAGCGTTTTTTTTCGATCAAATTTAGTCGGTCATACCGAGCTTGAACCCATTCTGATTCTTCTAGTTTTGACTCCATTAAGACTCGTAAAGAGGGGATCTCCACTTCGATGGGCAATACAGCTTCCATTCCATAGACCAGAGAGAAAGGAGTTGCCCCCGTGGAGGTCCGCACACATGTGCGATATGCATATAGGGCAAATGGCAGTTTCTCGTGCCAGTCTTTATATGTCTCGGTCATCTTCCCAATAATCCTCTTAATATTTTTATTAGCCGCTTCTACTGCTCCGTTCATCTTCGGGCGATAAGGCGAGGAATTATGGTGCCTTATTTGAAATTGATCGCACACTTCTTTCATCATCTTGTTGTTTAGATTTAAGGCGTTATCCGAAATGATTCTCTCAGGCAAACCGTATCGATATATGATCTCCTTTTTTAAGAACCTGCAGACTGCGGTCTTCGTCACATTAGCAAATGAAGCAGCTTCTACCCACTTTATGAAATAATCTATGACCACGAAAATGAATCGATGTCCATTAGAATCTTTTGGGGAAATTGGCCCTATAACATCCATGCCCCACATAGAGAAAGGTCACGGAGAAGTCATGACATGAAAGGGCGAAGGAGCTGCATGAATTTTATCGCCGTAAACTTAACATTTGTGACACTTTCGTGTGTGACTAATGCAGTCGCTTTCCATCGTCAACCAGTAATAACCGAGTCTCATGATCTTCCTATCCATAGTAAAACCATTGGCATGCGTTCCACAAATTCCTTCATGGACCTCTTCAAGTATCTTTCTGGCTTCACTATCATCCACGCATCTTAGGAGCATTTGATCTTTTCCTCTTTTGTACAGGATGTCCCCATCAAGAACAAATCCCACAGCCATTCTTCTGATTGTTCTTTTGTCGTTCTCATTTGCTTGTTCGGGATACCTTTGATTCTTGACATATTCTAAGATATCGTGGAACCATGGCTGTCCATCTGCCTCTTTTTCAATGTTAAAACAATATGCAGGGGCCTCATATATGCTCATCTGTAGAGGCATTATTTATGTTTCCCGGTTTACTTTGAACATTGAAGCCAAAGTGGCTAAGGCATCAGCCAATTGGTTTTCTTCTCGTGGGAAGTAGTTAAAAGTTACTTCTTTGAATTCTTTGATCAGCTCTGCCACGAGATCACGATATTTGACCAACTTCGAATCTCTCACTTCCCAATCTCCACGGATTTGGTAAATCACCAGTGCTGAGTCTCCGTATACCTCTAAGATTTCGATGCCTCGTTCAATAGCTGCTCGAAGTCCCATGATGCAAGCCTCATATTCTGCTATGTTATTAGCACAGAAGAAATTTTATCTGGCGATGAATGGGTAATGATTCCCTTCTGGTGACACTAAGACTGCTCCAACCCCATGCCCCAATGCATTTGAGGCACCATCAAAGCTCATCTTCCATGATTTCTCCTTTAATGACTCACATTCTTTTTCTGTAATGCACATTAAGTCTTCATCAGGGAAATCAAATCTCAATGGCTCATATTCCTCTGTCGTTCGAGTTGCCAAGAAGTCAGCTATCGCGCTCCCTTTTATCGACTTTTGACTCACATAGATGATGTCGTACTCTGATAGTAGAATCTGCCATCGTGCCATTCTTCCTGAGAGTGCAGGTGATTCCATTATGTACTTTATGGGGTCCAGCTTTGAAATTAGCCATGTCGTATGATACAACATATATTGCCTGAGCCTTCGAGCTACCCAGACCAAAGCACAACAGAATTTTTCAATTGACGGGTACTTCGCTTCATACTCGGTGAATTTCTTGCTGAGGTAGTAAATTGCCTTTTCTCTTTTTCCTGACTCGTCATGCTACCCCAGTACACAACCTAATGAGTTGTCGAACACAGTCAGATACAATATCAAAAGTCTCCCGGGAGTTGGTGGTACTAACACTGGGGGGCTAGACAAATATTGTTTTATCTTGTCAAAAGCCACCTGGCACTCCTCATTCCATTTTCCAGGATTGTGCTTTCGAAGGAGTCGAAAAATTGGGTCGCATTGGTTGGTGAGTTGAGCGATAAACCGAGCAATGTAGTTCAACCTCCCTAAGAATCCTCTGAATTCTTTTTGTGTGCTTGGAGGCAGTAATTCCTGTATGGCTTTTATCTTGTCTGGATCAACCTCGATACCTTTCTCACTGACGATGAAGCCCAGTAATTTTCCAGAGGTAGCCCCGAAGGTACACTTGGCTGGGTTAAGCTTTAGCTGGAATTTTCTCAGTCTTTCAAACAACTTCCTGAGGTTCCCAACATGCTCTCCTTCCCCTCGAGATTTGGCAATCATATCGTCGACATAGACTTCTATCTCTTTGTGCATCATGTCATGGAACAGCATCACCATTGCCCTCTGATATGTTGCCCCGGCATTCTTTAATCCGAATGGCATCACCTTGTAGCAGAATGTCCCCCACATCGTTACGAAGGTAGTTTTCTCCATATCCTCGGGAGCCATCTTTATCTGATTATAACCCGAGAATCCATCCATGAAAGAAAATAATGAGTGTCTTGTTGTGTTGTCCACCAATGTGTCGATGTGTGGCAAGGGGAAATTATCTTTTGGGCTTGCTCGATTCAGGTCACGATAATCTACGCACATTCATACCTTACCGTCTTTCTTCGGTACTGGGACTATATTAACCACCCATTCTGGATATTTAGAGACTTGTAAGAAGCCAGCATCAAATTGTTTTCTTACTTCTTCTTTTATCTTTAACAACATTTCAGGTCTCATTCGTCTTAACTTCTGTTGAATGGGTTTGCATTCTGGCTTCAGTGGGAGTTTATGGACCACTACATCCTCGCTCAAACCTGGCATGTCCTGATACGACCATGCAAATACATCTTTGTACTCATGAAGCAAGGCGATCAAATCATGTTTGGTGTGCTCTGAAATGGAGGTCCCAATCTTCACTTCTTGCCTCTTTTCTTCGTTTCCCAAGTTCACCGCCTCAACAGATTCTTTATGGGGTAGAATCTGTTTATCTTCTTGTTCTATCATTCTCAGTAAGTCAGGGGATGAGACATAATCCTCAGCACTTTCCTCAGCTTCGAATTCTCCTAAACAAATAGCTTGCTCGAAATCGATTTTAGGACTTGTAACGGGATTGTTCACGTCGTCGATATCTGAGCACCTGAAAGGTAAATGGAAAAGAAACTATAGAGGAGCATCGAGGTACTGGAACCTACAAACGTGATACTATGGCATGATATGAGATATATATAAAGACAGGCTATGAGAAGAGGGAATAAATATGAAGCCAATGAGAATGAGAGACCATGACAAAATGCATCTTCATTAATGTTCATTTCAAAGCTAAATAGCCAACATAAACTCTTATAACAGATTCCCCTACAACTTAGGGGCATACAAGAAGTGAGCATTGAGCATTACTTTGGGGAGGACGTAGAAGCTACGAGAAGGTCCACGGCAGTCCAGTTATTCAAAACAAATCCAGGGGGCTAGGGCGTATCATTGAAATGTCTTCCACTGCATCATCCACTCTGACAATGACGTTTATACTGAAGTTCTGAAGGCCCTTTTCAATCGATAACAACGTGTTTTGTGAATTATCTCTCCCCGGGTATATCATTGCTGCAGATGTAAAAGTTTTCGATAAGGGCGGATACATTATGGGCTCCCATTCCACTTCCCGACCTGAGGCTCTTGCAATCCTCTTTTCTTGCTCTTTCTGTAACTGTTTCCTTCTTTGTCGCACGTCAGGCTTGAATCCTAAATCGCATCGAGCCTTGTGGTGTACTGGCTTTAGTGCTCTGACTATTCCTTACTGGTATTTTCCCAAACCTTTCTTCGCTCGGGCTCCTTTTCCCACAGTCAGCTTGATTCCCATCTTGGTATTCCTCAACAATTTGGGTGCGGGAATCTTATTTCCTTCAACAACAAATGTAGCATTGATAAATTCGAAGGAGCGGAAGGAGCATTCTACTGCATCTTTATTTGCTTCAATGTAGGGCGCGTCAGTAGAGACAAACGCAACAATGTCTTCTTCACCAGCGACCGTGATCAAGCGGTTATCCATGATGAACTTCACTTTTTGATGGAGAGACGAAGGGACTGCCCCAGTAGAGTGGATCCAAGGCCTCCCTAAGAGGCAATTATACGATGGAGTAATGTCCATGACCTAGAACTCTATGTTATACGTGCATGGGCCCACTTCTAGGGGGATTTCAATCTTTTCCATAACCTCTCGTCGTGTCCCGTCAAATGCCCTTACCGTGGAATGAAAAGGCCTTAGATAGGACATATCAATTGGCATCCTGGAGAGTGTGGCCAAAGGCATGACATTGAGTGCGATTCCATTGTCGATGAGCACGTTCGGCACTATGTAACCCTTGCAACTAGTCGTAATATGTAATGCCTTCACCCTACCATTTGATGGTATTTCATCATCACTAAATGAGATGAAATTATCTGCATTTATATTGTTCACCCATCTGTCAAGCTTTTCTACAGATACATTGCTTTCTACGTAAGCTTGATTAAGCACTTTTAGCAAGGCGTTCCGATGTGACTCTGAGTTCAACAGTAGGGATAACACCGAGATTTTTGCCGGCTGTTTGTTCAACTGCTCCACGATGTTATATTCGCTGTGCTTGATGAACTTTAAAAATTTGTGAGCTTCATTCTCGTTCACAGGTCTTTTAGTTTCTGGTTCTGATTGTATTTCAACATCCACCTTAGCCTCACGCATCGGTGTCTTTCCTCTCTGGCTCGAGTCAATGGCTTTTTCCTTTGGTTCGGCCATTTATGGAGAATAGCACCTCCCGCTGCGAGTAAAGTGTCCTACTCTGCTGACATCCCCAACCACATCCTTTGGTTTTTCAACTTCGGGTGCGACAATGTTAACACTGTATTTCCATGGCACCGCTTTATCGTCCCTGTAATGGAAAGGAGAAGGCACTTTAATCACCACCGTCGGTTTGACTTCCTCCTTCTTGGCCTCATAATAAATCACCAGAGGCCGATCGGCACTATAACGAGTGACTGGTGGTTGGTTATTAGAGGCACATATTTCCCTTTCTTCTGCCTCATCCATTTTATCAAGGATCTCGACTTCCTTGTTGTTCATCATGTCTTGGAGTAGTTTCTTGAATTCTTCGCAAGACTGGATGTCGTGCCCTTCGATACCATGAAAGATACAAAAACTTTGACCTTCCATACTTTCTTCTTCGAAACTTCTATGGGAATGACTAAACAACCCATTTTCTATCATCACCTTCCATACCTTTCGCAAGGGTGTTTTTATTTCAGAGACGCAGCTCTTAGCTCGCCGCGTGTCTTCCCATATCACTGCGCTTACGTTCCCCTCGGTATGGTTAGGGAGCGGGTTTCCAGCCACATTACCAGTACCGTCAAATCGTAAAATCCCTGCATCAATGAGATCCTGCACCCTCCTTTTGAAGGCTATACAATTTTCTGTGGAGTGCCCTTGGTTTCCCCCATGATACATGCAACTAGTATTGGGATCGTACCATTTCGGGTATGGCGGTTTCAATGGTGCCATATAATGCGGGGATATTAATTGTTTTTCCAACAATTTTGGGCACAGTTCTCCGTACGACACGGGGATAGGGGTGAGTCGAGGTTTTTCAAGATTGGATCTCACCGGCCTTTGTTCGTGTTTGGGTTGGCTTGGAGCAGGCGTGTTATTAGGTGGGAACATGGTGAATGGCCGTTGGTTATTCGTGTTGTAGACAGGGTAAGAAGGAGGTGCTTGATAATAAAGGTTTTGGGGAGGAAAATAGAAATTTGGATGCGGGCGATATCGAGGACGCGATTGGGTCAGGTATGAATTAGAAGCGTGGTGGCTCTCAGTCCCCACCATATGTGTTTCAGCCTCCTTCTTCTTTATAGGTACTGCCCTTTTCGAGCTCTCAGGGCCTTCATCCTTCCGCTCTTGATGCCATTTTCAATGAGTTCCCCAGACATTACGACGTCGGCGAAGTCCTTCGTGGCACTTCCCACCAGCTTGTCATAAAATGGCGCTTTTAAAGTGTTAATAAATAGGATCGTTACCTCCATTTTAGTTAGTGGGGGTTCGACTTGGGCTGAGAGGTCCCTCCATCTTTGAGCGTATTGTCTAAAAGTCTCCATTGGCTTCTTTTCCATCATCTGTAACGTTAGTCGATCAGGCGCCATATCGGAGACGTGCTTGTATTGTTCACAGAATGCGGTTGCTAGGTCCTTCCATGATTGGATCCTCTCTGTGCTGAGTTGATTGTACCACCGGAGGGCTGATCCGATCAAGCTATCTTGAAAACAATGTATTAACAATTTGTCTTCATTCACATAACCGACCATCTTCCGACAAAACATGATAAGATGCGCTTTGGGACATCTCGTCCCATCGTATTTTCAAAATCTGGCGCTTTGAATTTCGGAGGTAGGACCAGATCAGGCACTAAACTGAGCTCCTTGGCGCTCAGTGTAGAGAAGGCTCCAGTACCTTCTACCGCTTTGAGTCTTTCTTCTAGACTCCTATACTTGTCCTCAGCATCATGATCCTTCATTCTTAACTTGGCTATTTCTACCGGATCATCCAAGTCCGGAACTATTGGATTAGCGGAATTGTCTCCGGAGTTCGATGCAAACATAACTTGCCCTGGATGAGCAAGTGGTGCAGGTCGTTGCTCTAGGCCTATCGGTTCCCCTTGAGGATATCCTCTTTGCGTTGCATGGACGTGTGGCGGAGTGAATCCTGGGAAATAGAGCGGATCCTGATTAACTCTCGAATGGGGTTCTGTAACGTCAAGACTTTGCGCGAGCCTTTTTCCTTTGACCAGAGTTGATATCATTTCCATCATTTTGGCCATTTGATCCTTCTGCTCGAGCGATTCCTCTCGAGATCTTACCATCAGATCCCTTGCTTCTTGTTGCGACTTGACCAACTGTTCTTGCAACTCTCTCTGGATTCTTCCCATTCTTTCAATTCTTTCGTTTAATTCGGCATCCATAGCTCTAGCTCTTAGATGGGTTCTATAAGGATGATTTGATTCCAGATTCGTAGTGTCGCAACTGTGGATTATATGATTTTAGCCTTAGTAAATGATTAGGGTGATATGATGCATGCAATGTAATGCAGATGCATGATATGAATGCACAAAGGTGTTGATTTGATTCAATTCCATTAGATAAACTTTACTAGAAAATAAATTTCCTTTCATAGAACGAACGATTACATATACGACTTCGCCCTAATTCCTAAATCCTTAACTTTCCTAAGAAGCTAAGCTAATTTTTGGCCTCGATCCGACACTGACTCGTATTGTAGACTTAATACATCAGCTTGAGTAGCCAAAGTTTGCAAATGGTCGGCCACCTCTCGGACTTGAACCATAGCTTCACCCATCACATAGTCTCTATCTCTGATCTGTCCTTGAATAGTGGAGCCGCTCTTTCCAATGTTCATTGTTCGCCTCAAGGAGCTCGACTCGAATTTTACTATCTTGTAATGCAATCTCGAGCTCTCCTATCCTCTCTTTCATCTCCTCAATCTTGCTCTGGCTGGCCCTTAATTTGATTATCGAGTTGCGGCTACGGTGCAGATGCAGCGACTTTTCCAATTCTGCTATTCGGGCGCATAACCTTTCCTTCTCACTTTGACTTTCCAACAGGCTCTTTTTCAAAACATCTTCTCGTACTCGAGCATCTCAGAACTTCTTTTCCCACTGATTGGCTCTAGATTTTTCTTCTTCAATCTCCTGCCGCCATTGCTCTGATGTTTTACCTAGACCAGCGGTTCTGATGGACATGCGCAGCTTCTTGTAGTCTGTCTTTAAGCTATCCAAATCCTCTTCGGCTTTATTTTTTCCTTTTTTCAATTTCTCGGCTTCGAGTTTCTGGATGTCGACATCTAACCCTAACTGCACCTTTTCCTCCTCTAGCTGCTCTATTCTCTTTCCCAATTCCCGACTCATTCTCTCGAAATCTTGCTTGATAATCTCTAATTCGGATGGGATTACTCGTAATTGCTCCTTTATTGGCCGAACGTCTCCTTGGCTTGGCTTTAGGATATTGTCATTGATTCTTTTGCCCCACCACAGATCATACTCGGGGGTCGTCATTGGCCCTATGGCGAATCTCTTCATTTTCCAAGTTTGAGTCCACGCATCTGATATTTCGCGAACTCTTTTCTTATAATTATCGTCCTTGTACGAAAACTCACACTGGGCTAATCCATGTGTCGCTGGTATGAACTGCCTTGATCGATACTGCCTCATCACTAGTAATGAGGCATACCCAACAACTCCCCATATCCCGAGTAAAGGGACCCAGTCAAACTCTCCGCATCGATACAAGATCTCGTCAGGGATCATCCATGGAGTCTTCCATTCTACATCTTCCACTTGCAAATTTTGGAGAATCGCTATCCATTTCTCTCCCGATAAGTCGTCCCGCCTTGGCGTATCCGCTAATTCCTTTAGAGGAGAATAGTTTTCAAAAAAGGCTTTGCATGAGACCTTTTCTATCTTTCAAAAACGGCAATGGAACCATGATAGCAAAAGTTGTGCACATCCCATGAACCTCCCTTCGCCCGCTCTTCGGCAAGCATTCAATGATCTGAAAGTTTCGGCTAAGATTGCAGGGACAGGGGTGATTCCCTTGTCAAGTTTATCAAATAAGTCGGAGACCGCTTCCTCTACATGCCCCAACGCCTTGGGGAAGATGACCAAACCATAGATGCTTAAAGCGAAGACATCGACCCTCTTCTTCTTATCTGGATGCGCCAAGATCAGATCCTTCAGATGTTTCCAAGGGATGCACTTATAATCTCCTTTTTGCTTGATCCGAGCTGTAATCCATTGCTCGCTCATCCCTGTAATGTTCATTAGCCTTTTTGAGAATGTTGGCACATTAGCAAACCTTGAATAAGCCTTATCAGTTTTAATTCTTGGGCATCGAAACAAAGCTGTGTACTCCTCTATGGTAGGCACCAAATCCACCTTTCCAAAAGTGAAGCAACTGTAAACGGGGTTCCAAAACTGGGTAATAGCTCGGAGTAGGTACTCGTCTACCTTGATATCCAGCAGATAGTGCAAATCACCGTAATTATAGTGGAATAGTTATTTGACCTCGTTGCCCCACAAATCCCATATTTCCTTCAATTCTCGCAGGTCATTTTGAGTCACGCTGATGCGAGTGAAATCCCACAACTCTGATTCATATCCCGCTGTCAGGCTGTCTCCTTTCTCTTGCTGTATTCTTTCGGACCATGTTTGAACGGCCGCATTATCCTCCACTCTATCGAGAAACCCCTTTTCCATGTCAAGCTTTTCTATCTAGTAACCGAATGTGAATCAACACCTTTTATGATGAAATGCTATGCAATAAAAGCAAAACACAACAAGTTAGTATCATGTACAAAAGAACTTAAAACGAGCAGGAAATAATCGAACCCCTATTTAAGGTATCAACTAGGGTTTACACGGCTCTACCTACAATGGGCTCTTAGGTCTCTCTATATGTGGTTCGGTTCTAAAACAAGGGTACCTGAACTAGCAGATTCCTCGATCCTCACCCATTATAGGCTCCTATGGACTGAGTTCGGTTCAGGGAAATACATTTCCCTATGGCTGCACGGAGATAAAAATCTCACGAAGACATAGGTACGGATGTATTTCGGAAGTGATCCACTATCTTGCATGGAGGTAAAAACCTCACGAAAGAGTAGCTTCTCACTCCCACTTAAAGGATGCGACCGCCACAGTCATGCAGCGCAATGCCAAACTATTTTATAAGACTCAACATTATTGTAATCATAGTACCAGCAAATGCATCGAAGGAAGCATGATTTTTCAAAATAGTTTTCCAAATTTCGACAAAAAGGACAAAGAATAATCAATTTTACGGCCTGACTCTCTCGCCATCCCCGGTGGAGTCGCCAAGCTGTCGTAACCATTTTTGATAAAACGGGAATCGACTTAGTTGTGCAAAATAAACAAAAACGGGAGTCGCCACCGATCTTCTATTAGGTGTGATCGGATCACCTTTGTTTTAATAAAACATTTTTGATTTACTAAAATAATGTTTTTGGTCTACGAAAATTTGAGAAAATAGGTTCGAGAGTCGGTTACGTGCGAGGAAGGGTTAGCACCCTCGTCACGCCCAAAATCGGTACCAAATTGATTATTTAATGTCTCGATGTCGAAAGTTGAAAAATTTAAAGAGAAAAAAAAATAGATCTTTTCTGAAATATTCTAGTTTTCTCAAATTGAATAACAAGATTTTCTCGTTCCGGAGGGCAAAATATCACATCCAATACGTAGGACACGATGATTTTAGTCCTTGAATCCAAGATCACCTCTTAATTCCCGAGACTCATGCCTTAAAACAACAAAAGGTTATTCGATTGCCTGGCCAAGCGAGAGAACCGAAACCCAACACATAGGGCACGATCTCTCGAGTTTCCAAACACAGAATATTGCCTTATTTTGAAAACTTTTATTTTTAGATGAAATTTAAAAAAAAAACTTAGGTTATGTTTCAAAGAAACATCATTTAAAGCGTGAATGGGGGCTATGCTCGACGAATAATGGTAATGTGACACGAGTTCGGCTTGATGGTGATATAATACACATAATACATAACATTGGAATCACTAATTTAAAGTTTTATCATGCATGAATAATAATAACAATAATGAAACAATAATGCCAACAATAACAATGATGATGATAATGTCGATGATATGGAGATACGAACGAACAAGTTACAGCACATGTAATAGTGACAATCACATAGCTCATACAATTTAAAAATCAACATTAATAAACAAAGACGGATAAGTTAAACAGCATATACAACATATTGCAATAAGTAAAAAAACGAGTAACATGTGCAAACATACACCTTGAATAAATTAGTTTAAAAATGGATAATAAAAAAAAAAGCCTTAAGATTGATAATATACAAAATAATTTTCAAGAAATGATGTATCAAAACTCTAAATAAAATAGTACTTATATATACCTATACGTAAAAGGATAAAATTATAGTGTGAAAAAAAAGGATAATTGATAAATCAAAATAAATAATATGCGAAAGACTTTGAAGTAAATAATGTAAGAGCTTTAGAATAAATAATATATATATAAAGAAATTTAAATACTTAACATGATAAACAAAACAGTTTAAAATCACTAATATATAAAACATTAAAGTTAGTAAATAAATAGTAAAATAAAAGGGCTAAAAAAACAAGTTAAGGACTGAATTAAAAAGGGAACGAAATTACGAGTCTAATTAGAGAATATGCTAAAATAGGGGGACCGGTCGGGGCAATATCCCCAGCCTTTTCATGCGCACTTATGGCCAAGGACCTGATTGGAAGCTTAATGAAGTGATAGGGTAAGATTTATGAGGAATAAAATAGTGAAAGAGCCGATTCAACACCAAAACAGAAGCAGGGGACTAGAAACATAAATAGCCCTTTTGTACTTTAAAACACGCGGGTCCTTCTAAATCCGGTCGGGTCGGGTCTCCTTGATGGCTTGTTACGGCGCCGTTTCGTATTTTAACTAAAACCCAAAAAGTTTTTTTTTCACTCATTCTCCCTGTTCCAGATAAACGAAAATCCCCCTCTTCTCCAGACCGAACCCTAACCCCCCTTCGTTTGTTCCATTTTCAGCCGCCCCAGAGGCCAGACCAGGTCTCTCCCCTTTTAATCACCTATTCCCCTCCTATGGCCGCCAACCGGTGTATCCGAGCCTCGATGAACGTCGTTTCGACCTTTAAGACTCTCTTTTAACTTCGATTTCGACGAAGCAAAAGGAGAGCCATGACGTTTCGGAAGGTAAAGGTTCGCTTTCTATTCTTTTGTTATTGTTCATAAAAAATTTTTAAAACGGAATATTAAAACCGAAAATAAGAATAAATCGAAGTAATAGTAAATAACCATAAGAACAAAGATGAAATCAACCTGAAGTTTACTGATCTTTTCTTTGATTGTTGGTAGTATTCTCGTTTTTTTCCCTTTCTTTTTTTTTTCAAAAAAGGACCCTTCTTACAGTGTCTTTCAAATGGCTTTATAGCCGACGAATACAAACTATTTTTATTATTCTATTGTTTTTTTCTATACTTCGCCGCTGCTTGCTTTGTTCTTCGTCTGCAGGGTATGGGCGAAGACATGCGCGGGTCGTTGGTCGATGTGCGTAGTGGCGCTGGGGCAGCAACGACGGGCGTTCGACCGAGGCATGGGGAAGGGCAATGTTGGGGTGAGTTCAAGAATCGCGTAGGTGGGAAACTGGAGCGGTGCGCGTGTGGCGGACGCGTGGGGGAGCTGGAGTGGCGTGCGTGTGGGGACGAGCGGCGGCGCTGGTGAGGGGACTCTAGGGTTTCTGCTACCTCTTTTTTGTAATGGGTTGTGACGTTGGGCTTAGTTGGGTTAGGGTCAGGTTATTGTAGTTGGGCTCGGGTCTTTGTAAATTTGCTTGTTTAAAATGTTTTTTTTTTTTTTGGTTTGTACATGGACTATTAATCTGGACATTTATTTTGGTTTGGGTTTTAATGTATATTTTATTTTGGGTTGGTCATTGGTTTATGGACTGGTTTATTGGGCTTATTTGGTTTTGTTTTTGGCTTTAATACTGGTATTGGTTTTTTTAATGGGCCCCGGGCCAAAATTGGTTATTACAACCCGATCTCAAATCAATTTTTGAAAACACTGTTGCACCTTTCAACTGATCAAACAAATCATCTATTCTCAGCAATGGTTACTTATTATTTATCGTAACTTTGTTAAGCTGACGATAGTCTATACACATTCTCATTGAGCCGTCTTTCTTTTTAACAAACAATACTAGCGCACCCCAGGGCGAAAAACTAGGTCGAGCAAAACCACTATCCGTTAACTCTTGTAACTGAGCTTTCAACTCTTTCAACTCTATCAGAGCCATTCTGTAGGAGCTATTGATATCGGCCGTGTGAACAGGCCGTGTGCCTCACACTGCTAGTAGACACGCCCGTGTCTCAGGCCGTGTGAAAACAGGGCATACATACTGACTTGGGTCACACGACCGACCACATGCCCATGTACCCTTCGAAGTGGCCACACACGCCCGTGTGTCAGGCCGTGTGCTAGGCCGTGCCAAAACTGTAGGGTATACTGACTTATGCAACACAGTCAAGTCACAAGCCCGTATGCTAGGCCGTGTGCCAATTAGGGAGTATACTGACTTGTACCACACGGTTGGTGACACGCCCCGTGTATAAGACCATGTGGAGCATACTGACTTCACTTTAATATCAACACCAGGGGACACACGGCCGTGTAACAGGATCGTGTGTCACACACGGTTGAGACACACGCCCGTATCTCTGCCTGTGTGGACAAAAATAAGCCGTTTTCAAGGCCAATTTGCCACCCTAACTCATGCTCATTTAAACAACCAAAATGGTACCATTTCATCATACAATTAGGCAGCCAAAATCATCAACCAAATGCACAATTCATACCATTATAATTTCATCTATTCCAGATCTCCAATCACTACCATTTACTTAGCCAAATACATGCCAAAACAATATCAAACAATATGGTTCATTTACCATATTTTACACATACATAACTTACCATATAAATAACCAACACAACATCTAAAATCATACCTCATCAAGGCATTTCTCGAACATTTATATTCCACAATCAATTAACCATTTGACAACTATAAAACCATAACCACATTCATATCAAAAGATACCAAAATAAGCCATCACTCATGGCTATATATACAAACCAAAACATGTACAATTTACAAGCCAAATATCATGGCTATAATCACAACCTTGAGGATTTCAAATGCAGTAAGACAAAATTAGGTGAGAGAAGTATTACTTTCCAACTGGGTGAAGAAATGCCAACTTCCCAAAACGTTGTAATTAAAAAGCTCTAGGAATATATTACCCTACTCACAGAGAACTTTAACAAAACATTCAAAATTTGTCAAGAAAAATAAAAAATTTCGAAATCAGCACAAATATTTCGAAAAACAGATCCTAAGGGTGGTAATAAAATGTTCACAAAAACACAACTTCTTAACATTATTATTTACAGTTTTGGAAAATGTAATTTAATATAATTTTCAATTTCCAAGACTTTTAAAAATTACTTAAAACTTAAGTCAATGCTTTTGTTTTCTTCATAAAGCTTTTACTTTTTATTTTTCCATATTCTATTAAGTGTTATGTTCTTTATCTATTATATTTTAAGAAAACACAGTGTAAAATTACACTTCATAAATTAAAATTGTGTATAAGACCACAATGTTATTCCTTTAACACTTGACATTTTATCATATAATACACATTTGATATAAATATGAATTAACACAAACATTAAATTTTAAAAATTAGATAAACCCAATATTTTAATTAATTTGGGAATATTATATGTCAAATGTGTAACTTAATTTCTATGATACATAATTTCGTTTTTTCGTCTTTCCTTCAAATATTCTTTCCCAATATTAAGTAATTATTTACATTAATTTAGCCATTATATTCATGTTGAATATATTCAAAATATAATATAATATTAATAGATGATATTCGTGATGAATATACCATCATACGAATTGATTTGTGGGCTGTGTCTCGCATTTATCGGATGTTTTGCACACATTTATCGGAGACAGACGTGCAACATCACGACGAGGAGATATGTGATGTTGTGGCGATACAATGAGCAAGGGAGAACATCACGATGAGGGTTGTCAAGACGATGCAACAATTTCTTGAGGCAAGAGCAAGGGCGACGTCACGACGATATCGTACCTAATGTAGCCGTGTTTTAAACTCCTAATAGAACTTGTGAACACTAATTACTTTAGGGATATTTTAGTCATTTTATCCCTTCTATCTCAACCTATTTAAAAGGGCCCTTGTACCCCTGTTTTGATATGCCAATCAGTAAGAGCTTTTCTTTAAGGGCCATAAGACGTAGTCGCATATGAGTTTGAAAGAGTTTTTGTGTTAACTATGGAGAAGTTTTTTTCTCGAGTTAGGGCTTTGTTTTCTGGGTTTGGTAATGTACGTTTAGTACATTTAGGTTTATTTTTTTCCATATTATACTCTCATTTGTTTACTCATTTAGTGAAAGGTCAAAGGCTCCTTTGCCCGTGGTTCGGAGGAGTTTTCCACGTAAATATTTGTGCGTTTGATCTTCTATATTTTACTTGTTCATTGCTTGTATGGGTTGATCCCCAATAAATTGGTATCAGAGTAAGGTTCATGTAACACCCCTTACCCGTATACTACTCCGAAATCGGGTACGAGGCATTACCAGACTTAACAATACATTCTACCAAATCCCGAGCCACAAAATTTTACTTATAATTTAAACTTTAACAAACACATGCATACACAAGCATTATAACTCCATGACCAATATGAGCCACAACTCATGGCTAAATACAGAATAATCCTTATTACCTTTATGAAGCAATACGTTTAATCAAATTAATTAACACATATACAAAATGACTTAGTCAGGCCCCTATACATGCCATAACTTAAATCATTTATAAATAAAGATACCCATAGATAGCTTGATAGTGTGAAGTGATCTCCGACGACCTTCAATCCGAGCTTGTTTAATAGGACTCTGAAACATGGGAAAGAAAAGGGGGTAAGCTTATAAAGCTTAGTAAGTTCACATGTAAAAATAATAAACATTAGCAATGAATTTAGCTTACTACTAAGTTATCATAACTTGCATAGATAATGCAAGTTCTTACTTTCTCAACTTACTCATTTGTAGCCTTACTAAAGCCTCAACGAGACAAATCCTCACAACAAGTTCTCTAATTGATACAATCATTAAATCACATGCTTATACCTTATTACTCATGTTCACATTAATCTGTCTACTTGAATTGCTGTCACTAAATTATTTATTTCTTGAACTACAGAGCTCCAAATTACAAACCGCTAATTTTCCTTAAAACTAGACTCAAATATCTTCATACCATAAAATTTCTAGAATTTTTTGTCTTGCCAATTAGTACAGTTTATTCATTAAAATTTCCCCTGTTTCACTGATCGACTATTCTGGCCTCTCTTCACTATGAATCAATTATCTCCTCGTACAAAATTCAGATGACCTTATTGTTTAGTTTATTTGAAATAGACACATTCAGAATTTAGTTTATTTTAGTTTATTGTGTGGCTTTTGTTAAGATTATTTTGAGTACTTATGAGTATTTTCTGTGTAGCTCTATGTTTTGAGATTTTGTTATTTCTGTTTCCTTAATAAATTATTGTTCAAAGTATCAGCCATGAGATATCAGTAGGAAATGTTCCATTGATGAAAATGGTTTCTTCTTATTATTAAAATGCTTATGATGATTATAAGTTTTGACTTGATGGCGAGAGTACTTTGATACAGTTACTAGAGGTATAAAGATTGTGCTTTTGTATTGGTTGTTATGGAAATTTGTGTTTAAATTTCTCCGATGATCGAGATGTTTTGTTTTCAGCTGGGATGTTATCTACTAAAATAATTGAGAAGTTAATCTTGTTATGGTACTATGATTTTTAAGCTGTATGAGTATTGTGGCATCAGTATAGTTAAGTGCTTTGACGAGTAACAGTTGAAGTAAATTCTATTATAAGTTTAATCTTTCTCTAGATTTGAGAAGAAATTGAAGTTGGCAAAGTGTGAATGATAGGAAGTTCAACTTAGATCTGTGTATTGGTTTTCATTTTCAAATGATCTTGATACATATATCAGCGAGTTAAAGATAGAATGTTATGATGTCTAGCACAGTGATAATTATCTGTTTATTTAAGAAGTAAGATGTTGAAGATGCCGAGACTATATGAGAAGCTCAAAGTGACTTGTGAAATTAGACCTAAACCCATTAACTGGTGAGATTTTCAGGGACGAAAATCCCCAAAGGGGGGAGAGTTGTAACAGCCCGATTTTGGGCTTAGTCGGAACAGTGGTTTCAGGACCACAAATCCGATATTGAGAAATTTATTTTATTTATATTTTTTATGGTCTACAATTTCACAGAATAATTTCGTGAAAATCTCATTCGAAAATTTTGACGTTTGGGCACTCAATTTAGTCAAAAGGACTAAATTGTAAAAAGTGCAAAAGTTGAGTTCTACATGTTAAAGGTGTCCAATTGTTATGAAATTTTAAATTGGAGGTCCTTAAATGATAATTAGGCCATTGGTTAAGTTGGTGGACAAAAATGGACATGGATGAGAATGTTTCAAAAGATTTTTTTAAGGGGCATTTTGGTAATTTAGTGAATTAAATGAATTAAAAACAAAATTTAAATGCCAAATTTGTCCATCTTCAAGCTTAGGCCGAATTTAACGTGTGGGAAGCCATGGATAGGGTTTTCAAGCTTTCCAAGCTTCATGACCCCGAAAAACGAGATTTGGACCTAGAACGGGAGGAAAATAAAAAATCGGGAAAGTTGGTAAAATGACCGTTTTGGTATCGAGATAAGTTCATATGTTTAATAAGCATTTAATTATGCATATTTGAATGATAAATTGATATTTTGGCCATAAATACTATAGTATTGAGTTTTAGATATAATGATTAATGTTCAATAATAATTCGATATTGGAAAGAGAACTTGTATAATTTATATGTTAGACCATATTTTGTATTATGGCTTTGTATGATAACAAGAAAGTATTGATTAGCATAGTTTGATGAGAATAAGTTAAGTTGATGATATGATGAGATTTAGAATGTAAGTGTGTAAGTTGAGTAGCATTTTATTATTATGCAATTATTGTTATTAGTAATGTTATTATTGAGTTATGCAACTAACCTTGAGAATTTGAGCAAGTATGTTTCAGCTATGACTTGACAAGGCATTGATATCTCAAAGTCCATGGCTATACCATGGCAATTAAGGAAGAATTGATGGAAAAGTCCATGTCCATAACATGGCATTTAAGGAGGAATTGATGGTTAAGGATACCATGTAAGACCATGTCAAGACATGACATTGGTAAGGCAAGGATCCCATGTAAGACCATGTCAAGACATGGCATCGGCATTGATTAAGGACTCCATGTAAGACCACATCAAGATGTGGCATTGGCACTAAGATAAGGATACCATGTAAGACCATGTTTGGAACATGGCATTTGGTAAGACAAGGATACCATGTAAGACCATGTTCGGAACATGGCATTTGGTAAGATACGGATATCATGTAAGACCATGCCAAGGCATGGCATTGATAAGTTCTAGACAAGGAAATCATGTAAGACCATGTCAAAACATGGCATTGATGAGTTACTATAAATCAAAGGTCCCATGTAAGACCATGCCAAGGCATGGCATTGGTGAGTTCATAAGGTAAGGATACCACGTAAGACCATGTCAAGACATGACAATGGTAAGTTCAAAAAGGAAAAGGTTCCCGAGTAGTCCAAAGAGTAAGTCAAAGAAATGACAAGGTGAGAACATGAAGAAAGAGTACAAGTATGAGTACAGGTATGCATTTAAGGCTTATTTAATAATGAGATTTTAAGTAATTGAGATTATCAAGTATTAAGTGATGAGTTTTCAGTTATGCTTGTGACACTTTATGACATGATTGGCAATATGCCTATATTATGAAAAAGTACTCATGTGTTAAGTGAGAATGTTGCAGGTATGTAAGCAAGCTATTAAGTAAGGCGCCCTTTGTATTCTGAGCCTTTGGTATGGTTACCGATGAGTTCACCGGGAAAATCGATTAAGTGAAATTATGTGTGGCTTGTAGTGATAAGTGTAGGTATATGCATGTGTAACGTATGAGCAATATGCTTGATATGTAATCGGAAATTGGAAAGATTGTTATAGGAAGTAATGAATACAACTAAAGTGAGTGAGAGCAAAAATTTACAAATAAAACTATTTTGGATAGCAACAGTTATGTGATTTTGAAAAATCACCAAAAATAATAGAAATTGAATTATAAGTTGTATAAGATATTGACTTAAATCTTATTGAGTCTATTTTTATATAAAAGAAACAGAGCAAACAAAGGATTTGTATAATTTGAGATATTTAAATTTTTGTGAGACTGGTTCAGAATGACTATATGATCCCCTGTTCTGTCTTGGAAAAATCATTAAAAATTGTACAAAAATAATTATGTGATATAATTTATATTCCTGAAATTCTGAATGAGTTTATTTTCAAATAAACTAAACAATAAGGTTATCTGAATTCTGTATGAGGAGATAATTGATTCGTAGTGAAGAGAGGTTAGAATAGTTGATCAGTGAAATAGGGGAAATTTTAATGAATAAACTATACTAATTGGCAAGACCAAAAATTCTAAAAATTTTATGGTATGAAGATATTTGAGTCTAGTTTTAGGGAAAATTAGCGGTTTGTAATTTGGAGCTCTGTAGTTTAAGAAATAAATAATTTAGTGACAGCAATTCAAGTAGATAGATTAATGTGAACATGAGTAATAAGGTATAAGCATGTGATTTAATGATTGTATCAATTAGAGAACTTGTTGTGAGGATTTGTCTCGTTGAGGCTTTGGTAAGGCTACAAATGAGTAAGTTGAGAAAGTAAGAACTTAGCATTATTTATGCAAGTTATGACAACTTAGTAGTAAGCTAAATTCATTGCTAGTGCTTATTATTTTTACATGTGAACTTACTAAGCTTTATAAGCTTACCCCCTTTTCTTTCCCATGTTTCAGAGTCCTATTAAACAAGCTCGAGCTGAATGTTGTCGGAGATCGCTTCACACTATCAAGCTATCTATGGGTATCTTTATTTATAAATGATTTAAGTTATGGCATGTATAGGGGCTTGACTAAGTCATTTTGTATATGTGTTAATTAATTTGATTAAACGTATTGCTTCATAATAGTAATAAGGATTATTCTGTATTTAGCCACGAGTTGTGGCTCATATTGGTCATGGAGTTATAATGCTTGTGTATGCATGTGTTTGTTAAAGTTTAAATTATAAGTGAAATTTTGTGGCTCGAGATTTGGTAGAATGTATTGTTAAGTCTGGTAATGCCTCGTACCTGGTTCTGGCATAGTATACGGGTAAGGGGTGTTACAGTTCAACTTCTGCAAATCGACTCTTTTAGTGAAACAACAATGATAAAAATTCGACGGGATCAAAAATTTCAGTTTCTGACAATTTCAGATAATTACAGAGGTAATTGATGTGGCTAAGCACAAGTGTGTTGATTTGTTGTTCTCTACATATAATCCGGTTGAAGGTGGAGTCGTGTCAGATGTCAAACATGTGCTTGATTTAGAGAATAGTCCCATACCCTTTTGGTCTTTAGGACTCGAATGGTTTGTAGAATGTTGATGTAAGGTTAGTCGCAGAGGGTTACATTCAAGTGGAGAGAGTTGATGTTTTCTCTCCTGTTCAGGTATAACTGGCCCTTATTGCATTATACAATTTTAATTTGAAGACTAGGAATTTTTCAATTTCCAAGTTTAAGTATGATTTAGACTTTGTTGACATTCAACAAAATTCGAGTTAGGCCAATGACAGGCATAGAAAAAGAAACATGATAAATACGAGTCAAAGTGGAGATATGTGGGGTTTGCCTCGCATTTATCGGACGTTTTGCAGGAACTTATCGGAGACAAACGCATAACATCATGACGAGGAGGTATGTGACGTTGCGACAACGCGACAAGTAAGGGACGACATCATGACGAGGGTCGTCTAGACGAGGCGAAGACCTCTTGAGGCAGGAGCAGGGGCGACGCCATGACTAGGAGAGTCGTGACGTCGCAACGATATCTCACCTAATGTAGCCGCGTTTTAGACTCCAAGTAGGACTTCTTCTCCTAGTTGAACTCTGATTACTTCAGGGATATTTTAGTCATTTTAGTCATTCTATCTTAACCTATTTAAAGGGGTCATTGTATGCATGTTTTGATTTGTCAATCAACAATGGCTTTTCTTTGTGGGCCACAAGATGTAGTCGGATATGAGTTTGAAAGAATTTTTGGTGTTAACTGTAGAGAGAAATTTGTTCCCAAGTTAGGGTTTTGTTTCGAGATTTGGTAATGTATGTTTAGTAAATTTAGGTTTATTTTCTTCATATTGTACTCTTATTTGTTTACTCATTTAGTGAAAAGTCGAAGCCTCTTTTGCTCGTGTTTTTTTTATCCTATTCAGAGGAGTTTTCCACGTAAATATTTGTATGTTTAATCTTCTTTATTTTACTTATTAGCTGCTTATATGGGTCAATCGCCAACAGATAAAAAGAAAACTAATATTTTAAAAACAATTAAAAATTTATAATCAAGTTTTCTTTTAGTTTAATGTAATTTTTTAATTGTAATTACAATTTTTTTTGTAATTTATTGTGACACCCCACATCTAATCCGATCATCAAATTAAATGTGTGATGTCACATTACGTCTCTGAAATAACTCAAACTATCTTAATTATGGAACAATTAAGTATATAAACATCATATAATTCAAAATCATTTTTATTTTCAAATATAATATATCAAACAACCTTATTTAAGGTGTCTCAACATAATGATTTCATACGCATTTAGCTTGGATTACCATTTCATCAATATTATTTATTCATAATGATCAAGAAGACTCCAATAGCTATTTAGAAATTTAGGTTTATATTAACACAAAATTTAAGTCAATAAGTAGAATACAAAATTGTTGAGATGAGAAGAGAGTCCTTCTGACATCAACCACAACTCTATCCTACCCAATTATTATTTGTGCATAAAAACAGACAATTTTGCACGTTGGACAGAGAAGCTCAGTAGTATATGATCAATTAAAGAAAACAATTTCATTCTTTAGTGCTTTCTCAAGATCGTCAAATTTGATGTATGTCTCGTTTATTAACAAATAAATTGTGCCTTCAAGGCTTTGTATTAGTAAGACTAGTATCAACATTTATGTTCAATTCATAATATCATTTCTATAAATCAAATGCTTCAATTCGTTTTATAACTACATCGGCTCTCATGGCTTGTAAATTCGCATAACTTTTTGCATGCTATCGTTCTTCTCATTTATATTAAGGTTTAAATAATTAATTCAAATATAAATTATTCAAGTAATTCAATTCACATATATTAATAAATAAATTTTGCCTTCAAAGCTTTTATATTACTAAGATTAATATCTACATTTGTGTTCCATTCATAATATTATTTCTATTTTGATCTTTATTCTATAAATCGAATGCTTCAATTCATTTTATGATGTCATCAGCCCTCAAGGCTCATAATACATAAATTCACATAATCTTTTACGTGCTATTGTTCTTCTCACTTGTATTAAAGTTCAAATAATTAATTCAAGCTTTTATTCGCATATCAACTTATATTTTAACCATGTCATATTTATATTTAAGAAGCCTCTATTATCTAAACACGAATTCAAAATCAATACATGGAATAATTCACTATCACATCGACATAAAATGTACCTAGTGCTCATCGATATGTTCTCATAGACATCCAGTACTTTTGAGAACTATCGGAGTAATATACATTTGACGCTAAATATATATGCACCTAGTGTTCATCGTTACGTTCAAAGTATATGTACCCAACACTTATCAGTATATTACCAAAATAAAGTATACTCAATACAAAGTAAATTGCAACCGCCACTAAAACTTATTTGTTAATAGGGCATCATTCTTTAGTATTCCTTACTAAAACTTATTGTACCGTATATAGGATTATCTAACACAATTCACAGTCGCAATTATATGTGTACATATAATTTGACATAACTCAATTAAATTAAATAGTAAAAGGTATATGTCGTTACCTATATCATTCAATTATAATAAATTGAGAACAATTATTAGAGAACACAAATCGAACTTGTTGCTCATTGTCCGTTTCCTTCTTTCCACTATTCCACGACATTCCAATTTTAACCTCGTTTAATTTAAAACAATTAATAAATTCTCAACTTAATATATATTAAAATTAAATCCATTTTACATACTTTTTTAAATATTCGCTAATATTTGAAATTTCTATATTTTATAATTTACCCAATTAAATTTAATTCGGACTTCGTAAATATAATACAAGGACTCTATTTTATTAGTATTTAATGGCAATCATCAAAGTTTTTATCTTTTACAAACAAATTCTATTAACATATAATTATCTATATAAGAGAATAGATTGCATGAAACCATGATTCTATATCATCCTTATCTTTTTCCAATAGAAGAGTGACAAATCAAAATTTTCCTCCTAATTTTTAATGTTTTCTTCCTGAAATATTTCAAATCAAATTAAAAATGCTAAAAATCAGGAGGAAATATCTAATTTCAAATCATTTCTCATCTATATAATTAATTCTCAATTTAAGCTTAAATCAATACTACCCTTATGATTCTAACAAGATTTTATATAATCTAAGCTCATCAATTATTGTTTCATGGTTACAAAAATCATTTGTTTATAAACTTAGAGAAAGCTTTAACAGTTGGAACATCTAATGTTTGGGTTGAATTATACTACTTCTATAAACTAGAATATCATAAAAATGAAGTGGAAAAACTCACCTTCTTTCTTCCTCAAATCAATGGATGACAATCGAGAGACTCATCTCCTTTCTCCTTTCCTCTTTTCTTTTCAATCCGTGTTGGAGAAAAAATAAATGAAATTGGATGATGTTCTCCCACCCACTAATACATTTCTTAATTAACTAAAACAAATAATAGATATCAATGGCCATTAAGCCTCCATAACAACTTGAGTGGAAACCAATGGCTTGAATGATTACAAGCCACTAATTATGGAAATTACTTTTAAGGACATGACTAATATCTTAACGAGAGCTTGCACAAAGCTTCAGTCAAATCTCTTCATTTCGCTCACTTTGTGCTTTTGCTAATATCTAGAGAGCAAATATAAAATAACTTAGGCAATAGAAGAGAAATATTAAATTGAAAAGAAAAGAAATGTAACTAGAATGCCTAAAGAAGCAATAAAACCATAATATAAGAAAGCTTTTCAATCACTTTCTGAGGTACCACAATGAAGAAATTATATGCTTTCAAGGTCGGTATCATTATTATTATTTGGTTAAAGATAATCTTTAAGACTAGATAAGGATGATAATAAATGATGATAAATTTTGAACGTCTCTCGATAGTACGAGAGAAGTCGGTGTAACCAGCTCGTTGTTTTTTAAACATTTTAATTGTATCCTCCCATCTATTTATCATTATATTTAACATCTCATTACAGCAAAACAGACTTTTAGCGGTGTTTTTTTTTTTTGCCTTTAGCGGCGTTTATAAGCGCCACTAAAATATTTGCGCGCAAAAAACGCCGCTAAATCAAACGCTGCAAACTTTAGCGGCGCTTTCCACACAAACGCCGCTAAAGGTCATGACTTATAGCGGCGCTTTCCCCACAAACGCTGCTAAAAGTCATGACCTTTAGCGGCGCTTCTCCCACAAACGCCGCTAAAGGTCATGACTTTTAGTGTCGCTTTTTCCACAAACGTCGCTAAAAGTCATGACCTTTAGTGGCGCTTTTCCCACAAACGCCACGAAAAGTCATGACTTTTAGCGGCGCTTTCCTCACAAACGCCGCGAAAATTCATGACTTTTAGCTGCGCTTTCCCCACAAATGCCGCTAAAGGTAATGACTTTTAGCAGCGCTTTACCCAAAAACGCCGCTAAAGGTAATGACTTTTAGCTGCGCTTTTTTCACAAACACCGCCAACTTGTACTGATTTGCAATGTACACTTTGTTCAATATCATACCCTTCCTGCACTAAAACCAACCAATAACAGTAAATATAGCATATAATTCCAACCCAAAATAGCAAATGTAGCATAAAAATCACACCAAATGCATTAATTCTAAATGATACTTGAAATTCAATAAATTAAATGAATTATAACCGAAAATATCCGTACAATAATGTTAAATATAATAATGTTAAAATAATCTTACAACGAGAAACTAAATGTCTAAGATGGTGGCTTCTGCGACTGCTGAAACATATGCATCATATGCTGAAGCTGTAGCTGGAGCTCATCGTACTTTCTGTTCTACTCTGCTAGCATCGATGCTGCCTCTGCCTCCCTCGCAACTACCGTTGCCTCCCTCGCTGCTGCCGCTTCTGCATCCGCTCGAAGCTGTTGCTGGAGTTCTTCATATTTTCTTTGAACATTAGCAATTTGCTGCCTCTGCTCAACCGTGCTCTCTTGCATCTGAGCTATATGGTCTTTTAGCCTCTGAACTTCAGCACGAGATTGACTCCCGGAAGGCATGTATTGCTGGGAGCCGGATCCAAAATATTAGGTCGGGGTAAGACCAGATCCTTGAAATCAAACCCGACCATACCTTTCAAAACCAAAAACATCAGTGATAATTCTATTATAAATATACTCAATATTAACAGAACTATCAGTCGAAGCAGTCGTACCTTTCAGGACCTAAAACATCGGTAATAATACTGTTATCAATCTCTTCAAGATTAACAGAACTATCAGTCGAAGCAACCGCTTCATACTCTGCCTTCTTCTCCTTTAGTTTATCCTAATAAATCAATGAAAGAGTTAGAAACGAAATATATAATAAGAAGGAATGCAACATAACTTAACATTATAAATTTAAAACTAAAAACGATGAATTAAACTATTATAATTAAACATTAGAAATATTTATAATAAATCAAATTTTATTAAGTAAATATACCATAATTTATGCAGCTTCGGATGTCATCGGAGATCCATCCTTCTTCCTATGCGTAATGTCAAAAAGCTGAAGGCGTCCAACTTTTTGACCAGACGAGGCTTCCTACATTGTAGCAGAAAAATATTATTTAATAGTATAAAGTCGTTAATATTTGACAGAATTAATAAATTACAATACCTCGGCCTCAACTACACAAGCAAGACTTCTGGACCCTGTCGTGTGCGTGAATTTTTGTTTCTGTCTGCTGCTTGTTCCAACTCGCTCACGGTCCTACATAATGAAATTTGAATTATGTATATAGTAAATACTACAAACCAAAAAATTTATAAGACTTTAGAAGTACGTAATACCTCTCCTTTCTTTGAATTCCAGAATCTAACTTGATCTTCCCATTGGCACCTCAACATTCCCGACGGGACATTTCTTAATTTTTCGTCGAGGCTTATGTCTTTCTTAAAATATTGTTTTTTCAACGTGTTTTATGGTCTCTCCATTTTTTACCCAATGTCTTAATATAGTCATCGAAGACCTCTAAAGCAAATCTCTCCTGAAAAAACATAGGTTTAAAAAGTAAATATAAATGAAAGTTAAAGCAAAGTATTATAAATTACATTCACGTTTTGTTACCTTAATATTATCGAGAGCCTGATTTTTGTTGGCATCAGGCATGTGATGCCATGATTCGTAGTTAATGGGCAACATATTGGCATTTCGTGCTATAATGCCCAAATAGCCTGCTAACAGTCGAGCTTCAGATCCAACAGGCTGGCCATGACTGTTTCTCCTTACTTTAACACGCTCGACAGGATTTAGGTCGTATAAATCTTTAAGCAATGTACGTCCTCGACCTCTTCGCGTCCCACCACCTTCAGCTGAAAAATGATACATTATTATTATATTAAAATTAAAAAATGAATCAATAATAAAATTCAACATGCATGTAAAATAAACTTAACATTACTTTGAATTTCTCCAGGCTCGTCATCTATGTCCGGCAGACTAGAAGATCCAACAACTGTTTGCTGTTCACTATTTGCTTCTTCTGAATTTGAAGTATTTTGGACAATACTTAACTCTCGTAATCGTCTTCTAGGCATTTTTCCTGCAATACATATAAAATAGTTCAAAATTTTAGTAACAAATAACAACAATAATAGTACATTTAAAATAGTTAAATTATATAACATGACCAATATTAAAATTATAATATTACATATAAATAAAAAATCGTAAAATCTTACTACATCATATTTTGTAAATATCTTCATCCACATCCTGACAAACCCATTGAAATTGTTGACTAGTACTAGGGATATTTTCATTTAAGTTCTGTTCTGGAAAAGGCAAAGTTTCTGATCTTTCGACTATGTCATCTCTACTTCCATTGCCCATGTCAAACAAGTCTCTAGGGGTGTTCCAGAGTACAACGTACCAACCCTTATCAGTTGGATCTTTTGAGTAAAAAACTTGTTTCACTTGAGAAGAAAATACATACGGCTCGTCCATCAATTGTTCTCCAGTGTGAATCAATCGTGAAAAATTCACCATTGTAAAACCATATTGATCATTTTTAATTTCGCGAGCCGTATTCACATCAGCCCAATCTCCTCGAAATAAGACAGCTTTCCATCTGCCATAATAATCCAACTCAATTATGTCAGTAAGAAGTCCGTAATACTCCACATTCCCCTCGACAGGATTATTGTCCCTAGCACTAGCATAACTTGTACTTGAAGAAGTAACAACAATTCCACAATTTTGGGTTCTCCTCAATCTCTCGCGATACTTTGTAAGAAATCTGAATCCATTGATGAGGAAGGCACTATATCTTTTCACTATTCTATTTGGACCTTGTGAAAGCCATTTAACTTCGTCATTCACTTCATTCCGACTCAAAACCTATTGAATCGAAAGTAAATTGAGTAATTATAAATGTTATGAGAAAACATTATTACTTGTCAATGAAAACTTCAATTGCATACCGTTGGCTTAATCATTCATGAAATGATTCTGTGAACAACTTATTAATTTCTCGTTGTTGTAATCTTCAGGACCGTGAACGAGCTCTCAATATTTGTTTGTACTCACTATGTTAAAAAAAGGTTTACTTTGTTAGAAGACTGACAAGTTATAATTGATGAATATTTATCAAATTCTACAACTTACTTGCGTAATGGTTCCATTGAATCGTGATGAAAAAAGAACATATCGATGTGCTTGGACCCATAATCTATCATCTAATTCTGCAATTTCGACTTTGTCGATTGGTTCTCCGAAACTTTGAAATAAATAAGTTCCGGCCAAGTTATGATCTGTGAGCCCAGCATTTCTACTTGGTCTGCTCATTCTTGTTTCAACATCTTCCAAATACCTTGAACAGAAAGTCATACATTCCTCTGCCAAGTAGCCTTCAGCAATTGATTCTTCCGGATAACGTTTATTGCGGCAGTAAGACTTCAATTTGGATAGGAACCTAAACACGGCATAGAACATTATCAAAAGTTGCAACTAAAGGCATTTAGGTGAATGAAAGAATAATTTACAAATAAATTAAGACCTTTCAATGGGATACATCCATCGATAGAAAATGGGTCCACCAAGTATTGTTTCACGAGGGAGATGAATTAACAAGTGCACCATAATTGTGAAGAAGGAAGGCGGGAAGATCTTCTCCAGATTGCATAAAGTCAATGCGGCTCGATCTTGTAATGTCTCAAGTTCTTGAACATCCAAAACTTTGCCACAAATGCCTTTCATTATATTGGACAGTTCAATTACACAAGACGTCACCTTTTTCAACATACAACATCGTATAGCAACTGCAGTAAATCTTGCATCAAGATGTGATAGTCATACGATTTTAAGCCATATAGCCTTCGAACTTTAAGACTCACACATCGAGATATATTTGATGCATACGCATCCGGGACCTTTATATCCTTCAACACCATACAGAACACTTCTTTCTCCGTCTTCGACATTGAAAAAATAGCAAGCGACAACAGATATTTCATATTCGGAAGTGCTTGGGGATGAAGCTCACACCGAATTCCCATGTGGACTAAATCAAGTCGACTCTGAAGATTGTCTTTCAATTTTCCATCGGCATTCAAAATAGTTCCAATGATGTTCTCGCAGATATTTTTTTCAATGTGCATGACATCAAGATTATGGCGTAAAATCTGATACTCCCAATAAGGCAACTCAAAAAAAATACTTCTTTTTTTTCCACAAATTTGCCTCATTAGGATCATCCTCTTCATCAGATTCATCCCTTAATCTTCTATTTCTTTGCGTGTTGGCCAGTTGATTCATCTTCTGTAACACCCCAAACCCAGCCCAAACGCTACGACCGGATCTGGTATGCTACTGGTTAACAGTTGAAAACTTCTCTTTGAAGGGATTTGAAATCTCAGTTTGTTTAAGTGGGTATTTGATAAATACGTGCTATTTGTAGAAAACCTTTGTAGTTTTTTTTATTATAAACATATCTTTGCGTTAAACGTGTTTGAAATTCCCATTTTATTACTTATAAGAATTAAGTCTTTAAAACAAATTCAAAATATAAACATTAACACATATAAATCGATAACTTATGCTATGGGTCTTATTACATAAACATTCCCAAAATTAAAACTTAAAGAAAAACCGAAAAATGATTTATGGAAATAAAACTTATAAAAATAAGAGACTTGATGGCCCCTCGAGTCCGCCTCAGCTCCCATGTCCACGACCTACTGCTCATCTGAAAAGTCAGGAAAATAAAAGGGTGAGTCACCAAGACTCAATGTGCAAATCCCGAAAACACATTAAAGGCTTGGGCCCACAAACACATTATGGGTTTTAGCCCATACACAATGGCAACAAAATATTTACATGCAACATGGCCCAACCCAACCTAAAAATACATCCTCTATACACCAGCCCGTACCAACCAACACACCTCGGGGATTTCTACAATCAACCCACCAACCGCTACACACCATATCGACAGCCATGCTGCCTATTCCTAACAGTCAGGAATAAATTTAACGTGGCTTAGCCACCGATCACTATTGTGACCTAACTTTGTAATTCGTGGTTTAACCACCGATCACCAAGTGACTTATTAAAATGCTCTTCCCCTTCATCATATCAACCCCATCCCATGCATACATACATGCAGAATCAAAACAATATACTACCTAAAGTTCACAGTCTATCACATACATCGATACACATAGAGAAGTTTCTATGATTACGTACCTGGCATCCCTTGCCTACCCTTTTTGGGTAATCTGACTGTCTATATAGCCTTTTTCCAACTTTTAGCCCATACATATATAATACAGATTACTATACAGCCTTTTTCCGGCTTTTAGCCCATAACATATATTTAGTACAGATTAATTAGTGTGTTAGAGATCTACACACCTGATTACAGTCAAGACGAGACCCTCTATGTCGACACTATCAGAAGCCGATACGACTGCTAACTGTCTAAGACTTTGTTCTGCCGCCGGTCCATAACCCAATGGCCAATCCCGAACTGTTGACACCGCTCGTTTCTTAAACTTAGGGATTGGTTTTACAGATCCAATCCCCTCCTTCGCCTGATCGATATTTGATTCCATTAAAAGACCTTATCATAACATATGGTTAAGATCACAATTACGATAGCAAATCTAAAGAGAATCTAAAGAGAACCCCTTACCTTGAAATCCCGAAAAGAGAGATATGAGGTTCAGAGACTAACGGTTCCGGCTTTTAGATCTAAACGATCTACTTCAATTCTCGAATGTCGCCTGACACGTAAACACAAGAAACCAACAATCCATTAGCCTTTCGGCTTTGTCTTCTAAAAACCGAAAGAGAAAAAGAATAGATCAGAAGAAATCGGCACCTACCTTTACAGAGAATTCGACAACTCCTAGAAGATTTCGGCTTTTGAGAAGATAAAAAAAAGATGATCTTAAGAGATCTATAAAGTTTCGGCTTTTGAGAAGGTCAAAAAGAAAAGATTATCTCAAGAGATCTATAAAGTTTCAGCTTTTGAGAAGGTCAAAAAGAAAAGATGATCTCAAGAGATCTATGAAGTTTCGGCTTTTGAGAAGGAGATGACTGAGAGAAAAGAGTAATATCAAACGTAAAGAAGTGATAGGAAAAGTATAGGAAAAAGAAGAATTTCGGCAAGGCTAGGGCAGATTCGGCTATGGCAGACAAATGTGAAAAGAAAGAATGCTTAAGGGAGTTTTCGGCTTTTATTCAGAAAAGGAGGAAAAGAGAGAAAATGAAAACCCTAAATGCCGAAAATAAAGAAGAGAATGGGAGAATAAAACCCTAATGCCAATTTTAATTAAAATAGTTGGGCTTCATGCAACTTGAATTTGGGCCTCCTCAGTTGACGCCACTTCCCTGCTTTTAAGTGGCGCCACTTTGCCACAGGGCCACAAGCCCATTTGTATTTTAAAACACAGATAATCATATTTTAAGTCTTATCTTATCAGGCTTTCCACTAGAGTGTCCAAATAGAAAGTTCTAACTAAGACCTCGGCTCAACCTTGAGCCCAATCTGAACCCCTTAAACACTCTAATCAACACATTATGCGTAACACACAACAAATGCATAGCCCCACAATTTCAGGATGTTACATCTTCCCATAAATGAAATTCATATCTTTCAACATGAACAATATTTAGGATCCACCGGTCTGCGAAGGAGCTTCTCCGAACTGTTCAATACCGTCAAACTGAGTACTCTGAAATCTAAATCTATGATTTTTCGGTAACCATCAACGATGCCCCATGTAAGAGAAATTCTTCCCATTATATAACTATTGCGAACATGTTTGCGCAGCAAAACAAGGACAAGCATAACGTCCCTTGGTACTCCAACCAGATAAATTGGCATAGGCTGGGAAGTCATTAATAGTCCACATCAAAGCTGCATGTAAATTGAAGTTCTCCTTTCTCAGTACATCGTATGTCTCAACACCAGCCCATAATTGTTTTAACTCTTCAATAAGTGGCTGCAAATAAATGTCAATATCATTCTCGGGCCCTTTCTCTCCAGGGATAATCATAGACAAGATAAAGGATGATTGTTTCATGCAAACTCATGGAGGCAAATTGTAAGGAACAAGCACCATAGGCCAAGTACTGTACGCAGTGCTCATGATTTTGTAAGGGTTAAATCCATCAGATGCTAGCCCCAGCCTCACACTCCTAAGATCGCCTACAAAACTTGGAAATTTGGAGTCAAATGATTTCCAAGCTAAAGAATCTGCAGGATGCCTTAGCAATCCATCATCGGTTCGTCCATCATGGTGCCACGTCATTGACTCAGCTGTCTTCGACGACATGAAAAGCCTTTGAAGCCTTGGTATTAGCGGAAAATACCGAAAAATCTTAACTGGCTGCTTCCTTGACTGTGTATCGTTTTCATTCTCGTTACCATCCTATGTATTTCCATTCATCCAACGGGATTAACAGCATACATGACAGCACTACTGGTTTTTCCGGTCGCCCCAATACAACATGCAGTCATTTGGGCAACTATGAATTTTGTTGTAGCCAAGGCCCAAATCTTTGATCAATTTCTTCATGTCTTTGGAAGATTGAAGGATTTTCGCAAACAGGAACATTTCTCTCAAAAACTCTAACAACATTGTCAAAGAGTTTTCGGTCCACCCTCCCAAACATTTTAGGTGAAAAAGACGAATATAGAAAGACAATTTTGAAAATTTAGATCCCTCATACAGTTCTTCGTTCATTTTACCAAGTAACGAGTAGAACTTCACCGCTTCTTCATTTGGATGATCATCAGGTACACTTCTTCCCCTTTCGATGAAAGTATTTCCACCAAAATTGTAATCATCGGTTGCACCCAAGTCAGGTGGAAATGATTGCAAACCATCACCGCTCATATTAAATGCATCCCATAACATGCCATCCATGTCATCTTCTCTAACATTCTGATTGTATGCACTATAAGGATAACCCAGATTCATCGATGAAGAGGCTCCACTACACTCTCCATGGAGAATCCATTTTTTGTACCCCGAACAAAGCCATCAACAACTAGATGTTCGTAGAAAACTTCACGATAATGCTAATTGATATTGCAACACTTCTTAAACGGGCAAAGAATCATATTCTCTTGGCTTGCATTTTGAAGTGCAAAATTTAGAAAAGTTTTTAGTCCATATCGATAGCCGTTGCTTACCCTTGACAAATTCATCCAAGTTCTATCCATTTCATAGTTGTTGAAGTCTAAAGTTGACGGTAAATTACACGGGTAAGTTGTTTATCTATACAGGTATTATGTAAGTTATATAAATTATGTAAGTTATGAAGTTTGATCTTAAAATTATGTAAGTTATGTATTATGCAAGTTAAATAATTTGATGAAAGCTATGAAATTTGATCTTTAACCTATGTATTATGTATTATTAAGTTATCTGAGTTATGTATTATGTAAGTTATCTGAGTTATGTAAGTTATGTAATTTATGTATGTTATGTGAGTTATGTAAGTTATGTATATTATGTGAAAAAAACATAATATGGGTAACATAATAAAAGGAATGAGTAATTTACGTTTTAACCTAATATAAGCTTGTTGGTATGGGTTTGAAGTTTGAAGTTTTGTTTTTGGTTGGATTAGTATATAATAACCTTAAATAATAGTAGTAGCACATAAAAGAAAAAGAGAAGCATAGAGGATATCGGATCGAATCGGTTAATTGGAGTGAGAATTATTTGGAGTATTGGATTGGAGAAAGATATTAAATTAATTAAAAAAAACCCTCATGCATCCATAGATTAAAAATTGTCATAAACGGAGGTGGGATAAGTTCTACGATGTTGGGCATGTGTTAGATAAGAAACAGAAGAAAAGAGAACTTTTATAGCAAAAAGTATGAATTGGTTGGTTGGCACATATTCCACAAACAAAATTCAATGGCACATATTTAGCCATTTTAAATTAAAAAATTGAAGGTAAATATTTTAAATTAAATATTTGGCCATTTTATATTAAAATATATTTAAATAATGAAAAAAATAAAAAAAGAAATAACTTAACAAAGTAATTAATGAGTAACAAAATATAAAAATTTCAATTTTAAAAAGTTTTTAAATTATTTCTTTTAAAAAAAGAATTTATTTTTTATATTAAAACATATTTAAATAATGATCAATATTATTATTATATTGATAACAAAATATTTATAAGTTTGGAAAACATTGAAAATATTAAATAATAAAATCAAACGTTATTAATATGAAAAATTAGTAATTAGTAATTAGTAATAAACCAAAAAGCCATATAAATGTAAGTATTCTTTTAAAAAAATAATTTTTTTTAATTTATAAAACATTTATTGAAAATAAATACAATTAAATTCATTTTATTGAAAAGCTACTGCTATTATTAGCCCATAGGTTATTATTATGGAAGATAAAGTAAATAAAAGATGATGAATTCTTTAATATAATATATAATATGTAGTGACAAGAGCGCATGATTTTTTAGTACAATTATGGGAAAAAATAGTATGGAAATTATTGTATTATAAGTTAGATTTTTTTAATTAAAAAATGAATAATTAATTTATTTATTTCTTTATTTTATATACATACCTTTTAACAAATTTTAATTTCTATCATCTTAAATGCATGATTTTAGTCATTTTATTTTACAAATTTAAAAATTTAGGTCTCATTATTATTATTATTATTATTATTATTATTATTATTATTATTATTATTATTATTATTATTATTATTATTTGTTAAATTAAAGTTAATCAGAAACGTAGTTTTTATATTTTTAAATTTAACAACAATAAATTTAACAAAAAAAAGTATAATAATTAAATTTAAATTTTTAAAAATATAAAAAATTTATAACATATTTTAACAATTAACTTTTATATTTTATTTATGTTATTTTTTATCGTACCGTACCTTAAATTTTAAAAAAATAATACATGGGAGCTTGTCAAAAATCTAAGCGGCATGATTAGACAGCAATTTGGAGGTTGCTCAAACATTATTAATAATAAACAGCAATAATAAACAGCATATATACCAACATTATTAATAATAAACAGCAATAATAAACAGCAATTTGGATAGAAATTCTTTAAGATTCACCATACGTGGCATTGTTACACCTAGGGAGGATCCGTTATATCTTACAATGAGATATAAGGCAACCCGTTAGGTTTCCAGCCGATATACTTTGAATCGTTTATTTTATTGGACAGCAATATAATAAACAATATATATACCAACATTATTAATAATAAACAGCAATTTGGACAGAAATTCTTTAAGATTCATCATACGTGGCATTGTTACACCTGGGGAGGATCCGTTATATCTTACAATGAGATATAAGGCAACCCGTTAGGTTTCCAGCTGATATACTTTGAATCTTTTATTTTATTGGACAGCAATATAATAAACAGCATATATACCAACCAAGCAGGATAATAAACAGCAATTTGGACAAATTCATCATGATATAACAGTTACTGATTAGAATTCTGAACTAAAACGTACCTTAATTGTAACACCCCAAACCCGGCCCAAACACCACGACTGGATCTGGCATGTCACTAAGAAGATTTAGTAAAACATGTCGCATTTTTGGAAAACATTTGTCGAGTTTAAACATTTATACCGGAAAACTTAATGATTTGATAATTTATAAAAGATATACATTTTATATGTTGCCTTTATGAATTAGAAACCGAAATTTAGTACATGCCCTAGTTTATATTTTTCGCCGAAATTAAGTGTCCAATAATAGTAAAAACCCCAAAAGAAAGCCCAGAGTATAAGGCTAGTGGCCCATGGCCTTATTACAATAAAATATAAAACCCAAAATAATTTAACATATTGAAGGAAAATTTAAATAAATGGCGTCCTTGCTGTAACAAATCGAACTCTTGCATGGCCACCTTGCGCTCCCCTCCAGCCTGGCCTGATGCACTAAGTGCTACCTGTAAAAAAATGTTAAATAATAGGGTGAGTCACTGGACTTAGTGTGCAACCCTCGCGCACCATCAGACTGGGCCTTAGCCCCAAAGAACAGATAACAAAATATAATATATCAGGAATTAATATCAGGAATTATGCAAAGCCCAACCCAATCCTAGGTTTCCATCCGCTACACACCACCCTTACCTGCCAATCACACCATTGGGGATTTCTACAATCAACCCACACCGCTACACACCATCTATGGCAGTCATGCTGCAGTAAGCTGCTTATCGTCAGATCATGGCAATAGCCACTACAACAGATCATGGCAAAAGAAACCACTACAACAGATCATGGCAAAAGCCACTACAACAGAACACTTCCCTTTTCATCAATCACCCAACCCCGTGCAATCACAGAAATCGGCGTACATGTTTATCATATCAAATCAACAGAACCATTCACTTTAGAATGACAGAGATCACTAACCTGGTGATTAGCCTTTACCTTCCTCGGGTTTTCAATAGCCATGCTGGAATTTCGGCATTTAACAGAATATAACAGATTTATAAACATATACTAACAAGCAATCCAAATGGTGTGAGAATGTTACACACCTGATAACACGTAGCACTACTCTCTATGTCGATACCCTCACTAATCAGATCTACTGCCTTTGTCTACAACTTTGCTCAAAAGCCGGAAGAACGTGAAGATAAGGCATCTCCTATATTCGGCCAAAGGTTAGTGTTTTACCCGAGTTATATGTTTAAATTAATAGATCTCCTTACCTTGAAATCCCGAAAGTAATACGATCCGAGTGCTACTGAACTCTAGCTTAGAAATCTAAGCGATTGAATCCCCTTCAAATCCCAGAATGCCACAAATGAGAGAAAACACTCGATTAGTTAACCATATAGCCATTCGGCTAAGATCTCTAAAAGCCAGAAAAAGATTGAAATCTCGCGAATCGACACTTACCTTTAGTTTTCTTCAAGATTCGGCCCAAGTAGACACCACAGAAGGAATTCGGCAGTCACAGGAGATGAGATCTAGGGATTTTGGCTTTAAAGAAAATCCCGAAAGAGATGTACAAGAGGGAGATTTCGGCTACAAGAATAAACAAGAGTGTAGTTTCGGTTTTTAGTGAATGGGAGAAGAATAAAAATGGAGATCAGAAGATTCGGCTAAAAGGAAATTTTCAAAGAAAGAAGACAGGGTGAGGGAGGTGGTGATTTTCGGCTTTTGGAAGAGAAAAGATGAAGAAAGAAAACAAAAGAGATGGCCCTCAAATTTTCGGCACATCTTTAGCCTATACTCAACCGATTTTCCCCCTCTCCTGTGTTTGATTTTCGGCCAACACTAGCCTTCCTGATAGATCCTCATCCTATCCCTTACCCCTATCAAAACACCCATCCAAAAGAGGTTTAATTATCGCCAACTCTTCCCTCCTTTATCAGCACATATTAAAACAATAAAACTCCTATAATTTAGCCTTGTTGTCGTCCCCCCTAGCTCCTCTATAAGTGTCGAATTTGGCCCAAAAACATGGGCCTCAAGTGGCCAAAACTTGAGCCCCTCAATCCACTAGTGACGCCACCCCATGCTCCTTTGTAGCGCCACCAACCTTTGGGCCATAAGCCCATTTTGTCATTTAAAACACAGAACTACCCTTTAAAGTGCTAGAGTGTCTACACAAAAATTTAGTCAAGGCCTCAGCCCATTCTTGAGCCCAATTTGGACCCCTAACCCTTAATTTAATATTTTAAGCATACATCACATAAAATGCACAGGTCCAATAATTTGGGATGTTACAGTTCTACCCCCCTTAAAATAAATTTCGGCCTCGAAATTTACCTGATCAGAAAATATGGGGATACTGCTGTCACATAATCCTCTGGCTCCCATGTCGCTTCCTCCGCGCCGTGGTTCCACCACAAAACCTTGACCAAAGGGACGGACTTCCTCCTCAACACCTTTACGTCTCGATCCATGATTTGCACTGGCTCATCCTCAAAGGACAAGTCTGGCCTTACTTCAATTTCTTCCACTGGCACAATGTGCGATGGGTCAGAACGATAACGTCTTAGCATCGAGACATGAAACACATCATGTATTCGCTCCAACTCTGGAGGCAACTCCAGTCGATACGCCACTGGGCCCACACGTTTTAGTACCCGATAAGGTCTAATAGACCGGGGACTTAGCTTGCCTTTCTGACCAAACCTCATTACCTTCTTCCACGGTGACACTTTCAAAAGGACTTGATCTCCCACTGCAAATTCCAACTCCTTCCGCTTAAGATCCGCATAAGATTTCTGTCGATCAGATGCTTCCTTCAACCGAGCCCGAATTAATCTAACTTTCTCTTCCGTCTCCAACACTAGTTCTGGACCCAACACCTGACGCTCACCCAATTCTGTCCAACAAGTAGGAGTACGACATCTTCGTCTGTAACGCTTCATAAGGCGCCATCTGAATACTAGATTGATAGTTGTTATTGTACGCAAATTCCTCCAAGGGTGAATACTCCTCCCAACTACCCCTAAAATTGATGATGCAACCCCTTAGCATATCCTCCAAAATCTGTATTACCCTCTCAGACTGACCATCAGTCTGCGGATGAAAAGCGGTACTAAAGTCTAACCTTGTTCCCATTACCTGATGCAGAGCCTTCCAGAATCGTGACGTGAATCTAGGGTCTCTATCTGATATGATCGACACAGGTACACCATGTAGTCTCACCACCTCAGCCACGTACAGATTGGCCAACCTTTGCAGAGAATAATCAACACGAACAAGTATGAAGTGAGCAGACTTCGTCAACTGATCAATAATCACCCAAATCGAATCCTTCTTAGTGGGCGTAAGAGGTAACCCACTAACAAAATCCATCGTGATTCTTTCCCATTTCCACTGCGGAATCCTTACCGACTACAACAACCCCAAAGGCAACTGATGTTCCGCTTTCACCTGCTGGCACGTCAAACACTTACTCACGAATTCCGTTATCTCTCACTTTAGACCTGGCCACCAGAATTGTTCTCGTAAATCCCGATACATCTTAACCCCTCTAAGATGCATAGCGTAAGGGCTACTATGCGCCTCCTAAAGAATCATCTGCCTTAACTCCATATCCTTTAGCATACAAACTCTCTTACGAAAACACAGGACTCCATCACCATTCAAACTATAGTCCTCTCCTTCACCACTTCGCACTTGCCGGAGTCGAGCACTCAAGACATCGTCTAGAAGCTACTTTTCTTTGATCTGACTAGTCCACACTGGTCTCACTTGGAGTTCAGCTACCAAACTGCCATCCTCATACAGACTAAGATGAGCGAACATCGCCCTTAAATCCGCTATCGCCTTCCGACTCAACGCATCCGCCACCACATTAGCCTTGCCCGGATGATATTCAATCGAGCAGTCATAGTCCTTCAAAAGTTCAATCCACCTATGCCGTCTTAGATTCAACTCCTTCTGGGTAAGGAGATACTTCAGACTCCTATGGTCGGTGTAAATAACAGACTTCTCCCCATACAGGTAATGTCTCCAGATCTTCAGAGCGAACACTACTGCAGCCAATTCTAAATCATGCGTGGGGTAGTTCAACTCATGCGGTCTTAATTGTCGAGACTCATAGGCAACACCTTTCCATCTTACCTCAACACACATCCTAAACCCATGTGTGACGCATCACAGTAGACGGTAAACTCTTTTCCCGCCTCTGGCTGAATTAACACTGGCGCTTCCGTCAAGATTCTCTTCAGCTTCTCAAAGCTCTCCTGCTGTTTGTCGGTCCATACAAACGATACTCCCTTCCTCAACAACTTAGTTAAAGGTGCCGCTATCAATGAGAACCCTTCAACAAACCTTCTGTACTACCCGGCCAATCCCAAGAAACTTTGAACTTCCGCCACAGACTTCGGCGGTTTCCAATCCAATACGGCTTCTATCTTCCGAGGGTCCACCCTAATTCCCTCTGCGGCAACTACATGCCCTAAGAAAGTCACTTCCTTCGGCCAGAACTCACACTTACTGAACTTTGCGTACAACTACTTCTCCCTCAGAATTTGCAACACCACACGAAGATGTGCATCATGCTCCTCCTCGGACTTGGAGTAAACCAGGATATCATCGATGAACACTACGACGAACCGACCAAGATACGATTGAAATACCCGGTTCATCATATCCATAAATGTCGCTGGCGCATTCGTCAACCCGAACGGTATCACCAAAAATTCATAATGACCGTACAGAGTCCAAAACGCCGTCTTATGAATGTCTCCTTCCTTTACCCTTAACTGATGATATCCCGACCTTAAGTCAATCTTAGAAAAGACCGAAGCTCCTTTGAGCTGATCGAACAGATCGTCAATTCTCGGCAGCGGGTACTTGTTCTTAATTGTTAACTTATTCAGTTGACGGTAGTCCACACACATACGCATGGATCCGTCCTTCTTCACGAATAGGACCGGCGCTCCCCACGGAGACACACTCGGTCGAATAAAACCTCGATCCAACAGTTCCTGAATCTGAGCTTTGAGCTCCACCAGCTCTTTCGGTGCCATTCGGTAAGGAGCAATGGACATCGGAGCCGTACCTGGATGTAGCTCTATTCCAAACTCCACTTCGCGATCTAGGGGTAATCCTGGCAGCTCCTCAGGGAAAACATCCACAAAATCCTTTACTGTTCTTACCCCATCGACAGTCACCTCCTTAGCATCTAAAGCACTGATAAAAGCTAGAAATGCATTACATCCTTTCCGCATCATCTTAATCGCCTTCAATGCAGATACTACGTTGGACAAATAATCCTTTCTTTCTCCTAGCACAACCACCTCCCCGCCTTCCGGGGTACTCAACACCATACGCTTTGTCTCACAATCCAACTTAGCACGATGCTTAGTCAACCAATCCATTCCCATAATGAGGTCAAACTCCCCAAATGGTAATTCCATTAAGTCAGCCGCGAACACTACGCCTTGAGTCTCAAAAGGTACGTTCCTAAACAGTTTGTCCACTACCCTAGATTGTCCTAAAGGACTAACCACTGTCATCTTCCTAGTAGTTGTTTCAGAGTCTATACTTAGGGTCTCAGATACCGAACATGCAACATAGGGTCTCAGACACCACAGAAGGAATTCGGCAATCACAGGAGATGAGATCTAGAGATTTCGGCTTTAAAGAAAATCCCGGAAGAGATGAACAAGAGGGAGATTTCGGCTACAAGAACAAACAAGAGTGTAGTTTCGATTTTTAGTGAATGGGAGAAGAATAACAATGGAGATCAGAAGATTCGGCTAAAAGGAAATTTTCAAAGAAAGAAGAAAGGGTGAGGGAGGTGGTGATTTTCGGCTTTTGGAAGAGAAAAGATGAAGAAAGAAAACAAAAGAGATGGCCCTCAAATTTTTGGCACATCTTAAGCCTATACTCAACCGATTTTCCCCCCTCTCCTGTGTTTGATTTTCGGCCAACATTAGCCTTTCTGATAGATCCTCATCCTATCCCTTACCCCTATCAAAACACCCATCCAAAAGAGGCTTAATTATCTCGAACTCTTCCCTCCTTTATCAGCACATATTAAAACAATAAATCTCCTATAATTTAGCCTTGTTGTCGTCCCCCCTAGCTCCTCTATAAGTGTCGAATTTGACCCAAAAACATGGGCCCCAAGTGGCCAAAACTTGAGCCCCTCCATCCACTAGTGACGCCACCCCCTACTCCTTTGTAGCGCCACCAACCTTTGGGCCATAAGCCCATTTTGTCATTTAAAACACAGAACTACCCTTTAAAGTGCTAGAGTGTCTACATAAAAATTTAGTCAAGGCCTCAGCCCATTCTTGAGCCCAATCTGGACCCCTAACCCTCAATTGAATATTTTAAACATACATCACATAAAATGCACAGGTCCAATAATTTGGGATGTTACATTAATAATTTCAAGAAGATGGTCTACTCCACTCTCACCAAGAAACAAGGGCTGCAGTCAGAAATACAAACAACATTAACTCACTAATACTTTAAATAAAAAACAGAAAATAAAAAAAACATTAACTGAATGATGAAAAATTATAAATAACTATACTGGATATAAATGTCCAGTACGTTGTTGTCGGAAAAGAAGAAAAAGAAAAAGAAACCATCCTTAATGTTCTCAAACATGAATGGAAATGGGGTTGAAGAATGGCAAGAAGATGCATTCATTAAGAAAGAAAAGTAGATATTGTTTCACCTATTAATTAGTTTACTTGCATTTTAAATTGGCCAAATGTTCTTAGAAACAATGCAAACTTAGATTGATTCTCTTCGTTCTAATTCAAAATTAAAGTGCAACTTAGATTGATTACCTCTCATTATTTTCCAGTATATATATATATTCTTGATCTATGCTCTGTGAATGTGGCTTTCAATCCTTTATGACATCAAAGAACATGGTTGAATTTCTTTAACTAGAATTTACCAAATGCAGTTCATTTTTATTAGTTCTAGTCATGATTGGATTTCTGTACATCATAAATCTTTATTTGTGCCTGCCCTATATTTTATTTCATCTAAAAAGGGCAGCACTCAAAAAAGTTTCTTTCGTGATGATTCTAACATTCATGACATTGCATCTTTTATCCTTTTAAAGCCTTTGGCTACATTCAGTGTGATAATGACACCTTTATTATAAAAAGGAAAATTAAGCAGTATAAATCAGTATAAATAAATGAATATCTCTGATTAAGCAGTATTGGTGCAAGTATTGGTGCAAATGAATATAAATCAGAAAAATGAATATAAATAAGAATAATAATGATTTTATACCTGTTAAGTTATTACCACCAAATCCAATCCAACAGTTGCAGGAGCAGTAGGAAGCAGTAACTGAAATACAAACTGCATTGTCGCATGCAACATAAAAAATTTAACATCCAACTCTAGAAGCTAAACAAAACAACTGCAATTAACCCCCTACAAGAAATAAAGATGCTAAGTTGCATGAACAAGATAATAACATTAATGCCAGAAGTACCTCAATTGTACTGCTGTACCTATCTATGTGGTAAATATATTGCCAGTTGAACGAACACAAGCAAAGATGTTTCACTGCATTGCAAAGTGAAGAGTACAGGGCCAAACAGGTGTCTTTGATGGGCTTACCCTACATGTGAAACAGCCAACATAATCACAATTTTTAGGGAAAGTTTTGAATCTTATAACCAAAAAAACATGTAAAGACATGAGCTGCAATAGCACTTTCGGCCTGCAGGAGAGGCAAAATAAAGCAAAAATATATTTCTCAAACATTGCATCAAAGCAAATTTACTAGTTTACAAGTAAAGCCAACAGTATGAGACAGTTCAGTAAATAAGTTGCAGCACGGTAATTTAATGACAATCACTAGGAAAAATAATGTGGCCGTGTGGGATCAAGAAGTTGGGGATTAGAAATTAGGAGTTAGGGATTAGAAATCGGGGATTAGAATGAGGAAATTATTGATATTTTCTAACTTCAGACTAGTTAGTTAAAGGATCATATGTCTAATTAATTGTTTCCTATATTATAGTCAGAAGTTAAAAAAACGCAAGTAAAATATAGCAAAATTCTATTACAATTAAAAGGGATTGCATAACTATAACAACAAAACAAAAGAATAAAAATGATTCTATACATGTTAAGTTATTACCACCAATCCGTATGAGGGAAATAAGGTTTCCAATCACTAATGGAATTTCACCTAAAATATATATAATTAAAATCGTCAAAATTTACTAGTGTTTGTTACCATCCCAAGTAACATGGATTCACAAATATCTATCAGAGATGATTTATTACATACCCAATCAATTTAAAACATAGTCAATAAATAATAAAAGCAGCAGATGGAAGACGATGTATCAACTCAACCAAAACTGGAATAGAACTACATGCCGAGAATCAAACAAATAAAATTTGGGGGACGACATACAAAATGCTAAAAAACAATAAATAAATACCTGATGGGGGAAGTAATCAATTTGGGGAAGTATTTTGCCTAATTGGGTAATACCTTTTTCATAAGTAAATGTTAAATATTTTTTTAAACACTTGCTTACTATTTGCAGCAGAATTATAGCAATGGAAGCCTGCAACCACGAGAAAGATAAACACTCATTTTTTACCAAGCTAAACATGAACCTAAGCTGAAAAAAAAACATAATTAATTAAAATAAAAAAATTAAATAATATATAAACTAAGAAGATTACTAAGAAGATTACCATGGTGACTTAAATACAATATTAAAATTACTAAAAAGATTGTAGGATGATTCCAAAACAGTACTACAATATTATTATGAATTTCAGACTTTATAAAAAATTTTCTTCCAAAATTTTGGGAAATTGCTTAGAATTGTAATTAAATTAAAAAAAACTCTTGTATTTGTAAACCTTAGAGTATAAAAGATTTTAATACTTAATATCTTAGGTCATGATTCTATTCAATTCATGGCATCTCCCCAAATTTCCTTAATAAATTGCCTTAACCTCATAAAAATTTAAGTAAAATGTTGTGTCTTAAACAAGATTGACTGCATTTCAAGTTGTTTGAGCATGATTAAAGTTCAGAGTTACTCAAACACTAATTAGATATGCATATACAAATAAAAAGCATGCATGTTGTTTCAAGTCTTCATGTATTACATCCTAGCATCCTCCAAATATAAGGAAGAAAAATTCGAAAAAATTAGATATTTTAGACTTATGATACTTATTATTTTATTCTTTCTTAAATTCATCAAAACCTTTTACATAAAATAGAGACTCTTTTATAATCTAATACACAATTCACAATATCAATGATATAACCCTAGCTGTCACTAAATCACAGATAAAGTGACAAAGGGCATAAGTTTAAGTCTTTCGATTAATATCAGTCTCAAATTCAATGGATGAACAACCTCAACCCACTAAACCATATATATAAACCATAACCCTACCTGAACTAAGGGCTAGTTTGGCAATGCTTTTAAAAAGTGCTTTTGAAATGTGTTGTGGAAAAGTACTTTTCAGAAGTCCTTTTGAAAAGTTTGCTTTAAAATTTAAGTGTTTAGCATTGCTGTCTAAAAGTGCTTTTGAGAAATAAAATGTCCATTTTAGACATGTTATTATCAAGTAACAAATATACATTTAAATAAAATTTAAATTAGTTAATATTATTATATTTCAATAAGAATATAAAAAAATTACTATAACTTGTTAATATTTTAATATATGAAATATAAATTTTAAATATTTTAAGTAATAAATATTAAATACTTATAAAATTTAATTGGAATATATAAACTACATTTTAAATATTTAAATATAACCATTAAATATTTGTAATTAATATTTTAAAAATTATTTTTTATTTTTAATTAATGAATTTAACACATTTGTAATTAAGTACCACGAAAAAAAAGAGAAAATACTATGTTATTAGAGGGGTGAAAAAGTAATTAAGCACTAAAAGTGCTTTTGAGAGGGGAAAAGCTAAAAATTTTAGCTTCTCCTTTTCAGAAGTGCTTTCCAAAAGCACTTCTGAAAAGCTAAAAATTTCAGCCAAAAGCAGCTTGTTCTGCACAGCTTTTCTTCCAAAAGTGCTTTTGGAGCCAGAAGTGCTTTTTAAAAGCAATGAAGAACTGGCCCTAAGTATTCCTAGAATCCTGCTTATTTTTCACAGTTTAAAACACAAGAACTTCTTTTAACATGAAATTGCAGCTGACTTTAACAAAATTATACAAGATCTTCAACTTTCTTAGACTATTGCCTCTTCATATTTCTTTTTTTTTTTTTAAAAAAATAAACCTCCTATACAATGTCTTCAACTGTGGAAATTTAGGATATCTAACTTATTAAAAAATATATATTTCCCTTTATACAAGTACAACAAATAGGTTTAATTAAGTTGTTGTTCTTTAAAAAAAACCAAGTAACAGAAAGGGGGTTATCACCTGAGTTTGCATCAAACTCGTAAAAAAGATCAAAACATATTTTTTGAAAAAAAATGGCTAAATCAATAACATAAACTAATACTAATACACAAATATCAGTAAATACCCTAACACTAACCTTCAACTGTTTTCTTCAACCCCAAAGCCAACTTCTAAAACCCTTGCCTTTGTTAATCCGATTTTCTATAGATAGGAAATCAATGGCCGGTAGGAAGGGTGAACTTTAGGGATTTGAAATTGGGGAAAAATGGGCTATTACTATAGGGATTTCGGATGTTGAATGGGGGAAAAGGGGTGATAATACTTAGGGATTTAGGAGTAGGGAAAAGGGGGGAAATGAACAAGGCAGAACGAAATGGGAAACACTGTAAGTGTTATCGTGTGAGTAAAAAACAAGACAGCAAAACGACATTGTTTTGCCCAAAATAAATTAACATTTGCGGTGTTTTTACTCAAAGCGCCGCTAAAAGGGAAACCTATTGCAGCGTTTACCAAAATGCCACTAAAAATCTAATAAAACGGCGCCACTTTGTTTAAAACATAAAAAACGCCGCTAATGCCTTTACAAATTAAAATTATTTAATATATAAAATAAAAACAATATAAATTAAAAGACAATCAATTATATACCCAAAAACTTTAAAATTATTTTAAATAATAGTATTTTAATTTTTTCATTTAAATAAATATTTTTTTAAAATTTAAATAATATTTAAAAGAATTAGATAAAATTTGAAATCTTGAAAATTATTTAAAATTTGAAATTATTTAATATATAAATTAAAAACAAATTAGTCATATACCCAAAAAACTTTAAATTTATTTTCATAATAGTATTTCAAATTGTTAACATATATTTTTCACACAAAATACCCTAACCCCTGTCCCATTAACTCTAAAACCCTAACCTCCGTTCTCTTAACCCTAAACCCTAACACCAAACATATAAACCAAGAACCCTAAAACCCTAAACCCTAATCCCTAATCCATAACCTTAAACCCTAAACCATTAACCCCTAAACCCTAAACCTTAAACCCTAACCCCTTAAATCCTAAACTCTAAACTCTAAACCCATAACCTTCTAAACTTATAAACCTTAAACCCTAAACCCTAAACCCTCGACACTAAATCCCTAAACCATAAACACTAACTCTTAAACCCTACACTTTAAACTTGCCTAAACCCACTAAACCACTAAACCGTAAACACTACACCCTAAACCCTATACCATACACCACACACACTACACACTACATCCTAAACCTTAAACCCCTAAACTATAAACACTGCACTTTAAACACTATACACTCTAAACCCTAAACACTAAACCATTGAACCACTAAATTATAAACACTAATGCTGAGTTTTTTTTTCAATTTTTATATTGATAGCAAAATGGGGCGAATAAAATAGCTATTTGCGGCGTTTTCTTTAAAAACGACGCTATTTCTATACATGCAGCGGCGTTTATGGAAAAAAAACGCCACTATTTTATTTTTATATTGATACCAAAACGGCGCCGTTTTATTTAAAAATAAAATAATTTTTTGCGGCGTCGCCGCTATTGCTATACCTTTAGTGGCGTAAACGCCATTAATGCTGAGTTTTTTTTTCAATTTTTATATTGAAACCAAAACGGCGTCGTTTTAATTTTAAATATAATAGTTTTAATAGATTTTTGTGGCATTTTAGGAAAAGCACCACTAAAAGCTCATATTTGTAGCGGCATTTTTAAGGAAGCGCCGCTAAAAGCTCGATCTTTAGCGGCGCCGTTTTAATTTTAAATATAATAGTTTTAATAGATTTTTGTGGCATTTTAGGAAAAGCACCACTAAAAGCTCATATTTGTAGCGGCATTTTTAAGGAAGCGCCGCTAAAAGCTCGATCTTTAGCGGCGTTTTTGGTGAAGCGCCGCTATTGCTCAGATTTATAGCGGTGTTTTTAAGAAAGCGTCGCGAAAAGCTCGATTTTTAGCGGCGTTTTTGGGGAAGCGCCGCTATTGCTCAGATTTATAGCGGCGTTTTTAAGAAATCGCCGCTATTGTTCAGATCTATAGCGGCGTTTTTTGGGAAGCGCCGCTAATGCTCGGATCTATAGCGGCGTTTGTTAAAAAAACACCGCTATTGCTCCTTTTTAGCGGCGTTTGGCACAGAAACGCAGCTATTGCTCAACTTTTTGCGGTGTTTCAAAACGCCGCTAATGTATAATATTTGCGACATTTTTAATTAAAACACCACGAAAAACGCCGCTAAAAGCCTGTTTTGGTGTAGTGTCTTTACCTATTTATTCATATAATTATGGTTTTATTTTATTATAATTTCAAAACTTAATTTAAAAAACATGAATATTTGATACACTGTCAGTGGAATAAAGAACTCCACAAGTGGATTTAGGATGATGCCACTTGTTTTAAGGTGTAATAAATGATAGTCATAAAACTAACCAAAAATTTGACTAAGGCAAGTGTACCAATCAATTAATAGTATAGTTACGGTGAGCAAATATATCGTTTCCACAAGGACTACAAGTACTAGTAATTACCGTCTTTCTATTATTTAATCGAATAATTCAAATGATCGATTAAAACTAAAATTAACAAATTTAATTAACTAACGAACGCGACAAAGAACAAAACACGAAAATAATCGAATAACAACCTAGAAACGAAACAATACCTAGGTAAGAATCCGCCTAGATTTTATCTGTCACTATCAGTTTAAATTACGCAATTTCTTTACTTAGCACATTAATTAGTAGAAATCCCTAAATTATGCTAATATTTCTTTCGAGCATAAAAGCAACTAACTCTAAGTTGATTAATTGAAATTTATTTCTAATTAAAACCCCTATTATCGCATTAACTCATGCTATGGATTCCCCTATTAGATTTGACTCAAATCTAATAGATTTATGTCGTCATATTTCTAGGATTGCATGTAACTCCACTCAATTATAAAAGATATAATCTTAAACAAGATTTATTTAACCACCGATTTAAGCACATCGAATATGGATTAATACTCTAGAAATATCAAACCAAGAATTAAGCACACACAATTGAGAACAAAGAAACTAAATATTTATTGTGTAAACAGAAATCAAACAACAGAATTCATCATAGGATTCATCTCCCCTAGGTATTTAGAAAATTAGTTCATACTCGAAAAGAGAAAAATCAAATATACAGTATAACCAAAAGAATAAAAGAAACTCATGATAATTTCCTAAGAAATCAACTGGAAATATTCAATCTTGACAGAAATCTACTTCAAAGTCGACTCCAATGGTGTTTTTCGAGTTGTTTTCTTGAGTATTCTTTTACGGCTCCCTCATATCTTCTTATTTTTGTCATATATATGTCGTAGAATGTTCAAAAAAAACCTAAAAATCATGATTTTCGGCTATTCAGTACGCAATCCCATGAAATCGACATGGCCTACCACACGCCTGTGTGGTCTTGCCATGTGAAAAGGTGCAACCCATGTGGCTCCTTCAGCTTGTTCTGGCACTCTAATTTTCACTCGTTTTTCGCTTCTTTTACTCTCAAATGCTCTATCAAGCATTAAAACGTGAATTTAAAGGATTAAAAGTATAAAATTCGCAATTAACATCAGATAATCACCTAAAACGCACTAAGAATGAAGTTAAAACATGTTACTTTTAGCACTTATCGATAAAATAATTAAAAAAGAAACTTGACATCATCATAAATATCTGGTTGTGGAGTTTTTTTTTTATTCCACTGTCAGTGGACAAAATAATTACTCTTAAAAAAACTCTCAACAAAAATTATTAAACTTAGGGAAAATATGTGGTACACTGCTAGACTCTATTAGCAGGGTTAGTATTAGGGTTAGAGGCTGGCAAGTATCCTATAAGAGTATAGTAAAAAAATAAATATTTAAAGAAAAAGAAACATGACAAATTTTTAAGGTTGCTTGTAGAATAAAAAAGAGTACACTGGCTACGTACCAAATATTCACCCTTAAACTTATTATTAAAATTTAAAAAAATTGCAAACACATGTAAAAAATAATTAGAAAAAATAAAAATTTTGATATTCAATTATGGATGTTATTAAAAAACCATAATTAAAAATTAAAATGAAATTTAAAATTACAGTTACAAATAAATTGAATAATTTAGTATACTGTAAAAAATAAAAAACATTTTTTAAAAAGAACTATTTTATTGCACATTTTATTTTATTTAGAAAAATCATACAAATAAGTTTTAATTATAACAAAAAAAATTGTAATTTGTGTAGGGCCCAATTTTTAGCCCTGAGCCCAATAAACCAGTCCAAAATTGCAGCCCCAAAATACAAACCCAATTAAATACCAGATTTTACATTTAACCCAAATACACATTGAAGCCCACATTCTAAAAACTAACCCAAACCCTAAAGCCCACAACCTAAAAAATTTTAGAAACCCTAGCAGCCACTGTTTTGCGCCGCCGCCAGCAGCCCCCAACGCCACGTCACCCCGTACCTCCGCATCATGCGCCCCTCCGCGACGTGCCCTCCTCCACCACGTCTCCTATGCACCTACAAAATAGGAAAACTGGTTGTAAATAAAAGGCTATAAAAGCCACACATAAACATGTAAAGAGGGGACTACGATTTTTTAGAGAATACGAGAATAATACGAGATCAAAAAAGGAAAAGGTTTCATTTCTGTTCTCTTTTTTTTGAATTGATTCTTCTATTTTTTTAAGTTTCTTTTTCTTTTTTATACACAAGGGTTTTAAAATAGATTTTTTTTTAAAAAAAAGGGGGAAAAACTTACATTTTTTGAAGTTCAGGCCACCGTGCGCAGTGGCAGAGGCACGGCGGCAACCGGACGGAAGCCCTACTGGAGCCCTCGCCTGAGATCGGGCTGGAGAGAGGAGAGAAATTTTAGGTTTTTTTTTTGAAGGAAGGAGAAAAGTGATTTTTTTTTCAAATAAATTTGGCTTATATAGCCACTTAAAACGACGTCGTTTTGGCTTGGGTCTTTAAACCCCAAAACGGTGCCGTTTCAACCTTACCCGCGTGTTGACCCAACCCGCTAGAGGGATCCGCGTGTTTTCTTGCAGAAGGGCTATTTGTGCTTTTAGCCTTTCCACTTTTTCAGTCTATTACAATTAAGTTTGTTTTATTTTTAATTTTGCCCGATAATTTACTTCGGCTTTCAATTGGGTCTCCCCTAATGCTGTGCGTTTTGGAGGGAGGGAATATTTTCCCCTTTAGTCCCTCCATGTTATTCGCGCATTCAAATAGGTCCCCTTTTTTTACATATTTTTTTAATTCGCCCCAAATTTTTATTTTAAGTTTAATTTCGTTGTAACACCCCAAACCCGACCCATGCGTTTCGACCGGATCTGGCATGTCACTGCTTGTACTTTGAAAACTTTTGCTTTGTTGGTTTTTGAAATTGTGAGTTTATTAGACAATATTTAAGTAAATAAGCGGCATTTAAAAAAAATAACCTTGTATTAATTATTATTAAGTATAAATAAACCTTATCATAAAATTCATAAGTTGCTTAACATTGTAAACTCATAAGTTGAATAAAAACTAGGGGCCTTATTACAAAAATATTCCCATAATGAAAAAAAAATAAAAAAAATAACTTAAAGAAACTCCAAATTAACTTGTTAAAAGAAACTTGATGGCCCCTCGAGTCTGTCTCGTCTCCCATGTCTACGATCTACTGTTCATCTGGAAGAGTAGAGAAAAGGAAAGCGTGAGTCACAAAGACTCAGTGTATAAATCTCAAAACACACATTGACCTGAGCCCACAAACACATTATGGGCCCTGGCCCATACAGGAAGGCATCAATCATAATCACATAATAACAATAAAGAATGAATAACCCGACCCATCCTAGGTTTCCATCCTCTACACACCATCCCTGTAACATCCTAGATTAGGGGTTATGCGTTCGTGCGTAATTCATGAGATAGTGGGCTCAGTGGGTGTGTTGGATGTGTTCTGAGGAGTTTTAGGAACCCTAAGATGTAAGGAAATGTATGGAAATGTAAGGAAATGTATGGAAATGTAAGGAAATGTCTTGTCTTGGAAATGTAAGGAAATGATTTAGAAATGATTCAAAGAGGAAAGTAAACATTTCGGGAAACTTGGAAATGTAAGGAAATGTTAAGTTTAAAGGAGGCAAACGAAAATTTTTGGAAACTTGGAAATGTAAAGAATGTGAAGTTTTAAGGTTTAAAAAGAGGAAATTAAGGCAAGGTGGCCTTAAGAGAAAAAGTATGTGAAATTTGACACACAAACGGGCTTGGAAAGTGGCTTGGAGATGCCACTTAGGGCCTCTGGAAATGGCGCCACATGCAAGGGTGTTGGGCCTGAGTTCGAGTCACATGGGTAGCAAATAAAAGAAATTTTATTTTTGCTTCCAGAAGCACAGAGGTGGACGGCAACAAGGCTCTTAAAAGGGGAGTTTTATTCTCTTTAAATTTCGGCTAAATAGAAGGATAAATGATGATTTATCTTAAATTATTTTCAAGGAGATAATAAGGGATTATTCTTTTAATAAAGTGATAATTAAAAGGATAAAGCTATCAAATAGTGGTGGCCAAGTAAGGGACTCTAGCCTAGTAATTTTGGCTATAAAAGGAAGAGTAAGGCTATTCTTCATTCATTCTTTTCTCTTCAAGAAAACCTCTGCCGAAATTCTCTAAAGTTTCTCCTCTTCTCTCTGCCGAATTCTCTCTGCCATTTTCTCTTTTTCTCTTTTCTTTTCTTCTTTTATTACAAACACAATCAAAAGCCGAAGATACCAATAGCCCTAGTCGATTTCTCACTAAGCCTCAAGAGCCGAAATTGTTATCCACATCAAAGCCATAGCCGAATACTGCTAAGGGTTCAAGCAAGAGTTTCATCAAATTCTTCAGTAAGGGTAAGATTAGGTTAGATTCTCATTCTATTTCTTTTAAGGCTGTCGAAATTAAGATTCTAATACCCTTAATATCTGTTGTCGAAGAGATCTTTCGGGATTTACTAAGTGTCGACTACAAGGAAGGAGAAGTTCTTTTCCCGAAGGCACCATAAGCCGCGTGTTCCCTAGTTATTCGGTGAGTTTCGGGATTTAAAATCCACAAGGTAAGTGTCTATAGCATTCGGCCAAGGCCTATTTTAGTAGTTAGATCTATTATTATGTGTTTTAAGCCGAAAACTAACAGATTCAAGGGATCTAGTGAGTAGCCGATTTCAAAGGAGAAGAATACAAGTTTTCGGGATTTGACTATAGTCAATTCGACAACAAGGTAGGTTTTAAGAATACAAATCCTACTAGGATTTGGTTTTATAGGCTTTATGCTAACATATTAAGGTTACCAAATGTAGGAATTGAGATCTAAAGCAATAGATCATTTTTTTTCGGGATTTCAAGGAATTCGTTAAGCAAATCAGGTGTGTACCCCACACTAACTTTTAATATGTTATATGGCAAATATTTAATATGTGAATGTATAAGAATGTGAATGTGACTAAAATACCCTAATGTGGTACAAAGTACTCAGGTACGTCTCCTACTCCTACTAGGATTACGAAATATGTTACATTTTAACATGTGAAAAGTGACATGAATGTGAATTTAAGTATGATATGCATGACATGAATAAAATGGGGCATTCGGGTTATATGAGAAAGGGGAAGTGAACGTGGGGACTTCGGTCTCACTATCTGAATGTGGTGGCTTCGGTCACATTATCTGAATGTGGTAACTTCGGTTACGTTATCTGAATGTGGTAACTTCGGTTACATTATCTGAATGTGGTGTCTCATGACACAATTATCTGGTGGCTATGCCACGAATTATATATGGGCGATGAGCACGTCGACTGCAGCGACTGCCTTCGATGGTGTGTAGCGGAAGGAGGATTGACTTAGTAGTCCCCACGGTGTGCTGGTTGGTACGGGGATGTGTAGCGGATGGCATCTAGGTTTGGGTTCGGGGTTGCATCATTATCTTGAATTATTATTATGTGAACATGATATGTATGGTATGCCTAAACCTATTAAATTTTAGTGTTGATTACACATTGAGTCTGTTTGACTCACCCCGTTGGGGAATATTTTTCAGGTGGTGAGCAATAATGGACCGGGTCGGCAGGAGCTAAAGGTGGCCATGCATAGCAAGGAAAAATCTTATTATTTGGGACTTTTATTTTTACTAAGTACTTTAATTTTAAGTTTGGGAATTATTTGATGTAATAAGGCCATAAGGCCATAGTTGAATTTCTTTATATCTTTTTACTTACTATTATTATGTTACGAATTATTATTAATTAACGAATCAAGTAAATTTATTTTTTGAATAAGCCCTAAATGTTTTGTCACTCTAAATAAATGGATTTCAATATAAGATAAATTGGTTTTCAACACAAGCCCAACCCAAAACAATATTTTTTTTAAATTTGCACAAGTTTTTCCTAAGTAACAAAAGAACTTTGAACCGGTTTACTTGAGGAACATACCAAATCTGGTCAAAGCTCGTGGGCCGGGTTTGGGGTGTTTCAATCTCGTACCAACCATCACACCGTGGGGATTTCTACAATCAACCCTCCATCCGCTACACACCAAAACGACAGCCGTACTGCCTATTCCTATTAAGTAGGAATCATTAAATGTAGCATAGCCACCGATCACTACGTGACCTTACATTTAAATTATGTGGGATTTCTACCACTGATCACCAAGTGACCTATCATGCACTTCCCCTTCAATTATCATCATTCCCACCCCATGCATACATACATAAAGAAACATCAAGCAGACATATATATTCTTCGATACACATAGGGAGTTCTATGTTTACGTACCTGGCATCCTTACCTAACCCTTTTTAGGGTTCCATTCAACTGTCTATACAGCCTTATTCCGGCTTTTTAGCCCATAACATACAAAAATAAATATACATACTGGTTTATCAGTAGCGTGTTAGAGATCTACACACCTGATTAATGTTGATATCCTTGCTAAACCGATCTACAACTTTGCTCAAAAAGCCGGAAGGATGTGAAACTAAGGCCTCTCCTTAAAATCCCGAAGTTGAAGACTAACGATTTTCAGCTTTTAGATCTAGTCGACCAAGCTTCCTTCAAATCCTTAGCTTAGGAGATTCGGCTAGCACTAGAGAGAGGATTCGGCAATGCCAATGGAAGATTTAAATGCCGGAAGTATAGAATAATTTCTCAAATAGGATGAATAAAAGAAAAAGCGATGGATGCTTTGTCTTTTTTAGAGAAATCGGCACAGGGGAGAAAAAAGTGGGGAAAAGTTTCAGCTTTTGAAGTAATTGAAGAAAGAAATTTGGAGAGGGAGAGGCTAGGGAATTTCGGCACTAAGGGAGAGATTTTTAGGGTTTTTCAATGTCAGAAACAAGGAGCTAGCCCCCCCTATTTATAGATTTTTGACACCTACTGCTAAATACTGAAAACGCCCTTAAAATTTAAGCTAGAAGAGAGGAGAATTTCGACACCCTCTATGCCATGCAGTAGCTGAATTTTACACTCCTCTAGGTGGTGGATTTTCGGCCAACACTTCCTTTGAAGATAAGCTCCTAACTTTTCTCCTTTTTATCTATGATATTATCACTTAAAAATCCATATATATCTTCCTATTTTTAAGCCTTGTAGTCGTCCACCTCATTAATTCTAAATGCCGAAATTTAACTCATTTAAATTAAAAGATTTGGGCTTCATTAAACTTAAATTTAAATCCCTTAAATCCCTTGTTGTGGCGTCACCCTTGCTCCCATTTAATTGCCGAAAATGGCCCAAAAACATGGGCTCCTTGCGACCCAAAACTTGTTCCTTTTTAATTGTTAATGATGCCACCTTAAAATAATTTAATCTGGGCCTTTGCCTAATTCTAAGCCCAAATTTAGACCCCTATCACTTAAATTAACAAATTAATTCTATCTCTACACTAAATGCATAGGCCCATAATTTTAGGATGTTACATTCGTCCTTTTTCTTATTTCTTTTTCTTATTTTGATATTATTTTCATTATTTGGTTATTATTATCTTTAATATTATTATTACCATATTTATTATTATTTTTACCTTCCTTATTATAAAATTGTTATTACTATTATTACTATTATTATTATTTTTGTTATAACTACTATTATTTCTTATATTATTACTATTAATTTTAATACTATTATTATTATTTTAATACTATTTTCATTTTTACTATTACTTTTATTATTATTTTCATTACTATATTTATTATTATTTTTATTATTATTATTATTACTACTACTAATTTAGTATTACTATTATTTTACCATTATAATTATTATTTTAATTTTTTACCATTACTATTGTTTTATTTTTTTTTAACTTTATTATTATATTCATTAGTATTATTAGTATTATTTTATTATTACCACTATTATTTTTTTATATGTATATTATTATTACTATAATTATATTTATTATTATATTTATTATTATCATTGTTATTTTTATTTATTATTTTATTATTACATATTTATTTATATTATATTTTTTCCCACAAATCTAAAATAGTGTATATATCTTTACCTACTGTTTTTGTTCATGTTTATTATTATCACTACTATAATTTTAATATTGTTACTACTATTATTATTCTTTATTATTAATTATTTCTAAATTGTTTACTTAATATCCATTCATTTATTATTTGATTCACTATTGATTTTTTTTATTATTTTTAATGATTTATTTACTTACTTATTTTTCTTATAATTAGTATGTTTTCTATTCTTCTTTATTCTTATTTTGTTATTTATCTTATCTTTATTTTATTTTTATTATTTCTTTTATTTCGGTTTGCTTTCTTTGAACTTTAATATGTATTATTGTCATGCGCATATTGGCATTGTAAAATATCCTTTTAAGATTTTGACCGTGTTTTCTTAACTTCAAAAATAATGCAATATTTTATGTTTGGAAATTCGATGAATCGTGCCCTAACGTGTTGGGTTTCAATTTTTTCGTTTGGCCAAATAACGGAATACCCTTTTAAAATTGTAATGCATGAATTTTGGAAATCATGAAATGATCTTGGTGTCAAGGGTTTAAAACATCGTATCCTAACGTGCTGGATGTGATATTTCATTCTTTCGGAACAAGAGAATTTCGATATCCAATTCGAATTATCCAAACATTTTCTAAAGGATTCGTATTTTAAAATCTCTTCCAATTTTCAATATTAGGACATTAATCAATCAATAAGGTACCAATTTTGGGCGTTGCGAGGGTGCTAATCCTTCCTCGTGCGTAACCGACTCCCAGACCTGTTTTCTTAAGATTCGTAGACCAAAATGTTTTATAAGGTGACCCAATCACACTTCAAAAAAGATTGGTGGTGACTCAATGTTTTTAAAGTCAATCCCTATTTTTTAAAAAAATTAAAAAAATGGTTTCGGCAATTTGTAAGCCAAAATTTTTTAAAATGTTCTTTTAGAGTAAATTTCCCAAATGCAGTTTTCTTTAAAAAAAATATTGGATTAGGTTATATTTTCTAAAAATTATGGGATTTGGTCGAAATAACAAAAATGTTTGTAGTTGAAACTCTTTCAATTAGAAGCACTTTCTACGCTTAATATCTTTTTATTTCTAACTTTTTTATGCCACGTCTTATGAAAATAAAACTTACAAAATAGGTCTTTATATAGATCCCAAATCTCATTTCCCTTGTTTTCTTAAGTGATGTGGGATATGGATCTATATACGCTCATAATCCATTTGCAGTTTGTTTCTAGACAATCCCACATTGTCTAGAAACAAACTGCAAATGGATTAAGAGCCTATATAGACCCATATCTCACATCGCTTAAGAAAACAAGAGAAATGAGACTTGGGGTCTATATAAACACTTGCTTTGAGGTGACACCAACAATTTAAAAAAAAAAAAAGATGTTGAGGGAAAAAAGTGCTTCCAGTTAGAATGACTGGAAGCACTTTATCCTACATCTAAACTGAATTCTTTCTGGTTAAAGAATCTCTTTCTAGTTGCTTTGGAACAATTAGGAGATTCTCTAGAAGAAATATGGGGTTCTGCTTTTGGCGGCAACATACTATGGGGTGGTGGTCCCGCTTATGGGGTCAAATCAATACGTTCTAAGAAGAAATATTTGAATATCAATCTCATCGATATCATCGATCTCATAAGTATCATACCAAATCTCATCAATCGAATCATTTTTTCGAGAAATACGAGACATCTAAGTCATACAAGTAAAGATATCTATTCATTGATAAGAAAAAGAAAAAATGTGAACGGTGATTGAATTGATGAGAAAATAAAATACTGAGTTGCGAACAGTCCCATAATTTTTCAAAAAAACAGCCTACTCTAGTACTTAAAAAAAAAGACATTTTTTTTGGAAATTTACTCACTCTTTTATGTTTTTACAGATTTTATTTTATTGTAAAACTTTGTTTTTATTGCTTTATAAATATATTGTTTTAACTTTTTTAAAAATATAATAAAATATTTTAAAAAAGACACATGGTAAATTTTTAAATGTTTGTGAATAAAAAGTACTGCTAGTATATCAAATACTAACCTTTTAACAATATAAAAATATTTTTTAAAACAATACTTAGGTTGAAAATTCTGTTTCAACTGCTTTAGAATATTTATTCTAAATATTGTTTTTAAAGTAGTTATATTTTTAGCAATTTTTAGATATTTTATTTTTTTAGTATTGTTTGTAAATATTTTAAAATTATGTTTTTAGTTTTTTAATCATGTTAAAATTTTAAAATAGTTTAAAAACAGAATTATTAAATTATTGTTAATATTTTTTTACCAAACTATTTAATATCTTTATGAAGTTAACGTGTAAATCAATTCAGTCCTTGAATACTGTTAAGTGCTTGAATATAATTATTTTAAAAACATAATTTTTTTTTTTAAATTCAGCCCACAAAATATGTTAACTAATACATAGAATAATCCGTGCACATTTTAATTTGTTAATTTTAAAAGTAGAATTGTAATAAGGCCATTTTGCCCGGCCTATGAAAACCAGAATAAAAAATAATAATAAAAATAAAAACCAAAAATGTCTCTTTTACAGTCCTTTTACAAAGCCCAATAAATTAAATGTAACATCCCGAAATTGGGCCTAATAGGATTGGGCCCATTGGGCCTTGGGCATAGGAGTGTTTAAAATTTTTGAGAACAAGAGAATGACATCATTTCAAGTTGGACTTATTAAGAAGATGATTTTAGAAAGTTACGGGATTTTATAAAGTTTGGAGTTCAAGTTGGGCCTTAGTAAAATTTTGTGTTTAAGCCTATTAAGGAGAGATAGTAAGTGGCATCAAGGCTTATGGAAATAAAAGAGTAAATTGCTAGCATAAAATGAGCATATGGCAAGGAGGTTATGGCATCAAGTGAAGTACTTTGAGGGAAGAGGTTCAAATCCCATTGTGTGCAAATTTTGACTATTATTTTTGTACTTCCTTCCATGGTTGTAATTATGGTAGGGGAGATTTTTTTTTTTTTTATATTTATTATTTTGGAAAGAGTCAAAAAGAAATATGGTATGGAGGGAAACATGGGATAGTGGAAAGAAAGAAACAAAAAGAAAAGGAGTAAAAAGGGGAATATGTTGGCATTTTTTAAGGGAGATGATTTGGAAAGTTTGAGTGGCCAAACTTTTGACTATTATTATCATGCATGTGGACAGTTTTGGGGAGGAAAGGGGCTGAATTTTGCTTTGTCTTTTGATAGAATTTTAGTGCTAGTTAGGCCAAAATCTATTTGGCACTATTTTGTGTTTTCTCCAAATCTCTTCTTTTGCTATGTGCCGAAAGTTACAAGCCATTAGTGAGTTTAGTTTTTCTTCTCTTTTGTTTGGTCAAAACATTCATCTTTTGTTCATCTTTCATTGATAGCTGAATCACCTAGCATCCATCCAACCTCCCATTCTTTTCTTTTAACCATTATCATCCTAATTCTTCATCATTTCGTTCCCTATCGTGTGGGAAAAACCTCATCTTGATCGAATCGGACTTTCAACAAGGTGAAGGAGCACAAGTGATTGTATTAACCAAATCGTTATCATCGACTCGTCAAGTAAGTGGGAACGGGATTTCAGTAGCCAAAGGGGTAGGATCGAGGGAGATCACATAAGTGGTGTTGAAATCGATGGAAAGCACAACTCATTATTAAGGTGTGTAATCCCGTACCTTTCGTATATATGATTGAAATGGTGTGTAATATCACACTTCTCTGAAAGTTTGTATAAAATATGCTGTTAATCGGTGGAAATACCAAAGAAAACTAAAAACCGGCATCCGTAATCACTCGGGTGTGCGTATGATCGTAGTGGTAATCGTATTTCGTAATAAAACAGTTTCGGTTAGAAGCAGTGACGTGTTTTTAAAAAATCACTAAAAATAGGAGAAAATGAATTAGAAAGTGAATAAGATATCAAATTAAAGCTTACTGTGTCTATTTTAATATGGAAGAAACAGAGAAGGAAAAGGAATTTTATATTCTGAGATATCTTGATTTTAGTGAGACTAGTTCTGATTAACTTCGGGGTTCACTGATCTGTTTTGGAAAAATCATATAAAATTGTACAAAGTGAATTATGGGTTATAATTTATATGTATGGATTCCTTAGTGAGTCTATTTTCAAGAGAAACAAGTTGTAGCAGTATATGAAAACTGTACAGTGAGATAATTGAAATTAAGTTAAGAGAGGTCAGTGAAACAAGGGAAAAATTAAGGAATAAACTGTACTAAATGGATAGGCTAAAAATTATGGAAAAATTACAGTAAGAAGATACATGAGTCTAGTTTCAAGGAAATTTTACGGATCTAGATTTCGAGTTTTCTAACTCGAGTTATAGCCAATTTAGTCAGTATGACGCAAATGGACAGTTTAAATTTGTATGCCCCAAATTACTAGTTAAGTTTTAGTTGCGAAATTACCCCGTTTGGGCCTAAAATGGATTTTGACCCAATAGTTCCGTAGAGACCCAAATAGAGTTCTGTATCACTCGAGGCGATAGTGAATCTTCGGAAACACCGTTAAATATGAAATTACCGAATTACCCTTGGAGGGAAAATTACCGAATTACCCTTAGAGGGTAAATTACCGAATTACCCTTGGTGGTTAAAACTATTGAATTACCCTTGTAGGGTAAATTACCAAATTACCCTTAGAGGGTAAAATTACCGGATTTCCCTTGGTGGTTAAAACTACTGAATTACCCTTGGAGGGTAAATTACCGAATTACCCTTGGAGGGTAAATTACCGAATTACCCTTGGAGGGTATATTACCGAATTACCCTTGGTGGGTATATTACCGAATTACCCTTGGTGGGTAAATTACCGAATTACCCTTGGGTTGTGAAATTACCAAAATACCCTTAGAGGGTAAATTACTGAAATACCCTTGGGTTACAAAATTACCGAAATACCCTTAGAGGGTAAATTACTGAAATACCCCTGGGTTGCAAAAATTACCGAAATACCCTTAGAGGGTAAATTACTGAAATACCCCTGGGTTGTAAAAATTACCAAAATACCCTTAGAGGGTAAATTACCGAAATACCCCTCGATTGCAAAAGTTACCGAAATACCCTTAGAGAGTAAATTACCGAAATACCCCTAGGTTGCAAAAATTACCGAAATACCTTAGAGGGTAAATTACTGAAATACCCCTGGGTTGTAAAAATTATCGAAATACCCTTAGAGGGTAAATTACCGAAATACCCCTCGATTGCAAAAGTTACCGAAATACCCTTAGAGGGTAAATTACTGAAATACCCCTCGGTTGCAAAAAATTACCGAAATACCCTTAGAGGGTAAATTACCGAAGTACCCCTGGGTTGCGGAATTACCGAAATACCCTTGGAGGGTAAGTTATCGAAATACCTTTAGGTTGCGAAATTATCGAAATACCCGTGGAGGGTAAATTACTGAAATACCCCTGGGTTACAAAATTACCGAAATACCCTTAGAGGGTAAATTACTGAAATACCCCTTGATTGCAAAAGTTACCGAAATACCCTTAGAGGGTAAATTACCGAAATACCCCTGGGTTGCAAAAATTATCTAAATACCCTTAGAGGGTAAATTACCGAAATACCCCTGGGTTGCAAAAATTATCGAAATACCCTTAGAGGGTAAATTACCGAAAATACCATTTATGGGCCAAATTGAAATATGTTACTATATGGGCCGATTGATATTTTGCTATGTGGGCCGTGTAATATTTGATATATGTGCCAAGTGTTAAAAGTGATAGTTTGGGCCTCACGTGTTTAATGGGCCAAATTTGCTAGATTGATTTATGGGCCAAACTTGCTAGATCGTTTAATGGGCCAAATTTGCTAGATTGATTAACGGACCAAAATTTGCTAGATCGATTAATGGGCCAAAATTTTCTAGATCGCTTAATGGGCCAATTTGTATTATGGGCCTTATAATGAAATTATTCTATGAATATTGTTATGCTTTGTATATGCATACATGATTGCATGGGTTGGGATAAAATTGAAGAGAAGTGCTAGTGGCTCTGCCACAATCTAGTTCAGTGACTCTGTCACAATCCAGTTCGGTGGCTCTGCCTCAATCTAGTTCGGTGACTCTGTCACAAATTGATAACTTGTAATATGGGCTTTTTGTTGAAATTTACCTTATGAATATATTGTTATGCATTATATATATATATATATATATACATGACTGCATGGGTTGGGATAATTGACGAAGAGAAGAAAGGCCTGTTGCCAAAATCTAGTTCGGTGGCTCTGCCACAAATATTTTAAATGGTTTAATGCCTCTAGTTCGGTGACTCTGTCACAATCTAGTTCGGTGGCTCTGCCACAAATATTTTAAATGGCTTAATGCCTCTAGTTCGGTGACTCTGTCACAATCTAGTTCGGTGGCTCTGCCACAAATATAATTTTAATTGGCTTAATGCCTGCTATTGGTGTGTTGGCGGGGTGGGTTGACTTGATCCCCACAGGTGTGATGGTTGGTACGGGTGGTGTGTAGCGGATGGAAATTAGGCTTGGTTGGGAATTGCATATCACGTGCATATTATGTTCATGTTATTATGTTATAATTGTAAATGGGCTTAGGCCCAAAATATTGCTATGTGTGTTCTGACCCAGTGAATGATGGTAAGGGGATTACACACTAAGTTCTTGTAACTCACCCCCATTTCTCTCAACCTTTTCAGGTAATGCTCAGTGACGTGGACTTGGGCCCTGGATGACTCGGTGGAGACCATACTTCAGAAATGGTTTATTTGGACTTAAGACTTATTTCTTGTTTATTTTATTACTCTACTATTTTGGGTTAAATGTTGTAATAAGGCCTAGGATTTTCTTTCAAAATGCTTCTGCAACTCTATTCCCAAACATCCCACTTTCGTAAATTGTTTATTTCAAATATGTTTTCACAACCAAAAGGTCTTTAAAGATAATTACGTTTTCAAGTAGATAACAATTGCTTAAGTGTTTTGGGTTTTAACAAAGAGGCCGTAATTCTCGAACAAGTTTTTAACAATCTCAAAGATGGTTTAAAAAAAAAAAACTTCCATGTGACACGTCAAATTCGGGCTTAACTTCTAGGCCGGGTTTGGGGTGTTACATTAAACAAGCTCACAGTCATTACACCCTGGCCCGTTACATTAAGCCCAACACCTAAACTACCTACCCAGTCCCAATACCCCAAACAGACCCATTACCCGATTAGCCCAACAGACCCTAACCCAACCTAAACCTAAGCCCAGTGACCCATGAAGGCTTATGGACACAGGAAACCCTAGGTTTCCATTGCGCCGCAAGCACCCTAGCAATCTTTTCCCTCGCACCACAAGCTTCAATTGGCCCCTCGACCAGCCGTCATCAGCGCCAGACTTCTCACCATCACCTGCAAACAAGGAAAAGAACAATCGCAGAAGGAAAGAAATAAACATGACGGAATATGTTTCCTTTTTTATTTATTATTTCGGGCCTATATAAAGCCCAAAAACCTGTAACGAAGGGACGAATACGAATACAGACGGATTACAAAATAAAAATACAAAAACAGTTTACAGAGGTGATTTATTTTAAAATATACGTCTCATCTTTTTAATTTTCTTTTCTTCTCAGTTCATGTATATTTATATACATATATTACTAAAAAAAGGTGAAAAGAGTTTACCGTTTGATTTGGAGTCGAAAATGGAGGTTTTTGGGTTTTTCGACCGCTGTCGGAGGCGGCGCGTGCAACGGCACGTCACCGAACCCCCGACCTCAGGCCGAAGGCCAGAGAGAATTTGGGGAGCTCTCTGATTCTTTTTTTTTTAAAATGAATGTCAAAATGAAATTCTTTTAAGAAACTGACTTATATAGCCTCGTATAAACGACGCCGTTTTCGCTTAAACTGATAAGCGCCAAAACGACGTCGTTTTAAGGAGGATCCGCGCGTTGACCCCAAAACCCGGGTAGGATCCGCGTGTTTTTGTTAAACGGTCTAATTGCCATTTTAGTCCTCCCGCATTTTTATTTTTAATTAAGTTTAATTTAATTTTTATTTTATTTTTAAATTTGGCCTTAAATGTTTGTTCATATTTTAATTTAGTCCCTTGGGCTACTTAAGGGCTGGTAACAGAACAACGTTGTTTTGGAAATGAAGCATAATTGCCCAATTGGTCCTTGCATTTTTGGTGCGCATTTCAATATCATCCTTTTTTGTATTTTAAATTTTTTAATTATTTTAATTTAATCCCTATCCATTTTTTTGTTTTATTTTTTTATTTTTCATTTTGCTTTTATTTTTAAAATTATTTTAATATAATGTATATATTAAATTATCATTATTTATTATTTGTCTTTCTCACTGTTATTCATATATTGTATTTTAGTTATTATATCATATTTTATTTTTGTATATCATATTGTTATATTATATTTTATATAGCATTTTAATTATTTTATCATATTAAAATATTATATTATTCTTATTATTTATATAAAATTCATATATATATATATATATTATGTATTATCTTTATATATTTTAATTATTATTATATATTATTTGGTTTAATATAATTTATATATTATTTTATAGTTTATATATTATTTATTATATTATATTTTTAATTTTATATTTAGTATTATATTATATATATATTTTATATAAAATCTATTTATATTATATACCTATTTTATTTACATATGTAATTTTTATGATTAGTGTATTATATATATGTTTTTTTGTTATATACCATTTACTAATTATTTTTATAATCATTTATGCATATATTAAATTATTAAATTATGTATTTGTTATAGATTTTCCTTTTTATATACTTTTTTATTATTTATTTAAAACATTGATTATATATATTAAATAGTTTTAGAAATTGTCATATTCTTTTTCTTATTATACTGTATATTCAATGCTTAACATAATTCTTTATTTATTTATTCATGTTATATTATTCTTTATTATTTATTGTTAGTATAATTTGTAGTTATGTAAAATTGCTATAGATGTTGTAATGTACTCATGCAATGTTTTACTCAAACCATTTTTCTATAAAAGCACCTTTTAAATTGACACATTCATTTCAAATAGTTTAAAAAAAAAAAGGTGATATCTAATATTTGGGACTTCGAGAAAAATTGTGCCCTAACTCACTGGGTTTCTATTTTTTTCGTTGAACTTAAAATATTAAGTATCCCTATTTTTGAGATTCATAAATTTCCAAATCAAAACTTATTCTTGGAAATTCAAAACGTTGTATCCTAACTTACTGGATATGATGTTTTGTGTTTCGAGATAAGAATTTTCTACAAATAAAGGCGAGCCTAAATTCGAAGTCATGAGGTGTTATATCCTAACTTATCGGATATAACATTTTATTTCTTTGAAATAGGTAAATCTTGGTTTTCTTTCGAATAAAAGGGTAGTATTTTTTTTCTTCAAAATTTCGACATTAGGACATGAGATTATCGATTCGGTACCAAATTTTGGGCGTTACGAGGGTGCTAACCCTTTCTCGTACGTAATCGACTCTCGAACCCGTTTTCCTATATTTCGTAGACTAAAATCAATGTTTTGAAATAAAACATTTTATAAGGTGATCCAGTCACACCTAAGTAAAAAGGATTGGTGGAGACTCCAGTTTTCGTTTTCGTAAGTCGGTCCCGGTTACCTTATAAAAATGGTTTCGACAAGAGTAATTTTTAAATTTAATAAAAATTCACATTTTGTTATGTTACTGAAGGTAAAAATTGTTTTTAAATTCCCCACATTATTATTAATATTACAATCTTTTACTCTCTCTTTTTTGGGCTAAACGGTATATAAGCCCGCCGAGCATCGGTGAAAAAATAATTAATTTTCTTTTTAAAAAAAAATACTCAATTAAGCTTTCAAATTTTAAAATTACATTAATTAGACTCTTTGATCAACGTTTTCCGTCTTTGATCATTACAGAACTAATGTGACCATTAACGACATTGAGGTGGCTCCACATTAGTGATAGTTGTGGACATTTCACTACCAAGCCAATAAAAATTAAAAAAAAATCCATTTAAAAAATTAAAAACAAATATTTTTTAAAAATATTTATATTTTTTTACTGAAATAAACATAGACATTGTCCAAGTTCATTTTAAACTTAAAATTTTTTAAATTTATAAAAGATATTTTTCAAAAAAATTATAAATTTGTAAAACATTATTAAAATTTATAAAAAATATAAAATAAATTCAAAAAGTTCAAAAAATTAAAATTAATAAAACCATTTAAAAGTTAAGAAATGAATCTAGGCAACCATATGTCCAGGTTCATTCAAGATAATTTTCTTAATTATATAAATATTAAAAAATATATTCTTTAAAAATATGATGCATATTTATTTATTTTTAATTCTACTGGTACATTTTAAGATGTATAAAAAATATTTTAGAAATAATGTATATAAATTCTAATTTTATATATTAGTTATATGTGTAAAGTTTTTTTTTATATAAAAAAGCGAATGTATCGAATTAAAAATGTGTATCAATTAAAAAATACTTTTTAATAAGTTTGAAATAAACATGACAACCATAGGTTAATTCAAGTAAAAAATAAATATTTTTAAAATATATTTTTAATTTTTAATTTTTAATTTTTTTTGTATTTTTTTTTACTAACGTGGCACTTTCATGTTAGAAATTAAGCGACATGGAGCACCACATCAGCGTCGTTAATAGTCATGTTAGTACTGCAATGGTTAAATATGGAAAATATTGGTCAAAAGGATTTAGTTTAAGTACATTTTTCGGAGAGGAATTTAATTGAATTTTTTATCATAGTTTAAGAGCTTATATACCCATTTACTTTTTTTTTTCTTTTGTAATCCTTATTTATATGATTTTGATGATTACTTTTAAATGTTTTAATCTAAATGCAATTTTAGTGTTAATCTGCACTGGAAATTTGTTTTCTTGGTAGTTAATCCTTTTATCTATATTATTAATAAAACTCTTAATTCAGTTGGTGTTACGGGTTAACTTAACATCGATTCATAAAAAATTTAATATATTTTTTTAAAGTTTTAATATGATACATATTTCATGTGCTATTATTATTTAGTTTCAAGCCATACACTTTATTATTTATTATATATTCTTTTTAAACACATATTTATATTTATATTTATGATTTACACACGCTTATACATGCGTGATAAAAAGTTCTAATAATTAATAAACATCTTTACATTACAATTTACAATAACTTACAAAAAAAACTTCTAATAAACAATCACATTTTCTAATAGAATTGTTTAACTTTTTCTAATTGAGGAAATTAAGTAGTTAGAATTGTGTGTGTAAACTAATTTAAATGTATAAATAATTAATCCAATTTTAAAAGGAAATAGATGTTGGATTAAAATTCTCAATTATGGGCACATATGTATAATGTATAATGCTATTATAAAGTATGCTATCATAGGTATTAAAATGTCATGGAAATAATATGTAGATACCATAAGTTATATTTATAATTTGATGAGAGACTAAATTATAAATACTCAAAACTGATTTAATAATCAATTATTTAAATAAGCAGTGGTTCCCAAGAAATAGGTTATGTCATATTTCATTTCATCCCCATAAGAGAGCTATACAAAGAGAAAAACTATTTTCTTAGAAGATCAAAACCTTCTAGGCAATCTTTAACAATGGATTCAGTTACGCTTCCACATCTAGTTTTGTTCTTAAAGATTTGACATGACAGATCCTGATTTACCGTTTTAAACTTACATAAGAGTTTTACGGTTCTAACAATGTATATAACTTTTTTCTAATTGATGAAATTAAGTAGTTAGAATTAACTTGCATTTTCAATCTAAATTTTTTGCTATGATTTTATTTAATTAGATAATTAATAAACTTTTAATTGTAATTTAATAGTTAACAAACTTGCTTTGATGTGATTGAGGAGGTAAAAATATTTCATTTGAATGGTTTCTTAAATTTAATACTGATTTCATAAATAATTGTTAACAAAAATATTTTACTAGAAACAACATTAAATTAAATTGTTGAAAAGGTTTAAAAATTTTATGGCAAAGTTAATTTATATATGTTAAATAATTAAAGAATCCAACATATAACTTATTTTAATTATAAGTTTGGATTTCTCAATTTCATCATGTACGATTATGTGTGGGTTTGAGTTTAGTTAATCCAGTTTGTGTTGGCTTTAATAGGATTGTACCAATTCTTATTTTAATTGTGTTGTAATGATTTATTTTTACTTTGTGATACTACGGACAGTTTATGTTGTAATAGTTTGATACTTATAGTTCCTCTAACATATATTTGTAACTGTACATGTAACAATTTAAAAAGCATAATTTATTTTATAATAATTTTTAAAATTTTACTTTTTTTTTTTGCAAAATCTCATATAAACTTTTTCATTTTAGATGGATTATATTCTGAAAAGTAAATGTATATTTGTTAAAAATGTAAATTAAAATGAAAATGAAAAAAATATTTTTATATACACAATTATTTATTCTTATATAAAATTTATTAGTATTGTATGTATTGTTGGTATTCAAGTGGATACCTGATGCATATAATTTTCATCAAGAAAGTAAATGACTCAGTAAGAAATATTTTGGAAAGGGAATTAAAAAGTCACAATTTTCATGGCATAGTTTTAAAATATATTTTCCAAAAAATAAATATTCACTCATTGTGTGAATGCCAAATATGGTATAATATAAAGGTACTATACAACATTTCTTTTATGAACATATAGAAAAGTTATAAAACAATGTTGTGTCTATACCATAAATGAATAAACGGAGTATCCAAATTCCAAAACTGGAGATTTTTTTTCTTTTTTTAACTTTTCAAGACAAAGTAGTTTATTCCCTGACACTTAATGATAATTACCTTCCTATCTCTTGTTATGAGTAACCAACCTCTGTCCCATTATTTGAGAGCACCCGCAATCCAGACAAGTGGCAACGTTCACCCCACTTCAAAACTTTACGTAGTAAATGGCACTAACCTCGATTATTGTTTTTTTACTGAAATCTTCTGCTTCAAATGAAAATGACTCCAAAAAAAAGGAAAAACAAAGAAATTAGAATGTGATGCAAAGTGGGAGAGTTGAAGCTAGCTATTTGTTTTTTTGGTTAACTGTGCAAACACCTTCATGTAGTAATGGTATAAGTTATTTAGCATATATGAGAAAGTGCACTGGAAACTTGGCTTTCAACTAGCAGATCATGATGTTGTTCCGATGGAAATATATGCTTAAATTTATCAGCTCACGTGCACTAGGGTTTTCAGAAACTCTCTTTGTGGATATGGATATAGGGTTGTACTACTTCTACTACTACTAACTAGCCATGCAGACATTTATATTATATAACTATTCAGTGGAAATTAAATAATCAAGTTTTCCTTTTTCTCACTCATACCTACAGGCTGCATATGTGCAAAGCCAAGGCTGCAACTGCAAATAGTTTGCAAGAAAATGAGCGCAGGAACTTAATTGCCACTATGACTATTGACTAGATATGTTACTCATGATTCATACATATTTAAATGATATATATATTTGAAATTAGTTAAACTTAATTTTCATTAATGTTTGTCATGAGTGACGGACTAACTAAGAACAACAAAGAAAAAGCCCCTGAGAGATACATACACACATTGGATTAACTTGTAGTATTGCGTATGCATATTTCTACCATGCATTAATACCAATTTTTGAGTTGAGAACCTTTTTTTTTTTTTAATTCATGAAGTAACTAATTTTAATCTAACATTTGAGAATATTTGGTGACCGTAGACAGGAATGAGGGAGAAAACGAGAGGAATTAGGTGAGAGGAGTTCCAAGGAAGAAGGAAGGAAAGAAAGGGGATGAACAAATGAGGTCATATAGAATAGAGTTAGTTGATATGGAAATAATTAATTAGGAGGTAGGAAGATTAAGGAGGAAGAAAATGAAGGAAGGATCCCAATGAACAATGAAGGCATACAGTAGTCAGAGGGAAATGAAACCGGGAAAGCGACATTTGGTCACCCAGTCAAAGAAAGGCCTTTGCAATACCCATCCATGGGCTGTAAAAGCAGACTCTACCCCCTCTCTACATTTGCTTCTCTTTCTTCAGCTGCGCAATAATGAATTATTGTCCTTGTGTTTCTTTGCTTGCTTTTTTCTTCTCACCCTTAGCCCTAGTTAGCTAGGTTTAATAGAGGTGGCCTCTCTCTCTGGTGTTAGTTCTGCTGATACTCTTTCTCTCATCTAATCTGAAAAAGAAGAAAGATAAATAAGAAAGAAATAGGAAGGGTTGCCATCAAGCAACTACCAGCACCCACGTGAAGTGTCACAACACCGGAACTTGGGGCTTGCTAATTGCTATGCTTCACATTCAATTAATCAATATATCCCCTCGCTTTCATAGCTTCTCTGCCTCCCACCACCTGTGCTGTGCTTCGTATCCACTCACTTCCGTAGTTCCCTCTTTCTTTTCTTTTTCAAGCTGCCCCAGTTCAGTTCCTCCTCCCCCTTTTAAAAAAAAGATGGACAAACTACTTTTGTCTCCAATAAATACCATCTACTAGCGTGATATTTCAGCTTCCCCTAGATTCAAGAACAGGATCTGTATGCAGACCCATGTTTCCTTCCAGCAACAGTTACAACCCTTATCCCTCGACCATCCATGCCATGCCTGGAAACTCTATTTCAGCTGATCAACACCCAGCAGACTCTTCACTGGAGGATCACCCCCCTCCTTTTTTTAACTTTCCTGCACCTTTTTTTGACGATGACGATGGTGATGGGTTGCTTATGAGTCACCTTTTATCCCAAGCACAGCAACAAATCTTGGGGTCCAGTAGCAACACGGCACCACCGGATTCCGAGATTAATGCAGCTCCTCCAATAAAGGAAACCAAAAAGGTGCCGCCCAACCGGAAGAGAAGTAGTAGCAACGGTGCAAAGCAGGGGATTCCTCGAAAGAGAACCGGAAAGAAAGACAGGCACAGCAAGATCTATACAGCTCATGGTCCAAGAGATCGGCGAATGAGATTGTCACTTCAAATTGCCCGTAAGTTTTTTGATCTTCAGGACATGCTAGGCTTCGACAAAGCAAGCAAAACTATTGAATGGCTCTTCTCTAAATCCAAGGCTGCTATCAAGGAACTCGCGGAAAACCTCCCAGCACTGAAGCACAGATGCAGTGAGGGAGGAAAGAGCGTGTCATCTACCTCTGAAAGCGAAGTAGTGTCGGCAGCCAAAGAGTGTCAAGACAATATGGGAGACCGGCAAGGTGTTATAGCAAGTGGAGAAGCCATGAGAGGTACGACTATAGCTAGAGTGACAAAGGAAAGAAAAGCACGTAAAGTTTCATTCAATCATATTGTTGCAAGAGAATCCAGGGACAAGGCAAGAGCAAGAGCAAGGGAGAGAACAAGAGAGAAAATGAGGATGAGAGATCTTGAAAAATCAAATAAATGTTCAGATGAATCCAACCCTAATGAATTGGAAGAATTGCAGTCCTCGAGTCCTCTTGAAATTGGCGAAAATTCGGGCCCCTCTACTGAAACAAACTATAGTCTCAAGGTTGTGACAGAAAAACCCCACCGTAATACTGCGGACTCGGACTCGATAGAACATCAAATGGATTTTGTAAGCACCATTGAGAAATTCCTGGGCATCACAAGATCGTCATCCATGTTTAATTACTCAAACAACATTGCAGACTCAAGGGAAGAAAACTCAGCGGAAAACTGTCCAGTTTTTTCAGGAAATTGGGGCATGAACAATGAGAGGATCCATTACAGTTACTGTGCGATGACAAACATCAAGGATTCAACAGGTATTACCCAAGAACAAAACCCTAGTATAATTTTCATGACGGACCCTAATGAGCAAGAGCAAAAGTTTAGTTCAAGTTTTATGTCCAACTCAAATACCCAAGCGGAAAATTCTACCACCAATCTCATTGCCAACTCATATGCAAAAATGATGAACCATAATTCAGACTTGACGAACCCCTCAAATGCCCATGAAGGAAGAAACCCTACTTCAATTCTCATGTCCTCCTCGCACATTGGCTTGCATTCAGATTACCACGAAAATCCCGCTGTTGCCAGCAAATTCCACCATTTTTACTTATGAAGATTGTTTTCATAAACCCTTTCCTGTTTCCTGATTATGTTAAACAAAAATTGTTCGGCTATCTTCAATTTGATTTCCGTGTGATGGATCCTCTCCGCTAAGTAATGGTGGAATGGATTAAATATTGTTGTATTTCTTCTATCAAATTTATCAGAATTTGACTTTGTGGTTTGCCATTCTCGTATATCTGAATGTGTTTTTTCTTGTCACTATGATACAAAATAGCCCCCTAAATCAGAGACAAATTATATATTATTGAACTAATCAAGACAATGAAATTAATATCATGTTTATCTTTCCACTGGTGAGGAAGATGAATGTTCACATTACATATATATATAAGTAGATATTATGATTTAGGGTGAAAAGAAGAAGAAAACGGAATATAAATAATCATTGATGAAAAGGAGTGCTCAAGTTTTTTAGTTCCTTTTGCATGTATTAATGCATTAGCTAGCTAGGAGCCTAGCAAGGACTCACTTAATCTGTGTCATAACTAGCTAGGCTTAATTTGAGCCGTGGGACTCTTCACTTTCTTTCCTTGTAGGGTTAATTTGTTCAAAAGCACCTTATAATAGCTATTGACAAGATATTCTTATCACCAAACATAATTTGAGATTCAATGCACTGCAGGCATGGTTATTTATATGTAGTTTTCGCCATCTCAGTTACAGTTTGCAACAAGAATTCCTATACAAGGGCGTACGTGTTAGTAATCTCATATAGAAATATTTATATTTTTCAAAACTATCTCCTTTTATCCTGATGGATTTTTTTTCTCAATAACAATATATAGCGTATATAATATATACTTCATAATATTACAAATCAGTGATGAAATTCTGACCATATCTATTCATTAGATATAGAATACAACAGAGGTAATTAAAGGGCTAACCTTTAATAGTACATGTATGGTTCTAAATTTCAACACTTTTCTGTCAAACATGTCTTAGATAACTGAAAAGCCCAACATGATTATTGATCACAAAGGAGTTACTGAAAAGTAACAAGTCGTGCCTTTTTAGTGCAAGTGAAGAGTGTAATTTTACAGTAACAAGAACACACATAAATAAATCAAGAAAAAAAATTATGTATAAGAAATTTGTTTGTTTTCGTGTCATGACATGCTTCTGTTGAACTTCAGATTTCAGTAAGTTAGATTACCCAAGGTGATTTCTATTACTGGTCTATACTTCGGCAGACACTCTACTTAACATTGCATGCTGTAGTATTGCAGATTCTTTTTTTTTTTTTTCAAATATTATGAATACAGTTAATCAGTAGAGTTATTTCCTCACCTTAATGTCTGACAATCTTAATGGTCCATCTGCTTCAACTTTATTTCTTTGGTCTGTTGACGAACAATTTTTTATCCTTATTTTGCTGATTTTTAGCTGTAAACGTATTGCACTTAAAACCTATAAGATCACATAAGCCCTATAGAACATAGGACGAACCTATAGTATCTTAATTGATTTTACCATTTGTATTAGTCGCTCATGCTTTCCGGGTGCTTAATATCTATATTAAGCTAGTAAGCCAAATCATCATCATGGTCTAAATGTCCAATCATATATTGTGTCTTCTAAAAGAAACAGAAACCATGCATAAATAGGCATGGCAAGAAAGCAAATGAGGACATTGTAAAATCATTCGAAGAAGCTTGGTTGGTTGGGGAGCATATGCATCAATACCATTGAAGACTGAAAGGCAGGTATGCATTTATTTTGCTAATTACCCAAGAATTCATTCCTACCAATAAACTTTTGCAAAAGGAGTTAAAGCTACTTCGTCTTCTCTCTGTCTCTTCATACCCATTACTTCCTGTTTTTTTCTTTTGAACTGTACTGTTACTTCTTGATTATTTACTCAAGAAAGCACATACAGATTAACCAGGAAAAAACTTGAAATTTTGGTCGTAGTATTTCCTAGCTGCTTTGCCTATGTAAAACAATTATATCAATGATAGTTTTTCCTGGTCATGTATAATAAGAAATAACGCACATCATGCTGAAATTTTAATCAAACAATAGGTTGTATAAAACAGTATACTTTTCAATTGATTTCTCCCAACTCAATCGATCTGAACATAAACTAAACTCTTTCTATGACAGTTTACTGCAAATTAATCCATATACCAATCCCTTCCTCAATATCTAACAGTCATATTGTATCTAGGTGAGATATTTAGAACTAATGCATAAGTTGCAACATATGCACCCTTTCTGTATATGTACGTACAGGCCACAAGGAAGAACAGCCAGCTTTCGTGATTGATCTAAATGTCAAGTTAGATGGCTTTCCAGCCTGTTTTCATAAACTTTTCTTGGCTATCACATCATATTTTTGAATGTTATCTCAATCTTCAATCCTCAAGTCTTTCCTAATAAAATTTCTGCTTTCCATTTATGCAACAATCAGAAGTACATACTGAATTCCTAGAGGTTGAAGTTGTGGACACGAACGATCAAAAGATGAACTCTAATGCATTCATATCACCAAGCATTATGCTTCTATTTTTCAATATCAAGCTCCTTATGTGATAGTGGTTGAAAACTAAAAAACAACAATTAATTCTAGTCTCTACCAGGTATTGGAGTTTGGTGTCTAAATGAAGGAAGGATCAGAAAATCTTTGTGACGATTGATGTGAGAATATTGGGAAAACTAGCCGAGGCGGCATTTACCTTTAATACTTTATTGCTCAACAAGTGTAAGTAAGACGTAACTAAACTGTGATGAGGGTGACAGATAGAGGTGCACATAGCAAGTTGAAACTTGTGGTTAGGCTAAATGATGGATGAAGAATATATCAAAGTTACAATATGCGAAATGCGGAAAAGTTGGGCCTAGAAATTAAAAAGAATAGCACACCCAAGAAGATTATGTTTGATGGGTGGAGAGGAGAACACCTGCGACCTGTTCTGGGACAATGTTATCTGCCAACTAATGCTGATAACTACCTATCTCCAAACCCAAACTTTAATGTTTCCCAAACCAAAACTCTGCAAAACTCTGCAAGAAAACAAATTAACATTCATAAACCCAGTACAGTAGATACACACACCAAGTACTAGCTCATCAATGATCATCCTCTACCCAACTGTTGTACTGCAGCCTGGCCGCCGCCTCATGGGTTAAATGCTAAACCATTTATATGAATTCCACAAGCGAAAACAAATTAGTTCCACCAAAACAACTTGATTCTTTTATTATTCTACTTTTAACCTAAACCAGCTTGCAAATAAAAAACAAAAAATCATGAAGCTTCCTCAAATGCTAACAAATTTCATAAACATCGAAATTACTAAACCTTCTGTTAGTACAAAACTCCGGTGAAAAAAATCTCGAACACACGAACGAAACTCGAACAGAAGAAGAAATAGGACAAGGCTCCAAGGCGTGTATCAAATCACTATCTTTAAGGTTATATTCGCCCCACCTATCTTCGGTGTGCAAATGAGTTCCAAGCAAATTAACCTCGAGGATGAAGCCAATGGCTATTTGCGTTTTGCACTGACGAGAATAGCCCACTACACACTGAGCAATATATGACAAGAAAACAAATTTCTATAAAGGATTTCTGCACTAATACTTTATAGAACAATCTAACAATATTAGAAAATGAAGGAAGAAAGAAAGAATATTAGAATTGTTGGTATCTCTCCAAATGAAATCTGATTCCTATTTATAGGAATTTTCATGTCTCTTCATATAGACATCTTTAATCAATAGGTACCTTTCCGAATAATAATGTTTTTTTTTAAATAAAAACATTATTATTCATTTAATTATAACTATTCAAATAATATTATTTAAATAGTTATAATTCTTTTTCAAAAAATTAAAAGATATAATCTTTTAATTAATTATACCCATTCATTTATAATTATTGGAAAACTATAAATATTTGAAAATGTTCCAACAATCTCCCCCCATTTTCAAAATATTTTAGATTTTGATATTCTTGGAAATCAATTTGCATAAATGAAGGTATCTTACGATTGAACATTCACTTAGTGAAAACATGTTAAAGTTAATCGAAATTGCATGGTAGACTAAGCTTTGAACCAACTATTTCATTTGATTAACCGAACACATCTCACACAATGATTTCAACATCGGTCAATGCATAGTATCTAGGGACACTATTATGGCCATGTGTCTGTGTCCTCTTTTCATGAGTGCTGTCAGAGCCAAGCCCTTGAGCTCCTAGAAACGGCCACACTTCCACTCACATAGGTAGATCCCATCAAAAGTGTTCCCGTAATTATAACACTCTAACATATTTATGTTATGGGTCCATTAAGAGTACATTACTCATCCTTCCCTTATCATTACGGGTACCTAGCACTTTAATCTTAGGATGGATTTATTTATAGTGCTAACAGTCACATACTAATGATGTACTTTATCTCATTAAACTCAAGACTTGACGTTATACCAAGCATTGAGTCGAGTTTCCATCATGGGTGACTCTAATTAATGGGCTTGAGTCCCATCCCTTTTGAGGTCCTTTTTACTGCATCTCTAGCAAGACTTTTTGTCAAAGGATCCGCCAAATTTTCACTTGACCTCACATAATTAATAGTGATCACTCCATCAGAGATTAATTGTCGGACATAACTATGTCTTAATCCAATGTGTCTAGACTTTCCATTATATACTTGGCTATATGCCTTTGCTAGAGTAGCCTGACTATCACAACGGATAGAAACAGGTGAAATTGGCTTAGGCCATAAAGGTACATCAGAAAGCAAATTTTTTAACCATTCTGCTTCTTTAGATGCAGCGGCTAATGCAATAAATTCTGCTGCCATGGTGGAATCAGTAATACATGTTTGTTTCTTGGAACCCCAAAAAATGGCTCCTCCACCAAGAATGAAGATCCATCCACTAGTAGATGCATGATCTTCCAAACTTGTAATCCGACTAGCATCCGAATACCCTTCTAAAACTGGAGGATATCCATTATAACACAATCCATAGTTAATAGTTTTCTTTAAGTACCTAAGTACTCTATTCAATGCTTGCCAATGCAAACTACTTGGATTACTTGTGTACCTACTCAATTTCCCAACAGCATATGCAATATCTGGTCTTGTACAAGTCATTATGTACATAAGACAACCAATTAGACTTGCATATTTCAATTGATCAATTTTCCTACCAGCATTAGATACTAATTTTATTTGAGGATCCATGGGTGTAGATGCTAGTATACAGTTGAAAAGATCAAACTTTTTAAGCACATTTTCAATGTAATATGATTGTGATAAAGCTATACTGCTTTCATCTCGGGTTATTTTAATCCCAAAAATAACATCTGCTACACCCATATCCTTCATAGCAAAGTTGTTTGACAAGAATTTCTTTGTGTTTTCTATTTGTTCCAAATCCGTGCCAAAAATGAGCATGTCATCTACATATAAGCAAATTATGACACCTTTTCCATTTTCAAATTTGCTATATATGCACTTATCGGATTCATTTATTTTATAACCATTAGCTAAAACAACATTGTCAAACTTTTGGTGCCATTGTTTTGGTGCTTGTTTAAGTCCATATAAAGATTTAACAAGCTTACAGACCTTATGCTCTTGTCCTGGAACAACAAATCCTTCCGGTTGTTCCATGTACACTTCCTCTTCCAATTCACCATTTAAAAATGCAGTTTTAACATCCATTTGGTGAACAACCAAATTATATATAGATGTAAGTGATATTAAGAGTCTAATTGTAGCAATTCTTGCTATTGGAGCATAGGTATCAAAGTAATCAATACATTGTTTTTGTGTAAAACCTTTGGCTACCAACCTTGCTTTAAACTTATCAATGGTTCCATCGACCTTCATTTTCTTTTTGAAGATCCATTTACAACCTATATGTTTGGAACCCGGTGGAAGATCAACTAAGATCCAAGTTTGATTTCCCATTATTGAATCCATCTCATCATTTATTGCTTCTTTCCAAAAAGCAGAGTCTTGAGATTTCATTGCCTCTTCAAATGTAATAGGACCAGATTCTGTATTATAACAATAAGGTATCTTACTGTATATACTTTCACCTTTTCCTTCTACAAGAAACATCATGAAATCTGGTCCAAAATCTTTGACCTTTTCAATCCTCTTACTTCTTCTTAATTCTTGACAAGATTCATCATTATTATCAATTTGTTCCAATGGAATCTCATTCTCATTTGAAGAATGAATCAATTGTTGTGGCTGTAATTGTCTTGATATAGAATTAAATCTATTTTCATCAAAAATAGCATCTCTTGATTCAATAACAGTATTAATTGAAATTGAATCATTTGGTTCAATTACCATGAACCTATATGCCTTGCTATTATGTGCATATCCTATAAATATGCATTCAATTCCTCTTTCACCTAACTTTTTACGTTTAGGTGTTGGAACTTTGACAATAGCTCTACAACTCCAAACCTTCAAATAATTAAGGTTTGGTTTCCTTTTCTTCCATTGTTCATAAGGGGTTATTTTAGTTTCCTTATTAGGAACTATATTCAATATATGACAAGCTGTTAGAACAGCTTCTCCCCAAAAACCTTGTCTAAGACCTGAATATGATAACATTGAATTTACCATTTTAGTTAATACTCTATTTTTCCTTTCAGCTACACCATTTTGTTGTGGTGTATAAGGGGCTGAAACTTGATGGACAATCTCAGTGGATTCAAAATAACTTGGATTATAGTATTCTCCACCTCTATCCGATCTTAAGCACTTGATAAATGATTCACATTGAAGTTCAACTTCAGATTTATAAACTTTAAATTTATCAAGCGCTTCATCTTTTGAATGCAATAAATATACATAACAATATTTAGAACCATCATCAATAAAAGTAACAAAATATTTCTTTCCACCTAATGTAGGAGTATTATGCATGTCACATAAATCATTATGTATCAAATCAAGCAATTTTGTTTTTCTTTTAACCTTAGGGAAAGGGTTTCTTGTAATTTTAGTCAACATACATGTATTGCATTTTTCAATATTATTATTAAAAACAGGAATTAAATCTAACTTATACATGTCATTCAATTTTCTATAATTCAAATGACCTAATCTATAATGCCATAAACAAAAAGATTCAACCATATAAGCAGAAATAGTATTTTCATTCTTATTGATAATATTTAGTTTGAACATACTCTCATACATATACCTTTCCCTACAAAAATTCCTCCCTTAGACAAAATAAATTTATCTGCCTCAAAAACAAGTTTGAAACCAAACTTATTTAACAGACTTCCAGACAGTAAATTCTTTTTAACTTCTGGTACATAATATACATCATTTAAGGTTAAAACCTTTCTAGAAGTGAATTACAGTTCAACAGACCCTTTGCCTTTGATTGCTGCGGTGGAAGAATTTCCAATGTACAAGACATTGTCATTTTCACATTGTGTAAATTTTGTGAACATGCTTTTGTCTTTGCACACGTGTTTGGTTGCTCCAGTATCAATCCACCATGTATTATCATCTTGTGCCATATGAATTTCAGATATCATTGCAACGAACTTTTCGTTATTATCAGCCTTAGAAGATGATTTCTTCTTTAAGAATCGACATTCATTCTTGAAATGTCCCGGCTTACCACAATGATAGCATGAGCCCTTTTGTTTCTTTTTAAACTTAGGTGCTCTATCAGTCTGTTTGAACTTTCTCTTGAATGGTTTAGTAGTCTGCACTTCCTCCGTAACATGCACTTTGGCATTTTCAAAATTTAGATTCTGATCTTAATTTCGATATTCTTCTTCAATACGAAGATGATTTGCCAAAGCCTAAAGAGATATTTCCTCTTTCTTATGTTTTAGACTTCTTTTAAAGTCTTTCCAAGATGGAGGAAGTTTGTCTATTATGGAGGATACAACAATCATTTCATCCATTTTCATATCATATTGTTTGAATTGATTCAGCATCTTTTCGATATCACGAAATTGTTCCATAACAGAACGACCATCAATCATTTGATAATTATTTAAACGACTGACAAGAAATTTCTTACTTGTAACATCTTCGGTCATGTATCTTGTCTCCAATTTGTCCCATAATTCTTTAGCGGAAACCTCATTTTGGTAGGTGTCGAACAAACCATCAGATAAACCATTCAATATGTGGCCCATGCACATGTAATCAGCATTGTCCCATTTTTGTCTTTCTCGGATTGCAGCAACAGATTCGTTTTCAGTCTCCTCAGGTCTTGGGGTATCCAAAACATATGCAATCTTCAAAGTTGATAATAAGAAGTGCATCTTTTTCTGCCATCGTCGAAAATTGCCACCATCAACCGATCAAGTTTGACAAAATTGGAAGCCAATTCCCTTAGTGTTCCACTTTCGTGAGTTGTGGTAGTCATTATGAAATATAACCTTAAAATTGATAGTGATTTGATACACGCCTTGGAGCCTTGTCCTATTTCTTCTTCTGTTCGAGTTTTCGTTCGTGTGTTCGAGATTTTCCTCACCGGAGTTTTGTACTAACACCTTCATTAGTACCACATCTTAACCTATTATCGAAAGTATTGTCTACCAAGAGTAATAAGCCACACTTTCCAGCTCCCAATTGAAACATTTCTGTCAGTTTTCAATATCTTAACGTGTCACGCTATCCCTCCGTTATGTTTCTAACTGTGACCATAATTATTTATCTAAACTATATTTACTAAAGTCAAATATCTTTTATATTCAATGAATGATACATTCACCAAATTCATACATATTTAATGTTATTAAGCTTAATCTTACAATGTTAATGTTTCAAATTAACACGAATCATGTATTTGTACAATTCATATACTAAAGGAGCAATCATACATATTCTGTGATAATTTGAGTAATTATGAAAATAGGAAATAAAAGCCCTTAGTTCCTCTCCATTAAAAAAAAAAACCTTTAGTAATTTTCTCATCATTTAAAATCGAACATCAAAGAGAGTAAAGAGAAAAAAAATATCAAGCATGCCTCTTTTCTTAATAATAAAAAACCAATAAGTTTCTATCTTAAATTCTACTTTTTTATAATCGAATTTCTACCATATAAATCATATATAGTTCAAGTTCCAAACCTAAAATTGTTCAAGGTATATATTATTTGATTCGTAAAAGTATATTGTGTAAATTTTATTTTATAAAAGCTATTTTATTTTATGGTTCACGAATTTAATAAAAAAATTTATTATTATTTTAATATGTTGTATGTTGAGACTATTTTTTATAAACTTATAAAAATTGAAGTTTCACCATTCACTAAAATTTTTAATTTGGTCAAATTGGTTGTCTTCAAAGTGACTCATTCACAATGACATTATTATTGGTAGATGAAACAAGTTTTATAAGTAAATGACTTTGAAATTAGAATAAAAAACATTTATTATTTCTATGATAATATTATGAAATCGAATTGTGATAATTAAAAGTATTAATATCTCAAATTAAAGAATTTAATCAAATCTTTGAAAGTGAATCAATACCATGCCATTACTTTAACCCAAAGATTGGTTATGATGATGTAATAGATTGCTCATTATGAGATATTATGGTCACATTTGCGAGTGAATCAAGAGCATTTCATTACCTTAACCCAAAGGTTAGTCTTAATAATGTGTTATATTACTCAATATATGACACTAATGATCACTTAATTATTTTTATAGTTCACGGTATCTTACAGTTATTAGCTAGCTTCTCCATAAAACTATATGCCTAGCATTCTTGACTCGATTGATTCTAATTTATTTTATTGGAATGAACAAATACTCATTATATTGGAATACTTAGACTTGGATTATGCTTAAGGATAGATACACCATAGAAGCCTAAGGATGATAAGAGAAAATCTCTGTGTAATCTAGGAGCTTTTCAATCGTAATCATGATTATAAAAACTTATGATAAAGCACTAGCAAGTATGCTCATAACAACTTCAACTATTAAGGTATAAAATTAAGTTAGTGGTCAAGGGTCAAGAGGTGCCCATGAGCACATAATGAAAATGAACAACCTGGTAAATCAACTGAAATCCTTTAATCATTTTGGGGTCAATTTATAGTGTAATTCATTCTCACCTCTCTTTCTCCTTAATTAGGTGCATTTAAAGTAAGTTATAACATATTTAAGGCTAAGCAAAGCAAACTTACAAAAGGAAGAAAGTAAAGAAATCATTATTATAAAATGTCCTCTTGATATTATAGGGTAATAAAGGGAAAAAACTATAAGCACGAACAAAACACAAAATGGAAAAAGCACATTAAGTAGCACAAATGTAAGTGGAGAATTTTCTACTTCTATGAAAAGAAGTGGCATACCAAAAAAGAAAACAAGAGGAATAGTTTGGAAAGAGAGTTAATCTACATTCTTTCATGAATAAAATATATTTTATAGATGCTCCTCCTCTAATTCCATAAAGAAATTCTTTACAAAAGGGTTCCATTAACAGAGAAAAGACTATTTTCATGGGAAATAAATCCATTTCTAAAGTTTAAGCTTTTGGAACCTATAGAATTATTCTTGACACATGCTATAGGTTACATTTATCTAATCACATTCTCTTGAAATTTAATTTATGTTCCTTGCTTTAGATTAAATAAGGTATTCTTTTTATTCTAAAAACATGTAATTTTATTTAAAAATTATATTTTAATTGATTTTGGCTCTTTAAATAATGGATTAAAAATCACCTTTCAAATAAGGTATTCTTTTGTGATACAACTCTAGATGTAACTTAATGTGCATCTAACAAACCAATGTAACTTGCCATATTTGGTTCGCATCCTTTGATCAAAATCCTTGGACCTTTTAGTAGCATATCTTTAAGGATCTTTAGTGACCCTATACTAAAGACATAATGGGTAAATCAAGTAAAGAAATGACACTATGAATATTTTCCATAGGATCGAAGTTTCCATATTTGAAGAGATTTGATCTCCAAAGAAGTTCATATTGAGAATATCTTCAACATTTTATTCTTATTGAAGACTTAGTTGAAAGGTATTTTTGAGAAGATAACAATTCACATTTGTTATACTTTAGCAAGCCATTAAATGTCTCTTTAAGTGAAGCTTATCATTGTATCATGTACGAGACTGAAAAAATAATTTTTTGTTCAAGAAAGGAACTTGTTGTACAGCACAACATATCACACATGTATAGGATGAAGATATGAACATATAAAAGTGTTTCATTGTAATTTTGTAGCAAAGTTTTGGTTACTTGGATTGATAAAACACAATATATCCAAAAGAAAAAAAAATGTTATATCATTACAACGTCTAAATTAAATTGTGACTTTCAAGTCTTAGAATAAACAATAGCCCATAATAAACTCAATACTAATATATATTTGTAAAGAATTCTTTTATTAAGATTAATAGATGTTACAAACTTGTAAAACGAGATGTCGTGAAGAGATGATAGAAATGAAGATCGAAATAGACTCTAAAAATACAAGATTCGTGGCAAGTAGTAGTGGTGAAGGTAATAAGTGGCTAAGGATGGTAAAAGTTTTAGTGTTTTTAGTGATTATAATGATTGCAAAAGAGAATTGAAAAGAGAATATAAAATGCTTAAATTTACCAAATCGCCCAAAATACTCCCAGCCTTTGAACCACTATTTATAGCCTTTCTAAGAGAGTTACAAAAGAAGTGACATGTTTTATAGAAGGCGAGAGAGAGGTATAAGCTAGTTAATAAGAACATGTTACAAGTGATGCTGGAAAGTACTAACAAACTTTAGGTGTAAATGCGTTGCTTGTTTAACAAGAAGAGACTTCCTTGTGTTCTAAAGAAAGGTAAAAAAAAAAAAAAAAAAAAAAAAACTTCTTATCAATATCCAACTCGTATTTAAACTTATGCTCTCTAAAACATTTTACTACGAGAGTAAATCTAAAAATCCTGCCAATATTCTTTAAGTTTAGCTTTAAAACCTTCCCAACTTGTAGTGTCGCTCTCAATATTAGCTTTACAACCATTCTAATAAGGAATGTCATCCCCAAAATTAGCTCCATAGCCTTTCCAATATGGAATGATGTTGGTAAGGAGCATTGTTGTCGACAAATGTTACATAAGAACAAGTTCTCCAACTAAGAATTTAATATTGTTTCCCAAACCATTAGTAATAAAAAAAATAAGTATCTACACATTGGTTCTACTGTTATCTAATACTCCAATTTTTATAAGCAACTGTTTCAAACAATATTGTTAGAACTAGATGAATCAATAAAATCGATTGGATTAGAAACCTATTTGACATAACAATTTAAATAAGAAAATTAAATTAGATTCCGAGCAAATCGACAATTAAACCGATTGAACCAATTAATAATTTTTAATTATCTATTTAGTTATTGTTAAACGAACCAATTCAATCTCCCGTACTACTTTTAAAACATTGGTTTCAAACTACTACAGAAAAGTAATCAACCTCCTCCAATCATGAGACAAAGGAGAGTTGCGATGACAATACATATTTATGACAAATGGGCTGACGGGGCCCATTTTCGACATGCTTTCAGACTGTAGAAGGATATATTGGGCTACCTCATTCCACTTTGTCTTTTAGTCTTAACAGTAATAGATTTCGCACCTTTTTCCTAATTTTTAGAATTACTACCATCATAAGTTATAGGAAATGTCAACAGTCAAATAGCAGCCGGACAGATAAACATGGGGTCCAAACCCTAATCATTACTTTTGTGCAGAATTCAGAGAGTCGAATGTAACTGAAGTGAACCCCAACCACTACAAATGTCTAGCTACTGATCAACCAATAACTTTGCTTATGAAAAGGTATATCAATGCTATATCATTGTTGATCTCTAGACTGATTTAATTTTGTGTGTTTTTTTCTCTTTATATTAACAGCACAGCCAAGGCCACTAATGCAATTGATCAGCTGGAGGTACTAACTAAATATATATTTAAGATAAAAACAAAGATTTAAGGGAAAGAAAGAAACTCAAGAGAAAAAGCTAAGAGTTAAAGAGTAGAAGTACTGTATTGGTAACGGGCGGCAGGGATTAATGAAAGCAACTGCAGTTCACAGAGTCTCAGCATGCAGTTAATCGTTAAAAGTAGAATAGTACCAAAAGTCAAGAACTTTAGTTTTTGCTTGTTTTAATGGCTTGTCTCTTGAGTATTTGTATTCCCACGTACTGTACGTAAAGCGGACCATTATTACTCTTTCCTTTTTTCCCTTTTCTACTACTTACGGGATTACTGATACCTCTTTTCTTTAAACAAGATGAGCTAACCTAGCTAGAGTAAACCAAAGAAAGAAAAGAATGATGATTTTTGGGTTTTCTAAGAAAGAAAGAGAAAATGAACATCTTAATGAACTCATATGTCTTGGATTGCATGATTGCATCCATTGTTTTGAAGGTGGATCCAATGGATCAAAGAGAGAGAGAGAAAGATCATATACTGTGGGACCCCGAAGGAATGTGGAGGAGATGATGTAGTGGGTGGGCGAGTGGGTACGACAGTCGATGTTTCCCTATCCATGCATGCTTAACATGCAGCAGCAGCAGCAGCAGCATCAAACAATTGTCTAAATCTGAAGCAAACATTTTCATGCAAATTGCAATTGTGCGCGAAACAAAGATTCCCGATAATGAAAATGCAAAGCAAACATGGGTTGCCAGTGGCCAGTTGCCAGATGTTTACTTGAATCAGCAACACTCACTTTCTTACACCATAATTTTCTCAGTGTTGATGTTGGGTCTCCAACTCTTAACATGTAAATGCGCGCTCCATTACAATATTACAATAGTAAAGACTAACAAAGAGAGAAAATAACTGACCTGAAATGCTTGGTTGGTTGCAATGATGTACCTCTATCTACACCCCCTGGTTAATATCTTGATTGCTCCAATTTCAAAGTACACGAAGCATCAAGCAAAGTGCAAATTGTGTCACTGCCAAAAGCCACAGCTGTAGACTAGAATACTACCGGCAACTGAATAAAGCTTATTACTTATATGGGAGCAATGCACATTGCCAAAACAATCATTTCAGATTTAATAGTATGCTCACTACCGACACCCGAAAACAGCCAACGAAAACTACTCTTAAAATGCCAAAACAAAGATGAGGGCAAATCAAAACAAAAAAAGCCAAAGAAAGGGACTACACAGAGGAAACAAATACTCATAATGAAGAGGCTCGACTATTTTAGCGACAAACCCGGAAAAGAGAGTCTCCTGCAACGAGAAACACTATAGTTGTTTCTTTTTCTCATTTTTTGAGAAAGAAAGAGCATACTTATACACCACAAAATATATATATACATATAGAGAGAGAGAGAGAGAAAGAGAGGAGGAGGAGGAGGGTGGAAAGAAAGCAAAAGAAATTAAAGAAATCCCAGAGCCATATATATGGATCCGATGGATGGCTTTTGTTCTGACACTGAAATCTTATTAATACTAATAAAAGAAAATTGATGAAAGAGATGAAACACGCTGCAGGCAAGGCAGTGAAAACTTTTATGCTTAATGCATCTGCATGCATGTATTAGTAGTATTACTTTATAAGGGGATTAGTTACCTTGGATTTGGTTGTTTTGGGGTCAGTTTTGCGTGATCTTTTTATGGCAGTGTTAGGTGTTATAGACTGCAAGAAAGATGAACATATATGGCCCTACCAATTAAAGGCAAGTACGGAACTGCTAAAAATAATATATGTATGGATATTAGTTTCTCAAAGCTCAATGCTCATCATCAAATGAATGAATCCCCTAGACACCGCAGAAAGAAAAAGTGGAAGGCTATAAAAACAAAGCAGAGACATGAAGATCTTACAACTTATAGTGTTACATATACTTTTTAAAGTACAATTAGATTGGCATATTTATTTATTTTTATAGATAATAATTTAGGTGTGTCTGAGCCGGAATTTAAGCCTTTTGATGATCAGTCCCTGCTGCTGCCTGTACCATTGATGATCATCAGCAGCGCAACTTCTGCGACTGCAATTTTCATCTTTTTCCTCTTTCGGATTACCATACAATCAATTCACTTTCACCACCCATCCCCATTATTTATATATGAAAACGAAAAAGGAAGTGTGCATATAAAATCTAATTCTATATTCTATAGATACAGAGCCATGTGCAACCCAAATTATTGCCATCTTATGACTCCCCTGTTGCATCTGCCTCACCATCCTTGCTGCAATAAATATGTATACAATATATTAAATGCTGAGAAGGCTTGGTCAAACATTTTCTTCAAATGAGGATGCAGGCTGGACGGGTCTCGGCCTAATTATGGACATAGCCAGGCCCAACGTCCACCGCAAGATATGATGAGAAGGGGAAATGGAGTCCATTCTCGCTGGAACACCTTAAAAAACCATCATTCACAGATCACAAATGTTTCAATTTCATACTATCAACTCCAATCTTATTGATGTAATTCCATCCCTCAAAACTAAATTTAGATTTTGCATCAAAAAGAAATTTTCTGAGATTTCGTTTTCTCCTTTTTTTTTCCCGACTTCTTTTTATAGATATTTAATTTTTTTTAAATAACGGCTAAATTATTATTTGGTACACAATTGATACTCTTGATTAACAATGTTACTTAATGATGATATGATCAAAATAATGGCATATGACACAAAATGTCCATAAACTCGGTCATGTCATTAATTATATCAATTTATTTAAATTAATAATAGTTTTAAAAATGTTTTTTAAAAAGTTTTAAAAATATTTTTTTAATATAATGTCTAAAACTACTTATAACTCATTCTCAATATTTAAATAGGAGGAAAAACACGTTTCAGCGCGTTCAAACTAATGTCCTCCTACGTTGACAATAAAATTGATTCTAATTGAATTAAGACTCAATCAACGAAAAAATATTTTTTATTATAAATTATACAAAATTATGTAGAAAAAAATAAATAAATAAATAAATACAAACGAAATAAAATTCTAAAAAATAAAATATATATATATAATTTGTAAAAAATCTTTTGAAAAATACAAAAATATCTATAGGTTTAACCAATGTTGATTGGCATTAGCCAACATTAATCAACATTGATCAATGCCGAAAATTGTCACCAATAGATGACGGTCATCATTATTAATGCCAGTGAATATTTATTAAACAGTAAATGTATTTGAGAGGTCTTTTTATTATAGAAATTTGATTAAAATAGTCTTTTATTTAGTTTTTGTACTATTAAAAAGAATTAATTAATGTCAAACTAGAATAAAATTAACATTTAGTGTTTAAAAAATATCATTTACAATTTAACAGAATTAATATTTTTAAATTTTTTATGGTTTTGTAAATGAAATCTTTAGTTTGGAATTTAATTGCAATTGAAAAAAATAATTTTCAAGACATTTTTATACAGTAAATGATTTGATTCTTTTTAATAATATAGGGATAAAATTGATCTATTTAATGATAAAGGGGCTAATTTGATCCAATCCCTACAATACAAGAACTCCTAGAGACTTTAACATTTATCAAACCTAATAAATAGTTTTTACTTTAATTTTTTTTCTAAAAATACATTTTCTTAGTCTTTATAGATTATATATTTATATGACAATTATGACATCAAAGGTGAGCCAAAAATTTTTTGAGGGAGAAGGATGAAAATTAAATTATATATTTTTATGAGAGTTAAAAATTTAAAATATAATTTTTTATTTAAATAGTTTATATGTTTATATTTTTGAAAGAATTAAATTAAAATTTTAGTTTTTTAAGTGTTAAAAGTACGATTTTACAAATACTAACTTAAATTTTTTTATTATTTATAAAAGGCCAAAAATAAAAATTTTCGTTTTAAGAGACCAAGTCCCTGCCATACCTCCAACATCACTCTTGTATGACATGTGAGTTCCTTTATTGAACTATATCATAATTGACTATCAATTGACCACCGTGTTGTTATCAATTGACCACCATGTGTTGTTATCAATTGACCACCGTGTTGTTAGTTAAAAGTACTAAACCGTGTAATGAACAATAATTTAAATACCATTTTTGATCAAATGAATTTAAATATATAAAATTCAAAATAAAAGGATTAAATTACTTTTTGGATCTAAATTTGACAACTATTTTCATATTAGGGCCATAACCTGTTTTTTTTAATCCAAATTAAGACTTAAACTAAAACCCTAAATTTCAATCCCTAATGTGAGAACAATTATCAAATTCATCTCATAACTTCGACAAAAAATTCAACCCCAAAAATAATTGTACGAGAATAAACTAAAAAAATTCAAGCAATAAATAATTTAACCCCAAATATACCACCTCAAAAGAGAATCGTAGCACGAAAAAACCGGACAAAGTCAAGAATCAACAACATGATCAAGAAGTCTTGCAAGGAGAATCGATGTAGGGCGCCAGGTGCCGATAAAAACTCGAACAATACACGCTAAATTGGGGGCAAAAATATCTAGTTCATTCCAAATTCTCAGTAGAATCAAGTCACATGCAACACCTATGAGACATAATAGATTTGTTATGACCAAAGAGAACAGTTATCTAGCAGTAAATGTGTAACTATATACATGATCCACCACCACAATCTTTCACAAGAAACATCAGAGATTGGAATCCATCCATTCCAGCTATCTTATATGTGAATAGAAACAGCAGTCAGAAAACTCGAGCTAAAATTTCCGTGCATTGAAGGAAGCACTCTTCTTCACAGTATCTTGTGACCATGATGATGGTTTGAACCCCTGTGTCAGCAAGTTAGAAGCTGCAGCTGCACAGATTTTTCTTCTCTTGGATTCGAGCTCCAACCTCTTCTTATTGGACGAGGACAACCCAGATGATCCAGGGAAGATTGAAGCAGCTTTAATCAATGCTCTCTTATCTTTCCTGTTTCTCTCAAACTTGGAAGAAAATTTGACTCCTGCAGCAGTAGCACCATCTTCTTCACTTGCCGGAAGTAGTCGAATGCTTAGGCCCATTTTCCTTGAAGCAGATTCTTCTTCAAAAACCCTCTTCTTTTGACTCTGACAACAGAAAAAAAAGGAGTAAAACTAGGAAGCAAGCCCATAACGATATGTAACTACCAAGCCAAACTAAGCTTAGTAACATACTCTAAGTTTGGCACGCAGAGCTTTGTTGAGGGCATAGTCATCTGAATGCCTGGCATCAGATACACGCTGAAGGCGAACCAGTACTGGCTCAGCTTCTTTCTTCTTCTGCAAATCCTCCTCCTGGTGTTCAAGACGATAAAATGGATCAGCAAGCTTGCCTCTTTCTGCAGAACAAATATAAGCGTCAAAACCAACACACACACACACACACACAAAAAAAAAAAAGTTAGCAAAAAGTTAATTCTCATTAAGCAAGATGCATGGGCCTATGGGTTTAACCCTTATTGAGACTTGGGAGTCACCCCATGCTTTTGACTGGAAGTTATACCGAGATTCACATTTTGTCAAGAAATTAGTCCATGATATTGGTGCAAAGTTCTCCAGAATACTTCATATTCAAGCAAAGACAGCCCTATAGTTAAAAGCAATTATCATTTAAGAATAAAAAAATGGAACTTACTACATACCTTCATCAGCAGGGAGTTCTAATGTCTCTGCGTCCTCAACATCAAACACTTCAGTTTTCCGCTGAGCCCCACTAATGATCACATACTCACAATTTTTGGGGTCCGTTTGAATGACTATCTCATGTTTGCAGCACGCAGACTTCATGGTAAAGCTCCATATCTAAAAGAAACAAGTAATTGTTAGGAATACCAAATAAATGATGAGCTAAAATTAATTAACAGAATAGGTCTCCTTTAACAAAAACAAAATCATAGGAAAACACTTGCAAAAGACAGATTAAAATGAACCGTACTGAGTAGATTATGCAATTAGTAAAAATAAGATACCTTTGTAGAATAATAATTCCCCACTTGCTTTTTCTCAGCATTGAACCGTACACCTTTTGCTATCATAGAATTGCACCCCCCACACCATATATTGAAAGGCATTTCGAACCTTAAAGCAAAACAAGAACGAAAATTAGACCTACAATTACCATTTACAAAGAAACTTCCCACACCAAAAGTAAAATTAGCGAGGATAATTTAAACCAAATAAGAAAGAACTTTGGGCCAAGAAAATGGCAAGCCAGAGCCCAGTTGCCAATCAATCTTGTCAGAGCATGTTGAAGAAATCCTTAATGAACTAAACCTCAAAAAAGCTGTCATGCTCTTTTCAACACTAGCCACATTGAAGCCCATCACATAATATTTTGAAGATGACAAAAGAACATATCTGAGACACTCTCAAAAAAGAGATGGTATAAAAAATCCAAAAAGAATGTGATCTTACCTTATAATCAAAATGCCTTGATCTATTTTCCTCGCCCTCTCTCTCAAAGCATGTTGTCCATGAAACTTGTTCAAGGAGCCCTGAAAAGAAGAGCAGTGGCAAAATTTAAATATAGAAATGTCATAAATCATAACCAGCTTCAGCAAAGGTTTCCTTGAAACCCCCAAAAAAATGCATAAAGCAAATAAGTCTAAATTATGCATACCTGACTTGGATCCCATTCTGGAGGATAGTAAAAGTTATCTGCTCTAGCAGCTGCAAGCGAAGACTGCAAAAGCACAAACGAAGTGAGTTAAGTCCTCTAATAACTTTTCAATGTAGGGAGGGGGAAGGGAGAAACAAGCTTTAGACAAATGTTGAACAGCAGAAAAACTTAAGGGCATTAATCGACAGCCAGCATAAAATAACTAGTTAATACGACAACTTATATTAGCAATCAGCTTAAAATATATTCCTTTTGAAACATTGCTCTAAAAGATATAATTTTTTTAACGAATCGTATAAAATCTATTCAGCCATACGCAATTAGCCACACATAAATATCGCGAAATCAACATAACCGCATGAATTCTGCGATAAAAAATGGAAAATTGAGAGGGGTAATGAATGAAACCAATACTATTAAATATAAAACTAATCATAATGATATAACTAAACCCGTCTCACTTTCTAGGGATTGTAAGATCTACAACGAAGCGTTGAACAACACAAAACCCTAATTATCGGGGAAAACTAAAAGAACTTTTTCTATTTAATCTAATCGAAAGTTAGAGGGTATAATTTGCTTACCATAATTTCTTCTCGTTCTAGCTTCTTCTTCTTCTTCTCTTCTTCTGATTTGGATACTGGAAATTGAGATTTTGCCCTACTTTATTATGGCCCTTTATGAATTACGATATATATTGCTTCGTATTTTCTTAATTTTGTTTTAGACTAATTGCATACAAGTCCTCAAATTATAAGCTAGTTTTTAAATTAATCGTCAAACTTCAAGAAATTCTAATTAACTCTCAAACTATCAATTAATTGTATATCTATCAAAAAAATCAATTAGTTGTATATAAATATTATTTTTTCCTCTTTTCATTTTATAAATCAATACAATAAATCAATTTATAGACTAATTTAAATGTTTTAATAAATAATTTATTAAATATATTCAATTACATTAATTTTCTTATTTATTTTTCAATGAATAAAATAATTTTATGAAAATAAATTATTTCTGAAATATAAAATTTATTTATTTTATAGCTAAATCAGCGCAAATAAAATTTATACTAACTATTATAAAATGTTACCTAGTTTATTTATTTATTTATAAATAGATAAAATGGAGAAAAAAAAAGAATAAGAAATATAAAAATAATAATGGACCAATTTATAACTTAAATTCAACACTTGATTTTTTCAGTTTATTAAATATAGATTTAATTAGAATGATATTATTATCATAATTTGAGATATATAGTGGAATTAATGTTTTTATTGTTGAGTGTGGATGGGCAAAATAGTTTTAGAAGGCAAAGGCCGCTTGGGCTTAGCATTGCCGTAGCATCGGCAAATGAAAATCGATGCGATGATATGTTGGGTTGATTTTGGCTATTATAGCCTGATACTTTGTGAACTAAATTCTTTATTTTGGGGTAAAAATTTTGAGCTCCATGCTTGTTGTTCTCTAATTATTAAAATTTAAATAATATTGGACCATTGATAGCAATATTGAGAATCATTAGAAAATATAATTTTCTAAAATTTTAATGTCTTTTAACCGTAAATCTCAAAGAAGTTTACTAGTTATGCTAGCCATCCTCCAAATGGAATTCATATAAAAAATTATATCATAAGAGATTTAAATCTTTGATGTCATACATTATTCTATATATTGACAATATTTTCATCCCATATAGCCAGTCTAGCTTCAACCAAGAGTTTGAAGTGTTCAAATTATAGCCAGTCTAGCTTCAACCAAGAGTTTGAAGTGTTCAAATGATATTTCATTGTTGAAAAAGAAAGGTTTCATCTTGTATCAACATAACTAATCATATGTTCATAAAACTTGAACCACAGCCTCACAATTAATACTCATGTAGTCATATTAATATTTCCCTTTTCTGTGTCTGGACAGCTTCATTGTACAATATCCAATCTATATGGAGTAAGTTCTAGTGGAATATTGTCAAGTAGTATAAAAGCAATATACAAGAGAGCAGTGGAGAAACAAGGAAAAGATAAGGCCAAAAATATTATATATTTATCATGCTTCCGGCTTATTGTCTTCTCCAGTTTGTGTATGCATGCGGCTCCTAAGCTCTTCGAAAGCCTTCATGCTTTCTGCATCAAAACCACCCGCGAACTGGCAGAAAAGGAAATCAATTTGTGATTTATTCAACATTTCAAATAGCATTACCGCAGTACAAGTAGAGTTTTTTATAACCTTTACCCTAGTGGTTAAGACCAAGGGATCCAAGTGCAAAGCTAAATACCTGATGAACACGGAAAGCAAAACGGACCCCTTGCAGAAGTATAAACTCTCGATTTGGTTCTTTCTCCGGTCCACTCAGTGCATCAAGTTCTGATGCTACACGTTTCATATATTTCCTTGCCAATTGTACAGATGAAAGCTTGATCTGCAATATGCAAAAGGAAACAGAAATCTATAATTGCATTGTGTAGTAGGAAAACAATTTTACATGCTACTGTTATATTCGTGGAGGTAATTTCATCGGTACTTAATTACATATAGCAAATTATGCAACTTAGAACACAGTAGCTTCATCTAGAAAAGTATGCAGAACTGACAAGAATCTAAAATTTCTGGTATGGCCCTTCTAATAATCCCAGTCGTTATCTAAGCAATAACTTGCTGAACAATTAGCATAACACAGTAGTGTTGATCAGCTTACAACTACATCATCGGTTCATCATAATGGCGTGCCACTTAATGAACTATGTTCCATGTATCATACTATTTACCAAAGTGGAAGTTCCATGTATTAAAACTACCACTGCATAAAATTACCATGCCAAACCAAACCTTTTAATTAATTGTTTTGGTTCATACCTTGCCAACAATCCCAGAATCTAATAACCAATTCACTGGAATCCCAAACTCCCTGTATCGTGAAATAGCCATATCTCTTGTACGCAAGAGGGCATATACACTTTGTTCCACTCTGAGAAACAAAAAATGAAATGGGAAATCAGAATATGGCAAGAGGAAGTGCATATCCACCATCCTAAGATTGTTAATTATTACCCACAGGTTCAGAAATTAAACTAAATGAATCAAAACTGACTTACTTCTCAAGCAACTTGTACATCTTCTTCAGAGCAGCTTCACATGGAAGGTTTGGATCATCAACAAAGGAAGAGACCAGCTTCTCCAACTTCATTAGGTCCTGGTATTCAAAAGCTGCCTCTCTTAATGCATCAGCCTTTCCTTCAGGCCAATCAAAGTGCTTGAGAACTGCTCGTTCATCAACCTAGATGGATGCAGAAAGATAATTCAGCAAATATTGTAGACAATCTAGTGAATCTGTTAGCAAATGAACAATGGGGTCCATATATAGTATATCTTGCCACTATGAGTTAAAGCAATGACAGTAGGTCTTTCTTAATAACTGGTAATATAATAGAGCTGACAATGGAGAGCAACACCGTGCATGTCTTAGACCCATGGTTTAGTTCCAAGATGCATCTTCTGCCATATTACCTCAAAAATATATGCTTCTTCCGTGCAATAAGATCTCTTTCAAATTCAAACTATAACTACCTTTTACAAATAAATACTTATATTATATCGTGAATATTTTATTGCATACCAAGAAGGAAAGCTCCTCATCTAGCCAATTTACAAAAGCCACCAGGTCTTCTACGTTGGTGAAGGAAGCTGCCCGAATTTCAGCTGCCAAGGACTGAACAAAGTCACCTTGAGTTTCCACATCAGCTTTTACCTGGATCAATTCATATAATCTCATATTGTTAAGTCTGATTAAAGAACCCCTACCTAGATCTGATGATAAGCAGATAAATGAAAGGAAAGGAAAAGTTTAACACACAGCTAAGAGGAATGTCGATCTATTCTCAATCTCTCCAATCATGTTGCTCCTAGCATCTGATGTATTAGAAGTTGTAGAAAGCAAACTTGACGTGTCTTTCTTTGCCTCTCGTTTCATCAATGTCTGATAGAATTCAACAAGTTCAGGAGCTCGGTGAACTTTATCGCCACTGCCTGCCCCTCTAGGTAGGCTGCCTGGAGGAGGAGGCGGAGGTGGTCGTCCACCAGGAGGTGGCGGTGGCGGTGGTGGCACACCAGGTGGTGGAGGTTGTCCTGCTGCAGTGGTATTTGCATCAGCAGAAATGCCACTGGATGGCTTTGGTGGTGGTCTGGCCACCCTAGGTGGTCTCTTTTCAATGTGAGCAAGTTTCATCTTGCTGATAGTTTGAGAGTCTACAGCCTTATCGTCATTGGATTGCTCATTTGAGTTACCAGAAACAACTGTCTTCTCCTTTATTTGAGCAAGTTTTGGGGGTAGATTTACAGGTTTCTCTCTTTCAGTCTTTTCGCCAAACCTCTCTGCCCTTGCTTGTTCTGCTTTTTTCTTAATTTGTTTCTCCCTCTCCATGGCCAACTTATGGCGGTCCTTAAAAGCAGGATATTTTTCCTCTAGAGTTCCTTCTACTGATTTAGACATTAATTGGAATGATGCTGCAACATTATTCAAAGAGTCACCAGAAGAAGGCTGTGTTCTAATGTTTGGAAGAGTGGAAGTTTCAGGGGAACCAGTGAGTTCCTGCTCCATTTTACCAAAAGTTGTGATTGCAACACCATCACCTGCATTCCTCAGCATAAGTGATTCTAATGGACCCCGCTGACGGAGGCTCATGCTAGTCCTGCTTGGAGAGCCACCAGAGAAGGATCTGGCTGGTGACGAAAGAGCACTTGAATCATCTTTGCTCTTGCCCCATTTCTTCAGCTTTTGGATTAAGCCAGGTTTCTTACTGAGACTGCTGTATCTACTCATGGAACTGTCAATAGAAGCATTATCAAAATCCTCACTTCCAGGAGAGGATGGATGAGAGTAGTTGCTTTCAAGATCTGTGTCCCCTTGCCCACGTTCAGACCCTGCATATTCTAATAGTAACCTTTTAGCCTTCTCTTGGGACTTAGGGCTCAGACTTTTATTGAGATCACGAGCAGATAGTTTTCCTCCAGGTGTCTGGTAATTCCGGAGTTCATATCTCAAGCATGCATTGACCCAACGAAGGTATACTAGCTCTTCAACTTCACTAAATCTGTTCATCTGAAGTCCTTCCACTTGCTTTAGCAGATCTTCATTTGCATGTTTTAAATTATTGACCTCTTCTCTTGCCGTGGCTGCAATTTCATTCTGAAAGAAAGAATCACGTATAAGAACAAGCTACAAACCAGAACATTTATGCTATTACCGGCGATACAGCCTAGGACTAATTACAATAGTTCAGAATATGATAAATAAGAGATGTCTGTGGGACTTACCTCTGTCATGTTGGAAAGGGAGGCTATTTTTGCTTCAGCAGCATCCAGTTTAACAGTTAACTCCCTCTTTTCGTGTTGAAGCTCTTTATTCTTTCTCCTAAGCTCCACAACTTCAATTTCTAACTCCTTTAAAGCTTTCAATTTCTTCTCAATCTCAGCATCACTTTTGATGGCTTCTTGCTCTTTTGCTTGAAGACCAGAAACTTGTTGCTTGAGAAACAATAACTGAGCTTTTGTTTGATTAGCATCAAGTTGAATTTGCCTTTGTAGCTCCTTGATTTTGTTCCTAGCCACCTCCAGCTCCTTCTTTATAGAAGCTCCATGTGCAATCTCTTCTTGAAGCTTCTTCCTCTCAGTTTGCAAAGAGTTTATGGTAATATTCAGCATGTCAATTTCAACTGTCTTGATCTTAAGCTGCTTTTGTAATTCAGCAATATCTGATTCCTGCTCTTTTAAACCATAGTACTCAAGCAATTCGCCCTCGAGCTTCACTTCCCTCTCCTCCAGTTCCTTTACTAAATTGCGCAACCTTTCCAGTTCACTTGCATTGTTTGCCATCTCAGTTTCATATATTTTTTCTTTCTCTGCCCTGTCAAATTTGTCAGGTGGTAACGGATATTCGATTTCCCCAGAAAGAAGGTCTTCAAATTCAGGTAGAAAATCTTCATCACCAATATCTGGTCGGCTATCATTAGCTCGATCAAATATGCTGCTAATCAATTTAACCTCTTCTTCCTCTTCTTCTTCCTCACCCTGTAATATGATATCACATCTCAATCATTGGTAGAAAATAATTACTACAAAACCAGCTAATATTTTCTTAGACGGTAAGTTAATAAGAGCAAATCGTATCAGAAGTTAGCAATAGGATATTTAAATTTTGACTAAAGAATTAGAGATATACTTACATCCTTTTCTTTGAGGCTATCATTAGGATATCTGAACTGCTTCTTATTGTCCTTATTTGGATGTTGCTCAAAGCCTGCTTTGCCATTTTCTGAATTTCAGTGTTATCAGAGAAGAAGTTAACATAACAAAATGAAGCCCAAATAGGAGATGAGTAAAAGTAGATATCTCTAATCGGAAAAATATCAGACAATGAAAAGAAGCAGTCTTTCATTTTTATTTTTTTTTTCTTTTATTGAAATATGACTTGGGATCTAAAAATTGATGAACTAAGAGATTAAAAAGCTGGGTACCTGAAGGTGATGGCTTTGAGGTTTTGAGATTGAGCCGCCTAACTGCTAAAGCAGCAATTGAAGCGGCAAGAAGGACCCTAACTATCATGTAGGATTTGTTGATATAAAAACCCTTTTCCTCCTCTCATCAACAGGAAAGAAATACTCCACTGACATCCCTACTCCACGTCTCCTCATCCCCCATCATTATCATCTTAAACCATTATGACCATTTAAATGTAAATACAGCTACCAAGAACGCAAGAGTTCGCCAGCAACAATTGTAAATACAATCCTGTTGCAAATTCAACAGAACCCTAGTTAGAGAGTTGAATATATGGTTGAACCATAATAGCCATATCCAGATACATAACGTTCCTAATCCATTAACATTATCATGTTATCAGTTTTGTAGACCTTTCAATGAAAAACTTTATAGTGCACACACGTAAGTAGAATAAAGAACAACTGTCATGCTAAGAGTTACAGAAACCACCAATAAACTAGTGGCCAGTTTTGCTCCGAAAAGGAATGCAATTTTACTTAAGGGTAGGACTAAAACCTTAAGATTTTCCTGAGGAAAATGTTGTACTGTGAAAACAGGGCCGAAACTAAAGCTGAAAGAGACACCAGAAACTGTAAATTTAAACAAAAAGCAAGCCTGCCCGAATATCTTGCCTGTTTTATTTAAGGACTACGTATCTATTCTATTAGCAAGATAAGATGTGGGCAAGAGAAACCTCTTGTCTCTAATGCATTTAATTGAATGTTTCTGTCCCAACTAATTGGTAGGTGTTTGTCCAATTAAATTTCTAATACGAAGCTTTTAAGATTAAAGAACGCATGACAGAATTGCAACCGTAACGCATGACAGAATTGCAACCGTCTGATCAATCATTCGCTAACCAGCCTTGGACCCCTCATTCATTGACCATAGTAAGGCTGAAACTTAATTCCTAGCTGTTTGCTTAATGGACCGAAGCGAATGCAGAGGTGCATCCAAGCAAAAGCCAATAAACCCAACTTTTATTTCTGGTGATTGAAATGGTTGGACTTTTTGGCTTTTCTTTTAGTTTTGCTAGGTTTTATATGATGAAAGACATCTCTGTCTCTCTTTCTGGGCCACAAAAACAATATTATCTGTAGCTCTGATAAACTATAAGATAATATACATCAAAACATGTCTCAATTATACCAGACTACATATATTTATCCAAAATTTTCGCAGCCAAGCGATGGGGTTTTGGCGAATTTTGTAGAGTTGAAAATTAAAGTAAGCATTGTGCACTTAGCTTTATTGGTAAAGAAAAAAGATGGGAAGTTAGTAATTGAGTTCTATTTATATGGTAATAATGAGGAGTTCAGGAGCAGACAACTTTATAGGTGGTAATGGATAAATAAACCCAGAAGATTCTTTTTTTTTCCTGGCCGAGGAAATTTTTGGTGTTAACTAATCAACGCCAAATTCATCCCGGGGGAAAGAAATAAAAGGGAAAAATTAGAGGAAAAAAAAACGCAGAAGAAAGTCATTTTCATGGTGAAATTATAGTGGGATCAAGTGGGCAATAGCAGACAATTTATTATCCAAAACAGCCGGTGGTTCACAGCTCTCTTGTGATTCTTTGTGGATTGAAATATACCAAGGCCTTGGCCATGGTTTAGTAAAGTGAGAATTTTGGTTTGGATATAAATAAACCCCAACATTTTACAGCGACTTGGTAGTTGAAGAATATTGAACAGAACAGAAATAATGAAAAACAGCAACTAAAATAGAGAGCAAACATAACATACCTGGCTCTACGCTGTTACTATTAGTAAACAATGCACGGAACAGGACAGCTGAGCGTCCATAGAAGAAAGGAAAGTTCATAAGTTGCCCAAAGGCTGGGCGGGATTAACTTTTTGAGCTCTCTCCCGCTTAAATCCAATTAAATCTTAACCCTTTTTAACAACAAAAGAAAAAGATAAAATAACCCTCATTTCATTACTGTAAATTATATTTCCCATTCTAATCATTGAAATGGCTTATGTAACAATCATGCAAGATATTTATTCAAAAATTTTAATTATGTTATAATTCATAAGGCATGAATTTAATCCATATTCTCCATTTAAATATTTTTTTTTTTTACTCAAATATCACACAATAATACATTAACTAAACCAAACTTGACATATAACCTCCGCGGCCTTGTAGCATAGTTGGATTGGCTTTTAGGTGTGAATATGATACGATTGCACACATCAAAGAGCTGGTTCCCCAATTCTTTCATCCCATTTAGTTTCATCAACAGTGAACCAATATGAAAAGTTAAGAACATGAATGAGAGGATGATACAAAACAAATATCAACACTCCGACCAATGCTCAACAAAAATAATAAAGATTTTCTCATTCTGCGCTTCATGTCCATGGGAATTTCTTATTTGGTTTTCCTATGTTAAACATTTTCAGCTGACTGACAATCAAGCTTGGTCATCCCATTTCCATCTTCGTCCCACCTCCTCAAGGACCTTAGCTCGGGCTTGGCTTTTTCTCGCTTCATCCTCTACCCAAGATCTGCAGTCGCATTTGATGATCTTCTTAATTACAACCATGTATCACACTACTTTCTACAAGCAGTAACTATAATATGGTACAGCTAAGAGTGGAGAGGGTATGCAAATTCAGCAGTTACCTGAGAATCTTGATAGCTTCGATCTCAGCTTCCAGTATAGATTTTGCATCAATTATTTCTTCTTGTTTGGACTGTAAACCACTAAGCGTATCTTGCAACTTACTATGCTCGGTAACATACATAGTCCTCTCAGATGCAAGCCTTTCTGACATCTCAGCAACCTCTTCTTTCAGACTCAAAACCAGTTGCCTCTGGCAGTCCATTGCTGCCTTTTCCTTCAAAAACTCAGCACCACATTTCTCCTGAATAATCTTCTCCTCTTCCACATCCTGAACTGCAGAAAAGTAAAGCTTCTCCACCTCAAAGCCTCGAGTTCTTTCTTCATCCAGCTTTTCATTCCAAAACCTCTGTATTTCTCCCTTTTCAAGCAATTCGGACTTGATTTCTTTCATTTGAGCTCTCTTTGAACAACTCTCCATTTCTAGCTTCAACAACTCATTGGAGATTGCTTCTGCCATCCTGCCACTTGTCAAAGCCACTGCTACTTGTGCTTTTGTTGAAGGTTTATTTGATTGAAATCGCTTGATTTGTCCTACAAAATTTAGAAATAGAATCATAATCATATCTCCTCCGTTCTAGGATGTACTGCATCCTTATCTCTTTTATGTCAATTTATTATTTTGAATTCAATTTGTTATCCGGTAGTTCCTATGATCTAGTTGTTTGTTATGTATCAGCTCTATAAATTGAGCATCATTGGTCATTAACAAAGTATGTGCCATTTCCTACATTCTTAAACCTTTTCATGGTATAAGAGCCTCTTGTCACTTCACCGAGCTTTAAACTCCTGTTACCCACCCAGAAGTCATGGACACATCTGTGAACAATTCTGATGCAACAACTTCTATAGTTCGGTTTAATCCAGTTACTCAACTACCAATCAAACTTAGTGGCAGCGACAACTTCTCCCTTTGGAAAGCACAAGTGTTTCTTTCTTTTAATCAATAAAAAAAAAGTATCCACTTAGCACAGTATCTTATTTACATTAATGACAGCATCACAAGAATAACTCTGCACATTCTACTGATTCTTATCTTTACGTTAGCTTAGCACTAGCTCTTTGCACTTTCTTGGCCAAAAACACTCTTGAATTCCTAAAATTTATCTTCTAATATATGACATGGATGTCAGTTTTAAGTGTTTCTATCTAGAAGTGGCACCAGTCACGAATATTCCTACCATTTACATGTTAAATGCTTATCTGAAAGGAAGGGAAATGAAGCACGAAGAAGAAAAGAGGAAGGCAATACTGCATATGTATGCGAATAACAAACCAAGATAAGAATTGTACCAAAAACTTTTCTGAGTATGCTCTTTTCCCCAGCCAACATGTCTATAAAAAGTCCAGGTGATGAATCTGGACTGATCTCCTTCAAATCCATAAAATCTGCCTTTGTCCTTGATATCTGGACTGTACACAAGTTAGGTTTTAAGAGCTATGAAAAGACTGGTGAAGCATCAGTCTAATAGTTCCAAAGTGAATACAAGAAATTGGAGCAGATGATTAGGGAGAATTATTCTACCTGCTCGATTACTCCTGGCTCAAAGTCATACTCTACCAAGGCTTTCCAATTTATTAGATCCTCTCGAGAAATGAATCTAGAAAACCACGTATGTTTCACTCAGTCAAAGAGTACTTTTCAAGAATTGATGAAATACGTTAATGACTTTGCAGCTTTACCGGTCAGGATAGAAGTTGATTTCTCCTTTTGAACCATCAGAAGTGTTCCTACCAGAAAGCTTGCTGGGAATGATGCCTGCCTCTGCCAAAGCTAATCAAAGCTCCAAGGAGAAAAACTCTTAATTGTCATCTTTAGAAAATTAACAAATGAAAAAACATACTCAAGCCTGAATTTACATGAAAATGTCAAAGCGAACTTTACCTTGAATGGACTCAAAATCTGGGTCATTAGCACCAATATCGTCAAATGCTGAAGTTTCTGACCCAGAAAGTGCAATGCATGGAACAATCCTGTGCCTAGGGTTCCTACATGAAAGTAAGCTTCCATGTCAGATCAGATCATGCAAAAGAAAATTCTTAGAACTTCCTACGTTCAATTTCAACCTATTCCCAAAAGAGTGAATACATGACAATTACTACCTTTCTAATAACGAACTTGTACGAACAAGCCATCTAGCATATTCCCTTCTCGTGCATAATTCATCAGCTCTTACATCATCTTCAATGATCTGCAAGCCTTAGTTACTCGATGCGATCATAAGCAGTTCATTTGAAAAAACAGTGAGATGATTTTACATAAAAGAAGTTTCGAAAATAAAAAACCTTCAGCTTCTTTAGAATCGATAAAGCTTCCTGCTGAGTAGAATCCACAGCAACAGGTACCACAATGCGTTCATGCTTATATGTAGGTGCTGAAAATTCCAAGGAACAGATATCAAATTTTCTAAAGAATTGGGTTAAATCAAATGGATTAAACATTAGAATATAGTTTGAAACACAGGCCTCACCAACATATTAAAGTTTAGTTTAGCTTTTGTTAGGTCCAACAAATGGCAATCTAAAATGCTGAAACATAAACTAAACAGAAAATTAGAAGGACCTATAAGTGACTGCTGCACCTGAAGGAACAGTTTCGGTAACTGCAATAGATTCATGGTCGGGTGTTATCTCAGCAGCCTGTTCATCAGATTCAAGATAGTGTCTAGCTTCGGTTTTATCATCTTTTGTTTCTCTCCAGCTAAAGACCTCGTGAAAAGTATTCAATGGACCCCTGAACTGAAACTTAAACCCTGTAAATATCAAGAAAAATGCACTAAACATGAGTTCAAACATACGCATTGTGTTCATTGGAGAAAACCAAAAGGCGTTGTGAAGTCGAGAGATTGCATGTGAATGCAAGTCTCGATAAAAGCCGATAAATTATTCAAATAAAGAAAGAACCCACCTTTTTTGTAGAATAACAAGTATGAAACGGAAATTGCAAATGCAAGTGAAGACCCAATAAGACTCCCAACAAAAATAGAAGACAATCCTGCAGAACAGCGAAAACGCATTTCTGATTGGACCCAAATTTTATATAAAAATAATAATTCTTCAGTAAATGAAAAAGAAAAAGAAACCTTTTTTATTTGTTTTCGGAGTCGGAGGAGCTTGAACAACGGCCCAACCCCCATAGTTGTTAGGTAGAGAATTGGGGTCGGGAGGGAACCAGGAAACGTCAACGTTTGAGTGCAGAAGAGAAGCAGAGATATGCAGAATTCGGGAGTTGGAGGATCTGCGATAAGAGACAAATGAAGTTGGAGATGTGAAGGAGGAGAAGCAGCTGCTACGGCGTGGAAGAAAGGAGGGGGGTTCAGATGCGATGAACCGAGACGATGGAAATGCGGTGGATGAGCCCATCCTTGATCGATTAACAAAATTGGGGTACTAAAACGAAACCAGAGACGATGAAGCAAAGAACAGCAATCATTGGACTGAATTGGAATTGGAAGATAGGACGTGAGCTTTGGGGTCTACGTTTTCCTCTCGGGCTCAGCTGCTGCCGCGCACCACTTGTCTCAACCCTTGAGTACCTTGTTCCTCTTTCATTTTGTCTGTCAGTGACGCCGCGAGGGTTTTCCTTCATTTTTTTTCCTCCCAAAAAGTAATTACTCGATCCATGGATTAACCCTTCAAAACTTACTACTTACTGGAAACTACCAGTCCTGTTAACAATTAATATTTCTTTATTTTCTTCTTTATGGGTTTTTTTCCGGGCAAAAATCCAGGAAATACCAAAAAAAAATAAAAATTACCGGAAAGGATAGGGTTGAAAAAAAATGACCGGAAAGGGCAATTTCCCTCAAAATCGCGTCCCCGTCAGCGCGTTTTTTGGGGGAAACGGCCTAAAGCGCTCCCCCGGGGACGCGCTTTAGGCCGCAACTGTCAAAATTTTTTTGACCGTTGGGGGCCCAACGGTCAGAAAAAAAACCTATAAATACCCCCCAACCCTTCAATTTTTTTCACAATTCAATCCTTTCTCATATTTCTCTCAATTTTCTCTCAATTTGCTCTCAATTTTCTCTCAAGTTTCTCTCAAAGTCCTTCAAATTTACGCTCAAATTTCAAAATAGTCATTTACTATTTATAAAAAGCCCTTTATAATTTTTTTTAATATATCTATTTGTTAGAAAATTTTTAAATTCTTTATCGGAGTACAATGGCCGGGGACTTATGTCGCCTAGACGAGAACCACTTGCCGTCCAGCAAAAGAAAATGGTAAGTTTGAATGTTAATTTTTCAATATTATTAAATTTTTTAATTATGCAATTTAATTAATTTAGAATTTTATAATTTTATAATTTTTTTAAACGTCTGTAGATCGGGTGTTGGAATGTTATATTCGCAACATGCCTGGTCCCCCCATCGCCATTGATCGAGAATTACTGCGGGCGGGTTTTTGGCACGTGGCCACGATAGGCCGGGGGTTCAAGTTGGAGCCGCCTTTGATCAGCACGTTGATAGAGAGGTGGAGACCGGAGAGCACACTTTCCATTTGCCATGCGGAGAGTGTACCATCACCTTAGAAGATGGCAGTTACAGTTGGGATTACCGGTGGACGGGGCGGTAGTCACCGGGTCCGTAACATCTCTCGATTGGATGGCCGTATGCTACGAGCTTCTGGGTGCCATTCCGGATAGAATTCGAGGAGCTCGGATCGATATGGCGTGGTTACGAGACACATTCCCGGAGCCGAACGAGGATTCGACCGAAGTAGAAAGAATACGGTATGCTCGAGCATACATTCTTCAAATAATTGGAGGCTATCTGATGCCGGACCCTCTAGAAACCTCGTCCACCTGAGATGGCTCCTGAACTTGTTGACTTCAGAGCACCGGTGAATTGAGTTGGGGGTCTGTCGTGCTATCGAGGTTATACCGAGAGATGTGCGGGGCGACGCTGCCGAGTAAACAAAAAATCGGAGGTTGCCTATCACTACTGCAGTCATGGGCATGGTTTCGATTTCCATTTTTACGTCCTCGACTCGACCAGCCATATTCATTCCCACTGATAACGAGGTAAATTTAATATTATATTTTAATTATGTCGTATATTTATAGTATAATTGTATGCTAAAAGTTTATTTAATTAGGTGGAACCATCCGAGGAGCAGTCATGTTGGAATACCTAACTCGCTTGAGGATATACGGCTCCTGTTGGACCAAAGGTCAGAATCACAAGTAAGTGTCGAATTTCGTTATTATTATAATTTAGTATTCGTCGGTGTCTAATATTATGTATATAACTAATGCTAAAAGTTTATTTAATTAGGTGGAACCATCCGAGGAGCAGTCATGTTGGAATACCTAACTCGCTTGAGGATATACGGCTCCTGTTGGACCAAAGGTCAGAATCACAAGTAAGTGTCGAATTTCGTTATTATAATTTAGTATTTCGTAGGTAGTGTCTAATATTATGTATATAACTAATAAGTTGGTAATGTTAATAAGTTTCAATGGACACCGTACGAGGATCCCGAAATTCGGGCAGTAATTCCGGAGGAGTATCTCCAAAATCCGAACAGTTGGCACGTTAAGGTCCCGCTAATCCTACTCAACCGTGGAGATGCACCAGTCAGATCGGGTTCTGCGGCAATTTGGATGCCGGCAACCGATTCCCGTGCCTCCTGAGGTGCTCGATGATGAGCACAAAGTGGACTTACGGCAGCAGCACACGGATTGGCCAAGATTTTGGTCAGAACATATCGAGACGTGTGAGAACCGGTATGACTTTTTACCTAACCGGGAACCGATCATAGTTCCAGAGTTAGCGTGCGTGCCGGAGTACATGCCATGGTTTAGAATCCATGGCAAGCCGTATCTGTTGTCGGATAAAGAGAGGCGACGGCTAATTCGCGAGCGAAGGGAACGTCGGGGCCCTTTACATCCAAGGAGAATGGGTGATGAACCGGGCCCAAGTGCGCGTACACAGTCACCGGGCCCATCAACAGCGCCTACACAGTCACCGGGCCCATCAACAGCGCCTACACAGTCACCGGGCCCATCCGTTCAGCTGACAACACCGACATCACAGCATCCACAGTTTATGCCAGGTGCGTACCCTGCCCCTTCAATTGCGAATAAATTGAATTTTTCAAAAGAAATTTTATTAATAGATATTTCATACCCATATCGATCACTTGCCGTTTCTCTCTTTTAGATCGATGTTGCCCATAGTAGTTGGATGCGACATGCCTCAGGCAATATCGATGGTGTGTGCGATGCCACATGCTTCCCTGGCGTTCTATTGCCGCAAGTATTCCAGGGCCCCGATCCGATATAACGCATATGTCAGGTTGGGGGCAAACATGCCTCCTTAACCTGGATAGGAAGAAGTCCCAATCATCAGCTGATTCCCCCGGTGTTATTGCGAACGCAATCCACAGCCGTCTTGTGCCACCTAGCAATAGCCGTGCGTATATCTACCATACATGAAGGTAACCGTCAATTTGTACCAATGGCTTGCAATATGTAAAAGCATCTCGGCATTGCTTAAATGTCCAGAACGACGCTTGAACACTGCGCATCCACGGAGCAGGCGATCGTTGTAGTACGCCGGTTCCGTTTCAAGGTCTGTTGTGCTGCCTGGGACATACCTCTCAGCACCTGACACCACGCCACACTTCATTATATGAAACGTCCCACCGACCGTGCAATTTTTCCAACGCCTTCTGCTTGGCTATCCAAGCCTTTATAAAGAGGGCGTGTACCCCATTTGGCTACGAATATTGCCAATTAAGGCCGGCACTGTAGTTTCTGGGATCGGCCTTTACCGTCGGGATTATTAAATCAGCCAACATGTCTGAATCCATCCTCGGATGATCTTCTGTTACACCTGTCAATGAAGTACGTTAAATAATGCAACATTACATAATATTAGTGTATTCGAAATCATTGAACACATACTGGTACTGTACGGTAAGACATGTATGCGGACCTTTGTACTTTTTCACCTCCCACAGCCCGTCCTTTCCTCAACGACGCCATGATTTCCATGAACATGTGCCGTCTTGCACTGCACACTTTGCCTCGTACCTATCGAGCTTGATTTAACCATAGTGTAGTTAACCCTGTTCCTGATGCTGTATTGTTTCAATGCAGCAAGAAAAGTATTCTTGTTGGAAAACTGGTTACCAACTTCTAATTGATCCGAATCCAACAAAGAATTTGTACGGTCACGCGTCCGGTGTGGTAGTTCAAGAAACTCCAATGCATCATCTTGAGATAGATCGACATTATGCATGTGCGCTGGAGGTGAGTATGCCCTGAATAGCAGATCTTCAACCGCCCTCAACGTCTTCAGGTACAATTGGAACGGGCTCCGGTTCAGAAAATAATCCAACTTCTGCACCATCAGGCCCTGGCTCCCGAGGTGGCTCCACATCGGATTCATCGTCCCATCCTCCATAATCTGCAACAAACGAAGGGCCCTCACTGGTGCATGTCGTCGGTAATAACGAGGGCCCATCACTGATGGATGTCGTCGGTAATACATCATCCCTCCTTAAACATCTTTCGTAACGATCCCAATCGTATGTGGATTGCCATCCACTAGAAGTTGATGACGTCCCCCAATACGTATTTCTGTCATCCGACGTCGAATGACGAATATGCATGTCCCATCCACCAACCGAGTGTCGTGCAGGGGTTATGTTTTCCATACTACCACCGCACACTGGCACTTCTGTGTTTTGCCTCCCACTTACAGAGTGTCGACTTGGGGTCGTGTATTCCCCTCGAACGATACTAGATGTTGAGGTCGCAGCCAGATCACTTGGAGATGAAAATTCTATATATACCTCGATATAGGGTGAACCACTGGCAAGATGAGTCTCCACCATTGCCTCAAGGCTCCGAGGACCTTTGATGTCGAATGAGTCATATCTCACCGGATCAACCGAAGCGCAAAATCTATACTTAATAGACTGAACTTTCATTAGCGTTGTTCCGAATATTTTACGCCTAATTCTTTTGCGAAGTTCTACCAAATCGACGTTCCGATTAAAACTCAATCGCGCTGTGTTCTCCGATAAGAAAACAACACCATTTTCGGTGTCACGCACTTCACCATCGTAGTAAATAACAGCATTAATACGTTCACTCATTGCAAGTGGACGGTGTAAAAGAGTAAAATTATTGTACTAAAAAATCACACTAAGTTCAATTCCTAGGAAAGAGAGGTGGATCACAAGGATCACTTAAGTACCACGTCTTTCCTAGCCAGAATATCCCTCAATCGTAATTTAATAGCACAATAAATAACTACGATCACACTCACAAGATATGAAAAAATAATAATAATGAACACCAGAATTTTAACGAGGTTCGGCAAATTTTGCCTACGTCTTCGGGCACTAACAAATATATTTCACTCCAAAAATACAAGTGAAATTTACAAATAGGGAGAGAGAACAATGCCTTAAGTAGAGAATGGCAAATTGTGGGATGAAGAAAATGAGAAATGGTTAGGCCTATTTATAGTTGAGGTTTAGGGATCAATCTTACAAATTACCTATTCAAATAGGGACCAATATTGCAATTACCCCATAACAATTTTCACATCACATCAACTTTCGGTGCCTAATTTTGGTGCCATTTTCTTCCCACTTGCTGCCACTTTATTTGCCGGGAAAAAGGCCTAAAGCGCTCCCCCGGGGACGCGCTTTAGGCCGTTTCCCCCAAAAAACGCGCTGAAGGGGACGCGATTTTGGGGGAAATTGCCCTTTCCGGTCATTTTTTTTCAACCCTATCCTTTCCGGTAATTTTTATTTTTTTTTGGTATTTTCTGGATTTTTGCCCTTTTTTTCCTTTGCGTGGATCATTGATCCATTGCTACTAGCTCCATTATACCATTATTTAGATTTTTCTTATTTATTACCCTTTCCTTATTCTCCTAATAGGATTGTTGGAGAATTAATTTTCGACATGCTTTTTTAACAAGCCATAATTAAAAATTCAGCTTTTATTGTTTATTAATTTTTTATTTTTTGCCTTTACTTTTTAACCCCTTTCATCCTCAACTTGACTGTAAAAAATTTAACAACATTAATGTAGTTAATCGCCTGATAATTTACAAAAATTCAAAAAATAATAAATGTTTAAAAATTCAAATTATTTATTCATATTAGTAAGAAAGTATATATAAATTGTTATTTAAACTGCTACGCCAATACCATGAAAAAATTTAATAATTTAACCAATTTTTCCATTAAGAACAAAAATGATAATAAAAACAATCGCCAAAGTGATCAAAGGTTATTTATTAAAGAGTTTTGAATGAAAGAATAATATTATCCTATATTATAATTATTATTCGTCCAAAACAATATTATCCTACATTAATTAAAATTTTTAGTTAACTTTTATAAGATAGAATGCATTTTTGAGTGCTTATAAGATGAATCTTGTAGATGTGTCATACAAAATGCTTTATAAAAGTAGTAGGTATGTTAAGCCCACATGATAAAAGGAGGAACATATTTGGGGTATATAAGCAAGTGTACTACGCATCCTATCAAACATGTATTTTGGGAAAAGGATAATATCCTCGCGACCTTTGATTATCTAATTGTATGTCAAGCACCCTAAGAGGTAGGGTAAGTCGGGGTGGATCAATTGTGACAGTGATGAAAGAACGTCCTAATAAGTAGGGTAGGTCGAGTGGACCAATCATGACAATGATGGGGGAGCCTCTTAATCCCACTTTGGAAAGAAAATGTAACACATCCATACCAGACCCGGTCGTTGAGTCAAGGCATTAGGATGTCACATTTGTTGTCGAAGCAGCTACTGAGAATTTCAGATCAATGTATCATATTATTTAATTAATATAGATCATTAACTCATTTTAGTAATAATTGAATTTACGATAGAACTAATTATGAGTTAAATGAGCCCATTAAAACATCCACAATTGATCAAAGGCCAAATTGTATAGTTCATAAAAAATGTTGAACTGTCGTCGCGACATTGGGGTTTCCACGTTGTGACATGGCGAACTTGTCATCGTGACGTAATCTCCATTTTCCTACAAGTTCCACACTTTATTTATATATATATATATATATATATCATTACCTGAATCGTATTCAAATGTTATAACCGCCACTTCATTTTACATATCATCCACTTACATCTATTTCTAATCTCAAGTCCTCATAAAAACATGATATTCAATTAAAGATAACAAAATTTATAAAATTAATACAAATATTAAAGTTTTACAAATAAGACCATTGGAGGACTTGCACTTTCAAAGTAGTTTACCCACTTGATGTATATTTTATATTTATTTCTAAATTGTGCCAATCAATTTAATTCTTTATAAAATTTTAACAAGAATTCAATATCACATCAATTAACAATTATTCACTTATTATTTTATCAATTCGTTTAAACATATTCACATATATTAACCATTCCATCACTTACAACCATTTCGAAACATTTCAAATTCATCTAATATATATATATATATATATTTCATATTCATATATTTTTTCCTCCTCCTCCTCTCCATTCCACATCCATTATGTATATATTATTAGAATCTTTAGCTTTTAGTATATAATATACTTATATGTAACATTGTCTATAATTCCACTATTTACTTATATGTTCATATCAAAATTGCCCACTTGATTAATAGTCACTAAATTATTTATATCTTGAGCTACAGAATTTGAAATTAAGATCCGCTTGATGTTTTTAAAACTAGACTCAAATATCTTTTTACCATAAAAATTTTAGAATTTATAAAATAGCCAATCAATACAGCAAATTATTCAAATTTGTCATTGTTTTGTTGCTTGACAGCTTCGACCTTTCTTTACTAAAAATTAATTATCTTTTAGTACAGGGTTTGGATTATTTTTTTGTTTGTTTCTATTGAAAATAGACTCAATAATTTAAGCATATAAATTTAAACTCATAATCATTTTTTTACATTTTTTTATGATTTTCTAAAGTCAGAACAAGGGAACCCGAATCCACTCAGACCTTATTTCACGAAAATTAATATATCTCAAACTATAAAATTTCGTTTCTTTCACCTTTTCTTCGATATGAAACTAGACTCAATAATCTTTAATTCCATATTAAATTCAATCTCTAACTAAATTTTTATAACTTCAGGTGAATTTCCAAAGTTAAGTCACTGCTGTTGTCCAAATTGTTTTAATGAAAATATTTTCTTTTCCAAGGTTCTTTGCACTATCTTTCATTCAATCACACATAATTTCCATACTTTTGATTACTATACAATTTAGTCACTTATGTTTATGTGTAGATTACATATTCATTTCTTAATCTTAGTATTTTTCACCATACAAATCACATTCTCTCTTACCAATTTAGTGTTTTAAGTCTCTATTCTTCATCAAATACTTTATATTTCTAGTATTTAGATTAAATACATGTTTCATACTGTAGCGACCTAAAATTTGTTCGGGCGCTAATTGAGAAAATTATTGAACATTTGAAAACAGAGTTTCAATTTTATTAAAAAAGGGAGTCGCCACCGATTCTTTTTTTTCTAGGTGTGATTGGACACCTAATAAATCCTCTTTTTAAAAGAAAAATTATTTTTTGAATTTTCTTAAAAAAATGGCCGAGTTTAGGTCTACGTCAAAATTTTAGAGAAAAATAGGGTTCGGGAGTCGGTTACGTGCGAGGAAGGTATTAGCACCCTCGCAACGCCCAAAATTGGTATCTTGTTAAGCGCGTGTTGTCTTAATTTTCAAAAATACGAGTTCATTTTAATATTTAATCGTGATCTGATTGAAACACGAGAAATTTTTTTTGAAAACACGAAAATTTTGAAATTGGAGATTTTTTTTGAAACCCGAGAATTTTTTTTTAAAAACACAAAAATTTTTGAAACACGGAAATTTTTGAAAACACGAGAATTTTTGAAGCACGAAAATTGAAAATACGAAAATTTTGAAACACCAAATTTTTTTGAAAACATGAGAATTTTTGAAAACACGATTTTTTTTTAAAAAAAAAGAAAATTTTGAAATTCGAGAAATTTTTTTTTAAAAAACCTGAGAATTTTGAAACACAAAAATTTTGAAACACGAGAATTTTTGAAAACTCGAAAATTTTGAAACTCGAGAAATTTTTAAAACCTGAGAAATTTTTTTTAAAACACGAAAATTTTTGAAAATGCGAAAATTTTGAAACTGGAGAATTTTTTTTTAAAAAAACCTGAGAATCCTTGAAAACACGAAAATTTTTGAAATCCGAGAATTTTGGAAACACGAAAATTTTGAAACATGAAAGTTTTGAAAACACGAAAAAATTTTAAACTCGAGAAATTTTTTTAAACCCGCAAATTTTTGAAAACACGAAAATTTTGAAACACTAGAATTTTTGAAAACACGAAATTTTTTTTGAAACTCGAGAAATTTTTTTAGATTTTTTTGAAAACACGAACCGATGATATTCACCCAACATAGCGATGAAATCAACGACTAATGTTAAACCAATTTCTTGCCTTATTTATTAAAATTATTAAAATTAAAAATAAAATAAAATACAATTAAAAAATAAAAAATGCTAAAAATATTAATAATATTAAAACTAGATATCATTAAAATACACGAATTAAATTAAAAGTGGGTAAAGAAAAATTACCGAAACGCCCAAAATTAAGGGCCTGATCGAATGGTTTACACGACCTGGGCTCTTTTCCTTTTTTTTCTTTTTTCCCTTTTTTTCTCTTTTTTTCTTCTTTCTTTTTTTTCTTTTTTTTCTCTTTTCTTTTTTTCTTCTTTCTTCTCTCTTTTTTTTTTCTGGCCTGCTGCCTTTGGGCCTCGGCGCTGGCCTGCTGTTGGCTGGGCCTGGGTGCTGCTGCTGGGCCTGTTGGGCTGCTTCCTTTTAGGTCTGTTTCCCTTTTTTTTGTGGCCTGCTTTTTTTTTACTGCTTGTTTTCCTTTTTTTTTGCTGCTGGTACACGAGTCGGGTCGAGTCGCCGTGGGTCGGGTCGGGTCGGCCCGACTATTTTTAATTTTTTTTAATTTTTAATTTTTTCTTTTTTCTTTCTTTTTTCTTTTTTTCTTTTTTCTTCTCCTTTCTTCTTCTTCTCCAACCGCCGCCGCCGTCGCCGCTTCCTCACCGGTGGTGTGACGCCTTCCCCTTTTTCTCCTCTCTTCCCTTCTTTTTCTTTTACTCTTCTTTTCCTTTCTCTTTTTTTTTGGGTTCGTGGGTTTTTTTTTTTTGCTTCTTTCTTTTTTCTTTTTTCTTCTCTCTTTTTTTTCTGGCCTGCTGCCTTTGGGCCTGGGCGCTAGCCTGCTGCTGGCTAAGCATGGGTGCTGTTGCTGGGCCTGTTGGGCTGCTTCCTTTTGGGCATGTTTCCCTTTTTTTTTGTGGCCTGCTTTCTTTTTTTGCTGCTTGTTTTTCTTTTTTTTTTTTGCTGTTGGTACACGGGTCGGGTCGGGTCGGCCCGGCTATTTTTTTATTTTTCTTTCTTTCTTTTTTCTTCTTTCTTCTTCTTCTTCTTCTTTCTTCTTCTCCCTTTCTTCTTCTTCTCCAACAGCCACCGCCGTCGATGCCGTCGCCGCTTCCTCACCGGTGGTGTGACGCCTTCCCCTTCTTCTCTTCTCCTCTCTTCCCTTCTTTTTCTTTTTCTCTTCTTTTCCTTTCTCTTTTTTTCGGGTTCGTGGGTTTTTTTTTTTTGGTTTCTTTGCTTCCCATTTTTGGGGGATAAGAACCCCTTTTATGCTTGTTTTCTTGCAGGTAGCAGGTGACCAGGGAGGAGGGAGGCCATGCCCTAGGCCGGTGGCCGGAAATCACGGAGGGTAGGTGCCCCAAATCACCTAATCTGCCAGAAGGACTAAATCGCAAACGCAGTGAAACTTTTGGGGTCGAAGTGTAATTTTGAGAAAGTATCAGGGTCAAAGTGTAATTTTGAAAAAGATGAGAGGTCAAAATATAATTTTAAAAAGTTTAGGGGCCAAAATACAATTTAAAGAAAGTTTAAGGGTCAAAATTTAATTTTTATTTTTTGTATTTTTTTTTCAATTTTTCAAATTTTTTTTAATTTTAAAAATTAAACACATAGTTGAGTCGGACAAAATTTAGCGCTTACACATACATCTCACTCAAAACAACTTTAACTCAATCTATTGAAATACAAGTAGGTTTAGTATGAAACTTACCTCCATTGTCAAGAATTTCTTCATTTCTTATTCATTTCCATGCATTTCTCATCTTCACCACTTTCCTTTCTTTTTCTTCTTATTTTCTCCACTTTCATATACTATTTTCTTACTTCTAAATTGAAGAACATATTCTGTTGAATCTCTACTTCATCTTCTCTCTTTAATATCTAAGGAAATTTTCAAAAATTTGGGTAAAAATGTAGGTTTTCATGGCAAATGACTAAATTATAAAGAAAAGAAAACTTCCTTTCTCAACCTTTCACTCACGTTGGAAGGATGATAAATTTCCTTCATCCTTCCTTTCTTTTTATACTATCATTTTCTAATTGACCATTTTACCCTTCATGATCTTTCAAAATTCCATCCTTGAATCATCACTTTATTTGGTAAAATTGTGATTTAGTCCCTCACAATTCTTCGCCTATTCAATTTGGTCACTGCATGCCAAGTCCATATCTTAGTAAATTAGATTATTTTCACTTTTGGTCCTTCAACTTTCTCATTTTTACACTTCGATCCCCTAAATTTTAAATATTTACACTTGAGCCAAAAACTTTTCACATATTTACAATTTAGTCCTTTCCTTAATACATCATGTCAAGCTTCTTGATTTAACTCTCTTTTGATATATTGCAACTTTCATTTTCTTTGATATTATACCTTATTTCGGTAAGATTTTATATCATATTATTTACGACCAATGGGGTTTTGAGGATGTTATAGAAAAAGGAATATCTTTGTGTATATAAGTGTGCCAACAAGTCAAAAATAAAAGGAAAAATCATTGTTATATAAGTGCCCCAACAAGTGGGTGGGTCGAGTAGACCAATTATGACAAAGGAGCCCGTTAATCCCACATTTAAGTAGGTCAAATGGACCAATCATGACAGAGGAGCCTACTAATCTCAAATCGGAAAGAAAAAAGGGCTTGTGTCACGGGCCACAGATCAAAGCCCATGATGAATGCACACAGAACATCACATAGAGGTCAACTGATTAAATAGGGCTTATTTGACCCATTTAAACTAAACCGATTTTTAGAACACATGGAAAAGCCCATCTACTTGAAACCTTAGTGGCCTAGTGAAACACTTTAGTAAAACTAGAGTTACCAGATTATTTATTGTAAATCCTAAAGGATAAATATGTATAGAGCTTAAATCCTTTAGTACTCTTGTCGAAACCATTTTTTTGAAAAAAGTATCGAATTTGATTTTGAAAATGAAAATGGAAAAATGGGAGTCACCACCAATCCTTTTTGATGAGGTGTGATCAGGTCACCTCGTAATTTGGTCATTTTAATAAAAATTTTAAATTACTAAAACGACGATTTTTGGTCTACGAAATCCAAAAAACGGGTTCGAGAGTCGGTTACGCACGAGGAAGGGTTAGCACCCTCGATACGCCCAAAATTGGTACCTAGTTGATTAATTGATGTCTTTAGTGTAACACCCCTAACCCGAAACCATCGCCGGAAGAGGGATAAGAGGCATTACCGGACAATGGAATCATTCCACAACCCATTTACGACACAAAGTCAATAATCATCAATCACATTCAATTACAATCATGGTGTCCCTTGTCGAGGTCTACGAGACCTAATTTACATACTAAAGAAGGGTGGGGACTAAACCGAATACACACAGGAATTCTCATACATTTAAAATTTTCTTCTAAAATTCAGGGGATACACGCCCGTGGGAGGAGACCGTGTGCCCTCCACGGTTTCTAGACACCCTCGTGTGTCCTCTCGTGTCCATATACTGACTATATCAACACGATCACTAAGCACGCCCGTGTGCCATGGCCGTGTGCTAATAGGCTATATACTGACTTCCCTACCACAACCACCAAGCACGCCCGTGTACCAAGGCCGTGGCTAGCTACTAACTTGTGCACCACGGCTAGCTGACACCCTCGTGTCAAGGCCGTGTGCTACTAAGCTACATCCTGCCAATTCACCCACGGTCTTTAGGCACACCCGTACGCCTAGCCGTGTGACATTATAGGCGATTTTGCAAGGCCAAAATGCCACCCACTTAGGGTCAAACCTATAAGCAACACATACCAAAACATATCATGCTCACAAGGCAACCAAAAACTTACCAATATGACTATTTAATCTATGCATTCAATTCCAATTCCAACCATGGCAATTTCACTACCAAAACTTGTCTCATCACAAGCATAATACATTCCCTTCCAAACATCATTCCTTTTTCAATTTCACTAATTCATGCTAGCATTTAATCAACACAAAGTTACCATTCAATAATCAATTTCTCAACCCACAAACCATACCAAAAGATGCATCACATATTCCAAGTTCATTCATGTTAAAACTAGCACATATCTAGCCACATCTCATGGCTACTTACAAACATTAAACATGATCCAAATGACCAGGCTATACATGCCATATTTTAACTATGTACATCTTTCCAAAATACCCCAAAATAGATTGTCGATAGTATGACTGAGAAGCTGACGATCCCCCGATCCGAGCTAGCTTTACTGACACTGCAAAGCAGAGAAACAAATCACACGGTAAGCTTTATAAAGCTTAGTAAGTTCATAACATAATACATAATATCAACATGTCATTACATAGATTAATTTTACTATCACAAATATAATACCAATCACAACCAACATGAACAATTAACTCATCCCCAACCACTATCATAGTTTCACCAACCACATAGGTTCCGAGCATACCTTAGCCAACACTTAGTTGTCAAATACTTTTGCTAATCAATAATCATGATTCATTTCAATCCACATTCATTTCTTCATCGATTCATTCGCACACTTAGTGCCTAAATAGCTAGCCGAAAATTTAGCATCGTACACTTAGTACATCCATCTCAAACCAAACTTAAATCATCATCGCACACACAGTGCCAACCACAAAGCCGAAGCTTAATTACTCCGCACACACACAGTGCTGTTTATCCCGATCATGTTTTCGAATACGCACACTTAGTGCCATTTAACTCAATTTACCACATAGCATTCACTTTGTAATAATATCATACCATTTATTTCATAGAATTAAACATAGCTAAATACAGGTATTATGTCCGAACTTACCTCGGACGTCGAACTATCGATACGGTCGATTAATCGAGCACTTTATCTTTGCCTCGATCTCGGTCCGAACCTCTTCTCTCTTGGTCTATACACATTTAAAATCAATCCATTCAATCACCATTTCATTCAATTTAGCCCATATACACACATTTAAGACATTTTGCATAATAGCCCTCACATTTTCACATTTCGACACTTTAGTCCCTAATTCACAAAATCATCAAATTCACCAAATTCCACCTAGCACAAGCTTAGCCAAATTTTACTAATATCCATACAAACCCACACATTTCATTTATTTCACATTTAACCTTTCAGTTTGCTATTTTCACAATCTAGCCCTAATTAGCTAAATTAACCAAAAATTCAAAAACAACACATGTTAATCCAACACCAAGCTCTCATATTTACTACTAACTAGCACATAGCTCAAATGTTCATCAATGGCTCATCACAAAACATCATCAGTTCATGAAATTACAACATCGTTAGCTAGAGCACGAAGCAACGATTACGAAATTGTAGAAATTATCAAAAACCGAGCTCAAACATACCTTGAATTAAGTTAAGTAAGTGCCGAAAATCACAAAGCTTCAATGGCTATCTCTTTTCTCTAGTTTCGGTGGAAGAAAGATGAGAAAATGGTCATCAAATTGTTTTGTTTTTATTAATAATAACTTATTAAACAATTACCAATTTTGCCCTTTAATAAAACATATAAAACAAATACATTTTAAGGTTAATTTGTCATTTAACACTCCACTTATCTTAAAAATGGTTCATTAACAATATAAGGCCTCCTCCTTAAAAAGCCATCAACATTTAAGTTCTCACAAATCAGCACACAACATTTTACTCTCTATGCAATTTAATCATTTCTCTTAATTCGACACACAAACGATCAAATTATCACACAGAATTTTCACACAGACTATGTCACATATCATTCACACAGAATATATCATTAAAATATTTGTACGACCTCAGATTTATGGTCTTGAACCACTGTTCCGACTAGGGTCTAAATCGGAATGTTACATTTAGTGTCGAAAATTAAAAATTTGAAGAAAATTTTTAAATACGATCCTTTGTTATAAAATTAAAAATTTTCGAGAATAGGGCATATTTCACATTAATTGAGAAAAAGAATTACATCCCGTAAGTTAGGACACAATGTCTTAAATTCTCGACACGAGAATAAAGGCCAAAAAAATTATTTTGGGAGATGTTTGATTATCTCGATTTCAGAAAGAAATCATATTCATAAGTTAGAACACGATCTTTTTGTAATTCCCGAGATTGTTTTAAAAAATTTTAAAAACATTTGTTTGTTCGGGTTTATCGAGAAAGTCGAAACCCCGTAAGTTAGGGAACGACTTTTCGAATTTCAAAATACGATATATTGCTTGTTTTAAAAATTTGATGTATCGGATAAAAACTAAAGTAACGTAAATTGGTAGTGAGATGTAAAGAAATGATGGTACAAATATGCATAATGAAAGAATAATAATTGCGTTAGTGTGAATGACAATAATAAGGACGGAAATAAAATAAAATAAACAAGCCAAAAATAAAAAGAAAAATAAGTAAATAAACACAAAGAGAAAATATAATTATAATAAAAAATAATAGTAATAATAATAAACGAAATATAATAATAATAATAATAATAATAATAATAATAATAATAATAATAATATAATATAAATTAATATTTAAAAGGGAGTAAAAAAATGAATGGATAAATAAAACAAATACACATGACATTAAATTTACATAATTAAAAGGTAAATGAACAAATAAACAAACGAATATAATAGATATAAATAATAGATAAATAAAATATTAGGTGAAAATAAAATTTTAAATATAACAAGCAGGTAAATAAATAGTGAAACAAATGAAAATAAAATAACGCTATATAAAATTTAAAAGAATTGAAATTGATGAAACAAAGGGTGAAATCGAAGTTAAAATACAGTTGAAAGGATAAATTATAAATAAATAAAAGAAAAGGGCAAAAATGAGGGCTGAAATATAATGCGCGTGAAACTGCAAGGACTGGATGAGAAATTATTCCCAAGCCCTATGCGCAACGTTTAGTGGAGGACTTAAATGAAACTGAATTGAAATTAAATATCAAAATCTAAGAAAAAGGGAAAGAGCGAAGTAGGGCTAAAATTAAAAGAGAACAAAGGCGAAAGGACTGGGGTTGTAAATAACCTAAAAATTACAAAAAACATGCGGATCCCTTTGGTGCGGGTCGGGTCGGTCCAGGTCGCGTCGCAAAACGATGCCGTTTTGGCGTCCAGACCTAAGGCACTAAACGGTGCCGTTTTAATCCCTTATAAAAGCTATTTTTAAAAAAAAAACCTTCAATTTTCACATTCTTTTCAAAAAAATGGAGAGAAACCTCTCAACTCTCCCAAGAATCCGACCACAGTCCTATCACCGGACAACCGCGACGGCCGACGGTCGCCGGCGACGGCGGCGCCGTACGCGGTGGTCGAAAATCCCAAAAGTCACCCTTTCAAAGCCCGTTACGTGCAGGACACGGATCTGAGGCCTAAACCCCCCAAAAACCCGACCTAGCTCGGCGGAGAAATAAGAAACAGTTCGTTTCTCCTCCCTTCCGGCGCAGTCTTCGACGGCGAGGGAACCCTTCGATTTTGGGTCAGTTTTTTCTTTTCCTTTTTTTTTGTTTTTATATTTTATAAAATAAAAATATAAAAAATGCGCGAGAGATATGCTAAAAATTCACCTTTTGGCTTCGAAAATCCTTCTTTGGTATTCAATTTCTATTTTTCTCTTTTTTTTTTATTTCAAAATCCGTCCCTGATACAAGCTCGATTTTGGGGCTTTATAGTCAAAAAATATACATTGTTTATTGCCTGCTATTACTTTTGCTGTTTCTTGCTCTATCGTCTGTCCATTTGTGTTCTTGTTTACAGGTCTATGGATGGTCAACGGGCTAGGGTTCTTGCCATTTTGGTGCTACATTGGTGGAAAAGCCGTCCCTCGGGTGGTGTGCGCACTAAGGGCGCACATGGAGGCGCGTCGCCATAGCTTTTAGGGTTTATTTTTTTTCAAATTTGTTAAAGTTGTGGGCTAACGGGCTAGGGTTCATTTGGGCTTGAATTTGGTTTGGGTGTTTTAGGTTTCTGACGGGCCCGGGCAGAAATTGGGTTGTACAACTCTCATCTTGTAGATAGTCACTAATCTCAACTGTTGATGTAATTCAATATGTATTGTTGGATCCGGGAGAGCTCAACTATAATTCTTCATTTGTAATCACTTCAATGTGCTTAAAAACCCTATTATTTTTACCTAGGGTTGCCACCCCTCTCCCTAAATAATAGGGAGCTAAGTTTTTTTTCTATTAAATTAATATTATTTGGCTTCTATCGGTTCAATCAAGATTCTCCCAACTCTTACCGTAAATAGATAGTACTGGTAGGCTTCAAATCACACCTCGGAAAAGAGAGAAACACAAGTCTCTCAAGTTTTTAATATTGTTATTTTGCCAAAAAGTAGTGAAAATATATTTTCTAGAATAAATTTTACTTTCTAAGAACTGTAATTGTCAACAACTCATTTTCAGTGAAATTGAAACAGTGGTTTCGAGACCACAAATCTGAGTCAGAAAGAAAATTATTTTAATATTAGTGCATGGTCTGCATTATGATAGGAATAAGGTATGAAAATTTCATTAAGAAAATTTTACCGATTACATGTCTAATTTAATAAAGGACTAAATTGCATAAAATGTAAAAGTTGAGTAGTAGTAGCTATAAGTATCAAATAGCTATAAGTATCAAATAGCTATGAAATTAAAAATTTGAGGTCCTTATCTGGTAATTAGATCATTACGTGGAGTTAGTAGATAAGTATGATGATTCATCCATGGAAATTTAATTAAAGAAAATGATGAAATTGGAAAGTAAAATATGAAAAGATGATAAATTAATAAAATAAGAAAATATCATCATTTTTCATCATCTTTCCTAAATAAAATATGGAAACCCTAGCCATGGAGAATTGAAGGAAGAGAAAACTTATTTGGCTAAATTAGATCCGGATAGATCAAATATGGAGATAGATCGAGATAAAGAAAAAGTATCGGATTAGTACTATACAAACACGAAAATTGTCGAGGTAAGTTCGTGTAACTAAATTGTATATTTATGTGATATGCTTGATTTATATGCATATGATTTGTATAATTGTTAAGTATGAAAATAGATCACATATCCGACAATGTCCGACAAGAAATAATCTCGTTTGAACAAATGAAATTAGATGGATAGGGTTCCCGAAGTGGTTGTGGTTCTGCATATGTCCCATTATATCTTACATGAGCATCCCGATATAAGCTCTCTTGAGCTTTCTGATACATGGTTCTACCAAGCTTCCCGTTTATATGCTTCTATGAGCATTCTGATCAGTAGTGATCCTGCATGTGTAACGGACACACCGCAGCTCTTATGAGCGTCCTGATATATGGCTATCCGAAGCTTCCCGATTAAAAGCTCTTTCACGAGCTTCTTGATAATAGCTCTTCGGAGTTACCCGTTAAGCTCACATGAGCTTTCTGATTTAAACTCTTATGAGCTTCCTGTTATTAAGCCCGGATAAGCTTCCCGTTACAAGTTCACATGAGCTTTTTGTTATTTGGCTTGGAAAAACTTCACATTTAAATGCTCAATGAGCATTCCTGAATATGAATTGACAGATTTCAGGCTCGTACACTTCATGTGTACTACCCTTGTATCCATCGATATTTTAAATGATTCAACGGGTAAAGTTCTCATGTGAGATGATAAGAGTTCAAAATGAATTATTATGATAAATACTTGAAATACAAAGATATGATATATACATGTTCTTGAACACTTGAATTGATAAATACATGTATATGGAAATTGAATATTAATGAGCTCATATATATTTATTGGTGATTACTTGACTAACATGATTTTTGAGGATATGTGCTAGGCTTTTGGCCATGTTGCCTGGAATATGTTTTATTTGTTTACCTTTAATGTAATTAAATAGTAAGTTAAATTTTATGTTATACGAACTTACTAAGCATTAAATGCTTACCTTGTTTATTTCTTCTGTTTTATAGTATTTAGAAGCTCGTAAAGGTTGGAAGTAGGTCGGAGCAACATCACATTATCCTTCATCTCGTTTTGGTATAAATAGCAAAATTTTTTTTGGGTATAATGGCACGTATAGTTAAATTGGCCAAATGATGGCATATAAATATTTGGTTGAAACTAGCCATTGGTATGGCTTGTGTTAGGTATATTTTGATATGTAAATATATAGCCTAAACATGTTTGATGTGTGTGTTTAAAAAGGTTAAATGGTAGAAAGTACATAGACCTATTGATGATTGGTTCAAGATAGCATAATTGGTAAAATATGCCTAAATGCACATATGTGTCTTTGGTAAGTTTGAACACTTAAACATATGTGATAATATGACATGTATAAGACTTAGTTTTGGCTTGGTTTAATGTCTTGAATTGGTTGGTAAATGTATTAAAGTGTTGATGTAGGTGGAAGACAAATTGGGTGAGAAATAAGGCTTAGAAATGACCTTATTTTGTCCACACGAGCAGAGACATGGGCGTGTGTCTCAGCCGTGTGTGACACACGGCCTAGCACATCGATGTGTATTTTGGCCGTGTGTCCCATGTATCCTTAAAATTACAAAACAGAATGCTCAGGTATTTTCACACGGGCAGAGACATGGGTGTGTGTCTCCGTCGTGTGTGGCACACGGCCTGGCACACGACCTGGCACACGGGCGTGTGACTTGGCCGTGTAGCCCTACACCTAATTAATGTAAATTAAAATGTTCACACGGCCTAGCACACATGCGTGTGGCTTGACCGTGTGACCCAAGTCAGTAACCACCCTAATTTGGACACGGGCTGGGACATGGTCGTATGTCCCTATTTCAAATGCCCACACGGCCTGACCACACGAGAGTGTGTACCCTGCACTTAGGAAAAATTTTAAAATTTAACGAAAAATTTTCTGAGTACCCGATTTAGTCCCGACTTGTTTCTAATGTGCATTATGGGCCTCGAGGGCTCTTATAATGGACTTTATGATTGATTTATGATATGAACATAGTATGATGTGAAATGCATGTTATCTATTCTAAAATCTCTGGTAATGCTCCGTAACCCTGTTTCGACAACGAATCTGGGTTAGGGGTATTACAGTAATTCTATCAGTTTATAATTGAGAGAAAGTTTTACTTTCCCAATGAAAGTAAAGTAATTAATTTATAGTTCTATGTTTGATTCGAATTTGTTCGAGCCCACACTAGAAGTAGTTTGTGGTACGAGAATAGCAAAAAAGGTTGTCCGATTGAAAGTTGGGAAAGAAAATGATCCATATAGCCCAAAACATAGATGCGATTTCAAGAAAAGTTTATTACTATAAATATCACAAACCAACTCGATATTCAATTTTTTTTGCTGTGCAAGAAAATTATTTTTGAACAGAATTTTTTTTCAAAAAATAGGGTAAAAGAGAATGAAAAGAAGCCAGTGAAGAGCTTATTATGTTATGGTCCGCATAAGATGCGGGACCGTCCAGAGCGACCTAAGCTGTCTGCGGTCCATAGAGAATATGAAGTAGAGCTAGATAGTGAGGATTTAAAGCTTGAGTCAATGATACTCGATTTTGTCAAAGTGAAGAGGGATTGCAAGCAAAATGAGTTTATGTTTGTGGACAACATCGCAGGCCAAAAAAAGAGTGTTCTTGTTGATACGGGGCATCAAACTTTTTCATATAGGAGAAGGTTGTGGGTAAACTTGGTCTCTCAGTTAGTAAATCGACTAAAAAGATCGATATTGCAAATTCCAAATAGGTCTCAACCGTGAGAGTAGCACAAGAGTTTAGGTACAAATTGGGGATTGAAAAGACAATGATGACTTTGAGGTAATTCACTTAGATGATTACAACTTAGGTATTGGTTTAAATTTCCTTGACAATATTAATGCTCTATTGGTTCCTTTTGTCGATTGTATATGTATCTTGGATACTCGTTAACGACAATGTGTTGTGTCAGTAAGTCGTGATAAGAAAGGTGGAACCAAAGTATTATCGGCAATCCAGTTAGCCGAGAATGTTCATTGTGGCAAAAACATTGACTTGGTAAATCAGAATGCTACGAAGACTCCATTGGAAATGCTAAATGTGCAAAAAGTTGATATGAAACCTGTTATCAGTGAGGCTACACCTATGAGAGAGGTGGGTTGTGCATCGATTTTAGAGTCAATGAGATCTCGATCGAGGCAAGTCACAATAGAGACAAGTAAGAGCGGTGGGCTCTTGTGGACGAGTTGTACAAAAAAGAGAAATGGTTTAAGTTAGGTGACGATGGAGACATAAGTCAAGGCAAATGTTCCGAGGGACGGAACGACATAACAAAGAGACTAGTTGAAAATCGGTTGAGGCATCGAGACAATTTTGAGACGAGTCAAACCAATGTCATTTCGAGGATGTGACGAGGGCATCACGAGAATGGGTAGAGGAGAATGTCACAGATCGTGGATCAAAACCCTGATGAATGCACACAGAACGTCCCATGAAGGTCAACTAATTAAATGGAGCTCATTTGACCCACTTGATTTGGCCCGGTTCGTGGAACACACAAAAAAATCCATCTACTTGAAGCCTTGGTGGCCCAGTGAAACACTCCAATAAAATTAGAGTTATCAGGGTAATTATTGTAAATCCTAAAAGATAAAAATGTATAGAGTTTAAATCTCTTAGGACTTTCATCTTGTAGATAGGCACTAATCTCAGTCATTGATGTAATTTGATCTGTACCGTTAGATTTGATTTGGGGGAGCTCAACTATAAATAGAGCCCCCCCCATTTATTTGTAATCACTTCATTCATAGTTATTGAATATATTTGAGAGCATTTACTCAAACACTTGGTGTGATATTATTTTATTACGACTTTTTTGTTCAATTCAAAGTCTCTTTGTCATTTTGAGTTGCTTCCACTTTATTTCAGTGCCTTAAAGAGATTCTATGTGAATTCTCATTTTTCGAGAGTTAGACTAACTTAGGCAGATTTGAAATAAGGAAATCATCTAAGACTGTGTGCTTTGTCAGACTAAATTTTTAGCCTTGTGACACTTGCATGTCCCTTATTAGATGTGTCTTGATTTCTTTTGGTGAGATTTGAACCCATACCTTATAAGGCAATAATTATTTTATGTAAATACAAGTTAAATATTTAATCATTTAATTATAATATTAACTTCAAGATAACTTTTAATATTTATATTTTAATCATTTTTTTATTAAAATCTTTTTAATAATGATAATTAAATAATTTAATGAATTCATCTTAAGGTTAATATATATGAATTAAATATAAATTTAAAATATGTAATTTTAATTGAAGTAGAATATAATTTTTTATGAAAGAAATCAAAGATATATTTAATTTTATATCACTTCAATATGTAATTAAAGTTTCATTATATTGTATTAAAAATAGATTAATGAATAAACTAAATAGAAAATAAATAAGGGTATAGTTATTTTTATATTTAAAACTTTCTTAATAAATAGATATCAATAGAATTTGGAGAAGCGTCCACTCACATCACATAAAATTCATTAGTTTTACCCAATTTTTTAACCATTATATTAAATTAAATCAGTGACTTGCATTATCCAAACATGTAAAGAGTCAACAAATGAACTTCCCAAACTAGTTGGGAGCATGAAAGAAAACATAATATCTTAATGCAATTGATCGAATTTTATGAATGATGTTGTAAATTTAAAGTAGTTGGATTTCCAGAAATAAAAAATAGCAGTGTGAACGAAGAAGATTACCTTTTCTTATAAAAAAAATTATTAACGGAAAATAAACATGTTGAATTGATAAATTTTAACAAAAATTATCAATAACAATAATAATTAGATTAGAATTTTTAAATTAAAAAATAAGAGGGTTGAAGTTATAAATTTTAAAGTACGTGGATTAAATCTTAAATTCTATAGAAGTACAAGGACTAATAGCTTATTTTAACCAAATTCAAACACGTCATTCATATTTATATAGCTATTATCTAATTTGAAAAGTTAGCAACATTTATAATCTGGTTTAAATTTATATAAATTTTCAATTTTTTTTACAACTTACCGATTGAAAAAAGTCAATTGGGTGTAGTTAATTTTAGTCCAAAATAGGTTCAATTTTGATTTAAGAAATTATGAAGTTGGTACAGTCGATTTTTCAATGGAACCGAGATAAACTCGCCCTTTTTAAGTCCATCCCTTTTCTAGGTCTACTTGCATCAACAAGCCTGTTGAGTGGAGAATGTTGTCATAAATCAACAAACCAAAGAAAGCATGGTGTTTTTATACCACTCGGCTCTTACTCTTTAAATTGACAGCAAAAGGCTTTTCGATTTAAGAAAACACAAATCATTCCTCTCCAAATCCCCATGCAGCACCAAAACCTTACACTTCACATTATATACAATAACAAACAGTATAGGAATGACTTTTTATTTCTTTTGTATCCCTAATCATGTGATCAAGAGGACAAACACTTGGTATCTGAGAAATACATAAGTTTGGTTTGCAGAGCATGATATTTAGGCGAAACTGCCGTCAATATGACAATGCCACTGAGGAGAACCAACCCCAGACCTAGACTATTAACAATCATGGACTCCGGACGGTGTTTGGATGCAGTCCGCCTGCTTTGCAAGAATGTCAATTTCTCTAACAGCCCCGTTTCCGCTGTTGCCACTGCTAAGCCATAAGTGTAGAGACCAAGGAAGATATGCCACGGCAACACCTTTGCTCTTGTCGTCCGCACTTCACCTCGGTGCCAAAAGCTTAGAAAACCCACCAACCACTGCATTCAAATACACAACCACAGCATATAAAAAATTATCTTTTCATGTAAACGAAAACTCCTAATCTCCTTGTCATTAGACTGAATTAACCAGCAAACCGAATATGTTGTCTTGCTCTGAATGTAACGATTATTTTGAGCATGAGAGTATGACAATTGATCAGTCTTTTCATTGAAAATTTTCGTGCTTAGGCAATAGTTAAATAAGTCCATTAAGGATGGCTCCAGGCCGTGCTTATGAGTTATGCCGTGTAACGCTGGAATACATCATCTCAGCATAAATAATTGAAAAAATCTAAAATACGTTTTTGAAACTTGCTAAGGGAGTCGTATAAATGGGGCCACAACCTCAAAAGAAAGCAACACAATATTAATGGGTGAATTGCAATAATTGCAGCTTTCAGCATTCCGTTATTTTTTAATGTTACCCAGTAGATAAATAAAAAGAAAAAGAAATGTGAATTGTGATTACAACTCAGTTTCCGGTAATTTTACTGTAATTAACTTGCCCCTGGAATGTATTTATCAGTAAAGAAAAGTTAAGGGACCATTTTTGAAGAAAGAAATAGGAACAAAAAATGATTGGGTGGTTGAAGAATAGAACCTGAGCTCCAAACAAGCTGACACAGATCAAACCCATCCAAGAATGCAGGCTGAAAAAATTAGCCACAATGCCATCTTGTCCATGGAACTTTGTCCAAATCCCAAAAACCCCACAACCTAAAGCCACCCCTTGAAGGCACAAATGCACAGATTTCTTCAAATTCCTTGAACCAGGCAACCATCTGTGTATCAATATAGCTGAAAAGAAAGAAGAACTTTCAATTGTTTGAAAAAAAGAATAATCTATATTCACTTCATTTTCTGATTTACCTTCCCCACTTATGAGAATGAAGCCAATCACCATGAGCAAAGGATGGAGGACCTGTAAGCAACACAGATAACTTTCAAAGGCTGCAAAAGGAAATGTGAAGTAATTAAATAGAGAATGGAGTGATAAATAAATACTCACTGCATAGATGAGGTCTTCTTGGGAGGGTAAAGAAGAGTGAGGAAGGAAGCTAGACTTGAAAAGAAGAGCCCACGAGAGGACCAAAGCTGCCACTAGGATCCCTGATATTCTAGCAAATAAGAGAGGTGGAACCAAAGGTGGAGAAACTGCAGCCATGGGCTTGTTTAGAAACATGCAACTTCAGTTTGAGTAGAGCTGAGCTGATGAGTGAAGTGGCGAGAGGATAGCTACCGACACACACTCTCAGATCTAGCAGGATGCAAAGAGTGAAGGACCAAAGACATGACGCCTTTAACAATACTTTATATGGAAAGTTTCTATATTTTATTTACTGCCTTTGATAAGATTCCCTGTAATCCTCCTATGATAAACCAGTACAATGAAATTTATAAATGGATCAAACGATCAAAAAGGGAAAAAAGACTATGAGCTGATAGTGGGGCAATGGCGTTGCTACTGCATTATGACTGGAGCCCTGAACTACTATATCTATAATAACATCTTCATTATTGTTGGGCTCCTTTTTTGGACAGTTGCTGGGCTTCTTGATTAGGGATTAATGAAATTATTGCATTCAAAATCCAATCCATATACATTTTGACCTTCCTAACAAATTTAAGATCACTCCACTTCATTCAAGTTCAACTGTCAGAGAAGGATGGCTTAAAAGCCAGTTGAGCTCAAGTAGATGGCTCAGCAACTGCCTTCCTCAACAATAGTTTGTCTTTGTTAGTACTGTTTGATGTTGTTACGTAAACTGTTTGTTTTTGTAATCTTGTATATATAATGGTTTTTTTTTGTTACTCATAAAATTTCGTCTGATTTGATATTGTTGAAAAAGTGTGATTTGTTAATTTTAGTTATTTGGCGGTGTGTTTACCTACAGTTAGTGTAAAAACTACGGTGGGGGTGTGATTAGATACTGTAACGATACTGCAGCATAAGACAAAAAGTAAGCTAAACCAGTGGCGAAGCCAGAGGGCTGGCATGGCCCCGGCCCCCCTAAAAGGTAAAATTTCTATTTAGGCTATTAAAATTTTCTAAAAATTTTAAATTAGTAAAGGTAAAATTACATTTTGGCCCCCCCTAAAATTATAAAAATTCGATTTAATTCTTTACAAATTAGAAAGATATAAACTATAAAAAATTAAAATTTCATCCGCCCCTCCTAAAAAGTTGTCCTGACTTCACCCCTAAGCTAAACGCACCGCACCGCACTCAATCACCCATCCAAACCCACCCTAAAACTGTGGTTGAAAGTTAGAATGTTTTTTAGATATAATTTTTGGTAATAAAAAAATCCGTATGATAATTTCTATTAACTCGATAATAACAATTACTATTAAATTAATTAATTTAAATGATATTTAAGTAATTCAATAACAACGGCTAATAATAACAAATACTATTAAATTATCCCCATGCATCAAACCAATTCAAACTATGCATAACTCATCGCATATTCATTCTTAAACATCTTAAAGTATTAAGCTAAATCATAACTTGCTTGAAGATAATTAAAAACACAAAAATAGCACAGAGAAGGGCCAATTTGTATTTTCACACCCCAAAATACAAAAGCTAACACCACCTACCCAACTTTTCAGTTTGGCTCAAAAAAGTGCTTTTAGTTCTAAAATAAAACTCAATCTACTTTTTTAACCTTATATACTTTACGCCAATAATAATAAATTAATACTTCTAAGTGCATTTTTTTTAATTTTATTTTCATCTATTTATAATATTTCGTTAACTATCTCAATAAGAAAATTATTGTATGAGCGTAGACCAGATTAGAGGTGAGCATGGGCTGTGTCGGGCCGGGTCGTATTAAAAATTTAGGCCCGTTTGGGCCCGGCCCGAAAAATGGACATAAAACTTTTTCCAAGCCCTACCTAGATAAGAATGCTAAAACCCAGGTCCGACCTGGCCTGCCCATATTAATTTTTATATTATTTTTATATAATTTTAAAAAATATATAATACATCAAAAATACTAAAAACATCAAAATAAATATTTCCCAAGAAATTAAAAATAAATTTTAAAAAATATGTATACTTAAATAACACTAAGATAGATGCAACTTAACAAACAAATGTTTCTAAAATAATAACAAAATTAACAAATGTCTTTAAAATAATAACAAAATTAACAATAAAATAAGTTTTATACAATATCCAAATAATAACAACAAAATAATAACAATATAATAGTAAAATGGTAGCAAAATAGGGAGAAAATAACAGGAAAATAATATTAAAAAAATCAAATTTTTTGTCCTTTAGTGAATTTGGGCCGGGTTGGGCTCGGACTAAAAATGCCTTACTCGAGGCCCAGCCCGTTTTTTAAACGGGCCTTATTTTTTTATCCAAACCCATTTTTCAAACCTATATTTTTGTCCAAACCCTCTCACATTTTAGACGGGCCTTCAGGCCAGGCCGAGTGACCCTATCCATGCTCACCTCTAAACCAGAAGGTACTTCTCATTCAACTTTTAAGTTTTGGTTAGTTTATTATTATGGCAGACCAATGAATGAAGGCATGCATGGTCCGGAAGTGGGTTTTTTACCAAATTAATACAAAAACAAAATCCAAAATGGGGTGCCCTTTTCATTATTTACGAAAGTGGTACATTCAGGGTGGTTGCGCCTCTATCAGAGGCGGCACCACCCTGTGTCAAGCCTACCACCCTAAAAAAAAAGACACTGAAATTAAAAAAAAACACTGAAACAGAATTTAAAAAAAAAGCTGAGAATGAGGTGACAGGACCCTGGTCAAGCCTTTGCCACAGGCGGCACCGAATGTGCCTCTGGCAGAGGCGGCACTGGCTGACATGATTACTCCTGCATGTAATTTCGGCAGCTTGTGCCATTTGGGGACCTTATAATGGTCCCCGATAATGAAGTTTCAGCAGCTGAGAAAGGGAAGAAGAAGAAGAAAAAGAAGAAGAAGAAGGAGGAGGAGGAGGAGGAGACAGCGGCGCCGGAAAAAGAAAGAGAAATGAGGAGAAAGAAGAAAGAAAGAAGAAAAAAATAGAAGTATGTATATATATTTTTTAAATAATGGATCAATGGATGATGATATTGTTGTTTTTATTGTGTTGATGATTTTTGTTGTTATTATTATTATTGATTTTTATTTTTTTATTTGTCGTTGTTTGTTTGTTAGTTTAGTTTAGTTATTGTTAGTTGTTAGATTAAGATTAGTAAAAATGTTTAAATACTACTTTAGTTAGTAGTATTATTAAATAGTTATTATTATAATTAGTTTAAAAATGTTGAAATAATAATTTAGTTAGTAAGTTATTATTAGGATTAGTAAAAAGTTTAAATTATTTAATCTAGTTAGTATGATATTGTTAGTTATTATTATAATTAGTTAGTTAAAAACCCTAAAATAATAATTTAGGTAGTTAGTTAGTATATTGTAAGTTATTATTAGGATTAGTAAAAAGTTTAAATATTAATTATATTGTTAGTTGGTAGTTATTATTATAGTTAGTTAGTTAAAAACCCTAAAATAATAATTGTTAGTTAGTTAGTATGTTGTTAGTTATTATTAGGATTACTAAAAAGTTTAAATATTAATTATATTGTATTATAGTTAGTTAGTTAAAAACCCTAAAATAATAATTTAGTTAGTTAATTAGTTAGTATATTGTGTTTTAGGATTACTAAAAAGTTACAATATTAATTATATTGTTAGTTATTAATAGTTAGTTAGTTAAAAACCCTAAAAATAATAATTTAGTTAGTTAGATTGTAATAAAAGTTATTATGTTAGTTAAAAACCGTAATTATTATTTTAGTTAGTATATTGTTAGTAAAAAATAATGGTTAGTTAAAAACCTTAAATATTATTTTAGTTAGTATATTGTTAGTAAAAAACAATGGTTAGTTAAAAACCTTAAATATTATTTAGTTAGTATGTTGTTAGTAAAAATTATTATTATTATTGTTAGATTAAATGTAATTATTATTATTTTAGTTTAGTTAGTATTATTATTGTTAGTAAAAATTATTATTATTGTTAGTATTACCTACCTTAGTTATTAATATTGATATATATATATATATATATATTAAAAAAATAGTAAAATATTTTATACATTTGAAACATTATGTACTAAAATAATATAAAATAATAAAAGACGAAAATAGTATATTTTTGAAAGTAATAGAGTTTGAAAATAAGGAAAATACGAACAAAGGGCTAAATAAGTGGTTTTTACTAAATTTATATTAAAAAACACAAAAATAATACAATTGAAACATTATGTACTAAAATAAAATAAAATACGAAAATAGTATTTTTTTTATGTTTTGATTATGTTATGTTTTTCTTATATTATTTTTATTGGCATGTTATTTTTTAGTAATTTAATATGAATTTAATTTTTTTTATGTAGGTTAAAAATTAAATATCTGAGACGGCAATGGCTCGATTGATTAGTACAGTTCCACACATATCTGACGCAACTAATAATATGGTAATGTATTGTTATTTATTAATCGCGGGTTATATTAACAAAATAGGTACATAATAAATTATGTTATAATAATAATTTTTTTTATTTAACACTGTTAGGGTTTGTACCGTGTATTAATGGGCCGGGTGAATGGCTTAGGAAATCCCCCAGATGAACGATTGATGCCCTATATAGAGCAAGCTGGATTCGGGTCAGCAGCATTGATCCGGACGTTTGACTTGCGGTATGATTTAATATCCGCACTAGTCGAGCGTTGGCGCCCGGAGACCCACACTTTTCATTTCCCCCGTGGAGAGTGCACAGTCACTTTAGAGGATGTTGCAGCGCAGCTTGGGCTCCCAATCGACTGGAGTTCCGTTACGGGCGTCAGTGCGATAGCTGACCCATTTACACTTTGTTAGAGCCTACTAGGGGACTCGGACGACAATGATGAAAAAAATATTTCGAGCTTGAAATTTACATGGCTGAGAGCGAGGTATGAACAGTTATCAGCTGATCCACTAAAGGCGAGTTGATGTGCACTGCTCGAGTGTACATTATGCACATCATAGGGGGTGTAGCAATGCTCGCTCGTATAGTTGGGGCTCCGTAGTTTTTGCGATGTTGTACCGTGAGCTTTGTCGGACGACAAAGCCAGCGGCCGTAGACATAGGCGGATGCCTTACACTATTGCAGTCCTGGGCTCTGTATCGGATGCCATTCTCGGCATCAGTTACCCACCAACCATATGTATATCCGCTAGTAAATAGGTGATAAAATATAACTTGTTATTAATTGACAATTTCTTTATATTGATATTATTTGACTTGAAATTTATTTTTGTAGGTGGAGTATTTATCAGGGTATCGGGAGGTCGTACACTGTCCCGATATACCGGCTTATGATTGAAAAACATGCCGGGGAAAGGGTAAGCGATTCCAATATTGGTTACGTGTTAGTTTGTATATCTTACACACACTGTATTAAATTCTAACAATGTTATTAATCGTGCAGTTTATATAGATGCAATATCGTAGACCGGAAATTGTAGCCGTTATACCCCCGTCCGCCTATATTCACTCGTATATGTGGTGCACAAACGCACCAATTGTCTATTTCAATGTAGTCGAGTGGTACCACGGGGATCGAGTGCTGCGCAAATTTGGTTGCGTCCAATATATCCCGGATCCTCCATGCCAGGGGGAGCGGTTCATTGCATAAATAAGAGAGGGAAACAAGGCTTGGATTGGGGGGTTAGGCATCGGGGATTTATTGCGGTGTGGAATGATCACATGTCCCGAATACCCCAAATGGATATGGCTTCTGATTTTCAACCTCCATTAGAGTATATACAATGGTACTCTAGTATGGGGAAGCCATATATACTTGGAGGGCAGTCGACTGTAGTCCCTCCACACATGCAGCGACATGGGGCATACGAGCCAATGGCCGATATAGAGGCCGAGGCAGCTGCAGATCCTGATCCCGAGCCGGAGCTCGAGCTGGAGCCCGAGCAATCACATTCACATTCGGATGCACATTCGTATCATCTAGATGTGCCGGGCAATGACTACTTCCCGGGCTCGTTAGGAGGTGGATACTAGTACGGGTTTGATATATTTGGATCGTACACATCGCAGTACAGCACTCCCGGCTCGTATCCACTGCAGGACATCAGGCCTCCTGGGTCGTATCCACTGCATCAGGGCACTCCTTCTGGCTCGAGTTCATCTATGCCCTTCGAGCCACATGATTTTTCGGCCATGTTTAGTACACACCCACCTGGACCCCCACCGGAGCCTAAAGAGGATGTTGGTCGTCGCGGGCACCCACGACGTGAACGTCGACCACCGTAGAAGTATACACCTAGGACCACACCATTGAACCATCAATTTTAAGTGTTTCTTGCGGTTTTGATTTTCCTCTATTTTGTATTTGTAAATATTACAATGTTTGTACTTTATTTGTATAAAATTAACTTGATTATTTGGTTAGGTCTTATAAAATGAACTATGTTTATGAAGGTTAGAAGATATTTATATGTCTGAATGTGTATGAGTTGGATGATTATAAGTCCGAATGTGTATAGGTTATATTGATTAGGTTTGAATTGGCAATGTATGCATATATATTATGCTTGAATGATTGACTAAATAGGTACGGTTGGTAATAGATTAATAATGAATATGCCATATGATTGTTTTGGTTGATAAGTAAAGTGAATATGCAAATAAGATTAATGATATGATAATAAATGATATGTCATTTTGATTTATAACACACCTAAATAAATATATTATATATTATATATTATATTAATTGTCCGATTGTAGATTAACTTAGTTTGTGGTAAGAATGAAATTTTTGGTACAATCTAATGCATATAAAATGATATGTGAATAATATGTGATTTTAGTTGTTATTTGTGTTCAAATTGGTTTATGATAACAATGTCATATGCACATGGTTTTATGATTGGTAAAGGAATATGTCTAGTTTTAAATTGTGCTATTTTAAATGTGTGCAATGTCGTTTAAATGAGTGGTATTTAAGTATGTGATATGGTTCATATTGATTGAATTTCAAGGCGCATCATGATGCTATTAATTAATAGTATGTTCGACCATGATGTAATGTTACTATGCTTGTATATACAATTGAATATTAAATTGTATAATATAGTTCGGTTGGTTTAATATGTGTATATATTGAATTAATATGATTAATAATCAGCTTATGTTATATTTGTTTTGATTTATGTTCAATATATGTTATAATGATATATATATATGCTGAGATAAGTTTTAAGTTTATAAATGCCATTAATGTTTAAGTTTATGAAGTGATTTTGGTTGATTATGTAATCCATATATATATATATGAGTTTGATTTGTAAGGAATAAGATGATGGATATTAAAAAAAAATCGTAAAAGATCATATTGTTTTGTGCTTGAATTCAAATGAATGTCTGTTCCAAGTTGTGATTTCAGTCCCTAAATTTATTTATTTATTTTTTCAATTAAGCCCTAATTAATCAAAATCACCAAAAATCTGAATACAAAACATGTTAATCTGAATAAGTTCAATTCCCACTCGCTCGTGACGATTGTCCAACATGATAGTTTCGCTGCGGGCATTTACTTCGATTATGACCACCTAACCTGTATATTTCACAGCGCTTACCGTCAGATTTCTCCCTAATGTCCATTTCATTACGGATTTTGGATGATTGCGGACGACCTCTCGGATTCCTGCGTAGCGCTCTGTCTGGGACAAGCTCGAAAGTCGTCCGAGGCACCTTCCATGTAGACAGGTTGGGCAGGACAGGGAACTCATTTTCCCAGACACGCAATGTAAGCTCTAGCGTGTACACATCATCGACAAATTGTTCAACATTAAGATTCACTTTAGCACACGCTGTGTAACACCCCAAACCCAGCCCACGAGCCTTGATCGGATCTGGTATGTCACTGCGGAAAACGTTTGAAAAATATTGACTTAAAGTAAAAACATAAAAAAAATTTTGCTTGTTTGTAAAATCTTGGTATTTTAAAATTCCAAATAAAACTAAGTTATTACAAAATATCCGGGTTGAAACTTTAATACATATTTTTAAAATTTAAGTTGCTAAAAATAAACATTTCCATATGATAATATAATTGACAATCCAACTTAAAACATAATAATAATCCGTAAATACTTTAAAAGGCCATTATTACAATAAATAACCTTTCATAAATAAAATGTGTAAAACAAATAAATTTATCATCTGCATGGGCCACCTCGTATCCACTCCAACCCGGTCCAAGCACTATGCGTCACCTGCGATGTTGGTAAAAATTGGGTGAGTCATACAGACTCAGTGTGTAATTAGACCACTGAATTCCATCCACATGTCAAACCATATAATAACCCATATAACAGATATTAAGATAATTTAATCACATGCTTTCACTTATTGGGCTTGGCCCACAACCACATCACATTCTTATAATAGTGTAATCAACCACATGTTTCCACATACTGGGCTTGGCCCATTTCCACATTAATTCACATAGCAGACAGATTTATGCAAAATGCACCCAACCCAGCCTAGGGTCCATCCTTTACACCTACCTTGGCAGACCCCCTGCCCAAGGCCGTGGCTAATCCACCGATCACGTAGTGATCCACATATCTTACCTTGGCAGACTTGCTGCTCAAGGCCGTGGCTAGGCCACCGATCACATAAGTGATCCCACATATTAATCAATTTACGATGAAGCACACAGCTATCAACCGCCGAGATGTGGCACCTAGCCAACACCTCCCTTGATGAAGCACATAGCTAACATCAAGCGCTAATGTAGCACAAGGCTAACATTAGACCACGTACATAATGTACACCCTTTCTTCTTTCACATTCAGATCCCATCCCATGCACATGCAACATATGATAATGTCATAACATAATAAAATGTTGCATGCACATGCTATTCGGCATACAAACATATTCTCATTGGCATATTCACATTCTTAATATTTAACACTGACCTGATTTTCGATATACCCGTTAAGGGTATCCATTCATAATTGTCACTGCACACATTAGCATTTACACCACACATACAATATAACATAAACCCAGAAAACAGTGGGTTAATCACACACCTTACTATTTAGCGAAATCCTTAGCTACTTGAATTTAACATGATCCCAGAACTTCCTTATGCCTGTCGATTTACCCTTAAAAACCAAAATACACAATCGGTCACCACTTATACCAAATATGGCCTATGTAGCAAATATAACATTTGACCCATATAACAATTATAACATTTTGGCCCATAAAGGGTATTTTCGTAGTTCAGTAATCGTACCCACTAAGGATAATTCGATAATTTACTCTCTAAGGGTAATTCGGTAATTTACCCTACAAGGGTAATTCGGTAATTTCATATTTAACGGTGTTTTCGAAGATTCACTATCGCCTCGAGTGATACAGAACTCTATTTGGGTCTCTACGGAACTATTGGGTCAAAAATCCATTTTAAGCCCAAACGGGGTAATTTCGCAACTAAAACTTAACTAGTAATTTGGGGCATACAAATTTAAACTGTCCATTTGCGTCATACTGACTAAATTGCATATAACTCGAGTTAGAAAACTCGAAATCTAGATCCGTAAAATTTCCTTGAAACTAGACTCATGTATCTTCTTACTGAAATTTTTCCAGAATTTTTGGCCTAGCCATTTAGTACAGTTTATTCCTTAAAGTTTCCCTTGTTTCACTGTCCAATGATTCTGACCTCTCTTTACTTAATTTCAAATATCTCACTGTACGGTTTTCATATACTGTTCCAACTTGTTTCTCTTGAAAATAGACTCACTAAGGAATCCATACATGTAAATTATAAACCATAATTCATTTTGTACAATTTTATATGATTTTTCCAAAACATATCAGTAAACCCCGAAGTTAATCAGAACCAGTCTCACTAAAATCAAGATATCTTAGAATGTAAAATTCCTTTTCCTTCTCCGTTTCTTCCATATTAAAATAGACACAGTAAGCTTTAATTTGATATCTTATTCACTTTCTAATTCCTTTTCTCCTATTTTTAGTGATTTTTCAAAAACACGTCACTGCTTCTAACCGAAACTGTTTTATTACAAAACATGATTATCACTACCATCAAACGCACGTCCGACTGATCACGGATACCGGTTAAAAATTTTCTTCGATATTTCTACCGAATCACAGAATATTTCATGTAAACTTTCAGAGAGATGTGAGATTTTCTCACCATTTCAAACATATATTCGGAAGAGTATGAGATTACACACCTTATTCGGAATCCGTAACGCGATGCTCTCCGCGGCACCAAAAATCCGAGTCACTTATAACGAGGGATAGGTTTTCGATTGAACCTTTGATAAAGTACTTCGAGACCTTGCAACCAGCATAAACTCTCTCATGGCAAGTCCCTAGACTCTCAACCATATTACAAATTAGTCCCCTCATTAGCTAGCTTAAGCTTTGGGGCTCCAAAAATACAAAAATTATCAACTAAAGTAATCAAAATCACTTACTTGCTAAAGGATTTGTTTGCTGAAATTTTTGAGCTCTCCAACCCTTGTTTGCTACCAATTTTAGGTGGTGATGAAGAGAAGAAAAGATGATACTTCTCTTTTCTTTATTTTCATAACCCTTTTTTTTTATCTCTTCTTTCTTTCTTTCTTTATTTTTTTATCTCTTTTTTTTATCCACCTACTCCACTCCACAAATTCTTTTATTCTTTTTTCATCCACCTACTCCACTCCTCAAATTCTTTTATTTCTTTTTCATCCACCTACTCCACTCTCCAAATTCTTTTATTTCCTTTTTTTTTTCTTTTTCCTTATTTTCCTCCTTACCATACTTTTCCACAATTTAATAAGTCCACCTTACCATAATTTAAAAATCCAATTTTGCCATATTTACAAGCTTGGCCAAAATTTAGAGAAATAGTACAAAATAATAGTCAAAATTTGCACACAATGGGATTTGAACCTCTTCCCTCAAGGTACTTCACTTGATGCCATAACCTCCTTGCCATATGCTCATTTATGCTAGCAATTTACTCTTTTATTTCCATAAGCCTTGATGCCACTTACTATCTTTCCTTAATAGGCTTAAACACAAAACTTTACTAAGGCCCAACCTGAACTCGAAACTTCATAGAATCCGGTAGCTTTCTAAAATCATCTTCTTAATAAGTCCAACTTGAAATAATGTCATTCTCTTGTTCTCAAAAATTTTAAACACTCCTATGCCCAAGGCCCATTGGGCCCATTCCTACTAGGCCCAATTTCGGGATGTTACACGCTGCCACGACATGTGCACACGGATAATGAAGTGTTTGGAACTTCCTGCATTCGCACTGCCTGTTCCGAAGATCGACTCCATAAGACCTAGGTGGCAAACTGGGTCGACGACTGATGGACTCCGTAACTCGAAAAGTTTCCAGGCATCGTGAATATATTTCTACAGTCATCGACCTCGCAATTTGACGGTTTGCAATCAATGCATCCCTAACATCTTCCACAAACACGTGTCCCGCATCCATCTGGTTGACTTGTTGTTCACCCATTCTTGGCATTAAGGTTACCAACCTGTAGAATGTAGCCAAGAAGACAGATGAAATCAGAAGATGTCGTGTTTTCAACAACACAGCGTTGACCCCCTCCACCAAATTTGTGGTCATTTGACCATAATGAAAGCCCTCGTCAAAACTTTAAGCCCATTGCCACGGCTCCATTGTACCTAACCACTCTCGAAAAGATTTGTTCGTTTGACCTTCTATGTCACTCTCAACTTGAGTCATTTTTTGGCGAAAAATATGTGGCTCTAACTCGTACGCTGTATATGTTTTAATAAAAGATAAGTTACGGTAACTAGATAACATAAAAACATTAAACTTATATTGAAAATTTAAGGTTATCCTTTACCCATTTTCACCACTCGTCTCTTCCAGTCTGCATTCTTATACTCTCGAAGGAAGTTAGCCGCAATGTGACGGATGCAGTAAACAGATCTCCATGGCACACCGGAACGCCTAATTACGATAATTAATCCTTTCCCTCTATCGAAGATGATGCAAATATTATCGTTGCTAATAACATACCTCCGCAGGTTGGTAAGGAAGAATTCCCAGGATTCCATATTCTCTTTATCTACTATGGCAAACGCTATTGGGAGCACGTTCCTATTGCCGTCTTAAGCAACCGCATTAAGTAAGATCTGTGTATATTTTTCGTATAGCCATGTCCCATCCACCTGCACAAAACGACTTGCAGTGTGGAAATGCCCGCACATATGGATCAAACATCCAGAACATCCGATGAAAAATTCTTTTCCCCGGCTGTAATTGGTCATCTGGGCCGTAATAAGGTCGTGTCTGTAACTCAATCACAGTTCCCGATACGTACTCCTGCATAGCAGCTATCTATCCCTATAGCTCATTATACGATGAATCGTAATCTCTATACAGTTTCTCCATTGCCATCTGTTTAGCTATGTACGCTTTTCGATATGATACTCGATACTGAAATTGTGCTTGTATTTCAGCAATCAGTACCGAAACTTTAATGATCGGCATGTCCTTCACCATTGGAATGATACACGTACAGATAGTTTTGGAATCAAGTTTTTTATGATCTTTTGTCATACGTGTCGATCTGCATGTATGAGGTCCAACCAATTTTCGTATCTCCCACATCTGTGAATTTTGAATGAATGCAGCTCGTACCCACCAATTGCAGCCTTCCGCTGCCTTCCAACACTCCCCAATATAAACTGTCGGTTTAGACACTGCAACTTTGTAATCCGCTGATATATCCATGCTATACCGTTTAATAGCAGATACGCACTCTTCTTTACTTTCGAATCTCTGGCCTACGAATAACTCATGCTCAGAATTTACGGCCAGCAGGTGAGCAGGATATATTTCAGGGTACTCCGGGAACTCAGCTACACGCGTTGCGTCGGGATCTATGAGCGACATGTGTGGCCCAGGATTATTGTGTATCATAATACATCGCATCTGGTTCCCGACCGAAGACGCGCTAATGTTTCCATCGTCATTCACGTCTTCATCGTCAATATCAGGTAAATCGTCCATATCAGGATCACTGTCACTATCGACCTCTTCCTCACAATGATCACTACTATCGTGTCCATCATCACCAACCACATCAATATCAGGTGTAATATTAAGATCGATATAGATCCTATGTATAGTCGATTCAGCATCAACATACGATATTGGAGGCACCATGCACGGTTCTTGAGCTCCATATTCTTCACCATATGCATTGATCTCTTCATTTGGCTCAATACCGGCTAACTCAGCAAATAAGTGAATCGGTGCATTTTTGTTACTCCCATCCCACAGTAAAGAGCGATCATTGTCTCTATGTCTTCGTCGTTTACAAGTTCCATTTCTGTGAATTTGATCGGATCTGCCGAAATTGGAAACTTGTAGAAAATTCTGGAAATCGTTCTCCCACAACGTTTAACAATTTTTGCGTTTATCCTTCCATTCATATCATCCAACGAGACATTTCTATTAAATCTCATTGCTATTTGTTGCCGACATTCAAATATGCATCCAACGGTTGTTGTCAAGATGATTCCATCGAAATAAACGCATACGAAAAACTGATCATCCATCTTCAATATTCAATCTGTTAAAAAATAAACAAAATTGCTCAAAAAAATTTTGATCAATATATATTATTCTTAAATAAAAAAAATTAATGTTTCAGTATGCTATTTTTTTCATTCTTAAGCTCACACTATTACAATTATCATTTTGTACATGAACAACATTTATCTTTACATCTAACCACTTAAAGTCAGTTCTACATTCTATTCCATCTCCGAGCTTATATCTTCCTCTAGGAAATACTGTACAATCCAATTCAAAAATTCTTGATTCTCTTCATATTCATCTTCTACAATCCAATTTGAAAATTCCTCGGGATCTTCTTCTTCTTCAATCTTTATAACAGGTATTGAATTTAGAAATTGTCTTGGTAATATCCTAACATCTAGTTTATCCATCCATGGTATGTCAAACACATTTTGCTTCCTAGTCAACTTCCGTGAGCCTATACGTTGCCGCACTGTTTTCCTAGCTCCATAAGAGATTATAAACTTCACAAAACATATAACTAGATTCCAATAAGTTTGTGGTACCAATGTCTTCCAAAGTTCGTCTAAAATTATTTGATGGTCCCGTTCTATTAATGTCCTTCTAAGGGTTAAGTATTGCACTTTATTCTTCCTAATCATTTCATGACCATTCCAAAACGTTGCGTTTCATAAATGACCTAATTGAAATCAAAATAAAATATAAGGCCAAATTAAAAAATAAAAAAAACTTGATTATAAATTCATAAAAAAGTGGAAGGGCTAAAAGTGCAATTATCCCTTCCATAGAAAACACGCTGATCCTGGGACCGGGTCGGGTCAGCGCGAGGGTTGTGGCTTATACAGCGCCATTTTGGACGCTTAGGGAAGGGAAAAAAACGACGTCGTTTCACTTGGGTATTTAAACCCAAAATTTTTTTAAAAAAATTCATTTCTCTTCCTCCTAAAAAAAACCCAAAGCCTTCTCTAAAAAGCTCTCCTTTTGGCGATTTCCGGCGAGGCTCCGACGGAACCTCGGCGCCGATCGCGGCCGTCTGCGCCGCCGTGAACGGCGGCCGAAGTTTGGAAAATGTAAGTTTTTCCCTTTTTTTATTTTAATAGTTATGTATATAGTTTAAAAAAAATATAAAAATCTTTTTATATATGCAATGGCAATTTCACAAAGAAGAAAATGTAAAGAAAAGAAAATAATAAAACCTTGTTGATTTTTGCTTTCCTATTGATTCTGAAATTGTGAAAATTGTGTGTATTTCTGTGAAGATTGTAGTGTATTACCCTTGTATATCCGTAAAAAAAAATCCTCCTTTTACATTCTTTATATGCGACTTTTATAGCCTTTTTACAACCGGTCTTCCCCTATTTGTAGGTACGTGATAGAGAAGGGTACGATACATGGGCGTGGCGGACGGTGGAGATGCGCACGATGTGGAGGAGCGGGTGCGTAGCGTGCAAGTGGGGGAGGCTGCTACGGGCTTGCGGCGCAAAAACAATGGCTAGGGTTTTTTTGTTTCTGATTTGTTTTTTTGTTTTGGGGCTTAGTGGGTTTGTAATTGGGCTAAGTTTGGGCTAGTTTTTGGGTTAATTTATTAATTGGGCTTGCTGTTGTAAATGGGTTTTATTTATTGGTTTGTTTTTTGTTTTTTTTCTATTTTTTGTTTTGGTTTTGTTGTTTGGTTAATTGGGTCCCGGGCGAAAATGGGCTTTCACAACATAATTAAAACTTTTCAGAAAATATATTCTTTGGTTACAAAAATACAAACTACAGAGAACATTTACTATTCATGCGTCAGAGAATCTTACTATTCTTGCCAGAGAATATTTATTGTTTAAAAAAAAAATATATGAATTTATGATTATATTATAATATGATTGTTATTTATTTAAGAATTATTTGTAAATTATCCGATATGTTCGGTAATGCCTCGTAACCCTATTCCGGCGACGGTTTAGGGTAAGGGGTATTGCAGTTCCTCTTCCTCTTCCTCTTTCATATCCTCTATAACCATGGCGAGGTTGAAAGGAAGCTCCATTTGGCTAGTGGGAAAAAATTGAAACACTTGTAAGCTCCTTACAACATTCAGTTAAGCAAATTATTGCAAATGAAAGTCATATGAACGTAATACTCATGAAAGGTTTTTTTATCAAATATCATATAAAGCAACAAAGTAAATTCTACACTACAATAAACAACACAACAAACCTAAAAATGTATATCTCATGCTCATCATGATTTTTTCTCGTTTGGGGCAGACACTACTTGGGTAAAAGAAGAGAAGAAAACAAGTAAAATAATTGCCCTTATGCATTAAAAGTGCCCACCTTGCGTGTACTAACTACTCATAATCTACAAAAAAATCCATACAAAAGGAGACACATATTCTCACAAATGAAACCACGTGACTAACCCTTCAAATGGACCCAGATAATCACACATTCTAAGAATCCATACTTGGTTTAACTTTCCATATCGGTTCTAATTTCCCATTTTGCAATTCATAATCACATTAATACCTTCTCAAGCAGACTACAGTCAAAACCCAAGGAAAAGAAAACTACTGAAAATATGTACCACTATTACATGGCAACAAAAATGTGGAAATTTCAAACTCAAAATCCTGTGAAACAAAAACCAAAACACTAGGAGCACTTTCTATTCGGTAAGTACAGCATCCTAAAGAAGTAGCTTCAGGAGCAAATTTGTTAACATGGTAAAAAAGGAACAGAATTTGCAAATGTTAACATCCGCACTATTCTTATAACTTCACTGCAACCAAAGTTGTCAAAGCCAGATGCAGAATATTAATGTCAAAACAGTTTATTAGACATCACTGTGCAATGCACTCTGGACACTAGAACCTTGCAACACACAAGGCACAGAGGGTGAAAAGTTTGGTCAAATAACTAGCTTAAGAATTTGTTTCGTAGCATTAGGCAATGTGTCCCCAACAATCAATGTTTATTTAATTTTGAGCTTTATTTAAAATAGAAGCATCAAAGTACCTTTGGGGCAACATGTGAAGAAACAGGTAATGGCAATAATGGAGGCTGAGCTTCTGAGACAACAGGTACTGATGGTTCAGGCGATAATGATGAGGACACTTGCACCACTTCCACATCTTTATGTGCAGTTGCTGCAGGCTGAGATGAAGGAGCAACAGCAGATCCTGACTGCAAGAGCTGACCAGGGGTTACCAATGATGGTGTAGATGTTTCCACACGAATAGAATTTGAAACCCCGATGACAGAGGATGCAACCTGAGAAGCACTTTGATATGGCAAAGTAGGAATTTCACTTCGTTTGTTGGCAATTGGTGGTGCAATGGAATTTAATTCTGGACTACAACTCGTCAAAGGAGCAAGTACTGGCGAGCTGGCACTGAGTGTAGCTGGAGTAGGTGCGGGACTTGGAGCTTTGTTAGGCAAGGAAGCAGACAAGGTTTCTGATGCCAGCGTAGCTGAGGGTGCAGGAGGCAGAGAAGATGAAGTGGCGGATGATAAAGAAGATGTTAACATGTGGGAACTCGTACCGGCAGGAATTAAAGGAGAAATTTCAGGCAAACTTGAACTATGTAAGTTAGCAGAGCCAGCAGGCAAAGAAGCATTAAAATTAGGATATTGCATTCATTGAAGGAGGCACTGACAGTCCTGGTGATGGCCGAAGCAAAGTTTGCTGGTGCAAATGTGGAAGCGCATTTGGGGGGGCATAGTATCCTTGCCAATACATGGGCATAGCAAGCCCACTACCATTAGCAGTTGGAGGTTGAGGTGATGCACCCCATGACCCTATGTTCCCACCAGGTTGATATAGAGGTAGTGCTGCTTGAAAATTAAACCCCGCTAATCCCATTTGAGTGTTGTGTGAAGTAAGATCAGTCAGAGGTCCACTAGCAGCAGATGGCAAAGTAGGAATTTCACTTCGTTTGTTGGCAATTGGTGGTGCAATGGAATTTAATTCTGGACTAGAACTCGTCATAAGGAGCAAGTGCTGGCGAGCTGGCACTGAGTGTAGCTGGAGGAGGTGCAGGACTTGGAGCTTTGTTAGGCAAGGAAGCAGACAAGGTTTCTGATGCCAGCGTAGCTGAGGGTGCAGGAGGCAGAGAAGATGAAGTGGCGGATGAAGATGTTAATAATGTGCTTCCAGCACCCTACATGCATTGTAATATCAACTGCTGTTTGATGTTATTGTTCTAAATTAAAATTAAAAGAAAAAAAAAAGTAAAAAATAAGAGAATAATGTGCCTAGAATTATCTAGTCTCTCTCCAACTTTGGAATAATAGGATAATATGTTTGAACACACTGAAACTCACTTCTTTTTACATTAACAATAAAATCGATATCAACTAGATTAAAACTCAATCTACTTTTTTAATCTTATATACTTTGCGTCAATAATAATAAATTAATACTTCTAAGTGCATTTTTTTTTAAATTTTATTTTCATCTATTTATAATATTTCGTTAACTATCTCAATAAGAAAATTATTGTATGAGCGTAGACCAGATTAGAGGTGAGTATGGGCTGGGCCGGGTCGTACTAAAAATTTAGGCTTGTTTGCTAGGCCCAGCCCGGCCAAAAAAATGGGCTTAAAATTTTTTTCAAACCTGACTCAGATAAAAATATTAAAACTTGAGCTCAATCTGGCCCGTCCATATTATTTTTTATATAATTTTAAAATATATAATATATCAAAAATACTAAAAACATCAAAATAAATATTTCCCAAGAAATTAAAAATAAATTTTAAAAAATATGTATACTTAAATAACACTAAGATAGATGCAACTTAACAAACAAATGTCTCTAAAATAATAACAAAATTAACAAATGTCTTTAAAATGATAACAGAATTAACAATAAAATAAGTTTTATACAATATCCAAACAATAACAATAAAATAATAGCAACATAATAGTAAAATGGTAGCAAAATAGGGAGAAAATAACAAGAAAATAATATTAAAAAAATTAGATTTTTTTGTCCTTTAGTGAATTCGAGCTGGGCTGGGCCCGGACTAAAAATGCCTTACTCGAGGCCCAATCTAATTTTTAAACAGACCTTTTTTTTGTCAAAACCTATTTTTCAATCTTATATTTTTATCCAAACCCTATCACATTTTAAATAGACTTTCAAGCCGGGTCAGGTCACTCAATCCATGGAACCTCTAAATCAGAAGGTACATCTCAGTCAACTTTTAAAGTTTTGATTAGTTTATTATTATGGCAGACCAATGAATGAAGGCATGCATGGTCGGGAAGTAGAGTTTCCTTGTGACATAATCACTTAGCAATTATTATAAATTTCAAAATAGCCCATAAAAGAAATAAGGACACGGCAATTAATGATAAACTGAAAAAGCCAATTTAATGGTCAAAGATGATTTCATCAGCGGTTGACAAAAAGTATGTCGATGGCGATCCTAAAGCAAGTCTAGCAATAGGACTCACAAGCAGTCACTTCATAATCTTTTTATTCATAGTGATCTGCTGATATATGCTTTGATTTTTATCTCCTTTGTTACAAGCAATTCACAGCTGCAACCTCAGGGTCAGGGCTCAGAAAAGTGACAGGAAAAATAGATATATATGGTCTAATTCATAGACATGGCCTGGACTGGATTGACTATTTTGTTGAAACCTAACCTGCATTGATGTGAATTGGTGGGGGCAGGGACGGCATCTTCGAAACACTCAATATTTAGCATTTAGATATTCTATTTTGTTGTTTATCTAAATGGGATTTACAAATGGAGCACCCTGGTTAACACCCAAACGTCGAAACTTCAAGAATATAATATATATAATTAGTATAATTAAGTAGGCCTAGTTTAAGCTGCCTTGCCAACTTACTTTATTTTGATTTTATGTGCAACCAGTTTCCAAATTGTGGTTTATATTCTATCAACAAAAAAAAAAAGAAGCTGTGGCTTATATCAGTTGCAATGGTTGGCTACTGGCTTTATGCATGCAAGCTTAAGATCATCCATAAGCATGAGGAAGGATATATATATATATATATATATATATATCACTTAGATTTATTGAACTTTCCTCCAAGCTAAGATGCCTATGAAATGGCAAAAACGTCGATGATTTCTAGAATCTGGACAACATTTTATGCCATTTTCGTTTATCCATCCAATCTGGGAGGCATCGAGAATATAATTCATTAACGAAACCTAGTGCCATGCGACCTCAAAACTCCAAAGAATCTACGATAGCTATCTATTAAAATAAAATATGCATCTCTCATTATTTACACAAACTAACGAAAACCATGGAAGGCACTGGATCTTACGATGACAATCCGGTATGATCTTGTTGTCATCGATCTTACCTTACCTTGTATTTATATATTATATCTGAGCTTCCCACAACCCGAAAGACACAAGATGGATCTAAAGCGCACCTAACGATCTGTCGCATTCATTTAAACCTTGCCTAGTAAATTCCAATTGCGATGAATACTTATATCCTATCACAGTATCACTACTATTTAAACCTACCATCGGTTCCACTGAGAGCATCAGCGTGACTCAGAACAACTAAATTAGAAACTTAAAGCAGCGGAGGGAAGATATGGAATTTTCTTGCAAGGATTTCAAGGTAGGGAAATGCCAAGGCCAGAAGCTGGTGGATGGTGAATCCATGCCACTAGTTCTGCAACCCCCCAAGGCAGACAAGGCTGATATGGAGTCGCTTCTGTTGGCTTTGAAGACAAACAAGGATTGGTTTGAGCAATTGATCATCAAAAACAGTGCTGTCCTCCTCCGGGGTTTTGATGTCAAGAATGCACAAGACTTCAATGACATCGTTGTTGTGCGGAAGCGTGTAAAAGAGTATAATTATTGTACTGAAAAATCACACTGAGTTCAATTCCCAGGAAAGAGAGGTGGATCACGAGGATCGCTTAAGTACCAGATCTTTCCTAGCCAGAATATCCCTCTATCGTAATTTAATAGCACAATAAATAACTACAATCACACTCACAAGATATGAAAAATAAATAATAAAGAACACCAGAATTTTAACGAGGTTCGGCAAATTTCGCCTACGTCCTCGGGCACTACCAAATATATTTCACTCCAAAATTACAAGTGAAAATATACAAATAGGGAGAGAGAACAATGCCTTAAGTAGAGAATGGCAAATTGTGGGATGAAGAAAATGAGAAATGGTTAGGCCTATTTATAGTTGAGGTTCAGGGATCAACTTGCAAATTACCTATTCAAATAGGGACCAAAATTGCAATTATCCCATGCCAAAAAAACTTTCGGTGCCTAACTATTGCCAATTTGCTTCCAACTTGCTATAGCCCCCATCATTGACTTTTCAAAGATGGGCTATAGCCAATAATCTCCACCTTGAAGATTTGATTAGGATAATCTTATCTTCACACAATTCTTTCTTCCTTTGCCAACAATACTTGATAGTGCCTTCTTCAACTGTTAAACTCGCAGGATATTGATCAAGTTCAAACAATGTTCGAACTTGGTTGCTGTTACCACCTTGGTCATCATATCTGCGGGATTATCTGCAGTCTTAATCTTCTGAAGGCGAATCTTCCCTTCATTAATAATTTCCCGCACAAAATGGAATCGTACGTCGATATGCTTTGTACGTGCATGATAGACTTGATTCTTTGCTAAATGAATAGCACTTTGACTATCACAATACACGTTAATATGCTCCTGAACCAATCCCAAGGTTTTAACCATACCTTGTAACCAAATAGCTTCCTTTACAGCCTCTGTTACAGCTATGTACTCGGCTTCTGTGGTTGACAATGCAACAGTAGACTGTAGAGTAGACTTCCAACTGATTGGTCCTCCAGCAAGTATAAACACGTAACCGGTGGTTGATCTTCGTTTATCCAAATCACCGGCATAGTCAGAATCAACGTACCCAATAACACCTTCACCAAGTGTATTATCCTGCTCGAACAGTAATCCAAAATCTACGGTCTTTTGAATATACCGTAGAATCCATTTCACAGCTTGCCAATGTCCTTTTCCAGGATTATGCATATACCTGCTCACTATACTAACTGCCTGTGAAATGTCGGGTCTTGTACACACCATTGCATACATCAAGCTACCCACTGCATTGGAGTACGGAACTTGCAACATGTATTCTCGTTCCGTATCCGTCGAAGGAGATAGTTGTGCAGAAAGCTTGAAATGAGAAGCCAACGGGGTACTTACAGGTTTTGTCTGCTCGTTCATGCCAAACTGCTGTAGTACCTTCTTCAAATACTGCTTCTGAGACAAGCTAACTCTGCCATGGGCTCTATCTCTACATATTTCCATGCCAAGAATCTTCTTAGCTTCACCAAGATCTTTCATTTCAAACTCGAGATTGAGTTGAGTCTTCAATCTCTCAATCTCAACTTTGCTCTTAGATGCTATTAGCATATCATCAACATATAAGAGCAAGTATATGAAAGTTCCTTCTTGTAGCTTCTGGAAATACACGCAATGGTCAAATTTACTTCTTGTGTACCTTTGCCCTTTCATGAACTGATCAAATCGCTTGTACCACTGCCTCGGGGATTGTTTCAAACCATAAAGCGACTTTGTCAGTTTGCAAACCCAATTCTCTTTACCAGCAACCTTGAATCCATCTGGCTGAGTCATATAGATTTCCTCTTCCAAATCACCGTGTAAAAATGCGGTCTTCACATCAAGCTGAACTAGTTCAAGATCATATTGCGCAACCAAGGCTAGCAAAATCCGAATAGACGAATGCTTCACAACTGGAGAAAACACTTCATTGTAGTCTATTCCTTCTTTCTGAGCATAACCCTTTGCTACCAATCTAGCCTTGTACCGAATTTCATTTTTACCAGGAAATCCTTCCTTCTTTGCATATACCCATTTGCATCCAATTGCCTTCTTTTCCTTGGGCAGTGTCATCAATTCCCAAGTCCTATTTTGATGAAGAGACTGCATTTCTTCATCCATGGCTTGCTTCCACTTTACACCATCAGGGTTACTTATTGCTTCTGTGTAAGTAGAAGGAGCATCATCATCTGCAATTGGAAGTGCATAGGCCACTATATCATCAAAGCGAGCTGGCTTACGAATCTCTCTTCTTGGCCTTCTATATGCAATTGAATCTTGTTGCTGTAGAAGTTCTTGGGTCGGAACTTCTTCATCATCTGTTCTTTCAATATCAGCTGGATCATTATTAACCTTTTCAAGCTCCACCTGCTGCAAAGTACTACTGGTTTTGTCATCCTTTTGTGAATCCTTTAACATGGTTGATTCATCAAAAGTCACATCTCTGCTAAAGACAATCTTCCTTGTATCAGGACACCAGAGACGGTATCCTTTTACTCCACTAGTTATACCCAAGAATAATGCTTTCTTTGCTCTTGGGTCTAACTTCGATTCTTTTACATGATAATATGCAGTGGAACCAAAAACATGTAAAGAATCATAGTCAGTAGCAGATTTACCAGTCCACATCTCCATAGGAGTTTTGCCATTTATTGCAGCTGATGGCAAACGGTTAATTAGATGGCACGCATATGTAACAGCCTCAGCCCAAAATTCCTTGCCCAATCCAGCATTGGACAACATACATCGAACTTTCTCCAGTATAGTTCGATTCATGCGTTCTGCCACCCCATTCTGCTGTGGTGTATCCCGAACAGTGAAGTGTCGCACGATGCCCTCATCTTGACATACTTGAAGAAATGGATCGTTTTTGTACTCAGTACCATTATCTGATCGAAGTCGTTTGACCTTTCGACCAGTTTGAGTTTCCACCATCTTCTTCCATTTCAGAAATGCATCCAATACTTCACTTTTTCTTTTCATTAGATACACCCATACTTTTCTTGAATAATCATCAACAAAAGTAACAAAATAGTGCATACCTCCCAAAGAAGCCACTTTGGTAGGTCCCCACACATCACTGTGAACGTAGTCCAGAATTCCTTTTGTATTGTGAATTGCTGAACCAAACTTTACCCTCGTCTGCTTGCCCAGAACACAATGTTCACAGAATTCCAATTTGCAAGAATTTGCACCTTTCAACAAGCCTTGCTTCGCCAAAGTCTGCAAAGCTTTTTCACCAGCATGTCCCAAACGCATATGCCATAACCTGGTAGCCTCTGAATCTACATCTTTCGCAGAAACTGTTGATGTTGATCCAAAAACTGTACTTCCATTTAAAAAGTACAAGTTATTTCTTCTTGTGCCTTTCATCACCGTCAAATTCCCAGTTGCTACCTTTAGTAATCCATCTCTCAAAGTGATTTTGAGCCCTTTAGATTCTAAGGCCCCTAATGAGATGAGATTTTTCTTCAAGCTGGGTACGTAGCGAACATCAGACAAGACTTGGATTGAGCCGTCGTGATTCTTCAATTGGATTGTACCTATTCCCATTGTCTTACAAGCACTGTCATTGCCCATAAGAACAACTCCACCTTCTAGTTCTGTAAGACTAGAAAACCAGTCCTTATTAGGACACATATGGTAAGTACATCCCGAATCCAAAATCCACTCATCAGTATGACATGCCATTGCCATGCCAACCAAGCTAAAGTCTGACTCCTCATCATGTTCTGCTACACATGCATTAGAAATAGCCTTGCCCTTTTGTAACTTAGGACAATTCTTTTTCCAATGCCCTTTCTCACGACAAAAGGCACACTCATCTTTGGAGAGTCTCCCTTTGGACTTTCCCCTTCTACCAGGCTTGCTGCTGCTTGAACGACCTCTTGCTGTCAAGACTTCTACAGTTGTATCTCTGTGATCTCTCTTATCTTTCTTTCGAGTCTCAGATCTATACAACGCACTACAGACTGCATCAAATGTGATTGTATCCTTCCCATGAAGCAATGTGGTGGTAAGATGATCATATTCATCAGGAAGGGAATTCAACAACAATAATGCCTTGTCTTCGTCTCCAAATTTCTCATCCAAATTTAGCAAGTCTGCTAAAATTTTATTGAATGAGTTCACATGGTCATTCATCGACATACCGGGTGCATACGTGAATCGAAAAAGTTTCTTTTTCATATAAAGCCTATTTTCAAGGCTTTTCGTTAGAAACTTTTCTTCCAATGTATCCCACAATTTCTTCGCTGATGTCTCCCTCATGACAGAGTACTTCTGCTCTTTGGCCAAACATAGACGGATTGTACCACAAGCTTGTCTATTAATCTTGGCCCACTCCTTGTCATCCATATTGTCAGGTTTTACTTCAAGGGCTATATCAAGCTCTTGCTGACATAAGACATCCAGGATCTCACATTGCCACATACCAAAATTATTGGTACCATCAAATTTCTCTACTTCAAATTTTGCATTGGTCACCGTAGTCCTTGCTGATGACGATGCCTGTGCCATTTTTCTCCTCAATCCCAACTACTGTATACGTGAACAGTACCGTATACGTGAATAGTGCCACAAACGATCGTACTCCCCAAGTACGAATCTAGCTCTGATACCAATTGTTGTGCGGAAGCGTGTAAAAGAGTATAATTATTGTACTGAAAAATCACACTGAGTTCAATTCCCAGGAAAGAGAGGTGGATCACGAGGATCGCTTAAGTACCAGATCTTTCCTAGCCAGAATATCCCTCTATCGTAATTTAATAGCACAATAAATAACTACAATCACACTCACAAGATATGAAAATAAATAATAAAGAACACCAGAATTTTAACGAGGTTCGGCAAATTTCGCCTACGTCCTCGGGCACTACCAAATATATTTCACTCCAAAATTACAAGTGAAAATATACAAATAGGGAGAGAGAACAATGCCTTAAGTAGAGAATGGCAAATTGTGGGATGAAGAAAATGAGAAATGGTTAGGCCTATTTATAGTTGAGGTTCAGGGATCAACTTGCAAATTACCTATTCAAATAGGGACCAAAATTGCAATTATCCCATGCCAAAAAAACTTTCGGTGCCTAACTATTGCCAATTTGCTTCCAACTTGCTATAGCCCCCATCTTTGACTTTTCAAAGATGGGCTATAGCCAATAATCGTTGAAGCCTTTGGTTGGGATGATATTCGTTATGTCGGACCAGCACCTCGGACGCATGTGCATAAACGTGTCTGGACAGCTAACGAAGGACCTCTCTCCGAGTTCATATATTACCATCATGAAATGGTTCTGGTATGTCCCTACTCGCTACTATAATTTCTTCTGGAAACAAAGACAGAACTCCATGCTTTTACAAATGCAACCCAAATTACGGAATCAATTACTTATTTAGCTGTTTCTTAGTTTTTAATCAACTTCAATAAATATATAAATGTTTGGAAGGCTGCATATGGAGCTGTAAAATTGGCCATGATTATGATTGATTTACACAAAACGGAACGGCAGAACAAATCAAACATGAAATTTGATCCTACTGCGGTCTCGAATTTGATAATCATTGTCTATAGCTGACAATTTTGATGATGCAGTGAAGCTAAAACATATAAGATATCTTTCATTTTAAAAGTTGACACATATGGCTTCTCCTTAGGTCACGAATCAGCTATGAAATTGGTGTTTAACTAGATCTTACAATGCCATTGTTCACCAGATAAAGGAATCTCCGAAGACATTACTACTATTCTGCGAGGTGCCACCACCGGAAGGCGGAGAGACGCCCTTTGTTCCTAGCTTTCGAGTAACAGAGCGGATGCTAGAGGAATTCCCAGAAGCTGTGGAGGAAATGGAAGCCAAGGGGTTACAATACTCATTTACAGCCCTCAGCAAGAACGATACATCATCAATGAGGGGCAGAGGCTGGGAAGATACTTTTGGAACATCGGACCGTGAAGAGGCCGAGAGAAGGTTCGAATTTGATTGAACATTTAGTTCACAATATTTATTAAAAATTTAAAATTGAAGCACATATACATATATGCTTATGAGCCTTAATTCTGAGATAGACTGTGAGCCTCTAAACACAGCCAAAAATGCAAAAATGTTACAGGGCCGAAGCGCTGGGAATGGACTTGGAGTGGCTACCTAATGGGGGAGTGAAGGCTGTATTGGGACCTCGATCTCTAACTAGGGTGTTTGATGGAAGGAAGGGGAGGAGAATGTGGTTTAACACTGTAGTCGGTATGCATGGAAAAGAGATAAGCTCAGCTAGCATGGCGGATGGAACAGAGATTCCAAAGAATGTAGTTAAGAGATGTGGTGAGATCATAGAAGAAGAAAGCATTCAATTCAAGTGGGAGAAGGGTGATGTTGCCATCTTTGACAACATGGCTTTGCTCCATGGACGGAGGCCTTCTAAGCCCCCCAGAAGAGTCCTTGTTGCCACTTGCAAGTAGACTTCCCCTTGCCTCAACTTTATCCATCCAAACACATCATCTTATACCAACACTTCTTAATTTAAAAGCTTTGCTTCGTTTCGACATCAGTCATCAGTCCTATGTGGAATAAGAAAGCATTTGTATCTTGAAATGTTTCTTTAAAATATAATGAAATAATAAAAACAAACTTTGTAAACCTTTTTTTCCTTTTTGGATATTTTCATTATAGCATAAAGATATATATAGTTAAATTAAAACCTTTTATACCTATATAAAAGTAAGTTGGAGGAGCCTTTCTCTTGAATGGTACAAGTTGAAAATTGATGGCACGTGTAAATCAATTACGGGTATAATCGCTTGTGGAGGAGTTATACGAGATTGAAATGGGAAATGGATTTTTGGATTTTCTGGATTCATTGGTTCTTGTTCGGCATTGGAAGCGAAACTTCGAAATGTTGTTGAAGACTTTCTGACTTGCCGAGTGGAATGGACAAAGAATGGACAAAGAAGAGTTGTTCTTGAATTGATAATATTGATGGTGTTAATATGTTGACCTGGAGTGCTAAGATTGGAGAGTATAACTTCGGTTGAGAAGCTCGTACATAAAGAAAGAATGAGAGGTGATTATACACGTCTACAGGGAAGGCAATAAGCTTACTGATGATTTAGCTACGGTGGCTTAGGGTCAACTATTGCAATGTCTCCACCTGATGGATTTTTAATTTACTATATGCTAACCGTCATGATTTTGCAACTCCAAGAATAGTGTCTCATTAATGTTTGTTTTATTTTCTCTTTGATAAAAATATTGGAACTTAAAAGAAAAGCAAGAGGGGTCGAGTATCGATGATTTCCGAAGCTCCTGAGTAGCCCTGTAACCAATATGGTCATGGTTATTCCACCAGACTTCACATTCCAACTCGAATTTTAATAATTTATACGAATATGATGACTCGATTAGATAATAGTTAAGTACCTGAATGATGGGGCGTTAAGATGCACTGACCCCGACATGCATATAACAAATCAATCACAATATCTAAGTCATGCTAAGTGGAAAACAATAGCGTATTAATTAGATTAGATCCAATTACGGACAGCAAGAAATTAACTAGAACATATTAAAAATATTGCCTACTTTTTTTTATTTCTGGAGAAATAAGAAAGAGAACAAATTCCGAGCATAGCCCTATTTCAGTCCGATGTTTGCCAGGCCGGATGGTTTTGACTGTGCATTGTAACATTTCAGATAAAAGGGACCAATTTCACATGGCCCGCTAACAGCCGTAAAGATTTTCAAACATCAAGCACAACTATGGAGCATGCAAATGCATGTCTTACCCACGACCCCTCCCCACATATCCATACCCTCTTCCATAATACCCACCACGAAAACGACCACCACGTCCACGTCCAGGTCCACGCCCACGTCCACCTCGATGTCTTGAAAAATAACCAAAAGTCTGCACCACCAAAACCACAACAATATCAAAAAGGGTCCACATATTTCAGAGTTAATAGGAAGAATAAACAAGCAATGCATCATCACCTCTGTGTCTAACTTCATTTGCTCAGAGAATCTCGGCCTTCCGTTTGGCGAGTCATTATCAAGTGCATTGCAGGAGAGAGTATCAAAAAGTCATCCTTATTGTAAACAGGCTGTACAACGCCACCAGAATGATAGAGTGAGCACAGAGCCTTTAAGGTAATCAAATTATTACATGAGTTAAATATAAGGTGGCAAGATAACCTTCGTTTGAATCTTAGATATTTCAGCATCATCTTCATCTTGAGAACCATATTCATCAACGGCATCTGCTTCTTTATCCTTAGTATGAGATTTGCTACTGTTACCAAGATGACCCCATACTTCATCTTTCTTGAATTTCTCATTCATTGCCACGAAATCAAAGTCTTCAGTAAATTTTGTCACTGGACGTGAACTCTACCAATAAGAGTTTTCCATAATATACAGTCAGTCTTGATGAATAACTATAACCAACAATAAAATGCATTCAAAATTTTATTTATGAAACTTAATAAGCCAAGAATTAATCTCTAACACGTATACAAACTAACCCAAATAGTCAATTCCACCCAATAAATTACAGGCTCCAATGAAATGGTTTAGCCTATAATCACATAGCTTCAACAAGACAACAACAATATTCAGCTTGCTGCATCTTTTCAAATTTGTGAAAATTCAACTTTAGACTACAAATGTAAACGAAGTTTACCCTAGTTCCTGTAATGACCCAAAATTCATAGGCACAAAAAAAGTGAGATATAAGGCCTCCGTCTTAATAAATCGAGTTCGAAAATAATTATTAAAAATATTTAGGAGTCTAGTAGTGTGCTTGATTAGGTTTTAATTAGGTGAATTTAGTTTAATTGAGAAAAATTAGGAAAACGGACTAAATTGAATAAAGGGTAAACGTTTAATTATAGATTAATAGAAAGAAAAGAGGACCAAAATGACAATTAAGCCATTAAAGAGGAATGAGGCAGTATATAAGTAATAAAAATCCAAGATTTTATGTATTAGCATATCTTATTTTATTATTGTTATTAAATTGAATTATATTATTATTATTAATATTATTATGAAATAAAATCTGATTTTGACAAATGGATAGTGATAAAAATATACAAATGTAATAATAATATATATACAATTGTAACATATTTATTTAATTACTTTTTATTAAAGTAAATAGATATTTATTATTTATAATTATTTAAATAGATATTATTATAATATATAATATTATAAGATTTTTATATGAAAATAAATTAAATGGTGACAAGTGTAAGGTGATGATGAATCCAAATGTACTAAATAAAATATATACATTTGTAATTTATATGTATTTACTTAATATCAAAGTAAATAGATATTTATTATTTTTAGATTTTTATGAAATAATTAGATAAAATCATGACAAATGTATGGTATTGATCATGTACAAATGTAGAAAAGTAAATGTATACATTTGTATTATATTATTAATTATATGATAGATATTTATAATAATTAAATTATAATATATTAAGTTAATAAAATAAATAAAACAAATGAAATAACAAAAGAATAAAAAGAAAGACAAAAGACACAAAAGGGTAAAAGAACAAAGAAGCTTTCGAAATAGAGCAGGGAAAGAAGAAAGAAAGAAAAAGGGGAAATAGGAAATTTGAAGCTGGGAGTTTAATTGGTAAGCTTAATAAAGTCCTTTTTTTTTCTTAATTTTGATGTTTTAGAAGTCTTAAAATAAGGTTTTGGTAAAATTAAGTTGATAGTTTAGAAGTTTATAGGTTTTCAAGTATAATTTATGTTGGACAAAAAGATGAATTAGGGATTTAATTGAATGAAATTCAAGTTAGAATTGATTGAAAATTCAAGTTAGAATTGATAAAGGGATCAAATTGTAAAGTAAGCTCTAAGTTTTATGTTGTAGGGACTAAATTGAGGAAAATTCAAAATTTGAAAAATATGCCGAAATTTTAATAGTTAAATTTGAGTTTGGATGAAATTTGAATAGAAATAGAGTTTGAATTGAATTAGAAAAGTAAGTAAACCTAGTTAGGATTAAATTGGGAATAAGGTAGGAATTGATTAGAAATTCAATTATTTATTATAATTAGTACTGTAATTAATATTATAATTATTTTAATTTCCGTAGCTAAAAAGAACCCAAGGCATCGGCACTGAAAGGAACGGAAAAAGTTGTCGAGGAATAATCGAACAAATTCAGGTTTGTATTACTATAATTCAAGTTATTTATTATTAAATAGTAATTTTAAATTTATTTATTTTATGGTAAGTAAATATTGAGGTAAGTGACTTTATTGAATTGAATTTAGAAAATTGAATTGAATGAGAATTATGTGTTAGTATTGAATTGCATTTTGATTAGTGAATGGAAAAGTGAATTTGATATTGAAAGTGAATTTTGAAATGAAAGTGAACTTGAATTGAGAATTGGAAACCCTATTAGCTAGTTGGGCTGAGTCAGATATAGTTGGCATGCCATAGGATTGGAAGTGTTCAGGGTTACTTCGACTTCGAGTCGATGAGACACTGGGTGTCATTATATTACTTCAGATAGATTCGATGAGGTACTGGGTGCCAACTTACTTCAGCTTGGCCGATGAGACATTGGGTGTCAAATATTGCTTCGAACTATCCGATGAGGCACTAGGTGCCAATTTGGTGTGTATGGTTGGATCCGTGTATCCGCCAAAGTCCGAGTCCGTTAATAGGGGTAATTAAATGAAAAGTTAAATCAAATGAAATGAATCAGTTGAGCCATTAGAAAGAAACGTGATTGTGGAGTATGATTTGAAAATGTGAATTGAATATGAAAATGTGAAGGGAAAGCATGAACTAAATGTTCATGAGATAAATAATGACTCAATGTGAAAGTATATGATATTAACTAATGAAAAGCTAAATTGAATTGTAAATATTGAGAAATGAAAAGTTATATATATGAATTAGTTTGGTAAATCTTAAATTTATATGATTTAATTTAATTAGTTATTGTATTATAATTTGAATTATGGCAATACCACTGAGTATGGAATACTCAGCGTACGGTTGTTTTTGTGCCCAGGTTAATAGGAGTCTAGTGTCTCAATCCAGCATCCGAACGATCCCGACTCCAGCATAAAGATTTTGGTGATGTTTTCTTCCTTTAAGTGAAAGTGGCATGTACATATATAGGGATTATAATGGTTATTTTGGTATGTTATATAATTTTGTTGTAAAGAAAGGCATTTGGTGTTTTGATGATTAAATTAGTGAAATGGTAGAAATTATTTATGGTATTGGTATTGAATTGAAATGGTGTGAATAGTTTTATGAGCTAATTAGAAATGATTATAGGGTTTTCATTAATTAAGTTGTTAAGTCAATATGTCAAGTATAATTTAAGTATATTTGAGTATATAAATGCATTGGTTGAAATACTGGAATTGGTGTGGTTGCGATTTGAAATTTGCAGGGAATGTTAAATATTTATAAAGGGGTTATATCGAATTTAAAAAAAATGAATGAAGTCAATTAGCAAATATTTATATGAATTTATGATTATATTATAATATGATTGTTATTTATTTAAGAATTATTTGTAAATTGTTCGATATGTCCGGTAATGCCTCGTAACCTTGTTCCGGCGACGATTTAAGGTTAAGAGGTATTACATTTGTCCCCCCTTAATAAACTCCGTCCTCGAAATTTACTTGAGAAAAGATAAAGATACTGTGCTTTCATCGTTTCTTCTGGTTCCCAAGTCGCTTCCTCTACAATATGATTTCTCCATGACACTTTTACTAGAGAAACCCGTTTATTTCTCAGCTCTTTTACTTCTCGAGCCAATATCTAAACCGGCTCTTCTTCATAAGTCAAATCAGACCGAATTTCAATATTTTCAGTAGGAATAACATGAGAAGGATCTGATCTATATCTCCGAAGTATCGAAACATGAAAAACATTATGAATTTTCTGTAATTCTGGAGGTAAAGCTATCGATAGGCAACAGGCCCAATTCTTTCCACAATCTCATACGGCCCAATAAAACATGAACTTAATTTACCCTTTCAGCCAAATCTCAAAACTTTTTTCCAAGGTGATACTTTGAGGAATACTTTATCACCAACAAAATATTCAATGTCTCGTCGTTTCAAGTCTGCATATGATTTCTGCCTATCAAAGGCTGCTTTCAATCTGTCTTTAATATTCTTAATTGTTTCTTCTGTTTCTTGAATCAATTCTGACCCAATCACTTTTCTTTCATTCAATTCTGTCCAACATACCGGTGATCGACACCTTCGACCATATAATGCTTCATACGGAGCCATCTGAATATTAGATTGAAAACTATTGTTATAAACAAATTTTTCTAGTGGCAAATATCGTTCCCAACCTGATTCAAAATCGATGATACAAGCCCGAAGCATATCTTCTAGAATTTGAATTACCCGCTCTGATTTTCCATCCGTTTGTGGATGAAAAGTCGTACTAAAATTGAGCCGAGTTCCTACAGAATCATGTAGCTGCCTCCAAAATCTCGAAGTAAATCGCGGATCCCGATCTGAGATTATCGATGTAGGAATACCATGTAATCTTAAAATTTTCCGGATATAAACCTCGGCAAGCTTTTATAATGACCAGTTAGTTCTGACTGCTATGAAATGAGCTGACTTTGTAAGCCGATCAACAATTACCCAGGTAGCATTCTTTTTGCTTGCTGATAATGGTAGTCCCGAAACAAAATCCATAGTGATACAATCCCATTTCCACTCAGGAATACTAATAGGCTGAAGCAGACCTGTCGGTACCTGATATTCTACTTTTACCCGCTGACATGTCAAACATTTACCGACAAATTCAACTATATATTTCTTCATTCCTGGCCACCAATACAGATCTCATGAATTACGATACATCTTCGTTCCACTAAGGTGTAATACGAAAGTGCTATCGTGTGCTTCCTGAAGAATCAACTCTTTAAGCTTAGAAGTAGCTAGAATACAAATTTGATCTCGATATCTTAAACAACCATGATCATCAACACTAAAGTTTTCTGCTATGCCATTCTGTACCATATCTCTTTTCTTCATCAGCTTTTCATCTCCCAATTGTGCTAATCTGATCTGATCAAACATTACTAGCTTTACTCTAAACTCGGCCAAAAGACTCCCATCATCATTGATACTGAGCTGTGCAAACATTGCTCTTAATTCTATTGCAGCTTTTCTACTTTGTGCATCAGCTACTACGTTTGCCTTTCCCGGATGATAATCTATAACACAATCATAATCTTTCAGAAGCCCGATCCACCATCTCTGTCTCAAATTCAACTCTTTTTGCGACAGAAGATATTTGAAACTCTTATGAATCGGTATATATATAACATTTCTCACCATAAAGATAATGCCTCCAAATCTTCAATGCAAAGATTACTGCAGACAATTTTAAGTCGTGTGTCGGGTAGTTGCGTTCATATGGCTTCAATTGACGAGATGCATAAGCTATTACTTTTCCGTCCTGAATTAGTACACAACCCAAACCACTCAAGGAAGTATCACAATACACAACAAAGTCCTTACTCGATTCTTGTAATGTCAGAACTGGTGCCTCGGTCAACATTTGCTTCAACGTTTCAAAGCTTCTTTGACATTGATCATCCCAGATAAAAGGAACATTCTTCTATAGTAATTTAGTCATCGAAAAAGCTATCTTTGAGAATCCTTTTACAAATATCCTATAATACCCGGCTAGACCGAGAAAATTACGTACCTCTGATACATTCTTGGGTGGTTTCCATTGGAAAATCGCTTCAATGTTCTTTGGATCGACTCGAATTCCATCTGCAGATACTACATGTCCTAAAAATACAACCTCTGATAACCATAATTCACATTTACTGAGCTTTCCATACAACTATTTCTCCTGTAATATCTGTAGCACTGTTCTAAGGTGCTGATCATGTTCTGCTCTGTCTTTGAATAGACCACTATATCATCAATGAAGACTACCACGAACTGATCTAAATACGGCTGAAAGATACGATTCATGAGATCCATGAAAGCAACTGGAGCATTAGTTAACCCAAATGGCATTACCAAAAATTCATAATGACCATACCTCGTACGGAAAGCTGTCTTCAGTACATCACTTTCCTTTACTTTCAACTAATAGTACCCAGATCTCAAATAAATCTTCGAAAATACTGAAGTTCCTTTCAGTTGGTCAAATAAATCATCAATCTGAGGTAATGAATATTTAGTCTTGATTGTTACCTTGTTCAATTGCCGATAATCAATACATAGCCACATTGGCCCATCTTTCTTCTTAACAAACAATACCGGAGCTCCCCAAGGTGAATTGCTCGGTCTAATAAACCCACGATCTAGTAAATCCTGTAACTGCACCTTCAACTCTTTCAATTCAGTGGGCGACATTTGGTACAGAGGTATAGAGATTGGTGCTGTACCCGAATACACCTCAATAGCAAATTCAACCTCTCTATCCGGTGGTAAGCCCGACAATTCTTCAAGAAATACGTCTGGAAACTCACATACAGTCCTGGTCTGACTACACTGACTTCCAACTGAATCAGAATTAATAACATATGCCAAATATGCTGAACAACCCTGCTGAAGTAATTTATTAGCTTTCATTGCCAAAACAATACGGCCAAACCATTGGTATAGATGCCATTTACCTCAATTTTGTCTCCATCATCTGTTTGAATACTGAACTTCTTTTCGTAACAGTCCAAAATCACCCCATATTCGGATAACCAATCCATACCCAATATTATATCAAAATCACCGAAAGGCATAACCAACAAGTCAACAGAAAACATTTTATTATGTATGATCAACGAGCATCTCCGGCATACTCGATCTACAAATACAGTTTGTCCCAAAGGGCTAGACACTTCTATTAAAACTCCAGACATTTTAGATTTTAATTTTCCTAACTAAACCAATTTTGAATTAATATATGAATGTGACGACCCTGAATCAATTAAAGCAAAAACAGGCTCAAAATACAGCAAAAATATACCTTTCACAACATCATGGGCATCACCTTCTTCTCGAGTCCGAACTACATAGGCCCTGGCTAGCGTTCTGGCTTCCGATTGTTGGGTAACAATGTCACTGCTTCTCTTAACTTCACCTCCTCTAGAAGCCGAACCACCTCTACCAGGTCCCCTGCCTCTAGCTATAGATACTGATCCCTGTGATGTTATTGGTGCAGTACTATCAGTTTTCGGGCAGTCTCTGATAAAATGATCTATAGAACCACATCGGAAGCAGCCTCTAGTTAATTTCCAACATTCTTCCCTGTGTTTCTTTCCACGGTGCTGACAATATGGAATTACCACACTCCGAGGTGGACCTCTCACATTGTTAGTAGATATTGTTGTCTATCTCCCTCTGCTTCTACCGCCTCTATCAGATCTAAAACTGGATCTCCATCCACATTGAGATTCCTTTGATCTTTTTCGTTGTAAATTTGAGCTGGTAGTTCCCGCACGTTTCCCAGTTAGTCTGAAACTCTCAGTCTTTTTGTCGAGACCCAACAGTTACTCTACCACTTTGGCTCGCTCAATCAAATCCACAAACTCAGTGATACGGTGGGATACTAACTGTACTTTGATCTCATTTAGCAATCCCCGTAAGAATCTTTTACAACTATCTGCTTCGGTTGGAATAAACTCAGAGGCATATCTGCTGAGTCTTGAGTACTCTCTCTCCTAAACGATAACTGACATGTCACCCTGCTGCAGTATTAAAAACTCTTATTTCTTGTCTTCAATATACATCTCTCTAACATATTTCTTTTGAAATTCCTTCTGAAATTAATGTGTCTTTAACTAACTATGATCACAATAAAGGCAAGCGCACCTATCGTTTAATAGTATAGTTATGGTAAGACCGGTAATATAGTATCCACAAGGACCAAGAGTACTAGTAATTACTATCTTTCTATTATCTAGCCTAAGAATTGGAGTGATTTCTTTTAAACTAAAACTAATTAAGAGCACGACAGAGAATGAATTGGGAAAATACTTTTAAACAACTTTATGAGATAGGCAATACCCAAGGAAGAATCCACCTAGACTTCACTTATTACTTCTGATTCATATGATTCATTCACTTGACTTAATCCGTAGAAATCCCTGATTTATGTTAATATCTCTTTCAAGAATAAAAACAACTACCTTTAGGTTGATTAATTGAAATCTCTTTCTAATTAAAACCCATATTGTCACATTAACTCGATCTATGGATTCCCTTATTAGATTTAACTCTAATCTGACAAATTTATGTCGCCCTATTTCTAGGGTTGCAATCAACTCCGCTTAATTGTGTTGATCTACTCTTAAACAGGGACTTTTGCTCCTCTGAATAAGCACATTCGACTTGAATCAATAACCTGAATTATCAAAACAAGAATAAGAACCCACAATTAAGAATAAGAACAAATATTTATCTTATAAATCAAATAATAATAAGATCCGTCTTAGGTTTCATCCCTCTAGGTATTTAAAGGATTTAGTTCATACTGATAGAGGAAAACATCTTAAAATAAGGAAAACTACAAAACATAAGAAAACTCAAAAACTTCAAGAGAAATTGATAGGAGATCTTCAGTCTTGATGGAGATCCTTCTTCCAAGCTGCTCCCAATGGCTGTCTTCAAGTATTTTCTGCGTTCTACTCTCCGTCTCCTTTTAGGTCCTCCCCTAGGGTGTTTATATAGGCTTTGGGACGCCTTTCTTGGCCCACAAGTAGCTGTTTCTGAATAGAATTAAACTTTGGTTCGGCAGGGACACGCCCGTGTTCGATAGCATTAGGCCGTGCTTGACTCTGCCAGTCATACACGGCCATGTTGTCTGCCCGTATGCGACAGTACAGGCCGTGTTAGATTCTACTCGTAACACATGGCGAACACGGCCGTGTGGTCTGACAGTCTAGGCCGTGTTGTTTTCTAAGATAGGCCCATTTTGCCCCTTTTTGGCTCATTTCTCGTTCTTTTCGACTCTCTAAGCTCTCCTGAGTGTAAAACATGAAATTGAAGGATTAGGAGCATCGAATTCATCAAATCTAATGAAAATTCATCCAAAAATAAGTCAACCATTGGGTCAAAATATGTATAAATTATGGCTTATCAGAAATAGATCCCATGTTATCTGATCTTCTGGTAAATGTCGTACCACTGGTTCCCACCATATATAAGCTTCCCTTTGTAGCAACGATACAACACAAATCAAGCACTCTCGGGGGTACATTCTAATTGTTGTAGAACTCGTTTAGTTGATTCCATCCAATTCTCTACAGTGGATGGATCAACTCCCTTCAGACCCAAAAATTCAGTGGCACCGTATTTCCTTAACTCTTTTATCAGGGCCTGTCTTTGAGTTGGTGCAGAAGTCGTAGCAGGAACAGTCCCCGTTACTCTTTGCAAAGCATTGGCAATAACTCTTAATATATCAGAATCATCTCTATCAATTCTTCTTTCTACTCTAGGAGGTTGGTTTCTTATCAGGTTAATACTAGGTGTTACCGATTCAGTTTCATCTAACCCGTAAGATTCATCATCTCTGGTATACATTTCTTCATCAATATCATTTATTATTTCATATGACATCTTTAATCTATAGAACAAAACAAACAAATAGGTCAGCATCCAAAATCTCGACTCAATTTCTACTCAATAGTGGCATTGATAAACCGTAAAAGTAACATATCTTAAGCCCACATTTAACATGCTTTTGGATGATTTAAGCCTTGAATTATGTAATTTGGTGATCTTAATCCTTTATTTTCATATTTTATACTTAGGAGAGCACCGGAGGATGAAAAGAACGGAAAACGGGCCCAAAACGGAGTAAATGGGCCATATCACGAAATCCACACGGCCTGGGCCCAAGACCACACGGTCGTGCCTTACTCAACAGCTTCGAACATGGCCTGGCCACGACTTACACGGGTGTGTGCCATGGGCGTGTCCCTGTCGTGGGAAAGAAGAGTTTTACTCGGATTTGGATACTTAGGGGCAAAGAAACATATTCAGAAGCCTATATAAACACCCTAAGTATGACCAGAAAAGGGGGAATCGAAGGCTTTAGTCAGGGGGCGTCCAGCTCGGCCAAAGATGGCAGAGTTGTGGGAATTTACACGAAGATAGCTAGTTGATCCGTCTCAAGAAGCCGGAGTTATACTCAAGATAGAGGATCTCTCCTTCAATTCCTTTAGGGGGTTTTAGGGATTTCTTATGTTTTGTTTTATCTTTTCTTCTGAGATGTTTTCTATTATTATTATGAACTAAACCCTCAGATACCTGAGGGAGATGAAACCTAAGATGAATCTGTTAGAACGCCGGTACCCCATGGCGCAGCAGAATAAAATTAGATCCGGCGATCCAAATCATAGATCCATGTGTGAGGAACGAATCGGGGTGAAATAAAGGTTTCGAAATTACCAAAGCTTCAATCTGAGTAGACAGCGACGCCTTGGCAACAAGAGTTTTGATCTACTGTCGAATCAAGCCTCAACCTTTTCCGATGTCGGCCTCTACGTAATCCACCCGGTTTGACTACGAACAGAAGAAATCTCCAAAACTGTTTTAGAGGTTTATTTGCTTGACGGCTGCTAGACCTAACAAGCAATCACTTAGGGTTTTCATATCAAGCTTTGTCTCCTTTTAATACCTTTTATAATGGGTGTCTTTTTCATTGGGCCTTTTATAATTGGTATCCTTTTAATTGGGCCTTTTATAATTGGTATCTCTTGAATGTATTATAAGATTAAATAAATATAATAAAGTTTTTAACCGAAAATTATAATTACATTAATTATATCCGAAATTTATAATTACATTAATTATAATAAGGATTTCGATAAACTATATTTATTTAAATTTATATATGAATCAAATTCATATATTGATAAAATTATGTTATCATTATGTGTACAACATCCTTGTACATATAATATGTTCAATATTGATTGCCCAATTAAATTAATTCTTTAATTAATTTAATTCATGTGACAACCAAGCACAATACCAACTATATTTTATTCCGTTCATTTCAACCATAGGGTGTGACCCTGTAGGTTCTTGCAACGTTAGCAGTAATACTAGAACGATTCTATTGTCACAGACAATGAGTGGCATCTAGCAATGCATCATTGCTACCTAAGTTACAAGAAATCATGATTCGACATAATCTTTTGTGATTAACCTTTCATGCATTAATCCTTAAGTCCTTTATCTCTGGAATGGATACAAGTCATGGGATAGTCACACTTGTATAGTCCATCCCATGTTTCTTGATATCTTGAGTAGAATATGATATACAAATTAGTATGACATCTCATATCAACTTATTTGAGCATGGCCATGCATTTCTAGTCTCACTCAATCAAGTGGCCTAATATATTACTCCTATTATGAAGGAGGGACTTATCCTTTATTGATCAACCATATCCCTCTACATAGATTGTGGTATATCCAACATCAGCCTTTATAGAACAACCTGTTACGGTGTACGTTTGACTGTATCAAAATATACAACTCACGATGCTGGGATAATAATGATCTCAAGTCTGAGGATCATATACATATTAATCACTATGAGTAATGTTGTGACAATTACATAATAATCCAAGAAACATACTCATAGCGGGTCAATCCAATATGTTGTTCTCTAACACATATATTCATGCATTGATTTTGACACTCCATATCAATGAAAACTCTTTATCATCAATCAACTACATGTTAGTCTTAATGCATTATTATTGTCCTAGTCAACAGTAATACTCGACTAAGGATCTTTTAAGAATAATCGTATTATTCCCAGGATATTATTATAAAACAGTTTATCTATACACACAGAAAGAAAAACTGAAATAATAATGACAACGCTTTATATTAATAAACATGGTAAATTAAGTATGTTATTACAACCATCTCATGATTGATCTTTGGGCATACTCTTACAGAATCTTGTTATCGTTTGCTGAACTATATGATAAATATTTGATTTGTTCTTAATTATGTGTTCTTAATTCTTGTGTTGATATTTTCAGGATATTAATTCAAGTGTGATGTGCTTAGGTGGAGGAGCAAAAGTCCCTGCTTAAGAGTAGATCTAGCATAATTAAGCGGAGTTGATCGCACGCCTAGAGATAGGGTGATGAGATTTTGCCGGATTAGGGTGAAACCTAATATGGGAGTCTATAGATCAAGTTAATGCAATTCTAGGGGTTTTAATTAGAAAGAGATTTCAATTAATCAACCTAGGGTTAGACGTTAATCGCCTCGAGAGAGGGATTAATATAACTTAGGGAGTCTTACGGATCAAGTCAAATGAATAAATCGTCTGGTTCAGAGTTAGATAACAAGTGAAGTCTAGGTGGATTCTTCCTTGGGAGTCGTCTTAATCAATTGGTTTTTCCTCAAAGTTATTTTCCCCAATTTCATTCTTCTTTGTCTTAGAGTCTTTTAGTTTAGTAGTTAGTTATTAATTAAAAAAAATCACTTTAATTCTTAGGCTAAATAATAAAAAGAGTTAGTATTAGTACTTTTGGTTCCTTTGGGTTCGACATTCCGGTCTTGCCTTAACTATACTACTGTTCGATAGGTGCGCTTGCCTCACATCGTTGTCATAGTAGTTCCAGGTTTGATCATTCTTTATATAAATTTTAAGACTTTGACATCGCATAAAACAACGATCAAGTTTTGGCGCCGTTGCCGGGATCTAAAATATTAAGAAAGCTTAATTTTATTACTTTATTCATTTATTTTTAATTTTGCAATTAAATTTTATCTTTAACTTTTCTAAATTTTCTTCTTTCACTCCTTTTAGGTACCTCTAGTTTATGACTAGAAGAAACCCGACAGGACCCCTACTTTACGACAGTGATATTGAAGGTACCGTTCGCAGAAATTGCAGAGAAATAAGGCGAAGCTTAAACTACATAGAAGAAGAGCAAGAAGCCAAAATCAATACCACCGAAGAGATGACTGAGAATAATCCACCACCTCCAGAGATGGCTGAAAATCATGCTCCTCGAACTATGTATGATTATGCTAAACCTAGTTTAACTAGATCTGAGTCTAGTATTGTTAGGCCTACTATTGCTGCAAATAAATTTTGAACTGAAACCTAACACTATACAGATGATACAACAGTTTGTTCAGTTTGATGGTTTGCAGGATGAGGATCCTAACACACACTTAGCAAATTTTTTAGAAGTCTGTGATACCTTCTAGATAAATGGCCTTTCTGATGATGCCATCCGTCTTCGGTTATTTCCCTTTTCTCTGAGGAATAAAGCCAAACAGTGGTTACATTCTCTTCCACGAGGGTCAATCACTACATGGGACCAAATGACTGAAAAATTTTTATTAAAATATTTTCTGCCGGCGAAAATGGCCAAGTTAAGGAATGATATCTCTTCTTTTGTGCAGATGGATTTAGGGACACTTTACGATGCATGGGAGAGATACAAAGATTTGTTGAGGAGGTGCCCACACCACGGATTACCTTTGTGGTTACAGGTCCAAACTTTTTATAATGGTGTGACCTCTTCAACACGACGACTAATCGATTCAGCCGCCGGCGGAACATTGAACAACAAAACTCCTGAAGCGGCCTACGAGTTTCTAGAGGAGATGTCATTGAATAACTATCAGTGGCAAGTTACAAGGACAAGGCCAGTGATAAATCGTAATAGTAATATATTTTAATCCTACATTTAGTATGCTTTTGGATGATTTAAGCCTCGATTTATATAAAAAGGTGCTCTTAATCCTTTCTTTTCATGTCTTATACTCAGGAAAGCACCCGAGGATAAAAAGAACGAGAAACGGGCCCAAAACAGAGCAAATTGGGCCAAGGTGGAAATCGACACGGCCTGGACTTAAGTCCATACGGCCGTGCCTTATTGATCATCTAGAACACGGCCTGACCCCCAATTTACACGGCCGTGTCTTATTAAAGAAATCCGAACACGGCCCAAAGACTAGTCCCACGGGCGTGTGGCATGGCTGTGTCCCTGTCGTGGAAATGAATAATTTCATTCAGATTTGGATACTTTGGGGCAAAGAAGCACATTCCAAGAGCCTATATATACCCCCTAAGTTCATCCTTGAAGGGGCGGTTAGCTAGGCCAAGGAGCCAAGCCGGAAAGGTCAGATTTGTGGGAATCACTCAAAGATAGCCAGTTGATCTATCCCAAGAAGCCGGAATTCTACTCAAGGCGGCAGATTTCTCCTTCAATTCCTTCAAGGAGTTTTAGGGATTTCTTATGTTTTGTTTTATCTTTTCTCTTGAGATGTTTTCTTTATTATGAATCCCTTTAGATACCTGAAGGGGATGAAACCTAGATGAATCTTTATTTATTTTTCTTGATAAATACTTAGTTTTGTTCTTAATTATGCAAGCTTAATCCAAATTTGATGTGCTTAGGTGGAGGAGGAATAACCCTGCCTAAGAGAAGATCTAGCATAATTAAGCGGAGTTGATCGCACGCCTAGAGATAGGGTGACGAGATTTTGCCAGATTAGGGTGAAACCTAATATGGGAGTCCATAAATCGATTTACTGCTATTCTAGGGGGTTATTAAGTGAGAAAGAGATTTCTGTTAATTAACCTAGGGTTAGACGTTATTCCCCTCGAGAGAGGGTTTAATATACGTTAGGGAGTCTTACGGATCAAACTAAGTAAATAAATCGTATGGTTCAGGGTTAAATAACAAGTGAAGTCTAGGTGGATTCTTTCTGCGGGTATCGTCTTAATCAACTGAGTTTTTCTTAAAGTTATTTTCCCAATTCATCCTTTTTGTCTTTGTGTCTTTGGCTTAGTAATTAGTTTAGATTATATTAAAGCAACTTCACTTATTTTAGGCTAAATAATAAAAAGAAAGTTAGTATTAGTACTTTTAGTTCCTTTGGGTTCGATAATCCGGTCTTGCCTAAGCTATACTACTTTCGATAGGTACACTTGCCTTCAATCGCTGTCAGAGTTAGTTTCCAGGTTTGATCATTCTCTTTATAAATTTTAAAACTCGACAGACATACGATTAAGTTTTTGGCGTCGTTGTCGGGGAACAAAAATATTAAGAAAACTCTAATTTTATTACTTTAGCCATTATTTTTAATTTTTGCAATTTACTTTATTTTTTTTAGAATAATCTAGGTTTTGCTAAATTTTCTTTCTTTTTTTCGCAGGTACCTCTAGTTTATGGCTAGAAGGAACCCGAGAGGACCTCTAGTATACGACAGCGATATTGAAGCCACCGCTCGAAGAAATCACAGAGAAATCAGGCGAGCCCTAAATTGCACAGAGGAAAATCAAGAAGACAGATCCAATCCTACTAAAGAGATGGACGAGAATAATCCACAACCATATGATGTGAGAGAAAATAATGCTCCACGTACAATGTTTGATTATGCTAAACCACATTTAACAGGAGTAGAATCGAGTATTGTTAGGCCTGCTATAGCTGCTAATAATTTTGAATTAAAGCCTAGCACAATACAAATGATTCAACAATTTATTCAATTTGATGGTTTGCAGGACGAAAACCCAAACACTCATATAGCTAATTTCTTAGAGTTCTGTGATACCTTCAAAATAAATGGCGTTTCTGATAATGCCATATGTCTTCGGTTATTTCCCTTTTCGTTAAGGAATAAAGCCAAACAGTGGTTGAACTCGTTACCACGAGGGTCAATCACCACATGGGAGCAAATGACTGAAAAGTTTTTATTGAAATATTTCCCACCGGCCAAAACGGCCAAATTACAGAATGATATCTCTTCTTTTGTGGAGATGGATTTAGAGACATTATACGAAGCATGGGAGAGATACAAGGATCTCTTGAGAAGGTGTCCACACCATGGTCTACCCTTGTGGCTACAAGTCCAAACTTTTTATAACGGTGTAAACCCCTCAACGAGGCAACTAATCGATTCAGCCGCCTGTGGAACCCTAAACAACAGAACTCCTGAAGCAGCCTACGAGTTCATTGAAGAAATGTCACTGAATAATTATCAGTGGCAAGTTATAAGGACTAAACCGACAAAATCAGCCGGAGTTTACAACATCGATGCAGTAACCATGTTATCAACACAAGTAAAGATGATGAATAAAAAGCTTGATAGTTTGTGTTCTTTGTAGGCACACCCAGTCATGCAGTGCGATACAAGTGGAACTGTGGCAATTCTTGAGTACCCACCCTACCAACCAGGCGCAGAGAGCGAACAGATGAACTATATAGGAAATAATTTCAGATCCAATAATAGTCCTTATGGTAATACTTACAATCCAGGTTGGAGGAACCACCCAAATTTTTCATGGGGAGGTCAAGGAAATCAAGGAAATCAAAACTCAAAATTTCCAAAATCAGCCATATCCGTAAGAGAAAAAGCCAAACCTCGAAGAGATGCTGGCAAAGTTCATGGCAAGCACAGAAAACCGTCTCCAAGATACAGAGAAAACACTCAAAAATCAACAAACATCAGTTAAAGAGACGAAGAACCAAGTTGGGGAACTCACTGAGTCAGTTGGGGAACTCACCAAGTCAGTTGGACTACTTACTGAGATGATCTGTGAAATACGAGCAGAGATTTTTTCTAAAGAAACAGAGCAGGTAAAAGCAGTTACATTAAGAAGTGGAAAAGAATTAGTCGACGAAGAACCAAGTTGGGGAACTCACTGAGTCAGTTGGGGAACTCACCAAGTCAGTTGGACTACTTACTGAGATGATCTGTGAATACGAGCAGAGATTTTTTCTAAGAAACAGAGCAGGCAAGTGGAAGAAGTGGAAAAGAATTAGTCGAGCCAAAGAAAAAATTACCACACGAAAACAACAACACAAAGGATGAGGGAGTTGAGGAAGTAAATCCAGTCCGCAATGAAAGCAAACCACTAATCCCATATCCAGCAAAGTTGAAGAAAGAACGATTAGATGCCCAATACGGTAAGTTTCTCGAACTTTTTAAACAAATACATATTAACTTACCTTTTGTTGAAGCTATTTCATAGATGCCGAAGTACGTAAAATTCTTAAAGGAACTTCTGACGAATAAAAGGAAGCTTGAAGAAATATCGACGGTGGAACTTAATAAAGAATGCTCCGCCATCCTCCAAAACAAGTTACCAACCAAGTTAAAAAAATCTAAGAAGTTTTACTATTCCTTGCTTAATTGGTAGCTTAAATATTAAGAAAGTATTAGATGATCTTGGTGCCAGTATTAATTTAATGCCTTACAAAATGTTTAAACAACTAGATCTTGGGGAACCAAAACCCACCAGGATGAGTATTCAGTTAGCTGATAGATCTATTAAATATCCTAGAGGAGTTATCGAAGATATCCTGGTGAAAATTGATAAATTTATTTTCCCTGTTGATTTTGTTGTGTTAGACATGGATGAAAACATTAACGTTCCTTTAATTTTAGGGCGTCCTTTTTTAGCTACCACTAGGGCTGTTATCAATGTAGGTAACGGTAAACTCGCATTAAGGATAGGCGATGAGGAAATTATTTTTCAAATTTATGATGCCATGCGATATTCTAGAGAACAAGATGATGCCTGTTATTTTGTTGATACTACTGATCATATTATTCAAAACTCATTACAAGAAATCTTACATGATGACACAATGGAACTGTGCCTGACGCAAAACGAGGGGGAAGAAGATGAAACTGATGAGCTGAATACGTCTTCACCTCGACAAACGCAAAAAGAAAGCATTAAAGTCAATGACGAACTAAAACAAAAACCCTCTATTGATGAACCACCCAATCTAGAATTGAAGCAGTTGCCAAAACACTTGGAATACGCATTCCTTGGGGAAAATTCTATGCTACCGATTATTGTCTCTTCAGAACTAAAACCCAAGGAAAAAGAGGAGTTGATACAGGTACTAAGAGAACATAAAAGGGCCATAGCTTGGAAAATTTCTGACATCAAAGGAATAAGCCCATCATTCTGCACCCACAAAATTTTAATGGAAGAGGAATACAAGCCATGTGTGCAGCCTCAGAGATGGTTAAACCCCAACATGAAAGAAGTGGTTAAAGCCGAGGTAATTAAACTTCTAGACATAGGAATAATTTATCCTATTTCTGACAGCACTTGGGTAAGTCCTGTGCAGGTAGTTCCAAAGAAAGGAGGTATGACAGTGGTGCCCAATGAAAGGAATGAGTTAATCCCTACAAGAACAGTTACAGGTTGGAGAGTCTGTATAGACTATAGAAAGCTGAACGATGCCACCAGAAAAGATCACTTCCCTCTACCCTTCATAGATCAAATGTTAGAAAGACTATCCGGGCATATGTATTACTGCTTCTTGGATGGACTCTCCGGCTACTTCCAAATCCCCATAGCTCCCGAAGATCAAGAGAAGACAACATTTACATGTCCATACGGTACATTTGCTTATCGTAGATGCTCCTGCTACTTTTCAGCATTGCATGCTGGCAGTCTTCGACGAACTTGTGGAAGACATTATGGAGGTATTTATGGATGATTTCTCGGTATTCGATAATTCTTTCCATCTTTGCCTTAAAAATTTAAAACGATTTCTAATGAGATGTGAGGAAACAAACCTTGTTTTAAATTGGGAAAAATGTCACTTTATGGTTAGAGAAGGGATTGTTTTAGGACATAAGATTTCTAGTAAATGGATTGAGGTAGATAAAGCAAAGATTGAAACCATAGAAAAATTACCTCCTCCTAGTTCAGTTAAGGCTATTAGAAGCTTTTTAGGACATGCAGGGTTCTATAGAAGATTTATTAAAGATTTTTTTAAAATAGCTAAGCCTATAACAAAATTACTAGAAAAAGATGTTCCTTTCAATTTCAATCAGGAATGTTTAGATGCATTTAATATCCTTAAGGATAAATTAATAAATGCTCCGATTATAATCGCACCTGATTGGAATTTACCCTTTGAACTAATGTGTGATGCAAGTGATCTTGCAGTAGGTGCAGTTTTAGGACAACGAAGAGACAAGCATTTTCAGCCAATTTACTACGCTAGTAGAACATTAACACCCGCACAAGAAAACTACACCACCACAGAGAAAGAATTGCTAGCTGTAGTTTTTGCTTTTGACAAATTTAGGCAGTATCTAATATTGTCTAAAGTTGTCGTTTACACTGACCATTCAGCTCTTCGTTATCTTTTAAACAAACCTGATGCAAAACCTCGACTCAGACGATGGATTTTACTTTTACAGGAATTTGACTTGGAAATACAAGATAAGAAGGGAGCTGAGAATCTTGCGGTAGATCACCTCTCCAGACTTGAGAATCCACACATTAGAGAACTCGATGAAAATGAGATAAACAATTTGTTTCTCGAAGAACAACTCTTTTCTATAACACATTCTGAGGTAGCATGGTTTGCAAACATCGCAAATTATGTAGCCGCTAACATCTTGCCTAAAAGATTAACACATCACCAAAAGAAGCGATTCTTTGCTGATGCAAAAAACTATTTTTGGGAAGATCCCTTTCTTTTCCGCATATGTGTAGATCAGCTAATTCAGAGATGTGTTTCAAAGGCAGAAGCAAGCAAAATCCTGGAACATTGCCATTCAGGACCCTCAGGAGGACACTACAGTGGCATTAAGACAGCACACAAAATACCCGAATCAGGTTTTTATTGGCCCGCTTTATTTAACGATGCCAGCAAGTATGTTACTTCGTGTGATAAATGCCAAAGAATAGGTAATATTTCTAAACGTGATGAAATGCCTCAAACATATATGTTGTCATGTGAAATATTTGATGTATGGGGTATTGATTTCATGGGACCATTTCCTAGTTCATTTGGAAATAAATACATCCTAGTGGCAGTTGATTACATGTCAAAATGGGTAGAACCGGAAGCTTTACCTACCAATGATGCTAGGGTAGTAGTTAAGTTTCTCAAGAATCTGTTTTCTCGATTTGGGACACCTAGAGCTATCATTAGTGATAGGGGCACTCATTTCTGTAATACTCAACTTGAAAAAGTTCTAAAGAAATATGGAGTACACCACAGGATAGCTACCCCATATCACCCTCAAACTAGTGGACAAGTTGAAGTAGCAAACCGAGAACTTAAACGCATTTTATAAAAAATGGTTGAATCGAATAGAAAAGATTGGGCATTAAAAGTAGATGATGCCTTATGGGCTTATAGAACAACATTTAAAACACCTCTAGGGACATCCCCATACAAACTTGTATACGGGAAAAGCTGTCATCTACCATTCAAGTTAGAACACAAAGCTTTTTGGGCCATAAAGTTTTTGAATTTCGATCTTAAAAATGCAAGAAAGAAAAGAATGATGCAGATGAACGAGTTAGACGGATGGAGAGCTGAGGCCTACGAAAACTTGAAACTGTACAAGGAGGCAACAAAGCGACGCCACGATGCTCGTCTAAAGAAGTCGAAACAATTCAAAGTATGGGACTTGGTCCTACTATACAACTCAAGGCTTAAATTATTTCCAGGGAAACTGAAATCAAGGTGGTCAGGCCTATTCATGATCAAAACAATTTTTCCATATGGCACAATCGAGGTAACTCACCCCGCTATGGGCACATCCAAGGTAAATGGTCACCGAATCAAAATCTATAATGGTGAAGATTTTAGGGATATGAGAGAGGAGTTTCAGTTCCGTGAGCCTTCTTCTAGAAATGAAAACAGGGTAAGTCTAGCATAAGACTATAAGCAAGCGCTTCTCGGGAGGCGACCCGAGCACTAATTCACTAACATTTTATTTTTATTTTTATTTTTTCAGCATCTAACTCCATACTAAATTAGTCTAATAAAAGCGCAGGTTTTAGACCACACGGCCTTACACACGGGCGTGCCCATGGCCGTGTGGAAGACAGGGGATGAACCACGGGCTTGCCAGTAGCCGTACACAAACAGAGAAGAATTTCTTTTCCCAACACGGGCTACGATACCAGTCCACGCCCGTGCTAACTACCCGTGCGAGGTCACTGACTTGTTGTGCACGGGCTAAACACGCCCGTGCCGCCCAGCTGTGCCAACATACTAACTTGCCAAGCATGGGCGAAACACGCCCGTTCTACATGACCGTGTGAAAAAGAACACGGGCGTGCCACTACACCCACGGCTGTGGCCAACTACCTGAATGCGCCCAAAAATTTAAAATCGCGAAAAACACGGGCACTTTAAAACAGAGCACAGGCGTGGCACTAGCCCGTGTCCCCTCCCCTATTGAACCAAATTAAACCGTCACTTTCCCAAAACCTACCCTAAAAATAATTTTCAGCATTCTTCCTCCCAAAATCCGGCCACACCCATATTCCCCACCTTCCCAAAACCTCTTTAACTCCCATTTCTTCCGTAAAAACACACTACAAACCAACCCACGCCCGCTGATCGCTACAAATCAGAGCTTTAAATATTTATAAAAGAATGATCAAACCTGGAGACTAACTCTGACAACGATATTAAGGTAAGTGTACCTATCGAACAGTAGTATAGCTTAGGCAAGACCGATTATCAAACCCAAAGGAACTAAAAGTATTAATACTCACATTCTTTTTATTATTTAGCCTTAAAGTTAGAGTGAAGATTACTTTTAAACTAAATTGACGACAACTAAACTAAGGACATAAAGACAAGAAGACGAATTAGAAAATATCTTTGAAGAAAAACACAGTTGATTTCGACGATACCTTTGGGAAGAATCCACCTAGACTTCACTTAGTATCTAACCCTAGATTATATGATTTCTTTTACTTAGCTCGACCCGTGAGACTCCCTAACCTATATTAAACCCTCTCTCGAGGCGAATAACGTCTAACCCTAGGTTAATTAGTGGAACTCTCGTTCACTTATAATAACCCCCTAGGATAGCAGTAAATCGATCAATGGACTCCCATATTAGGTTTCACCCTAATCCGGCAAAATCTCGTAACCCTATCTCTAGGCGTCCAATCAACTCCGCTTAATTATGTTAGATCTTCTCTTAGGCAGGGTCTATTCCTCCTCCTCCTAAGCACATTAGATTTGGATTAAGCAACATAATTAAGAACAAACTAAGTAATGTATCATATAACTTAAAAATCAAATAATAAAATCCATCTAGGTTTCATCCCCTTCAAGTGTCTGAGGGGTTTAGTTCATAATGAATAAACAAAACATCGCAAGAGAAAAGATAAAAAAACATAAGAAAACCCTAAAACCCCCTGAAGGAATTGAAGGAGAATTCCGCCGTCTTGAGTATAATTTCGGCTTCTTGGGATGGATCAACTGGCTATCCTTGTGTTACTCCCTAACTTTGACCTTCTCGGCTTGGCTCCTTGGCCTAGCTTTTGCTCCCTTTCAAAGGTGGTACTTGGGGGATATATATAGGCTCTTGGAACGCGATTCTTTCTCCCTAAGTATCCTTTTCCGACTGAAATTATTCTTTCCAGTGACAGAGGCACGGCCATGGCACACGCCCGTGTGGATCGAGACCTGACCGTGTTCGGATTTCTCTTGAGGCACGACCGTGTGTGACGGAGTTGAGGCCGTGCTTTAGGAGTTCATCAAGGCACGGCCGTGTGTGCTTTGGGCCAGACCAAGTCAATTTCGTGTTAATATCCATTTATTCTGTTTTAGGCCTGTTTTGTGTTCTTTTTATCCTCGGGTGTTTTCCTGGGTATAAGACATGAAAAGAAAGGATTAAAAGCACCTTTTTATATAAAACAAGGAATAAATCATCCAAAAGCATATTAAATGTGGGATTAAAATATGTTACTTTTATGGTTTATCAAATACCCCACACTTAAGCTTTTGCTTGTCCCCAAGCAAAATTCTCAACTTACAATTAAAACGAACTTTCCATGATCTATAATTCTTATCAACAATGTCTTATCCTAATTCATAGAGAATTCATACATGGATAATTTGATTCAAAGCGTCCTAAAGATTCAAACGAGATAAGTCATAATTTTGTACCTCGAAACATAGGTGTCGTCCTTCTTTTAAATAAGTACCTTTTTAATTCAAAATCCACACGGATTGATATCCTCACTTAGGATTCACTCAAATCACTCTAAAGTGTTTAAGGTTCAGAAAAAGATCGCTCATAAGTCAGACCTAAAAGGTTAATCCCATAAGCTTGCCTGAAAATCAAATCTCCACCACTGTAATATGAGATGACAAACAGATCAAAAGGTCTTTGTTAAGGTTGTAATGGGGCTCGGGTAAAAGGTGTGGTCATAGGCTAAAATTAAAGGGTTAGAATCGAGATTGAATGGATAAGTACCTTACCTAAAATTTTTCCTAAACTTCCTTAACTGAAAAGTAATAATCCTACTAATACGAGCTTTTCTTTTGAAAACAGTCTTTAATTGTTTAAGCTTTTTATTTTTTAAGAACAAACTAATAATACATGATACATGATACATTTTAACTATCAGAATAATAAACTTTGGTAACTGATTAAATCAAGTCTCGATTAAGGGGTAGTCAAAAGAAAGGGTGGTAATAAATACAAGGGTTTTGGGTTAATATTAGTAGGTAAATCAATAAAAAGGGTTTGTTAAGATCAACGGGGTTCACTAAGGGTTAATTGTAAAGGTGGGCTATTTAGTGGAATTAGTGGGTTAAAACCTAGGTGCCTTTATCATCTCTGTATATTGAATCACGACTGTGGTCTCGTCATGTAAAAATGAGGCAAGTTCTAGAATAACAGTTCATGGTTGACACACTCATAATAAAAAAAAATGAGCATGAAAAAGAATGTATGCTCTATAAGGTTCAAATACTCACAAAAATTATGGGTGTTTTGCAATCATCCTTATGAATTTTAAATTTGAAGGTAGCATTTAAATTTTGGTCAACAGCCTAGCAAAAAAAAAATTTAATTCCTGAAAAACAGACTTATCATGCTTGGTTCTCTAGTATTCTTTAAATTAAAACATCAATGTATAATTAACTATGACTCATTCTAAAACATGTCAATAATCATCACAAATCATCAGAAATTTCATCCTATTTAGTAATATGATAACTTTGCATAAAAACAAGAATAAATCAGGGATTTGAGAATAATGAAAAAAGTTTGGCAATTTTATTCCACTTTTACCCTCAGGGATTTGAGAATAATGCAAAAAGTGTTAGGTCCTTTTACCCCCACACTTAAGATGTACATTGCCCTCAATGTACAAAGATAGATACTTTTATAGAAATCAAAAGTGAGGGTGAGAGGTACTCCCTGTATTCTTGGGCGGGTTTAGTGGAGGATGCGGTACCTACGGTGAAGGCGTCGGTATGGTGGTGGTGTTGGTTCTCGAGCTCTGTGCTAGATGAAGAAATTGGGGAACTCTTGAAGGATCAGCCAGGGGTTATTAAGACATAGTTAAGCTGAACTAAATATAAAATGAAAAATAAGAAAGAAAAAAGAAAGGAGACTAAGAAGGAAAACGAAAATAAAGGAAAAGAAGAATGGACCGGAGAGTCCTTATTGGAGGATGGTTCGCAAAGTCGGTGTGACTTCTAGGGCTATGACGGTGGTGGCAGTGGTGAGAGTGGTGTAGTCATTTTAGTGGTCGGCGTTATTCCCTAGCAGCCTGGCAAACCTGACACTAAAAAACTAAAAGAAAAGTAAACGAAAAGAGCAGTAGAGAAGCTTAGATAAGGAAAATAAAGAAGAAGAGAAACAAAGAGGAACAATAAATTGGTCTCAAAGACCATTGGCTTGGTGTTGAGACGAAGCTACCGGCATGAACTCATGTTGATTGTTCTTTGAGGATCCTATGCTTAACTTCTTCTGCTTCTTCGACATGGTGTTGGCTTGCTCAAGGATCTAGAGCCTTAGTAAGTGGAGAATCTGAGATGGAGGAGAGTGAGACGCAAAGAAAATAATGAAGAAATCAGATGGGAGGAAGGGGATGAGGTGAGGGGTTTAAATAGAAGTTCAAATTTTGTGCTCCCTCACGGCTGTGGCACAGGGTGTGTTGATTTACACGGCCACCTCACACGGTCGTGTTATAGAGGGTGTTATCACCCTATGCCCGTATTTGTGAATTTTTTTCTTTTGACACGGTCGTTCTACACGGGCGTGTCTCCTCCGTGTTTGATAAGTCAGTAGCTTCACACGGTTTCTAGCACGAGAGTGTTTTGTCCGTGGTGTGCAAGTCAGTAACTTCTCATGATTTTGGGCACAGCCGTGCCTTCTCTGTCAGTGCCCGTGGGGAGGTTTGTTGGATCCGTGACATTGGGGAGGGTGGTTGGGCTGATTGGACGGCCTCTGCCCTGTCAGTGTGGTGGTTTAGGTGGTCCACACGGGCACGGGCACGGCCGTGTGTAAAGCCGTGTGGCCTGAAAAACCTGCGTTTTTGGTTAGTTTAAAAAGGAAAACAAAAGATAAAGGAAAATGTAGAAAAAATGTTGTTAGTATTCGGGTTGCCTCCCGAGAAGCGCTTGTTTATAGTCTTAAGCTAGACTTCTCCTCGTTATTTGAAAATTTTAGGGAGGTTTAAAGGTTTGAATATCTTCCATCATACTTACGATTTTATTCTCTTGACAAAGTTGAAGTCGAGAAGCGTTTACTTTGAAAGTGCCGAATATTGGATTGCTTACCTCGACTATTTCGTTTGGGAAGATATCATGTACCTTGAGAAAGATTTCTCCCTTTACCTTCAGATCTGTGGTAGTGATTTGGGGATCAGTTTTGTTTAATATTACTTGGTCTCCTATTTTGAAGTGATTCGATGTCCCCATGAGCTCTTCTTGTGGTTCCTCGGGTTTTATTTCTAGCTCTTCTTTGATCTCTGTCTTCTACTTCTCGAAGTTATCGACCTTAAGGTTTTGTTCCTCGTGTAATTCTACTTTGTCGATATGAGCCGGCTCAGGGTTTAGGCTTTGTGCTGTTTCCTGTGATGAAGATTGGATAATATGATTATCAACTGAAATTGCTTTCTGACCTTCATCGATTGTTGTCTTGGCCGAGTCGAGAGCTTGGAGATTGATTGATTCATCTCTTACACGAAGTATGAGCTCACTTGTAGCAACATCAATTTTAGTCCTGACAGTTGCTAGGAATGGTCTTCCTAAAATTAAGGGGATTGAGTTATCTTCATCCATGTCTAAGACAACAAAGTCTACTGGAAAAACAAATTTATCGATTTTGACAAGAACGTCTTCAATAATGCCCCTAGGAACTCTAACAGTTTTATCAGCTAATTGAATACTCATCCTAGTTTGTTTGGGCTTCCCTAGACCTAGTCGTTTAAACAGCGAGTAAGGCATGACGTTTATGCTTGCCCCTAGATTAGCTAACGCATTATCAATATGTAGACTACCAATTAGACATGGAATTGTAAAACTCCCTGGATCTTTTAGTTTCTGTGGTAGTCTATTTTGTAGCATCGTCGAGCATGTTGCGTTTAGTTCCACGTGGTGCTCTTCATCTATTTTACGTTTGTTGGTCAAGAGCTGTCTTAAAAATTTTCTCGAATCTGGCATCTGAAAGAGAGCTTCAAGAAGAGGTAAGTTAATATGTAATTTTTTTAAAAGTTTAAGAAACTTACCGAACTGGTCCTCTGGATCGTCTCTTTTTAAGGCTTTAGGATAAGGTATGCGAGGTTGATACTCTTTAATTACCAGTTTTGGCTTCTCTTGTGGTACCTCTATTTTACTTTCGTCTACCTTCTTTTCCGGTATTGGATCAGGTTCAGCTAATCCGTTACTGTCCTGAGCTGTGATTGCTTGAATTTGCTCCTTAGGATTAACTTCAGTGTTACTTGGTAGACGTCCTTGCGGTCGTTCTGACATTAGTTTTACGAGTTGTTCTACTGCATTAGTCACTTCCTTGACTGATTTAGCAATTTCATCGAGTCGTCTCTCGTTGTTATTGACTGCTCTATCAGTTTCTTGGAGATGTTCCTCGAGGGTTGGTTTCTTTTCTTGTGGGTAGGGCTGATTTCGGAAGTTTTGAGGAGGCTGTTGCCTTTGATTTCCTTGGTTTCCTTGTCCTCCCCACGAAAAATTTGGGTGGTTCCTCCAACCTGGATTGTAAGTATTACTATAAGGATTATTATTAGATCGGAAATTATTACCTATATAGTTCATCTGTTCATCTTCTGCTCCCGATTGGTAGGGTGAGTGCTCAGGATTCGCCACAGTTCCACTTGCGTCGCACTACATGACTGGATGTACTTGTGAAGAACACAAATTATCAAGCTTTTTATTCATCATCTCTAGCTGTGTTGATAGCATGGTCATGGCATCGATGTTGAAAAATCCTACCGATTTTGTCGGTTTGGTCCTTGAAGCTTGCCCCTGATAATTGTTTAATGACATCTCCTCAATGAACTCGTAGGCTGCTTCAGGAGTTTTGTTGTTTAGCGTTCCACCGGCAGCTGAATCTATTGCCTTGTTGAGGGGTTCACACCGTTATAAAAGGTTTGGACTTGTAGCCACAAGGGTAGGCCATGGTGTGGGCACCTCCTTAAGAGATCTTTGAATCTCTCCCATGCACCGTATAGCGTCTCTAAATCCATCTGCACAAAAGAAGAGATATCATTCTGTAATTTGGCCGTTTTGGTCAGTGGAAAATATTTCATTAAAAACTTTTCGGTCATCTGATCCCATGTAGTGATTGACCCTCGCTGTAACGAGTTTAACCACTGTTTGGCTTTATTCCTTAATGAAAAAGGGAATAACCGAAGACGTATGGCATCATCAGAAACGCCATTTATTTTGAAGCTATCACAGAACTCTAAAAAGTTAGCTATGTGCGTGTTTGGATCTTCGTCCTGCAAACCATCAAATTGAACAAACTGTTTAATAATTTGTATTGTGTTTGGCTTTAATTAAAAATTGTTAGTAGATATAACAATACTAGATTCTGCTCCTGTTAAATGCGGTTTCGCATAATCGAACATTGTGTGTGGAGCATTGTTCTCCCCCACATCACGTGGTGGTGGGTTGTTTTCGTCCATCCCTTCAGTAGGATTGGATCTGTTTTCTTCCTCTCTCTCTGTATAATCTAGGGCTCGTTTGGTTTCTCGACAATTTTTACGAGCAGTAGCTTCGATATCACTGTCGTATACCAAAGGTCCTCTCAGGTTCCTTCTAGTCATAAACTAGAGGTACCTGTTGGAAAAGCAAGAAGGAAAATTTTTAGCAAACAGAAAAAACAAAAAAACAAAAATAGAAATGAAAAGAAAAATAAATTGCGAAAAATAAAGCCGAACTCCACGCCCCTGCCACCACCGTGTCCGTGCTGCAAACTCACGCCACCGCCGTGCTCAGCCCGTGTCCGGCAGAAAACCACCACCATCACCCCTGGTTCCTTCCATTATTTCACTTTCTTAACTAAAGTTTGCTAAATTTCATATTATTTTGTTTTATTTATACTTTTTGTTTAGTTTTAAGTATGATTTTTCTCATGTTTATTACATCATTGTGATAGTGCTATTAGTTATTTGATTGTTATTTTTATACTTTTTTGTTTAGTTTTAAGTATGATTTTTCTCATGTTTATTTCAATATTTCATTCACAGATGTCATATATATTTGCGACATCATTGTGATAATGCTATTAGTTATTTCTCATATATGCTATTACAAATTCCTATTTTGAATTGGTTACTTATTTGAATATCAAGGATCTGGATTACATTTTGGTACAAACCTTTTCATGTCATCATCACGACCAAAACGATCCACAGCCGCCCCAAGCAAGAAAAGAAAGGGGCCCGGATCATCCTCAGCAAGTGCTTCTTCCGAGCTACGACACCAATTCCTCCTATTTTCTCAAGAAGCTCAGGAAGAGCGTTACAAGGCAATCCGGGATAGACCCCCTCGGCACCGGTAGGTGCATCGATTGGGACGCAATGGAACAAGTCAGGCTTGCAACCGATATTCGAGCCCTCCTCTCGATCGACCGGTGGGAGCAATTTTTCTCAATCATCGAGCCCACATACTTGGAGTTCACACTAGAGTTCTATACCACTTTCACCTTACAGACAGTGATGGCACAGTTCGACGACCCAGGTATAGTCCAATTCCATTTAGGGGCCACGGTACGTCGACTGAGCGTACCGCAATTCGGCTCGGCATTCGGACTCTATACGCCGAAATTTATAGAAGCAAACCCACTCTCCGAGTTAAACCTACAGCTCCACTGCACCCCCTCTCCTGCTGGCTGATCGCTGCAAATCAGAGCTTTAAATATTTATAAAAAATGATCAAACCTCGAGACTAACTCTGACAACGATATTAAGGCAAGTGTACCTATCGGACAGTAGTATAGCTTAGGCAAGACCGGTTATCGAACCCAAAGGAACTAAAAGTATTAATACTCACTTTCTTTTTATTATTTAGCCTTAAAGTTAGAGTGAAGATTACTTTTAAACTAAATTGACGACAACTAAACTAAGGACACAAAGACAAGAAGACGAATTAGAAAATAACGTTGAAGGAAAATTCAGTTGATTTCGATGATACCTTCGGGAAGAATCCACCTAGAATTCACTTATTATCTAACCCTAGATTATATGATTTCTTTTACTTAGCTTGATCCGTGAGACTCCCTAACCTATATTAAACCCTCGAGGCGAATAACGTCTAACCTTAGGTTAATTAGTGGAACTCTCGTTCGCTTATAATAACCCCCTAGGATAGCAGTAAATCGATCAATGGACTCCCATATTAGGTTTCACCCTAATTCGGCAAAATCTCGTAACCCTATCTCTAGGCGTTCGATCAACTCCGCTTAATTATGCTATATCTCCTCTTACGCAGGGTCTATTCCTCCTCCACCTAAGCACATTAGGTTTGGATTAAGCAACATAATTAAGAACAAACTAAGTAATTTATCATATAACCTAAAAATCAAATAACAAAATCCATCTAGGTTTCATCCCCTTCAAGTATCTGAGGGATTTAGTTCATAATGAATAAACAAAACATCACAAGAGAAAAGATAAAACAAAACATAAGAAAACCCAAAAACTCCCTGAAGGAATTGAAAGAGAATTCCGCCGTCTTGAGTATAACTTTGGCTTCTTGGGATGGATCAACTGGCTATCCTCGCGTTATTCCCTAACTTTGACCTTCTCGGCTTGGCTCCTTGGCCTAGCTTTCGCTCACCCTCAAAGGTGGTACTTGGGGGATATTTATAGGCTCTTGGATTGTGATTCTTTCTCCCTAAGTATCCTTTTCCGACTGAAATTGCTCTTTCCAGCGACAGAGGCACGGCCATGGCACACGCCCGTGTGAATCGTGGCCAGGCCGTGTTCGGACTTTTAATGAGGCACGGCCGTGTGGTATTTGGGCCAGGCCGTGTCGATTTCTCTCTTGGCCCAATTTGGTTCGTTTTAAGCCCGTTTTATGTTCTTTTCATCTTTGGGTGCTTTCCTGAGTATAAGACACGAAAAGAAAGGATTAAGAGCACCTTTTTACATAAATCAAAGGATAAATCATCCAAAAGTATGCTAAATGTGGGATTAAAATATGTTACTTTTACGGCTTATCAAATACCCCCACGTTTAAGCTTTTGCTTGTCCTCAAGCAAAATTCTCAACTCATAATTAAAACGAACTTTCTTGATTCATAAAATTCATCAATCATGCTTTATCATAATTCAAAGATAATTCATACATGGATAATTCAACTCAAAAGAGTCCTAAAGATTCAAACAATCAAAGTCATACATTTATAGCATGAAAACATAGGCGTTTTCCCTTTACCTGAATAGTTACCTCTGATTCAAATTCGACAAGAGTTGACATCCTCACTAAAGATTCACTCAAATCACTCAAAGTGTTTAAGGTTCAAAATTAAGCACTCAATAAGTCAAACATGAAATGTTAATCCCATAAGCTTGCATGAAAATCAAATCTCCACCACTGTAAAATGAGATGATACACAAATCAAAAGGTCTTTAGCAGGGTTGTAACGGGGCTTAAGTTAAGGGTATGGATAAAGGCTGAATTAGGAGGTTAGAATCGAGACTGACCTGAAAAATTACCTAACTAGAAAAATGAACTAATCCTAAATAATTACATCAATTGAAAGCTAATAATACGGGCTTCTTCTTCTTTTTCTTTTTTTTTTCAAGATTTGAGATTTAAACATATAAGCTTACTAATAATGAATATACTTCGGTTTTTTTTGAACAAATTTATAATAATAACGAACTTTAACAACTGAAATAGAGAACATAGTTAGGTAACTGCTCAAAATCAAATCTCGACAAAAAGGGTAGTTAAAAAGAATGGTGATAACAAATACAAAGGGTTTTGGGTTAATGTTAATAGGTAAGTCAATGAAAAGGGTTGTTAGGCTTAAACGGGGTTCACTAGGGGTTAATTATGGAGGTAGGCTTTTTAGTGGAGTGAGTGGGTTACAACCTAGGTGCCTTTATCATCTCTGTATATCAAATCAAAGGTGTGGTCTCAACATGTATAATCGAGGCAAGTTTTAGAATAACAAATCAATGTTGACATCTCATAATAGAAAGTGAGCATAAAAGAATGTATGCTCTAAAAGGCTCAAAATCTCACAAAAATTATGGGTATTTTGATGTCAACCTCGTAAATTTCAAACTTCAAAGTAATATTCAGATTCAGGTAGACAACCTAAAAATTTTAATTCTGAAAAATAGACTTATCATGCTTGATTCTCTAGTATCCTTCAAATTTAATCATCAATGCACAATTATCAATGACTTACTCCAAAACATATCAACAAAGATCATAAATCATAGGAAATTTCATTCTAATCATGATATGAGAGACTTTACTTTTGAACAAGGCATATTTCAGGGATTTTCAAATAATACTATAGTTAACCCCCCACACTTAAGATGTACATTGCCCTCAATGTACAAAGATGGATAATAGCAAAATAATTATAAAAATCATAAGATGGGGAGAGAAGTGAAACTTCCTGAATTTTGGATGAAGTTAAAGAAACCGGATAGGATTGGAGGTGAGCGTGGGGAAGCGTATCGAATCGTTTGAAATTGAATCATCGAAGTAGCTGTCCTAATTTTATTGAATCCTAAGCTAAATCTAAATATCATAAAGAATAAGAAGAAAATAATAAAGAGAATAAAATAAAATAAAGGGAAAAATAATGAGAATAAAAATAAATAATGGAAAATGAAAGACAACTAGAAAAAGGGAGAATGAGGTTTAAATAGAGATGTAGCTCGTATTTTGGGATTTTGAATTTTGGGCGCGTTCAGGGTGCTCAGACATGGTCAATCGGCACGCCCGTGTGAAGTTTTAAATAGCCCGTGTTTTTCGCGATTTCCAGATTTTGGGCGCGTTCAGGGTTTTTGGCACGACCGTGTTTACATGGGCACACCCGTGTTCGATAAGTCAGTATGTTGGCACGGTGAGGTAACACGGGTGTGTTCAGTCCGTGCTTGGTAAATTAGTAACTTCGCACGGTTATGAAGCATGGGCGTGTTCAACCCATGGTGGACAAGTCAGTGACCTCACACAGGTAGCTGGCACGGGCGTGGTCTGGTATCGCAGCCCGTGTTGGAGAAAGAAGTTTATTCTCTGTTTGTGCACGGCTACTGGTAAGCCCATGGTTCATCCCCTAGCTTCCACACGGCCACGGGCACGCCCGTGTGTACGATCGTGTTGCCTAGAAATCTACTTTTTTTTTTGGTTAGTTTATGGTTAAGTGCTAAAAGGAAAATAAAAGAGAAAAAGAAAAAATAAAAATAAAAAATAAAAAATAAAGAAGATAAAAAATGTAAAAATAGGGTTAGTGCTCGGGTTGCCTCCCGAGAAACGCTCGTTTATAGTCTTAAGCTAGACTTTACCTCTCATTCGTATGGTCATGGTGGTTTGAGGAGGTGAAAATCCTTTCTCATGCGATCACTTCGATTATGGATATATAGTTTAAGTCGAGTAATGTTTACCTCAAAAGTGTCAAATTTAGGATTGCTTACCTCGGCTGTGCCGTATAGGAAGACATTAAGTACCTCAAAAGTGATTTCTTCGTTTGTCTTGAGGTCTGAATTGGTGATTCGAGGGTCTTCCTTATTCAACAATACCTGATCCTCTATTTTGATGTGATTTGTTATTCCTATCAGCTTGCCTGGGGTCTCCTTCAGTTTTACTTCGTGCGGCTCCTGTTCCTGTAATAGCCCAAAATAGGGCTTAGTCGGAATAGTGGTTTCAAGACCACAAACTCAAAGTAAAAAAATTTAATTTATGAATGTTTTAGAGTCTATGACATGTTGGGTGATGGTGTGCAAATTTTGTTAAGTAATTTTTATCGATAAAGTGCCCAATTTTATTATTTGGATTAAATTGCAATAAGTTGCAAAATATGAGGTCCAAGAATCTTTAAGTATGAAATAGCTTGGATTATCAATTTGAGGTCTATAATGTGATTAAATTGTTGTGTGGAAACTTCGTTGAGAAATTTTATCGAAAAAGTGTTTAATTTGGTTAGTAGGATTAAATTGTTATAGGTGCGAAGTGTATGTTCCAGATGATAAAGGGTGTGATTGTGATGGGTTTTTAAAGTGAAGGTCCTTATGAAGAAATTAGTCCACTTATAAGTTGATGAAGATATTTGTTTGGTATTTTTGAAGTTAGTTGAAAAGAAAAAGGGCAAATTTGGAAGTTAAGTTAAATGGTAATAAGACAAAAATAGTAAAAAAAAAATATCATTCTTTCCTTCTTCTCCAGCCGAATGTGAGAAGAAAAATGGCAGCCATGGGTGAGCTCCATTCGGCCAAGCTTCTATGGCTTATATAGGTACGGTTTTTGTCCCTTTTTTAATGATTTTCATATTTTTGAGATCCTCAAAGCTTAATTTGTCTATTTCTACCATTAATTTGAAGTGTAATCAAAGTTTAAAAAAATATACCCATGCTAGATAAGCATGTATTTTGATATCTAATGGTAGAATATGGATGTTTGAGGTTAGGAGAGCGATGTTTGCTAAATAATTTTCGGCGAAAACGAGTAAAACGAGTTAATCGGTAAAAGTTGTTATTGTTCATAAGTATGTGTTATAGTAAGAATTTGAAGTTGCTATAGAAGGGAAAAATGTCCAGCATGTCATAAAACATAAGTAAAAGGAATGAAGTTTAATTTTCGAGCCTAGGGGCAAAATCGTAATTATGCAAAAGTTTAGGGGCAAAATTGTAATTTTGCTAAAATTTGAGTTAGGGACTGTTTTGAGCAGTATATTAATAAAATAAGTGAAATGTGATGTTTTAGATCCCGAAAAATGAGATTTGGACCTAGAACTGGAGGAAAATCGAAAATCGAGAAAGTGGGTAAAATGGTCGTTTCAGCATTCGAGGTAAGTTCGTGTGTTAATAATAATGCAACATCGTGCTTGAATTGTAATTTTCTATTGATATGGCATAAATTGTATGATTTAATATGTTTAGGAGAAGTTGATGTATGATATGGAAAATGTGATGTTGGTTGTGTTATGTGAAATTGAATGGCAAAATTAATGTTAAATGAATTGAATTTTAAATTAATATTACATGGGTTGTATGAGTTGCTACACAGCTGTACCTGACGAGATTTCGGCAAGTAAGTTCATATGGTTGAGTTTACATGTTTATTGGTGAATGATTGAATGATATAATGCGTTGTTAAATATGAATTTGCTGTGGGATTGTGAAAATTATGATAAAATGGAAGAATAAATGCGGTAATGCAAATTAGGAAAAACGCAGAATTGAGTACGTTCGTATCGTGACATGTGATGAATTGACGGATAAGACCATGGTTAATCCATGGCAAAGTGTGAAATGTAGGTATGGTATCATCCATACTGAGTTATGAAATGTAGGTATGGTATCATCCATACTGAGATATGAAATGTAGGTATGGTATCATCCATACTGAGTTGTGAAATGTAGGTATGGTATTAACCATACTGAGTTAAGAAATGTAGGTATGGTGTTTCCATACCGAGTTATAAAACGAAGGTATGGTATTTCAATGAGGAAAACCATACTGAGTTGTGAAACGTGGCACTGAGCAACGACGTACTCAAATTCGTAAGACGTTTCCTAATTTGATAATAAGTAATACAAAAAGGAGTGAATCAAATGAAAGAGATTGAGTGATTGTTAATGTTGAGCTCAATTATATGTACAAGAGAGTTATGAAATGGTTTTGGTCACATGTATAGTACTAAGTGTAGGCTACTATATGTACCAGATAGCTTCGGCTACAAGGGTGGTACCATGTGTAGGCCACCATGTATCTGTTATCATTACGATGAGTTCAACGGAAAATTGACTAAGTGTAATTGAAAATGATCATATTATGAATAAGTACAAGTGTGAATGTGACCAATTGAGAAATGTGGCAAATTTATGTATGAACAATATGTTCAATATGTAATCGGAAATTGGAAAGATTGGTATAAGCAAGTGAAGAACACAACTAAAGTGAAAAAGAGCAAACATTTACAATAGAACTGCTTTGGGCAGTAGCAGTGACGTAAATTTGAAAAATCACCAAAAATAGTAGAAATTGAATTATAAGTTGGAGGAGATATTGATTTAAAGCTTATTGAGTCTATTTTCATATAAAAGAAAAATAGAAAACAAATGATTTGTATATTTTGAGATATTTGAATTTCGGTGAGACTGGTTCAGAGTAATTACGTGATCCCCTACTCTGCATTTGAAAAATTATTAAAATTTGTACATAAATAATTATGAGATATAATTTATATGCCTGAAATCCTGAATGAGTCTAGTTTCAAATGAACAAAACAAGGAGGCCATATAAATTCTGTACAAAGAGAAAATTGATTTATAGTGAAGAGAGGTCAGAGTAGTTGAATGGTGAAACAGGGGAAACTTTAATGAATAAACTGTACCAATTGGCTAAGCCAAAAATTCTGAAAATTTTATGGTGAGAAGATAAATGAGTTAAGTTTCAGGGAAAATTAACGGATCTTAAGTTGGAGTTCTGTAGCTCCAGATATAAATTATTTAATAACTATGACTCAAGGAAACAGCTTAGCTGGAATTTGAATGAATGGAAAGAATATGAAAATAGCATGTTATCGTATTGCTTATTATTTTCATGCGAGCTTACTAAGCGTAAAGCTTACTCCCTCCTTTCCATTCTTTTAGTTTTGTTAGGTCAGCTCAGGGTTGGAGATCTTCGGAGGCAGCATCACACTATCGAGCCATTATCCTAGGAGTATTGGCATGTATAAGGATTTAGTTTTTCTATGACAGATGTTGTTGTGATTAGCCAAATGTATTAGCTTATATTGATTTGTTAATTACAGCCATGAGATGTGGCTTATAATGATTTTGGCTCGTAAGCCTATTTGTCCATAGTATAAGTGATTAAATACATGACAATGTCAAATGCATGTGTCTGAAAAGTTTTAAATTTTGGGCGAAATTTGGTAACCCGGTTTTGTATGATTGTGAATTTTAAGTCCGATAATGCCTCAAACCCTATTCTGGTGTTGGATACGGGTGAGAGGTGTTACAGTTCCTCTCTGATTTGTGTTTCCTGCTCTTTTAGTTTGTCAACTCTAAGGCTTTGTTCCTTATGTGTTTCTTCTTTGTCGGCACTAGGTCTAAGATCTAGCTCAGCTAAGTGATTTCGTGATGCTTCCTGTAAAGAAGGTTGAACCAAATAATTATCAATAGAATTAACGTTCGTACCTTTATTACTCGATGTCCTAGCTGAGTCAAGAGCTTGAAGAGTGATTGTTTTGTCGTCTACACGAAGTGTGAGTTCACCGAATTCTTCCTCTCTGTGGTCTTTCTTTATTGCATCGGGATATGGCACACGAGCTTGGTACTCTGCATTTACCGGGTTTGGTATATCATGGCTTACCTCAACCTTACCTTCACTTACCACAGGTTCTTGCCTTGGGTCAGATTCCACTAACAATTCACTGTTATGAGCTTGTACGGCTTGGGGCCCATGATTCAGCTTAGGTTTGTAGCATTGTGGTGTTTCTTGTGGTGAAAGTTGAACAATTTGATTATAAACTGAATTTACTTTCTCACCTTCATCACTTGATGTCCTGGTCGAGTCAAAAGCTTGTAGACTGATTGATTCGTCACCTACACGAAGAATGAGTTCTCCTGTACCAACATCAACTTTAGTCCTAGCATTTTCTAGAAAGGGTTTTCCTAAAATTAAAGGAATCGTATTGTCCTCATTCATGTCTAAGACAACAAAATCTACTGGGAATATGAATTTATCAATTTTGATTAGAACATTTTCTATTATACCCCTAGGAATTCTGATAGTTTTATCAGTTAACTGAATGCTCATCCTAGTTTGTCTAGGTTTCCCTAGACCTAGTTGTTTAAACATTTTATAAGGCATAACATTGATGCTTGTCCCTAAATCAGCTAAAGCATTATCAGTAGATAAACTACCAATTAAACATGGAATTGTAAAACTCCTTGTGTCTTTTTGCTTCTGCGGTAGTCTGTTCTGTAACATTGCTGAGCATGCTGCGTTTAATTCCACGTAGTGCTCCTCGTCTAATTTGCGTTTGTTTGTCAAGAGCTGTCTTAAAAATTTCCTCGAATCTGGCGTCTGAAAAAGAGCTTCAAGAAGAGGTAAGTTAATATGTAATTTCTTTAGAAGTTTAAGAAACTTACCAAATTGTTCTTCTGAATCGTCTCTTTTCATTGCTTCGGGATAAGGTATGCGAGGTTGGTACTCTTTGATTACTGGTTTTGGCTTTTCTTGTGTTACCTCTATTTTACCTTTGTCTACCTTGTTTTCTGGTATTGCATTGGGTTCATCTAACCCTTTACTGTCCTAAGCATTGATGGCTTGATTTTTCTCCTTAGGGTTAATCTCCGTGTTACAAGGTAGACGCCTTTGCGGTCATTCTGACATCAGCTTTGCAAGTTGTTCGATTGCGTTAGTGACTTCCTTGACTGACTTAGTAATTTCCACGATTCGGCTCTCATTGCTTTTGATTGTTCTCTCAGTTTCTTGGATACGTTTCTCTGTGTCTGTCGAAAATTTTGTCAGCATCTTTTCAAGGTACGACTCCTCTTCCTGTTGGTGAGGTGGTTGTTGAAAGTTTGGAGAAAGTTCCGGTCTTTGGCTATTTTGATCATCCTACGGGAAATTGGGATGATAACTCCAACCTGCGTTATAAGTGTCATTATAAAAATTATTTTGTGGTCTAGAATAGTTACCCGTATAGTGAGCTTGCTCGTTTTCCATGCCATATCCGTAGGGTGGGTACTCAAGATTCGCCACTCCTCCTAGATTCGAGTCATATTGCATTATTGAGTATACCTGCGAGAGACTACACAAACCATTAATCTTTTTATTCATCATCTCTAGCTGGTTAGATAGCCTGGTGACCACGTCGAGGTTGGAGACACTGGCAGCTTTTGTTGGCGTTGTCCTCATAACTTGCCACTGATAGTTATTTAATGCCATCTCCTCTAAACTAAAATTACCTGTCAAAGCAAAGAAAAATTAGCAAAGTAAAAATAAAACAAATAATAAAAATTTTGCAATAAAAAAATGGCTAAAGTAATAAAAATTAAGCTTTTTTAATATTTTAGTTCCCCGACAACAGCGCCAAAAACTTGATCGATGCAAATCAGAGCTTTAAATATTTATAAAAGAATGATCAAACCTGGAGACTAACTCTGACAACGATATTAAGGCAAGTGTACCTATCGGACAGTAGTATAGCTTAGGCAAGACCAGTTATCGAACCCAAAGGAACTAAAAGTATTAATACTAACTTTCTTTTTATTATTTAGCCTTAAAGTTAGAGTGAAGATTACTTTTAAACTAAATTGACGACAACTAAACTAAGGACACAAAGACAAGAAGACGAATTGGAAAATAACGTTGAAGGAAAACTCAGTTGATTTCGACGATACCTTAGGGAAAAATCCATCTAGACTTCACTTATTATCTAACCCTAGATTATATGATTTCTTTTACTTAGCTTGATCGTGAGGCTCCCTAACCTATATTAAACCCTCTCTCGAGGCGAATATCGTCTAACCCTAGGTTAATTAGTGGAACTCTCGTTCGCTTATAATAACCCCCTAGGATAGTAGTAAATCAATCAATGGACTCCCATATTAGGTTTCACCCTAATCCTGCAAAATCTCGTAACCCTATCTCCAGGCGTTCGATCAACTCTTCTTAATTATGTTAGATCTCCTCTTAGGCAGGGTCTATTCCTCCTCCACCTAAGCACATTAGATTTGGATTAAGCAACATAATTAAGAACAAACTAAGTAATTTATCATATAACCTAAAAATCAAATAACAAAATCCATCTAGGTTTCATCCCTTTCAGGTATCTGAGGGATTTAGTTCATAATGAATAAACAAAACATCGCAAGAGAAAAGATAAAACAAAACATAAGAAAACCCAAAAACTCCTTGAAGAAATTGAAAGAGAATTCCGCCGTCCTGAGTATAACTCCGGCTTCTTGGGATGGATCAACTGGCTATCCTCGCGTTATTCCCCAACTTTGACCTTCTCGGCTTGGCTCCTTGGCCTAGCTTTCGCTCGCCCTCAAATGTGGTACTTGGGGGATATTTATAGGCTCTTGGATTGCGATTCTTTCTCCCTAAGTATCCTTTTCCGAATGAAATTGCTCTTTCCAGTGACAGAGGCACGGCCATGGCACACGCTCGTATGAATCGTGGCCAGGCCGTGTTCGAACTTTTAATGAGGTACGGCCGTGTGGTATTTGGGGCAGGCCGTGCCAATTTCTCTCTTGGCCCAATTTGGTTCGTTTTAAGCCCGTTTTACATTCTTTTCATCTTTGGGTGCTTTCCTGAGTATAAGACATGAAAAGAAAAGATTAAGAGTACCTTTTTACATAAATCAAAGGATAAATCATCCAAAAGTATGCTAAATGTGGGATTAAAATATGTTACTTTTACGGCTTATCACTAGCACAACTTACACCCTATCACTGGCATTTACGACACCAGTCGCTCCAAGGCGACAACTCTCGCCCCATACTTGAGGTACATCCACGCCATTCTCGCTCACACCATTACAGGTCGTCGTGAGAGCACTGGCGTGGTAAATCGACACGATGTATATTACTTATCATGCATGGTAAAAGGACACGTGTTTGACCTTGCATACGTTATCATCGGTGCAATGCAGCACCAAATAGAGGAGCACAGGAAGGGAATTCTATCGATATGCCCATATATAACACAGTTGGCTAAACACTTCGGCCTCCTTAACACCGACGACCAGAAATCCTCCCTAACGATGATTGGGCATATGGTACCTCGGGGCATCCAAACGATGCTACACATGAGGATGATTAAACATCGTCGAGGGACTGACCCCCCTCAATACCGATTAGTGACACCCACAGACAAGGGGGAGCTCGAGGACATTACTGATGATGTCTCACCACTATTACAGGAGGCACCGATTTCGAGCCAGTGGCCATCCCATACAGCAACCTCATTGGCGGATATCTCTGCACGCCTCGACCAGTTCGAGCAGTATTTTGTTGAAAACTCTAGACGTTTTGATGGGATAGAGGCCAGCCTCCAACAGATATGCCATCACCTCCATATCTCATCACCAGCTCCACCACAGGACCCGGCCGATGACGAGGACCTTTGAATCCTTTTATCTAGATTTTCTTTTCCTTATTTTAAGTTTTTACTTTTATTTTCTAGTTATTTTAATTTCGATTTGTCTTAAGTTTGAACATTTTCCTCATACATTGACAACTTTTATCATGATTATCATCCACATCTAACCTTCGAGTATTCCTAACATTTATTTAATTACGCCTCCGAGATTTCTAACTGATGACTTAGCAGTTTCAAAAACATCACTAGGAGCAATTCACTACTACACAAGTTATCAGACACCACGACCTCTACCATTCTCCAAGGACACCATCTAAAATTCAGGGAGTATTCTTTCCCCTTCTCTTTTGATTTATCTCGTAAATGTTATTATCTATCTTTGTACATTGAGGGCAATGTACATCTTAAGTGTGGGGGGTGAATATTTATTTGAAGAAAGTGCCTAACTTTTTGCATTATTCTCATATTCGGTCAAACTTTTTTCATTATTCTCAAATCCCTGAATTTAGTCTTGTTTTGAATCAATTCGGTCAAAATTTCTGATGATTTATGGGTTTTATTAACATGTTTTTGAGTAAGCCATTGATAATTGTGCATTGATAATTAAATTTTAAGATACTAGAGAATCAAGCATGATAAGTCTAATTTTCAGAATTAAAATTCTCACTAGGCTGTTAACCTAAATTTAAATATTACCTTGAACTTTGAAATTTACAAGGTTGATATCAAAATACCCATAAATTTTTGTGAGATTTTGATCCTTATAGAGCATATATCCCTTTTTCATGCTCACCTTTTGATTATGAGTGTGTCAACTATGAACTGTTATTCTAGAACTTGCCTCAATTATACATGTCGAGACCACACCATTGATTTGATATACATAGATGATAAAGGCACCTAGGTTTTAACCCACTTACTCCACTAAAAAGCCTACCTTCATAATTAACCCCTAGCGAACCCCGTTGATCCTAACAACCCTTTTTATTAACTCACCAGCTGATATTAACCCAAAACCCCTTTGTATTTGTTATCACCATTCCTTTTGACTACCCTTATATCGAGATTTGATTTGAGTAGTTACCTAATTATATTATTTTTAGTAGTTCAATTTATCATTTATTATTAGTTTGTTCTTAAAAAAAATTCAGTAGTAATACTATGGGAAGTGAGCTTATACAGTTAAAGTCAATTTATCAAAAGAAAAAGCTCGTATTAGTTGGTTTATTACTTTTCAGTTGATGTAATTATTATTTCGGTAATTTTTAGGTGGGTACTTGTCAATTCAATCTCGATTCTAACCTTCTAATTTCAGCCTTTATCCACACCTTTAACCTTAGCCCCGTTACAACCCTGACAAAGACCTTTTGATCTGTTTATCATCTCATTTTAAAGTGGTGGAGATTTGATTTTCAGGCAAGCCTATGGGATTAACTTTTCAGGTTCGAATTATGAGTGATCTCTTTCTGAACCTTAAACACTTAAGAGTGATTTGAGTGAATCTTTTGTGAGGATATCAATCCTTGTCGGTTTTGAACTAAAGGTAATTATTTAGATAAGGGGAGACACCTATATTTTCGCGATACAAATGTATGACTTATCTTGTTTAAATATTTAGGACTCTTTGAGTTGAATTATCCATGTATAAATTATCTATGAATTATGATGAGGCATTGTTGATAAGAATTATCAATTATGGAAAGTTCGTTTTAATTGTAAGTTGAGAATTTTGCTTGAGGACAAGCAAAAGCTTAAGTGTGGGGGTATTTGATAAACCGTAATAGTAACATATTTTAATCCCACATTTAGTATGCTTTTGGATGATTTAAGCCTTGATTTATATAAAAAGGTGCTCTTAATAATTTCTTTTCATGTCTTATACTCAGGAAAGCACCCAAGGATAAAAAGAACGAGAAACGGGCCCAAAACGGAGCCAATTGGGCCAAGGTGGAAATTGACACGGCTTAGACTTAAGCCCACACGGCCGTGCCTTGTTGATCATCTAGAACACGGCCTGACCCCGATTTACACGGCTATGTCTCATGAAAGAAATCCGAACATGGCCTAAAGACTAGTCCCACGGGCGTGTGACATGGCCGTGTCCCTATCGTTGCAATGAACAATTTCATTCGGATTTGGATACTTTGGGGCAAAGAAACACATTCCAAGAGCCTATATATACCCCCTAAGTTCATCCTTGAAGGGGGCGGTTAGCTAGGCCAACGAGCCAAACCGGAAAGGTCAGATTTATGGGAATCACTCGAAGATAGCCAGTTGATCCATCCCAAGAAGCCGGAATTCTACTCAAGGCGGCAGATTTCTCCTTTAATTCCTTCAGGGAGTTTTAGGGATTTCTTATGTTTTGTTTTATCTTTTCTCTTGAGATGTTTTCTTTATTTGTTATGAACTAAATCCTTCAGATACCTGAAGGGGATGAAACCTAGATGAATCTTGTTATTATTTTCTGAATTTTATGATAAATACTTAGTTTGTTCTTAATTATGCAAGCTTAATCCAAATTTGATGTGCTTAGGTGGAGGAGGAATAGACCCTGCCTAAGAGAAGACCTAGCATAATTAAGCGGAGTTGATCGCACGCCTAGAGATAGGGTGATGAGATTTTGCCGGATTAGGGTGAAACCTAATATGGGAGTCCATAGATCGATTTACTGCTATTCTAGGGGGTTATTAAGTGAGAAAGAGATTTCCGTTAATTAACCTAGGGTTAGGCGTTATTCGCCTCGAGAGAGGGTTTAATATACGTTAGGGAGTCTTACGGATCAAACTAAGTAAATAAATCGTATGGTTCAGGGTTAAATAACAAGTGAAGTCTAGGTGGATTCTTTCTGAGGGTATCGTCTTAATCAATTGAGTTTTTCCTAAAGTTATTTTCCCAATTCATCCTTTTTGTCTTTGTGTCTTTGGTTTAGTAATTAGTTTAGATTATATTAAAGCAACTTCACTTATTTTAGGCTAAATAATAAAAAGAAGGTTAGTATTAGTACTTTTAGTTCCTTTGGGCTCAATAATCCAGTCTTGCCTAAGCTATACTACTGTTCGATAGGTACACTTGCCTTTAATCATTGTCAGAGTTAGTTTCCAGGTTTGATTATTCTCATTATAGATTTTAAAACTCGACAGACATACGATCAAGTTTTTGGCGCCGTTGTCGGGGAACTAAAATATTAAGAAAACTCTATTTTTTTTACTTTAGCCATTATTTTTAAATTTTGCAATTTATTTTTATTTTTTTAGAATAATCTAGGTTTTGCTAAATTTTCTTTTTTTCGCAGGTACCTCTAGTTTATGACTAGAAGGAACCCGAGAGGACCTCTAGTATATGACATTGATATTGAAGCCACCGCGCGAAGAAATCGCAGAGAAATCAGGCGAGCCCTAAATTACACAGAAGAAAATCAAGAAGACAGATCCAATCGTACTAAAGGGATGGACGAGACTAATCCACAACCACATGATGCGGGAGAAAATAATGCTCCACGTACAATGTTTGATTATGCTAAACCGCATTTAACAGGAGCAAATCGAGTATTGTTAGGCCTGCTATAGCTGCTAATAATTTTGAATTAAAGCCTAACACAATACAAATGATTCAACAATTTGTTCAATTTGATGGTTTGCAGGACGAAGACCCAAACACTCATATAGCTAATTTTTTAGAGTTCTGTGATATCTTCAAAATAAATGGCATTTTTGATGATGCCATACGTCTTCAGTTATTTCTCTTTTTATTAAGGAATAAAACCAAACAGTGGTTGAACTCGTTACCACGAGGGTCAATCACCACATGGGAGCAAATGACTGAAAAGTTTTTATTGAAATATTTCCCACCGGCTAAAACGGCCAAATTACGGAATGATATATCTTCTTTTGTGCAGATGGATTTAGAGACATTATACGACGCATGGGAGAAATACAAGGATCTCTTGAGAAGGTCTCCACACCATGGTCTACCCTTGTGGCTACAAGTCCAAACTTTTTATAACGGTGTAAACCCCTCAATGAGGCAACTAATTGATTCAGCCGCCGGTGGAACCCTAAACAACAGAACTCCTGAAGCAGCCTATGAGTTCATTGAAGAAATGTCACTGAATAATTATCAGTGGCAAGTTACAAGGACTAAACCGGAAAAATCAGCCGGAGTTTACAACATCGATGCAGTAACCATGTTATCAACGCAGGTAGAGATGATGAATAAAAATGTTGATAGTTTGTGTTCTTTGCAGGCACACCCAGTCATGCAGTGCGATACAAGTGGAACTGTGGTGAATCCTGAGTATCCACCCTACCAACCAGGCGTAGAGAGCGAACAGATGAACTATATAGGTAATAATTTCAGATCCAATAATAATCCTTATGGTAATACTTACAATCCAGGTTGGAGAAACCACCCAAATTTTTCATGGGGAGGTCAAGGAAATCAGGGAAATCAAAGGCAACAACCTCCTCAAAATTTCCAAAATCAGCCATATCCGCAAGAGAAAAAGCCAAACCTCAAAGAGATGTTGACGAAGTTCATGGCAAGCACAGAAAACCGTCTCCAAGATACAGAGAAAACACTCAAAAATCAACAAACATCGGTTGACGAGTCCATGAACCGAATCGGGGAACTTACTAAGTCAGTAGGGGAAGTCACTAAGGCAGTCGGACAACTTGCAAAGTTAATGTCCGAATAACCGCAAGGACGTCTGCCAAGTAACACGGAGATTAATCCAAAGGAGCAAATTCAAGCCATCACAGCTCAGGATAGTAAAGTGGTAGACAAACCAAATGAGGTGGACAAAGGTAAAATAGAGGTAACACAAGAAAAGCCAAAACTGGTTATCAAGGAATACCAACCTCGCATACCTTACCCGAAGCCATAAAAAGAGATGATACAGAGGAACAGTTTGGTAAGTTTCTTAAATTTTTAAAGAAATTACATATTAACTTACCTCTTCTTGAAGCTCTTTTTCAGATGCCAGACTAGAGAAAATTTTTAAAACAGCTCTTGACGAACAAACGCAAATTAGACGAAGAGCCACATGTGGAATTAAACGCAGTATGCTCAGCAATGTTACAGAATAGACTACCGCAGAAGCAAAAAGATCCAGGGAGTTTTACTATTTCATGTTGAATTGGTAGTTTAAATGTTGATAATGTGTTAGCTGATTTAGGGGCAAGTATAAATGTCATGCCTTACACATTGTTTAAACGAATATGTCTAGGGAAGCCCAAACAAACTAGAATGAGTATTCAATTAGTTGATAAAACTGTTATAATTCCTAGGGGCATTATCGTTGATTTCTTGTCAAAATCGATAAATTCGTTTTCCCAGTTGATTTTGTTGTCTTAGACATGGATGAGGATAATTCAATCCCCTTAATTTTAGGAAGACCTTTCCTAGCAACTGCTAAAACTGAAATTGATGTTGCCACAGGAGAACTCATACTTTGTGTAGGTAACGAATCAATCAGTCTTCAAGCTCTTGACTTGGCCAGGACAACAATCGATGAAGGGAAGAAAGACAATTCATTTGACAAACAATTTGTGCAACCTTCATCGCAGGAAACACCACAAGGATACAACCTTGAGCCAAATCATAGACCCCAAGCCGACAAAACAAAATTACATAAGGAACAAAGCCTAAGTGTAACATCCTGAATTTTTGGGCCTATGTGTTTAATGGGTGAATATGTGTAATGAGTTAATTTGAGCATTAGGGGTCCAAATTGGGCTCAAGATTGGGCTGAAGCCTTAGTTAAATTTTTGTTTGGGCACTAAAGGGTTTAAAAGCTGGTATCTGAGTTTAAAATATCAAAATGGGCTTGTGGACCAGTGGTCAGTGGTGCCACTTAGGGAGCAAGGAGGTGACGCCACACAAGGGAGTAAGGGGCCTAAATTTAAGTTTCATGGAGCCCAATTCTTCTAATTTAAGTTAGCTAATTTTTGGAATTAGGGCTAGGTGGAGTGGACGGCAACAAGGCTCAAAATAGGAGGATTTATGTGAATGGGATAATGTAGATATTATAGTTGATAATATGGAAGATAAAGGAGAAAAGATAGGAATTATATGCAAGGCTAAGTGGTGCCCGAATTTCAAACTTTGAGGGGGAGGAGAAATCGGTTTCTGATATGGCTAAGGGGTGCCAAAATTTCCCTTGCTAATTAACTGGTTTTAGTTGTCAAAAGAGGGAAATTCTGGCTTTTGGTTAGTAGGAGTGCCGAAACTTTAAATAGTCAGGTGAGGGTTCTCTTCTTTATTTTTCGGCATTTAGGGTTTCCATCTTTTCTTTCTCTTCTTCTCTGAGTAAAAGCCGAAATTCCTAACCCTATTCCCTCATCTTCACTTTGATTCAAAAGCCGAAACTCTAAACTTTCTTCTCATCTCCATAGCCGAATACCTCCTATTCTCTTTTGCCGATATCTTCACTAAAAGCCGAATCTACATAGATTTCTTCCTATCATATTCTCTTTTTGATCTTCTCAAAAGCCGAAATCTTCTAGGATTTGCCGAAATTCTCTGTAAAGGTAGGTGCCGATTTCTTCTGATCTATTCTTCTTCTCTTTCAGTTTTTAGAAGACAAAGCCGAAAGGCTAATGGATTAATGATTTGATGTTTTCTTGTTGGGTGACATCGGGAATTGAAGTAGATCGCTTAGATCTAAAAGCCGAAACCGTTAGTCTCTGAACTTCATATCTCTCTTTTCGGGATTTCAAGGTAAGGGGTTCTCCTTAGATTCTCTTTAGATTCGCTATCGTAGTTGTGATCTTAACCATATGTTATGATAAGGTCTTTTAATGGAATCGAATATCGATCAGCAAAGGAGGGGATTGGATCTGTAAAACCAATCCTTAAGTTTAAGAAACGAGCGGTGTCAGCAGTTCAGGATTGGCCACCAGGTTGTGGACCGACTTCAGAACAAAATCTTAGGCAGTTAGCAGCCATATCAGCTTCTGATAGTGTCGACATAGAAGGTCTCGTCTTGACTGTAATCAGGTGTGTAGATCTCTAACACACTAATTAATCTGTACTAAATATATGTTATGGGCTAAAAGCCGGAAAAAGGCTGTATAGTAATCTGTGCTAAATATATGTTATGGGCTAAAAGCCGAAAAGAGGCTGTGTAGACAGTCAAATAAAACCCTAAAAGGGTTAGGCAGAGGATGCCAGGTACGTAATCATAGAAATCTCTATGTGTATCGATATATATATATATATATATATATATATATATATATATATGAAAGCCTGTTTTCTTGAAGATGGTATGATGTTTCAATTTTTCATGTGTGTATGCATGGGGTGGGATTATGATAATGAAGGGGAAGTGCATGATAGGTCACTTGGTGATCGGTGGTTAAACCAAAAATTCAAATGTTAGGTCACATAGTGATCGGTGGCTGAGCCACGTTACATTATGAGGTCACATAGTGATCGGTGGCTATGCCACGTTTAATGATTCCTGAATAATAGGAATAGGCAGTGTGGCTGTCGTTTGGTGTGTAGCGGATGGAGGGTTGATTGTAGAAATCCCCGAGGTGTGATGGTTGGTACGGGTTGGTGTGTAGAGGATGGAATTCTAGGATGGGTTGTGCCATTCATCATTTATTACTTATCATGTAATTTTGATTGTTGCCTTTATGTATGGGCCAGGGCTCATAATGTGTTTGTGGGCCTTAGGTCGTTGTGTTCGGGATTTATACACTGAGTCTTGGTGACTCACCCTATTATTTTTCCTTAACTTTGTAGATGAGCAGTAGATCGTGGACATGGGAGCCGAGACGGACTCGAGGGGCCATCAAATTTTAATTCTATAGATTATTTTCGGTTTTTCTTCAAGTTTTTAATTTTGGGAATATTTATGTAATAAGGTCCCATAGTTTATATTCACCTAAGTAGTTTTTGATGTTTGTAACTTATGAAATTATGTCAAGGGTTTAATTATATGAAATAATAATAATACAAGGTTTTCTTTTCAAATGTCACTTATTTATTCAAATATTGTTTAATTAACTTACGATTTCCAAAACCAACAAAGAAAAAGTTTTCAATGTACAACCCGTAGCATACCAGATCTGGTCGAAACGTATGGGCCAGGTTTGGGGTATTACACTAAGGGTCGACAAACTAGAAGAGCAGGAAACGCAAATCAAAGAGGAATAGGAACTGACCGAAGTAAAACCTAAGGAGCCCCCGGAAGAGCTCATAGGAACATTGAATCACTTCAAAATAGGAGACCAGGTACTGATAGACAAAGCCAATCCTCGCATCATCACATCAGATCTGAAAGTAAACAAAGAAATTCCTCTTAAGGTACACAATATCTTCCAGCACGGAACAGTTGAGGTAAGCAATCCAACATTCGACACCTCTAAGGTAAACACTTCTCGACTTAAACTTTGTCAAGAAAATAGAACTGTAAGCATGAGGGAAGATATTCAAACCTTTAAACCTCCCTGAATTTTTAATTACGAGAAAAGTCTAGCTTAAGACTATAAACGAGCGCTTCTCGGGAGGCAACCCGAGCATTAACAGTATTTACTTTCAAATTTATTTTCAGTTTCTTTTCTTTCCTTCTTTCTTTTCTGAAAATTTAGTTTTACACTAACACAAAATTACAGAATTCCAGTCCACATGGTCTTACACACGGCAGTGTCCGTGGTCGTGTGGACCACCAGAATCCCAGTATTGATATAGCAGAGGCCGTACGAATCAAATCCCACCTAATTTCTGACACCACGGATCCAACCACTCCCCCACGGGCACCGAAAAATTGGCACGGCCGTGCCCGATGACCGTGTGAAGCTACTGACTTACCAAGCACGGGCAGAACACGCCCGTGCCTTCCAACCGTGTCAACATACTGACTTTTCAAACACGGGCGTGACTGGCTGAAACACGGGCATGGTGAAACAACACGCATAGACATACGGCCGTGCGAGGAGGCCGTGTGAATCGACACGCCCTCGGACCACGGGCGTGGGAACGTACTAGATTTGAGCTTTTATTTAAACACCAACCCCCTCCCCATTTTCCTACTTTCCACCTCTTTTGTTATTTCTTCTTCTCAAATTAACCTCTCCATATTATTCTTCAAAACTCTTGAACTACACCGAAGCCATGCCGAAGAAGCGGAAGAAGGCAAGTATTATCTTCCCGAGGGAGACCCCAACACATAAGTTCATGCCGGCCGCTTCATTCCAACAATAAGTCAAGGGCCTTTGAGACCATTTAGTTTCTATTTTTCTTTTCTCTTTTGCTTCAATTTCCTTATTTTTACTTCTTTTCTACTCTATTTAGTTTAATTTATTTTAGTTTTTTAGTGTCAGGTTCAAAAGGTTGCTAGGGAATCACGCCACTTCCGCCACCGCCAGCACCTCCGCAGCCCTAGAGGTCACACCTACCTCGCGAACCATCCTACAATAAGGACTCTTCGGTCCATTCTTCTTTTCTTTTATTTTTATTTTCCTTCTTAGTCTCCTTCACTTTAGCTTGCTTTTCTTTAATTACATATTTATTTTATTTTAATTATGTCTTAATAAACCCTGGCTCATCCTTCACGAACTTCCCAATTTCTTCATCTAGCACAGGATTGTCATCCAGACCGACCCCTCCAAACATACACACCACGACCTCTACCATTCTCCAGGGACACCATCTAAAATTCAGGGAGTATTCTTTCCCCTTCTCTTTTGATTTATCCCGAAAATGTTATTATCTATCTTTGTACATTGAGGGCAATGTACATCTTAAGTGTGAGGGTGGGTGAATATTTATTTAAAGAAAGGGCCTAACTTTCTACATTATTCTCAAATCCGGCCTAACTTTCTTCATTATTCTCAAATCCATGAATTTAGTCTTGTCTTTAAGTAAATTTTTCATATTACTAATTAGGATGAAATTTCTAATGATTTATGATTTTTATTAATATGTTTTAAATTAAGTTATAGTTAATTGTGCATTGATGATTAAATTAGAAGAATATTAGAGAATCAAGCATGATAAGTCTATTTTTCATAATTAAAATCTTTGCTAGGTTGTTGAGCTGAATCTGAATATTATCTTGAAGTTTGAAATTTACAAGGTTGATATCAAAATACCCATAAATTTTTGTGAGATTTTGAGCCTATTAGAGCATATATTTTTTTCTCATGCTCACTTTATTGATTATGAGTGTGTCAACTATGAACTGTTATTCTAGAACTTGCCTCAATTATACATGTTGAGAGCACACCTATGATTTGATATACAGATATGATAAAGGCACCTAGGTTTTAACCCACTTACTCCACTAAAAAGCCTACCTTCACAATTAACCCCTAGCGAACCCCGTTGATCCTAACAACCCTTTTTATTAACTCACCAGCTGATATTAACCCAAAACCCCTTTGTATTTGTTATCACCATTCCTTTTGACTACCCTTATATCGAGATTTGATTTGAGTAGTTACCTAATTATATTATTTTAGTAGTTCAATTTATCATTTATTATTAGTTTGTTCTTAAAAATAAATTCAGTAGTAATACTATGGAAAGTGAGCTTATATAGTTAAAGTCAATTTATCAAAAGAAAAAGCTCGTATTAGTTGGTTTATTACTTTTCAGTTGATGTAATTATTATTTCGATAATTTTTAGGTGGGTACTTGTCAATTCAATCTCGATTCTAACCTTCTAATTTTAGCCTTTATCCACACCTTTAACCCTAGCCCCGTTACAACCCTGACAAAGACCTTTTGATTTGTGTATCATCTCATATTACAGTGGTGGAGATTTGATTTTCAGGCAAGCCTATGGGATTAACTTTTCAGGTTTGACTTCTGAGAGCTTAATTTTGAACCTTAAACACCTCGAGTGATTTGAATGAATCTTTAGTGAGGATGTCAATCCTTGTCGATTTTGAATCAAAGGTAATTATTTAGATAAGGGGAGACACCTACGTTTTTGTGCTACAAATGTATGACTTTGATTGTTTGAATCTTTAGGACTCTTCGAGTTAGATCATCCATGTATAAATTATCTATGAATTATGATGAGACATTGTTGATAAAAATTATGAATTATGGAAAGTTCGTTTTAATTATAAGTTGAGAATTTTGCTTTAGGACAAGCAAAAGCTTAAGTGTGGGGGTATTTGATAAATCGTAATAGTAACATATTTTAATCCCACATTTAGTATGCTTTTGGATGATTTATATAAAAAGGTGCTCTTAATCCTTTCTTTTCATGTCTTATACTCAGGAAAGCACCCGAGGATAAAAAGAATGAGAAACGGGCCCAAAACGGAGCAAACTGAGCCAAGGTGGAAATCGACACGGCCTGGACTTAAGCCCACACGGCCGTGCCTTGTTGATCATCTAGAACACGGCCTGACCCCCGATTTACACGGTCGTGCCTCATTAAAGAAATCTAAACACGACCCAAGGACTAGTCACACGGGCGTGTGACATGGCCGTGTCCCTGTCGTGGCAATGAACAATTTCATTCGGATTTGGATACTTTGGGGCAAAGAAACACATTCCAAGAGCCTATATATACCCCCAAAGTTCATCATTGAAGGGGGCGGTTAGCTAGGCCAAGGAGCCAAGCCGAGAAGGTCAGATTTGTGGGAATCACTCGAAGATAGCCAGTTGATCCATCCTAAGAAGCTGAAATACTACTCAAGGCGGCGGATTTCTCCTTCAATTCCTTCAGGGAGTTTTATGGATTTCTTATGTTTTGTTTTATCTTTTCTCTTGAGATGTTTTCTTTATTTGTTATGAACTAAATCTTTCAGATTCCTAAAGGGGATGAAACCTAGATGAATCTTGTTATTATTTTCTGAATTATATGATAAATACTTAGTTTGTTCTTAATTATGCAAGCTTAATCCAAATTTGATGTGCTTAGGTGGAGGAGGAATAGACCCTGCTTAAGAGTAGATCTAGCATAATTAAGCGGAGTTGATCGCACGCCTAGAGACAGGGTGACAAGATTTTTCCGGATTAGGGTTAAACCTAATATGGGAGTCCATAGATCGACTTACTGCTATTCTAGGGGGTTATTAAGTGAGAAAGAGATTTCAGTTAATTAACCTAGGGTTAGACGTTATTCACCTCGAGAGAGGGTTTAATATACGTTAGGGAGTCTTACGGATCAAACTAAGTAAATAAATCGTATGCTTCAGGGTTAAATAACAAGTGAATTCTAGGTGGATTCTTTCTGCGGGTATCGTCTTAATCAACTGAGTTTTTCCTAAAGTTATTTTCCCAATTCATCCTTTTTGTCTTTGTGTCTTTGGCTTAGTAATTAGTTTAGATTATATTAAAGTAACTTCACTTATTTTAGGCTAAATAATAAAAAGAAGGTTAGTATTAGTACTTTTAGTTCCTTTGGGTTTGGTAATCCGGTCTTGCCTAAGCTATAATACTGTTCGATAGGTTCACTTGCCTTCAATCGTTGTCAGAGTTAGTTTCCAGGTTTGATCATTCTCTTTATAAATTTTAAAACTCGACAGACATACGATCAGTTAGTATTAGTACTTTTAGTTCCTTTGGGTTCGATAATACGGTCTTGCCTAAGCTATACTACTGTTCGATAGGTACACTTGCCTTCAATCGTTGTCAGAGTTAGTTTCCAGGTTTGATCATTCTCTTTATAAATTTTAAAACTCGACAGACATACGATCAGCCAGCCAAAACAGTCGGAGTTTTCAACCTCGATGCAGAAACCATATTATTAAATCCGGTAGAGTTGCTGCATAAAAATTTTGATGGCTTATATGGTTCTTCGCAGGCACATCTAGTTATGCAGTGCGAAACAAGTGAAGGAGTGGTGAATCCTGAGTACCCACCCCACGGACAGGGCATGGAGAGCGAACAGATGAACTATATGGGTAACAATTTCCGATCTAACAATAACCCTTATAGTAATACTTATAATTCAGGTTGGAAGAACCACCCCAATTTCTCATGGGGAGGTCAAAGAAATCAAAGGCAACAACCATCCCAAAACTTCCAACAACAGCCCTACCCACAGGAAAAGAAGCCGAACCTTGAAGAGATGCTGACAAACTTCATAGCAGCCTCAGAAATACGTTCCCAAAATACAGAAACATGTTTCCAAAAGATAGAAGCAAAACTCAAGGCATTGACACAAGAGTTTAAGGATCAGATCGGGCAACTTACTAAGTTAGTTTTTGAAACATGATCAGAAAACTTACCTAGGGAAAAAGAGCAGGTACAAGCAGTGAAGTTAAGAAGCGGAAGAGAGTTAGTTGAAACGAAGAAAGAGATACCACATGAAACCGATAAGACTAAGATAACCCCGACCCGTGAGGAAATTAAACCAACAATCCCATATTCAGTAAAATTGAAGAAAGACCGCTTAGACGCACAATATGGTAAATTTCTTGAAGTTTTCAAACAACTACATATTAACTTACCTTTTGTTGAAGCTATTTCGCAGATGCTAACTTATGCAAAATTTTTAAAGGAGCTCTTAACAAATAAGAGGAAGTTCGAGGAAATTTCAACAGTGGAACTTAATGAAGAATGCTCAGCTATCATCCAAAACAAGCTGCCAACCAAATGGAAAGATCCAGGACGTTTCACTATTCCTTGTCTAATTGGTAGTTTGAGTATAGAGAAAGCATTAGCTGATTTAGGTGCCAGTATTAATCTAATGTCTTATAGAATGTTTAAGCAACTTGTTCTCGGAGAACCAAAATCCACTAGGATGAGTATTCAATTAGCTGACAGATCTGTTAAGTATCCTAGGGGAATTATCGAAGATGTTCTAGTAAAAGTAGATAAATTTATATTTCTAGTTGACTTTGTTGTGCTTAACATGAATGAGTACGTAGAGGTACCTTTAATTTTGGGACGACCCTTTCTAGCTACTGCTAGGGCTATTATTGATGTTGGTGATGGTAAACTTGCACTGAGGGTAGGCAATGAGGAAATTGTACTCCAAATTTATGATTCCATGTGATATTCTAGAGAACAAGATGATTCTTGTTACTTTGTTGATACCACTGATCAAATCTTTCAAGAATCTTTGTAGGAAATCATACACAGTGACACGATGGATCTGTGTCATTCACAAGGAGAGGAGATGGATAACGATATCGATGAATCAATTCCTAATACATCATCCTTTAGACAGATGAAAATAGAGGATATTGAAATCAATGACGAACAAAAATAGAAATATTTTGTTGATGAACCACCCAAATTAGAATTAAAATAGTTGCCAAAACATTTAGAATACGCTTTCCTGGGGGATAATTCTACGCTACCAGTAATCATCTCTTCAGAACTAGGACCCAAAGAAAAAGAAGACTTGCTAAGGGTACTAAGGAAACATAAAAGAGCCATAGCGTGGAGAATGTCTGATATTAAAGGAATAAGCCCATCATTCTGCACCCACAAAATTTTAATGGAAGATGAGTACAAACCATGTGTGCAACCTCAGAGACGTTTGAACCCTAATATGAAAGAAGTTGTCAAAGCTGAGGTAATTAAACTTCTAGATGCAGGGATAATGGATCCTATTTCTGACAGTACTTGGGTAAGTCCTGTGCAGGTAGTTCCAAAGAAAGGAGGCATGACTGTTGTAGCCAACGAAAAGAATGAATTGGTTCCTACAAGAACAGTCACATGTTGGAGAGTCTGTATTGACTACAGGAAGCTGAACGACACCACCAGAAAGGACCACTTCCCTTTGCCCTTCATTGATCAGATGTTAGAAAGATTATCTGGGCATATGTACTATTGTTTTTTTGGACGGACTCTTCGGCTATTTCCAAATTCCAATAGCTCCTGAAGATCAAGAAAAGACAACATTTACATGTCCATACAGTAGGTTTGCTTATCGTAGAATGCCTTTTGGATTATGTAATGCTCCTGCTACTTTTCAGCGCTGTATGTTGGCCATCTTTGATGAACTTGTGGAAGACATTATGGAGGTATTTATGGACGACTTCTCTGTATTCGGTAATTCTTTCCACCTTTGCCTTAAAAATTTAGAACGAGTTTTAATAAGATGTGAGGAAACGAATCTTGTCTTGAATTGGGAAAAATGTCACTTTATGGTTAGAGAAGGGATTGTGTTAGGTCATAAGATTTCTAGTAAATGGATTGAGGTAGATAAAGCAAAGATTGAAACCATAGAAAAATTACCTCCCCCTAGTCCAGTTAAGGCTATTAGAAGCTTTTTAGGACATGCTAGATTTTATAGAAGATTCATTAAAGATTTCTTTAAAATAGCTAAGCCTTTAACAAAATTACTAGAAAAAGATATTCCTTTCAATTTTGATCAGGAGTGTTTAAATGCATTTAATATCCTCAAAAATAAACTAATAAATGCTCCAATTATAATTGCACCTGATTGGAATTTACCCTTTGGACTAATGTGTGATGCTAGTGATTTTGCAGTAGGTGCAGTTTTGGGACAGCGAAGAGACAAGCATTTTCAGCCAATCTATTATGCTAGTAAAACATTAACGCCAACATAAGAAAACTACACCACCACAAAGAAAGAATTACTAGCTGTAGTTTTTGCATTTGACAAATTTAGATAGTATTTAATATTATCTAAAGTTGTCGTTTACACTGACCATTCAGCCCATCATTATCTCCTTACTAAATCTGATGCAAAACCTCGACTCATTCGATGGATCTTACTCTTACAGGAATTTGATTTGGAAATCTAGGATAAGAAGGGAGCTAAAAATCTTGCAGCAGATCACCTCTCTAGGCTTGAGAACCCACATATCGAAGAGCTCGATGAAAGTGAGATAAACGATTCGTTCCCCGAGGAACAACTCTTTTCTATAACCAATTCCGAGGCACCGTGGTTTGCAGATATTGCAAATTATTTAGTTGCTAACATCTTACCAAAAAAATTAACACATTATCAAAAGAAGCGATTCTTTGCTGATGCGAAAAACTATTTCTGGGAGGATCCCTTTCTTTTCCGCATATGTGCAGATCAAGTAATTCGGAGATGCGTTACAAAGACAGAAGCGAGTAAAATCCTAAGACATTACCATTCAGGACCTTCAGGAGGATATTATAGCGGGATTAAGACAGCACACAAAACGCTCGAGTCAGGATTTTATTGGCCAACTCTTTTTAAAGATGCCAACAGGTATATCGCTTCGTGTGATAAATGCCAAAGAACAGGTAATATTTCTAAACGCAATGAAATGCCTTAAACATATATGTTATCATGTGAAATATTTGATGTATAGGGTATTGACTTTATGGGTCCATTCCCTAATTCATTCAGAAATAAATACATTTTAGTAGCAGTAGATTATATGTCAAAATGGGTGGAAGCCCAAGCTTTACCTACTAACGATGCTAGAGCTGTAGTAAAGTTTCTTAAGAAACTTTTTTCTCGTTGTGGAACACCCAGAGCAATCATTAGTGATAGGGGCACTCACTTTTGCAATACTCAATTTGATAAAGTCTTAAGAAAATATGGAGTATACCATAGAACAACTACCCCTTATCATCCTTAAACCTGTGGGCAAGTGGAAGTGGCAAATCGAGAGCTTAAGCGAATCTTAGAAAAAATAGTTGAATCAAACAGAAAAGATTGGGCAGTAAAAGTAGATGATGCTTTATGGGCCTATAGAACAACATTTAAAACCGCTTTAGGAACATCCCCATACAAACTTGTCTACGGGAAAAGTTGTCATCTACCATTTGAGTTAGAGCACAAAGCATACTGGGCTATAAAATTCTTGAATTACGATATTAAAACTGCAGGTGAAAAGAGAATGATGCAGATGAACGAGCTAGATGAATGGCGAGCTGAGGCCTACGAGAACTCACGACTATATAAGGAGGCAACAAAACGAGGCCATGATGCTCGTTTAAAACAATCAAAGCAATTCGAAGTATGAGACTTGGTCCTGCTGTACAATTCAAGACTCAAACTATTTACTGGAAAGCTGAAATCAATGTGGTCAGGCCCATTCCTGATCAAAACCATTTTTCCTTACGGCACAGTCGAGGTAACCCATCCAACCCAAGGAACATTCAAGGTAAATGGTCAACAGCTGAAACTTTATAATGGTGAAGATTTCAAGGAATTAAGAGAGGAGCTTCAGCTCCGTGAACCTTCTTTTAGAAATGAAAATAGGGTGAGTCTAGCTTAAGACTTTAAACAAGCGCTTTTCGGGAGGCAACCCGAGCACTGACTTCACTAACCCCATTAATCTTTACATTTTTATTTTATTTTCCTTTTTTTTTAGCATCCAAACCAAACTAACCAATATAATGAAGCGCAGGTTTCACCACCACACAAACTTACACACGGGCGTGCCCGTGGCCGTGTGGACGCCATGGGATGAAAAATGGGCGTGCTGGTAGACGTACGATATGGAGAAGAAAATTGTACACGGGCTATGATAATAAGACCACGGCCGTACGGTACAACCGTGGTCTATTCTGAGTAAACCAACACAGGCATGAGCCACACCCCTGCTTACCAACCGTGTGCAACACTGACTATATGAACACGAGCATGGCAATAATAGCATGGGCGTGCGAGAAGCGAACACAATAGAACACGGACAAGAAACATGGGCGTGGGCAACATTGCAAACGTGCCCAAATTCAAAAATCACGAAAAACACGGGCTAAACAAAAGAGACACGGGCGTGGCTCCTGCCCGTGTCCCCTTCCCTATTTAAAAAACATTACCACCGTCTCCCACAAAAATTTCCCCCAAAACTTCAACCCTAGCCGTTCCCATCAAATATTTCTACTCCCACTCCGGCCACCATTGACTTCCCCTAGCTTTATCTCTCGCCCTCTTTCAATTACCCATAAAAAAACTAGTCCATGCCCGTGGCTTGCACCTACACGCCAGACCCAAAGCTCTCCCACCGCGGTGTTTCCCCAATGAGTTGCAGCACACGCCCGTGTTTGGACGCTACACGCCCGTGCTCCGCCCAACCACGTCATCACCACCACTACTGGTCATCTCTTATTGTTACATTTACTGCCATTTTACTTTCTCATATTTAGAATTTTATTCATCTAATTAATAATAGGTTAATTAGTTTCTCATTATTAGATTGATTTAAACATTTAATTTTTGTCTCAATAACAATGATTAGCATTAGATTGAATCACTTGTTCTTACATACAAAATACGATTGAGTTATCTTGTTATGAATTGATCTTCCTTATATTTTGGATACTAATGGAACCCCTTGATAAATGTCTTGGTTGGAAATATACTTGAATCGCTGATTTTCGGTTCTTTTCAGGCCAATAATGTCATCATCACGAGGAAAGCAAATTGCATTCCTAGTTCCAAAAAACGAAAGGGACCCGGTTCCTCATCAGCTAGCGCAACCTCGGAAGTGCGCCATCCATTTTTACGATTCCCTCCGGGTGTCCAAGAGGATCATTACAAGATACTTCGGGCGCGACCACTAGGAACAGGGAGATGTAATGATTGGACCGCCTTGGAACAGGTCCAGTTAGCCGACGACGTACGAGCCCTACTAACCATCGACCCGTGGAATCAGTTCTTCAGCATCATCGAGCCTACATATTTGGAGCTCACTCTGGAGCTATGTTCAACATTTCACCTCCAGACAGTAATGTCACAACATGATGACCCCGGTACAATCCAATTTCGACTAGGGGCATTATACGAGAACTTAATGTACCACAATCCAGGTCGCATTGGGACTATATACCGACGAATTCGTGGAGGAACATGATCTCTCAGAGCTTTCTCGCCATTTCCACAAAGCCCCCACGAGATGTTGGTACAACATAGCTCCCAACAACAACGAGTATGATCCTAGCCGTTCCAAAGCAACGACCCTTGCCCTATCCCTAAGGTACATCCACGCGCTCTTAGCCCATACACTGACAGGTCGGCGAGAGTGCACCGGTGTCGTCAACACTCACGACGCCTATTTCTTGTGGTTCATGGCGAACGGGTATGTTTTCGACTTGGCTTATTTGTTAGCTCGCACCATTCAACACCAGACAGAGCAGCACAGGAGAAGAGTCATACCCATGGGGCCTTACATTCCACGCCTGGGTCGATATTTTGGTCTCCTCAACACCGACGCTCAAACCTCATCCCTTACACTGATAGGTCAGATGACCCTATAGGGCACCCAGACATTGTTACATATGAGGATGATTCAACGCCGGCGTGGGACAGGCCCCCCTAATATAGGTTAGTGATCACTGAAATCAGAGCTTTAAAATTTATAAAGAATGAGATCGAACCTGGAAACTAACTCTGACAACGATTAAAGGCAAGTGTACCTATCGACCAGTAGTATAGCTTAGGCAAAATCGGATTATCGAACCCAAAGGAACTAAAAGTACTAATACTAACTTTCTTTTTATTATTTAGCCTTAAAAATAAAGTAAAGTTGCTTTAATTTAAATTAATGACTACTAAGATAAAGACATAAGACAAAAAGAACGAATTGAAAAATAACTTGAAGGAAAACTTAGTTCATTACGATGATACCCTCAGGAAGAATCCACCTAGACTTCTTTTGTTACCTATCACTAAACCATATGATTTCTTTACTTAGCTTGATCCGTGAGACTCCCTAACTTATATTAAACCCTCTCTCGAGGCGAATAACGTCTAACTCTAGGTTAATTAGTGGAACTCTCGTTCGCTTATAATAACCCCCTAGAATAGCAGTAAATCGATCTATGGACTCCCATATTAGGTTTCACCCTAATCCGGAAAAATCTCGTAACCCTATCTCTAGGCGTTCGATCAACTCTGCTTAATTATGCTAGATCTACTCTTAGGCAACGTCTATTCCTCCTCCACCTAAGCACACCAGATTTGGATTAAGCAACATAATTAAGAACAAACTAAGTAATTATCATATAATTTAGAAATCAAATAACACGATTCATCTAGGTTTCATCCCCTTCAGGTATCTGAAGGGTTTAGTTCATGAAAAATAAAGAAAACATCTCAAGAGAAAAGATAAAACGAAACATAAGAAATCCATAAAACCCCCTGAAGGAATTGAAGGAGAAATCCACCGTCTTGAGTATAACTCTGGCTTCTTGGGATGGATCAACTGGCTATCTTCGAGTGATTCCCTCAACTCTGACCTTCTCGGCTTGGCTATTTGGCCTAGCTTTTTCTGCTTTTCAAAGGTGGCACTTGGGGAATATATATAGGCTCTTGGAATGCGATTCTTTCTCCCTAAGTATCCTTTTTCGACTGAAATTGCTCTTTCCAGCGACAGAAGCACGGTCATCTCACACGCCCGTGTGGCTCGACTTCAAGCCGTGTTCAAATTTCTAACTTGAAGCACGGCCATGTAAGTTGGAGGTCCGGCCGTGTTCTAGGTCCTCATCAAGGCACGACCATGTGCTATTTGGGCCAGGCCGTGTGGATTTCGTGATATGGCCCATTTACTCCGTTTTGGGCCCGTTTTACGTTCTTTTCATCCTCGGGTGCTTTCTTAGGTATAAGACATGAAAAGAAAGGATTAAGAGCACCTTTTTACATAAATTGTGGGATAAATCATCCAAAAGTAAGCTAAATGTGGGATTAAAATATGTTATAATTACGGTTTATCAAATACCCCCACACTTAAGCTTTTGCTTGTCCTCAAGCAAAATTTTCAACATACAATTAAAACGAACTTTCCATAATTCACAATTCCTATCAACAATGCCTCATCATAATTCATAGATAATCCATACATGGATAATTCAATTTCAAAGAGTCCTAAAGATTTAAACAAAGATAAGTCATTCATTTGTAATTGAAAACGTAGGTGTTTCCCCTTATCTGAAATATTACCTTTGATTCGAAATTGACAAGAGCTGACATCCTCACTATAGATTCACTCAAATCACTCAAAGTGTTTAAGGTTTATAGAAAGAAGCACTCATACGTCGAACCTGAAAAGTTAATCCCATAGGCTTGCCTGAAAATCAAATCTCCACCACTGTAAAATGAGATGATAAACAGATCAAAAGGTCTTTGTTAGGGTTGTAACGGAGCTAGGGTTAAGGTGTGGATAAAGGCTGAAATTAGGAGGTTAGAATCGAGATTGAATTGACAAGTACCTACCTAATGAATATTGAAATAATATTTACATCAACTAATAATAATAATCCTAACAATACGAGCTTTTCTTTCGGAATATAAACTTTAACTGTATAAGCTCTCCACTAGTACTGGATATACTTCGATTTTTTTTAAGAACAAACTAATAATAATAATGGATGAATTCAACTCATGCTCTGATTTAATTTGGTAACTAATCAAATCATATCTCGATTAAAGGGTAGTTAAAAAGGAATGGTGATAACAAATACAAAGAGGTTTTTGGGTTATTAATGGGTGAGTTAATAAAAAGGGTTGTTAGGATCAACGATGTTCACTAGGGGTTAATTTATGAAGGTAGGCTTTTTAGTGGAATGTGTGGGTTAAGTCCTAGGTGCCTTTATCATCTCTGTATATCAAGTCATAAATGTGGTCTCAACATGTATAAACGAGGCAAGTTCTAGAATAACAGTTCAAGGTTGGCACACTCATAATCAAAAGGTGAGCACGAAAAAGAATATATGCTCTATAAGGCTCAAAACCTCACAAGAATTATGGGTGTTTTGACATCAATCTCACAAATTTCAAATTTCAAAGCAATATTCAAATTTAGGTTAACAACCTAGCAAATATTTTTATTCTGAAAATTAGATTTATCATGCTTAATTCTCTAGTATCTTTAAAATTTAATCATCAATGCACAATTATCAATGACTTAATCTAAAACATGTCAATAAAAATTATAAATCATCAGAAATTTCATCCTAATTAGTAATATGAAAAATTTACTCAAAAACAAGACTAAATTTAGGGATTTGAGAATAATGTAGAAAGTTAGGCCCTTCTTTTAGATAAGTATTCACCCCCCACACTTAAGATGTACATTGCCCTTAATGTACAAAGATAGTTACAATATTTATGGGATAAATAAAAAGAGAAGGGAAAGAATACTCCCTGAATTTTGGATGGTGTCCTCGAAGAGGTCGGTCTTGATGACGAACCTGTGCTAGATGAAGAAATTGGGGAGCTCGTGGAGGATTAGCCAGGGTTTATTTAAACACTTTTAAAATAACCTAAATATATAATTAAAAACAAGAAAGAAAAAGGAAAGGAGACTAAGAAGGAAAATAAAAATAAAAAGAAAGGTGGATGGACCGGGGAGTCCTTATTGATGGATGGTTCGCGAGGTGGGTGTGACTTCTAGGGCTGCAGAGGTGCTGGCGGTGGTGGAAGTGGTGTGATTCCCTAGCAGCCTGGCGAACCTGAAACTAAGAAACTAAAATAAGTTAAACTAAGCATAAGATTGTCAAAGAGAAGGAAATTGAAGCAAAAGAGAAAAGAAAAATAAAAACTAATTGGTCTTAAAGACCCTTGGCTTGGTGTTGAGACGAAGCTGTCGGCATGAACTCATGTGTAAGGTTTCCTTGAGGAGACTGTGGTTGGCCTTCTTCCTCTATGTAATTTAGGGCTCGTTTGATTTCTCTGCGAGTCCTACGAACGGTAGCTTCAGTTTCACTATCGTATACCAAAGGTCCACTCGGGTTCCTTCTAGTCATAAATTAGAGGTACCTGCTAGGAGAAGAAAGAAAGAAAGAAAAATTAGCAAAAATTAAAATTTAACCTAAAAAGATAAAAATAAAAATAATTTGCGAAAAATAAAAAAATAATGGCTAAAGTAATAAAAATAGAGCTTTCTTAATATTTTAGTTCCCCGGCAACGGCGCCAAAAACTTGATCGCTGAAATCAGAGCTTTAAAATTTATAAAGAATGAGATCGAACCTGGAAACTAACTCTGACAACGATTAAAGGCAACTGTGCCTATCGAACAGTAGTATAGCTTAGGCAAGACCGGATTGTCGAACCCAAAGGAACTAAAAGTACTAATACTAACTTTCTTTTTATTATTTAGCCTTAAAAATAAAGTGAAGTTGCTTTAATCTAAATTAACGACTACTAAGCTAAAGACACAAGACAAAAAGAATAAATTGGAAAATAACTTGAAGGAAAACTCAGTTGATTACGATGATACCCTCAGGAAGAATCCACCTAGACTTCTCTTGTTACCTATCACTAAACCATATGATTTCTTTACTTAGCTTGATCTATGAGACTCCCTAATGTATATTAAACCCTCTCTCGAGGCAAATAACGTCTAACCCTAGGTTAATTAGTGGAGCTCTCGTTCACTTATAATAACCCCCTAGAATAGCAGTAAATCGATCTATGGACTCCCATATTAGGTTTCACCCTAATCCGGCAAAATCTCGTAACCCTATCTCTAGGCGTTCGATCAACTCTGCTTAATTATGCTAGATCTACTCTAAGGCAGGGTCTATTCCTCCTCCACCTAAGCACATTAGATTTGGATTAAGTAACAAAATTAAGAACAAACTAAGTAATTATCATATAATTCAGAAATCAAATAACACGATTCATCTAGGTTTCATCCCCTTCAGGTATCTGAAGGGTTTAGTTCATGAAAAATAAAGAAAACATCTCAAGAGAAAAGATAAAACGAAACATAAGAAATCCCTAAAATCCCCTGAAGGAATTGAAGGAGAAATCCGTCGTCTTGAGTATAACTCTGGCTTCTTGGGATGGATCAACTGGCTATCTTCGAGTGATTCCCTCAACTCTAACCTTCTCTGCTTGGCTATTTGGCCTAGCTTTTTCTGCTTTTCAAAGGTGGCACTTGGGGGATATATATAGGCTCTTGGAATGCGATTCTTTCTCCCTAAGTATCCTTTTTCGACTGAAATTGCTCTTTCTAGTGACAGAGAAATGGCCATGTTACACGCCCGTGTGGCTCGACTTCAAGCCCTGTTCAGATTTCTAACTTGATGCACGGCCGTGTAAGTTGGAGGTCCGGCTGTGTTCTAGGTGCTCGTCAAGGCACGACCTGTGCTACTTGGGCCAGGCCGTGTGGATTTTGTGATATGGCCCATTTACTCCGTTTTGGGCTCGTTTTACGTTCTTTTCATCCTCGGGTGCTTTCCTGGGTATAAGACATGAAAAGAAAGGATTAAAAGCACCTTTTTACATAAATTGAGGGATAAATCATCCAAAAGTAAGCTAAATGTGGGATTAAAATATGTTATAATTATGGTTTATCAGTTAGCACCCATCACCGACGGGGAAGAGCTTGAGGATGTTGCTGAAGATGTTCCTCCACCACAGGAAGCACCACAACAGAGGCATCAGACAGCTCATTCGGCTGGTTCACTCTCAGATATTTCTACACGTCTCACTCAGTTCGAGCATTACTGTACGTAACAATTCAATAACACCGCTCGAAGATTCGATAGCATTGATGCGACGCTTCAGCAGATCTGTCATCACTTTCATATCTCATCGCCACCACCACCGCAAGATCCAGCCGATACAGAGGACTTCTGAGTCCTTTTCTCTTTGTTTTTATGTTTATTTTCATTTTTATTATTTTTAATTTCTTTCCCTCTATCTTTATTTATACTTTTATTTATGTTGATTCTATCTTAGTTTACTGTCTAAAAAGACTAAGTTTCATTACTACTATTAATCTCACTTTATCACCGGCTATCTAACCCTAAGTCTCCATAATGACATCTATTCACTAAACTTAATTGATGACTTCGCAGATTAAATAGATTGAATGCAACACTCAAGGAACGAAAATACCACTTATACCTAGTCATCACATTCGTCATGGAATATCCCTCAAGGATTTCATCCATAAATCAGGAAGTTTCACTTCTCTCCCTATCTTTTGATTACTCTACTGCTATCATGCATCTTTGTACATTGAGGGCAATGTACATCTTAAGTGTGAGGGGTTAATATTTATTTCGAGAAAGTGCCTAACTTTCTGCATTATTCTCAAATCCCTGAATGATATCTTGTCTTGAAGTAAGTTTTTCATATTATGATTAGAATGAAATTTCCTTTGATTTATGATTTTTATTGATATGTTTTAGATTAAGTCATTAATAATTATGCATTGATGATTAAATTTGAAGAATACTAAAGAATCAAGCATGATAAGTCTATTTTTCAAAAATTAAAAAGTTTGTTAGGTTGTCTACCTGAATCTGAATGTTACCTTGAAATTTAAAATTTACGAGGTTGATACAAAACCCATAATTTTTGTGAGATTTTGAGCCTTTTAGAGCATACATCCTTTCTTGCTCACTTTATTGGTTATGAGTGTGTCAACATTGATTTGTTATTCTAGAACTTGCATTGATCATACATGTCGACACCTCACCTTTGATTTGATATACAGAGATGATAAAGGCACCTATGTTTTAACCCACTCACTCCACTAAAAGCCTACCTTCACAAGTAACCCCTAGTGAACTCCGTTTAATCCTAACAACCCTTTTTATTGACTCACCCACTAATATTAACCCAAAAACCTTTGTATTTGTTATCACCATTCCTTTTGACTACCCTTATGTCGAGAATTGATTTGATCAGTTACCTAACTATTTTATTTATTTCAATTGTTAAATTTATCCTTTATCATGTATATTTGACTTGTTCTTAAAAAAAAAATCGAAGTATATTCATTATTAGTTCTATGTTAGCTGAGCTTATACATGTGAATTCCAAATCTCGAAGAGAAAAAACTCGTTTTAATTGATGTAATTATTTAAGAGTAGTCATATTTCTAGTTAGGTAATTTGTCAGGTCAATCTCGATTTTAACCCTGTAATTCAACCTGTATCCACACCTTTAACCTAAGCCCCGTTACAACCCTGTTCAAGACCTTTTGATTTGTGTATCATCTCATAATATAGTGGTGGAGATTTGATTTTCATGCAAGCCTATGGGATTAACTTTTCATGTTCAACTTTTGAGTGCTTAATTCTGAACCTTAAACACTTCGAGTGGTTTGAGTGAATCTTTAGTGAGGATGTCGACTCTTGTCGATTTCAAATCAGAGGTAATTATTTAGGTAAGGGGAAACACCTAACGTTTTTAGGACTATAAATGTGTGACTTTGATTGTTTGAATCTTTAAGACCCTTTCAGTTGAATTATCCATGTATGAATTATCTTTGAATTATGACGAAACTTTATTAATGAATATTATGAATCAGGGAAGTTCATTTTAATTATGAGTTGAGAATTTTTGTAACACCTCAAACCCGGCCCAAACACTACGATCGGATCTGGTATGTCACTTGGAAAGAATTTATAAACTTCGCGAACTTTAGAAAATTTTTAAGTCTCTTTTTTTTAAATACTCCAAGTTAGTTGTTCATTAGAAAACTCGTTATTTATTTAAGGAAAAATTTTAATTAGCGCAATCCTTATGCTTAGGTGACATTTGGAAGCACATATTGTTGTATTCGATCAATCTAAAAGCTTGTTGTAAAAATCTGTTTATAAAATCGTTAATTAAATTATAAGAAAAACCTTCTTTTGCATTTTGTAAAACATATTGTCGAATATTTGCATTCAAAACGTCTAGAGTTTAAATCGAAATTAAACCAAATTATTAGTGGCCTTATTACATAACCAAAATCCCGAAAATTAAAGAAAAATAAGTTTTATCTAAATAAACCGTGCATGGCCACCTTGTAGTCCCCTCCGGCCCAAATCCACTGCACTATGTATCACTTGCAAAGATTGTTAAGTAGAAAGGGTGAGTCAAATGACTCAGTGTGCAATTACTCTTCATTAACCATAATTGGGCCCTGGCCCTCACAAATCACTTTTGGGTGAAGTCCATACAGAATCAGACTGGGCCTTAGCCCATTTAACAAGGAATAGCAGATAGTCAGGAATCAATGCGTTATGATGCAAATCCCACCCCAACCTAGTTATCCATTCACTACACACCGCCCATACCTGCCAAGCACACCAGTGGGAATTTCTACAATCGACCCTCGCCGTTACACACCATCGATGGCAGTCACACTGCAGTTAGCTGCTCATTGTCAAATCGTGGCAGAGTCACCAGACTGAGTGGCATGGCCACCAGAACAGAGTGTGGTAGAGCCACCAGATCAGATTGTGGCAAAAGCCACCAGATTAATGTGACATAGTCACTAGATACACTTCCCCTTCCACTCATAGCATATGCCCATCCCCTATGCGAACATGTAATCATGGTATACGAATGCAACAGATATCAACATATATCAGATGTTCAGAGTGTACATAAAATCATGTCAACAGAATCGCATATATAATATAGTCAGAGTCACTAACTTGATGTCTTGATTTTACCCTCCATGGGTAAAACAACAGCCAATGCCGTAGTTTCGGCATTTAATAAAGCATATACATATTATTTACAACAGGAGAAGGTGTGAGAAATTACACACCTGTATACTCAAAAAACTATACTCTCAACGTCGTTGACACTCTCACTTGCAGGTAAGACAGCGATCTGCCTATCCTGATTCGAAGCCGGCCTACAACCCGGTGGAAAATCTCGTACTGCCAATACCGCGCGTTTTTTGAACTTAGGGATCGAGACTACAAGTCCAACCCCGTCCCTTACTTGGCTGGCATTCGAATCCATGGAAAAGATCTTGGTCAGAAGACCGGGTTAAGGCATTGAAGCAGATGAAAATGAGAGTACACGTTCAAAACGAATAAGTTTCTTACCTAGATCGACAAAACTCGAAAGCTAACAAGTTTGTATTAAGAAAACGGCTGAGTCCCTGCACAATCCTCGCATTAGAATTGGTTCTCTAGAATAGAATAGAATAAGTGGCCTTTCGGCCAAACAAGTTGGTAAGAGCCCCCCTTACCAAGATCGACAAAATCCGATCGCCCCCAAAGATCTTCCAAACGCTGGCCAGATGCAGAAAGAATACGAAGACGAGGCCCCCTTACATTCGGCCAATGCACCAAAGTACCGGGTTAACGCCTTCAATTTAACAACTAGTAAGGGAAAAGAAAGAATCGAAAGAGAAGAAGAACACTTACCACTTAAACAAGTAAAAACCGATTTGAGAAGGTTGGGAGAATGAGTGTCGGCAATCCATTGAAACAGGAACAAACGAAGAGGAATGAACAGTCAGAGATTCGGCTATAGAGAAAAAGTGAAAGTAAAACTCAAAGAGGAGAAATGGGGAATAGGTTTCGTCTATGAAGAAAAAAATGAAAGAAAACAACGAAATGGAGAAGGTGATAGGAGGGTTTGGCTAAAGGGAAATGAAGTGTAAAAATGAATATGAACAAAAGAAAAAGAAAGAGTTGAAGTTTCGAATTTTGGTTGAAGAAAAAAGAATGCAAAAGTGAGATTCCCAAGAGATGATTTCGGTTTGGTAAATGAGAGAAGAAAAACCAATGCTCACTGGTGCAAAAGAGAGTAAATGACTTCTAAGGTTGATTTACTATCACTCCACTGGCAATGACCTTTGGAAGAATCGGCACACACACCCACATACACCTAAAAAACCGAAAATGCACCAAAGAGAAGAAAGAAAAGCCTAAGACCACATTCAGCACACTCACCTCAACTAGCCCCAAAACTGAAAGCTTCCCCCCTTCAACCAAGCCACATTTGGTCAACAACCTCCCAACAAGCCACCAACCCCTTGATCATCTTCTACATTCACTCTCCTCCCATCATTTGAATCGGTTTGAAAATTCCACCTTTCTCTCATGGCCACCCATTTAAAATATTTGACTTACTCATCTCCCACTCTTCAAGGTCCAAACCAAATCCACCACCTCTCCATCCCAAAGCCAAAATAAACTCCAAAAAAGTGGACTATGAGACTCGAACCTGCTCCCTCACTGCTTCCCTATGGCGTCATCCCCCTTGCTCCCTAGGCACCACTTTGTCACTCCACCACTTCACTTATTGTGTCAACAAACACAAGCAATAATCCTTAAAGCCTGTCCCAGCCAGCTCTCCCCTAACGTGCCCAAAATTAAAATTTTCACCAAGGCTTCAACTTAACCCCAAGCCTTCCCGGGGCCTCCAAACACACCCAAACAACAAGCAAAGCATACCAAACACACAGAAACATAACAAAAGCAAAGCCCTTAATTCCTGGATGTTATAGTTCTACCCCCTTAAAGAAATTTTGGCCTCAAAATTTACCTGGTCAAAAGTGATGAGGGTATTGCTGTCGTATAACATCCTCTGGCTCCCACGTGGCTTCTTCTGAACCGTGGTTCCACCACAAAACTTTAACTAATAGAATTGTCTTTCTCCACAACACTTTAACATCTCGATCTAGGATCTGTATAGGTTCCTCCACAAAGGACATGTCTGGTCTTACCTCAATCTCCTCCACGAGCACAATGTGAGACGGATCCGAACGATAGCGCCTTAACATCGAGACATGGAACACATCATGTATTTGTCTCATTTCTGAAGGTAGTTCAAGCTGATACGCCACCGGTCCCACACATTTCAACACTCAATAAGGACCAATGAACCTGGGACTTAGCTTGCCCTTCCGTCCAAACCTCAAAACTTTCTTCCAAGGCGAAACTTTCAGAAACACCTGATCCCCCACTGCAAATTCTATATCCTTACATTTCAGATCAGCATAGGATTTCTGCCTGTCGGAAGCCTCCTTCAACCAAGTTCGAGTCAACTTAACTTTCTCCTCTATCTCCGAAACCAATTTCGGACCCAACACCCGACGTTCACCCAACACAGTCCAATAAGTAGGAGTACGACACCTCCGTCCATACAATGCTTCATAGGGCACCATTTGAATACTAGATTGGCAGCTGTTATTGTATGCGAATTCTGCCAACAGTAAGAACTCCTCCCAACTACCCCTGAAATCAATGACACAACCTCTCAACATATCTTCCAAGATCTGAATTACCCTCTCAGACTGACCATCAATCTGTGGATGAAATGCTGTACTGAAGTCTAGTCTTGTATCCAATGCTTGATGCAGCGCCTTCTAAAATAGCGACGTAAACCTAGGGTCTCTATCCGATATGATCGAAACTGGTACCCGTGGAGCCTCACAATCTCTACCACATATAGCCTAGCCAGCTTCTGCAGAGAATAGTTGACATGAACAGGTATGAAATGGGCGGACTTCATCAACCGATCAACAAACACCCATACCGAATCTTTCTTAGTAGGCGTAAGAGGTAGCCTACTAACAAAGTCCATCGTGATCCTCTCCCACTTCCACTGTGGAATCCTCACCGGCTGCAATAACCCCGAACGCAACTGATGTTCTGCTTTCACCTGCTGACACGTCAAGCATTTACCCACAACCTCGGTAATTTCTCGCTTCAATCCAGGCCACCAAAACTTTTCACGCAGATCCCGATACATCTTACTCCCACCAGGATGCATAGCGTAAGGGCTACTATGCGCCTCCTGAAGAATCATCTGTCTCAACTCAACATCCTTTGACATACAGGCCCTCTCACGAAAACACAATACCCCAGCACTATTCAGACTATAATCCTCTACCCCACCATTCTGTACTTACAGAAGTCGAGCACTCAAAACATCATTCGATAACTGCTTCTCCTTAATCTGACTTATCCATGTCGGCTTCACTTGGAGTTCAGCTAACAAACTTCCATCATCGTACAAGCTAATATGGGTAAACATCGCCCTAAAATCTGATACTACCTTCCGACTTGAAGCATCTGCCACCACGTTAGCTTTACCCGGATGATACTCAATCGAGCAGTCGTAGTCCTTCAATAGTTCAATCCACCTCTGCTGTCTTAAATTCAACTCCTTCTAGGTAAGGAGATATTTTAGACTCTTATGGTCGGTGTAGATAATGGACTTCTCCCAGTACAGGTAATGTCTCCAGATCTTCAGGGCGAACACTACCGCAGCCAACTCCAGATCATGCGTGGGATAGTTCATCTCATGTGGTCTTAACTGCCGAGACGCATACACAACTACCTTCTCATCTTGCATTAACACACACCCTAACCCCGTGTGTGAAGCATCATAATAGACAACGAACTCTTTCCCACCCTCAGGTTGAATCAAAACCGGAGCTTCCGTCAAAATCCTTTTCAACTTCTCAAAGCTTTCCTGCTGCTTAGCAGCCCAAACAAATGATACCCCTTTCCGCAACAACTTAGTTAAGGGTGCCGCAATTAAGGAGAATCCCTTAACAAACCTTCTGTAGTACCCAGCCAATCCCAAGAAACTTCGAACCTCCGCCACAGACTTAGGCGGTTTCCAGTCCAACACAGCTTCAATTTTTCAGGGATCAACCCTAATCCCCTCCGCAGATGCCACATGACCCAAAAAGGTAACTTCTTTCAACCAAAATTCGCACTTACTGAATTTGGCGTATAGCTGCTTCTCTCTCAAAATCTGCAGAACTACCCGAAGATGCGAATCATGTTCTTCTTCCGTCTTGGAATATACCAGAATGTCGTCTATGAACACCACAACAAATCGGTCCAGATAGGGTTGGAACACTCGGTTCATTATGTCCATAAACGCAGCTGGTGCATTCGTCAGCCCGAAAGGCATCACCAAGAACTCGTAGTAACCATAACGAGTTCGAAATGCCATCTTATGAATATCTGTTTCCTTGACCTTAAGCTGATGATATCCTGACCTCAAATCTATCTTCGAGAAGACTGAAGCCCCCTTAAGTTGATCGAACAAATCGTCAATCCTCGGCAGCGGGTATTTTTTCTTAACCATTAACTTATTCAACTGGCGGTAGTCAATGCACATACGCATCGTCCCGTCCTTTTTCTTCACGAACAATACCGGCGCTCCCCACGAAGATACATTTGGTCGGATAAAACCCCGATCCAACAATTCTTGAATCTGCGCTTTCAGTTCCACTAACTCCTTCAGCGCCATTCTATATGGGGCAATAGACACTGGCGCCGTTCCCGGAAGAAGATCAATACCAAATTCCACCTCGCGATCCGGAGGTAACCCTGGAACCTCCTCTGGAAAAACATCGAAAAAATCCTTCACTATTCTGACATCCTTCACAGTCAACTCCTTGGCCTCCAGAGCACGAACAAAAGTTAAGAAAGCCTCGCATCCTTTTCTCACCATTCTTTCCGCCTTTAAAGCAGATACTACATTGGACAAGTAGTTTCTCCTTTCGCCTATCACTAAAACTTCATTATCCTCAGGAGTCCTTAACACCATGCGCTTAGTAGCACAATCCAAGTTTGCTCAATATTTCACCAACCAATCCATACCTAAGATTAAATCGAACTCCCCGAACGGCAGTTCCATCAAATAAACCGGGAAAACCAACCCTTGTACTTCTAGAGGCACACTCCTAAAGAGTTTGTTTACCACTACAGATTGTCCTAAAGGGCTAAGTACAGTCATCTCCCTAGAAGCAATCTTAGAGTTCATGTTTAAAGTTCCAGACACCACACTAGCAACATAGGAATGCGTCGACCCAATATCAATCAATGCAGTAAAGGGCAAACCAAAAATGAGCAACGTACCAGTTATGACATCCGGTGCATCACCCTCCTCCCGGCGTCTAGCTGCATAAACTATTCTGGGCTGTCTTGCCTCTATATTCCCAACACCTCTGCTCGATGCTCCACGCCCCCGACTGAAACCATTTCCCCCTCTAGCTGGACCAGGACCCCTCTGTGGTTGCTGACCACTCCTCCTGAACTGATCAAAACCCTGTCCAACTGGCCGCACCTGCTCTACTTGTGGACAATCTTTAACCATATGATCCATAGATCCACACTTGAAACATCCACCGGTTCTCCTCCTACACTCACCAGAATGCATTTTCCCACACAGAGCACATGATCGAAACTGGCCCATAGCTGCAGGCCTCACAACTCGAGCTGGCCCATCAAACCTAGGCCTCTTTAGGAAACCTCCAGACGATCCTGATGACCCAAAACTCCTCTTATTCATACCCTTATCCTTCTCTTTGTTTTGAGTCTCAGTCCGCTTAACCTCTTCCGCTATTTTAGCTTTCTCAACCAAAACGACAAAGTCTCTCTCCCGCTGCGGGGCTATCAAAACTCTTAACTCATCTCGCAGCCCATCTTCGAACCGCACGCAATGCTCATAATCAGTCGCTACTATTCCTCGGGCGTAACGACTCAAGCGCAGAAATTCTGCCTCATACTCAGCTACAGATTTACCCCATTGTACCAAATTCAGAAATGCTTTCCTCTGAGCATCCACATAACTTGCCCCAACGTATTTCCCTTGAAATGTCGTTTTAAAGAAATCCCAGTCAATCCGATCCACTGGAGTACCATCTCTTATGGTGAGCCACCACTGATATGCCTCATCTCGAAGTAGAGACACCGCTCCTTTCAGCTTCTCCTCTATCATGCAGTCTAGATCGTCCATAATCCGCTCGACTGCCTAAAGCCAATGCTCAGCTTGGGGCCACACCAGAAATACCCCTAAACATTTTAGCTCCGTTTGCTCGAAGTCGCTTAGGAATAGACTTTCGAGATACTGTCTCAGTGCTTGCCCTAGCAACTCACTCCAACACACGCAGCATTGCTTGAGACAGGGCATCATCCCCACCAGTTCTATCTTGAGATCCTGCTTCAGCCACAGGTGATGCTGGCGCTTCACCTTCAGGCTCATACCTTGCTTCCGAGAACTCAGCCTCAACACCCCGGCCTCTACCACGTCCGCGTGCAACACGTCCATGTCCTCTGGCACTCATGTCTATTGTTTCGTCTTAATCTGGTTTACAAATTTTATGCATTAGCATTTCTTTTCACTGTTGATTAATGAGTAGTTTTATGAGAATAGAGTTTTAATTAGTTTTCCGCAAAACACACATATACCTAAAGGTTTCTATTTCTAAAGTAAAGTTCCTTAATTCTAGCTTTCTTAGCACAAAATAACTACTTCATGCAATTCACCCAATCCGGTCAGAAGAACTTACCGTATGAACTTGGTGCCGGAGACTCGGGTGCCATGCTTCTAGAAAACTTGTATATATATATACATATTCTTTCTAAACTATCTTTAACCCAATTTTGGAAAACGATTTGAACCCAAAACCCATGGCCGAGTTTTTAAAACATGGCTCTGATACCAAATTGTAACACCCCAAACCCGACCCAAACACCACGACTAGATCTGGTATGTCACTTGGAAAGAATTTATAAACTTCACGAACTTTAGAAAATTTTTAAGTCTCTTTTTTTTAGTACTCCAAGTTAGTTGTTCATTAGAAAACTCGTTATTTATTTAAGGAAAAATTTTAATTAGTGCAATCCTTATGCTTAGGTGACATTTGGAAACACATATTGTTGTATTCGATTAATCTAGAAGCTTGTTGTAAAAATCTGTTTATAAAATCGTTAATTAAATTATAAGAAAAACCTTCTTTTGCATTTTGTAAAACATATTGTCTAATATTTGCATTCAAAACGTCTAAAGTTTAAATCGAAATTAAACCAAATTATTAGTGGCCTTATTACATAACCAAAATCCTGAAAATTAAAGAAAAATAAGTTTTATCTAAATAAACCGTGCATGGCCACCTCGTAGTCCCCTTCGGTCCAAATCCACTGCACTATGTATCACCTGCAAAGATTGTTAAGCAGAAAGGGTGAGTCAAATGACTCAGTGTGCAATTACTCTTCATTAACCATAATTGGGCCCTGGCCCTCACAAATCACTTTGGACGAAGCCCATACAGAATCAGACTGGGCCTTAGCCCATTTAACAGAGAATAGCAGATAGTCAGGAATCAATGCGTTATGATGCAAATCCCACCCGAACCTAGTTATCCATTCGCTACCTACCACCCATACCTGCCATGTAACATCCTGAATTAATAAGCCTATGCGTTTAATGTGAAAATTTGAGTGTTAGGGGTCCAAATTAGGTTCAAGTTTGTGTTGAAGCCTTAGTTAAATTTTCTGTTTGGGCACTTTAGTGGAGAACCTGTTAGAAGGAGGTTTAAAAGATATTATTTGTAAATAAAGACGCAAATGGGCTTGTGGCCCAGTGGTCAGTGGTGCCACTTAAGGAGCAAGGAGGTGGCGTTAATTGAGGAGGCCGAAATTCAAGTTTCATGGAGCCCAATTCTTTTAATTGAAGTTAGCTAATTTTCGGCATTAGGGTTAGGTGGAGTGGACGGCAACAAGGCTCAAAAATAGGAGGATTTATGTGAATGAGATAATGTAGATATTATAGTTGATAATATGGAAGATAAAGGAGAAAAGATAGGAGCTATCTGCTGAGTGCAGTGTTGGCCGAAATTCCATCACCTAGAGGAGGGAAGAAATCGGTTTCTTCATGGCAAAGGGGTGCCAAATTTTCCCCTATCGTTTGTTTAATTTTTAGTTACCAGGAAGGGCACTTTCGGTTTTTAATAGGTAAGTGCCGAAATTATCTATAAATAGGGGGTATCTCTTCAATTCTGGCATTTGAATCCTATTCTTTTCTTCATTCTCTGTGCCGAAACCCTCAGCCATTCTCTGCAACTTTTCCTTTTAATTTCTTCTAAAAGCTGAAACCTCATAATCCTTTCTCTACATTCTTTTCTTTTGATCTTTGCTGAAGCTGAACCTACCTATAGTCTGCTGAAATTCTCTTTTCTTCTTCCTGCTGATTTCTTCATTAAAAGCCGAATCTCCATAGATTTTTTTTGAATCATCTTCTCTTCCTGATTTTCGTAAAAAGCCGGAATCCTCTGGGAGTAACCGAATCTTCTCTAGTAAGGTGAGTGTCGACTCTTGTTATTCTTCAAGATCTCTTTCAGTTTTTGGAAGACAAAGCCGAAAAGCTAATGGTTTAATGGTTTTATGTATTCTCTTGTTGGGCGACATTCGGGGATTGAAGTAGATCTCTTAGATCTAAAAGCTGGAAACCCTAGCCCCTGAATCTATATCACTTTTCGGGATTTCAAGGTAAGGATTTCAATTCTCCTTAAGATGATCAACCATTTTCTTTTCGTTAGTCATGCCTTAACCTAATGTTTCGTTACCAGCCTCTGAACAACACCTTAGGCAGATAGCGGTTGTGTCGACTACGGATAACGCCGACCTAGAAAGTCTTGTTCTAACGATAATCAGATGTGTAGATCTCTAACACACTAGTTAACTGTATTATATATGTGTTATGGGCTAAAAAGCGGGAAAGAGGCTGTGTAAACAGTCGAATAAATCCCTAAAGGGGTTAGGCAAAGGATGCCAGGTACGTGATCATAGAAATCTCTATGTGTATCGATATTTATATATGAAAACCTGTTTTCTTAAAGATGGTATGATGTATTCAATTTTTCATGTGTGTATGCATGGGGTGGGATTATGATAATGAAGGGGAAGTGCATGATAAGTCACTTGGTGATCGGTGGTTAAACCACAAATTCAAATGTTAGGTCACACAGTGACCGGTGGCTATGCCACGCTTAATGATTCCTGATTAAAAAGAATAGGCAGTACGGCTGTCGTTATGGTGTGTAGCGGATGGAGGATCGATTGTAGAAATCCCCGAGGTGTGATGGTTGGTATGGGATGGTGTGTAGAGGATGGAATTCTAGGATGGGTTGGGCTATTCATCATTTATTATTTATCACGTAATTATGATTGTTGCCTTTATGTATGGGCCAGGGCTCATAATGTGTTTGTGGGCCTCAGGTCGTTATGTTCGGGATTTATACACTGAGTCTTGGTGACTCACTCTATTATTTTTTTCTACTCTTTCAGATGAGCAGTAAATCGTGGACATGGGAGCCGAGACAGACTCAAGGGGCCATAAGGACTTTTATTTAAAGAAATACATCTCCGTTTAAAATAGAATGTTCTCTTTTACTTTGTTATTTTTTTTAATTTTGGGATATTTATGTAATAAGGCCCCATAGTTTATATTCAACTAAGTAGTTTTTAGCATTTTCAACTTATGAAATTATTACAAGGGCTTAATTATTCATAATAATAATAATACAAGTTTTTTTTTCAAATGTCACTTATTTATTCAATTATTGCCTAATTAATTTATGATTTCCAAAACTGATAAGGAACTATGATTTCAACATCAAACCCGTAACATGCCAGATCTGGTCGAAACGTATGGGCCGGGTTTGGGGGTGTTACATTTTGGTATCAGAGCCCGGTTCAAAACTCGAGCTGTGAAATGGGTCTAGTAGTGTTTTGAAAATTTGATGTGAATTTGAGAAAAATGTCTTGGATGAAGATATGGCCTTCGAGTCTACCGACACCCGATCCACGCAGGTAAGTATCCTAACTCTTGATGTGATATGCATGTTGGGGTTGATGGGCTTGATGGACGAAGACTAGTATGATAGTATTAATGGACCTTAGGCCTAGTTAAACAACTCTTCAATTCCATAAGACTTAATCCAACTAAACAAACCCGTGAACGAGTCAAAGGGTTAGGGTGTGGCAATAGGCATACGCATGTCTAGGATTAGATTCAGGAAGAGCTTGGTATTTAAGCAGTCCTAGTGACTCACCTCCTTTTTGCTGGAATCCTACCTGGTGCGTAGTGACTGTTCACTTTAGCCGCGAGGACTTGATGGGCCAAAACCTATAATTAAAACCCGAAAGGGACCAACCACCCTATTTCACAATTAAAATACCCCCAAGTTTTGTAAAATTTTTGAAAAACCCTCGATTTGTGAAAATTCCCCAGAATACCCTAGATTGTAAAACTACCAAAATTTGTGAAATTACCGAAACACTCCGGTTGGCAAAATTTCCAAAATACCCTTGGTTTGTGAAAATTTCCAAAACAACCGTGATTTTATAAAATACTCATATTTTGCAAATTCAGCCAAAAGCCTCTAGATTTACAAGAGTAACCCGGTTTGCGAAACTAAATTTTCTAAAGTACCCTTGCTTCAAAAGAAAAGAAAACAACAACAGCAGCAAAATATCTTGATTTCGAAAAAAAACCCCAAGATACCCCATTTTGAGGAAATTACCAAAACACCCTCGTTTAAAAAAAAACTTGTTTTCCAACATACCTTTACTTTATAAAAAAAAATGTACCAAAGTAACTCCAATTCGAAAAAAAATCACCAAGATACTCTATTTTGGAAAATACCCTGTAGGACAAAACTACGAAAATACCCCTGGGTAGAGAAATGATGAAAAAACTCTTATGCGATGAATGTGAGTGCATGGATGCTATTTGTATGTTGATGTTTGATAATTGAATGTATGTGCTTCCTAGAACTAGGAGATACAAACTTGAGACTGAAACTCGTAGATATAATTGCGAATCCGAAAGAACTACTCTTAAAACTACTTTCCATAAGATTGTTCGTGGTTAATTGATGGAAGAAATTATTAAATCATAATATTTCTAATCAGATAAACGCGAATCGATAGAATGAGTACAAGGGGTCGTGGACGTCCTGCGCGTGGTCGTGGTAGGGGTAGAATGGCCGTGTCAGAACCAGTAGGATCTGGTCATGGGTCAGGAAACGAGATGCCAGCTGCGGAGGAGGAATTTTAGGATCAGACTGCCGGAGATGACGAGGTATCTCAGGCAATGTTGAGGGTTTTGGAGAGAGTTGCTGGGGCAGGCATGGGCACAGGAGCCCAGAAATCTGTGCCAGAGCAACTTAGAGCCAATAGGGCAGAAGTGTTTAGGGGAATTTCTGGTATAGCCCCGAGTTCAGCTGAGTATTGGTTGGAGGCGGTGGAACGCATAATGGATGATTTGGATTTCATGGAGGAGGAGAAGTTGAAAGGGGTTGTATCCCCCCTGCGAGACGAAGCATACCAATGGTGGCTTACGGTTAAGGATGGTGCAGTGGCGGACCGTATCACCTGGGATTTCTTCAAAACGGCGTTCCAAGGTAAATACATTGGGACAAGTTATGTGGATGCGCAGCGTAGAGCATTTCTGAATCTAGTGCAAGGAAGTAGGTCAGTGGCTGTGTATGAAGCTGAATTCTTACGCCTTAGCCGATATGCTCGAGGGATTGTAGCCACAGAACATGAACATTGCATCCGGTTCAAAGATGGTCTGAGGGATGATTTGCATGTTTTGATAGCCCCACAGCGGGAGAGGGAATTTACTGTCCTAGTGGAAAAGGCTAAGATAGCCGAGGAAGTAAAGCGGACTGAGAAACTGAATCGGGATAGAGATAGGAGTGGGAATAAGAGGAATGTTGGACCGTCAGGGTCAGCTGGGCGTAATCATAAGAAATTTAGTTCAGATGGGCCAAAACAGGAGGAGAGACCTGCTGCTGCTAACCAGACACAAAAGTGTGCTCGATGTGGTAAATTCCATACTGGTGAGTGTTGGGCAGGTAGTGGGAAGTGCTTTAGGTGTTGATCTACGGACCACCAAGTTAGAAATTGTTCACAGCAACGGGACAGTGAATGGCTCACGGGTCGAGGGAATGCACAGCCTGGCAGAGGAGGTCAGTAACCACTGAGAGGTCGGGGTCCAGCCAGAGGTGGTAACGGTTCCGGTCGGGGTCATGGAGCACCAGGCCAAGGGGCAGGAAACACTGAGGCGAGACAGCCGGGGTTGGTCTATGCTGTCAGACGTCGAGAGGAGGCTGACGCACCAGATGTCATAACCGGTACGTTTTTAATTTTTGATTTGCCTTACACTGCATTGGTCGGAATTGGGTCGACGCATTCATATGTTGCCAGTAGGGTGTTTGAAACTTTAAGTGTAGATTCTGAGATTTCCTCTAGGGAGATGACTGTAGTTAGCCCATTAGGACACTCTGTGGTGGTAAACAAGCTTTATCGGGAGGTACCTTTAGAAGTTCAGGGGATAGTTTTTCGAACAGATCTGATGGAATTACCGTTCAGGGAGTTTGATTTAATTTTAGGTATGGATTGGTTGGGGAAGTATCAAGCTAAGGTAGATTGTGCAGCCAAGAATATGGTGTTAAAAACCCCCGAGAGTGACGAAGTGTTGGTGATAGGAGAAAGGGGAAACTGTCTGTCGAATGTGGTGACTGCCCTAAGAGTAGAAATGATGGTGAGAAAAGGATGCGAGGCAGTTTTACTGTTTGTCCCGGCTCTGGAAGCCAAGGAACTGACTATTGGGAATGTTAGAATGGTGAAGGAATTTCCTGATGTTTTTCCAAAAGAGCTTCCGGGAATACCCTCGAATCGCGAAGTGGAGTTTGGTATCGATCTTCTTCCGGGAACGGCGCCAGTATCTATTACTCCATATAGGATGGTGCCAAAGGAGTTGGTGGAATTGAAAGCGCAGATTCAGGAGTTGCTGGATAGAGGGTTTATTCGACCAAGTGTGTCGCCTTGGGAAGCACCGGTGTTATTCGTTAAGAAGAAAGATGGATCAATGCGTATGTGCATTGATTATCGCCAGCTGAATAAGTTGACCATCAAGAATAAATACCCGTTGCCGAGGATCAACGATTTGTTCGACTAGTTGAAGGGGGCCTCAGTCTTTTCAAAGATAGATCTGAGGTCAGCGTACCATTAGCTTAAGGTCAAGGAGGCGGATATTCATAAGACGGCTTTTAGGACTCGCCACGGTCACTATGAATTTATGGTGATGCCATTTGGGTTGACCAACGCGCTAACAGCGTTTATGGACATGATGAACCGGGTGTTCCAACCCTACTTGGATCTGTTCGTCGTAGTGTTTATAGATGATATCCTGGTTTATTCAGGATCGGAAGAGGAGCATGACTCACATCTGCTGGTGGTTCTGCAGATTCTAAGGGAGAAGCGGTTGTATTCCAAATTCAGCAAGTGTGAATTTTGGCTGAGAGAGGTTACTTTTCTAGGGCACATGGTGTCGGCAGAGGGGATTCAGGTTGACCCTTGGAGAATTGAAGCGGTGCTGGATTGGAAGTCGCCTAAGTCGGTGGCAGAGATTCAGAGTTTCCTTGGTCTGGAGGGGTACTACAGAAGATTTGTTGAAGGATTTTCTCGGATTACGGCAGCGTTGACTAAGTTGCTACGGAAAGGAGTTCCGTTTGTTTGGTCCGATAAGCAGCAGGAGAGTTTCGAGAAGTTAAAGAGGATTTTGACGGAGGCTCCGGTGTTGATTCAGCCGGAGGCGGGGAAGGAGTTCGTAATTTACTGTGATACTTCACACACGGGATTAGGATGTGTGTTGATGCAAGATGGAAAGGTTGTCGCATATGCATCTCGGCAGTTAAGACCGCACGAGTCAAATTATCCCACCCATGATTTGGAATTGGTGGCGGTGGTGTTTGCCTTGAAAATTTGGAGGCATTATTTGTACGGGGAGAAATCTGTCATTTACACAGATCATAAGAGTTTAAAGTACCTTTTGACTCAGAAGGAGTTGAATCTAAGGCAAAGGAGGTGGATCGAGTTGTTAAAGGATTATGACTGCTCGATCGAATATCACCCAGGTAAGGCTAATGTGGTGGCGGATGCTCTAAGCCGTAAGGTGATCACTGACTTGAGAGCAATGTTTGCTCACCTTAGCTTATATGATGATGGAAGTCTATTAGCTGAACTTCAAGTGAAACCCTCTTGGATCAGTCAGGTTAAGGAGAAGCAGGAGACCGATGGGTTGATTAGAGAGATGTTACAGTTAATTTTGAGTAACGAGTTGACAGAATTCAATGTGAACGAGGAAGGACTGGTATGTTTTCAAGGGAAAGTGTGCATGCCCAAGGATCCTGAATTAAGGCACAGGATTTTGCAAGAAGCGCATGGTAGTCCATACGCTATGCATCTTGGAGGGAGTAAGATGTATCAGGGTTTGAAAGAGCAGTTTTGGTGGCCGGGCTTAAAACGAGAGATGACCGAGTTTGTAGGAAAGTGTTTGACTTGTTAGCAGGTAAAAGCAGAGCATCAGTTACCATCAAGGTTATTACAGCCGGTAAGGATTCCACAATGGAAGTGGGAAAGGATCATAATGGACTTTGTTAGCGGGCTACCCCTTACGCCCACTAAGAAGGATTCAGTTTGGGTGATTGTAGACCGCTTGACGAAGTCTGCTCACTTCATACTCGTACGCGTTGACTACTTTTTACAGAAGTTGGCTATGTTATATATAGCGGAGGTAGTGAGGTTGCATGGAGTACCTGTATCGATCATATCGGACAGGGACGACCTTAGGTTCACATCACGATTTTGGAAGGCGTTGCATCAAGCGTTGGGTACAAAGTTGGATTTCAGTACAGCGTTCCATCCTCAGACCGATGGATAGTCTGAGTGAGTAATTCAGATCTTGGAGGACATGTTGAGAGGATGTGTCATTGATTTCAGAGGTAGTTGGGAAGAATTTATACCCTTAACGGAGTTTGCTTACAGCAACAGCTACCAATCTAGTATTCAGATGGCTCCCTATGAAGCATTGTACGGACGGAGGTGTCGTACTCCTACCTATTGGACGGAATTAGAGGAACGTCAGATTTTGGGTCCGGACTTGGTCACTGAGACGGAGGAGAAGGTTGAGATAATTCGGGCTCGACTAAAAGAGGCGTCGGACAGACAAAAGTCTTATGCTAATTTAAAGCGAAAGGACATAGAGTTTACAGTGGGTGACAAGGTATTTTTAAAGGTGTCGCCGTGGAAAAAGGTGCTAAGATTTGGACGGAAGGGTAAATTGAGTCCCAGATTTATCGGACCATACCGGGTGTTGAAATGAGTAGGACCAGTAGCCTACCAGCTGGAGTTACCTCCGGAGTTAAGTCAACTTCACGATGTATTTCACGTCTCTATGTTAAGACGTTACCGTTCGGATCCGTCCCATGTTGCGCCTACGGAGGAAATCGAGGTAAGACCTGATCTATCCTGCGAAGAGGAACCAGTGGAAATTCTGGATCGTGATGTCAAGGTGCTGTGAAGGAAAACGGTTCCGTTGGTTAAGGTGCTATGGCAGAACCATAGTTCTGAGGAGGCTACTTGGGAACCCGAGGAAGTGATGCGGCAGCAATACCCTCATCTATTCTGATCAGGTAATTTTGAGGCCGAAATTCTTTAAGGGGGTAGAACTGTAACATCCTGAATTAATAAGCCTATGTGTTTAATGTGAAAATTTGAATGTTAGGGGTCCAAATTAGGTTCAGGTTTGGGTTGAAGCCTTAGTTAAATTTTCTGTTTGGGCACTTTAGTGGAGAGCCTGTTAGAAGGAGGTTTAAAAGATATTATTTGTAAATAAAGACGCAAATGGGCTTGTGGCCCAGTGGGCAGTGGCGCCACTTAAGGAGCAAGGAGGTGGCGTCAACTGAGGAGGCCCAAATTCAAGTTTCATGGAGCCCAATTCTTTTAATTTAAGTTAGCTAATTTTCGACATTAGGGTTAGGTGGAGTGGACGGCAACAAGGCTCAAAAATAAGAGGATTTATGTGAAAGAGATAAAGTAGATATTATAGTTGATAATATGGAAGATAAAGGAGAAAAGATAGGAGCTATCTACTGAGTATAGTGTTGGCCGAAATTCCATCACCTAGAGGAGGGAAGAAATCGGTTTCTTCATGGCAAAGGGGTGCCGAATTTTCCCCTATTGTTTGTTTAATTTTCAGTTACCAGGAAGGGCACTTTCGGTTTTTAATAGGCAAGTGCCGAAATTCTCTATAAATAGGGGGTATCTCTTCAATTTCGGCATTTCAACCCTATTCTTTTCTTCATTTTCTGTGCCAAAACCCTCAGCTATTCTCTGCAACTTTTCCTTTTAATTTCTTCTAAAAGCCGAAACCTCATAATCCTTTCTCTACATTCTTTTCTTTTAATCTTTGTTGAAGCCGAACCTACCTATAGTCTGCCAAAATTCTCTTTTCTTCTTCCTGCTGATTTCTTCATTAAAAGCCAAATCTCCATAGATTTTTTTCGAATCATCTTCTCTTCCTGATTTTCGCAATAAGCCGGAATCCTCTGGGAGTAGCCGAATCTTCTCTAGTAAGGTGAGTGTTGACTCTTGTTATTCCTCAAGATCTCTTTCGGTTTTTGGAAGACAAAGCTGAAAAGCTAATGGTTTAATGGTTTTATGTATTCTCTTGTTGGGCGACATTCGGGGATTGAAGTAGATCTCTTAGATCTAAAAGCCGTAAACACTAGCCCCTGAATCTCATATCACTTTTCGGGATTTCAAGGTAAGGATTTCAATTCTCCTTAAGATGATCAACCGTATTCTTTTCGTTAGTCATGCTTTAACCTAATGTTTCGTTACCAGCCTCTGAACAACATCTTAGGCAGATAGCGGTTGTGTCGGCTACAGATAACGTCGACGTAAAAAGTCTTGTTCTAACAATAATCAGGTGTGTAGATCTCTAACACACTAGTTAACTGTATTATATATGTGTTATGGGCTAAAAAGCCGGAAAGAGGCTGTGTAGACAGTCGAATAAAACCCTAAAGAGGTTAGGCAAAGGATGCCAGGTACGTGATCATAGAAATCTCTATGTGTATCGATATTTATATATGAAAGCCTGTTTTCTTAAAGATGGTATGATGTATTCAATTTTTCATGTGCGTATGCATGGGGTGGGATTATGATAATGAAGGGGAAGTGCATGATAGGTCACTTGGTGATCGGTGGTTAAACCACAAATTCAAATGTTAGGTCACACAGTGATCGGTGGCTATGCCACGCTTAATGATTCCTGAATAGAAGGAATAGGCAGTACAGCTGTCGTTATGGTGTGTTGCGGATGGAGGGTCAATTGTAGAAATCCCCGAGGTGTGATGGTTGGTACGGGATGGTGTGTAGAGGATGGAATTCTAGGATGGGTTGGGCTATTCATCATTTATTATTTATCACGTAATTATGATTGTTGCCTTTATGTATGGGCCAGGGCTCATAATGTGTTTGTGGGCCTCAGGTCGTTGTGTTCGGGATTTATACACTGAGTCTTGGTGACTCACCCTATTATTTTTTTCTACTCTTTCAGATGAGCAGTAGATCGTGGACATGGGAGCCGAGACAGACTCGAGGGGCCATAAGGACTTTTATTTAAAGAAATACATCTCCGTTTAAAATAGAATGTTCTCTTTTACTTTGTTATTTTTTTTAATTTTGGGATATTTATATAATAAGGCCCCATAGTTTATATTCAACTAAGTAGTTTTTAGTATTTGCAACTTATGAAATTATTACAAGGGTTTAATTATTCATAATAATAATAATACAAGTTTTTTTTTCAAATGTCACTTATTTATTCAATTATTGCCTACTTAATTTATGATTTCCAAAACCGATAAGGAACTATGATTTCAACATCAAAATCGTAACATGCCAGATCTGGTCGAAACGTATGGGCCGGGTTTGGGGGTGTTACATGCCAAGCACACCAGTGGGGATTTCTACAATCGACCCTCGCCGCTACACACCATCAATAGCAGTCATGCTGCAGTTAGCTGCTCATCATCAAATCGTGACAGAGTCACCAGACTGAGTGGCATGGCCACCAAAACAGAGTGTGGCAGAGCCACCAGATCAGATTGTGGCAAAAACCACCAGATTAATGTGACATAGTCGCCAGATACACTTCCCCTTCCATTCATAGCATATGCCCATCCCCTATGCGAAATGTAATCATGGTATACGAATGCAACAGATATCAACATATATCAGATGTTCAGAGTGTACATACAATCATGTCAACAGAATCCCATATATAACATAGTCAGAGTCACTAACCTGATGTCTTGATTTTACCCTCCATGGGTAAAACAACAACCAATGTCGTAGTTTCGGCATTTAATAAAGCATATACATATTATTTACAACAGGAGAAGCTGTGAGAAATTATACACCTGTATACGTAAAGAACTATACTCTCAACGTCGTTGACACTCTCACTTGCAGATAAGACAGCAATTCGCCTATCCTGATCTGAAGCCGGCCCACAACCCGGTGGAAAATCTCGTACTGTCGATACTGTGCGTTTTTTGAACTTAGGGATCAAGACTACAAGTCCAACCCCCTCCCTTACTTGGCTGGCATTCAAATCCATGAAAAAGATCTTGGTCAAAAGACCGAGTTAAGGCATTGAAGTAGATGAAAATGAGAGTACACGCTCAAAACGAATAAGTTTCTTACCTAGATCGACAAAACCCGAAAGCTAACAAGTTTGTATTAAGAAAACGGCTGAGTCCCTGCACAATCCCTGCATTAGAATCGGTTCTCTAGAATAGATTAGAAGAAGTGGCCTTTCAGCCAAACAAGTTGGTAAGAGCCCCCCTTACCAAGATCGACAAAATCTGATCGCCCCCAAAGATCTTCCAAACGCTGGCCAGATGCAGAAAGAATACGAAGATGAGGCCCCCTTACATTCGGCCAATGCACCAAAGTACCGGGTTAACGCCTTCGGTTTAACAACTAGCAAGGGAAAAGAAAGAATCGAAAGAGAAGAAGAACACTTACCACTTAAACAAGTAAAAATCGATTTGAGAAGGTTGGGAGAATGAGTGTCGGCAATCCATTGAAACAAGAACAAACGAAGAGGAATGAACAGTCAGAGATTCGGCTATAGAGAAAAAGTGAAAGCAAAGCTCAAAGAGGAGAAATGGGGAATAGGTTTCGGCTATGAAGAAACAAATAGAAGAAAACAACGAAATGGAGAAGGTGATAGGAGGGTTCGGCTAAAGGGAAATGAAGTGTAAAAATGAGTATGAACAAAAGAAAAAGAAAGAGTTGAAGTTTCGGCTTTTGGTTGAAGAAAAAAGAATACAAAAGTGAGATTCCCAAGAGATGATTTCGGTTTGGTAAATGAGAGAAGAAAAACCAATGCTCACTGATGTAAAAGAGAGTAAAAGACTTCTAAGGTTGATTTGCTATCACTCCACTCACAATGACCTTTGGAAGACAGCACACACACCCACATACACCTAAAAAACCGAAAATGCACCAAAGAGAAGAAAGAAAAGCCTAAGACCACATTTGGCACACTCACATCAACTAGTCCCAAAATCGAAAGCTTCCCCCTTCAACCAAGCCACATTCGGTCAACAACCTCCCAACAAGCCACCAACCCCTTGATCATCTCCTACATTCACTCTCCTCCCATCATTTGAATCGGTTTGAAAGATTCAAATTCCACCTTTCTCTCATGGCCACCCATTTAAAATATTTGACTTACTCAACTCCCACTCTTCAAGGTCCAAACCGAATCCACCACCTCTCCATCCCAACGCCAAAATAAACTCTAAAAAGGCAGACTATGAGACTCGAACCTGCTCCCTCACTGCTCCCCTATGGCGTCATCTCCCCTTGCTCTCTAGGCGCCACTTTGCCATTCCACCACTTCACTTCTTATGTCAACAAACACAAGCAATAATCCTTAAAGCCTGTCCCAGCCAGCTCTCCCCTAAAGTGCCCAAAATTAAAATTTTCACCAAGGCTTCAACTAAACCTCGAGCCTTCCCGGGGCCCTCAAACACAACCAAACAACAAGCAAAGCATACCAAACACATAGAAACATAACAAAAGCAAAGCCCCTAATTCCCGGATGTTACAATTTTGCTTGAGGACAAGCAAAAACTTAAGTGTAGGGTATTTGATAAACCGTAAAAGTAACATATCTTAAGCCCATATTTAGCATGCTTTTGGATGATTTAAGCCTTGAATTATATAATTTGGTGCTCTTAATCCTTTGTTTTCATGTTTTATACTCAGGAGAGCATCGGAGGACGAAAATAACGAAAAACGGTCCCAAAACGGAGTAAATGGGCCATATCACGAAATCCACACGGTCTGGGCCCAAGACCACATGGCTGTGCCTCATTCAACAGCTTCGAACACGGCCTGGCCATGACTTACACGGGCGTGTGCCATGGGCATGTCCCTGTCGTGGGAAAGAAGAGTTTTAATCAGATTTGGATATTTAGGGGCAAAGAAACATATTCAGAAGCATATATAAACACCTTAAGTATGACCAGAAAAGGGGGAACCGAAGGCTTTAGTCAGGGGGCATCCAACTAGGCCAAAGAGGGCAGAGTTGTGGGAATTTACGCAAAGATAGCCAGTTGATCCATCTCAAGAGGCCGGAGTTATACTCAAGATGGAGGATCTCTCCTTCAATTCCTTCTGGGGGTTTTAGGGATTTCTTATGTTTTGTTTTATCTTTTCTTCTGAAATGTTTTCTATTATTATTATTAACTAAACCCTCAGATACCTGAGGGAGATGAAACCTAAGATGAATCTTGTTATCGTTTGCTGAACTATATGATAAATATTTGACTTGTTCTTAATTATGTGTTCTTAATTCTTGTGTTGATATTTCCGGGATATTAATTCAAGTGTGATGTGCTTAGGTGGAGGAGCAAAAGTCCCTGCTTAAGAGTAGATCTAGCATAACTAAGCGGAGCTAATCGCACGCCTAGAGATAGGGTGACGAGATTTTACCGGATTAGGGTGAAACCTAATATGGGAGTCCATAGATCAAGTTAATGCAATTCTAGGGGTTTTAATTAGAAAGAGATTTCAATTAATCAACCTAGGGTTAGACGTTAGTCGCCTCGAGAGAGGGATTAATATAACTTAGGAAATCTTACGGATCAAGTCAAATGAATAAATCGTCTGGTTCAGAGTTAGATAACAAGTGAAGTCTAGGTGGATTCTTCCTTGGGTGTTGTCTTAATCAATTGGTTTTCCCTCAAAGTTATTTTCCCAATTTCATTCTTCTTTGTCTTAGAGTCTTTAGTTTAGTAGTTAATTAATTTTAGATTAAATAAAAATCACTTTAATTCTTAGGCTAAATAATAAAAAGAGAGTTAGTATTAGTACTTTTGGTTCCTTTGGATTCGACATTCCGGTCTTGCCTTAACTATACTACTGTTCGATAGGTGCGCTTGCCTCACATCGTTGTCATAGTTAGTTTCCAGGTTTGATCATTCTTTATATAAATTTTAAGACTTTGACATCGCATAAAACAACGATCAGGCATGTACTTCTAGACTGACTTCTGAGCCCAATTTAGCCCGAGAATCGGCTAACCTGATAGCTTTGATACCAATAAATGTAATACCCCTTAACCTTAAACTGTCACCGAAACAGGGTTACGAGGTATTCCCAGACATATCGGACAATTTACAAATAATTCTTAAATAAATAACAATTATATTATAATATAATCATAAATTCATATAAAATTCTTTGAATGGTTTGAAGAATATTATTCAGAATTTGTTAATACAATAAAACATAATACTAGATCGCAAACTAATAAAGGAAAAGTTGAATCTCGACATCCCCCTTTAATGGAGGTTCAATATCTTCACAAAAATACTAGAATAAAAGCAAATACTTTAAGAATGAGAGCTCTTAATGCAGGAGAACAAATCTCATCAAAAGATATTAAAATGATAGCAGAACAAAACAACTATACAAATATCAGTCTTCATACAATAGGAAAACAATTAGATTATATTGAAAATTTGGTGGAAAGTCAACCGATTAAGAAAGAACCAATAAAAGAGGTAACAGAAAAAAGTTCTAAAGAACCAATATTCACACCTTATGAGATTCCAAAACCTTTCCAAAAATTCCAAATTGATTTCTTAACAGAAATCCAAAATAGACTTGATGCTTTGGAAAGTTACAAGTCTGAATTAATTGCACCTGATACCCCAATGCAAGCCCAACATTCAGTAAATACATTATACCAATCCTCCCAATCTGACTCTGACCAGTCAGATGAACAACAAATTAACAAGATGGCTTGGAAAGAACCAAAAAGATTATATTATCCAAAAATCACTGCACCTGATCTTAATATAGAAGAAAAACCTGTATTCCAGAATAAATCCAATGCTAATAAAATTTATGAATGGAATATAGATGGAATGCTTGAATACAATATTCTTAATTTATTACAACAAATGACGATGGTTTCAAATGTTTATAAAACCCAAAACCAAAATGGATTAATCAGTGATCATGTTGTAGCCAATCTTTTAGTTGCTGGATTTACTGGTCAATTAAAAGCATGGTGGGATCATGCACTCACTAAAACCCAACAGAAAGAAATTTTAAAAGCAATAAAAAAGGATGATCAAGGAAGAATTATTTTAGATGAAACAGGGAAGATAATCCAAGATGCTGTAACAACTTTAATTTTCTCAATCTCTAAACACTTTTTAGGAGATCATTCTCATCTTAAAGATAGAAATTCAGAATTATTATTAAATTTAAAATGAAAAAAAATTGTAACACCCCAAACCCGGCCCACAAGCCTTGACCGGATCTGGTATGTCACGGAGTAAAAACTTTTTGAAAGATTCGGGTTAACATTGGAAATCTGAAACTATTACTGATATTGTAAAACAATGTTTGCTAAAACTAAGATAGTTTGGTTTGATAAACACGATGGAGTTGAAAACTTTTTCTTTTCCTTTGAAACCATTCGATCATTTAGATTTTTAGAAATGTCGGGGTTATTAATAACTTAGTAAAATTTGCTACCCGATGGTAACGTCTTTGAAAACGCGTAGGAGCACTTACTTTTGAAAACATTGCTTTTACCGATTTGCTTACAGCTTATAAGTTCGTTAGTGATATAATAGAAATAAGGTAAAAGCAACTACTTAAACATGGCCGCCTCGAGTCCTCTCCGGCTCCGTCTCCGCGATCTACTCACCTAAGAAAGATAGAAAAAGGGGGTGAGTCACCAAGACTCAGTGCATAGCTATTACACATGTCCCCACATATGGGCCTGGCCCATATCCACACAGTTCATGCACATGAATATGCAAAAGTGAAGTCCAACCCATCCTAAGTCCATCCGATACTCCTACCTTAGCAGACTCCCTGCTCAAGGCCGTGGCTAATCCACCGTGACTAGCCATCAATCACAAAGTGATCCACATATCTTACCTTGGCAGACTCACTGCTCAAGGCCATGGCTAAGCCACCGTGACCAGGCCACCGATCACAAATGATCCGCATATCTTACCTGGGCAGACGCACTGCTCAAGGCTGTGGCCAAGTCACCGATCCCATAGGGATCCCACAGGTCAATCCAGACCACGGTGATGCACATAGCTATCAACCGCCGAGATGGGCACTCAGCCAACACCTCCCTTGATGTAGCACATAGCTAACATCAAGCGCTAATGTAGCACGAGGCTAACATTAGACCACGCACATAGCGTACACTCCTCCAATAGTCACATCCCAAGTCCCATGCATATGTATATGTACATGGCAATCATTTTACTCGAAACAAATATGCATCGCATGCCATCACATTTCATATACTCATAAATAATCATTTAATACCGTAAATCACATACCTGAGTATCCAATCACCCACCACGGTTATTCACAACCTTAGCCCTTATTTCGGCTAACATGTACAACGTATACAATTACAAATAACACAAATAACAAGCAAGAGAACAGTGCGACAACTACGCACCTGATTATAGCGAGATTCTGATTTAAAGATTCTAACAAAGTCTAAAATCCCGAACTTGCCCTTATGCCTTGCTCAACTAGCCCCTAATTCATCAAGGACAGAAACGATTAACCACTTACTCACCAAAAAATGGCCTAAGCCGAACACCACAACTACTAACCTTGAGTACTTCAATTTCCGAAAGATTCATTTGATGCACCATAATACTAGCTACACACAAACAGAGTACAGCCATGGCCTTATACACATTCGGCCACCCCTGGAATCAAGGTTAAACAGTCGGTTATCATCTAAAAACTCAGAATATAGCCTATGGCCGAGAGTCACAACCACTACCTTTGATGTTCAAAAACCCGAGAGCTTCCTTTATTCTTGTCGATATGGCCCGAAATCCCGAATTAGTCACCTGATCCCTTTCGAAATCCCTAGTTTTTCCCAAGTCCCAAAAGATTTGCATGCCTTAGTAGTTACCAATATTCCTTGAATAGTCGAAACCCACAAGGCTCCTTTAGTGTTCTCAACGTTTGAAGAGATCACAAACACATAGTGATAGCACCTTCCATCAAGATTCGGCTAAGGTGTCTAATGGTAGAGTTTCAGTCAAGCTTTTGTCAAAAGAAGGGTTGGATAATCAGCTCTTACAAAGGAAGAATAAGGAGAGAAGGAGAAGCAAAATTTTTGGCACAACAACAAGGGTATACCCAACCAAAAAGCTTCCCTAGCAAGAACCATATTCGGTCATGTTCAAATGGGAGGGAAAACAAGACAAAACCATGCATGTTTGGCCATGTTTTTCCAAGCTTAAGGCTGACCAAGGAGCTCCCCAAGTCCAAAGCTTATTTCGGTCAAACAAATTTGGAAATGAAAGGATAAACAAAACAAAGTATTCGGCCATGCTTTGATAGGCAAATGGCCGGCCATGCTTCACTTCTTTTCCCATATCCATTTGAAATTTCATAACACCAAATACCAATAAAAATTATTTATTCTCTCTCTTCCATCACTCTTCTTAAACTAACAAAAAAATATATCCCATGCCTCACCATTTTCTATACACCATAAAATAATAACCCATCATTTAATAAAATAATAAAACACATAATTAAAATGCTCCATGATTCCCAACAGCAATGCTCTCCTTTTTACCACAACCAAGGCCGGCCAAGCTTTCCCCAAGCATGCTTCACGATCATGCTCTCCCTCTCTCTTTCTCTTTTGCTAGGTTCAACATTTTTTATTATTATTGTTTAATCCATACTAAAAATAATAATAATAAAACTCCCCAAACATGCTTTATTCCCATGCTCTAGCAGCTTTGAAATAACAAAAACAATAAGAATAATACCCCATATTCTTGATATACATAAAATAAAAGGAAGAAGCAACACTTTGCTTCATGCGTGCCTGTTACATGCTGCATGCAGCCACGTTCCCGTCAGCAAGAGAGAAAAAAAAGAACACGCCACGCTGCGCTCCAGGGTCTCGAACCCGAGACCTGGAGAAGACATGTCCACGCCCCAGCCATTCGGCCTCTAAGCATTTCATGCGATAATCTCACCTGAATTTCTTTTAAGCTTTACTTTCGCTGGCTCCGTAAGCTTTAATACTAAAAGCAAAATAAAGCGCCTTATGCGCGATTCCCAGGACTCGAACACGAGTCCTTCTAGCCGTGGTTCTCCAGCAAGGTCCTTGGCCACTCGGCCACTTAGAATTTCATGACAAATATCGCATTGTATTTTCTTTTAAACCATCACTCGCGGGCGTCCCTTGCTGGTCCCAAAAGAACAAAACAAAACGCAATCGCTGCCTTCAGGACTCGAACTCGAGTCCTTGCGAAGGCCTCTCTCGCTGCTAGCGTCCTTGCCACCTCGCCCAGGTGCCATTTTGTGATAAGAACCATTTCGATTTTCTTTTAAGGCCTTCTTCAAAGCAGCGCCCCTTTTCAAAATAAAAATGCTTATGCCGCACACGAGACTCGAACCACTGACCAGATTTAGCGCCGAACCTTAAGTGGCACATGGAAGCCACTTTGCTACCTGGACTTTCATGTCCAAAACTATACAAAATTTATTATTAAAGCCTCCTCAGCCAAATTTCCACTTTTAACCCTAAATTTTCAAAATTTACAAGACAGTCCCCTTATATCCTCGAGCTTTAATAACCCCTAAAACACATCAAAACAAACCTTAAGGCCTATTAACACTTAAGATATGCTTCAAACACACATCCCCTATTTTAGGATATTACAAAAATAACCGATTTTAAATGGTATAAAGATGTTTTTATGACTAGAGTTATGCAAAGATCTGATAACGAACAACCGTTTTGGAAAGAAAAAGAAATTATTTCTAGTCAATCACAAATGTATAATATACAAGATATAATATTTAATAAATATGAAAAAATAAAACCAAGACAAATTACAAATTCTGAATTATAGTTAGAAATAAAACAAATTAAATTAGAACTTTCTCAGCTTAAAATGGAACAACAAGAAATTAAAAAATAAATGCAAACCTTAAAACATGAAATCCCAGAAAAAAGTTCGCCAGAAACTGAACCTAAACCTGAAGAAAATACACAAGAGTATATGATGGTTCTAACTGAAGTATCTATTCAAAGATATTAAATAAAAATAAATATTGTCATAAATAATGAATTTCAATTAGAAATAATAGCCCTTTTTGATACGGGAGCGAGTGATAAACCGTAATAATAACATATTTTAATCCTACATTTAATATATTTTTGGATGATTTAAGCCTCGATTCATATAAAAAGGTGCTCTTAATCCTTTCTTTTCATGTCGTTTACCCAGGAAAGCACCCGAGGATGAAAAGAACATAAAACGGGCCCAAAACAGAGTAAATAGGCCATATCACGAAATCGACACGGCCTGGCCCAAAGACCACACAGCCGTGCCTTGTCAAGCATCTAGAACACGGCCTTACCCCCGAGTCACATGGCTGTGCCTCATTAAAGAAGTCCGAACACGACTTGAAGACTGGTCACACGGGCGTGTGACCTGGTCGTGTCCTTGTCGTGGCAAAGAGTAATTTCATTCGGATTTGGATATTTTGGGGCGAAGAAACACATTCTAAGAGCCTATATAAACCCCTTAAGTACCACCTTTTAGGAGGCAGTCAAGCTAGGCTAAAGAGGCAAGCCGAAAAGGTCAGAGTTGTGGGAATCGCTCGAAGTTAGTTAGTTGATCCATCCCAAGGAGCTGGAATTGTACCCAAGACGGCGGATTTCTCCTTCAATTCCTTCAGGGAGTTTTAGGGATTTCTTATGTTTTGTTTTATCTTTTCTCTTGAGATGTTTTGTTTATTTTTTATGAACTAAACCCTTCAGATACCTGAAAGGGATGAAACCTAGATGAATCTTGTTATTGATTTCTGAATTATATGATAAATACTTAGTTTGTTCTTAATTATGTGTTCTTAATCCAAATTTGATGTTCTTAGGTGGAGGAGGAATAGACCCTACCTAAGAGTAGATCTAGCGTAATTAAGCGGAGTTGATCGCACGCCTAGAGATAGGGTGACGAGATTTTGCCGGATTAGGGTGAAACCTAATATGGGAATCCATAGATTGATTTACTGCTATTCTAGGGGGTTATTATTCGAGAAAGAGATTTTCGTTAATTAACCTAGGGTTAGACGTTACTCGCCTCGAGAGAGGGTTTAATTACGTTAGGGAGTCCCACGGATCAAACTAAGTGAATAAATCGTATGGTTCAGTGTTAGATAACAAGTGAAGTCTAGGTGGATTCTTCCTGAGGGTATCGTTGTGATCAACTGAGTTTTCCTTCAAGTTATTCTCCAATTCATTCTTTTTTTCTTCGCGTCTTTAGCTTAGTAGTCGTTAATTTAGATTAAATAAACTTCACTTTATTTTAGGCTAAATAATAAAAAGAAAGTTAGTATTAGTACTTTTAGTTCCTTTGGGTTTGACAATCCAGTCTTGCCTAAACTATACTACTGTTCGATAGGTACACTTGCCTTTAATCGTTGTCAGAGTTAGTTTCCAGGTTCGATCTCATTCATTATAAATTTAAATGTAACACCCCAAACCCGGCCTAAACGTTACGACCGGATCTGGCATGTCATATGAAAGGGTTGTTTAAAAACTGCGCGTCTGTAAAAAAAGTTCATATTCTTTATATTTGTTGTGAAAAATCAAGTGTAAGTAATTTTGAATAAGAAACGGTTATTAAGGGTTTAGGAAATTCCCGTATTGAACATTTAACAATAATAGACAGTAATCAAATTAAAAGCTAAACCAAATAAAATACCAAAATTAAAGTTATAGTGGCCTTATTACATAACGGAAACCCAAATTTAAAATAAAATAAAATAAGTCCAAAGTAACCATTTAAAATGAAAGAAACGCAATCTTGAGCATGGCCACCTCGAGTCCACCCCGGCTCCATATCCGCGGTCTAGGAATTACCTGCAAAATGGTAATGAAAGGGGTGAGTCACCGAGACTCAGTGTGTAAATCCCCATCCAAATATGTTATGCTCATACACAGATTCATATGCACATATGCATGCCATGCAGCCCATCCAACCTAATTATCCATCCAAGACTCCCAAATCTACCCCTTGTGGCACCAATCCATTGGTGGTACCAAACCACTGGTGACCGAAGTCACAAATAAATATATGTGGTACCAAACCACTGGTGACCGTAGTCACAAATAATCATGTGTGGGGCCAACCCACTTTGTGGTACCAAACCACTGACGATGATCCCTTTTTGTATTATGTGGGGCCAACCCACTGTGGTACCAAACCATTGGGACTTAGTCACAAAGTAATGAGAAGTGGGGCCAACCCACTGTGGTACCAAACCATTGGGACTTAGTCACAAAGTAATGAGAAGTGGGGCCAACCCACTGTGTGGTACCAAACCACTGGTGACAGTCTGATAATCATATCTTCCCCCTCCTCTCATCATACCCATGCAATATGACGTAATAATTCGTGTATGCAGTATGTCATGTATGCTAAACATATATCAAATATAAGTAAAACATGAATTACCATCATAATCAGATAGGCATAAAACAACATAATCACGCTAATCAACCTCTAAGGGTATAACCGTAATTTTACCTACCAAGGGCAATTTCATAATTTACCCACTAAGGGCATTTTCATAATTTACCTTCTAAGGGTATTCCGGTAATTTACCCTTCTATGGGTATATCGGTAATTTTGCACCTGCAATGGCCTTTCCCAAAGGCCCAAATGTCACCCCGAGCGACTCAGTTACCATTTCCGGTCGTACCGGACTATTGGGCCTAAAACCAATTTCAGCCCATTCGAGCCCACACGCTCGTGTGGCCCACCTAACACAAATCTAGCCACGTATATAAGTTCCACCTAGTCTAGTTCACTATATACTACATCATCATACAATTTATTCAATTGGGCCCACGGGCCCATTGGGCCCACTTTAGCCCATCGAGGCCCTAAGCAGCCTCAACCCACAAGATTACTACTAATGGCCTCAACTATCGCGTCGAAGCCCCACACGTGCGCTCGCACACTCGTGTGGCTTTTATTACCATGATCGGCACTTTGGCATTAGCCGCTCTACAACTAGAGTAGAGAGAGTTACACACCTGATAGGAATCTGGTGTTAAACCGCACTGCGACCACTCTTGTGCCCAAACGCCCACCAAGGTATGTTAACTCTCCTCCTGGAATGCTCTTTATATAGCTAGCTCTTCACCTTCCTTCTTTGTATCTTTCCGATGTAGGATCCCTTCGTCAGTAGAGTTTAAATTCAACTGAAACTCTTGCCATCCCAATCCGCAAAATAAATACTCCCAGGCTCCCTTGCAACATAATCCACGCCGTTAACCACCTGGCCACAAGCTCCTCTTATGTCTTAAACCATGCGGAACTAAATATAAATCTATAGCCAAATTCTAAAGTCCATGTAAAAAGAAAACGAAAATGCAAGAGCCAAGACTTGAACCTTGGACCTCCTTCCTTCCTTGTAGCGTCACCCCCTTGTCTCTTATGTGGCATCACTTTGCCACTACACCATACACTCCACTTGTGTCATTTTCCTCCACATTTTATTCTTAAGGCCTACTTGCCAACTTCCAGGGTTTTTGCACCTAAAACCAAAATTTTCCCAAAGCCAAAGTTCGATCCCGGGACTTCATAGAAGCCCTCAAACCTTCCAAAATCACTTATCTAATAAGTCCAACTTGCACTAAAGCCGATCTCTTGTTCTCCAAAAATTTAAATGCTACTACGCTCAAGGCCCATTGGGCCGAATCCTACTAGGCCCAATTTCGGGATGTTACATTAAAACTCTGATTTCAGCGATCAACGATCGAACCTGCATTAGAGAAGGGATAATTCCAACAAAATACTATGACAAAACATCAGAATCTCTTAAAGCTGCAAATGGTAAAAAACTAAAAATTACTTACAAAATTCCCAATGCAGAAATATCCAACAAATGTATAAAATATCAAACATGTTTTTTAATGGTAAAAAGATATTACCCAAGATGTCATATTAGGAACCCTATTCATATCCCTACTCAAACCTTATAAAGTAACAAATAATTCTATATCCGCCAAAGTTTTAAACACTAAAGTAGAATTTCCTTTTGTAGAAAAACCAAAAATAAGAAATCTCAACTTATTAAAATCTTTATCCATCCATAATGGGCAAATCAATAATTTAATTAATCATAAAAATAAACAAATCTCTTTTCTAAATGAAGAAATATGTTTTAAAAAATTGACTGAAAAATTAGAAAAAAGAGAAGCATAAGAAAGGATAAATCAAATAAGAGAAAATTATAGAGGTATTATTCCATATGAAAAGCTTACATATGGTGAACTAATTAGTTTCACCCAAAAAGAAGGATTAAAATTTTGTCAAGATTTAAAATTACAAAAACAACTTAAGAAAGAAAGATATCAATGTAGAAAAAGAAAGAAAGATATCAATGTAGAAAAGAATTAGGATCATTCTGCCACCAATTTGACATTAGGTGTAACATCCCAAAAACGGGGCTATTTGGAAATAAATTATTTTTCTTATGTATGAACTGCTGTGTCATTATTTATGGAATAATAATGATCAATTTAAGGCTTTGTGTTGGCTCGATTTGGTAGGAAATTGTAGTTTTTAACTTTTAAGATAGGGAGCCTTAGCAGGAGGGTGTTATAAGAATAAATGGGGATAATTTGGACATAAAATGAGCCTAGACTAAGTGGCAAAGTAAGCCCACTTAAGAGCTACATGTGACGCCACCAAGGAGCAAGGGAGAGCTTGTGTTCGAGTCGCGGAAATCCCTCTTTTTGTTCTTTGTTTGGACGGCACAAGGGAGAGAGATTTTCTCTCCTTAATTCTTTTTATTATCTATTTAGATAATAGAGATAATAATGAGGATATTATTATTATTTATAAAGGGTTTATTAATTAGATTTTTACTTGGATAATAAGATATTGTGAGCATTTTAATTGGTTTTTAATTCCTTAATATTAAGAAGATAAATTAAGGATATTACTATTATCATTTTAATAGTGTGATAATGTAGGATAATTAGGGGGATTATTAGATTAAAAGGGTTATTGGATATTAGTTGGATTATCAAAGGATTTATGGGATTAATTCAAAATTAATTTGAATTAATTAGAAGGGGGTGGACGGCAAGTCTATAAATACATGAGTTGATCTCCTTGTTTTTCTTTTCTTCAAATTTTGCTAAGTGCCGAATTCCCTAGCCCTCTTTTGCTCTTGCGTTTTCTTCATTTTCTCAAGCCCTTTAGCCGAAAACACCTACTTTCAATCTTTTCTCTTCTTTTGAAACCTTGGCCGAACCTACCATACCTTGGTCTTCCATCTTTAAACTTTCCTTTCTCTTCTTAAAACACTAGCCAAAACACCACCTCCTCCCCATTATTTTCTTCTTGGCCGAATACTGAACAAGGAGGGGGAAGCAATCTCTAATCGAATTTGGAGGGTAAGTATGTTAGGCCGAATGTCTAGGATTCTCTTTTCTCTTCTTGTCGACTTGGAGGTTGGTAAGTGACTATTTCGGCAATGACTGTTAAGGCTACTAATCGCTTGATTAAAATATAGGGCCTTCGGATTTGGAAGCAAGCAGGTGAACCCGTTGCTTTGGAGCAATCGGTTTTGGGGTAAGGTGGTAAGATCTGTTTTCTTTATTCATGATATTCGATTAAGCCGAAGGCTACTAACTTAATGATTGTCGATTAGGGAAGCAGTAACACTTGGTGGCTAGTACTCAAGGGGGTTAGGTAAGGCTTTCGGGTTAAATATTAACCCTTTGAATATTTTGGATTTGGCCGAATAGGCCATAAGACTAACCCATGTTTTTGGCCGAATATAGGACAGATAGATCTGTGGTGACCAACGTTTCTTCTTGGGATTTAAGACTATCGTAGTAACAGGTGTGTACATACACACCATTTAACTTATTAAATTATGCTAAGTAATGTGATTGCTAATTTGATGTATGTAGCAATGGCTTGAATACCATAACGGTATACGGGGTAACCAGGTAAGTACCTGTGCATATGATTGCTATTTTATGCTTTTGGGAAGCATGCTGTGATAATACATATGATAAATCTATATGTGACTGTTGACTATGTGGGTTGATGAGTGGAGGGGGCAGTGATAATGTGCCGACGGGCACCAGTGTTTTGGTAACACACTGTGACTACGGTCACCAGAGGTTTGGTACCTCCAGAGGTTTGGTACCTCAATAGCGACTTATCCCTGTGGTTAACACCACCGTGGGTTGGCCCCACTTGAGATACGGGATCGTCTGCCAGTGATTTGGTATCACACGATGGGTTGGCCCCATCACCCGATTTGTGTCTACGGACACCAGTGCTTTGGTAGCACAACGTGACTATATGTCACCAGTGGTTTGGCACCACCAGTGGTTTGGTACCACAACGGGGTAGACAGTGGCGTATGGCTGGCTAGGTTGGGACACATGATGATTTGCATAATTAATTTGTTATTTGATGTGTATGAAAATGCTTTAAAATGGGGGAAGGGTTACATACTGAGTCTTGGTGACTCACCTTCTCCTTTATATTTTTCAGGTGACACTTAGATCGCGGATGTGGAGCCGGGTTGACTCGAGGTGGCCATGCAGTGGAATTAAATTTAAATGACTTTAATTTCTATTTAATTATTTACTTTGGGTTTATTTAATTTGGTTGTAATAAGGCCTCCTGATACTTTATTTTTTTTTTTTATTTTCGTATGTTGGATATTATCTTAAACTCGGATATAATTATTGTTGAACTTAGATTACACATTTTCCAATTAAACACGAAAATATTTTAAAATGCCAACGGGCACAGTTGAAATTTGTTTCATAACTTGACTTAAATATTTTTTTTTAAAATAAACACTAAGTATGATTTAATCAAGATAATCCAATCCGAAAAGTTTTTTTTCAACAAAGCTTAATGGGTTTAGAAACGGTTTCGAAAAGATTTTTCCCCGTAACGATCCAGATTCGACCATAGTGTTTGGGCCGGGTTTGGGTTGTTACAAAGTTGGTATCAGAGCCCAGTTCAAAGCTCGGCTGTGGGGGCCCAAGGCCCAAAAATGTTTTGGTAGGCCTTTTTGAATTGTTTTTGGGTTGTAAGCAGCATGGCCCGAGTCTCCGGCACCGATCCGCCCAGGTAAGTACTTCTGAACCTCTTGGTGAATTATATTCTGTAGAAGGGTAGGAAGTATGGAACGTAGATAGACTTATAGGACTTGAACCCTAGGATTAGATTACTCAAACACATGAACCCAACATAAGACATTAAAGAACTAAACCAATCTATGACTTAGCCAGTGAGCTAGGGTGTGGTAACCCCTGTACGCATGTCGAGGATTGGATCCGGAAGAGCCTGGTAATTAAGCAGTCCGTGTGACTCACCTCCTCTTCGCAGGTATCCTACCTGGTGCGTAGCTTCGGTTCACCCTAACTCAGAGGGCTCAGTGGTGTGGCAACCTCTGTGCGCATGTCTAGAAAGGTTCAGTGGGAGCTTGGTATTTAAGCGGTCCGCGTGACCCACCTCCTCTTCACTCGAATCCTGCCTGGTGCGTAGCTTTGGTTCACCCTGACCATAAGGGCTCGGTCATAGGCTAAACACTATGATTAAAACCCGAAAAGGGAATTAGCCATGTTTTGAAAGGAACGAAACAACAACCCTAATGTTTTCAAAACTTTTGCAATAACTCTTTCAAATCGGAGAACATCATTTTTACAACTTTTTCCTCGAAAAATTTGATTTGTGGAAAATTACAAAAATACCCTTAGGGGTAAAATTACTAAAATGCCCTCAGTTCATAAAATATCAACTCAATGGTTTTGCCCAAAATTTTACCTATTTTGCAAATATTCAAAAACTCAGTTTTGAAAATCATCAATAAAATATTTTGATTTTGGAAAATTACGAAAACGCCCTCAATTTGTGGAAATTACCGAAATGACCCTGATCTTTGGAAAACTTTACCAACGTCACTATTTGAAAAGGAAAACTTTCAAAAAGGACCCTCAAAGTTTTACAACTGACGAAAATATCCCTGATTTATCAAAATGACAAAATTGCCCCTGATTGATAAAATTACCAAAATACCCCTGGTTTCAAAACGATTACAATTTTACAAATTTTCATAGATATCCTCCAGTTTTGGGAATTTCAAAATGACCTACTTTACTAAAGTTTTAAAATTCCTTTATTACGAAAATACCCTGTAGGAAAATGACGAAAATACCCCTGGGATAGAAATGGGCAGAAATGTCCGAAGAGCGAATAGGTATGGAAAGTATTAAGGAATGGATGCAAGAACTTCTTTGTGTGAACTAGGTTAGGAAACTGGAAACTTGTTTGCTCGAAAGAATCTCTGATTAAACTCTATCCATAAAATTTCTTCGCGGATAAGAAAGTGGAACAAATGCTAACGCATAAAATTTTTCTTAATCAGATTAAAAGCGCAGTAGATAGAATGAGTTCTAGAGGACGTGGACGCCGTGGACGCGGTAGGGGTAGGATGACGGTGTCTGAACCCGTCAGGTCAGGTCAAGGTTCAGAAAACGAGGTACCACCGCCACTACCACCTCCTACTTTCAGGGCTGAGGAGCAGGACCAGACCGGTGGTGAGGCTGTGTCGCAAGCTGTTTTGCGAGTGTTGGAGATGGTGGCCGGGGCTGGTGGGAATTTGAGAGCTCGGAAGTCTGTTCCCGAGCGAATTCGGTCTAACGGGGCCGAGGTATTCCGGGGTGTCTCAGGAGTGGCACCCAGTGCCGCAGAGTATTGGCTGGAATCTACGGAAAGGGTCATGGATGATCTCGACCTGACTGAGGAGGAGAAGCTGAAAGGGGCGGTGTCGCTTCTAAAGGATGAAGCGTACCAGTGGTGGCTGACTGTCCGGGATTGAGCCGCGGCAGATGATCTCACGTGGGACTACTTTAAAACGGCCTTTCAGAAGAAGTATGTGGGCACTAGTTACACTGATGCTCAAAGGAAAGCCTTCCTAGGTCTAGTGCAAGGAACTAAGTCGGTGGCCGAGTATGAGGCGGAGTTTCTAAGGCTAAGTAGGTATGCCAGAGGAATTGTAGCCACCGAACATGAGCGCTGCGTCCGCTTTGAGGACGGGCTCAGAGATGATCTGAGATTACTAATTGCCCCTCAGCAGGTGCGTGAGTTCTCATCTCTGGTAGAAAAGGCTAAGGTAGCCGAAGGGATCAAGGAGGCTGTGAGGCAAAGTTATAGTAGGAATAATCAGAAGAGAGGATTTGGGCCAGCTGGGTCAGGTGGTAATGTCCAGAAAAAGGCTAGGCCAAGTGGGCCAAATCAGGCAGCAAGGCCCATGACTACTAATCAGAGGCCGACTCAGTGTAACCGCTGTGGAAAGACCCATTGGGGAAGTTGTTCGACCGGCGATAGAGGATGTTTTGAGTGTGGGTCGTTAGAGCATCGTGTTAGAGATTGTCCCCGGAAACTAGCCAAAAATCAGCCAGAGGGGCAGAGTCGTACTCAGGATAGAAATGTGGGACCACAGAGGGGTCGCGGTAATGGCAGAGGAAACAACGGTCCTAACCGAGGTCGTGGAGCGCAGGGCAGAGGTTCGGGTAACACAGAGGCTAGGCAGCCTGGCTTAGTCTATGCAGCTAGGCGTCGCGAGGAGGGTGACGCACCGGATGTCATAACCGGTATGTTTTTAATCTCTGGTTTTCCTTATGTTGCATTAATTGATGTGGGTTCGACGCACTCGTACATTGCTAGTAGTGTGGTAGGAACTATGGACCTAGACTCTGAGATTACTTCTAGAAAGATGACGGTATTAAGCCCTCTAGGACACTCTGTAGTCGTAGACAAACTTTATAGAGACGTACCCCTAGAACTCCAAGGGGTAGTTTTCGTTGCTGATCTGATGGAACTACCATTTGGGGAGTTCGATTTGATCCTTGGAATGGACTGGTTGGTTAAGTATCGGGCAAATTTGGATTGCGCGGCTAAGCGCATGGTTCTTAAGACGGCTGAAGGTGGTGAAGTGGTTATGATAGGTGATAGAAGGAATTACCTATCCAATGTGGTGTCTGCCTTGAAGGCGGAAAAGATGGTCAAGAAGGGTTGTAAGGCGTATTTGGTTCGAATCTGTGCTTTGGAAGCTAAGGAGTCAGTAGTTGGAAGGGTCCGAACGGTTGGGGAATTTGCTGATGTGTTCCCAGAAGAGCTTCCGGGTCTGCCTCCAGATCGGGAAGTCGAATTCGGTATAGACTTGCTACCCGGAACAGCACCCGTGTCTATAGCACCATATCGAATGGCACCTAAGGAATTGGTGGAGCTAAAGGCTCAAATTCAGGAGCTCTTGGATAGAGGATTTATCCGACCTAGCATATCTCCATGGGGAGCACCCGTGTTATTTGTCAAGAAGAAGGACGGATCTATGCGGATGTGCATCGACTACCGTCAGTTGAACAAGTTAACAATCAAGAACAAGTACCCGTTGCCTCGGATCGACGACTTATTTGACCAATTGAAGGGAGCGTCGGTATTTTCAAAGATTGACCTTAGGTCGGGTTATCATCAATTAAGGGTGAAGGAAGTGGATGTTCACAAGACGGCATTCCGAACTCGGTATGGGCACTACGAGTTCCTCGTAATGCCATTTGTGTTGACCAATGCACCGGCGGCGTTCATGGATTTAATGAATAGAGTATTTCAGCAGTACTTGGTGTCGTGGTATTTATAGACGACATCTTGGTTTACTCAAGGACGGAGGAGGAGCAAGATAAGCACTTACGTATAGTTCTACGAGTATTGAGGGAGAAGCAGTTATATGCCAAATTCAGTAAGTGCGAATTTTGGCTAAGGGAAGTGGCTTTCTTAGGGCACGTAGTGTCGGCGGAAGGAATTAGAGTAGACCCTCGCAAGATAGAAGCAGTATTGGATTGGAAACCACCTAGGTCGGTGGCTGAAATACGAAGTTTTCTGGGTTTAGCGGGGTACTATCGGAGATTCGTAGAAGGATTTTCTTTAATCGCAGCACCATTGACGAAGCTGCTAAGAAAAGATGTTTCATTTGTATGGACGGAGAAGCAGCAAGAAAGCTTTGATAAGCTAAGGAAAATTTTGACGGAAGCTCCAGTTTTGGTACAGCCTGAAGCGGGAAGGTTGTTTACTGTCTATTGCGATGCATCCCATACTGGTCTGGGATGTGTGTTAATGCAAGAAGGAAAGGTTGTAGCCTATGCGTCCCGTCAGTTAAGACCACACGAATTGAACTACCCAACTCACGACTTGGAGTTAGCCGCAGTCGTTTTCGCACTGAAGATATGGAGACACTACCTTTATGGGGAGAAGTCGATAGTCTACACGGATCATAAGAGTTTGAGGTATCTTTTGACTCAGAAGGATCTGAATCTGAGACAACGTCGGTGGATTGAACTATTAAAGGATTACGATTGTTCAATCGAATACCATCCAGGCAAGGCTAACGTAGTAGCTGACGCGTTGAGCCGGAAGGTTGTGACGGACTTAAGAGCGATGTTTGCTCGGTTGAGTCTATATGACGATGGGAGTCTCTTGGCAGAACTTCAAGTTAAGCCGACATGGATCGAGGAGATTAAGGACAAGCAGTTAGTGGACGAAGGGTTAAATGCTAAGAGAATGCAAGTTCAGGATGGTGGTTTGGAAGGGTACAGTCTATCTAGTGATGGAGTGCTATGTTTTCAAGGGCGAGCATGTATGCCAAAAGATGTGGAGTTGAGGCGGAAAATTCTCCAAGATGCTCATAGCAGCCCATATGCTATGCATCCGGGAGGAAACAAGATGTATGGGGATTTGCGGAAGCAGTTTTGGTGGCCTGGGTTGAAGCGTGAAGTAACGGAATTTGTAGGAAGATGCTTGACATGTCAACAGGTTAAGGCTGAACATCAGTTGCCATCAGGGCTACTTCAACCGGTAAAGATCCCTCAATGGAAGTGGGAACGGATCACTATGGATTTCGTTAGTGGGCTACCCCTTACGCCCAGCAAGAAGGACGCAGTTTGGGTGATTGTGGACCGGTTAACCAAGTCAGCTCACTTCGTACCTGTAAGAATGGATTATTCACTCCAGAAGCTAGCAAGGTTATATGTGGCTGAGATAGTCAGATTGCATGGTGTGCCAGTATCGATTATCTCGGATAGGGATCCGAGGTTCACGTCGAGGTTTTGGAAAGCATTGCATCAAGCTTTGGGTACACGGTTGGATTTCAGTACAGCCTTTCATCCACAGTCCGATGGACAATCAGAGAGAGTGATACAGATTTTGGAGGATATGCTGAGGGGTTGTGTCTTGGAGTTCCGAGGTAGTTGGGAAGAATTTCTACCATTAGCGGAATTTGCCTACAACAATAGCTATCAAGCGAGTATCCAGATGGCACCATACGAAGCATTGTATGGACGGAAATGCCGTACTCCTACATGTTGGACGGAGTTAGGTGAAAGACAAGTCTTGGGTCCAGATTTGGTTGCAGAAACTGAGGACAAAGTTAGGGCGATTCGGGATCGTCTTAAAGAAGCATCGGATAGACAGAAGTCTTATGCTGACTTGAAGCGCAAGGAAATGGAGTATGAGGTAGGTGACAAGGTTTTTCTTAAGGTGTCGCCTTGGAAAAAGGTGTTGAGATTTGGGCGAAAAGGGAAGCTGAGCCCAAGGTTCATTGGCCCATATACAGTTGTAAAGCGAGTGGGACCGGTAGCTTATCAGCTAGAGTTGCCGGTAGAACTGAGTCAGATACATGACGTCTTTCACGTATCAATGCTGAGACGGTATCGGTCAGACCCATCGCACGTTGTGCCAGTGGCAGAAATCGAGGTGAATGCGGATTTGTCCTTTGAAGAAGAACCAGTTCAGATCTTAGATCGGGATGTGAAGGTTTTACGTAGGAAGTCAGTGCCCTTAGTGAAAGTGCTGTGGCGGAACCATGGGGTGGAAGAAGCTACGTGGGAACCTGAGAGTGTGATACGGCAGCAATACCCTCACCTGTTTTGATCAAGGAATTTCGGGACGAAATTTATTTTAAGGGGGGTAGAATTGTAACATCCCAAAAACGGGGCTATTTGGAAATAAATTATTTTTCTTATGTATGAACTGCTGTGTCATTATTTATGGAATAATAATGATCAATTTAAGGCTTTGTGTTGGCTCGATTTGGTAGGAAATTGTAGTTTTTAACTTTTAAGATAGGGAGCCTTAGCAGGAGGGTGTTATAAGAATAAATGGGGATAATTTGGACATAAAATGAGCCTAGACTAAGTGGCAAAGTAAGCCCACTTAAGAGCTACATGTGACGCCACCAAGGAGCAAGGGAGAGCTTGTGTTCGAGTCGCGGAAATCCCTCTTTTTGTTCTTTGTTTGGACGGCACAAGGGAGAGAGATTTTCTCTCCTTAATTCTTTTTATTATCTATTTAGATAATAGAGATAATAATGAGGATATTATTATTATTTATAAAGGGTTTATTAATTAGATTTTTACTTGGATAATAAGATATTGTGAGCATTTTAATTGGTTTTTAATTCCTTAATATTAAGAAGATAAATTAAGGATATTACTATTATCATTTTAATAGTGTGATAATGTAGGATAATTAGGGGGATTATTAGATTAAAAGGGTTATTGGATATTAGTTGGATTATCAAAGGATTTATGGGATTAATTCAAAATTAATTTGAATTAATTAGAAGGGGGTGGACGGCAAGTCTATAAATACATGAGTTGATCTCCTTGTTTTTCTTTTCTTCAAATTTTGCTAAGTGCCGAATTCCCTAGCCCTCTTTTGCTCTTGCGTTTTCTTCATTTTCTCAAGCCCTTTAGCCGAAAACACCTACTTTCAATCTTTTCTCTTCTTTTGAAACCTTGGCCGAACCTACCATACCTTGGTCTTCCATCTTTAAACTTTCCTTTCTCTTCTTAAAACACTAGCCAAAACACCACCTTCTCCCCATTATTTTCTTCTTGGCCGAATACTGAACAAGGAGGGGGAAGCAATCTCTAATCGAATTTGGAGGGTAAGTATGTTAGGCCGAATGTCTAGGATTCTCTTTTCTCTTCTTGTCGACTTGGAGGTTCGTAAGTGACTATTTCGGCAATGACTGTTAAGGCTACTAATCGCTTGATTAAAATATAGGGCCTTCGGATTTGGAAGCAAGCAGGTGAACCCGTTGCTTTGGAGCAATCGGTTTTGGGGTAAGGTGGTAAGATCTGTTTTCTTTATTCATGATATTCGATTAAGCCGAAGGCTACTAACTTAATGATTGTCGATTAGGGAAGCAGTAACACTTGGTGGCTAGTACTCAAGGGGGTTAGGTAAGGCTTTCGGGTTAAATATTAACCCTTTGAATATTTTGGATTTGGCCGAATAGGCCATAAGACTAACCCATGTTTTTGGCCGAATATAGGACAGATAGATCTGTGGTGACCAACGTTTCTTCTTGGGATTTAAGACTATCGTAGTAACAGGTGTGTACATACACACCATTTAACTTATTAAATTATGCTAAGTAATGTGATTGCTAATTTGATGTATGTAGCAATGGCTTGAATACCATAACGGTATACGGGGTAACCAGGTAAGTACCTGTGCATATGATTGCTATTTTATGCTTTTGGGAAGCATGCTGTGATAATACATATGATAAATCTATATGTGACTGTTGACTATGTGGGTTGATGAGTGGAGGGGGCAGTGATAATGTGCCGACGGGCACCAGTGTTTTGGTAACACACTGTGACTACGGTCACCAGAGGTTTGGTACCTCCAGAGGTTTGGTACCTCAATAGCGACTTATCCCTGTGGTTAACACCACCGTGGGTTGGCCCCACTTGAGATACGGGATCGTCTGCCAGTGATTTGGTATCACACGATGGGTTGGCCCCATCACCCGATTTGTGTCTACGGACACCAGTGCTTTGGTAGCACAACGTGACTATATGTCACCAGTGGTTTGGCACCACCAGTGGTTTGGTACCACAACGGGGTAGACAGTGGCGTATGGCTGGCTAGGTTGGGACACATGATGATTTGCATAATTAATTTGTTATTTGATGTGTATGAAAATGCTTTAAAATGGGGGAAGGGTTACATACTGAGTCTTGGTGACTCACCTTCTCCTTTATATTTTTCAGGTGGCACTTAGATCGCGGATGTGGAGCCGGGTTGACTCGAGGTGGCCATGCAGTGGAATTAAATTTAAATGACTTTAATTTCTATTTAATTATTTACTTTGGGTTTATTTAATTTGGTTGTAATAAGGCCTCCTGATACTTTATTTATTTTTTTTTTATTTTCGTATGTTGGATATTATCTTAAACTCGGATATAATTATTGTTGAACTTAGATTACACATTTTCCAATTAAACACGAAAATATTTTAAAATGCCAACGGGCACAGTTGAAATTTGTTTCATAACTTGACTTAAATATTTTTTTTTAAACTAAACACTAAGTATGATTTAATCAAGATAATCCAATCCGAAAAGTTTTTTTTCAACAAAGCTTAATGGGTTTAGAAACGGTTTCGAAAAGATTTTTCTCCGTAACGATCCAGATTCGACCATAGTGTTTGGGCCGGGTTTGGGTTGTTACATTAGGAATGAACCTTCTTCTTCAAAAACATACTGCCCTGTAAAACCAAAAATAGGAAAAAGAATATTTCAGAATATTGTAAAAAACCCAAATATAGAAAATACAGAAAAGAAAAGAAACAACAAAAAATAGAAAACAAAATTGATAAAATAATAAAATGTTATAGATGTGGAAAACTATGACACATCTCAAAATATTGTAAAATTAAAAGAAAAATTAATAATTTAAATCTAGATGAAGAAATAGAACAAAAATTAAATGAGATTATCTTAGAAACAACTTCTTTTGAAAATGATACATTTACCGAAACAGATGAATTACAAATAGACAAATTACATACAACATCTCAATCTTCTGATGATGAAAATGAACCCTCAATTAATATGTTAACCAAAGACCAAAAATTTATGATTGAAGTTATTGTTAAAATTCAAGACCCAGAACTTAAAAGAGAATATTTCCTGTTCACTGGTCTTTTCTTGCAGGGAATACTTACTATTTACTTCAAAGAATATTTCCTGTTCACTTGTCTTTTCTTACATCATTTTTTCTTGGTCCTGGTGATGGTTACTGAAGTGGTATTGTCTGCAAGATCCACCGTTTTGATTGAAGACACTGAAGATTTCTCATCTTCGGATTCGAAATCCATTGAGCTGAGCATTTCAGCCATGAGTTTTTTGTATTCCTTCTTGGTCTTGGCTTGAGCTAACATCGCACTAGCTGTCGATTTTGCTTGAAGGAATTTTGTTGTGGTTTGATCCGGGGCTGCGAACTTACATAATCTCGGATTCTTGTTGTAAAAATTATTCAACTATTTTGAATCATATTTTTCATCATTAAACTTGTCCCACCATTTAGTTCTGTAGTTTCGAACTAGTAATGGAATTCCAGTACATTGATCTTGCTCATAGGAATAATTCCAAGAAATAATCCAAGAAATGCACAGTTTTGAGAAAAATAAAGATTGTTCTGTAAATGTGTTTTTGGTCTTGTTCAGGCTGAAATTTGTCAAAGAATTTGGGCCATAAATTTTGAATTTTTCTGGTAGGATCTCAAAGGATGATAGTCTATACCAATTCCACCATTCTTAGAACCAGTTTGGGAATTTGAGTTGGGTACCGTATTTGAAATATATGAGCCAAGAATGTCTCATTCATTAAGAAGGCATTGTACCATGCCATTTGGTAATCTTAATATGTAAAATATGGGTGGTGGTCAATTTTGGTGATAAATTTGGCTGGAAATCTCTTTGGAAAATTTGGGTTTTCACTCCAATCCCTTGGTCGAAGAATTTTTAATATTTGGGCGTTGAATGGGTAATAAAATTTGTATCTTTTGGGTCTGTGTAGTGTTTGAACAGTACTAGTCCAGTTTGAACCAATATGTTTTCATAATACTGTTGGGGTTTTTGAGAATCCAATGGTTTGAAATGCCATCCATTGAAAAATTATTTTGCAAGTATATGTGGAGGTTTTTCTGAAAATTCTTCCCTCATAAGAAGAATTTTTTCAGAACATTTGTTTGGAAAATATTGTGAGAATTTTTGTGTAGCAGTCTGTGAAGACACTGTTATTTCTTTTGGAAAAACATCTTGGAGAGATGTCTCTTTTAAAACATTTTTGAGAGATTTTGGTTTGTGTAAAACAATCTCTTTATTTTTTGAAATCTTTGCTGCTCCACCAACAATTTGTTTGAGAGGAGTTTCTTCTTTCATTTGAGAAAAGGCCAATGCCACTTCTGGGGATTGAAAAAGGGACTCAATCCATTTTTTGATTTGAGAACCAATTTCATTTGGATCTTGTGCATCTTGAACGATTGTATTTTTGGAGGATTTTGATGATGATGATGATCTCTCATTTTCTTCTTCATGGAAAATTTCATACCATGACTTAATTGGTTTTGAGGAAATTTGAGTTTTGGATGACTCTCATATTTTCCCTTTTCCTTTGTCACGGAGTTTGGGTGGCATTTTTGAAGAAACTCTCTAGTGAGAAAATCAAGCAAAGAATTAGTTTCTTCTTTGATGCATTCAATATCAAAATCAAATATGCTCAAAATTTCCTGCCATCTTGCAAAAATCTGTTTTGAGGCAATATTTTGAACATCTTTTTGTAAAACTTCTTTTGATGATTTGCAATCGATTCGTAAAAGAAATTTTTGATTTAGTAAATCACTTTGGAATTTTGTAATGCATAAAACAATTGATAAAATTTCTTTTTTAATAGTACTATAATTTTGCTGAGTTGGATTCCAGTGCCTGGAAGTAAACTGGACTATTTGCTCTTTTCCCCTTTAACTTGTTTTAAGATCCCACCGTATCCTATTTCAGAAGCATCTGTTTCTACAATCTTGAGGGCATCTGGATCGGCTAAATATAAAAAAGGAAGCTTAGTGATTTGTTTTTTAATTTGGGTGATAATATTGGTGTGGTCATTTGTCCAAGGTTGTGGATTTTTTTTTAGCCTATTGATCATTATGTCAGAGTCTTAAAAATTTATGAAAAGAATGATCGAGCCTAGAAACTAACTATGACAACGATTGAGGCAAGCTCACCTATCAAACAGTAGTATAGTTTAGTGGCAAGACCGGATTGTCGAACCCAAAGGAACTAAAAGGACTAATACTAACTTTCTTTTTATTATTTAGCCTAAGAATTAAAGGAATTATTAATTAATCTAAAATTAACTAACTATTAAGCTAAAGATGCAAAGACAAAGAGAATGAATTTGGGGAAAATATTTGTAGGAAAAACCAATTGATTAAGACAATACCCAAGGAAGAATCCACCTAGACTTCTCTTGTTATCTAACTCTGAACCGGACGATTTATTCACTTGACTTGATCCGTAGGATTCCCTAATGTATATTAATACCTCTCTCGAGGCTACTAACGTCTAACCCTAGGTTGATTAATTGAAATCTCTTTCTAATTAAAACCCCTAGGATTGCATTAACTCTATTTATGGACTCCCATATTAGGTTTGACCCTAATCCGGCAGATTTTCGTCATCCTATGTCTAGGGTTGCGATCAACTCTGCTTAATTATGCTAGATCTACTCTTAAACAGGGACTTTTGCTCCATTGCCTAAGCACATCAATACTTGAATCAATATCCTGAAATATCAAATCAAGAATTAAGAACACATAATTAAGAACAAATCAAGTATTTATCATATAGTTCAGAAAACAATAACAAGATCCGTCTTAGGCTTCATCCCCCTCAGGTATTTGAGGGTTTAGTTCATAATAATAAAAGAATACATCTCAGAAGAAAAATATAAAATAAAACATAAGAAAAACCCTAAAACCCCTTGAAGGAAACTGAAGGGAAGATCTTCTGTCTTGAGTATAATTTCGGCTTCTTGAGATGAATCAACTGGCTTTCTTCAGGTAAATTCCACAATTCTGCACTCTCTAGCTCGGCTCTTCGGCCTAACTGGACGCCTAACTGGACCCGCCTCAAATGTTGGCCTCTAGGGTGTTTATATAGGCTTTTGGAATGGCTTTCTTTGCCTCTAAGTACCCTAATCCAAATGAAACTCTTCTTTGTCACGACAGGGACACACCCATGACACACGCCTGTGTGAATCGTGTCCTGGCAGTGTTTGGGTTTGTTAATGAGGCACGGTCGTGTGGTCTTGGGCCCAGGCCATGTTGATTTTATGCTTTGGCCCATTTACTCCGTTTTAGGCCCGTTTCTCATTCTTTTCATCCTCTGATGCTTTCCTAAGTATAAAACATGAAAATAAAGGATTAAGAGCACCAAATTCCATAATTCAAGGCTTAAATCATCCAAAAGTATGCTAAATGTGGGATTAAAATATGTTTATATTACGGGTTATCACCTATCATATAACAGTTTACATAATTTACTAAGACTTGGATAAAAGTCTATGACATAATTGAGGCTTCCTAAGAATCTTTGTAATTGGACTTTATCAAGGATTTGGTCTGGGAATTTGCTAACAAACTCTATGGACCTTTCTATTGGGATAATGGTTCCTTGGGTAATGTAATGACCTAAAAACCTTACTTTGGTTTGGAACAAACTTATCTTGGATTTAGAAACTACTAAACTATTATTTTTTATGACTTTTATAAAGATGGATAAATGCTTGAAGTGTTTTTCTAAACTTTCTAAAAACACTAATACATCATCGATGTATACTATTCTGAATTGAGAATATTGGTAAAAAAGTCATTCATTATTCTTTGGAATTCGGATGGAGCATTTTTTAATCCAAAAGGCATTACATTCCATTCATATTGTCCAAATGGTACAGTAAATGTCGTTTTATTTCTTTCTTCTTCTTTTATTTGGATTTGCCAAAATTCAGATTTCATGTCAAATTTTGAGAAAATATTTGCATTACAAAGTTTCTGTAGCAAATCTTTCTTACTTGGTATTGGGTATCTAATCCATTTTAAGGCTTGATTGAGAGGTTTGTAATCAATTACTAATCTTGGCGTTCCTCTTTCGAGTTCTGCATTTTTTTATTACATAAAATGCTAAACAACTCAAAGTAGAACTACTTTTCCTAATTAAATTTTTATTAAGAATGTTTTGTATTTCTTTTTTATCATTATAATTTATAAAGTGATGTTCTCTTTTTTGCTTATTTTTGTTGGAATAGAAGTGCTTTCTACACCATTCTTTGCTTATCTTAAAAGTTTTTTCTGAAACAAATATTTTTGAATTTTCTCCTTGACTTGTATTATTAGTCATTGATGAATATGTTGGTGACATATTAGGTGAATTTTGGGGACTCTCTTCCTGTCTGGCATAGATAGGTTGAGCTATCTTTGAGGAATTATCTATTCCTTGTAAATTGGTTCTAAATGTTGTTGGAATAGAAGAGACAGAGGCTTTAGCTGTCCTAATCTGCCATTTGTGGTTCTGGATTTGACTCTCCTTCTAAATTTAACCTCCTAAAAGCATTGCTGGTACTTCCTATTTCGAAGGAATGTCTTGGAGGCATTCTTCGTGGCCTGTTGAATATTAATTCAACTGTGCCATCTTGGTGTTGAGAGATTTCACTTAATAAAGTGTTTCTTATAGGAGTTGGTGCCACAGGGTCTATAGCACCCTCAAGTTTCCACCTATCAGGAAGGTTTATTTCATGCCATTGTATTGTTCTTGGGATTGTGGTATGAGATCTTAAAGTATCTGTTTTGTAACACCCCAAACCCGGCCTAGAAGTTAGGCCCGAATCTGGCGTGTCACAAAAAAACTCGTTCGAAAATTACAGCCTCTTTGTTAAGACCAAACACTTACACAATTGTGTGAAACACCCCAAACCCGGCCCACGAGCTTTGACCAGATTTGGTATGTTCCTCAAGAAAACCGGTCCAAATTCTTTTGCTTCTTAGGAAAAACTGGTGCGATTTTTATAAAATATTGTTTTGGGTTGGGCTTGAGTTGAAAACGAATTCGATCTTATATTGAAAACCCTTTTTAATTTTAAGTGATAAAACATATAAAGTATATTCAAAAATAAATTACTTAATCTTTAACTTAATAAAAATTTGTAAACATAATTAAACAATAAGGCAGAAATAAAATAGTTCACTATGGCCTTATTACATCAAATATAACCCAAATTTAAAACCAAAGTACTTAAAGAAAATAAAAGTCCAAATCTTAGATTTCCTGCTGTGCATGGCCATCCCTAAGCTCCTGCCGACCGGTCCATTACTGTTCATCACCTGAAAAATATTCCCCAACGGGGTGAGTCAAACAGACTCAATGTGTAACCAACACTAAAATTTAATAGATTTAGGCACACCATACATATCATGTTCACATAATAATTCAAGATAATGATGCAAACCCGAACCCATACCTAGATGCCATCCGCTACACATCCCCGAACCAACCTGCACACCGTGGGGACTACTAAGTCAACCCTCCATCCGTTACACTCCATCGAAGGCAGTCGCTGCAGTCGACGTGCTCATCGCCCATATAAAATTCGTGGCATAGCCACCAGATTCAGATAATTGTGTCATGAGACACCACATTGAGATAGTGTAACCGAAGTTACCACATTCAGATAATGTGACCGAAGCCACCACATTCAGATAGTGAGACCGAAGTCACCACATTCACTTCCCCTTTCTCATATAACCCGAATGCCCCATATTATTCATAACATGCATATCATACTTAAATTCACATTCATGTCACTTTTCACATGTTAAAATATAACATATTTCGTAATCCTAGTAGGAGTAGGAAACGTACCTGAGTACTTTGTACCACATTAGGGTACCTTAGCCATATTCACATTCTTATACATACTTATATTAAATATTGCCATATAACGTATTAAAGATAGTGTGGGGTACACACCTGATTCGCTTAGGGTTTCCAATCCAAATCCCGAAAAGCTTGATCTAATGCCTTAGATCTTAGATCTCTACATTTAATCAATCATTTAATACTTAGTAAAGAGCCATTCGGCCATAAATCCAAATCCTACTAGGATTAGTACACTAAAACTTACCTTGGTGTCGAATTGACTATAGTCAAATCCCGAAACTTCGCAGAGTTGTCCCCTTGCAATCGGCTAGGCATTAAAATCACTTAACTAATTAGTTTCGGCTTTTAAACGAAATAAGAAATAGATCTTCATACCAAAATAAGCCTTGGCCGAATGCTATAGACACTTGCCTTGTGGATTTTAAATCCCGAAACTCACCGAATAACTAGGGAACACGCGGCCTATGGTGTACCTTCGGGAAAAGAACTTCTCCTTCCTTGTAGTTGACACTTAGTAAATCCCAAAAGATCTCCTCAAGGTTTCGGCAACAAGAATATTGATGGGATTAGTCCTAGATTTTCGACAAATCTAAAAGAAAAGAATAGAAATCAAACTTGTTCTTACCTTTGAAGAAATCGACAGCACCTAAGCTTGAAGCCACTTGAGATATTCGGCTATGGCCTTAAAAGGCTTACTTCCGGCTTTTGGAGGGATTAGAAAGAAAAGAGAAGGAAGAATAAAGATGGAGGATTCGGCTAGAACACAAGGTATTTCGGCTTTGGCTAACAAAGAGAAGAAGAATAAAAACTGTAGGAAATTCGGCAGAGAGAGGAGAATTTGCTTAAGAAATTCGGCAAAGGAAAAGTGAATGAATGAATGGCCTCTCTTTTCCTTTTATAGCCGAATTTACTAGCTAGAGTCCCTTACTTGGCCACCACTCTTCTATTTTGATAGCTTTATCCCTTGAATTATCACTTAATTAAAAGAATTTAATCCAACAATTATCTCTTGAAAATAATGATAAATAAATCCTTTATTTATCCTTTATTTATCCACTAATTATAAAAGAATAAAAGCTCCTAGAATTTAGCCATGTGCCGTCCAACTCCCTTGCTCCTTGCAGCAAAATAAAACTCTTTTATTTGCTCCCCAAGTGACTCGAACTCAGGCCCACTTGCATAGCTTGTGGCGTCACCTACCTGGGCCTTAAGTGATATCTTCAGGCCACTTTTCCAAGCCTGTTTGTGTGTCAAATTCCTCCTATTAATTTCTTAAGGCCACCCTGCCTTAGTTTCCTCTTTTTAACCTTTAAAACTTGACATTTCTTTACATTTCCAAGTTTCCAAAAATTTTCGTTTCCCTCTTTAAACTTGACATTTCCTTATATTTCCAAGTTTCCAGAAATGTTCACTTTCCTCTTTTGAATCATTTCTAAATCATTTCCTTACATTTCCTAGTTTCCAAAAATGTTCACTTTGAACTTAACATTTCCATACATTTCCAGGTTTCCAAAAATGTTCAAAATACATTCATAACACACAAGACATGCCATTTCGTATACTTAAACCAAAAATGCATAGGCCCATTTTCAGGATGTTACATTGTGTCTACGTAAAAAAAACATAATCATCTTTAATAAACCTTTTCGGTTGCGAAAGCATATTTGAAATAAAAGATTTACGAAAATGTGACGTTTGAAATAGAGTTGTAAAAGCATTTTGAAACATTGCGGAAACGTTGATAAAATACAAGTATTTTTGAAAGATTGCTTGATGAATCACAATTCAAGGAATTGAACTTTAAATCCGTGACTTTTGAAAATGTCGTTAATAATTGCGGAAACGTTGAAAAAATACAAGTATTTTTGAAAGATTGCTTGATGAATCACAATTCAAGGAATTGAACTTTAAATCCGTGACTTTTGAAAATGTCATTAATAATTTGAAAGAAAGTTCGAGTTAAATCATATTTGTAAAAGATTATTTTGAAATCCATTTGTTAATTGATTTTGGAAAACATTTATTTACATTTTTAGAAAAATTCTCATTTTAAACAATTTAAGCAAAATAATAAATATAACAACCATAAAGCAAATAATAAAATACTTCAGAGGCCCTATTACAACTTAAACCAAAATAGCAAATTTAAAGTTCGATAACACCATTTCGGAAGTATAGCCTCCACCGAGTCATCCATGGGCCCAAGTCCTCACTATGGAGCATTACCTACAAGGGTTAAGAGAAAGGGGGTGAGTTGCGAGAACTCAGTGTATAATCCCCTTACCATCATCCACTGGGTCGGAACACACATAGCAATATGTTGGGCCTAAGCCCATTTACAACTATAACATAATAACATGTATATAATATGCATGTGATATGAAATTTCCAACCCAGCCTAAATTTCCATCCGCTACACACCACCCGTACCAACCAGCACACCTGTGGGGATCAAGTCAACCCACCCCGCCAACACACCAATTGCAGGCATAAAGCCATTTAAAATGTTTGTGGCTGAGCCACCCGAACTAGATTGTGGCAGAGCCACCCGAACTAGATTGTGGCAAAGCCACCAGAACTTCTCTTCAATTTTATCCCAACCCATGCAATCATGTATACATATACAATGCATAATAATATTCATATGATAATTTCAACATAAGGCCCATACTACAAGTTGGCCCATTTCTCATTTTGGCCCATATGGTAATTTATCAAATCGGCTCCTTAAGCAATCTAGCAATTCGGCCCATTAAGCAATCTAGCAATTCGACCAATTAATCAATCTAGCAAATTGGCCCATTAAGCAATCTATCGAAATGGCCCATTAACACATGAGGCCCATATAGCTCATATTACACTTGGCCCATATATCAAATATCACATTTGGCCCATATATAAAATATCACATTTGGCCCTAAAAGGGTATTTTCGTAATTCGGTTCATAGGGACATTTCGTAATTCGGCCCATTAGGGGCATTTTCGTAATTCAGCCCATAAGGTCATTTCTATAATTCGGTAATCGTACCCACTAAGGGTAATTCGGTATTTTGCCCTCTAAGGGTATGATGGTAATTTCGCAACCTAGGCTTAATTACTAATTTGGGGCATAAAATCGAAACTGTCCATCTGTGTCGTACTGACTAAACTGACTATAACTCGAGTTTGGAAACTCGAAATCTAAATCCGTAAATTTTCCTTGAAACTAGACTCATATATCTTTCTACTATAATTTTTCCAGAATTTTTAGCTTAACCATTTAATACAGTTTATTCCTTAAAGTTTCCCTTGTTTCACTGTCCAATGATTCTGACCTCCCTTACCTTAATCTCAAATATCTTACTATACACTTTTCATATACTGCTCCCACTTGTTTTTATTGAAAATAGATTCACTAAGGAATCCATACATATTAATTATAACTCTTAATTCACTTTATACAATTTTATACGATTTTTCCAAGACAGAATAGAATACCTCGAAATCATTCAGAACCAGTCTCACTAAAATTAACATATCTCAAAATATATTATTCCTTTTCCTTCTCCGTTTCTTCCATATTAAAATAGACACAGTAAGCTTTGATTATCTTATTCACTTTGTAATTCCTTTTATCCAATTTTTCGTGATTTTTCAAATACACGTCACTGTTTCTGACTGAAACTGTTTTATTACTAAACATGATTTCCACTACGAGCATACGCACGTCCGAGTGATCACGGATGCCGGTTATCGATTTTCTTCAGTATTTCTACCGAATCACAGAATATTTCATGTAAACTTTCAGAGAGATGTGAGATTTACTCACCATTTCAAACATATATTCGGAAGGGTACGGGATTACACACGTTATTCAGAATCCGTAACACGATATTCTCCGCGGCACCTAAAGATACAATCGGTCAACAATTAATCCCAAAATCGAATTTACCACTTCAACCAATTATTGCGATTGATTAACAATCTATCACTTACCAACAATCTGAGTCTCTTATTACGAGCGATAGATCGAGCGATTTAGTCCCTAAAAATATAATCGATTAGTCACAACCACTATTTCGTTAAGCAAAATAACCGGTCAACGAAATAAATCTAAAAAGAACCATGATGAATCCCTTACCTTAACGATATTAGTTCCGATTTCTAACGATTGTACAATGGCTACGGATGAGTCAAAGTTTCAGCCTTCCACTATCACTCGATTGATCAAAGGAGTGAATGTCAACACAAATGAGAAGAAATGTTTAAAAGAATGGAGAAGGTGTATCAAGGTGTTTGAAATGTTTCGATCGACACTAAAAGAAATATGAACCAAAAAGAAATGTGAGTATTTCGGCAACAAAAAGAATGGTGAAAGATGGATTAAGGTTTCGGCCCCCAAGGAAAAAAATGAAGAAAGTGTGCTCACCAATGGCTTGTAAATTCGGCACAAAGCAAAAGAAATTTGGAGAGTACCAAATAGTGCAAAGAGAAAGGTTTTTGGCCTAACAAGCACCAAAAAATTAAATCAAAAGGCAATGGAGAATTTCGGCTATCAAAGAAGGTGGGAAGAAAATGAGTTTGTGGTCAAACAAAAGAGAAAGAAAATGCAATATTGTGCTAATAGGTTTCGGCATGGAGAGTTGCAAAATTGGGAGAGAATGACACAAAGTTGTCAAAGGGATTTTGGCCAAAACAAAGCTAAGACTTTACCCAAATGCCAAATAAAATTTTTCAGCCACCTATCTACCTCAAAACCGTCCACATGCATCCCCCCTAGGATAAGAGTTTGGCCACCCATACTTTCCAAAACACCTCCCCCGATATTAGCCTCTTGTCCCCCTTTCTTTCCTATTCCTCTTGATTCCTTTCCCAAACTTTAACCTTGCCACACCTACCAAAAATACTTCTTGGCTGACACATAAGGAAGGAAAGCAAAAATAATAGTCAAATTTGCGAACAATGGGATTTGAACCTCTTCCCTCAAGGTACATCACTTAATGCCATAACCTCTTTACCAATTGTTCATTGATGCAAGCACTTTACTCATTTATTTCTATAAGCCTTGATGCCACTTACAAACTCTCCTTAATAGGCTTAATCACAAAATTTTACTAAGGCCCAACTCGAACCCGGAACTTCATAGAAACCTCGTAACCTTCCAAATTCACTTAACTAATAAGTCCAATTTGCAATAATGCCTTTCTCTTGTTCTCAAAATTTTAAACACTCCTACGCTCAAGGCCCATTAGGCCCAATCCTACTAGGCCCAATTTTGGGATGTTACATGTTTCTATTAAGAAGGTTTCTCCTTTTTGGGCTTTGGAGTAAAGCATTTGTATTAACTACATAATACATAGCTTTGAAATGAAGTCTATAGACTAATGTTAATACTTCCGTACCAGGAAGCATTTTGTAGTTATGGGTATGTATTTGGAGGGTCAAAGATTGTAAAATATTTTTGTCAGTCAAAGAAACCATAAAATTTGGATAACAATTAAAATGTATTGGGCCGGTACATAGGCTTGTTTCTATAGTTCCTAATAATGAGTCATTAAACATGATATGTCTTTGGTCTCTTAATATAATTAAAGCTAAGGTATTTTTAGTGGCTTCAACACTAAGAGGTTTGACACCAACCTGGACTAGTCCAAAATGGACATATTTTTATCTTTGTTCTTTGAGTTTATTAATGACGACTCTATCTAATAATTGGATTGTTTCATATTCTTTTTGAATAGGTAAACTCCTTTCTTTTGTTTTTATAATGTAATTGCAAAAAGTATTTAAATTTTCAAAAGTTGTTTTCTTGTAGACTTGGTTTGTTGGAACTCTTGGAAGAGTCCAATTATCAAATCTTTGGGAAATATTTTCATAATATTCTTCTTATTTGTTAACAATGTTGTTTGAGGTTTAGTCTGACTCTTGGAATTGATTGAAAACAAATCTTACAAAAGAATTTTTTCTTCTAAGGAAGGGAAACATTCTTTATTTTCTTATTTCCTACAAGGGGGTTCTACTATCAGGATTTTCGGATTATTAAAGGTGCCTACAGGGATACTTTGTTTTTGACACGCCTAACCTATAGCTAACTAGACAGTTTATCAATACTTAGCAAAATAATAATACATTAATGAAGACAGTTAAACCAGAACTCGAAAATATTGAAAACAAATTGAATATTCTCAAAATTTAGAAATACCTACTCCTCCTTGACTCTGATACCAGATTGTCCCGAAGACATGAAAATTGTGAAAAGTTTGAAATGTGATAATTGTAATTGTTTGAAATTAAATTTTGATTAAATCTTGAAGAGGAAAATAATTTAAACTCAAATTTTAAAAATTTGGAAAAACTTTAAAACTTTGGAGAAACAAGTTTTGATTTCTGAAATGGGTATTTCAAGTCGTGCCTTTCGTTCTAAATCTGATAGCCTTTTATAGAGGGCTATTGTCTCTTTACATTATTTGAACCAGGAAATTCAATCTCTTTCACCATTACATAATTGAAACTTTGATTACATATGTCGAAACCATTTTTTATGTTTGGAAAACGGGGTCGACTTTAAAATGAAAATGGAATCGTCACCAATATTTTTTAAGGTGTGATCAGGTCACCTTGAGATTGATCGTTAAAACATTTTGATTTATTAAAACGATACTTTCGGCCTACGAAATTTGAGAAAGCAGGTTCGGGAGTCGGTTACGTACAAGGAAGGATTAGCACCCTCGTAACGCCCAAAATTGGTATCGAATTGATAGATTAATGTCTTAATGTCAAAAATTTGAAAAGATTTTAAAAAATGATCCTTTTTGTTAAAGAAAACTTGTATAAAGTAAAACGGACGCCGAGACCTGCTTATTTCGAAAGAATAAAATATCATACCCAGTGAGTTAGGATACGCCATTTCGAATCCTCAAAACTAAGCTTGTCTTTTGCCATTTAAAACTCGTATATTTAAATTTAAGAAGGATACTTGGTTATTTGGGTTGAATGAGAAATCGAAACCCAGTAAGTTAGGGCACTATTTCTCAAAATTCCCAAACACGGAATATTGCCTTTGTTTTTGGAAATCCTTATCTCGAGATAACAAAATGTCACATCCAGTAAGTTAGGACACAACATTTTTGAATTCCCGAGAATAAGTTTTTCATTTAGCTTATGCTTTAATTTTAAAAGGAAAATAATAGGTTCTTTAGATTCGATGAGAAAGATCGAAACCTAGTAAGCTAGGGTACGATTTCTTTCGAACCTTAGAACGCGGAATGTTTGCTTATTTCAAAATGAAAATTTTAATGCATCGAATAATATGTGAAATGATTGTAGTAAAATGGAAAACGAATTATAGTACACATGCATAACAGAATAACACAAGTGTAACAATGTAAATAATAAAAATAAAGGCAAAAACAAAATACAATAAAATAAAATTTAAAACCAACCATCTATATAAAATACTAAGAAAAAGAATAAATAAATAAAAGAAAATAATAACAAAAATAAAAGCTAATGGTAAATCAATACAAATAAATACTATATATAATAATTTAAAAATAATAAAATAATAGTAATAGTAATATTAATAATAATAATAAGAAGAATTAAAATTAATAATAATAAAATTAATAATAAAAAATCACAAAAGAAAAAAAAGGATGGAATTGAACTTAAAATAAAAGTTTGGGGGCAAATCTGAAAACAAAAAGAAAGGGACCTATCCAAACGTACGAATAACAAGGAGGGACTAAAGGGGAAAATATCCCTTCCCTCCAAAACGTTGCGTTTCATAAAGGACCTAATTGAAATCAAAATAAAATATAGGGCCAAATTAAAAAATAAAAAAGCTAGATTATAAATTCATAAAAAAAGCGGAAGGGCTAAAAGTGTAATTAGCCCTTCCGTAGAAAACACACGGATCCTGGGACTGGGTCGGGTTAGTGCGCGGGTTGTGGCTTATACGGCGTCGTTTTGGACGCTTAGGGAAGGCACAAAAACGGCGTTGTTTCACTTGGGTATTTAAACCCAAAATTTTTTAAAAAAATTCATTTCTCTTCCTCCTAAAAAAAAACTAGAGCCTTCAACAAAAAGCTCTCCCTCTGGCGATTTCCGGCGAGGCTCCGACGGAACTCCAGCGTCGATCGTTGCCGTCGGCACCGCCATGAACGGCGGCAGAGTTCGAAAAATGTAAGTTTTTCCCTTCTTTTTTTTGTATTTTAATATTTATATATATATAGTTTAAAAAAATATATAAAAATCTTTATATATATGCAATGGCAGTTCCGCAAAGAATAAAATGTAAAGAAAAGAAAATAATAAAACCTTGTTGACTTTTGCTTTCCTATTGATTCTGAGATTGTGAAAATTGTGTGTATTTCTGTGAAGATTGTAATGTATTGCCCTTGTATATCCGTAAAAAAAATCCTCCTTTTACATTCTTTATATGCGGCTTTTATAGCCTTTTTACAATCGGTCTTCCCCTATTTGTAGGTACGTGATGGAGAAGGGTACGATACATGGGTGTGGCAGGCGGTGGAGGTGCGCACGATGCGGAGGAGCGGGTGTGTGGCGTGCGCATGGTGGAGGCTGTTACGGGCTTGCAACGCAAAAACAATGGCTTGGGTTTTTTTGTTTCTGATTTATTTTCTGTTTTGGGGTTTAGTGGGTTTCTAATTGGGCTAAGTTTGGGCTAGTTTTTAGGTTAATTTATTAATTGGGCTTGCTATTGTAAATGAGTATTATTTGTTGGTTTGTTTTTTGTTTTTTTTCTATTTTTTGTTTTGGTTTTGTTGTTTGGTTAATTGGGCCCCGGGCGAAAATGGGCTTTTACAGCTGCCCCTCTTTGCTCATTGTCGTGTAACGAGAATGGAGCAAAGACTTCAAAAATGACCATTTTTGCCCGGTCTTCGAATCTTTGACTTCTTTCAATGCTTTTCTTCTTCGAGTAGCTTCATTCCATCCCATTGCATCTTCAAGGGCATAGGAACAAGCGCTTCGATCCAATTCAAGGATATTAGACTTGTAGCTTCAATCTGCTCTGCCACGACTTCAGGGAGATAAGATTTGCTATCTTCAGTCGACTCTACGTCTTTGATCTGCTCCACTGCTACTTTATGGAGATAAAATCTGTAATTTTTAATCTACTCCACTGCAATTTCAGGGAGATAAGACTACAATCTTCAGCCTATTCCCTTACTACATCAGGGAGATAAGGCCAGTGGCTAAAATCTGCTCTCCTACTACCTTGGGAAGATAAGATTTGCCATTTTCGATCTGCCCCACTGCTATCTCGAGGAGACAAAATCTACAATCTTCAGTCTGCTTCCTTGCTACCTCAGGAAGATAAGACTTGTAATTTCAACCAGCTTCCTTGCTATATCAGGAAGATAAGGCTAGTGGCTTAAATCTGCTCCATTGCCGATATGGAGATAAGATCCGCAAACTTTGATCAGCCCCACTGCTATCCCGAGGAGACAAGATCTACAATTTTCAGTTTGCTCCATTGCCGATATATGGAGATAAGACTTGTAATTTCAGCCTGCTTCCTTGCTATCTCAAGAAGATAAGGCTAGTGGCTTAAATCTGCCCCATTGTTGATACATAGAGATAAGATTCACCAAGATCTGTAACTCTAATCAATTTTGCTACATCGTCCTCTGGGGAACCTACCTGTAGAATTGATTTCATGGGGTCTACGTTTATGCCAAATGATTAGGATGTCATGATCGAAAAATGCTCCTAACCAGATCTATTATGAATGTTATATGAATGAATGCAAAATGTCATGAGAATGATCCATTTTTTAACATTTGGGCTGTCATTGCTCGTCATTTGTTAAGGTGATATCCCTGACGTATATCTTCTTGTTCAGCTGATATTTTCAACAGAGAATCTGAAGATGTAGTCATTGCTTAGACCCTTATCTCTCAAATATTCCCAGCCCTTTAAGCTTGGTGAGTTCTAAATAATTGTCCTATTTCAAATTCTTGCATTATTTAGAGACTTTCAGAGTAATATGCAAAACTTCTTTTGTGAAATCATTATTAGTTCATTAATCATTATTTCAATATAAAATGCTTGAAAAAGATTATTGAGATGAATAAAACTAAAATTTATTCAGGACAAAATTCGTAAAGAATGGATTGAGCAAAGGAAGCGAATTTTGCCAAGGTACAAAAATGAGTAAGGGTGGAATTGGTGCCCCAGATATTACAGCCTGAGCTTCTCTGTAAGAACTTCTTGAAGACTATTCTGAGTTCAACATGTGTTTAGGGGGTCTGTAGTACTTTGTCAATGCCCCTAAGATGTAGCATATCTCCTCATTGTTAACTCAAGTATAGGATGGCTAGCGCATGCCCTATTTCTCATCAAAAATTTGAATTGCCCTTTACGGGTTTTCAATTCAAAGCTCATTTAGTCTGAAAGTGCCATTTACGGGTTTTCACCTTGGCCTCTCCAGTTTTTTATTTTTGAACTCAAGACGCCCTTTGCAGGTTTTCGCCTTGGCCCATTTTCCTTCTTAAGCGAAGTACTTCTTGACTGAGTCCGCATTAACTGGGTTTGGCTGACTCTTGCCGTCCATCTTGCCTAATACCAATGCTCCTCCAGAAAAGGCATTTCTTACAACATAAGGTCCCTCCCAATTAGGCATCTACTTTTCTCTGAAGTCCTTTTGCATAGGGAAGATCTTTTTCAATACCAAGTCTCCCTCATGGAATACTCTGGGGTGGACTTTTTTTGTTGTAAGCTCGCATCATTCGCTTCTGGTACATTTGACCATGACGGATGGCTTTTAACCTTTTTTCCTCAATTAGATTCATTTGATCATACCGAGATTGGATCCATTCCGCTTCATCTAACTTCAACTCTGATAAAACCCGGAGAGAAGGAATTTCAACTTCAATGGGGAACACTGCCTCCATCCCATAAACTAATGAGAAAGGTGTTCCCCCGGTAGAAGTTCTAACAGATGTTCGATAGGCATAGAGGGCAAACGGTAACTTTTCATGCCAATCTTTGTAGGTCTCAGTCATTTTCCCCACAATTTTCTTAATATTTTTATTAGCTGCCAATCTTTTCATGCAAAAGGAATATGATTGGCCAGTTAACCCAGTTACTAGCCGAAGGACTTGAAAAAAGGAGTGGTCCAATGGTCAACAGTGTGGATAATGAGGAAGACATCGTTTACTCCCCAATAGGTTTTAACCCGAGCGATGATCAAGCCAAACCGGTTGTTCTGGTAGAAACAAAGGAAAGAGGAGAATGAACCTCAAAGGCCCTAAAGAAGAAGAAAAAAGTGAATAGTGCCGGTAGGTATAACAAGAGCCATTCAGAGTCGATTATAGTAAACCAGCCAAGGACAGTAACTACCTGCCATCAGGTCTCTCTAAGGCAAAACTCTAAAAAGACTCCAATTCCCGATGCCGTATAAGGAGCTATATCAAAGTCTATTTGATGCACATGTGGTATCTCCATTTTATCCAAAGCCGTTACAGCCCCCATATCCTAAATGGTATGACTCGAACGCTCAATGTGACTACCATGCAGGAATAACGGGTCATTCGATTGAAAACTGTACTACGTTTAAAAAGTTGGTCCAAAGGTTTATTAAAATGGGAATTGTGAAGTTCGATGATTCATCAAAACCTGATCACTTTGACGAGGTAGTAAATGCGGTAATTAGAGGAGGAGACAAGAAAGTTGCGAATCCTTGCAGAAATCAAAAATGAAGAGGGAATCAGAGAACAAAGTTTCCAAGCCCTTGCGTACTTGGGAGTATTTTGAATAATGGGACTGTGGAAGAGATCCCTGTAATTTTAGAGCTAATTTAGAGTAATATTCAAAACATGCTTGTTGCCTTAAGCCTAGAGGCGATAAGAACCCTTTTGTGAAATAGGCTTGTGTCTGAAATTTTATTTCAATAAAATGCTTTTTCTTAAGCGAATATTTTTTCATTCTTCATACTATACATTTTTACAATATCCTTTCATTCTTTATTCATGACCATACCATACAAATAATCATCCTTAGAATCATTTATTCTTTGGACTTTTTGCCTTCGTACCTAGGTACCCAGATATCAACGACATGAGTGACGTTTTTACTAACTCCCTTTTTGAATAAGATATGGGTCTAGGGGATCTAAGGACTTTGAAGATGACAGAGATTGTAACCTATCTTCTGATTTGTAAAGAATGATGAAAAACAGATCTTGCTCTACAAAAGGTCAGTGGATATTATGAATTTAGAAAAGAGGTGAAGATTGTAGTGATAAACCGTAATTATAACATATTTTAATCCCACATTTAGCTTACTTTTGGATGATTTATCCATCAATTTATGTAAAACGGTGCTCTTAACTATACCCAGGAAAGCACCCGAGGATGAAAAGGACATAAAATGGGCCCAAAATGGAGTAAATGGGCCATATCACAAAATCAACACGGTCTGGCCCAAAGTCCACACGGCCATGTGCCTTGATGAACAGCTAGAACAGGCCTCTTCCCCGATCTACACGGCCGTGCTTCAACTTAGAAATCCGAACACGGCCTGAAGACGAGTCACACGGGCGTGTGACATGGCCATGTCCCTATCGTGGCAATGAATAATTTCATTCAGATTTGGATACTTTGGGGCAAAGAAACACATTCCAAGAGCCTATATATATCCCCCAAGTGCCACCTTTGAAAAGGCGTCAACGCTAGGCCAAGGATCCAAGCCGAGAAGGTCAGAGTTGAGGGAATCACTCGAAGATAGCCAGTTGATCCGTCTCAAGAAGCCGAAGTTATACTCAAGACGGCGGATTTCTCCTTCAATTCTTTCAGGGAGTTTTAGGGGTTTCTTATGTTTTGTTTTATCTTTTCTCTTGAGATGTCTTCTTTACTTGTCATGAACTAAACCCTTCAGATACCTGAAGGGGATGAAACCTAGATGAATCTTGTTATTTGATTTCTGAATTATATGATAATTACTTAGTTTGTTCTTAATTATGTTGCTTAATCTAAATCTGATGTGCTTAGGTGGAGAAGGAATAGACCCTGCCTAAGAGTAGATCTAGCATAATTAAGCGGAGTTGATCGAACACCTAGAGATAGGGTTACGAGATTTTGCCGGATTAGGGTGAAACCTAATATGGGAGTCCATAGATCAATTTACTGCTATTCTAGGGGGTTATTATAAGCGAACGAGAGTTCCACTAATTAACCTATGGTGTGATGTTATTCACCTCGAGAGAGGGTTTAATATACGTTAGGGAGTCTCACGGATCAAGCTAAGTAAAGAAATCATATGGTTTAGTGATAGGTAACAAGAGAAGTCTAGGTGGATTCTTCCTGAGGGTATCGTCGTAATCAACTGATTTTTTCGTCAAGTTATTTCCCAATTAGTTCTTTTTGCCTTTGCGTCTTTAGCTTGGTAGTCGTTAATTTAGATTAAAGCAACTTCACTTTATTTTTAAGACTAAATAATAAGAAGAAAGTTAGTATTAGTACTTTTAGTTCCTTTGGGTTCGACAATCCTGTCTTGCCTAAGCTATACTACTATTCGATAGGTACACTTGCCTTATAAAATTTCAGGTTTGATCTTTTGTTTTATAAATTTTAAAGCTCTGATTTCAGCGATCAAGTTTTCGGTGCCGTTGCCGGGGAACTAAAATATTAAGAAAGCTCTATTTTTATTACTTTAGCCATTAATTGTTATTTTTCACAATTTGTTTTCTTTTTAGGTCAAATTTTAATTTTTGCTAATTTTTTTTCCTTTCTTTCCTCTCCTAGCAGGTACCTTTAGTTTATGACTAGAAGGAACCCGAGAGGACCTTTGGTATACGATAGTGAAATCGAAGCTACCGTTCGCAGGACTCGCAGAGAAATCAGGCGAGCCCTAAATTACACAGAGGAAGATCAAGAAGACAGATCCAATCCTACTGAAGGGATGGACGAGAATAATCCACCACCACATGATGTGGGGGATTGCAATGCTCCACGTACAATATTTGATTATGCTAAACCACATTTAACAGGATCAGAATCTAGTATTGTTAGGCCTGCTATAGCTGCTAACAATTTTGAATTAAAGCCTAACATAATACAAATGATTCAATAGTTTATTCAATTTGATGGTTTACAGGACGAATATCCAAACGCTCATATAGCTAATTTTTTAGAGTTTTTTGATACCTTCAAAATAAATGGCGTTTCTGATGATGCCATACGTCTTCGGTTATTCCCTTTTTCATTAAGGAATAAAGCCAAATAGTGGTTAAACTCGTTACCACGAGGGTCAATCACTACATGGGAACAAATGACCGAAAAGTTTTTATTGAAATATTTCCCACCAACCAAAACGGCTAAATTACAGAATGATATCTCTTCTTTTGTGCAGATGGATTTAGAGACATTATACGATGCATGGGAGAGATACAAAGATCTCTTGAGAAGATGTCCACACCATGGTCTACCCTTGTGGCTACAAGTCCAAACTTTCTACAATGGTGTAAACCCTTCCACGAGGCAACTAATTGATTCAGCCACCGGTGGAACTCTGAATAACAAGACTCCTGAAGCAGCCTACGAGTTCATTGAGGAGATGTCAATGAATAATTATCAGTGGCAGGTTACAAGGACAAAACCAAAAAAATCAGCTAGAGTTTACAATCTCGAGGCGATAACCATGCTATCAACACAGGTAGAGATGATGAATAAAAATATTGATAGTTTGTGTTCTTCGCAGGTACACCCAGTCATGCAATGTGACGCAAGTGGAACCGTGGCGAATCCTGAGTACCCACCCTACCTACTAGAAGCAGAGGGCGAACAAATGAATTACATAGGTAATAATTTTAGATCCAATAATAATCCCTATAGTAATACTTACAATCCAGGTTGGAGGAACCACCCAAATTTTTTGTGGGGAGGTCAAGGAAGTCAAAGGCAGCAACCTCCTCAAAACTTCCAAAATCAGCCCTATCCACAAGAGAAGAAACCAACCCTCAAAGAGATGCTGACAAAATTTTCGGCAGACACAGAAAAATGTTTACAAGAAACTGAGAGAACAATAAAAAGCAACGAGAGCTGAATCGTGGAAATTACTAAGTCAGTCAAGGAAGTCACTAATGCAGTCAAACAACTTGCAAAGCTGATGTCAGAATAATCGCAAAGGCGTCCACCTAGTAACACGGAGGTTAACCCTAAAGAGCAAATTCAAGCCATCACATCTCAGGACAGTAAAGGGTTAGATTAACCCAATACAACACCAGAAAACAAGGTAGACGAAGGTAAAACATAAGGTAACACAAGAAAAGCCAAAACCGGTAATCAAAGAGTACCAACCTCGCATACCTTACCCCGAAGCAATAAAAAGAGACGATTCAGAGGAACAGTTCAGTAAGTTTCTTAAACTTTTAAAGAAATTACATATTAACTTACCTCTTCTCGAAGCTCTTTTTCAGATGCCAGACTCGAGGAAATTTTAAAACAGCTCTTGACAAACAAACGCAAAATAGACGAAGAGCACCACGTGAAGTTGAACGCAACATGCTCAGTAATGTTACAAAATAGACTACCACAGAAGCTAAAAGATCCAAGGAGTTTTACAATTCCATGTTTAATTGGTAGTTTAACTATTGATAATGCGTTAGCTGATTTAGGGGCAAGCATAAATGTCATGCCTTATACATTGTTTAAACGACTAGGTCTAGGGAAGTCCAAACAAACTAGGATGAGTATTCAGTTAGCTGATAAAACTATTAGAATTCCTAGGGGCATTATTGAAGATGTTCTTGTAAAAATTGATAAATTTGTTTTCCCAGTAGACTTTGTTGTCTTAGACATGGATGAGGATAATTCAATCCCCCTAATTCTAGGAAGACCCGTCTTAGCAACTGCCAAGACTAAAATTGATGTTGCCATAGGAGAACTTATACTTTGTGTAGGTGATGAATCAATCAAGCTTCAAGCTCTTGACCTGGCCAGGACAACAGACGATGAAGGTAAGAAAGTAACTTCAAACGATAATCAAACTGTTCAACTTTCATCGCAGGAAACATCGCAAGGACACAACCCTGAGCAGACTCATAAACCCCAAAACGACTAAGAGAAATTACATAAGGAACAAAGCCTTAAGGTCAACAAATTAGAAGAGCAGAAGACACATGTCAAAGAAGAACCAGGACCACACGAAGTAAAACCCGAGGAACCACCAGAAGAGCTCGTAGGGACATCAAATCACTTCAAAATAAGAGACCAGGTACTGTTAGACAAAACCAATCCTCACATCACCATAACAGACCTAAACGAAAGCAAGGAAATTCCTCTAAAGGTACACGATATCTTCCCCCACGGAATAGTCGAGGTAAGCAATCAAACATTCGACACTTTTAAGGTAAACGTTTCTCGACTTAAAATTTATAAAGAAAACATAGCTGTAAACATGAGGGAAGATATTCAAACCTTTAAACCTCCATGATTTTTACAATTACGAGGAAAAGTCTAGCTTAAGACTAGAAACGAGCGCTTCTCGGGAGGCAACCCGAGCACTAACATTATTTTCTTTCAATTTTATTTTCAGTTTCTTTATTCCCCTTCTTTTTTTCTTTTAAACTGACCAAAAGTGCAGAATTTCAAGGTCACACGGTCTTACACACGGCCGTGTCCGTGACCGTGTGGACCACCGGAATCTTCGTACTGACATAGCAGAGGTCGTGCAAACTAGTTCAACCACTTCCCAACGTCACAGATCTAACCACTCTCCCCCACAGGCACCGACAGAATGGCACGGCCATGCCCCTCAGCCGTATGAAGCTACTGACTTGCCAAGCACGGGCGCAACACGCCCGTGCCTCCCAACCGTGCCTACATACTGACTTCTGAAACACGGGCGTGGTTGGCTGCACCACGAACATGACGAATCAGCACGCTGGTATACACGGCCGTGTGAGACGGCCGTGTAATTCGACACGCCCCTGATACACGGGCGTGGGCACGCACCAGATTTGAGGCCTCTATTTAAACACCAACCCCTTTCTCTTCATTCCACTCTTTCACTCTTTCTTCCTTTATCTTCTCCCCATCAAAACCTTTCTATCCTCATACTAAACCTTTAGATCCTTGAAGAAATCCACCATCATGACGAAGAAGCGAAAGAAAGCAAGCATCGTCTTACCAAGGGTAACACCTCTTCATGAGTTCATGCCGGCAGCTTTGTCCACCCTCCAAGCCAAGGATCCTTGAGACCAATTAGTTTTTATTTTTCTTTTCTCTTTTGCTTCAATTTCCTTGTCTTTGACAATTTTATGCTTAGTTTAGTTTAACTTATTTTAGTTTCTTAGTGTCAGGTTCGCTAGGCTGCCAGGGAATCACACCACTTCCGCCACCGCCAGCACCTCCGCAACCCTAGAAGTCATACCCACCTCGCGAACCATCCATCAATAAGGACTCTTCGGTCCATCCACCTTTCCTGTTATTTTTATTTTTCTTCTTAGTCTCCTTCCCTTTAGCTTGCTTTTCTTTAATTTTATAATTAGTTTATTTTTATTGTGTCTTAATAAATCCTGGCTAATCCTCTACTAGCTCCCCAATTTCTTCATCTAGCACAGGTTCATCATCCAGACCGACCTCTTCAAGGACACCATCCAAAATTCAGGGACTATTCTTTCCCCTTCTATTTTGATTTATCCCATAAATGTTATACCTATCCTTGTACATTTAGGACAATGTACATCTTAAGTGTGGAGGGTGAATACTTATCTAAAAGAAGGGCCTAACTATCTGCATTATTCTCAAACCCGGCCAAACGTTTTTCATTATTCTCAAATCCCTGAATTTAGTCTTGTTTTTAAGTAAATTTTTCATATTACTAATTAGGATGAAATTTCTGACGATTTATGATTCTCATTGACATGTTTTAGATTAAGTCATTGATAATTGTGCATTGATGATTAAATTTTAAAGATACTAGAGAATTAAGCATGATAAGTCTAATTTTCAGAATAAAAATTTTTGCCAGATTGTTAACCTAAATTTGAATATTGCTTTGAAATTTGAAATTTGAAATTTATGAGATTGATGTCAAAACACCCATAATTTTTGTGAGATTTTGAGCCTTACAGAGCATATATTCTTTTTCGTGCTCACCTTTTAATTATGAGTGTGTCAACCTTGAACTGTTATTCTAGAACTTGCCTCGTTTATACATGTTGAGACCACATTTATGATTTAATATACAGAGATGATAAAGGCACCTAGGATTTAACCCACTCACTCCACTAAATAGCCTACCTTAACAACTAACCCCTAGTGAACCCCGTTGATCCTAACAACCCTTTTTATTGACTTACCAGCTAATATTAACCCAAAACCCCTTTGTATTTGTTATCACCATTCCTTTTGACTACCCTTATATCGAGATTTGATTTGATCAGTTACCTAAATATATTATTTCCGTAGTTGAATTTATCCTTTATTATTTGACTTGTTTCAAAAAAAAACGACGAAGTATATTCACTATTAATTTTGTGATTAGGTGAGCTTATACGTCAAATTCCAATTATTGAAGAAGAAGCTCATATCAGAATATTATTAGTAGTACAAGTTTATTATTAGTTTGTGTTTCTAGTTAGGTAATTTGTCAAGTCAATCTCGATTCTAACCTCCTAATTTCAGCCTTTATCCACACCTTAACCCTAGCCCTGTTACAATCCTAACAAAGACCTTTTGATCTGTTTATCATCTCATTTTACAGTGGTGGATATTTGATTTTCAGGCAAGCCTATGGGATTAAATTTTCAGGTTCGACATATGAGTGCTTCTTTTCCTAAACCTTAAACACTTTGAGTGATTTGAGTGAATCTATAGTGAGGATGTCAACTCTTGTCAATTTCGAATCAAAGGTAATATTTCAGATAAGGGGAAACACCTACGTTTTCAATTACAAATGAATGACTTATCATCGTTTGAATCTTTAGGACTCTTTGAATTGAATTATCTATGAATTATGACGAGACATTGTTGATAGGAATTGTGAATTATGGAAAGTTCATTTTAATTGTAAGTTGAGAATTTTGCTTGAGGACAAGCAAAATCTAAGTGTGGGGGTATTTGATACAACGTAATTATAAGATATTTTAATCCCACATTTAGCTTACTTTTGGATGATTTATCCATCAATTTATGTAAAAAGGTGCTCTTAATCCTTTCTTTTCATGTCTTATACACAGAAAAGCACCCGAGGATGAAAAAGACATAAAACGGGCCCAAAACAGAGTAAATGGGCCATATCACGAAATCGATACGACCTGGCCCAAAGTCCACACAGCCGTGCCTTAACGAACAGCTATAACACGGCCTCTTCCCCGATCTACACGGCTGTGCCTCAACTTAGAAATCTGAACATGGCCTGAAGACGAGTCACACGAGCGTGTGACATGGCCGTGTCCTTGTCGTGGCAATGAATAATTTCATTCGGATTTGGATACTTTGGGGCAAAGAAACACATTCCAAGAGCCTATATATATCCCCCAAGTGCCACCTTTGAAAAGGCGTCAAAGCTAGGCCAATGAGCCAAGCCGAGAAGGTCAGAGTTGAGGGAGTCACTCGAAGATAGCCAGTTGATCCATCTCAAGAAATCGGAGTTATACTCAAGATGGCGGATTTCTCCTTCAATTCCTTCAAGGAGTTTTAGGGATTTCTTATGTTTTGTTTTATCTTTTCTCTTGAGATGTTTTCTTTATTTGTCATGAATTAAACCCTTCAAATACATGAAAGGGATGAAACCTAAATGAATCATGTTATTTGATTTCTGAATTGTATGATAATTACTTAGTTTGTTCTTAATTATGTTGCTTAATCTAAATCTGATGTGCTTAGGTGGAGGAGGAATAGACCCTGCCTAAGAGTAGATCTAGCATAATTAAGCGGAGTTGATCGAACGCCTAGAGATAGGGTTACGAGATTTTGCCGGATTAGGGTGAAACCTAATATGGGAGTCCATAGATCGATTTACTGCTATTCTAGGGGGTTATTATAAGCAAACGAGAGTTCCACTAATTAACCTAGGGTTAGATGTTATTCGCCTCGAGAGAGGGTTTAATATACGTTAGGGAGTCTCACGGATCAAGCTAAGTAAAGAAATCATATGGTTTAGTGATAGGTAACAAGAGAAGTCTAGGTGGATTCTTCCTGAGGGTATCGTCATAATCAACTGAGTTTTTCGCCAAGTTATTTCCCAATTCGTTCTTTTTGTCTTTGCGTCTTTAGCTTAGTAGTCGTTAATTTAGATTAAAGCAACTTCACTTTATTTTTAAGGCTAAATAATAAGAAGAAAGTTAGTATTAGTACTTTTAGTTCCTTTGGGTTCGACAATCTGGTCTTGCCTAAGCTATACTACTGTTCGATAGGTACACTTGCCTTTAATCGTTGTCAGATTTAGTTTCCAGGTTTGATCTTTTGTTTTTTAAATTTTAAAGCTCTGATTTCAGCGATCATGTAGCCTAGCTCATCGCAGAACTAATTGAGATATTTTCAAGAATTCAAAGATGTTTTCGTACGATTATATCAGGACATGCCTGGGCTAACGAGAAGTGGGCTAAACAAGAGGACCGGGCACTGTTGGTCTATCATGGAAGGGGATTGCATCAGTCATACCGCAAATACTGAATTGAAGAAGATAAGATTCATGTGCCTTCTCCATTTCTTCACAAATTTTCCCTATGTGGGGCATAGATGTGATGGGGCCAATCTCGTCAACAGCTTTTAGCCAATACCGATTCATCGTCGTGGTTGTCGTTTACTTCACTAATAAGGTGAAAGTAGCTTCATATGCCAATGTTAGAAGGTCGAAATCATTAAATTCTTAAAAAAAAAGATCAGGCGCTGACAAAGAATGCCAAAAAGGACAAAGTCAAAAGTTTGAAGTCTGTTCAAAAATCAAACACCATATTATAGAGCAACGAAGGCAGCCAGAAAAAGAAAAACAAAAAAACAAAACATGGATTGTAGAAAAGGTGACCGAGACTTGTAAGGATTGGCATAAAGAAGTTACTATTTATCTTCTATGGTTATCAAACGTTGGCCAGGATTTTTTTCGAGGCAGTATCTTACCCATTGGTTTATGGAATGGAAGCATTGTTGCCTATTAAAAGGTTAAAAGTTATCCATCATGGTCAGATGATGCAAGCTTACGACAAGGATGTTTATCCCAGAGAATTCCAACGATGAGAACTTGATCTTTCTTTTACAAAAGGATTTCAGAGAAAAGCGGATGCCAAACTGGAAAAAACCTTATGTTGAAAAGAATGTCTTTTCTGGAAGAGCATTGATATTGACCAAGATGGGTGCCAAAGACTTGCCCAATCCAGTGAATTCAGGTTCATTCAAGAAGTATTTTACCTGAAAGGGGAAAGGCCAAGGTGAAAACCCGCAAAGGGCGCCTTGAGTTCAAATTCAAAAAAAAAAATAGAAGAAGAGGCCAAGGCGAAAACCCGCAAAGGGCGCTTTGAGACCAAAGGGGATTTGAGTTGAAAACCCAAAAAGGGTAGCTCAAATTCTGACCAAAAAAGGAGGCATACAGTAGTCTTGCTACGTCTGAACTAACAATGAGGAAGTATGTTATATCTTGGGGCATTGACAAAGTACTCCGGATCCTCTAAACACATATTGAGCATAAAATGGTCCTCAAGAAGTTTGAACAGAGAAGCTCAGGCTGCGATATCTGGGGCACCTAGCTTCTATCTTACCCATTTTTGAATTTGTGCTCACTTTATTCTTTTTGAGATACACCCAAATCAATTTTCTTTTATTGCCTTGGTTATCTTTGATTAACTTATTTTTTGAGCTATGCTCTTGACTAATTTCTTTCTCGTCCTTTTTTGTCACTTTTTTTAAGCATTTTATATGGAAATAACGGTTTATGGACTAATAACATTTTCATAAAAGGAGTTTCGCATATTACTCTAGAAGCTTCTAAATAATATGAGAATCTGAAACAAAACTATTGTTTGGAACTCACCAAGACTAAGGGTTGGAAAAATTGAAAGATGATTATCTCTTCAGATTTCTATTGGGTAACCCAGGTGTAAAAGGGGATCATTCTTGGGAAAAGAAAACGATACCTTGCATTCATACAAATTTCAGGCACATACATCAGGTTATTACACCTAGGGAATGGTGTAACATATCAACTTGATTCCATACTTCTGAGTGGTAACAAGATGGATGAAAGAAACCAAATGTTATTCCCTTGAATTTGCAGTGGGAGATACAAACTTTATGTCCCAAAAGGTACAGTGGAAGGGACTCTGAAATTACAGCGGGGCAAGCTTGCTGAGCAGAAAATAATTGTTTCTTTTGGTTTTCTGTCAAAGGTACCAGCTGAACAAGAAAGCATGGTAACGCATCAGTGATGGAACCTTGATGAACCATGAGCAATGGCAACCCAAACAAAAGGGATCATTCTCACGTCTCTAATTAGGAGCATTTGATTCATTTCGATCATTGTGTCCTAATCGTTTTTCAAAAAAAAAAAAAAGAGGAAATCATTCTCATGACATTTTGTATTCATGCAAATGTCATCCTTAATATCATTTAGTTAGGAGGATTTGATTCATTTCGATCATTGCATCCTAATCCTCATCCTTTAAAAGGAATCATTTTCATGACATGTTACATTCAGGTCACTCATACACATAGAAGCATTTGATTCATTCCGATCATAGCATCTTAGTCATGTGACATAAACATACGAAACTGAGTCTACAGGACATGTCCCTCAGCGGACGGTGTAGCCATATCAGTAAATTTGCAGATCTCATCTTCTTGAAGTTGCAAGAAGCGGATCAAAAGCACTTTCAGTCTTATCTCCCTGAATTTGCAGAGGAGTAGATTAAAGACAGAAGATCTTATATTCCTGAAGTTGCAGGAAGTAGATCAAAAACACATTTAGTCTTATCTCCCTGAAGTTTCAGAAGAGTAGATTGAAGACAGAAGATCTTATCTTCTTGAAGTTGCAGGAAGCAGATCAAAAGCACTTTCAGCCTCATTGTAACATCCTAAAATTAGAGCATTATTTGTGTTGGCTCGGGTATGAATTTTGTGTTTAGCATAGTCTTGTGAAGGCTTGATTTTATTAATGTAGCTAGAATAATTCTTAGTATTAAAAATTAAGTGAAGTGGATTAGGTGAGCTTGACACTTAAGTTAATTTAAGTGTTAAATTAAGCACATGTGGAGTTAGTGGCAAGGTGGTAAGGAAGCATGAAGAGTTACTTGAGGATAGAGGTTCGAGTAGCATGATTAACATTTTGAAGACTTTAATTTTTATTTATCCTAGTATTAATGGACGGTCAAGCTTTATATATGGAAGGTTGGACTTTCAATTTTTGGCAAGTTGAATATTAGTTTAGGAAAGCTTGAACTTTGGGAAAGGAATCTTAAGGTTTATGGAAGGATGGGGGGACATAAGGCTTGGCTTAAGGAAGTTGTTTTGGAAACTATTCCAAGGCCATTAGTGCATGAATGGGGACGGCATGTGTGGCTAGGGGGTGGCCGAATGTTGTTAGGAAGTTTGGGGGAGCATTTTGTGCATCATTTGGCATTTTTCTCTTCCTCTCCAAAAACTCCCTCTTTGGCCGATTGTACCTTAGGCATTTTGAGCAATTTTGCTTTTGATTTAGCTCTCATTTGTGTTTGAACCAAATACTATTTTCTTTCTCTCTTTTTTCCTTTTGAAACCGAAAACACATTTTGCATTTTTGTGCACTTTTCTTTTCGGCAAACTAGGTGCTTGGCCGAACCTTTTTTCTCTCATCTCTTTCTTTTCTTTCTTTTGGCAATTGCTGAAAACCACATTTCCTTTTCACTTCCTCTTGGCCGAATCTTCCTCATTCCTAAATCCCATTTCTTTTGCATTTGCTCAAAGATAAAAACATCCATTTCCATTCTATCTTCTTTTTCTATTTTCTTCTTCTTCCATTTACGAATCATCTTTCTCCTATTTCATTTTTCACTTTCATTTTCTTTTCTTTTTACTTCACCATAGCCGAATCTTCTTTCTCTCTTTTGGTGTTATATTGGCTGAATATTATCAAGGGTAGATTCTCTTTGGTTTTCTTCAATCAATTTTGGAAGATAGGTAAGTATTCATGGCCGTATGTCCTTTAATTCTTTTCTCTTTTCTAAGTTGTTTTCTTGTGGACAAAGGCCGAATTTTTGGGTACTTGTTAGCAAGGTTCTAATCATTCTTAGGAACCGATTATTCTTTTAGGCTCTTTGGGACTTTGGAAGCAATCGATCTAAGCCTTACTTCTCTAGCGATCAAAGGTTGGTAAGTCAAGGGGTAAGGATTCTTGTCGATTCATCATTCTTTTGAAAAGACTAAAGCTATTGGGATTAAGGTGTTATTAGCCGATTAGTGTTGCTTAAAGTTTTGTGTTTTGGCCGAATATAGGACAAGGCGATTTAGTGCGGTAGATCGGGTCTTCGGATTTTAGTACTTGCGGTAGTGTCAGGTGTGTACCTTACACACTTTATAATCCGGTTATATATGTATATATATTGACTAATCATGTTATTAAAGTGGGAATCTATGAGATTTTGATAAAATACCTTGATGGGTATGTGCAAGGATTCGGGTAAGTCCGTTTCGATATGATGTTAATATATGTTGATTGATATCATGATTTACGTTTTAAATATGTTATATGATCAAATATAAGTAAGATGGCATGATTGATATTCTAATGCATTGGTATGGGCGATATGAGAGGAGGGGGAAGGATTTGATATCCGTGTCTTTGGACACCAGAGGTTTGGCACCTCCAGTGGTTTGGTACCACAATATTTTGTGTCTTTGGGACACCAGAGGTTTGGCACCTCATAGTTACTCGTCCCTGTGGTCTAGCACCACCGTGGGTTGGCCCCACTTTTGAGATATGGGATCGCCGCCAGTGATTTGGTATCACACGTGGGTTGGCCCCACACTTGGATCGTTGATATATTGTGTCTTTGGGACACCAGAGGTTTGGCACCTCATAGTGACTTGTCCCTGTGGTCTAGCACCACCGTGGGTTGGCCCCACTTTTGAGATATGGGATCGTCGCCAGTGATTTGGTATCACACGTGGGTTGGCCCCACAGATGGATTATTCGTGACTTTGGGTCACCAGTGATTTGGTATCACATTATTGGATATCGTGACTTTGGGTCACCAGTGGTTTGGCACCACCAGTGGTTTGGTACCACACGGGGTAGAAAAGGTGTTGTGGATGGCTAGGTTGGGTGCATTTTTATAAATATATACATTGCTTGGTTATAAATTGTGTAAGTATGTTGTATAAACCGGGGGAAGGATTTATGCACTGAGTCTTGGTGACTCACCTTCTCCCTTATCTTTTCAGGTGACTCGTAGATCGCGGATGAGGAGCCGGATGAACTCGAGGTGGCCATGCATTAAATAAATACGGTTCTACATGAACTTTGGTTTGGGTACTTTACCTTATTTAAATTTGGTTTCATATTTATTTTGGGTTTGTAATAAGGCCATTTAAATTACGATTTTGGATTATTTATATGCTTGGGATTTGTTTTAAATATGGCTTAATAAATATCATGGATGATTTAATAATTGAGCCCAAAGTTTTCTAAACTATAAAACGCAACGATTTTTCCAAAATCTTATCATCGGGTAATATAAATTGTTTGATAGTAAAATTTCAACTTAAGTGTTTTCGACTTCTTAAATGATTTCAAAATTAAAGTTTCTACACTAAAATGCAAATGGTTTTTCCAAGTAATAATTCGGATTTTCTTAAAATGGTATAAATGTTTTCTAACCTATGGTTTGACAATTACGCTTTAAAGTTTATTTATGGAATTTCAAATTAAATTATCAGTTTTTAACTTATTATACACCTGTTTTCTACAAATATAGAACAACAAAGAGTTTTTCATTAAAATTTTTATCGTTAACCCGAATTTCTTCAAAATGTTTTCCTCTGTGGCATGCCGGATTCGGTCATGGCGTATTGACCAGGTTTGGGGTGTTACACTTATCTCCCTGAAGTTGCAGTGAAGTAGACTGAAGACATCAAATATTATCTTCCTGAAGTTGCAGGAAGCAGATCAAAATACACTTTCAGCCTTATCTCCCTGAAGTTGCAGTGGAGTAGACTGAAGACAGAAGATCTTATCTTCCTAAAGTTGCAGGAAGCAGATCAAAATACACTTTCAGCCTTATCTCCCTGAAGTTGCAGTGGAGTAGACTGAAGACAGAAGATCTTATCTTCCTGAAGTTGCAGGAAGCAGATCAAAATACACTTTCAGCCAAATCTCCCTGAAGTTGCAGTGGAGTAGACTGAAGACAGAAGATCTTATCTTCCTGAAGTTGCAGGAAGCAGATCAAAATACACTTTCAGCCTTATCTCCCTGAAGTTACAGTGGAGTAGATTGAAGACAAAAGATCTTATCTTCCTGAAGTTGCAGGAAGCAAATCAGAAGACACTTTCAACCTTATCTCCTTGAAGTCACAGTGGAGTAGACTGAAGACATCAGATCTTATCTTCCTGAAGTTGCAGGAAGTAGATCAGAAGACACTTTCAGCCTTATCTTCTTGAAGTTGCAGGAAGCAGATCAAAAAATAGCAGATTTGGCATTCCTGATGTTGCAGGAAGCAAATCAAAAACATCAGATCTTATCTCCCTGAGTTTGCAATGGAGCAGATCGAAAAATAACAGATCTGGCATTCCTGAAGTTGCAGGAAGCAGATTGAAAACATCAGACTAATTGAAATCAAGATGAAGTTCCAGTACCCCTAAAGATGCAGTTGGGATTGGAAGCCATTTGAAGAAAGCGGGATCAAGAAGTCGAAACTCGGCCAAAACCGGGAAAAATTGGTTCTTTTATAGTCTTTACTCTATTCTCGTTTCACGACAATGAGCAAAGAGGGGCAACTGTAATGGCCCATTTTTGCCCGGGCTGGAATAAACCAGAATAAAAAATAAAACAAATAACCCAATCCAGTGGCCCAATACCCAAATTAAATACAAAAACACCCTGGCCCGAATTACAATAGACTACCCATTACCCTACCTAAACCCAAACTAAACTAGTGGCCCACTTACACCCCATTCCTAGACCCAAACTCAGACGGCCCAAAAGGCCCAATGACTAAACTAGCTTCAGCAGAAATCTAGGGTTTCTGGGAAACCCTTGTGCCGTAGCCTCGCACTCAGGCCAACAGACGCGCCGCAAACGCCGCACCCATCAGCTCTCTGTTGCGCCACCATCAACGCGCACGAACCCCGCATCATCGCCAGAATTTTCGTCCACCTGCAAAAGAAAGGAAACCAAACGCAGCAGACATGGCAACAATTTATTTCCTTTTTATTTTTTTATTTTGAAGGTTATAAAAGCCTTACAAAAAACCTGTAAATGGGACGACACACGAATACAAGCAAGATACCAAAAAAAAAATACAATAAATCCACAAGCAGAGGTTATTTTTTATATACTGTTTTTTTCATTCTTTTAATTCTTTTATTATATTCTCAGAAAAACAAAGAAAAGAAATTTACCTTTTTAAATCGGCATTAAAAGGAGAGGCTTCGGACCTTCTGACCGCCATCTAAGGCGGCGCTGTGACGGCGCGTAGGGCGGTCCATCGCCAGAACCTGGACTTGAGCCCCTGCCTTAGACCGAAGGCCAGAGAGAATCCTAAAGGAGGCATCAGATTTTTTTTTATTTCGGAGTTCAAATGAAAATTTTAAGCTAATTTTGATTCATATACCAATATAGAAACGACGTCGTTTTTGCTTAATCCAATAAGCATAAAACGACGTTGTTTTAAGGCCTGTGACCCGCGCGTTGACCCGACCCGGGGGAGGAACCGCGTGTTTTTGATGAACGGTCTAATTGCCATTTTAGTCCTCCCGCGTTTTTCTATTTTTTAATTCCGTTTAATTTTATTTTTTATTGTTAATTGGCCCTAAAAGTTTAATTATTTTCCAATTTAGTCCCTCGGGCTGCATTAAAGGCTAAATTTATTACGACGCCGTTTTGAAATTTGACATAATTGCCATTTTAACCCCTGGGATTTAACGCGCGTTTTAATTTAGTTCTTTTATATCTATTTTAATTGCTATTTTAACCCATGTTTTCTTTGTTGTATTTTATTTTTATCCTTTTATTTTATTTTATTATTTTTCATTGCATTAAACTATTTTATTATGTTAAGTAATCTATATTATTTTCTTTATTATGTTAAGTAGTCTATATTATTTTCTTTATTATCTATATATTAATTTATTTATGTATATATTTTTTATATTATCTTAGAAGTCATATATATTAATTTATTAGTATTATAAAATTCATATATAATTATTATTTATTATTTTGTTTTGTTTAATTTTTTATTACATATTATTTTAGTATTTATATATAGTAGTTATTATATTATATTTAAAATTTTGTACATTATATAATATTAAATTATATCGTATATTATTAACTAAAATTTATTTATATTGTATAACATATTCTATTTACATTATTTATATTATATATAGGTAATTTTATATATCCTTATTTAAAATCATTATATACCTTTTTTATTTATACATCGTTTACATTGTTTGTATTATATATGTATGTAATTTTATTTATTTATTTATTTATTGTTTAATCTTGCATAAAAAGTTTCATATTTATTTAGTAATTTTCTTTTATTTGATATTTATTGTTTTATGTATGTATTTTCTTTGCCCATACTCTTTTATTTATTTATTTATGATTGTCATTGTGTAGTTACTTCTATTAGTCATTATTCTACATTATTATTACTTTATTAATTATATAAATATAAAATGTTAGTATATCATAATTGCTTTTGATATTTATGTTTGATAATGTATAAATGCGATATTGTCTCATGAATCGTTGTTTAAAATAAAATACATTTTTTTTTAAAAAATTACTATATTTTATCTAAAGTGTAACATCCCGAAATTGGGCCTAGGAGAATTGAGCCCAATGGGCCTTAGGCGTAGTAGCGTTTAAATTTTTGGAGAACAAGAGATCGGCTTAAATGCTAGTTAGACCCATTGGATAAGTGATTTTGGAAGGTTAGAGGGCTTCTATGAAGTCCCGGGATCAAATATTGGCTTTGGGGAAATTTTGGTTTTAGGTGAAAAAAACCCTGGAAGTTGGCAGATAGGCCTTAAGAATAAAATATGGAGAAAATAACACAAAAGGAGTGTGTGGTGTAGTGGCAAAGTGACGCCACTTAGGGGACAAGGGAGTGACGCCACAAGGGAAGGAAGGAGGTCCAAGGTTCAAGTCTTGGCTTTTGCATTTTGGTTTCTTTTTGCTTGGACCTTAGAATTTGGCCCATAGTTTATATTTAGTTGCGCATGGTTTAAGACACAAGAGGAGCTTGTGGCCAAGTGGTTAGCAGCGTGGATTATGTTGCAAGGGAGCCTGGGTTCGAATCTCATGACAAGCAATGGAGTATTTATTTTGCGGATTGGACGGCAAGAGTTTCAGTTGAATTTAAACTCTACTGACGAAGGGATCCCACATCGGAAAGACACAAAGAATGAAGGTAAAGAGCTAGCTATATAAGGAGCATCCTAGGAGAAGAGTAAACACATCTTGGAGGGCGTTTGGGCACAAGAGTGGTCGGAGCGCGGATTAGCCCTAGAGTCCTATCAGGTGTGTAACTCTCTCTACTCTAGTTGTAGAGTGGCAAAATGCCGAAATGCCGGTTACACGGCATTAGTAGCCATACAAGCGTGCGAGCGCATGTGTGGGGCTTCGACGCGATAGTTGAGGCCATCAGTAGTATTCTTGTGGGTTGGGGCTGCTTAGGCCTCGATGGGCCGAAGTGGGCCCAATGGGCCCGTGGGCCCATATGAGTAAATTGCATGATTGGTTAGTATATGTTGAACTAGACTAGGTGGAAGTTATATACGTGGCTAGATTCGTGTTAGGTGGGCCACACGAGCGTGTGGGCCCGGATGGGCCGAAATCGGGTTTTAGGCCCAATCGTCCGGTACAATCGGAAATGGTAGCTGAGTCGCTAGTGGCGACATTAGGCCTTCAGAAAGGCCATTGCAGGTGTGAATTTACGAAAATACCCTTAGTAGGTAAAATTTCGATTATACCCTTAGAGGTTGATTAGCATGATTATGTTGTTTAGTTCTGGCCGATTGTAGGGGAAGGCTTGATCTCGCATATCTCGGGTTGTGGTTAGTGCTCGAAAAGTGTTAAGGAAGGGGGGATCTAGTGCGTTAGATCTTGATCTACGGGATTTGATAGTCGCATTAGTAACCAGGTGTGTAAACTAACACACTTCTTGCTTTGTATATGTTTGATAAACTGATTGATTGGTAAAACCGAAATAGTATGGTTGAGTGATATGATACCCTATGGGGTATGTGCACGGATTCAGGTAAGTCCGTTTCATTATGAGTACTGTTATTGATACATGATGTCATTATTTATGATGTATGTGCTATGAGATGCAACGTTAAACATGTTTGCATGATTTGAATACTATACATGAGTTGGTATGATGATGGGTGATATGAGAGGAGGGGGCAGTGATATTTTGTGCTGACGAGCACCAGTGTTTTGGTAACACAACTTTGTGACTTTGGGTCACCAGAGGTTTGGCACCTCCAGAGGTTTGGCACCTCAGCGTCTCGTCCCCGTGGTTTCGCACCACAGTGGGTTGGCCCCACAAGGCGGTATTGAGGGATTGACGCCAGTGATTTGGTATCACACGATGGGTTGGCCCCATCACTCGATTATTGTGACTACGGTCACCAGTGGTTTGGTACCACATTTGTGTCTTTGGGACACCAGAGGTTTGGCACCTCATTGCGACTCGTCCCTGTGGTTAACACCACCGTGGGTTGGCCCCACTTGAGATATGGGATCGTCTGCTAGTGATTTGGTATCACACGATGGGTTGGCCCCATCATTGGATTTGTGACTTCGGTCACCAGTGCTTTGGTAGCACAAACGTGTCTTTGGGACACCAGTGGTTTGGCACCACATTGACGGATATTGTGTCTTTGGGACACCAGTGTTTTGGTAACACATTGTGACTATATGTCACCAGTGGTTTGGCACCACCAGTGGTTTGGTACCACATGGGGTAGAAAAGGTGAATGGATGGTTAGGAGTGGGTGCATATTAATTGGATGCATGATGATTATGTTATGTTTGCATATGATGTTTTGCTAATCCGGGAAAAAGGGTTGCACACTGAGTCTTGGTGACTCACCTTTTTCCTTTAACCATTTCAGGTATTGCATAAAGCTGGACCGGGATCGGAGAGGACAAGGTGGCCCATGCCGAAGATGATGATTTAATATTTTATGCTTGGTTTTGATATAAGTACTTTATTTGAATTATTGGGTTGTAATAAAGGCCATTTTATTATTTTGGTATTACTTTAACCATGGTTTATCTAATTTGGATTTCTATGTGAAAATGGTTTTAATTCCAGTACCCTATTTATAAAAGTATGTTTAATAAAGTATTTTCAGACAATTTGTAACTTCTAAAGTTTGCATATTGCTTTAAATGAACATGGTTTTCAAAAATTGAATTCTTTCATGCTTTATGCTAAGTTAATAAAGATTTTCATCCGACTTTCCCCAGTGACATAATCAGATTCGGTCGTAGCGAATGGGTCGGGTTTGGGGATGTTACATAAAGGTTCAAAATAAGGCAATATTTTGTATTCAGAAATTCGGGAAATAGTACCCTAATGTGCTGGGTTTCGATTTTCCGTTTGGCTAAATAACTAAATATCCTTTTAACAAGTTTTGTAAATCATAAGATGATTTTGATTACGAAGGTTTTAAAACATCGTGTCCTAACATGTTGGATGTGATGTTTATATTCCTTCGGAACAAAGAAATCTCAAATATTAACTCAAATTATTCAAGTTTTAAAGTAATCATTTTTTTTAAATCTTTTCAAATCATCGACATTAGGACGACAATTATCAATCCGGTACCAGTTTTGGGCGTTATGAGGGTGCTAATCCTTCCTCATACATAACCGACTCCCGAACCCATTTTTCTGGTTTTTCGTGGACCAAAATCAGTATTTTGAAATAAAATGATTTTCAAGGTGATCCAATCACACCTAAGTAAAAAGGGATCGGTGGCGACTCCTATTTTCATTTTTAAAAGTCGATCCCATTTTTAAATCAAACCTTTAAGATGGTTTCAACAAGGGTATTCACGGCTCTTCACATATCGCAGAATATCATGATACCAAGGATGATCATCTCTCTCCTCCTCTTCGTCGATATTGCAGCAGTGAGCCGGAGCCTCACAAATACTCATTTGGATAGGCTTCATACATTCCTATTCATTTACTCTGATCATAGAAGCTAATGTGGCCAAGGCGTCATGTAACACCCCTTACCCGTATTCGGCGCCGGAATAGGGTACGAGGCATTACAGGAACACATGTAAACGTATAAACCGAGTCATAAAATTTCATCCAAATTAACACTTTTCAATTTTCATCACAAAGTCCCTAATATGGACCTGCGAGGCCCAAAACATACTTTGGAAGCGGTTCGGGACTAAACCAAGAACTTTGGAAAACATTAAAAAATTTCTTGAAAAATAGGGGCACACGCCCGTGTCCAAAGTCGTGTCTTTCTCACAAACATTCGCATGCCACACTTTTCTTATTTAATCATCATACACTCATTCACCCAAATCATGCATCTCATAAATTGCATCATCACAAACATATAACTTGAATAACACTAGCCAACATCAATAGCCTTATACAAAATGAACTACTAAATATTAAAGGCCAACATTTTAGGCCAAACCAATTATGACATATACAAATGACTAAGTCCCCTATACATGCCATAAACTTAAGAGGTTTGTATTCACTTTTACCCCACGATGATAGCTTGATAGTGTGATTACATCACCGGTGATCTCCAGCTCGAGCTAGCATACAACCCTATAAGATATGGTGAAGGGAGGGAAGTAAGCGATAAAGCTTAGTAAGTAAGTATGCAAATAATAAGTGATTTATTAACAGACTTTTATAAATCTTCACAATATGTTCTCAAGATAATACAATCATAATTGCACATAGTTCCACTTTTTATTCATGTTCATCTCAAGCTATCTACTCGAGTCATAGTCACTAAATTATTTATATCTTGAGCTATGGAACTCAAAATTAAGATCCGCTAATTTTCCTTGACACTAGACTCACATATCTTATTACCATAAAATTTTCAGAATTTTTTGTTTAGACAATAAGTACAGTTTATTCATTAAATTCTCCCATGTTCTGCTGTTTGACAGTTTCAACCTTTCTTCACTAAAAATTAATTATCTCATTGTACTGAACTTGAATGACGTTGCCATTTATTTCTATTGAAAATAGACTCACTAAAAAATTCAAGGATATACCCATGATTATTTTTGTACAATTTTTAATGAATTTTCAAATTCAGAACAGGGGATTCCGACATCATTCTGACCCTATCTCACAAAAATTCAAATACATAGAATATGAATTTTTTTTTGTTTACACCGTTTCTTTTATGTAAAATAGACTCATCCATATTTAATTTCATATCTTATTCAACCTCTAATTCAATTTCCACCATTTTTGGTAATTTTTCAAAGTCACACAACTGCTACTGTCCAAAACTGTTTTGTTGCTAAAATTACTCTTGCATAATTTCACTTACTCCATTTCATCTTACCGAAGGTTCGATCAAATATCGGGTACATTGTTCATAAATTTTCACACTTATACCTACACTTATTCATCACATAATCATATTCAATTACACTTAGTCGTTACACGATCAATGTATTTTCACTTAGTCAATTTCCCGTTGAACTCATCGGAATAATAACAGATACACGGTGGCCTGTACATAGTACCACCCTTGTAGCCGAAGCTATCTGGTGCACATAGTAGCCTGCACTTAGTACTACACATGTGACCAAAACCATCACTTACAAATAGTGGCCTGCACTTAGTACGACACATGTGATCGAAACTATCGGGTACGCACAGTAGCCTGCACTTAGTACTACACATGCGACCTATCCGTCTGGTACACGTAGTAGCCTGCACTTAGTACTACACACGTGACCTAAAACCATATCGTAGCTCTCTTGTACACATAGTCGCCTACACTTAGTACCACACATGTGACCTAGCTACCTCATTCGTATCTTTTCTATTCCAAAGGTTCAACCGGGAATTCTCACTTTTCAACATTTTACCAATTCATCCATAACCAATCAGAATTTATAATTTACATCAAATAATTACTCCATATTCAAACATATCTCATATAATATAATAAAATATTAAAATATAAATAAAAACTTTGTATTATTTACATACAAACTTACCTTGAAAGCAAAATCGGTGAAAATGACTTATTCGTCAATTACTTGTTTTTCCCTCGTTCTAGTTCCAAACCTCGTTTTACTTGTTCTATAACAACATATTTCACTTATTTAATTAATGTACTATTCAAAACAATCCTTAACTCAACTTTTGCAAAATTACAACTTTGCCCCTAAACTTTTACATATTTACACTTTTGCCCCAATACTCGAAAAATAAACTTCATCCCTTATTCTTATGTTTTATAACATGCTGATAATTTTTTCCTTCTATGGCAACATCAAATTCTTACTCTAACATACACTTCTGAACATTAGGTATTTTTACCGATTATGTCGTTTTACTCGTTTTCACTTAAAATCGCTTAGCAAAAGTTCTTTAACATAATTTCAAGCTTCATATTCTACCATAAAACATTAAAATACACACTTTTCACCAATGGGTAATTTTCCAAGGATGAACCCTAGCATGAATTATTGGTAGCATAAGCTAAATCGAGCTACCGGGACTCCAAAATCGTAAATAACTTGAAAAATAGGGCTAGAACAGACATGCCATGAGCTTGGGAAGTTGAGAAAACCCTAGCCATGTCTTCTCCCGGTAAATTTCTTCCATATGAAGAAGATGGACAAATTTGGCATTTTAATTTTGTTTTTAATTCATTTAATTTACAAAAGGACCAAAATGCCCTTACAAAAAAATATCTTATCTAACATATACCATATCCATTTTTGTCCAACAATTTAACCAATGGGCTAATTACCATTTAAGAACCTATACTTTAAAATTTTATAGCAATTTGACACATCTAACTTCTAGAACTCAAGTTTTGCACTTTTTACAATTTAGTCCTTTTGACTAAATTGAGTGCCCAAATGTCAAAATTTTCGAACGAAATTTTCACGAAATCGTTCCGTGAAATTGTAGTCTATAAAAATATAATAAAAATAAATTTTCTTACGTCAGATTTGTTGTCTCGAAACCACTGTTCCGAGATTAACCAAGTCGTATGGTACAACATGTTCTGCCTCAACCTCAGAGTTGTCCAGACCAAGGCGAAACATAATTTCTCAATTGGCGAGTATCTCATTTCACACTCAGTAAATTTCTTACTGAGGTAATATATCACTGTAACACCCCAAACCCAACCCAAACACTACAACCGGATCTGGTATGTCACTAAAGTAATTTTTATAAAACATGTCGTAGCACTTTGGAAAACAATTATCAGGTTTAAATAATTATACCGAAAACTTAATAGTTTATTAAGTCATATGAGATTTAAATTTATAAATTGCCTTGGCGAATTTTAAATAAAAATCGAGAGTTTATACATGTCTTAACTTAATTTAAATAAAATTTCAATGCCTAGTAATAAAAGCCCAACATAAAACCAAAACATAAATAATAGTCTAGTGGCCCAAGGCCTTATTACAACGAAATTTGAAACCCTTAATCAAAATATTGAAAATAATATTCTAAGTAAAATCTTCTGCTGGATCAAGAACTCTCTCGCATGGCCACCTCGCGCTCCTCTCCAACCCGGTCTGTTGCACTAGGTGCTACCTGAAATTGTTAAATAATAGGGTGAGTCGCAAGACTCAGTGTGCAACCCTCATGCACCATTATATTTGGGTCTTAACCCCACAGAACATATAACAGAATATAATATATCAGAAAATATGCAAAGCGCAACCCAAATCCTAGGTTTCCATCCGCTACACGCCACCCTTACCTGCCAGTCACACCATTGGGGATTTCTACAATCAACCCACACCGCTACACACCATTGATGGCAGACATGCTGTTCATCGTCAGATCATGGCCGTAGCCACTACAACAGGTCATGGCAAAAGCCACTACAACAGGTCACGGCAGAAGCCGCTACAACAGGTCAAGGCAGAAGCCGCTACAACAGGTCACGGCAGAAGCCGCTACAACAGAACACTTCCCCTTTCAATAAACCCAACCCCATGCAATCACAGAAATAGCATACTTATCACAGATGTCACCTTAACAGGAGCATTCACTTAGGAATGACAGAGATCACTAACCTGGTGATTCGCTTTTACCCTCCTCGGGTTTCAACCATGATGCCGGGATTTCAGCATTTATCAGAATATAACAGATTTATAACATGATGCCGGGATTTCGGCATTTATCAGAATATAACATATTTATAACATATTTTAACAGGCAATCTAAATGGTGTGGAAGTGTTACACACCTAATATCGCATAGTTTTACTCCCTTAGTTAAATCCTTACTATCTGGATCTACAACCCTTAGTCTAAAACCTTGCTCAAAAGCCGGAAGAATACGAAGATTTGGGCTCCCCTACATTCGGCCAAGGGTTAATAAATACCCAAATTTACACGTTAAAAATCAATAGATCTCCTTACCTTGAAATCCTGAAAGTAACACGATTCGAGTGTTACTGAACTCTATCTTAGAGATCTAAGCGAGTGACTCCCCTTCAAATCCCAGAATGCCGCAAATAAGAGAAAAACTTAAGATTAGTTCCTTATAGCCATTCGGCTAGAGTCCCTAAAAAGCCGGAAAAGATTTAAATCTTACGAATCAATACTCACCTTTAGTTTCCTTCGAGATTCGGCACAAGCAGATACCTCAGAGAGAATTCGGCAAACACAGGAGATGAGATCCAAGGATTTCGGCTTTTATGGAAATCCCGGAAAAGATGAACTGATGCGTTTTCGGCTTTTAGAAGATTTGAATAGAGTGTTTCGGCTTTGGCTTAGAAAGGAAGTAAAAAGAAATCTTAGAGATTTTGGCTAAAATATTTGAAAGAGATGAGGAAGAGATTGTCAGAGAGTTCGGCCAAAAAGGGAAAAAGAAAAGAAAGAAAGTTGAGAGGGAGAATGGAGTGGAGGTTTCGGCAGAGAAAAGAAAAAAGATGAAGAGAACTATACAGCAAATTTCGACACAAGGAAAGAAGAAAAGAGTAGGGTTCAATTGCCAGAATTGATGAGATATCCCCCCTATTTATAGAAATTTCGGCACTTACCTAACCTTGCAGATAAATCCTATCTTTTCTCCTTTCTCTTAATATACTAACTCATCCAAAAGAGACTTAATTAGCTCCAACTCCTCCCTCCTTTATCAGCTTATTATCCACAAATTAAAAACATTAAAATTTTTCTAAATTATAGCCTTGAGCCGTCCCCCCTAGCTCCTTTTTAAATGCCGAATTTGGCCCAAAACATGGGCTCCAAGTGGCTAAAACTTGGGCCTCCCCCTTTGCCAGTGACGCCAACTCCCTTCCCTCTTAGTGGCGCCATTTTGCCACTGGGCCACAAGCCCAATCTTGATATTTTTAACATAGATAACTATCTTTAAAACTTATAATGCCCAAACAGAATATTTTAACTGAGGTCTCAGCCCATTCCTGAGCCCAATTAATACCTCAATTCTCAATTTAACATATTTAAGCATTCATTACACAAAATGCGCAGGCCCTAAAATTCAGGATGTTACAATCGCCCTTTCTTTCTTTCCTGTCTCATCGTGTTGGGCGAGTACACATCTCATTGAATTATCGAATACCGTCAAATACAGAATCAATGGTTTATCAAGACTGGGTGGCATTCGTACTGGAGTATTAGACAAGTATTGTTTAATTCTGTCAAAAGCCTTCTGGCATTCATTGTCCCAAATGCCTGGATTGTGTTTCTTAGGAAGACGAAATATAGGGTCACATTTCTCAGTCAATTGCGAAATGAACCGGGTAATATAATTTAGTCTTCCTAGAAAACCTCGAATTTCCTTTTAAATGCGCGGCGAAGGTAATTCTTGTACAGCATTGACTTTATCCGGGTCAACCTCAATTCCCTTTTCACTGACTACAAAACCAAGCAGTTTTCCTGACCTAGCCCCGAAAGTACACTTGGTTGGATTGAGATTTAGCTGAAATTTCCTCAACCTCAAGAGAAGTTTCCTCAAAACCTGTACATGTTCCTTTTCCGTTTGGGATTTCGTGACCATGTCGTCGACGTAGACCTTGATCTCCTTGTGCATCATGTCGTGAAACAAGGTTACCATGGCTCTTTGGTATGTTGCTCCTGCATTCTTTAACCAGAATGGCATCACCTTGTAACAAAAAGTTTCTCAGAAGGTTATAAATGTGGTCTTTTCCATGTCTTCGGGATACATCTTTATCTGATTGTATCCAGAGAAACCATCCATGAAGGAGAACAATGAATAACCTGCCGTGCTATCCACCAAAGTGTCGATATGAGGCAGGGGGAGTTATCCTTTGGGCTGGCCTTGTTTAAGTCTCTATAATCTACACACATCCGTACTTTTCCATCTTTTTTAGGAACGGGGATGACATTGGCTACCCATTCTGAGTAATTCACCACTTGTAAGAACCCAGCATCAAATTGCTGCTTGACATCTTCTCTTATTTTTACTGCAACATCAAGTCTCATCCTTCGGAGCTTCTGTTGAACCAGCTTGCATTCTTCTTTTATGGAGACACAATGTACCGCAATATCGGCGCTCAACCCAGGCATTTCTTGATATGACAATGTGAAGACATCTTTGAACTCCTACAGAAGTTTAAGGAGATCCTGCCTTGTTTCCTCATTTATGCAAGTGCTAATTTTCATCTTTTTCCCTTCTTCCAAAATCACATTCTCAATTGTCTCTTTGTGAGGTAGAATCAACTTCTCTTCCGGCTCTACCATCCTTAACAAATCTAGGGGTAAACTACAATTTCCGTCATCTGTAAAATCCTAATATCCCTCTAAGCACATGTTTTGTTCACAGGGGAGTTTTGAGTCCATAGCAACGCTGCTCATGACATCAATATCTGGGGACCTATTGTAGGTACGAAAGAATACCCAAAGAAACCAATGAATCTAAGAATAACTTATTTGTATGGTTTGGTTATGAATGGAATGAAACGAATAAAAGAATAATTGCTCAATGCATTTTTTATTGAAATAAAATCATTTTGAACATGAGCCTATTTCACAGCAGATTCTTATTGTTCCTAGGCTAGAAAACAATAAGCGTGTTTTGAACATTACTCTGTATTTGCTCTAAAAACCACAAGAAGTTCTTCTACAGTCAGTTGTTCAGAACACTTCCAGGCTCATAAGGGCGAATGCCCGTTAAGTTTCCTTCCTTCGATCCCTCTTCAAATACGGTGTTGATGCTCAAAGTTTTCATCATATCTTCAGTCGTCTCTTCATTCGTGTTTTCTGGTCCCAGATGGATAACTCCTCCTGACACGAATATATTGGATATATGGGGAAGGGTCATTAACTCCCACTTGACCTCTAACCCATCCAATCGTGCTCTTCGTCTCTCTTGTCTCCTCTCCAGCTCTTTCTTCCTCTGTTTGGCGTCTGGCTTATACCCTAAGCCAAAATGGTCCCATTTGCTAGTTAAAATCGGTACTTTGACCCGTTCATGGAGGTATTTCCCAAGTCCTCTTCCAGGCAACACTCATTTTCCCACTGTCAGCTGTAGGCCCATCTTTGTTGCTTCAGAGATTTTGGGCACCGGGATCTTGCTTCCCTCGGTGATCAAAGTGGCATTCACAAGCTCTAATGACTGAAAAGAACATTCAATTGCTTCATTATCACTCTCTACGTATGGCGCATCGCTGGCAACGGATGCGATAATGTCCTCCTCCGCGTTTACCATTATTAGTTGGCCCTCCGTCACCAACTTTAACTTCTGATGCAACGATGATGGTACTGCCCTTGCCGAATGAATCCACAGCCTCCCCAACAGACAATTATAGGAAGGCTTAATGTCCAGCACTAGGAAGTCTACCTCGTATGTATTTGGCCCAATCAGAAGAGGTATCTCTATCTTTCCCATTACTTTCTTTTCGGTACCATCAAATGCTCTCACTACGTTTTGGCATGTTTTCACATGAGAGCTATCTACAGGCAATCTGTTCAACGTGGACAGAGGTAAGATGTTCAATGTCGAACCATTGTCGATTAGTACCTCTGTTAATGTATACCCTTTACAACGAATGGTGATGTGCAAAACTTTGGTGGAACCCATGCCCCCTAGCGGTATTTCATTGTTACTGAAAGAGATGAAGTTGTCGGCACTTATGTTGCTAACAATGCGGTCTAGCTTGTTTACCGAAATGTCATCAGCGACATAGGTTTTGTTCAACACCTTTATTAGCGCGCTACGGTGCACCTCCGAGTTTAAGAGTAAAGTCAGTACTGATATGCGTGCCGGCTACTTGTGTAATTGTTCCACAATACTATACTCATTGTGTTTTAGGAACTTCAAAAACTCTTTAGCTTTATTTTCCATTACTAGTTCATTAACCAGTGGTTCTGAATTTCCTTCTTCCTGTCTGGTCATAAAGGATTCCTTTTTATGGGTTCGGCTTCTTTGTTTGGCGTGCTGGCCGAACTCTCTTTTCCCAAAACTGTCACACTGCAGTTATAATCCCAAGGCACCATCTTGCTATCCTTATAAGGAAAAGCCACAGGTTTCTGAATTACAACTCTAGGTGCCACTCCCGCTCCTACTTCATCGATTCTTGGTCGTGTAATGATCACTGTCGTAACCATTTTTTTGAAGAAAACGGGAATCGAACTTGGGTTTTGAAAATAAAGAAAACGGGAGTCGCCACCGACCTTTATTAGGTGTGATCGGATCACCTTTGTTTTAATAAAACATTTCGGTTTACTAAAACGGAGTTTTTGGTCTACGAACATTCGAGAAAATAGGTTCGGGAGTCGGTTACGTGCGAGGAAGGATTAGCACCCTCGCAACGCCCGAAAATCGGTACCAAATTGATTATTCAATGTCCTAATGTCAAAAAGCTTGAAATGATTTTTGAAATCTTGCTTTTTTATTTTTTATTTTTAAACGACTTGATTGAATGTCGAGTTTTCCCTTGTTTCAAAGGAATAGAGTCTCACATCCAGCACGATTGGACACGATAATCTAAATCCTTAAATCCAAGATCGTCTCTAAGATTCTCCAAGCACATTTTTTGGAAAGGGTATTTGCTCATTTGGGCATACGAAAGAAAACACACCCAGCACGATTGGGCACGATCTTTTCGAACTTCCAAACGCACAAATATCACCTTATTTGAAAATAGAAACAAAATTTGAAAGGTTATCCACTTGCTCAGTCAAACAAAAAGTCACACCCAGCACGATTGGGCACGAAGTTTTGAATTCCCAAACTCATGAATATTACCTTTATGAAAACTCATTTTCGGGAATTAAAAAAATATATATAAAATATGGTAGGAGATGGATTATTGGATTACGATAAAATGACGAAAGCGAGAAAATTAGAAAAAACATGGTAATAAGAAGGTGCAATAATGAAACGAAAGTAAAAAGACAAAACTAATAACGATGAATAAAAATAAAAATGTTAGTAACGATAGTGACAATAATATATACAATAATAATGATAGTGTAGCACATATAATAATAATAAGAATACTGATAATAATAATGATAATAATAATGATAATAATAGTAAATAGTATAGTAATAATAATAATAATAATGATGATGATAACACAAAATATATACAAAATGATAATATAAATATAATAATGATAATAACAATATGCAATATATACAATATTAATATAAACGTGAAAGTAATAATAACATATTAATAATAGTAGTTAATACGCTACATGTTCAATATAATAAAATATAGTAATAATAATAGTAAATGTAATAATAGAAAATATATATATGATAATAATATGATAATAAAGTAATAATAGTAATAATGATAAGATCAAATTGCACTAAAAAAACGAGATTTGGGGTTAATTCGAAATAAAACGAGAGGAAAAGGACTTATTTGAAATGCGCGTAAAAGATAGGGGACTGAATGAGTGAATAACACGCCCTTTTAATGCGTGACGTTACAACAGGCCCAGGTAAGGATCAAATTAAAAACGGAATAAAATAGTGGGGTAAAATTTAAGAAAGAAAAAAAGCTAAAATGGGTCAAAATCAGAAGCACGAAAAAGGAAGGGGGCCATCGCGCAAATATTCCTTTTAAGGAACATGCGCAGTAACCCCCTTACCAAACGGTGCCGTTTTGTTTTGATAAGAGCCTTCTTTTATTTATTTTTTTTAATTCCCTTTCCCAAACAAAGAAACAGATGACTCTCCCCCCCCCCAAAATCGTTTCTTCTTCTTTGCTAGGGTTCTATGAACCCATTTCGCGCCGTTACTTAGGCTTCCTCAGCCACCCTTCGCACCACCATGCCGCCACCGTCAGTGCTTTAGGGGTCGATGACGCACAGATATGGGGTCTTAAGGTCCCGCTTGAAGACCCTTCGGAAGGCCAAACCCCCGGTGAGTCGAAACGGAAGGAGGGGATCCTCAACGTTTCTCTAAAGCGGAACCCCGACGGCAGAGAACGCTTCGACGCCACGCCCGCGAAGGCTTCGGTAAGGCTCTCCTTTTTCACTCTCTTTATTATCTTTTTTATAACCAATATTTTTTGCTAAAAAAAGGGTAAAACAAAATGAAATAGGCAAGAAACGACAGTAAACAGAAAAAGAACTAAAGAACGAAATCAACCTTTAAACTTTTTCGTTTTTGATTTTCTGAATGTGTAATGGAGTACAAGAGTTCTTCTTTTAATCCTCTCTTTTCTCTTCCTTCTTTTACATTCCTTTTTTTGAAGGCTTTATAGCCGAATCCGAAATAATACAAAATATTTGCTATTTGTGGCTTGTTTGCTGTTATTTTTGTCTTGTTCTTGAAGGTATGGCCGACAACGGGAAAGGTGGGGAATAGTTGGACGTGGTGCAGGTGGCCAGCAACGAGGCCGCCCGTGGTGCGCACATGGGGAAGGGGTAGAGGAGGCTCGTGCGGCGCCTAGGCTAGGGTTTCTGGAAACCCTAGCAAATTCTTTTCATTCTTTTGGGCCCTTTGGCATTTGGGTCGATTAGGTCTGGTTGTTTATTGGGTTAATTGGGCTCCGAAATTTTAGTGTAAAATGGGCCTCGGGTTTCTTGTAATGGACTTGGGACATTTATTTTATTGGATTTTTTTGCTTCATTTAATTTTTGGTTTTGCAATTGGGCTCGGATTTATTGGGTTTTCGGCCGGGCAAATTTGGTTATTACAGCTGCCCCTCTTTGCTCATTGTCGTGAAACGACTATAGAGCAAAGATAATAGAAGAACCAATTTTGCCCGGTCTTGGCCAGGTATAGATTCTTCAATCATCTTCAAACCCTGTTGCTTTGATCCACTCCACCGCTGCTTTCGCGTGACATGACCCGTAGCTTCGATTCGTTTTTCCTCAATCTTGTTCCCTTTTGAACTTGCTCCATCTTCCGGGAAACTCTGATCTTCATTCTACTCCACTGCTACTTCAGAAGGATATAGTCTGTGGCTTCATTTTGCTCTTGCTCAATCTTCCTTATCCACTGGAACTTCTTCATTCAATTTGCTCAATGCGACTTCAATCTTCCATCTGTAAGTACCTCCGCGTGTGCCCCGAGGCTCAACCACACTTTTTTTTTTTTTACCAACAGAAATTTGAAGAACTCAGCGTGTGACCCGATGCTCAACTCGCTTCTCTCTGACATGAGTTGATATTTTGAAAAGAAATTAAGAGACACCTCAGGGTGTAACCCAAGGCTCAACCCACTTCTCTCTGACATGAGTTGATATTTTGAAAAGAAATTAAAAGATACCTCAGGGTGTAACCCAAGGCTCAACCCACTTCTCTCTGACATGAGTTGATATTTTGAAAAGAAATTAAAAGACACCTCAGGGTGTAACCCAAGGCTCAACCCACTTCTCTCTGACATGAGTTGATATTTTGAAAAGAAATTAAAAGATACCTAAGGGTGTAACCCAAGGCTCAACCCACTTCTCTCTGACATGAGTTGATATTTTGAAAAGAAATTAAAAGACACCTCAGGGTGTAACCCAAGGCTCAACCCACTTCTCTCTGACTTGAGTTGATATTTTGAAAAGAAATTAAAAGATACCTCAGGGTGTAACCCAAGGCTCAACCCACTTCTCTCTGACATGAGTTGATATTTTGAAAAGAAATTAAAAGACACCTCAGGGTGTAACCCAAGGCTCAACCCACTTCTCTCTGACATGAGTTGATATTTTGAAAAGAAATTAAAAGATACCTCAGGGTGTAACCCAAGGCTCAACCCACTTCTCTCTGACATGAGTTGATATTTTGAAAAGAAATTAAAAGACACCTCAGGGTGTAACCCCAGGCTCAACCCACTTCTCTCTGACATGAGTTGATATTTTGAAAAGAAATTAAAAGACACCTCAGGGTGTGACCCGAGGCTCAACTCACTTCTCTCTGACATGAGTTGATATTTTGAAAAGAAATTAAAAGATACCTCAGGGTGTAACCCAAGGCTCAACCCACTTCTCTCTGACATGAGTTGATATTTTGAAAAGAAATTAAAAGACACCTCAGGGTGTAACCCAAGGCTCAACCCACTTCTCTCTGACATGAGTTGATATTTTGAAAAAAAATTAAAAGACACCTCAGGGTGTGACCCGAGGCTCAACTCACTTCTCTCTGACATGAGTTGATATTTTGCAAAGAAATTAAAAGACACCTCAGGGTGTAACCCAAGGCTCAACCCACTTCTCATGAGTTGATATTTTGAAAAGAAATTAAAAGATACCTCAGGGTGTAACCCAAGGCTCAACCCACTTCTCTCTGACATGAGTTGATATTTTGAAAAGAAATTAAAAGACACCTCAGGGTGTAACCCAAGGCTCAACCCACTTCTCTCTGACATGAGTTGATATTTTGAAAAGAAATTAAAAGAGACCTCAGGGTGTAACCCAAGGCTCAACCCACTTCTCTCTGACATGAGTTGATATTTTGAAAGAAATTAAAAGACACCTCAGGGTGTAACCCAAGGCTCAACCCACTTCTCTCTGACATGAGTTGATATTTTGAAAAGAAATTAAAAGACACCTCAGGGTGTGACCCGAGGCTCAACTCACTTCTCTCTGACATGAGTTGATATTTTGCAAAGAAATTAAAAGACACCTCAGGGTGTAACCCAAGGCTCAACCCACTTCTCTCTGACATGAGTTGATATTTTGAAAAGAAATTAAAAGACACCTCAGGGTGTGACCCGAGGCTCAACTCACTTCTCTCCGATATGAGCTGATATTTTGCAAAGAAATTAAAAGACACAAATTAAAATACCTCGGTCCGCTTCGCTTAGGAAGGCAAGATCTGTTTCTCGATCAACTTCGCTTAGGAAGGCAAGATCTGTTGTTCGATCAGCTTCGCTTAGGAAGGCAAGATCTGTTGTTCGATCAGCTTCGCTTGGGAAGGCAAGATCTGTTGTTCGATCAGCTTCGCTTAGGAAGGCAAGATCTGTTGTTCGATCAGCTTCGCTTAGGAAGGCAAGATCTGTGACGTATCATCTGGTGGAGCTCGAATGCCTTCTTTCTCCTTGGTTCAGTGCAATTATTGTCGAAACTTCTTGCTTTACTGGCGTACCTGTATGTGTCATGCGTGATGATGTCATGGTATATGTGTGCTTGTCCTAAATGTCTTATATGCCTATATGATTATGCCATGCGCCCTAGGCTTGTTCGTCATGTATCTCTTTCATTGCGACTTTCATGGTAGCCTGCGTTTATTGCTTCGACTCTTGACTTTTCTTTCAGGTTTTGTACCCGTCTTTCAAACCTCAAGAGTAATCTGCGTTTCTCGTATATCACCCTTTTGCCCCACTGTAGCTTCAGGGTTCATTTCATTGTGACCCGGGGGTGTAGGATTTGAATATCCTCCATTTGTCCCACTGCGACTCTAAAACATAGGATTTGTCTCTTCTTCATTCTACCCTCTCGTTATTCAACGGTACAGGATCTGTATCAGCTTCCTTCTAACGATCACTCTCTAGGTGACCCAACCAGATGTATATGCGTGATGCTCACATGAATGCAGAATGCAGAATGTCACTTCTTTTCAAGAATGATCCTGGTTTGCACTTGGGTTAACAATGTCCGTTTTCGTCAGGATTGTGTCGCTGACACGGTACCTTGTTATTTTGTTCAACCAACGTAATTGGGACTCAGATATTTCCGACCCTTAAACTCGGTGAGTTTTAAGCAATAATCCTGTTTTAGATTCCTGTATTGTTTAGAGGTTTCCAGAGTAATATGCGAAACTCCTTTCATGAAAGTGTTATTAATCCAATAATCGTTATTTCAATGTAAAATGCTTGAAAAGGACCATGATGATGGATGGAATGGGAATTTATTAGGAGTATTGCTCGAATCAAACAGGTTAATCAAAGCTAGCATATGCAATGAAGCAGCAAATTTATTTAGAGTGTATTTTGAAAAGTCAAAAATAGTAGACTTAAAATGGGTGAAATGGAAACTAGGTGCCCCAGATATCGCAGCTTGAGCTTCTCTGTTCTAACTTCTTGAGGACCTTTCTAAACTCAATATGTGTTTAGGGGATCTGGAGTACTTTGTCGATGCCCCAAGGTGCAACATTCCTCTTCATTGTTATTTTAAGCGTAGCAAGACTACTGCATGCCCCATCAAAATTTGAGCTGCCCCCCCTTTTTTTTGGGGGGGGTTTCAACTCAAACCTACCTTTGGTCCCAAAGTGCCCTTCGCGAGTTTTCACTTTGGCCTCTCCTTTTTCTTCTTTTTTTTTTTGGTTCTTTTCTTTTTTTTTTCTTTTTTTTTTTTTGAATTCACCAGATTGGACAGGTCCTTGTCGCCTACCTTAGACAATATCTTTGTTTCCCTAGAACAGGCCTTCTTTGCTACCTAAAGTCTTTCCTGGCTTGGCATCTTCTTTCTTCTGAAGTTCTTGTTGCATGGAGAGGATCTTCTTCAAAATCCTGTCATGAAGTTTTCTAAGGAGATCTTTTTGTTAAAAGCTCACTTCATGTGACGGACATCTCTCAACATCTTATCTACACATTCACTTGATCATATCGGGATCCGTTTTTCCTCACCCAATTTGGGCTTGGCCCGTGCCCCGGAACCGCGTTGCCCCAGCAGAGGTCCTGGGAAAGGGTACGTAACTTCTATATGCCCACATTCACAAGTTTATCTTCGTTTTGTTGCCCCTCCCATTTTTTTTATAGGGTCTAATGACTATCGACTTTGTGATATTGGCACATGAAGTGACCCTCACCCTCTTAGTAAAGAGATCAACTTCCACAAAACTAAATCAATGTGGACCAGAAGCTTTCGAGGAGGTTGGCTTGATAACGTCCATACCCCACGTGGAGAAAAGGGAAGAGGCACATAAGTTCTGTCCTCAATTTGGCGTTTGATGCAATTTTCCTTTCTGAGCATATCATCAGCATGTGGTCTTCGAATATCCTTATGGGCTTAGTAGTCCCAGTGTGTCTTAATGTGATCACACGAAAATATCTTTGAACTCTTGAGGATAGTTCAATGATTCATTGCCTTGTTCCTGCGGGAAGCTAAGCTTCTATCTTCCTCTCCCTTGTAGTGTTTGCTGGCACTTCGTAAGCTGGGATCTACCATTCTTGACAATAAGTTGCAATCTCTGTCATCTTCCAAGTTCTTAGATCCTCTAGACACCTATCTCTCTAAAAGGGAGTCAGTAACAGTGCCACTCATGTCGTTGATATCTGGGGACCCATTGTGGGCTTGGAGGTAGAAAATTAAAAGCATGGTATGAAAATGAAACGATGTAGAGTATGAAATGCGAGGAGTGAAAATAAAGATGCATTTTATTGAAATAACAATTCTGGAAACAAGCCTATTTCACGAAAGAACTCTTGTTGCCTCTAGGCTTAAAGCAACAAGCATGTTTTGAATATTACTCTAGATTTAGCTAAAATACATGGATCCCTACGCAGTCCCATTGTTCAAAACAAACCCGAGAGGATAAGGGTGTATCAGTGAAACCTCTTTAATTGCACCATCCCTTTTGTCACTGCGCTCATGTTCCCTTCAAGGTAGTTTGGGAGCAGATTTCCAACCATATCACCAGTACCGTCAAATTGCAGAATCCCCGCATTGATAAGACTTTGAACCCTCCTTTTAAAAGCTAGACAATTTTCTATAGAATGCCCCTGGTTCCCAGCGTGATACATGCAACTAGCATTAGGATCGTACCACTTTGGGTATGGAGGCTTCAACAGTGCCATATAATATGGTGATATTAATTGTTTTTCCAACAATTTCAGGCACAGTTCTCCGTATGACACAGGAATAGGAGTGAGTCGAGGTTTTTCGGGTTTGGGTCTCGCTGATCCTTGTTCGTCTTTGAGTTGACTTGGAGCAGGCGTGTTATTAGGTGGGAACACGGTGAATGGTCTTCGGTCATCCCTACTTGCACTACCTATTTATTTTTCCTTCTTCTTCGGGGCCTTCAATGTGCGTTCCCCCTTTTCTTTTGTCCCCGCCTGGACCATTGGTTTAGTCCGACTCTCCTCAGGGTTAAAACATGATCCAGCCAAGAAGTTCAATGGGGTCGAGGTATTAGCCTGATATTGGGGCTTGATAGCAATGGGTCCCTCATGCGATCGCGCGTCTGGTTGAGTTGGGATGTTTATTGGGGAATAAACAATTTCTTCGTATCCCTCCACATTGTCGACCACTTGGCCTCCTCTTGTTTCAAATCCTCCCGCTAGTAGCTGGAGTATATTCTCTTGGAACTCTCTCATTTGCTCCCGCATCTCTCGTTGAATTCTGGCTGATTGCTCTTGCATCTGTTGTTGAATTCTGATCAATTGCTCTTGGATCAATATCTGTCTTGCCTCTAACCTCTCCAACCTTTGTTCCATGTTTTCGAGGTCACTGAAATAATTTTGCCTAGTCAGAGTCTCTCTACAGATCTTAATGCACATGATATGATGCAATGCATGCATGAAATGCAATGCAAATGCATGGAATGAATGCAAAAAGAAAGATAGGCGCTGATTATGAATTCAATTCCTATTAGAAGAACTGGTCTAGAAAACACGCTTCATAAAACAGACCACATATACGGTCTCTTCCTCATAGTCTAGGTGAAAACACCAATCCTCTTCTCCGTATCGGAATATCATGGTCGTGTCCCGTGAATCTTTCTCAATAGATGAATCATTTGGCTCTTTGTTGTTTGACCTCATCACTCATTTCCCTTTTTGATGCCTATAATCCTCTGATGACCCCCGAACAATCCTTGTCGGCTTTTAGACAAATCCTTTTCTTCGTATCCGGATGTTATGGTCATGTCGCATGATCCTTCTTGATGGATGCTTCTTTTGGCTCTTTGCTACTCGACCTCATCACTCACTTACCTTCAGTGATGCTCATGATCTTCGGATGGCTCCCAAACAATCCTCGCCGACTTGAATCTTCAAGTAATGCCTTGTCTCGTTGTTTACCTAGGCTATGTTTAGATGACCGTATCGTATTCCACTTTATTAAGTAGCACATTTTCTTATGACAAATTCTTCCATTAGCAATCAAACGCGAATCAACACCCTCTTTCTAAGATGATGCAATGCTATGCAAATGGAATGAATGCAAAAAGAAAGAGAGATGCTGATTATAAATTCGATTCCATTAGAAGAACTTTTCTAGAAGATAGAGCTCTTTACATAAAACGAACTGCATATACGGTTTTGTCCTCATAATCCAAGCAAAACACCAATCTTTTCCTTCGTGGCCGGATACCATGGCCATGTCTTGTGAACCTTCTTCGTAGATGCCTCTTCTAGTTCCTTGTAGCTTGGTTCGGGCCGTACTCGCTTATCCTCCGTGGTGTCTATAATTTCCTTTTTAAAAAAGGGTCAAGACGTGACGACTCTTGAATAATCCGTGTTGGCTAGAATCATCGAGCAAAATCTTGTATATGGACTATCAACCTTATCTTGTTGTTTACTTGGACTATACTTAGGCAACCGTATTACAAACCACTTTATCAAGAAATTTATTTCCTTATGAAAAACTCCTCTATTTAGCAATCAAATATTAATCAACACCTTCTTTCTTTGATGATGCAATGTGATGCAATGCATGAAATGAATGCAAAAGGCGTCGATTCCCATTTAATTTCTTATAGAAAGCTTATTTAAGAAACAAAATCCTTTACATAAAATAGAGTCACATATGTGTCCTAGCCCTTATGCCCAGGATTTTAACTTTCTCGAAGAGCGAGGCTAGCTCTCGACCCCGGTATGACTTTGATTCATACATTACATTTAATATATCAGCTTGGACCGCTAAGGAGTGTAGATGTTCAGCTACTTCTCATATCTGTGTTACAGCTTTGCCCATGACACAATCCCTCTCTTTGACCCGATTCTAAGATCGTTGAATCCGGAACTCACTACTTCGCAGTGTCATTTCGAGCTCTACCACCTTCCCTTTTAATTCTTCGATCTGGTTTGAGGCTTAATTCTATCTTCACCGTAGAGTCGCGTCTTCGGCCAAACATCTTTTCTTGTTCTATTAATCGAGCTTTCAGTGTCTCTTTCTCCCTTTGGCTCTCACTTGCAGTCTTTCTCAGAGCATCCCTTTGTGTTGGAACCTCTTGGATTCTGTGTTACACTGATGCGAGTAAAGTCCCCCAACTCCGATGTATATTCCTCGGCTAAACTATCTCCTTTCTCGAGTTGTATCCATATACGCGCAGCCGCATTATCCTCTATTTTATCAAGGAATCCGTCCCTCATAACAAGCTTCTATCTTAGTAACCAAACAGAGATCGACACCTTTTAATGTGAAAATCAATGCAATCAAAACAAGAGAAAGCATGTTAATGCAAGAGGGGATAAGCAAACACGAAAACGTTAGTGCAAGAGAAGTAATCACTTATTGGGGTGACTACTAGGGGTTTAGCATGGTTCTGTCCAATGTGGGTTCCTAGGTCTCTCTACATGTGGTTTGGTTCTAAAGTGAGGGTACCTGAACCAGCAGATTCCTCAATCCTCACCCATTATAGGCTCATACGGATCAAGTTCAGTTCAGGGGAATACATTTCCCTATGGCCATGCGGAGGTGAAAACCTCACGAAACCATAGGTACGGATGTATTCCGGAAGCGGTCCCCTAGCCCATGCGGAGGTGAAAACCTCACGAAGGCATAGCTTCTCGCTCCCACTTAAGGGTGTGACCACAACGGTCATGCAAATATGAATGCAGAGACATCCTATGAGACTCGACATTATTGCAATCATAGTACCAACAGATGCGTCAAAAGAAACATGATTTTTCAAAATGATTTTCCAAATCTTGACAAAAGGACAAAGAATAATCAATTTTCGGCCTGACTCTCGAAGGGTCCCCAGTGGAGTCGCCAAGCTGTCGTAACCATTTTTTGAAGAAAACGGGAATCGAACTTGGGTTTTGAAAATAAAGAAAACGGGAGTCGCCACCGACCTTTATTAGGTGTGATCGGATCACCTTTGTTTTAATAAAACATTTCGGTTTACTAAAACGGAGTTTTTGGTCTACGAACATTCGAGAAAATAGGTTCGGGAGTCGGTTACGTGCGAGGAAGGATTAGCACCCTCGCAACGCCCGAAAATCGGTACCAAATTGATTATTCAATGTCCTAATGTCAAAAAGCTTGAAATGATTTTTGAAATCTTGCTTTTTTATTTTTTTTTTTAAACGACTTGATTGAATGTCGAGTTTTCCCTTGTTTCAAAGGAATAGAGTCTCACATCCAGCACGATTGGACACGATAATCTAAATCCTTAAATCCAAGATCGTCTCTAAGATTCTCCAAGCACATTTTTTGGAAAGGGTATTTGCTCATTTGGGCATACGAAAGAAAACACACCCAGCACGATTGGGCACGATGTTTTCGAACTTCCAAACGCACAAATATCACCTTATTTGAAAATAGAAACAAAATTTGAAAGGTTATCCACTTGCTCAGTCAAACAAAAAGTCACACCCAGCACGATTGGGCACGAAGTTTTGAATTCCCAAACTCATGAATATTACCTTTATGAAAACTCATTTTCGGGAATTAAAAAAAATATATAAAATATGGTAGGAGATGGATTATTGGATTACGATAAAATGACGAAAGCGAAAAAATTAGAAAAAACATGGTAATAAGAAGGTGCAATAATGAAACGAAAGTAAAAAGACAAAAATAATAACGATGAATAAAAATAAAAATGTTAGTAACGATAGTGACAATAATATATACAATAATAATGATAGTGTAGCACATATAATAATAATAAGAATACTGATAATAATAATGATAATAATAATGATAATAATAGTAAATAGTATAGTAATAATAATAATAATAATGATGATAACACAAAATATATACAAAATGATAATATAAATATAATAATGATAATAACAATATGCAATATATACAATATTAATATAAACGTGGAAGTAATAATAACATATTAATAATAGTAGTTAATACGCTACATGTTCAATATAATATAAATATAGTAATAATAATAGTAAATGTAATAATAGAAAATATATATAATATGATAATAATATGATAATAAAGTAATAATAGTAATAATGATAAATCAAATTGCACTAAAAAAACGAGATTTGGGGTTAATTCGAAATAAAACGAGAGGAAAAGGACTTATTTGAAATGCGCGTAAAAGATAGGGGACTGAATGAGTGAATAACACGCCCTTTTAATGCGTGACGTTACAACAGGCCCAGGTAAGGATCAAATTAAAAACGGAATAAAATAGTGGGGTAAAATTTAAGAAAGAAAAAAAGCTAAAATGGGTCAAAATTAGAAGCACGAAAAAGGAAGGGGGCCATCGCGCAAATATTCCTTTTAAGGAACATGCGCAGTAACCCCCTTACCAAACGGTGCCGTTTTGTTTTGATAAGAGCCTTCTTTTATTTATTTTTTTTAATTCCCTTTCCCAAACAAAGAAACAGATGACTCTCCCCTCCCCCCAAATCGTTTCTTCTTCTTTGCTAGGGTTCTATGAACCCATTTCGCGCCGTTACTTAGGCTTCCTCAGCCACCCTTCGCACCACCATGCCGCCACTGTCAGTGCTTTAGGGGTCGATGACGCACAGATATGGGGTCTTAAGGTCCCGCTTGAAGACCCTTCGGAAGGCCAAACCCCCGGTGAGTCGAAACGGAAGGAGGGGATCCTCAACGTTTCTCTAAAGCGGAACCCCGACGGCAGAGAACGCTTCGACGCCACGCCCGCGAAGGCTTCGGTAAGGCTCTCCTTTTTCACTCTCTTTATTATCTTTTTTATAACCAATATTTTTTGCTAAAAAAAGGGTAAAACAAAATGAAATAGGCAAGAAACGACAGTAAACAGAAAAAGAACTAAAGAACGAAATCAACCTTTAAACTTTTTCGTTTTTGATTTTCTGAATGTGTAATGGAGTACAAGAGTTCTTCTTTTAATCCTCTCTTTTCTCTTCCTTCTTTTACATTCCTTTTTTTGAAGGCTTTATAGCCGAATCCGAAATAATACAAAATATTTGCTATTTGTGGCTTGTTTGCTGTTATTTTTGTCTTGTTCTTGAAGGTATGGCCGACAACGGGAAAGGTGGGGAACAGTTGGACGTGGTGCAGGTGGCCAGCAACGAGGCCGCCCGTGGTGCGCACATGGGGAAGGGGTAGAGGAGGCTCGTGCGGCGCCTAGGCTAGGGTTTCTGGAAACCCTAGCAAATTCTTTTCATTCTTTTGGGCCCTTTGACATTTGGGCCGATTAGGTCTGGTTGTTTATTGGGTTAATTGGGCTCCGAAATTTTAGTGTAAAATGGGCCTCGGGTTTCTTGTAATGGACTTGGGACATTTATTTTATTGGATTTTTTTGCTTCATTTAATTTTTGGTTTTGCAATTGGGCTCGGATTTATTGGGTTTTCGGCCGGGCAAATTTGGTTATTACAATCACCACTAGGTGATTGGCTTCAAAGACCTTCTCTACTGACCCTCCTTCTGCGGTGCACAAGTCTTCTCTTTCAATAGAGTCAAAGAACTCCAACTCTTTGTTATCCATTAACCCTTGCACTAGGGCCCTAAATTCGCTACATCGCTGGATCTCATGGTCTTCCTTATTGTGGAACTCACAGTAGTTCTTCACATATTGGGATTTTCTCCTCAACCCTTGCGGGACTAACCCTCTTTCCCGTATTTCCTTCCAAACCTCCCTCAATGGGGTTCTTACTTCAGCAACATTCAGTTTGATTCTCCTCCCCATATTCTCAACTATCGTGTTTACCCCTTTATCGGCATGACTGGGTAACGGATTTCCCACACCATGTGTGTCGTCGAATTTTACAACACCCGCTCTAATAAGCCTTTCGACTAACCTTTTGAATGAGGTACAGTTTTCTATTGAGTGTCCTACGATTCCCGCATGGTATTCACACTGAGCCTTTGTGTCATACCACTTAGGATACGGGGGTTGGAACTGTTTCAAGTAGAAAGGGGCTACAACATGTGCATCGAACATACTTTCATACAAGTACTCCCTATACGTCATTGGTATGGGAGTGAACTGGAACTTCTCAGTATTCTGCTTCGTGTTGGGCTCCTGCCTTGGTAAGGCCTGCTGGCCCGTGGCCACCGCTCTCGGTTGATTGACAGTAATGGGTTTTGAATAACCCGAGCTCATATTACTTACTTCATTTTCTCTTTTTTTTGGAGTTAATTTTCTCGTGCTTTCTCCAGCCTCTATTTTTCCACACCTTATCGCATTCTCTATCATTTCACCAGACATCACTATGTCTGCGAAACTCTTAGTTCTGCTCCCCAACATATGATTGATAAAAGGTGCTTTCAAGGTATTAATGAAGAGCATGGTTGTTTCTTTTTTCCAGCAGTGGCGGTTGGACCTGTGTAGCGACTTCCCTCCACCTCTGGGCATATTTCCTGAAACTTTCGCCCGACTTTTTCTCCATGTTCTGTAACGTGATCCTGTCTAGCGCTATATTTGTCACATGGCCATAATGCTTCATGAAGGCTTATGCTAAGTCCTTCCATGATTTGACTTGAGTACGACTCAACTAATTGTACCATTTGGTTGCGGCCCCAGTCAAACTATCCTGAAAATAGTGAATCAACAACTGGTCATTGCTGACATGTCCCGTCATTCTCCGACAGAACATTGTAATATGGGCCTCAGGGCAGCTGGTCCCGTTGTATTTTTCGAACTTTGGCATCTTGAACTTTGGAGGGAGTACCAGATCTGAGACCAGGCTCAACTTCTTAGTATCCACTTCGCATTGGTAATCAGCGTTTTCCAATACTTTGAACTTCTCCTCCAACTATTTGCATCGATCTTCGAACTATTTTGGGAGCTCCGCCCTTGCTTTTTCCCCTTCTGCTGCATCATCGAAGTCAGTGACCATTGGTTTTGCCAAATTATCTCCGGGGTTGGAGCTCGAGCCTGTTGGAAAGTTTACCGGTGCTAAGGTACCGGATTGATACTAGGGTTTGATATTAACGGACACTCTTGGTGGTTGTACTTGGGAATTTACTGGGGCAAATCCTGGAAGATAAGCAGAGTTTTCATTATCGTCTCCGGTATCGACCATAGGGATCTTTCCTTTATTAGGCCCTCCAGCCAACAACTGTGTTAACTGGCTCATCATGCTTCTCTGGGATTCCTGCATTTGATCTCTCATATTCTGTTGGATCTTAGCCAACTGTTCTTGCATCTGAGTTTGCAATTGGTCCTGCATCTCCTTCTGCATCTGTTCTAACTTTTCTAACCTTTGATCCATAGCTTTCGTTTTTCTTCGAGTATAGTAGTGATGTTCTAGGGTAATTGTAATATGATCTCTAGTTAATAGGGTTCCTTTATGACATTTAATGCAGATGATGCGATGTAATGCAAATGCATGATATGAATGCAAAAATAAAAGGTGTCGATTCTGGTTTAATTTCTTTTAGAATAACTTTATAAGAAAACAAAATCCTTTACATAAAACAAAATCTCATATATGGCCTAGCCCTTATGCTCAAAGCTTTAACTTTCTTAATAAGCCAAGCTAACTCTCGACCCCGGTCCACTCTAGCTCATATTTCACACTTAACACATCAGCCTGAACCGCTAAAGCTTGTAAATGATCAGCCACCTCTCGTATCTAAGCCACAGCTTCACCCATGACATAATCTCTTTCCTTGACCCGGTCTTGAGATCGACGAAGCTGCCCCTGCCACTGCTCATTATTCGATTCAAGGAATTCAATTCGAAGTTCACAGTTCTGTAGCGTATTTTCAAGTTCTTCAACTTTTCCTTCCAAATCCTCGATCCTGCTCAGGTTGGCTCTTAATTCAGTGTCGGAGTTACGACCATGACGCTGATGCAATGCCTCTTCTAATTTTGCTACTTGAGCTTCTAACATCTGCTTCTCATCTTGGCCCTCAACCAAGCTCTTTTTTAAGGCGTTTTCTCGTGCTCGAGCATCATAGAACCTCTTCTTCCACTGATCAGCCCTAGCCCTTTCTTCTTGAATTTCTTGTCGCCACTGCTCCGATGTCTTTCCCAACTCGGCTGTTCTCATCGACATACGCAACTTCTTGTAATCAGTCTTCAAGCAGTCCAAGTCCTCTTCGACCTTCCTTTTCCCTTTTCTCAACTTCTCGGCTTCGAGTTTCTGGACATCGGCCTCTAGCCTCAAATGTATATTTTCCTTCTCCAATTGCTCTATTTTCTTTTTCAACTTTGAATTTTTCTTGTCAAAGTCCTTTTTTATAATTTCCAACTCGGAAGGGACTATTTACAGGTATTCCTCCATCGGTCGAGCACCGTTTTGTCTCGATCTAGAGATATTATCACTGATTCTTCTACTCCACCATGCATCATATTCGAGGGTCGTCATTGGACATAAAGTGACTCTCTTCATTCGACAAGTCTAATTCCAAGCATTAGAAATCCCTTTAACCCTTTTCTTGTAGTTATATCCTCCATACATAAATTCACACTGAGCTAGACCATACGTTGCCGGTATGAACTGTCTTGATCTATATTGCCTCAACACAAGCAAAGGAGCATACCCAACGGCTCCCCAAATTCCCAGTAGAGGGACCCAATCAAAACTCCCACATCAGTAAAGAATTTCATCGGGAACTAACCAAGGAGCTCTCCATTCAACGTCCTCTTCCTGGAGATTCTGAAAGAGCGCGATCCAATTTTCTTCTGATATGTCATCTCTCCTGAGCGTGGTTGCTAACTCCTTTAACAGGGAGTAATTCTCAAAAAAAACCTGATAAGAAACTTTTTCTACCTTCCAGAAATAGCCATAGAACCAAGCTAACAATAACTGTGCACATCTTATAAATCTACCTTTACCTGCCCTCTGATATGCACTCAAAGATCTGAATGTTTTGGCAAGAATCACTGGTACCGGCGTAACCCCCTTATCAAGTCGGTCAAATAGGTCAGCAACTGCTTCATCTATATGCCTCAAAGCTTTGGGGAAAATTACCAAACCATAGATACTCAAGGCGAAGATGTCAACTTTCCTCTTTATATCTGAATGTGCTACAATCAAGTCCCTCAAGCTTACCCAAGGAATGCATTTTCCTTCACCTTTTTGCTGAATTCGGGCTGTGACCCACTGTTCACTCATCCCGGTAATACTCATCAGCTTCTTTACAAAAGTTGGTATATTAGCGGCCCTGAAGTAAGCTTTGTCGACTTGAACCTTTGGACAACGAAGCAAGGCTGTGTATTCTTCCACAGTAGGCACCAAGTCCACTTTCCCAAACGTGAAATAGTTATATGCTGGGTTCGAAAACTGAGTCATAGCCTGAAATAAGTATTTGTCCATTTTGATGTCAAACAAGTAGGGTAGATCACCATTATTATAATAGAATAGCTGCTTAGTCTCATCATCCCAACGGGCCCATATATCTCTTAATTCCTGGAGTTCATTTTGTGTCACACTGATACGAGTGAAGTCCCATAACTCCGACGTATATCCCTCGGCTAGACTATCCCCTTTCTCAAGTTGCATCTTCTCTAACCATATACGGACAGCCGTATTGTCCTCTATTTTATCAAGAAGTTCGTTCTCCATGACAAGCTTTCTAATTTAGTAACCAAACAGGAATTGACACCTTTTAATATGAAATGACATGCAATCATAGCCAAAACACAACAAGTTAGTATCGAATAATAGCAACCAAAGCAAATAGAAAAATTTTCAAACTTCCATCTGGATAACCGCTAAGGTTTAGCATAGCTCTATATAGAGTGAGCTCTTAAGGATCACTATATATGGCTTAGTTCTAAAGGAATGGTACTTGAACCAGCAGATTCCTCAATCCTCACCCATTATAGGCTCATGTGAATTGAGTTCAGTTCAGGGGAATACATTTTCCTATGGTCATGCGGAGGTGAAAACCTCACGAAGACATAGGTACGATGTATCCCGGAAGCAGTCCACTAGCCTAAGCGGAGGTGAAAACCTCACGAAGGCATAGTTTCTCACTCCCACTTAAAAGGTGTGACCACAACGATCATGCAATATGATGCGGGAATATCCTACAAGACTCAAACCACAACAAACATATGACACGACACAAACTCGTGCGGTGAAAGAATCAAAATCAAATTTTAATTTTTGATAAAAGGACAAAAAAATCAATTCTACGGCTTGACTCTCTTATTTGTCCCCAGCGGAGTCGCCAAGCTGTTGAAACCATTTTTTATGTTTGGAAAACAGGGTCGACTTTAAAACGAAAATGGAGTCGCCGCCAATCTTTTTTAAGGTGTGATCAGGTCACCTTGAGATTGATCGTTAAAACATTTTGATTTATTAAAATGATACTTTTGGCCTACGAAATTCGAGAAAGCAGGTTCGGGAGTCGGTTACGTACAAGGAAGGATTAGCACCCTCGTAACGCCCAAAATTGGTACCGAATTGATTGGTTAATGTCTTAATGTCGAAAATTTGAAAAGATTTTAAAATACGATCCTTTTTGTTAAAGAAAACTTGTATAAAGTAAAACGGACGTCGAGACCCGCTAATTTCGAAAGAATAAAATATCATACCCAGTGAGTTAGGATACACCATTTCGAATCCTCAAACTAAGCTTGTCTTTTGCCATTTAAAACTCGTATATTTAAATTTAAGAAAGCTACTCGGTTATTTGGGTTGAATGAGAAATCGAAACCCAGTAAGTTAGGGCACTATTTCTCAAAATTTCCGGATACAGAATATTGCATTTGTTTTTGGAAATCCTTATCTCGAGATAACAAAATGTCACATCCAGTGAGTTAGGACACAACATTTACGAATTCCTGAGAATAAGTTTTTCATTTAGCTTATGCTTTAATTTTAAAAGGAAAATAATAGGTTCTTTAGATTCGATGAGAAAAATCGAAACCTAGTAAACTAGGGTACGATTTCTTTCGAACCTTAGAACGCGGAATATTTGTTTATTTCAAAATAAAAATTTTAATGCATCGAATAATATGTGATATGATTGTAGTAAAATGGAAAACGAATTATAGTACACATGCATAACAGAATAACACAAGTGTAACAATGTAATAATAAAAATAAAGGCAAAAACAAAATAAAATAAAATAAATTTTAAAACCAACCATCTATATGAAATACTAAGAAAAAGAATAAATAAATAAAAGAAAATAATAACAAAAATAAAAGCTAATGGTAAATCAATACAAATAAATACTATATATAATAATTTAAAAAATAATAAAATAATAATAATAGTAATAATATTAATATTAATATTAATATTAATATTAATTAAAATTAATAATAATAATAATAATAAAATTAATAATAAAAATCACAAAAGAAAAAAAAGGACGGAATTGAACTTAAAATAAAAGTTTGGGGGCAAATCTGAAAATAAAAAGAAAGGGACTTATCCGAACGCGTGAATAACAAGGAGGGACTAAAGGGAAAAATATCCCCTCCCTCCAAAACGCTGCATTTCATAAAGGACCTAATTGAAATCAAAATAAAATATAGGGCCAAATTAAAAAATAAAAAAACAACTTGATTATAAATTCATAAAAAAGCGGAAGGGCTAAAAGTGCAATTAGCCCTTCCATAGAAAACACGCGGATCCTGGGACCGGGTCGGGTCAGCGCGCGGGTTGTGGCTTATACGGCGTCATTTTGAACGCTTAGGGAAGGGAAAAAACGGCGTCGTTTCACTTGGGTATTTAAACCCAAATTTTTTTTAAAAAATTCATTTCTCTTCCTCCTAAAAAAAACCCAAAGCCTTCTCCAAAAAGCTCTCCCTCTGGCGATTTCTGGCGAGGCTCCGGCGGAACCCCGGCGCTGATCGCCGCCGTGAACGGTAGCCGAAGTTTGGAAAATGTAAGTTTTTCCCTTTTTTTATTTTAATACTTATATATATAGTTTAAAAAAATATAAAAATCTTTATATATATGCAATGGCAATTTCGCAAAGAAGAAAATGTAAAGAAAAGAAAATAATAAAACCTTGTTGATTTTTGCTTTCCTATTGATTCTGAAATTGGGAAAATTGTGTGTATTTCTGTGAAGATTGTAGTGTATTGCCCTTGTATATCCGTAAAAATAAATCCTCCTTTTACATTCTTTATATGCGGCTTTTATAGCCTTTTTACAACCGGTCTTCCCCTATTTGTAGGTACGTGATATAGAAGGGTACGATACATGGGCATGGCAGGTGGTGGAGATGCGCACGATGCGGAGGAGCGAGTGCGTGGCGTGCACGTGGGGGAGGCTGCTACGGGCTTGCGGCGCAAAAACAATGGCTAGGGTTTTTTTCGTTTCTGGTTTGTTTTTTGTTTTGGAGTGGGTTTGTAATTGGGCTAAGTTTAGGCTAGTTTCTGGGTTAATTTATTAATTGGGATTGCTGTTGTAAATGAGTTTTATTTATTGGTTTGTTTTTTGTTTTTTTTTTTCTATTTTCTATTTTTTGTTTTGGTTTTGTTGTTTGGTTAATTGGGTCCCGGGCGAAAATGGGCTTTTACAACATAATTAAAACTTTTCAGAGAATATATTCTCTGGTTACAAAAATACAAACTACAGAGAACATTTACTATTCATGCGTCAGAGAATCTTACTATTCTTGCCAGGGTATATTTATTGTTTAAAAAAATTATATGAATTTATGATTATATTATAATATGATTGTTATTTATTTAAGAATTATTTGTAAATTATCTGATATGTTCGGTAATGCCTCATAACCCTATTTCGACGACGGTTTAGGGTAAGGGGTATTACAGTTCCTCTTCCTCTTCCTCTTTCATATCCTCTATAACCATGGCGAGGTTGAAAGGAAGCTCCATTTGGCTAGTGGGAAAAAATTGAAACACTTGTAGGCTCCTTACAACATTCACTTAAGCAAATTATTGCAAATGAAAGTCATATGAACTTAACACTCATGAAAGGTTTTTTTATCAAATATCATATAAAGCAACAAAGTAAATTCTACACTACAATAAACAACACAACAAACCCAAAAATGTATATCTCATGCTCATCATGATTTTTTCTCGTTTGGGACAGACACTACTTGGGTAAAAGAAGAGAAGAAAACAAGTAAAATAATTGCCCTCATGCATTAAAAGTGCCCACCTTGCGTGTACTAACTACTCATAATCTACAAAAAGATCCATACAAAAGGACACATATTCTCACAAATGAAACCACGAGGCTAACCCTTCAAATGGACCCAGATAATCACACGTTCTAAGAATCCATACTTGGCTTAACTTTCCATTTCAGTTCTAATTTCCCATTTTGCAATTCATAATCACATTAATACCTTCTCAAGCAACCTACAGTCAACAACCCAAGGAAAAGAAAACTACTGAAAATATGTACTGTAACAGCCCAATTACGACCCTAACCGGAACGGTGGTTTCGGGACCACGAATCCGAGTAGGAAATCTCATAATATTTATTTATTTTATGTGTTGTGTGTTGAATTGTGCAAATTTGATTGCTTGGTATGCTTGAATTAAGAGAAAGGATCAAATAGGTAAAGTATAAAAGTAGCATTCATTAAATTGAAGGGTTTAATTTGAGTGTTGTTTGAAAAAAAGGGATTTGCATGTCAAATAACCCAAAAATCAAGGTAGTGGACGGCAATGATTAGAAAATATATATAAATTAAGTTGATTTTATGTTAATGTAATTTTAATTATTTATTTTATGTTATAAAATGAATAAAGAATAATAAAAATAAGAAATACATTTTTTTATTCCTCTCTTTCCACTTCCTCACCATCTTCCCGAAAACAAAGAGAAGAAGAAGAGAAATTTTGAGCTTCCATAGTCGGTCATTGCATGTGCTCCTAAGGTGAGATATTAAGCTTAATTTTGATAAATTCTTGCATGGTTGTGTGGGTTATCTTGAATGTTATCAAATACATGTGGAAATTTTGGAATTTAAAGCTCATTCTAGGTTCGGCCATGGATGAACATCTTGGTTTTGTTATGTTTGATAAAAGAACATTAAGCATATTTAGGACATCAACATGTTTGAATAGGAATTTTAGATGAAAGGTATGTATGAAGGTTTGAATTATGGAAATAAATAGTTGAGAGTGTAATTGCATAAATAAATGGTTTATATGAACTTGTGAATGAGGGAAGAAGATTCGGCTCTTAAGGAGTTAGTCCGAATTTCATGAAATTCTTGTGATTTTGTTTGGGGACTAAATTGCAAGGAACCGAAACTAGGGGGTAAATTGCAATTTTTGTAAATAATTAGTGAAAGGTTAAATTGTACAAAAATTGAGTTGTATGGATTCGAATAGGGGTAAATAGCATTCGGCCATGAAGAATTAAATTCGAATTAAGTATATTTTGTGAATTGTATACTTGGGACTTAATTGAAAAAGTTGTAAAATTATAGGGTAAAATAGTAAAAATTATATAATCTTGAGTTTTGAATTAGGTTAAGTAAAAGTGCATATGAACAAGCTTTATTTGACATTTCATAGATCATGAACAAAAAGAGAAGGAGTTAAACCGGGGAAAAGCTAAAGTAAACGAATAGCCAGGAAACTCAAGTTTATCGACTTCCAATGTAAGTCCCTAAGCAATTAGATTAATGTGAATTTTCTCTATGTATATGTACATGTTTAAGTAACATAAATGCTCTCATTTTTAATTTGGCCGAATATGGCATATGGTATATTATACATGGTAGTTAAGTTAATGTGGAATTATAAATACATGCTTATGTACAATTGCGATAAGGAGTCGAATACACACTATTTTATATACATAGTAATTATACGGATATACTTATATATATATATATATATATATATCCTTGAGAATGTCGAATGGGATAGGTTGATTTAAATGTGATTGTCGAATGTGTTAATACCTTGAAAATGTATATGTATGTATATATATTGAAATGTTTTGGATGGTTGAGGTAAGTATAAAGATATGTTGCCATAGGTATGAAAGGTAAATATGTTTGGATTGAATAAATATTTTTGGGTTGATTTGTAGTTAATTAGAGATTATGAAATGAGGGATAGTAGTGATTAAATGGATAAATATGGGTTTAAATGCACAAGGCCGATTGTAATGATAAGAAAAAGAGAAAAGAATTTGGGGTTGAATCTGTATAATTATGTATGTTAAATGTTATAATATGTGAATTCATATGTTATGTTTAAGTGGGGATTGCTAATTGGCACTGTGTGTGCGGAATGGTTCAGTAACGGCTCTAAGTGAGCGATACGTTACGGGAAGTTAGCACTGTGTGTGCAGAAAGATTGAGTAACGGCTCTAAGTGAGCGATACGTTACGGGAAATTTGCACCACGTATGTGGACAAGTTAAGTAACGGCTCTAAGTGAGCGATACGTTACGGAAGGTTGGCACTATGTGTGCGAAAATGTAAATAACGGCTCTGTGTGAGCGATACGTTACGGGATTTGTACTACAGGTACAGATGTTTGAATTTTCCTACTAGACGAAAATATTTCATGGAGTTAAACGATGTGACAGGTATAAACGTCTTGTATGATGGTTAAATTTCTTGGAGTAAATTTCTTGTATGATGTAGCATGTAGATATTCGGTTTTGGTTTGGATGGTAAGTAAGTTCAATATTGGTTAATGATGACCTAATATGTGTTTTTGCTATTGCAAGCTACCAAAGATAAAGGTTGAGTCATTTAGAAGCTATTAAAATTACTTGGTTAATTGTATACTTCTTTTGCTTATGACTTACTAAGCTTTAAATAGCTTACCGTTTGTATTTCGTTTATTTGAGTATAGATCTTTGGATCAAGCTCGCATTCAGGGATCCTTGTCGAAGTCAAGCACATTATCACCTACTTGGTATTAATATTATTAGCTTTTAACCTTTGAAATTATGGCATGTATAAGCTTAGACATTTTATAGTATCTTTTGGGTTGGAATATTTATAGAAATCTTGTAAAGATGGCTAAACTATGTCATTTGAACTTGTATGAATTATGTCATGGTTAAATTCTATTATAAGTTTATATGTCTTGATGATGATTTTTAACCACACTTGATATTGTGATATGGTACAAATGTCTAAAGGATTTTTGAATGGTAATAGATCGTTTTGGCATGCTATTGTAGGAGTAACTAAGTGACTAGATACAATTTGATAAGACTTATACACATCTTATACCCGTATGCTAATATCATTATATGTTCGGATTGTATGTTAAAGGAGTAAACAAATAACGCGAAGAATTGTTAATGAGATGGCTTGAATGTTCGAATAACCACCTATATGTGATAATGCCGAATATAGCAGGAATAATGTTGCAAATGAATTCATTGTTCTGGTTATAAATATCACATGTAAGTAAAATAGGAAAGGTCGAAAATAGTAGTGAAGTCTATGTATGCAAATGTTGTACGGTTGAATGTATTGATAATTTGATTTTGTTTATTAGTGATGTAATTTTTTTAAATAGGTTAAATACATTCGGTGTACTCAAATAAAGACGGGTATGTGTTTATTTGAGCATATTCGGGTTGGGTTAACTTAGAATGCCTCGTAACTCAATTTCGGCGACGGATACGGGTTAAGGGTGTTACATATACCACTATTACATGGCAATAAAAATGTGGAAATTTCAAACTCAAAATCCTGTGAAACAAAAACCAAAACACGAGGAGCACTTTCTGTACGGTAAGTACAGCATCCTAAAGAAGTAGCTTCAGGAGCAAATTTGTTAATATGGTAAAAAAGGAACAGAATTTGCAAATGTTAACATCCGCACTATTCTTATAATGTCAAAGCCAGATGCAGAATATTAATGTCAAAACAGTTTATTAGACATCAGTGTGCAATGCACTCTGGGCACTAGAACCTTGCAACACACAAGGAACCGAGGGTGAAAAGTTTGGTCAAAGCAAAATGTGCTAATTTCTAAAATACTAGCTTAAGAATTTGTTTCGTGGCATTAGGCAATGTTCCCCAACAATCAATGTTTATTTAATTTTGAGCTTTATTTAAAATAGAAGCATCAAAGTACCTTTGGGGCAACATGTGAAGAAACAGGTAATGGCAATAATGGAGGCTGAGCTTTGAGACAACAGGTACTGATGGTTCAGGCGATAATGATGAGGACACTTGCACCACTTCCACATCTTTATGTGCAGTTGCTGCAGGCTGAGATGAAGGAACAACAGCAGATCCTGACTGCAAGAGCTGACCAGGGTTACCAATGATGGTGTAGATGTTTCCACACGAATAGAATTTGAAACCCGATGACAGAGGATGCAACCTGAGAAGCACTTTGATATGGCAAAGTAGGAATTTCACTTCGTTTGTTGGCAATTGGTGGTGCAATGGAATTTAATTCTGGACTACAACTCGTCAAAGGAGAAAGTACTGGCGAGCTGGCACTGAGTGTAGCTGGAGTAGGTGCGGGACTTGGAGCTTTGTTAGGCATGGAAACAGACAAGGTTTCTGATGCCAGCGTAGCTGAGGGTGCCGGAGGCAGAGAAGATGAAGTGGCGGATGATAAAGAAGAAGATGTTAACGTGTGGGAACTCGTACCGGCAGGAAGTAAAGAAGGAGGAATTTCAGGCAAACTTGAACTATGTAAGTTAGCAGAGCCAGCAGGCAAAGAAGCATTAAAATTAGGATATTGCATTGGTTGCGGCATTGAAGGAGGCACTGACAGTCCTGGTGATGGCCGAAGCAAAGTTTGCTGGTGCAAATGTGGAAGCGCATTTGGGGGGGGGCATAGTATCCTTGCCAATACATGGGCATAGCAAGCCCACTACCATTAGCAGTTGGAGGTTGAGGTGATGCACCCCATGACCCTATGTTCCCACCAGGTTGATATAGAGGTAGTGCTGCTTGAAAATTAAACCCCGCTAATCCCATTTGGAGGAGGTGCAGGACTTGGAGCTTTGTTAGGCAAGGAAGCAGACAAGGTTTCTGATGCCAGTGTAGCTGAGGGTGCAGGAGGCAGAGAAGATGAAGTGGCGGATGAAGATGTTAATAATGTGCTTTCAGCACCCTACATGCATTGTAAACTGCTGTTTGATGTTATTGTTCTAAATTAAAATTAAAAGAAAAAAAAATACAAAAATAAGAGAATAATGTGCCTAGAATTATCTAGTCTCTCTCCAACTTTGGAATAATAGGATAATATATTTGAACACACTCAAACTCACTTCTTTTTACATTAGCAATAAAATCGATAACAACTACATTAAAACTCAATCTACTTTTTTAATCTTATATACTTTGCATCAATAATAATAAATTAATACTTCTAAGTGCATTTTTTTTAAATTTTATTTTCATCTATTTATAATATTTCGTTAACTATCTCAATAAGAAAATTATTGTATGAGCGTAGACCAGATTAGAGTTGAGTATGGACTGGGCCGGGTCGTACTAAAAATTTAGGCCTGTTTGCTAGTAGACCAGATTAGAGTTGAGTATGGACTGGGCCGGGTCGTACTAAAAATTTAGGCCTGTTTGCTAGGCCCAGCCCGGCCCAAAAAATGGGCTTAAAATTTTTTCTAAACCCGACTCAGATAAAAATGCTAAAACCTGAGTCCGACCATATTATTTTTTATATAATTTTAAAATATATATAATACATCAAAAATACTAAAACATCAAAATAAATATTCTCAAGAAATTAAAAATAAATTTTTAAAAAATATATATACTTAAATAACACTAAGATAGATGCAACTTAACAAACAAATGTCTCTAAAATAATAATAAAATTAACAAATGTCTTTAAAATAATAACAAAATTAACAATAAAATAAGTTTTATACAATATCCAAACAATAACAACAAAATAATAGCAACATAATAGTAAAATGGTAGCAAAATAGGGAGAAAATAATAAGAAAATAATATTAAAAAAATTAGATTTTTTTGTCCTTTAGTGAATTCGGGTTGGGCTGGGCCCAAACTAAAAATGCCTTACTCGAGGCCTAGTCTAATTTTTAAACGGACCTTTTTTTTTTGTCAAAACCTATTTTTCGGTCTTATATTTTTATCTAAATACTATTATATTTTAAATAGACTTTCAAGCCGGGCCAAGTCACCCAATCCATGAGAACCTCTAAATCAGAAGGTACATCTCAGTCAACTTTTAAAGTTTTGATTAGTTTATTATTATGCAGACCAATGAATGAAGGCATGCATGGTCGGGAAGTAGAGTTTCCTTGTGACATAATCACTTAGCAATTATTATAAATTTCAAAATAGCCCATAAAAGAAATAAGGACACGGCAATTAATGATAAACTGAAAAAGCCAATTTAATGGTCAAAGATGATTTCATCAGCGGTTGACAAAAAGTATGTCGATGGCGATCCTAAAGCAAGTCTAGCAATAGGACTCACAAGCAGTCACTTCATAATCTTTTTATTCATAGTGATCTGCTGATATATGCTTTGATTTTTATCTCCTTTGTTACAAGCATTCACAGCTGCAACCTCAGGGTCAGGGCTCAGAAAAGTGACAGGAAAAATAGATATATATGGTCTAATTCATAGACATGGCCTGGACTGGATTGACTATTTTGTTGAAACCTAACCTGCATTGATGTGAATTGGTGGGGGCAGGGACGGCATCTTCGAAACACTCAATATTTAGCATTTAGATATTCTATTTTGTTGTTTATCTAAATGGGATTTACAAATGGAGCACCCTGGTTAACACCCAAACGTCGAAACTTCAAGAATATAATATATATAATTAGTATAATTAATTAGGCCTAGTTTAAGCTGCCTTGCCAACTTACTTTATTTTGATTTTATGTGCAACCAGTTTCCAAATTGTGGTTTATATTCTATCAACAAAAAAAAAAGAAGCTGTGGCTTATATCAGTTGCAATGGTTGGCTACTGGCTTTATGCATGCAAGCTTAAGATCATCCATAAGCATGAGGAAGGATATATATATATATATATATCACTTAGATTTATTGAACTTTCCTCCAAGCTAAGATGCCTATGAAATGGCAAAAACGTCGATGATTTCTAGAATCTGGACAACATTTTATGCCATTTTCGTTTATCCATCCAATCTGGGAGGCATCGAGAATATAATTCATTAACGAAACCTAGTGCCATGCGACCTCAAAACTCCAAAGAATCTACGATAGCTATCTATTAAAATAAAATATGCATCTCTCATTATTTACACAAACTAACGAAAACCATGGAAGGCACTGGATCTTACGATGACAATCCGGTATGATCTTGTTGTCATCGATCTTACCTTACCTTGTATTTATATATTATATCTGAGCTTCCCACAACCCGAAAGACACAAGATGGATCTAAAGCGCACCTAACGATCTGTCGCATTCATTTAAACCTTGCCTAGTAAATTCCAATTGCGATGAATACTATATCCTATCACAGTATCACTACTATTTAAACCTACCATCGGTTCCACTGAGAGCATCAGCGTGACTCAGAACAACTAAATTAGAAACTTAAAGCAGCGGAGGGAAGATATGGAATTTTCTTGCAAGGATTTCAAGGTAGGGAAATGCCAAGGCCAGAAGCTGGTGGATGGTGAATCCATGCCACTAGTTCTGCAACCCCCCAAGGCAGACAAGGCTGATATGGAGTCGCTTCTGTTGGCTTTGAAGACAAACAAGGATTGGTTTGAGCAATTGATCATCAAAAACAGTGCTGTCCTCCTCCGGGGTTTTGATGTCAAGAATGCACAAGACTTCAATGACATCGTTGAAGCCTTTGGTTGGGATGATATTCGTTATGTCGGACCAGCACCTCGGACGCATGTGCATAAACGTGTCTGGACAGCTAACGAAGGACCTCTCTCCGAGTTCATATATTACCATCATGAAATGGTTCTGGTATGTCCCTACTCGCTACTATAATTTCTTCTGGAAACAAAGACAGAACTCCATGCTTTTACAAATGCAACCCAAATTACGGAATCAATTACTTATTTAGCTGTTTCTTAGTTTTTAATCAACTTCAATAAATATATAAATGTTTGGAAGGCTGCATATGGAGCTGTAAAATTGGCCATGATTATGATTGATTTACACAAAACGGAACGGCAGAACAAATCAAACATGAAATTTGATCCTACTGCGGTCTCGAATTTGATAATCATTGTCTATAGCTGACAATTTTGATGATGCAGTGAAGCTAAAACATATAAGATATCTTTCATTTAAAAGTTGACACATATGGCTTCTCCTTAGGTCACGAATCAGCTATGAAATTGGTGTTTAACTAGATCTTACAATGCCATTGTTCACCAGATAAAGGAATCTCCGAAGACATTACTACTATTCTGCGAGGTGCCACCACCGGAAGGCGGAGAGACGCCCTTTGTTCCTAGCTTTCGAGTAACAGAGCGGATGCTAGAGGAATTCCCAGAAGCTGTGGAGGAAATGGAAGCCAAGGGGTTACAATACTCATTTACAGCCCTCAGCAAGAACGATACATCATCAATGAGGGGCAGAGGCTGGGAAGATACTTTTGGAACATCGGACCGTGAAGAGGCCGAGAGAAGGTTCGAATTTGATTGAACATTTAGTTCACAATATTTATTAAAAATTTAAAATTGAAGCACATATACATATATGCTTATGAGCCTTAATTCTGAGATAGACTGTGAGCCTCTAAACACAGCCAAAAATGCAAAATGTTACAGGGCCGAAGCGCTGGGAATGGACTTGGAGTGGCTACCTAATGGGGGAGTGAAGGCTGTATTGGGACCTCGATCTCTAACTAGGGTGTTTGATGGAAGGAAGGGGAGGAGAATGTGGTTTAACACTGTAGTCGGTATGCATGGAAAAGAGATAAGCTCAGCTAGCATGGCGGATGGAACAGAGATTCCAAAGAATGTAGTTAAGAGATGTGGTGAGATCATAGAAGAAGAAAGCATTCAATTCAAGTGGGAGAAGGGTGATGTTGCCATCTTTGACAACATGGCTTTGCTCCATGGACGGAGGCCTTCTAAGCCCCCCAGAAGAGTCCTTGTTGCCACTTGCAAGTAGACTTCCCCTTGCCTCAACTTTATCCATCCAAACACATCATCTTATACCAACACTTCTTAATTTAAAAGCTTTGCTTCGTTTCGACATCAGTCATCAGTCCTATGTGGAATAAGAAAGCATTTGTATCTTGAAATGTTTCTTTAAAATATAATGAAATAATAAAAACAAACTTTGTAAACCTTTTTTTCCTTTTTGGATATTTTCATTATAGCATAAAGATATATATAGTTAAATTAAAACCTTTTATACCTATATAAAAGTAAGTTGGAGGAGCCTTTCTCTTGAATGGTACAAGTTGAAAATTGATGGCACGTGTAAATCAATTACGGGTATAATCGCTTGTGGAGGAGTTATACGAGATTGAAATGGGAAATGGATTTTTGGATTTTCTGGATTCATTGGTTCTTGTTCGGCATTGGAAGCGAAACTTCGAAATGTTGTTGAAGACTTTCTGACTTGCCGAGTGGAATGGACAAAGAATGGACAAAGAAGAGTTGTTCTTGAATTGATAATATTGATGGTGTTAATATGTTGACCTGGAGTGCTAAGATTGGAGAGTATAACTTCGGTTGAGAAGCTCGTACATAAAGAAAGAATGAGAGGTGATTATACACGTCTACAGGGAAGGCAATAAGCTTACTGATGATTTAGCTACGGTGGCTTAGGGTCAACTATTGCAATGTCTCCACCTGATGGATTTTTAATTTACTATATGCTAACCGTCATGATTTTGCAACTCCAAGAATAGTGTCTCATTAATGTTTGTTTTATTTTCTCTTTGATAAAAAATATTGGAACTTAAAAGAAAAGCAAGAGGGGTCGAGTATCGATGATTTCCGAAGCTCCTGAGTAGCCCTGTAACCAATATGGTCATGGTTATTCCACCAGACTTCACATTCCAACTCGAATTTTAATAATTTATACGAATATGATGACTCGATTAGATAATAGTTAAGTACCTGAATGATGGGGCGTTAAGATGCACTGACCCCGACATGCATATAACAAATCAATCACAATATCTAAGTCATGCTAAGTGGAAAACAATAGCGTATTAATTAGATTAGATCCAATTACGGACAGCAAGAAATTAACTAGAACATATTAAAAATATTGCCTACTTTTTTTTATTTCTGGAGAAATAAGAAAGAGAACAAATTCCGAGCATAGCCCTATTTCAGTCCGATGTTTGCCAGGCCGGATGGTTTTGACTGTGCATTGTAACATTTCAGATAAAAGGGACCAATTTCACATGGCCCGCTAACAGCCGTAAAGATTTTCAAACATCAAGCACAACTATGGAGCATGCAAATGCATGTCTTACCCACGACCCCTCCCCACATATCCATACCCTCTTCCATAATACCCACCACGAAAACGACCACCACGTCCACGTCCAGGTCCACGCCCACGTCCACCTCGATGTCTTGAAAAATAACCAAAAGTCTGCACCACCAAAACCACAACAATATCAAAAAGGGTCCACATATTTCAGAGTTAATAGGAAGAATAAACAAGCAATGCATCATCACCTCTGTGTCTAACTTCATTTGCTCAGAGAATCTCGGCCTTCCGTTTGGCGAGTCATTATCAAGTGCATTGCAGGAGAGAGTATCAAAAAAGTCATCCTTATTGTAAACAGGCTGTACAACGCCACCAGAATGATAGAGTGAGCACAGAGCCTTTAAGGTAATCAAATTATTACATGAGTTAAATATAAGGTGGCAAGATAACCTTCGTTTGAATCTTAGATATTTCAGCATCATCTTCATCTTGAGAACCATATTCATCAACGGCATCTGCTTCTTTATCCTTAGTATGAGATTTGCTACTGTTACCAAGATGACCCCATACTTCATCTTTCTTGAATTTCTCATTCATTGCCACGAAATCAAAGTCTTCAGTAAATTTTGTCACTGGACGTGAACTCTACCAATAAGAGTTTTCCATAATATACAGTCAGTCTTGATGAATAACTATAACCAACAATAAAATGCATTCAAAATTTTATTTATGAAACTTAATAAGCCAAGAATTAATCTCTAACACGTATACAAACTAACCCAAATAGTCAATTCCACCCAATAAATTACAGGCTACAATGAAATGGTTTAGCCTATAATCACATAGCTTCAACAAAACAACAATATTCAGCTTGCTGCATCTTTTCAAATTTGTGAAAATTCAACTTTAGACTACAAGTGTAAACGAAGTTTACCCCAATTCCTCTTCCTCTTCCTCTTTCATATCCTCTATAACCATGGCGAGGTTGAAAGGAAGCTCCATTTGGCTAGTGGGAAAAAATTAAAACACTTGTCAGGCTCCTTACAACATTCAGTTAAGCAAATTATTGCAAATGAAAGTCATATGAACTTAATACTCATGAAAGGTTTTTTTATCAAATATCATATAAAACAACAAAGTAAATTCTACACTATAATAAACAACACAACAAACCTAAAAATGTATATCTCATGCTCATCATGATTTTTTCTCGTTTGGGGCAGACACTACTTGGGTAAAAGAAGAGAAGAAAACAAGTAAAATAATTGCCCTTATGCATTAAAAGTGCCCACCTTGCGTATACTAACTACTCATAATCTACAAAAAGATCCATACAAAAGGAGACACATACTCTCACAAATGAAACCACGAGGCTAACCCTTCAAATGGACCCAGATAATCACACATTCTAAGAATCCATACTTGGTTTAACTTTCCATATCAGTTCTAATTTCCCATTTTGCAATTCATAATCACATTAATACCTTCTCAAGCAGCCTACAGTCAACAACCCAAGGAAAAGAAAACTACTGAAAATATGTACCACTAGTACATGGCAACAAAAATGTGGAAATTTCAAACTCAAAATCCTGTGAAACAAAAATCAAAACACCAGGAGCACTTTCTGTACGGTAAGTATAGCATCCTAAAGAAGTAGCTTCAGGAGCAAATTTCTTAATATGGTAAAAGAGGAACAGAATTTGCAAATGTTAACATCCGCACTATTCTTATCACTTCACTGCAACCAAAGTTGCCAAAGCCAGATGCAGAATAGTAATGTCAAAACAGTTTATTAGACATCAGTGTGCAATGCACTCTGGGCACTAGAACCTTGCAACACACAAGGAACAGAGGGTGAAAAGTTTGGTCAAAGCAAATGTGCTAATTTCTAAAAGATAACTAGCTTAAGAATTTGTTTCGTAGCATTAGGCAATGTGTCCCCAACAATCAATGTTTATTTAATTTTGAGCTTTATTTAAAATAGAAGTATCAAAGTACCTTTGGGGCAACATGTGAAGAAACAGGTAATGGCAATAATGGAGGCTGAGCTTCTGAGACAACAGGTACTGATGGTTCAGGCGATAATGATGAGGACACTTGCACCACTTCCACATCTTTATGTGCAGTTGCTGCAGGCTGAGATGAAGGAACAACAGTAGATCCTGACTGCAAGAGCTGACCAGGGGTTACCAATGATGGTGTAGATGTTTCCACACGAATAGAATTTGAAACCCCGATGACAGAGGATGCAACCTGAGAAGCACTTTGATATGGCAAAGTAGGAATTTCACTTCGTTTGTTGGCAATTGGTGGTGCAATTGAATTTAATTCTGGACTACAACTCGTCAAAGGAGCAAGTGCTGGCGAGCTGGCACTGAGTGTAGCTGGAGTAGGTGCGGGGCTTGGAGCTTTGTTAGGCAAGGAAGCAGACAAGGTTTCTGATGCCAGCGTCGCTGAGGGTGCAGGAGGCAGAGAAGATGAAGTGGCGGATGATAAAGAAGAAGATGTTAACATGTGGGAACTCGTACCGGCAGGAAGTAAAGAAGGAGGAATTTCAGGCAAACTTGAACTATGTAAGTTAGCAGAGCCAGCAGGCAAAGAAGCATTAAAATTAGGATATTGCATTGGTTGCGGCATTGAAGGAGGCACTGACAGTCCTGGTGATGGCCGAAGCAAAGTTTGCTGGTGCAAATGTGGAAGCGCATTTGGGGGGGCATAGTATCCTTGCCAATACATGGGCATAGCAAGCCCACTACCATTAGCAGTTGGAGGTTGAGGTGATGCACCCCATGACCCTATGTTCCCACCAGGTTGATATAGAGGTAGTGCTGCTTGAAAATTAAACCCCGCTAATCCCATTTGAGTGTTGTGTGAAGTAAGATCAGTCAGAGGTCCACTAGCAGCAGATGGCATGCTTGTAGTTGTTGAAACTGAGTGTGGAAAGTGAGACTGCAAGGATATGAAAAGCTTCAGGATTTGATATGTCAAACTTTGAATCAATATTTCATTTTTTATTCTTAACCTGGATAATTGCAGGATCATTGTTTATGGGTGGGGTAGGCTGTGTAGGTGGTGAAGATTTAACCTGTAAATCCTGCAAAAACCAAGGAAAAAGAAATTTCACTAGTTAGTAAATATATTAACATCACGATATACTCGATTACCGTGCAAGTGAAGAAACCCAGTAACAAATCTCAGCACTGAGCACATTAAGTTCGGGGGGAATAAACTCTAGTAAGCATAAAAATGAATACCTTAATGTCACTCCCACGGAACAATATGTATTCATAAACTTTGTCACTCGGGGGTACTTGCGGACCATCCTTTTTCCTTCCTTCAGTTCCAAATGATCGTACTGCCCGTACCGAGAAAAAAAAAAGAACGATAAATAGTAGCACTTGGAAGGGATGAACGATGCTAAATTGCTAAATTGAATTTTATGGGTAAAACATGCAAATCCGGTCCAAGGAAAAGCGAAGTCTATGTTGTATGATGAAAACAAAAATAGGAGAGAAAGCAAAGAGAAGAGAACAGGGATTACCGTTTCTTAATCCAATACTGGACTCGTCCGGGTTGATGTTGTAAAGAACGCCCTCGTATCTGATCTCACTCTTGGAAGTCAAGCTTATTAAGCTCCCTATGTAGGAATCAGCCGTTGAAGCCGATTTCGAACTTGAATTCTCCGCCGCCATTACCCGATCTCTTCTCTTCTTCGGAAAGAGAGGGATCAGGGATTTCTTAGGTTTTTAGATTGTGAAACGGACGACCCCTTCCTTTTCTCTCTTTCTCATCATAATAAATGTCATCATCTTATTATTAATTTTATTTTATCATTTTATACAATTATTATTACTATATTTTACAATACTCTCTAAAAATATTTTATATTAAAAATATATATTTAACAAATTTTTATGGATGGAGCATAAGAGATTCTTATTTGAATTTGTTTACTTTGTCTTATTATTTGAATTTGTTTACTTTGATTACTAAATAATGTTTTTTTAGTTATTTTAATTGAAATGTTATATAAAAGCGTTAAGTAAGAAAAATATCTTTATAATAATACTAATTATCTTTTAAAATAAAAGTATTTTTGTAATTTTATAGTTGAGTTGGTGTCAAATTGATTCCTGACATCAACTCAATAAGGTGTGTTAATGTCACGAGTCAATCAAATATCAACTCGATTAATAAAATTATAAAAATATTCTTTCATAATTAAATTAAGATATATTATTCAATGGTACTTTAGTTTTTTTATTAAAAAAATATTAAAATATGCATATTATCATGAGCGGATCTAGGGGGCTTGGAAGGGGCCCTGGCCCCTCTAAAATAGAAAATTTTTCATGTAGGCCCTTTATAATTTATAAAATTTTAAATTAGTAATGGTAAAATTGCACTTTGGCTCCCAAAAATGATAAAAATTTTATTTAATCCTCTAAAAAATATATAGACATATGTTATTAATATGGCGAAATTACATTTTTACTATCGTAAAAATATATAATTTAATTTCGCCCCTCAAAAAAAAAAATTGAGTTCACCCCTACCCTTAAGTCGTATTTCTAGATTTGTCACTGCATATAATGGGATTTGAACTGATACCAAATGTAACACCCCTAACCCGTATCTGGCTTCAAAACAGGGTTACAGAGTATTACCAAAATTTACAGATCAATTAATAGACATTTCATTTCATTTAGCATTCATATCAAAAATCAATCAAAATCAAGCTTAAAGTCCCTTATACGAGCTCTCGAAGCCCAAAATATACATTAGAAACAAATCGGGACTTAATTGGGTACTCAGAAAATTTTTCGGAAAACATTCAAAATTTTCAAAGGTGCAGGGGACACATGCCAGTGTAGCCAGGCCGTGTGTCTCACACTGTCAAGAGACACGCCCGTGTCTAAAGTCGTATGGACATTCGAAATAGGGGCACACAGCCGTGTTTCAACCCTTGTCCAAACATGTGAGCTCTCTGACTTAGGTCACACGGCCAAGCCACACGCCCGTATGCTAGGCCATGTGAGCATTCTGTTTTGCTCTATTTTAAAAATACAGGGGACACACGGCCATGTCACCTGGCCGTGTTGTAACAGCCCGATTTTAGTGAATTCGAAACAGTGGTTTCGGGACCACAAATCCGAGTCAGAAAGAAATTTATTTTAATATTATTGCATGGTATGCATTATAATAGGAAAGACGTAAGAAAATTTCGATAAGAAAATTTTACTGATTTCATGTTTCATTATAGAAAGGACCAAATTGTATAAAATACAAAAGTTTAGTTCTAGTAGTTATAGGTAGTATATAGCTATGGAATTCAAAATTTGAGGTCATTATATGGTAATTAGACCATTAAATGGAGTTAGTAGATATTTATGATGAATCATCCATGGAAAATTAGAAAAAGAAAAAGACTAAATTGGAATTTAAAATAAATAAAGATGATAATAACTTAATATCATCTTATTTCATCATGGAAACCCTAGCTAAGAGAAAGAGATTCAATCAAGCTAATTTTTATATTTCATGTCTCATTTCTAGTAATTTTTATATTTTCGATATCGTAATAACCTAATCTATCTATTTTGGGGATCAATTTCTAAAGTTATCAAAGTATAAAATTTTTGCCATAGATGAGTATGCTGAAATTTTGAAATATATGGTAGAAAATGAAAGGTTGTTGATAGATAAACAACTTTTGTAAAGGAAATTTTCATGAAATTGTGATTTTAGGACTAAATTAAAAATATGTAAAATTCATGAAAAATTTATGAATTTTGTGAAATATATGGGCTGTAAATGTTATATGAAAACTTTGGTTAGGCTTGGAATGTAACACCCCCTAACCCTTATTCGTTGCCGGAACAGGGTTACGAAGCATTACTAGATATTTCAGAACAAATACAAACAATCACATAATAATTTAACATACACATCATAGTTTTAATCATAATGTCCCTTTATTGAGCCCTCAAGGCCCAATTCACGTGTTAGAAACTAATCGGGACTTAATTGGAAGTCTAGAAATTTTTTTATGAAATTTCAAAATTTTTCCTAAGTACAGGGCTCACACGCATGTGTGGCCAAGGGACACGCCCGTGTGACTTTATCACATGCCATGCTTCAGGTCGTGTTCTACCTCGTGTAACTCTCTAACTTACTCACACGGCCAAGTCACACTGCCCGTGTGGTAATACCTGAGCATTCTGTTTTGAAAATTAATAGTTGCAGGGGACACACGGGTAAACTACACACCCATGTGCCACACGCTCGTGTGCCAGGCCGTGTGGACTCAAAATGAGCCTTACACATCAAGTATACCAACCTGCAAACCTTGAGCACCAAGCAACAATTATCAATCGTTCAACCAATCCAAAACACATTCAAATGTGTAACACCCCTAACCCGTATCCGTCGCCGGATTAGGGTTACGAGACATTACCGACTTAAAACCCAACCCAGAGTAGGTACTACTACACATGTCTGTCAAAAATTTTGAATTTCATTATTAATCTTACATCAACTGCATTCTACTTACTTTCACATATATAAAAACTAACATATGTCAATGCATTCATCGAACATTTTAAAAGCATCACATCACCAAGTATTCAAGCATATTATCGTCAAATTATTAAATCAACTCATACAGCTGAATATGCATAAAGTATTACATATTCATTAATCTAAATCCAAGGAATATTTTATCTTTACTAAATCAAGATATATGCCCCAAAATATTTCTCATACATAAGCATATTTCATTTAAACAAAAGTGACTACTCATTTGGTCATTGACATTTCAATAGCCGAATATATGCATGCTATATTCACGTTACTAAAACAAATTGTTTGTTATCAAAACCAAATATGCATATACCAAACTTTACTTAATTGAATCTAGGTTATACCAAGTTCAATTCCAATGCCGAAAGTACCCAAATATATATACAACCACATTTCATACCATTATCATAGTCACATTATCAAGACCATGCCTATCTTATAAATAACCTAAACCACATGAACTAAACTCAGTATACACATATGTATTTATCATGACTAATATTGCACAACCAAAATATGTACAACCTATAATAACATTCTTACTTATCACGAAATATTATCTACTAATTTATGCAAACACCATGATCGACATTTCACAACAAAAATTTTAACCCTATGATCATTCAAGCTACTTCTTCATACATCAAGCACAAGCACATTAGAAATTGAACTTTCATATTAAGTTGACATCAAGGCCAAATTCACATAAGACCAAAATTACCATAAGTTAGCCATTTTCGCATGGCATAAAATACACATACATACCGTTGAAAACAATTCAAAAAGTATCTTAGCCTATACATGCCATAATGGTCAAGGTTCATTACTCAAAAGAGAACCAAAAGATATGATATCATATGGAGAGCTTCCGACGTGATTTTCCGAGCACAAAATGAGTTTCCAAAAGTAACCTATGCATTTAGAAAATAACCAACACAAGGTAAGCTTTCATAGCTTAGTAAGAATTAAACAATTATTTCCATTCACCTAAACTTATACAAATGAAACAAATAATTTATTATTCACCATTAAACCGAATAATCAAAACTCCAAAAGTTTGATACATAACCACATTATAATCAATTTATACATAATACATATTTATCAAGTATTCAACTTACACCCCAACCCCCATCACTCTTAAATTTATAGAGATGATACTATACTTACCTCTAGTATACTTACCAACCCCAAACTAGGTCATGCAAGCATATACCTAGGATAATAACATCAATCATTCTTGTATATTTATTTGTATCTATAATGGAAGTCTTTAAAACGAACCTCACAACTGCACATTATCGCCATGATTAGCAATATCTCACACACTTAGTATCATTCATTAATACTTCTCGTAACGTATCGCTCACATAGAGCCGTTACTTCTTACTTCTCGTAACGTATCACTCACATAGAGCCGTTACTTTATGCTTATCGTAACGTATCGCTCACATAGAGCCGTTACTTCATATTTATCGTAACGTATCGCTCACATAGAGCCGTTACTTTAATTTGTACATATGGTACTCATTGAACCGTTTCACCCAATGTATGCTTCTCTTAACTTGTTATTCATTCAATATGCATACTATATGTATATAATTCACATCCACTTTACACACCTGAATATACACTCATATATATATATATATCAAAGTATTCAATATCCCAAGTACTATATTGCATTCGGCCTATTCTACATCAAACCATCATCAACTCCATTTAGTATACCTAAATCTCATTATAATATCATCATTAAAATTTTCTATTTCATGCATCTAAATACAACAACCAAGTACCATCACCTTCGACCATTTCTCATCAATTGCAAATATATATATATTTATAAGTATATTCGGCAAATACCTTGAAATAACCATCACCATTCAATTTGAACTTATAAGTAAGTATTATTTCAATTTAATTCCATTGTTTAAAACTTACCTTGATAGTTGAAGGGTAAGGATGTCCCAGATACTCGTCTAGTTTAGCTTTCCCCCGATCCTTTTCCAACTCTTTCTTCCCTTGATCTAAACAAAGTTCGAAAAGAGTCTATTCAAATAATTTTCATTCATCCCAATTCGAAACACATCATTGTATTATTCTCTCAATTGGTCATTCATAGTTTTGAAATCCTTACAATTTAATGCCAATTCTTTCATTCATTCGAATACATAAAATTCATACACATTTTAAGCTAATGACGAATACTCCTCAAGATAAATTAATCCACTTTATACACTAAAATAACTCCTAACATGTAATTTTACTAATTTACACATTTACCCCTCTAGTTTCGATTTTCTCACAATTTAGTCCCCTAATATAAAACACACGAATTACATGAAATTCGGACTAGTCCCCTTTAGAACCAAATTTTCTTCATTCCTATTCAAGTCTATATAATCCATTTATTATTGCATTTATACCCTCAACTATTTAATATTCCTAATTCAAGCTTTCACTCATTCATCTTCTCTAAATTCCTACTCAAACTTGTTCATGTCTAGCTCATACTTAAAAATCTCCTATCAAACATGACTAATTCGATGTACTCATCCATGGCCGAACCTAATATAAGCTTCAAACTCCAAAATTTTCACATGTATATTAAAGTATTCATGATAGCTAACACAACCATGCAAGAATTTATAAAAATGAAGCTTAATTACCTACCTTAAGAGGACATGCAAGGACCGACTATGGAGCTTCAATTTTTCACTTCTTTTCTCTTTGTTTTCGTGGAGAAGATGAAGTAAGTGGGGAGGAAATTTTGTTTTTCTTATTATTTCCCTAACCAAATAATACTTTATTAATTATCACCCCACTAACTAATAATAATAATAATATATAATATATAATTTATTCACTACTCATGGTCAATGCCGTCCACTAGGAGGAAAATTATGGTTAAATTGCATCTTAAATCCCATGTGAAAAGAAATCCAATCAATTTAGTCCTAATTCCCACAATAGCTACTTTTTCATTTACTCATTTTAATCCCTTTCTTAAATTAACCACTCAAACATACAAATAACTCCACAATATTTTTAACACACACTCGAACGCATAATCTAGCTATCAAATAAAACATTAAAAAAAATTTAACTCGAAATCGTGGTCCCGAAACCACCATTCCGAGGAGGGTCACATTCGAGCTGTTACAAAATGCATCTAAATCATGTCAAAACATTCAACCTAATAACCTTATCAATGTATTTTCATAGATATTTCACACATAATTTCCAAATCAATTCATTTAACTCTATTCAAACCAAATCTAATTTCATACTAAAATAAACTATTTTGTAATTTTAACATATCAAATAAACTTATATATATGTAACTAATAGTGTCTTATAACATATTTTACATTCACCATTTCAAAATAACCAATATAAAACGTCCTAGGTACATGTCATTACCAAAAAGAAATATACTTCACCACTTTGAGTTCGGGATCGGCTTTGGATGCTAATTCAACAATCTGACTTTAACCTAACTTGCTCACGGAAACAAACCGTATGCTGAGTATAAACTCAGTGGTATTTCTATAATCCGAATACTTATTAAACAAAAATTTAGAATATTTATATATCTAAACACATATAACAAAAATCATTCAAACAAATAATCAATTTCATTACACATCATTCATAACACTTTCAATTCTCATCTCTTACTATTTCAATCTCATAATTGATATTCAAATAACTTTTCTCAATAGGATACACATATCATTTCACTATATCAATAACCATTTCATAAACCCATTTAGTTCATACATTTCAATTTCAAAACTCAATTCAATATCCCAATCCAATTCATTTTCAAAATCATCCAATATCATTCTATGGAAAATTCATTTATTTACCCCTATTAACAAGACTCGGACTTTGGTGGATATACGGATCCAACCAAAACACACCAGTATGGCACCCAGTGCCTCATCGAATAATTCGAAGAAATAAGCTGACACCCAGTGTCTCATCGGCCTTGCCGAAGTAAGTTGGTACCCAGTACCTCATCGAATTTATCCGAAGTAATAATTTGACACCCAGTGTCTCATCAACTCGTGGTCGAAGTATCCTTGAACACTTCCAATCCTATGGCATGCCAACTATATCCGACTCAGCCCGATACAGTTAATAGGGTTTCATTCACTTTTCAATTTCAAACAACATTCATTTCAATTCAAATAATCACATATACTCACATAATCAATTCAATTCAATTCAATATCATAATATCAATACTCACCTTATTTCGCTTACCATACATATTAATCAAAATACAAGTAATATTACTAGATTTGGATTATAGAAATACAAACCGTAATCTCCCGAGTCACTCATTGTCAACATTTTCTTTTCCTTTCTTAGCCAAAGTCTCCGGCACAACGTTAGCTACGGAAATTAAAGCAATTTAAAATCATCAATACAACATAATTTCACATTGAATATTTCAATTTATACTCAACTTTTGCCTAAATTCTAATTTAGTCCCTAACCAAGACTAACTTTATTTTCTTCACAATTTATTCTATATTTTCATTCAATTACCACTTAAAACTAAATTTAACTCTCTAATTTCACCATAAATCCCTAATTTTGAAATTCTCTCAATTTAGTCCATATTACTCAAAATTTATGATTTATTTTATAATTCAATCCCTTTTCACTTCTAACTTGAAATTCTATCAATTTAACCCCTAACACTTAAATTTATTCAACATGAACAACTTCTAAAAATTCACTAACTTCTAAAATTTTAACATGAATCAAGTAGTATTTTGTTCTAGGATTATAAAAATATCAAAATTATAGGAAAAGGGATTAAATTGACTTGCCAATTTGAGTTTGAACCCTAAAATCTCTAATTTCCTTCTTTTCTTTTCTTTTTTCTTCCCTCTCTGTTTCGTCCTAATGTTTTTCTTTTTCTTTTGCTTTATTTGTTTTATTTCTTTATTTTGTTTTATGTTTATTATATTATTATATTATATTAAAATAATAATTACTTAAATAATAAGAATACATGTATTATTATTTTATACTTATGATTATTATTTTTACACATGTATTTCACTATTACCATACACTTGTATTTACTTTTTACTATACAAGTGTTACATATGGTTTATTTTCTCATTTAATCCATTTATTTTTCTTTAATCTATAACTCAACTTTTACACAATATTTAATCTAGTCCTTATACCTAATTATCCATAATTTAAGCTAATTCACCTAGCCAAAACCTAATTAACTACACAACTAACTTCGTAAATATTTTTCATAAATATTTACGAATTCGTTTTACAAAAACAGAGACCCAAAAATACACTTTCTGATAACCGTAAATTTAGGGTCGTTACATGGAATAAGGATTAAATTGAATGAATTTCATTTTTCGAGCCTAGGGACGAAATTGAAATTAATAAAAAAGTATAGGGGCAAAATGGTACTTTTGCCTAAAATGTAAGTTGGATTGAATTGGATATTAAATGTGTTAAATTGATGTTAAATTCATTTACATAGATCCGGAAAGATCAAATAAAGAGTTAGATCAAGGAAAAGAAAAAAATATCGGATTAGTAGATCTCCGTATACGTGCAAGTGATAAGGTAAGTTCGTGTAACTGAATTGTGTATATTTATATGCTTGAATTGAATGTTGTGTATGTGAAGTGTATAAATGCCATATACATGAAATTGGTTACATATCTGAAAAAGCCCGTTTGAATAATGGAATTCGATGGATACAGGATTTCCCGATTGGTTGTGGTCCTGCATATGTGGCGGACACACCATAGCTCTTATGAGCATCCTGTTATAAGCCCTCCCGAGCTTCCCGTTATATGGTTCATGTGAGCATCCTGATCGGTAGTGATCCTGCATGTGTTGCGGACTACCGCAGCTCTTTGTGAACGTCCTATTATATGATCAATTGTGATCCTGCATATATTGCGGACACAAACGTAGCTCTTTATAAGCATCCTAGTATAGGCTCTTTGTGAGATTCCTAATATGACTCACTTGAACTTCTTGTTATATGGCTATCCGAAGCTCCCTGATAATAACTATTCTGAGTTACCTGTTAAACTCAATGAGCTTCCTGTTTTAAACTCTTATGAGTTTCCTGTTATAGCCCGGATAAGCTTCCTGTTACATGGCTCACATGAGCATCCAGTTATATGGCTTGAGAGAGTGCCTCCTGATTATGTACCCTAATGGGTACCCATGAATATAAGTTGACGCATTACAGATTGTACACTTTGAGTGTACTACATGTGTATCCATCGATATTTCAAATAAACTCAACGGGAAAAGTTCTGACATGGTTAAACTGAACTTAAGATTATTTGTTATAGAAATGCACATGTTAAATGGAAATATGATATGAAAAGCATTTGTATATGAAGTTATTATATGATGAGCTCATCCTTGATTCTTGATGTTTACGTATAATACATGACTAACAAGTTTCTTGAGATTATATGTGTTTAGGCAATTTGTCAAATTTCTTTGGATAAATTTTGTATGCTTACCTTAAATGTAAATGAGTGGTAAGTTAAATTTTCTGTTATATGAACTTACTAAGCATAATATGCTTACTCTGTTTTATTTCCTTTGTTTTATAGTACTCAAAAGCTCGTAAAGGTTGGAAGCGGGTTGGAGCAAGATCACACTATCCTTCAACTCATTTTGGTATAATTAGTAAAATTTTCCTTGGTATAGTGGCATGTATAGGTTAAATTGACCAAATGATGGCATGTTAATATTTGGTTGTAATTAGCCATTGGAATGGCTAGTGATGGTATGTTTTGATTTATATGTGTATGAGACCATATTATGTTGATATGTGTTGTGTGCTTGAATTGATATATATGTTAGGTATAAATATACTTAAATGAATATTTGACCAATTTGGTAAGTTGGTCACTTGAAAATATTTGATGATATGTCATGCATAAGAATTGGTTTTGGCTTGATTTAAATGTCTTGAATTGGTTTGGGGATGTGTTAAAATGTTAATGTAGGTGCAAGGCAAATTTGGGTGAGAAATAAGGCTTGAAAATGGCCTTATTTTGTCCACACGTGCAGAGACACGGACATTGTCTCAACCGTGTGTCCCCTCCATCTTAAAATTTGAGAAACAGAATGCTTCGAATTGCTCACACGGGCAGAGATACAGACATGTGCCTCAGTCGTGTGTGCCACATGGCCTAGCACATGGGCGTGTGACTTGGCCATGTGACTCCCACACTTATTTTTCGAAAATTAAATTGTCCACACGACCTAGCACACGGGCATGTGGTTGGCTGTGTGACCCAAGTCAGAGAGTTACACGGGTATAGACACAGGCTGGGACACGACCGTGTGCCTCACATTGAATGCCTACACGGCCTGGGACACAGGTGCGTCACTTGGCCGTGTCCGCACGAGCATGTGTCCCCTGTACCTTGGAAAAATTTTGAAATTTTGCAAAAAATTTCCTGAGTTCCCGATTTAGTCCTGACTTGTTTCAAATGCATAAATTGGACCTCGAGGGTTCATTTAAGGGAGAGTATGATTGAATATGATTGGTTTTGGTTATGAATAGTAAATGATATGTGTAAACTATTTTTAAATCTGTAAACCCTGATAATACTCCATAACCCTGTTCCAGCAATGGATATGGGTTAGGGGTCTTACACGTATGTCACACACGGCTGAGACACTCCCGTGTCTCTGCCAGTATGGACAAAAATAGGTTATTTCCAAGCCACATTTCTCACACAACTTGTCTTCAACCTAATCAAACATTTTTACACAACAACAAGCCATTCAAAACAAGCTAGAATCATGCCTTAAATATATAATATATTCACATACAACTAACATTCTTTTAAGCACTTCAAATGACATATTATAACATGTATGTTCATGTATTCAGTATATTCATATATATAACTAACTTCTATGCATATTTGTACCTAAGGATTACCAAGCTAGTTTACATTATTTCAGATCAAGTTACATAACTAACAAGACTTACCATTTGATACCAAGATGTATTTCAAATACTAATATTTAGTTATATATACCTTACATATCAAGGTACTAATTCATGACTAGCTCATTGCATATCAAAACATGTGTATATAAAAGTACATTTAGCTAACACTTTACCTTTCACTAAACGTCCATAAACCATGTAACAGCCCGATTACGACCCTAATCGGAACGGTGGTTTCGGGACAACGAATCCAAGTTAGAAAAATTATTTACTATTATTTTTAAATGCTTAGTATGTGTGAATTAATATGTATGAAATTTTCATATTAAAATTTGTTTGTTTTAGTGCATAATTATGAAAAGGGCTTAATTGCATAAAAAGAAAAATTTGATGGATAAATGTGTAAGTATTGAATTGATGATGTTTTTGTGAATTGGGGGTTTTATATAGCAAATTTGTAACACCCCAAACCCAGCCCATGCGTTTTGACCAGATCTGGTATGCTACGAGTTGTACATTGAAAACTTTTACTAAGTTGTTTTTAGAAAATCATAAGTTAATAAGAAAAATTTGAGTAAATAGGTGACTTTTGAAAAAAAAACTTGTACTATTATTATTTCGTAAAATTAAACCCTTAACATAGTTTCATCAGTTGCAAATATTGAAAAAAAAAACTAAATAGTGAAATATAAACTATGGGGCCTTATTACATAAAAATTCCAAAAATTAAAACTTAAAGGAAAAGCCGAAATAGTCTATATAAAAAAAATATAAAGACTTGATGGCCCCTCGAGTCCGTCTCGGCTCCCATGTCCACGATCTACTTCTCATCTGAAAGAGTAGAGAAAAAGGAAAGCGCGAGTCACCAAGACTCAGTGTATAAATCCCGAAACACACAACGACCTAAGCCCACAAACACATTATGGGCCCTGGCCCATACATAAAGGCAACAATCATAATAACATGTTAAATAATAAGTGATGAACAGCCCAACCCATCCTAGGTTTCCATCCTCTACACACCGACCCGTACCAACCATCACACCTTGGGGATTTCTACAATCAACCCTCCATCCGCTACACACCATAACGACAGTCGTACTGCCTATTCCTGTTATTCAGGAATCATTAAACGTGGCAGAGCCACCGATCACTATGTGACCTAACATTTGAATTTGTGGTTTAACCACCGATCACCAAGTGACCTATCATGCACTTTCCCTTCAATATCATAATCCCACCCCATGCATACACACATAAAGAAAACATCATACAGGCTTTCATATATTTCGATACACATAGAGAATTTCTATGATTACATACCTGGCATCATTGCCTAACCCTTTTAGGGTTTCATTCGACTGTCTACACAGCCTCTTTCCGGCTTTTTAGCCCATAACACATAAATTACAGTTAAAGAGTGTGTTAGAGATCTACACACCTGATTACCGTTAGAACGAGACTTTCTAAGCCAACGCTATCCGTAGCCAACACCACCGCTATCTGCCTTAGGTGTTGTTCAGAAGCCGATAACGAAACATTAGGTTAAGGCACAACTAACGAAAAGAAAACTGTTGATCATCTTAAGGAGAATTGAAATCCTTACCTTGAAATCCTGAAAAGTGATATGAGATTCAGGGACTAGTGTTTCCAACTTTTAGATCTAAGAGATCTACTTCAATTCCCTGATGTCGCCCAACAAGAAAATATATAGAACCATTAAACCATTAGTTTTTTGGCTTTGTCTTCCAAAACCCGAAAGAGATAGTGAAGAGATAGGGAAACCAGCACTCACCTTAACACAAAGAATTCGACTACCCCTTAAAGATTTCGGCTTTTTGAGAAGATCAAGAAGAGAAGATAATAAGAAGAAATCCAAGTAGTTTCGGCTTTTAGTTGAAGAAATCGGCAAGAAGAATAGGGAGTATTCGGCTATGGAGATGAGAAGAGAGTTCAGGGTTTCGGCTTTTGAAAGAAATCAAAAGAAAAGAAATTGCAGAGGAAGACTGAGAATTTCGGCACAAAAAAATGAAGAAAAGAGTAGGGTTCAAATGCCAGAATTGATGAGCTATCCCCCCTATTTATAGAGATTTCGACACTTACCTGTCAAAAACCGAAAGTGCCCTTCTTGATAACTAAATATTTAGCAAATAAAAAGGGAAAATTCGGTACCCCTTTGCCATGAAGAAACCGATTTCTTCACTCCTCTAGGTGATGAAATTTAGGCCAACACCTAGCCTTGTAGATAGCTCCTATCTTTTCTCGTTTTTATCTTCCATATTATCAACTATAATATCTACATTATCCTATTCACATAAATCCCCCTATTATTGAGCCTTGTTGCCGTCCACTCCACCTAACCCTAATGCCGAAATTTAGCTAACTTAAATTAAAAGATTTAGGCTCCATGAAACTTATTTGGGCCCCTTATTCCCCTGTGTGGCGTCACCCCCTTGCTCCCTAAGTGGCGCCACTGACCCCTGGGCCACAAGCCCACTTTGGTATTTTAAGCACAGATACTACCTTTTAAACCTTATGGTGCCCAAACAGATAATTTAACCAAGGCCTTGACCACATCCCGAGCCCAATTTGGACCCCTAACAGTTAAATTAACACATTAAACATATCCACACACTAAACGCATAGGCCCATTAATTTAGGATGTTACAGTTCTACCCCCTTAAAGAAATTTCGGCCTCGAAATTACCTGGTCAAAAAAGATGGGGGTATTGCTGTCGCATCACTTCCTCTGGTTCCCACGTAGCCTCCTTAGAGCCATGATTCCGCCACAGCACTTTAACCAACGGAACCATTTTCCTTCGCAATACTTTGACATCACGGTCCAGAATTTCCACCGGTTCCTCTTCGAAGGATAGACCAGGTCTTACCTCGATTTCCTCCACAGGCACAACATGAGATGGATTCGAACGATATCGTCTCAACATAGAGACATGAAATACATCGTGAATTTGCCTTAACTCTGGAGGTAACTCAAGCTGATAGGCTACTGGTCCCACTCGCTTCAACACCCGGTATGGTCCGATAAATCTGGGACTCAATTTACCTTTCCGTCCAAACCTCAGTACTTTCTTCCATGGCGACACTTTCAAAAATACTTTGTCACCCACTGCAAACTCTATGTCCTTACGCTTTAAATCAGCATAGGAATTCTGTCTGTCCGACACTTCCTTTAGTCGAGCCCGAATTAACTCAACCTTCTCTTTTGTCTCAGTCACCAGCTCCAGACCCAAAACCTGACGTTCCCCTAATTCCATCCAACAGGTAGGAGTACGACACTTCCGCCCGTACAAAGCTTCATAGTGCGCCATCTGAATACTAGACTGGTAGCTGTTGTTGTAAGCAAACTCTGCTAACGGTAGGAACTCTTCCCAACTACCTCTGAAATCAATGACACATCCTCTTAACATGTCCTCCAAGATCTGGATCACCCGCTCAAACTGTCCATCAGTTTGAGGATGAAACGCTGTACTGAAATCCAACTTTGTGCCCAACGCTTGATGCAACGCCTTCCAAAATCGTGAAGTGAACCTAGGGTCCCTATCTGATATGATCGAAACCGGTACTCCATGCAACCTCACCACCTCTGTTATGTATAACTTAGTTAACTTCTGCAGAGAGCAATCGACACGTACGGGTATGAAGTGAGCAGACTTCGGTAGGCGATCTACAATTACCCAGACTGAATCTTTCTTAGTAGGCGTGAGGGGTAACCCACTAACAAAGTCCATGGTGATTCTTTCCCACTTCCATTGTGGAATCTTCACCGGCTGCAATAACCCTTATGGTAACTGATGCTCCGCCTTTACCTGCTGATAGGTCAAGCACTTACCCACCAATTCAGTTACCTCTTACTTCAAACCCGGCCACCGGAATTGATCTCGCAAATCCCGAAACATCTTACTTCCTCCAGGGTGCATAGCGTATGCTCCACCGTGCGCTTCATGCAAAATCCTACGCCTCAACTCTGGATCCTTTGGCATGCAAACTCTCCCTCGAAAACATAACAGTCCTTCATTATTCATACTGAATTCCGTTGACCCATCCTTTGGGATTAGCTGCAACTTCCCCTTTAGCAACTCATCGGTCTGTTGCCTTTCCTTAACCTGACTGATCCAAAAGGGTTTCACTTGAAGTTCAGCTAATAAGCTCCCATCCTCGTATAGACTAAGGTGAGCAAATATTACCCTTAAGTTAGAGACTACTTTACGGCTTAAAGCATCTGCCACTACATTAGCCTTACCCGGGTGATATTCAATCGAGCAGTCATAATCCTTTAACAACTTGATCCTCCTCCTCTGCCTTAGATTCAACTCCTTCTGAGTCAACAGGTACTTTAAGCTCTTATGATTTGTGTAAATGACAGATTTCTCCCCGTACAAATAATGCCTCCAAATTTTTAAGGCAAACACCACTGTCGCCAACTCCAAGTCATGGGTGGGATAATTCGATTCATGCGGTCTTAACTGCCGAGATGCATATGCAACCACCTTTCCATCTTGCATCAACACACATCCTAATCTTGTGTGTGACGCATCACAGTAAATTATGAACTCCTTCCCCACCTCCGGCTGAATCAACACCGGAGCCTCCGTCAGAATCCTCTTTAACTTCTTGAAACTCTCGTGCTGCTTATCAGACCAATCAAACGGGACTCCTTTCCGTAGCAACTTAGTCAACGGTGCCGCAACCGAAGAAAATCCTTCAACAAACCTTCGGTAGTACCCAGCCAAACCAAGAAAACTCCTAATCTCAGCCACAGACTTGGGTGGCTTCCAATCCAACGCTGCTTCAATCTTTCGAGGGTCAACCCTAATCCCTTCTGCCGACACAACATGCCCTAGAAACGTAACTTCCCTTAGCCAAAATTCACACTTACTGAATTTGGCATACAACTGCTTCTCCCTTAGAATCTGCAAAACTATTCGCAGATGAGCATCATGCTCCTCCTCTGACTTTGAATAAACCAAGATATCATCTATAAACACCACGACACACAGATCTAGGTAGGGTTGAAACACTCGGTTCATCATGTCCATGAACGCTGCTGGCGCGTTGGTCAACCTAAATGGCATCACCATAAATTCATAATGCCCGTAGCGAGTCCTAAAAGCCGTCTTATGAATATCCGCCTCCTTGACCCTAAGCTGATGGTACCCTGACCTCAGATCTATCTTCGAAAAGACTGAGGCCCTCTTCAACTGATCGAACAAGTCATCGATCCTTGGCAACGGATACTTGTTATTGATTGTTAGCTTATTCAATTGGCGATAATCAATGCACATACGCATTGATCCATCCTTCTTCCTAACGAATAACATCAGCGTTTCCCAAGGCGACACACTTGGTCGAATAAAGCCTCTACCCAGCAACTCCTGAATCTGTGCTTTCAATTCCACCAACTCCTTTGGTGCCATCCTATATGGAGCAATAGATACCGGCGCTGTTCCCGGAAGAAGATCGATACCAAACTCCACTTCACGATCCGGGGGCAATTCCGAAAGTTCTTCAGGGAAAACATCAGGAAATTCCTTCACCCTCCTAACGACCCCAACCTTTATTTCCTTAGTTTCCAGAGCTCGAACAAACATTAATACTGCCTCACATCCTTTCCTCACCATCCTTTTCACTCTTAGGGCAGTCACCACATTCGACAGACAGTTCCCCCTTTCTCCTATCACCAACACTTCATCAACCTCGGGGGTTTTTACCACCATACGCTTGGCTGCACAATCTAGATTAGCTTGATACTTCACAAGCCAGTCCATGCCTAAAATTAAATCAAACTTCCAGAACGGTAATTCCATTAGATCCGTTCGGAAGACTATCCCCTGAACTTCTAGAGGTACTTCCCGATAGAGTTTATCCACTACTACAGATTGTCCTAACGGGCTAACTACAGTCATTGCCCTAGGGGTAATTTCCGATTCTAACCTTAAAGTTCCAGATACACTACTAGCTACATACGATTGCGTCGACCCAATGTCAATCAATGCTGTAACACCCTTAACCCATATCTGTCGCCGAATTAGGGTTAAAGGGCATTACTACACATAATACAAATCATATCAAATATTTACGACTCAAATATACATAATCAAACACATAATGTGTAATGTAACTTCATAATATACTTAGCATTTTAAAGAAACGAAAAATATATATTATAACCATTTAGCCGAATTCACCTAGAAGCATGTTTCATTAAATAAATTTACTACTGTTCATTTGGTCACCTAATATGCAATGACCGAATATGCACATATCCATTATTAATAAACCTAAACAAATTAACTATCATTCAAACTACATATGCGTGTATATAAATATATCTATAGAGACATGCTAAATCTTGTGTAATTGAATTTAACATTTATCAACCATAGCCCCTTTAAAAGAAATTTCTAACATAACAATTTCCAAATGTAATATCTTTCAATTCAAACTGCATTATAAGATCTACCTCCAATTTGCCATCTACTAAACCAAAGGAAAATGCATGGTATAATATACACGAAAGCCATATATATATATAAAATATACCAACTTATGCATACATGCATTAGCGGTTGTATCTTTATAAAGATACAAGCATCATGGCCAATTACTATCAAGATCATATTACCATGACTTCACCATTTCATTACCAAACCACTTAAATCGAATTTGATACAAATGTACCAATGCCATTCATAACCGAATATGCTATATGCATTATAACATTTTCTCTTTGATGTAAACTTGAATATATCACTTTAATACCTCTTTTTCCTGAATTAATGAATCAAACACATTCACATATGTGCAAAGGTTAACTATACATTCATTCACGCATACTCATATTGCTAATTATGCTGCATAAGATCATGCATTATTACCTTATATATATATTCAAGATGAAAGTATCTTAACTTAGCCATTTTCGCATGGCTATACTTATATACAAGACAAAATTCATGGGTTTAGAAACTTAGTCTAACCTATACATGCCTTTGATTTAAAAACTAAGCTTATAAGTACCAAATAAGATGATAGTGTGGATGACTTCACTGATGATCCCCTAAGCTCGTAGCTAGATCAAAATCTATAAAATAGAGTAAACAACACATGGTGTAAGCTACTTAGCTTAGTAAGCCTTAAGCAATTAGAACAATATAATCAACTATTCACCATTATACTCTACTCTTTATATAATCTTAGTTTAAACTCATAGTATACATTAATCATCGAAGCCATATATCACAAATGTAATAGGTACTAGCTTCAACCTAATCCCATGCATTCGAATATACACATAATTATAGGGTTAATTCCACATGACTAATTACCTATCTATAAAATTCCTAAATAGCCGAATATACTTGTCTATCCATACTCATAAAATCATCAAATACTCAAATGTTGATCAATGAACATCATCTAATCAATATCAAATTTCCACATGTCCAAGATACCAAATGCATAATACTTTATTTATAATCTACTCAATCGCAACATCATATATAAACACTTACTTAAGTCAATACATACCTTGTGGCCAAATTATTTAATTTCCTTAATCAAGCTTTTGCTTGTTCATTTATCACCATAACTCCACCATTTTGTAAGTTTACGCTCGTATTATAAATCACCGGCATTAAGCCTGCTAGGCAATAAGCCCGAATATGTCACCGGCACGAGGCCTGCTAGGCAATAAGCCTGAATATGTCACCGGCACGAGGCCTGCTAGGCAATAAGCCCGAATATGTCACCGGCACGAGGCCTGCTAGGCAATAAGCCCGAATATATCAATGTGGTCAATCATTCCACACACATTTCATAACTATATTACATAACCAATTCAACTAAGCTTATTCACTTTAAACAAATAAAATCGTTACGTCATTGTAAAATCCCACAATTCACATTGAGATACTTATTCATATCACAATATCAAATTATGCAATCAATCTAATATACTTATATACATTCGGCTATGACATAATTATGTACTAAAATTTATCAAACATTATCATTTAATATGTTCATAACAATTCTTTGATCTATTTCAGCTTAAGGACTTACCTCGGTTGTCGATAGACCGTGTAAATCGGCTATTTGAGAACCTTCGTCTTTCCCCGATCCAATTCCGCTTTTCTTTGTTCTTGATCTAAATCACATTAAATTCAGCTCATTCAAGTACATTTCAATTCAATTTAGTCCCAAATCACATAAATAGACAATTTACCATTTTACCCCTAATATTTCACAACTTTGAAATTTAGTCCTATTTGCATAATACACAAAATACACCAAATTAGCTAAAACTATACAAGGGCCGAATATTCCTAGGGACTTTACAAGCCCTCACATTTCATTTATTTTGCAAATAAGCTCCTCTAAAATTTCATTTTTACAAATTAGCCCAAAATAGTCAAATTTACCCAAAATTTCCAATGCAAAATATACTAATCTTTAACCTATCATTATATAAAATCATAAAACACCAAAAATCACAAGAATATAGCAATGGCCGAACCTCATACATGCTCATTTTCAAAAATTCTAACATGGGTCGGGTACTATACAAAGCAACGATCTTAAAAACGTAAAAATTATCAAAAATCGATTAAAAACTAACCTTAAATCAAAGCTTGAAGTTGCCGAAATTTAAACAAGGTTTTCTCCCTTTCCTTTAACACATTCGGCCATGAAAAGAAATAAGATGATAATGGCTTTTCACATGTTTTATTTAACATATAATATAACATTTAATTAGTTTACTATTATAACCTTTAAATAAAAATAAAACTATCATATTTAATAAGGGCAATTGTGACTTTAGCCACCCACTAACTTTAAAAATGGACTATTTACCCTTTAGATGCTCCATATTAAAGAGCCATCACCATTCTAGTACTTTACACTATAGAATGCAACTTTTACGCTTTACGCAATTTAGTCCTTTTTATCAAATTAAGCACTCAAACAAAAACTACGAAACTTTCACACACATTAATTCACATATAAATAACACAAAATATAATATTTTAAAATTTACAGGACTCGGATTCGTGGTCTCGAAACCACCATTCCGATTAGGGTCAAATTCAGACTGTTACAACTCTCCCCCCTTAAGGATTTTCGTCCTCGAAAATCTTACCGTTAAACAAAGTCGGATACTGTTGCCTCATTGAAACCTCAGGCTCCCACGTAGCCTCTTCAATTCTGTGCCTATTCCATAATACTTTCACTAATGGAATCCTCTTATTTCTCAACTCTTTCATTTCCCGAGCTAAAATACGGATCAGCTCTTCATCATATGTCAAATCGGATCTGATTTCAATTTCTGACGGTGTGATCACATGAGACGGATCTGATCTGTACTTACGAAGCATCGAGACGTGAAATACGTCATGTATCTTTTCTAACTCAGAGGGCAACTTCAATCTATAAGCAACAGGCCCAATACGTTCAGTAATTTCATAAGGTCCGATAAATCTCGGACTAAGCTTGCCTTTCCGACCAAATCGGAGTACCTTTTTCCACGGAGAAACTTTCAAGAATACTCGATCTCCGACTTGAAATTCAACATCTTTACGTTTTAAATCAGAATAAGACTTTTGTCGGTCTGAGGCAGCTTTCAAAGTATCTCTGATCACAGCCACTTTTTGTTCAGTTTTTTTGATTAAATCGACCCCGTGTATTTTGTTTTCACTGAGCTCAGTCCAATACAATGGTGTTCAACATTTACGGCCATACAAAGCTTCATAGGGCGCCATTTTGATACTAGATTGAAAGCTATTATTGCAAGTAAATTCAATCAAAGGTAAGTATTGTTCCCACGTACCTTCAAACTCGAGGACGCAACATCTCAACATGTCCTCAAGTATCTGAATAGTTCGCTCAGACTGACCGTCGGTCTGCGGATGAAAGGCTGTACTAAAATGAAGTTTAGTACCTAAAGCATCTTGCAACTTCTTCCAAAACCGCGATGTGAATCTCGGGTCTCTGTCTGAAACAATGGAACCCGGTACACCATGCAATCTCACAATCTGTGATACATACAATTCAGCAAGTTTATCGAGTGAATAGTCCGTACGAACTGGTACAAAATGAGCTGATTTGGTCAGTCTATCAACTATAACCCAAACGACATCTTTCTTACTCGGTGTCATAGGGAGACCGGATACAAAATCCATTGTAATTCTATCCCATTTCCATTCAGGTATCATGATTGGCTGAAGTAGTCCGGATGGCACTTGATGTTCAGCTTTTACTTGCTGACAAACTAAGCATTTCGAAACAAATTCAGATATATCCCGCTTCATGCCCGGCCACCAATAGAACTGTTTCAAATCATTGTACATCTTTGTGCTACCCGGATGTATCGACATTTGACTATTATGAGCTTCATTCAATACCATCTGAATCAAGTCAGTATTTCTCGGTACACACAATCGGCCTTTATAGATCAAACAGTCATTTTTATCAACTCGAAATTCTGACTCTGCATCATTTTCACACTGTGCTCGTCTAGAAGTCATATCTTTGTCAACTTTCTGAGCATCACAAATTTGCTGCATAAACAACGATTTAGCCTTCATCTCCGCTATGATCGAACCCTCATCCGTCATAACCATATGTGCGTTCAACGTACGAAGAGCAAACAATGATTTTCTACTTAGTGCATCCGCTACAACGTTAGCTTTTCCCGGATGATAGTCAATCTTTTAGCAATTCTAACCATCTGCGCTGTCTTAAGTTCAGGTCTTTCTGGTTCATCAAATACTTCAAACTTTTGTGATCCGAGTAAACGTGACATTTCTCGCCGAATAAATAATGACGCCAAATCTTCAGTGCGAACACAATGGCTGCAAGCTCTAAATCATGCGTCGGGTAATTTCTTTCATGCGGCTTCAATTGTCTCGATGCATAGGCTACTACTCTGCCTTCCTGCATCAATACACAGCCCAAACCACTTAAGGAAGCATCAGAATACACCACAAATTCCTTAGCCGATTCAGGCTGAGCTAATACTGGAGCTTTTGTCAAAAGGGCTTTCAACTGATCAAAACTCTTCTGACAATTTTTCGACCACTCGAACTTTACATCTTTCTATAGTAGTTTTGTCAAAGGTGTAGCTATCATAGAAAAACCTTTCACAAACTGTCTGTAATAGCCCGCAAGTCCCAAAAAACTTCGAATCTCGAAAACATTCTTCGGTGGCTTCCAATCAAGTATAGCCGAAATTTTGTTCGGATCGACTCGAATACCTGATGCTGAAACAACATGTCCCAAAAAGCTGACTTCTTTCATCCAGAACTCACACTTACTAAACTTCGCATACAACTGTTGATCTCTCAAAGTTTGTAGCACTAATCTTAAATGCTCGGCATGCTCGGTTTCATTTTTGGAGTAGATCAGTATATCATCAATAAACACTACTACAAACCGATCCAAAAACTGTCTGAAGACTCGATTCATTAGATCCATAAAAATAGCAGGTGCATTAGTGAGTCCAAAAGGCATAACCAGAAATTCAAAATGTCCGTACCTCGTCCGGAATGCAGTCTTTGGCACATCTGTATCTCTGACTCGCAACTGATAATAGCCTGATCTCAAATCTATCTTCGAAAATACTGAAGCCCCTTTTAACTGATCAAACAAGTCATCAATCCGAGGTAACGGGTACTTATTCTTTATAGTTACCTTATTTAGTTGCCTATAGTCGATACACATTCGCATAGTCCTGTCTTTCTTTTTCACAAATAAAACCGGTGCACCTCAAGGAGAGAAACTCGGTCGTGTAAAGCCCCTATCTGTCAACTCTTGCAACTGTGCTTTCAACTCTTTCAACTAGGTAGGTGCCATCCGATACGGAGCTATCGAAATTGGAATCGTCCCCGGTACTAGTTCAATACCAAACTCAATCTCTCGCACTGGTGGTAAACCCGATAATTCTTCAGGAAACACATCTGGGTATTCACACACAACCGATACCGATTCAATTTGTTTTTCAGACACTTTATTATCCAATACATAGGCCAAATAAGCTTCACACCCTTTTCTCACATACTTTTGGGCTAGCATCAAGGATATTACTATAGGCAACCCATCCAACTTATTGGATTCAACCCGAATGATCTCACCGTTTTGGCATCTCAAATCAATGATCTTTCTTTTACAATTCACCACTGCATCATACAAAGTTAGCCAATCCATTCCCAGAATAATATCAAACTCGTCGAAGGGCAACAACATTAGCTCAGCTGGGAAACAAGAATCTCGAATCATCAACGGGCAACTTTTACACACTTTATCCACAAGTACACAACGACCCAAAGGGTTAGACACACGGATCACAAACTCAGTAGACTCAACAGGTAGAGTCTTACTGGATGCCAAAGTTTCACACACATATGAATGAGTCGAACCAGGATCGATCAACGCAATCACAGTAGTATCATAAAGTGTGAAAGTACCAGTAATAACGTCTGGGGACGAAGCATCCTCTCTAGCTCGTACAGCATAAGCTCTAGCTGGTACTCTAGTCTCAGATCGAACTGCAGTGTTCTTCATTCCTCTCTGACTACCACCTACATTGCCTGAATGTCTGGGTGGCCTGCCTCTCGCTGACGTGTTACTCGACTTAATGTTCTGAACTGTATTCTGCTCAGCTAACATTGGACATTCTCTAATAAAATGATCTGACGATCCACATTTAAAGCAAGACCGATCATGGAATCTACAACTCACGGAATGTCATTTCCCACAGTGCTTGCATTCAACTCAATTCTGTGGAGCGTTACCAACACTGGCCATCGAGGTAGCTCGTGAGCCCACTGGAGGTCGATCACGTCTAGGTAAATCTGAAGTAGCTTTATGTCGGCTGAAGTCATCTCTGAACTTCTTAGATGTGGAATGGAAATTCTTACCCGACGATCTCTTACGAGTGTCTCTAGCTTCTGTCTCAGCCTTTCTTTTCTCCTTCCCGAGCTCTTCAGCTTTGCAAGCTCGCTCGACTAGTGTCACAAACTCTTTGATTTCAAGAATGCCAACAAGCAACTTTAAATCTTCATTCAAACCGTCTTCGAACCTTTTACACATGATGGCTTCAGTTGATACACACTCCTGAGCATATCGGCTTAATCTGACAAATTTTCGCTCATATTCAGTCACGGTCATTTGCCCCTGTTTTAGTTCAAGAAATTCTTTACGTTTCTGGTCAATGAACCTCTGGCTGATATATTTCTTGCGAAATTCATTCTGGAAGAAATCCCACGTCACTTTTTCTTTCGGAACCACTGATACTAGTGTTTTCCACCAGTGATAGGCAGTGTCCCGAAGTAAAGATATAGCACACTTCAGGCATTCGTCTGGAGTACCAGATAGCTCATCAAGTACCCGAATAGTATTATCAAGCCACACTTCGGCTCGTTCTACGTCATCATCATCATTCGCCCTGAATTCTTCGGCCCCAAATTTCCTAATTTTATCAACTAGAGGCCTACTAGATCTCATCGGATCTATCATCGGGGGTGCTGAAGGTATCGGAGTTGGATTATTCGGGGGTGGAGGTTGGTGTACAGCCGGGTTAGTCTGAATAAACTGGGTAAACCACCCGTTCATCATCTGATAGAAGGCTTGTTTAGCCTCCCCCTCGTGGCTACCCGAAACTGGTCAAGAGTCTACCGGCACTGATCCGTGTGCACGGTCAGGCGCTACACTCTCTACATCATCCGCTACAGCTCTTTCAGGATCAGTATCCATTTACTATATAAAACACAATTCAGAATGTCAGAAGTCACCACACTATCGATATATGATAAAGGCATGTATAGCTAGACTCACACGCGCTACGGTAGTCCTAAAATCGACTAAACCGTAAGCTCTGATACCAATTAAATGTAACACCTTTAACCCATATCTGTCGCCGAATTAGGGTTAAAGGGCATTACTACACATAATACAAATCATATCAAATATTTACGACTCAAATATACATAATCAAACACATAATGTGTAATGTAACTTCATAATATACTTAGCATTTTAAAGAAACGAAAAATATATATATTATAACCATTTAGCCGAATTCACCTAGAAGCATGTTTCATTAAATAAATTTACTACTATTCATTTGGTCACCTAATATGTAATGACCGAATATGCACATATCCATTATTAATAAACCTAAACAAATTAACTATCATTCAAACTACATATGCGTGTATATAAATATATCTATAGAGACATGCTAAATCTTGTGTAATTGAATTTAACATTTATCAACCATAGCCCCTTTAAAAGAAATTTCTAACATAACAATTTCCAAATGTAATATCTTTCAATTCAAACTGCATTATAAGATCTACCTCCAATTTTCCATCTACTAAACCAAAGGAAAATGCATGGTATAAGATACACGAAAGTCATATATATATATAAAATATACCAACTTATGCATACATGCATTAGCGGTTGTATCTTTATAAAGATACAAGAATCATGGCCAATTACTATCAAGATCATATTACCATGACTTCACCATTTCATTACCAAACCACTTAAATCGAATTTGATACAAATGTACCAATGCCATTCATAACCGAATATGCTATATGCATTATAACATTTTCTCTTTGATGTAAACTTGAATATATCACTTTAATACCTCTTTTTCCTGAATTAATGAATCAAACACATTCACATATGTGCAAAGGTTAACTATACATTCATTCACGCATACTCATATTGCTAATTATGCTGCATAAGATCATGCATTATTACCTTATATATATATTCAAGATGAAAGTATCTTAACTTAGCCATTTTCGCATGGCTATACTTATATACAAGACAAAATTCATGGGTTTAGAAACTTAGTCTAACCTATACATGCCTTTGATTTAAAAACTAAGCTTATAAGTACCAAATAAGATGATAGTGTGGATGACTTCACTGATGATCCCCTAAGCTCGTAGCTAGATCAAAATCTATAAAACAGAGTAAACAACACATGGAGTAAGCTACTTAGCTTAGTAAGCCTTAAGCAATTAGAACAATATAATCAACTATTCACCATTATACTCTACTCTTTATATAATCTTAGTTTAAACTCATAGTATACATTAATCATCAAAGCCATATATCACAAATGTAATAGGTACTAGCTTCAACCTAATCCCATGCATTCGAATATACACATAATTATAGGGTTAATTCCACATGACCAATTACCTATCTATAAAATTCCTAAATAGCCGAATATACTTGTGTATCCATACTCATAAAATCATCAAATACTCAAATGTTGATCAATGAACATCATCTAATCAATATCAAATTTCCACATGTCCAAGATACCAAATGCATAATACTTTATTTATAATCTACTCAATCGCAACATCATATATAAACACATACTTAAGTCAATGCATACCTTGTGGCCAAATTATTTAATTTCCTTAATCAAGCTTTGGCTTGTTCATTTATCACCATAACTCCACCATTTTGTAAGTTTACGCTCGTATTATAAATCACCGGCATTAAGCCTGCTAGGCAATAAGCCCGAATATGTCACCGGCACGAGGCCTGCTAGGCAATAAGCCCGAATATATCAATGTGGTCAATCATTCCACACACATTTCATAACTATATTACATAACCAATTCAACTAAGCTTATTCACTTTAAACAAATAAAATCGTTACGTCATTGTAAAATCCCACAATTCACATCGAGATACTTATTCATATCACAATATCAAATTATGCAATCAATCTAATATACTTATATACATTCGGCTATGACATAATTATGTACTAAAATTTATCAAACATTATCATTTAATATGTTCATAACAATTCTTTGATCTATTTCAGCTTAAGGACTTACCTCGGTTGTCGATAGACCGTGTAAATCGGCTATTCGAGAACCTTCGTCTTTCCCCGATCCAATTCCACTTTTCTTTGTTCTTGATCTAAATCACATTAAATTCAGCTCATTCAAGTACATTTCAATTCAATTTAGTCCCAAATCACATAAATAGACAATTTACCATTTTACCCCTAATATTTCACAACTTTGAAATTTAGTCCTATTTGCATAATACACAAAATACACCAAATTAGCTAAAACTATACAAGGGCCGAATATTCCTAGGGACTTTACAAGCCCTCACATTTCATTTATTTTGCAAATAAGCTCCTCTAAAATTTCATTTTTACAAATTAGCCCAAAATAGTCAAATTTACCCAAAATTTCCAATGCAAAATATACTAATCTTTAACCTATCATTTATATAAAATCATAAAACACCAAAAATCACAAGAATATAGCAATGGCCGAACCTCATACATGCTCATTTTCAAAAATTCTAACATGGGTCGGGTACTATACAAAGCAACGATCTTAAAAACGTAAAAATTATCAAAAACCGATTAAAAACTAACCTTAAATCAAAGCTTGAAGTTGCCGAAATTTAAACAAGGTTTTCTCCCTTTCCTTTAACACATTCGGCCATGAAAAGAAATAAGATGATAATGGCTTTTCTCATGTTTTATTTAACATATAATATAACATTTAATTAGTTTACTATTATAACCTTTAAATAAAAATAAAACTATCATATTTAATAAGGGCAATTGTGACTTTAGCCACCCACTAACTTTAAAAATGGACTATTTACCCTTTAGATGCTCCATATTAAAGAGCCATCACCATTCTAGTACTTTACACTATAGAATGCAACTTTTACGCTTTACGCAATTTAGTCCTTTTTATCAAATTAAGCATTCAAACAATAAAATTTTTCTACGAAACTTTCACACACATTAATTCACATATAAATAACACAAAATATAATGTTTTAAAATTTATCAGACTCGGATTAGTGGTCCCGAAACCACCGTTCCGATTAGGGTCAAATTCAGACTGTTACAAATGCAGTGTAAGGCAAACCAAAAATTAGAAACGTACCGGTTATAACATCTGGTGCGTCTGCCTCCTCTCGGCGTCTGACCGCATAGACCAATCCTGGCTATCTCACCTCAGTGTTTCCTGCCCCTTGGCCTGGTGTTCCACGACCCCGACCGACACCATTACCTCCTCTGACTGCACCACGACCTCTCTGTGGCTGCTGACCTCCTCTGCCAGGCTGAGCATTTCCTCGACCCGTGGGCTCTTCACTATCCCGTTTCTGCTGACAGTTTTTAACCTGGTGGTCCGTAGATCCACACCTAAAGAACTTCCCAGTGCCTGCCCAACACTCACCGGTATGAAATTTGCCACATCGAGCACACTTCTGTGTCTGACTAGCAGCAGTAAGTCTCTCATCCCGTTTCGGCCCATCTGACCTAGGTCTCTTTTGGTTACGCCCAGCTGACCCTGACGGTCCAGCATTCCTCTTATTCCCACTCCTATTTCTATCCCGATTCAGTTTCTCAGTCCGCTTTACCTCCTCGGCTATCTTAGCCTTTTCCACTAGGACCGCAAACTCCCTCTCCCGTTGTGGGGCTATCAAAACGCGCAAGTCGTCCTTCAGATCATCTTCGAACTAAACACAACGTTCATGCTCCGTGGCTACCATTCCTCGAGCATAACGGCTAAGGCGTAAGAATTCAGCTTCATACGCAGCCACTGACCTACTCCCTTGAACCAGATTCAAAAATGCTCTGCGCTGCGCATCTACATAACTCGATCCGATGTACTTATTCTGAAACACCGTTTTAAAGAGATCCCAAGTGATACGGTTAGCCACTGTACCCTCCTTAACCGTAAGCCACCATTGATATGCCTCATCCCGCAGGAGAGATACAACCCCTTTCAACTTATCCTCCTCCGTGAAATCCAAATCATCCATTATGCGTTCCACCGCCTCCAACCAATACTCAGCTGAACTCGGGGCTACATCAGAAATTCCCTTAAACACTTCTGCCCCATTAGCTCTAAGTCACTCCGACACAGATTTCTGGGCTCCTGTGCCCATGCCTGCCCCAGCAACTCTCTCTAAAACCCTTAACATTGCCTGAGATACAACATCATCTCCGGCAGTCTGATCCTAAAATTTCTCCTCCGCAGCTGGCATCTCGTTACCAGATCTATGATCAGATCCCACTGGTTCCGACACCGTCATCCTACCCCTACCACGACCATGTGGCGGACGTCCTCGACCCCTTGTACTCATTCTACCGATTCGCATTTATCTGATTAGAAATTTTATGAATTATTAGTTTTCTTCCACTAATTAACCCCGAACAGTCTTATGAATAGTAGTTTTAAGAATAGTTCTCTCAAATTCGCAGTTATATCTACAATTCAGTCTCCAGTTCGTATTCCCTAATTCTAGGAAGCACATACATTCAATCATCAAACATCAACATACAATTAGCATCCACGAGCTTACATTCATCATGTTGGGATATCTTCGTCATTTCACTACCCAAGGGTATTTTCGTAATTTATCCTACAGGGGTATTTTCGTAATTTTCCAAAATAGGGTTCCTTGGTGATTTTGTGAAATAAGGGTATTTTGGTATTTTTTTGCAATCGGGGGGGGGTATTTCAGTAACTTTGGAATCCGAGGGTAATTCGGTAATTTTACAATCCTGGGGTATTTCGGTAATTTTACCAATAAGGGATATTTTGGTCATTTTGCAAATCAAGGGTAATTTGGTAATTTTGTGAATCAGGGGTATTTTGATGTTGTTGTTGTTTTTTTTCCTTTTAAAGCAGAGGTACTTTAGAAAATTTAATTTTTCAAACCGGTTTACTCTTGTAAATCTAGGCTTTTCGGGTAAATTTGCAAAACATAGGTATTTTATAAATTCACGGTTGGTTGGAAATTTTCACAACTCAAGTGTATTACTTTGGGAATTTTACAAAACTTGGGGGTTTTTTTGTGAAACAGGGTGGCTAGTCCCTTTCGGGTTTTAATTATAAAGTTTGGCCCATCAACAAGTCCTCGTAGCTAAGGTGAACAGTCACTACGCACCAGGTAGGATTCTAGCGAAGAGGAGGTGAGTCACTAGGACTGCTTAAGTACCAAGCTCTTCCTGAATCCAATCCTAGACATGCGTATGTCTGTTGCCACACCCTAATCTCGCGACTTGTTTACAGGTTTGTTTGGTTGAATTAAATCTTATGAATTTAGGGAGTTGTTTAAACTAAGCCTAAAGTCCATCAATGTCTAATATACTAGCCTACGTCCATCAAGCCCATTAAGCCCAACATGTATATCACAACAGAAGTTAGAATACTTACCTGCGTGGATCGGGTGCCGGTAGACTTGAAGGCCATATCTTCATCTAAGACATTTTTCTCAAATTCACATCAACTTTACAAAACATTACTAGAAACATTTCATAGCCCGAGTTTTGAAACTGGGCTCTGATACCAAAATGTAACACCCCAAACCCGGCCCATGCGTTTCGACCAGATCTGGTATGCTACGGGTTGTACATTGAAAACTTTTACTAAGTTGTTTTTAGAAAATCATAAGTTAATAAGAAAATTTTGAGTAAATAGGTAACTTTTGAAAAAAAAAACTTGTACTATTATTATTTCGTAAAATTAAACCCTTAACATAGTTTCATAAGTTGCAAATATTAAAAAAAAACTAAATAGTGAAATATAAACTATGGGGCCTTATTACATAAAAATTCCAAAAATTAAAACTTAAAGGAAAAGCCGAAATAGTCTATATAAAAAAACATATAAAGACTTGATGGCCCCTCGAGTCCGTCTCGGCTCCAATGTCCACGATCTACTGCTCATCTGAAAGAGTAGAGAAAAAGGAAAGCGTGAGTCACCAAGACTCAGTGTATAAATCCCGAAACACACAACGACCTGAGCCCACAAACACATTATGAGCCCTGGCCCATACATAAAGGCAACAATCATAATTACATGTTAAATAATAAGTGATGAATAGCCCAACCCATCCTAGGTTTCCATCCTCTACACACCGACCCGTACCAACCATCACACCTTGGGGATTTCTACAATCAACCCTCCATCCGCTACACACCATAACGACAGCCGTACTGCCTATTCCTGTTATTCAGGAATCATTAAACGTGGCAGAGCCACCAATCACTATGTGACCTAACATTTGAATTTTGGTTTAACCACCGATCACCAAGTGACCTATCATGCACTTTCCCTTCAATATCATAATCCCACCCCATGCATACACACATAAAGAAAACATCATACAGGCTTTCATATATTTCGATACACATAGAGAATTTCTATGATTACATACCTGGCATCCTTGCCTAACCCTTTTAGGGTTTCATTCGACTGTCTACACAGCCTCTTTCCGGCTTTTTAGCCCATAACACATAAATTACAGTTAAAGAGTGTGTTAGGGATCTACACACCTGATTACCGTTAGAACGAGACATTCTAAGCCAACGCTATCCATAGCCAACACCATCGCTATCTGCCTTAGGTGTTGTTCAGAAGCCGATAACGAAACATTAGGTTAAGGCACAACTAACGAAAAGAAAACGGTTGATCATCTTAAGGAGAATTGAAATCCTTACCTTTAAATCCCGAAAAGTGATATGAGATTCAGGGACTAGTGTTTCCGGCTTTTAGATCTAAGAGATCTACTTCAATTCCCGAATGTCGCCCAACAAGAAAATACATAGAACCATTAAACTATTAGTTTTTCGGCTTTGTCTTCCAAAACCTGAAAGAGATAGTGAAGAGATAGGGAAATCGGCACTCACCTTAACACAAAGAATTTGACTACCCCTTTAAGATCCCAACTTTTTGAGAAGATCAAGAAGAGAAGATAATAAGAAGAAATCCAAGTAGTTTCGGCTTTTAGTTGAAGAAATTGGCAAGAAGAATAGGGAGTATTCGGCTATGGAGATGAGAAGAGAGTTCAGGGTTTCGGCTTTTGAAAGAAATCAAAAGAAAAGAAATTGCAGAGGAAGACTGAGAATTTCGGCACAAAAAATGAAGAAAAGAGTAGGGTTCAAATGCCAGAATTGATGAGCTATCCCCCCTATTTATAGAGATTTCGGCACTTACCTGTCAAAAACCGAAAGTGCCCTTCTTGATAACTAAAAATTTAGCAAATAAAAAGGGAAAATTCGGCACCCCTTTGCCATGAAGAAACTGATTTCTTCACTCCTCTAGGTGATGGAATTTCAGCCAAACCTAGCCTTGCAGATAGCTCCTATCTTTTCTCATTTTTATCTTCCATATTATCAACTATAATATCTACATTATCCTATTCACATAAATCCCCCTATTTTTGAGCCTTGTTGCCGTCCACTCCACCTAACCCTAATGCCAAAATTTAGCTAACTTAAATTAAAAGATTTGGGCTCCATGAAACTTAAATTTGGGCCCCTTATTCCCCTATATGGCGTCACCCCCTTGCTCCCTAAGTGGCGCCGCTGACCCCTGGGCCACAAGCCCACTTTGGTATTTTAAACACAGATACTACCTTTTAAACCTTATGGTGCCCAAACAGATAATTTAACCAAGGCCTTGACCACATCCTGAGCCCAATTTGGACCCCTAACAGTTAAATTAACACATTAAACATATCCACACACTAAACGCATAGGCCCATTAATTCAGGATGTTACAAAATTGACCATAATTAGAGTTAGTGATGGTCATGATTATGCATGTAATAGTAACTTATTTTTTTTATTATACTTTATTATATTTTATGTTAAACATATTAGTTAAAGTGTTATAATAATAATAAGAAAATAACGATGAAAAGTGTTCATCTTCCTAAAGGATTAATAGCCGAAACTTGAGAAAGAAGAGAGAAAAAGCTCCTTTAGGTTCGGCACTTGGGGGGATCAATTAGGTATGTATTTGTTTTAGATTTTTGATAATTTCCATATTTTTGTGATTGTTGATCATTTTCCTATTAAGCCCATGTAGAAATTTTGTACATTGATCATGTATGTGAGAAATGCCATTGATGTTGGGTTGAGTTTTGTGATGGTTTTTAATATTAAATGAAATATTTGAGCTAGATGAACATATCTTACTCTTGAGTCTTTGGTGAATGTAGCTAATTAAGGATTTATTTGTGAAAATAAATTATGGAAGGGTTAAATTGAGAAAATATAGAATCATGTGGACTTATAAAGTCCTTAGCAAGATTCGGCCCTAAGGGATGTTAGTCCAATTTTGAGTAATTCATGAGTTGTGTATTAGGGACTATTTTGTAAAAGTCGTAAATATTGGGGGTAAAAATGGAAATTTTTATAATTATGTATTGTGGATTAAATTGAATAGAAATGTATTTGAATGGGTTTAATTTGTAACTATTTAGATCAAGAACAAAGGGAAAAGGAATTGGATCGGGGAAAGGCCAAATTAAACGAGTAGCCGGGAAGCTTAAATTGTCGACTTCCGAGGTAAGTTATAAGCAATGGGATGAATTAAATTTGGATCTATATTATTAAACATATGTTAAATGGAAGAAAATTTATGTTTAATCCTATTAGCCGAATGTGATATTGTTATATATATATGCATTGAGAAATTGTATATGTGAATATTGAAAAGGGAAATTTTGGTTCTATTGAAATCAGTGATTAGGTATATATATATTGCATGTTAGCCGAATGTGTTGGCAATTGATAAAAGGATAAGAGTTGTCTTTGATATGTATATATTTATATATATGTGCATAGGTGTGTGAATGAAAATAATATCATATGAGTTTTATGAATGGGGAAAGGATCGATTAATGTGCACTATGTGTGAGAGCTTATATACCGAGCACTATGTGTGCGAGATCGGTTGTCTGGGCATTATGTGTGCGAGCTTATATATACTGAGCACTGTGTGTGCGAAATCGGTCTTATGGCACTATGTGTGCAGAAAATAAGTAACGGCACTAAGTGTGCGAGACGTTACATGAATTGCACTGTGTGTACAGGTTTACAGATTCTTTGAAGCTTTAACTAGTGAATTTTGAAACACAAGTTGAGATAAATAGGTAAGTGGTGCGAGGTAGTTGGGAAAGTTATTATTATTATTAAGGTAAGTTATATTGGTTTATGACATTAAGGTAATGAAAAGTGATTTAATTTAAGTTTTTGAGTATGTTTTGAGATGAATATCTAATATTAGGTATCAAATGAGAATTAATATGTTATGAAGGAATATATGGTTGTGAGGCTACTAGGTATGGTAGTTATGGAACGGTTATGTAATGTTGATTTATAGGAATAAATTCGATGATGATTTTAATGGATGGAATTAATTTATAGAATGTTTAATAGTATACATTATCATTGCTTTTAACTTACTAAGCTATTTAAGCTTACTTGGTGTGTTTGTTACGTTGTTTTATAGATCTTTAAAGTTGAAGCTTGAGCTCGGGGATCCTTGTCAAAGTCAAGCACACTATCGATTATTTTGGAACCTTTTGGGAATAAACTTTAAGTCCATGGCATGTATAGGCTAAACTATTATTTTTGAGCTTATCTCTTGAATTAGATGTTTATAATGCTATGCGAAAATGGCTTTTCTTCTATCTATGAATTGAGTGAACATGTTTGAGTTGGTATATATATATATGTTCATGAAATTTTGGTTGAATGTTGCTTAATTTGAATAGGTACGTTCATGTGATAATGAATGGCATATTACTATGTGAAATGGTTGGATTTGGTCTATTTGAGTAGTAAAGATGTTAAGGTTATTCGGCTTTGTTGATAACTTAATTGAAAGTGTATTTAAAGGTATGGGGTGTGTGTTTTAAATAAAAGAAGGTTATAATCTATTTATGATTCGGAAATGTTATTTGGTCTAATGTTCCGGATTTACAATATGCATGAGAATATTTGGTTTGATACATATGTGTTATAAGGTATGTTATGCTTAAATAAGTATGATAGGAAAAGGTTTCTTGTATAACCGAATGAGTAGTTAATTTAAAGATTAATAGTTTGTGTTCCAACTATGGTATTTGGGCATGTGACTAGATATAGATGGAGTAAGTTGTATCTTGTGTATGTGTGTACTAAAGGTGATACATTAAAAAGCTATTAGATGTGTACTTGTTTGTGGGTATTCGGTTATGGCATATTTTAAATTGGAATTTGAATTTTCCTCTTTGAGTGATAATATAAGTTTTGATATGTGTTATAAATAGCTAATTCATTAATATAGTATCTTATTAAGATATACTTGTAATGAAATGTTTATATATGTATGCATGAGGAACAATACCGAATGTGACAAGAAATTAGGTGATAAACAAGTTGTTCTTTGAAATTTCGTTCATGGTATAATTGCATATGGTAATGAAATGAGGAATGTACCTATTCGTAAGTAATGTTTATGATATGAAATATTATATGTTCGATTGTATGGGATAACAGAAATGAAATAAATGATTATGTACTATATGTATGTTCGGTAATTGTTTGTGATTGGCCTAATAAATGGTATTTTGCTATTTAATTGTAATTAGTCCTCAGTTGAAGTTAATGATATTATTGAGTTATTTATAAGTAAACGATTTGATATTAGATGAGATATACATGTTAGCTGTGATAGTAGAATTTGGCATACGTGTGTCATAGTAATTGATCTTATAAAGTGCATACATGGTGTGAGGGTTAGTGATGCCCGTAACCCTAATCTGACGACGGATACGGGTTAGAGGTGTTACAAACCAAACCACATATCAACCACATAAAGCAAATGTGCACAATCCAAAATGTGCCAAAACACAAGTCAAATGAGTGGCTAATCTCAACAAAACATATATAAGCCAAGATTAGACAAAATAACCTATACATGTCATTATAACCATAATCAAAACATTCGAAAGTACCGATAGAATCGATGGATAGTGTGATATAGCTTTGACAAGCTTCCAACCTAACCGAGCTTCTGATAATCTGAAAAGTAAAGAAAAACAAATTCGTAAGCAATAAATGCTTAGTAAATTCGTATAAACTTTAATCATATCAATTCATTTCAAATATGAAATTTATTCATATTGTAAATAATCTAATAATGATACCGCGATACTCATGAAGCTATATTCATCGACTCACAAGATAATAAATCCAGAGTATCACTTTTACATGTTATTCTAGCATAGTAGGATTTTAAACGTCTTTAAACCCTTCTAAATTTCTTTATCTTCGTTTTCATTTATTTACTTTTCACACTCATTCCATGTGCACAACACACAAGTCATAAGCATAATATTCAACTAGTGCATTTAAACATAGCATTTCTCAAATTAATCCCATGATAAGTCGTTTCATAAGAAATTGCACAATTTAAACCTTACCACTCTTTAGTGAGCACTTGCATATTTTCTCTTGAGTACTTACCATTTCAACACATCATGTAAATAAACATATTACCATTCAACCAATAGCTTTGCACTTGCCTAAGCATCAACAACAACACTTGTTAGTGTATTTACACATATTCCATATAACTTCAACATTGATAAGCTTATTTTCTCAACATGTCACACTTGATTTTATTACTTGTCTCAATTTACATGATTTCCTTGTATCAACATCTAAAAGATATTCACATATGTACATATCATGATGCATATCATTCTCTTATTGTTTCTTCATAAACATATATCATTCATTTCTTTATATCAATATACCATGTACCATCATTTCCATGTATTTCGTATATATATATATTCCTGTAATAGTTCGTAATTACTAATGTACTTAGTCATCAGAAAAGTTTCATAAACATGCATCTTCTATCTCATATTTCAACATGTCATGTAATATCAGTTTCATGTATTTCAAGCATATACGGGTAATAATTCATTCTGTACTCATATTGTTTAATACCAGAATTTTGCCCGTTGAACCAATTAAAATATCGATGGATACACAGGTAGTACACACGAAGTATACAAAACTGTAATCCGTCAATTCATATATTATCCATCAATTCATATAAAGGAATGCTAATATGAGCATATTAACATAAAGCTCTTCTAAGCCATATAACAGGAAGCTCATGTGATCCATGTAACGAGAAGCTCCAGAGAGCCATTAACGGGAAGCTCATACGAGCCAATATCGGGAAGTTCAAGCGAGCCAATATCATGAAGCTCCGGAGAGCCAATTAATCAGGAATGTCACACCCTCTAACCCTAAACTGTTACCAAAATAGGGTTACGGATCATTACCGAACCTTTCAGACATATTACGAACATTATACAAATAAATAACATACATATTGTAAAACATTCATAATGTCCCTTTTAAGGACCCTCGAGGCCCAAAATACGTGTTAGAAGTGAATCGGGACCAATTCGAGTGCTCAAGAAATTTTTCTTGAAATTCCAAAATTTTTCTCAAATATAGGGCTCACACGCCCATGTGGACCAGGCCGTGGGGGCTCAATATAACCCATTTTTAATCATCTAGCCAACCCTACAAACTTAAAACACACCCAATTCAAACCAATATCACAACCAATACAATTTTATGTACAATTACACTTGAATCTTATCAAAACATCAATTTATTAATTTACTCAAGGTATATTCATAAGAATTTTACATATAATATTCAAGCTAATTTAGTTAATTTCATTAATTTCCATTTTTAAACTTTATATCAAAAGTACCATATGATAGTCATATCATTCACATAACCATTCAAACACATCATTTACTACCAATTCCAAAATGACTCATACATAACCTAGGTACATGCCACTTTTACCAAAAGAAATATACATCACCAACGTTTTCTGATATTGGGATTGGCTTTGGATGCTGGACCGGAACGTTTGACTTCAACTAATCTGCACACGGAAAACAACCGTATGCTGAGTATGGATATACTAAGTGGTATTACTATAATTCAAATTACTTGATATAACATATAAATCATGCTTATTAAAATTTTCAAATCAACAAAATATCCTTATTCATTACATAACAACCATAGCCATTCTAAATAGCTTTTCTTTATTCATTTCATTCATCAATACACTATTATCTATTCGTGAACAATGATTCATACTATACATTTTCATAATCTCATTTCATTGATTCATCAATCATTCCCTGAACCTTTGGTTCATTCATTCATTCTCATTTCTCAATTTCAATGTATTATTTCATTTCTCAATCAAGATCATTTACTTTCATTCAATTTTACCATTTCATTTGTTACCCCTATTAACAAGACTCATACTTTGGCGGATACACGGATCCAACCAAACACTCCAGTATGGCACCCAGTGCCTCATCGGATAGTTCGAAGCAAATAATTGACACCCAGTGTCTCATCGGCCAGGACGAAGTAAATTGGTACCCAATACCTCATCGAATCTATCCAAAGTAATATAGTGACACCCAGTGTCTCATCGACTCGAGGTCGAAGTATCTTTGAACACTTTCAATCCTATGGCATGCCAACTATATCCGACTCAGCCCGACTAGTTAATAGGGTATTTAAATCACATATAACCTCAATTTAATCACAATTTCTCGCATTTTCAATTCAATCATTTTCCACCTTTCAATCAATATTCAATCCATATATTCACACATTTTCACAATTCAGTACATTTTCATTCAATTCAATATTAATACTCTCCTTAATTTCTCTTATCATGCATATTAATCACTATTCACAATTAATAATAAATAAATTCGAATTATAGTAATACAAATCAGAATTTCTCCTGAGTTACTCTCCGGCAATCTTTTCCTTTCCCTTCTGAGCCGATGTCTCCAGTTCGATGTTAGCTACAAAAATTAAAATAATTTACAATTATTAATACAACAATTGTTCACATCAAATACTTGAATTTCCTATTTAACTTCTACATTAATTCAAATTTAATCCTTAACCAAAATAATCTATTTTTGCATCCCGATTCATACCTTATTTATATTCAATTTTCAACCAAACTTAAACTTAACTATCTAATTTTCATCATAAATACCTAATTTCAAATTTCTTGCAATTTAGTCCCTGTTACACAAAATTTATAGCCTATTCTACAATTTAATCCTTCTCCCAATTCTAATTAGAAATTCTATTAATTCAATCTCTAATTCACACTTTTACTCAACAAAATTAGTATCTAAAAATCTAATAACTTCCAAAATTTCAGCATATACTTAGTAGTATTTTGTTCTAGGATCATAAAAACTTAAAAAGTACAAGAGAATGACTTAAATTGACTTACCAATTAAACTTCAAATTTTAAAATCCCTAATTTCCTTTTTCTCTTTCTTTCCCTTTCTTTCCTTCTTTTCTTCTCTGTTTTCGTCCCCCAATTCTGTTCTTTATTCTTTTTATTCATTTGTTTCATTTATTTTACTTTAATTCCTTTGTTTATTAATTTAATAATAATATATTATAATAATATAAATATCTTTTACTTTATATAATAAGTAAATATATAATTATATTACAAGTGTACATATATTTATTATTACTATTACACATGTATGGTTTCATTACCATACATTTGTCTCTATTTATTTTATTTAATAATAATAATAATAATCTAATAATATATTTTAACACATAAAAATATTAGATTTTTATGCTTATGCCGCCTCAAATTTGGCAATTGGCATAATTGCCTATTTAGTCATTTTTTATTTTCTTTAATCTTTAATTAAACTTTCACACCTATATCAATTTAATCCTTTTTCCTAATTATTCTTAATTCTAGCTAATTCACCTAACCAAAACCTAATTAAACACACAACTAACTTCGTAAATATTTTTAATAAATATTTACGAATCCGTTTTACTAAAATGAAGGCCCTATAACACACTTTTGTGATGCTCGTGAATTTTGGGTCATTACATTTCTCCCCCTAAATAAATTTCGTCCTCGAAATTTACCTGAAAAGAGATTGGAGTACTGAGCTCTCATTGTTTCTTCTGGTTCCCAAGTTGCTTCCTCCACATTATGACTTCTCCACAATACTTTCACTAAAGGAACCCGTTTATTTCTTAACTCTTTTACTTCTCAAGCTAATATCTGAACCAGCTCTTCTTCATAAGATAAATCAGGTCAATTTTCTATATCTTCAGTAGAAATGACATGGGAAAGATCCGATCTATATCTCCGTAGCATAGAAACATGAAATACATCATGGATTTTCTGTAGTTCCGGAGGTAAATCTAACCGATAAGCAACTGGCCCAGTTCTTTCCACGATCTCATATGGCCCAATAAAACGAGAGCTCAATTTTCCTTCATGGCCAAACCTCAAGATTTTCTTCCAATGAGACACCTTGAGAAATACCTTATCACCGACATAGTATTCAATGTCCCGACGTTTTAAATCCGCGTATGATTTCTGTCTGTCAAAGGTTGCCTTCGATCTTTATTGAATCTTTTTAACCATCTCCTCTGTTTCTTGAATTAACTCTGGCCCAATTATTTTCCTTTCATTCAGTTCTATCCAACATATAGGCGATTGACATCTTTGACTATATAGAGCTTCATACGAAGCCATTTGAATACTTGATTGGAAACTATTATTATAGACAAACTCTGCCAACGATAAATAACGTTCCCAACCTGATTCAAAATCGATGATATAAGCTCGTAGCATGTCTTCTAGAATCTGAATCACCCGTTCAGACTGTCCGTCAGTTTGCGGATGGAAAGCTGTACTGAAATTAAATCGAGTACCCAAAGACTCATGCAGCTGTTTCCAAAACCTCGATGTGAACCATGGATCTCGATCAAAAATTATAGATAAAGGAATACCATGTAATCTCACAATCTCTCGAATATAAACCTCAGCAAGCTTCTGAAGTGACCAATCAGTCCTGACTGCTATAAAATGAGCCGACTTTGTAAGCCGATCAACAATCACCCAGATGGCATTTTTCTTACTTGTTGATAACGGATCAACAATCATCCATCGTAATACAGTCTCATTTCCACTCGGGAATATTAATAGGCTGTAATAATCCAGTAGGAACCTAATGCTCTGCTTTTACCCTTTGACAAGTCAAACACTTACTAACATACTCAACTATATCTCTTTTCATCCCTAGCCACTAGTACAACTCCCGCAAATTCTGGTACATTTTTGTTCTTCCAGGGTGTAAAGCAAACGCGCTATCATGTGCTTCTCGGAGAATCAACTCTTTTAACTCAGAAACAGTTGGAACACAAATCCGATTTCGGAACCTTAAGCAATCATGTTCATCAATGCTGAAATTTTCTACCATGCTATTCTATACCACTTCTCTTTTCTTCATCAACTTGTCATCTTCTAGTTGTGCTGCTCTAATCTGATCAAACATCACTGATTTAACTCTTAACTCAACCAATGGACTCTCGTTATTACTGATATTGAGCCGTGCAAATATTACTCGCAATTCAACTGCAGCTTTCCTACTCAAGGCATCAGCTACCACATTTGCCTTTCCCGGATGATAATCTATAACACAATCATAATCTTTCAAAAGCTCAATCCATCGTCTTTGTCTCAAGTTCAACTCTTTTTGAGATAAAAGATATTTGAGACTTTTATGATCAGTATAAATGTAGCATTTCTCATTGTATAGATAATGTCTCCAGATCTTCAATGCAAAAATTACAACAGCTAACTCCAGATCATGTGTCGGGTAATTACGCTCGTGTGGTTTCAGTTAACGAGATGCATAAGCTATTATCTTTCCGTCTTGCATCAATACACAACCCAGAATACTCAAAGAAGCATCACTGTACACAATAAAATCTTTTCCCGATTCTGGCAATGTCAAAATCGATGCCTCAGTCAACATTTGCTTTAACATCTCAAAACTTCTCTGACACTGATCATCCCAAATAAAAGGAACATTCTTTTGTAGCAGTTTCGTCATCAGCAATGCTATCTTCGAAAACCCATTTACAAATCTTCTGTAATATCCAGCCAATCCAATGAAACTACGTACCTTAGATACATTTCTCGGTGCTTTCCACTGAACAATTGCTTCAATATTCTTCGGTTCAACTTTGAGTCCATCTGTAGACACAACATGTCCCAAAAATACCACCTCTAATAACCAAAATTCACATTTCCTAAGTTTCCCATATAACTGCTTCTCCCGTAATATTTGTAGTACAATTCTGAAATGTTGATCGTGTTCAGATTCAGATTTCGAATAAACCAATATGTCATCAATAAAGACCACCACAAACTGATCTAAATATGGTTGGAAAATATGATTCGTGAGATCCATGAAAGCAGCTGGGGCATTAGTCAATCCGAATGGCATTACTAAGAATTCATAATGTCCATATTGTGTACAGAAAGTTGTCTTCGATACATCGCTTTTTTTCACCTTCAACTGATAGTAGCCTGATCTCAAATCAATATTCGAAAACATAAAAGCTCCTTTCAACTGATCGAATAAATCATCAATGTGAGGTAACAAATATTTATTCTTGATCGTTACCTTATTTCACTGACGATAGTCAATACAAAGTCGCATCGAACCATCTTTCTTTTTAACAAACAATACTGGAGCTCCCCACGGTGAAATACTCAGTCGAATGAAGCCACGATATAGCAAATCTTGCAACTGTACCTTCAACTCTTTTAATTCTGTGGGTGACATACGGTATGGAGGTATAGATATCGGAGTTGTACCAGGTAAACTTCTATCGCGAACTCAACTTCTCTATCTGGTAGCAAACCCGGTAATTCTTCAGGAAAAATATCAAGAAACTCACAAACAGATTGAATCTCTTACTACATTGGCTTTCAACAGAATCAGAATTAATAACATAAGCCAAATAAGCTGCACAGCCCTGCTGAAATAGTTTATTTACCTGAATCATTGAAATGATACATGTTGACCCACCAGTTTGAATACCATTTACCTTAACCTTACCTCTATCTTCAATCTGAATAATAAACTTCTTTTTTATAGCAATCTAAAACCACCCCATGCTTAGGCAACCAATCCATTCCCAAAATTATATCAAAATTACCGAATGGCATTATCAGCATGTCAATAGAGAAAATTATATTATGTATCATTAACGGGCATATTTGACATACCTGATCTACGGACATTGTTTGTCCCAACGGGCTAGACACCTCTATAGATACTCTAGACATCTCAGATTCTAATTTTCCCGACTAAATTAGTTTTGAATTAATGTACGAGTGTAAAGACCCGAGGTCAATTAAAGCATAAACAGGTTTTGAATACATTAAAAATATACCTGTTACCACGTCATGAGCATCACCTTCTTCTCGAGTCCGGACTACATATGCTCTAGCTGGTACTCTAGCCTCTAACTGCTGAGTAATTATATCGCTCCCTCTCCTTGCACCTCCTCCTCTAGAAAGTGAACCGCCTCTACGCAATCCCCTGCCTCTAGTAGTAGATACTGACCTTTGTAATGTCACGGGTGTAACACTTTCACCTTTCGGGCAATCTCTAATAAAATGATCTGTAGACCCACACCGAAAACAGCCTATAGTTAATTTCCAGCATTCACCTCTATATTTCTTCCCGTAGTGCTCACAATCCGAAATTTCAATGTCCTAGGATGGACCTCTCACGCTACCAGTGGAAACTGTCGTCTGCTTTCCCTAACTTCTATCACCTCTGTCTGATATAAAGCTTGGTCTCCAACCACCACGAAATTCTTTTGATCTTTTTGGTTGAGGATTCAAACTAGTAGTTATAGTGCGTTTTCCAGTCGATCTAGCAATTTCAGACTTTTTATTGAGGCCCAGAACTTGTTCTACCATCTTGGCTCGTTCAACCAGGTCTACAAATTCTGTAATCAAATGAGATACTAGTTATACCCTTAATTCATCTCGCAAACCCCGTAAAAACCGTTTACAACTATCAGCTTCTGTTGGTACAAATCCTGTGGCATATCTGCTAAGTCTACAAAATTCCTGTTCATAATCCACCACTGACATTTCGCCTTGTTTCAGCATTAAAAACTCTTGCTTTTTATCTTCTATGTACAGTTCTCCAACATATTTCTTCTGAAATAAATCCCAAGTTACCTGCTTTGTCGGTAAATGCCGGATCACTGATTTCCACCATAAGTAGGCTTCCCCTTGTAATAATGAGACAGCACACAACAAACTTTCTCGGGGGGTACATTCTAACTGTTGCAAGACTCTCTTTGTTGACTCCATCCAATTTTCAACTATGGATAGATCAACTCCTTTGAGACCCAAAAATTCAATGGCATCGTATTTACATAATTCTTTGATTGGGGCCCGTCTAGTAAAAGGAGTAGATGTCGTAGCAGGTGCAATCCCCGCTACTCGTTGCAAGGCATCGTCTATAATTCTCAATAAATGGGATTCATCTTTGTCTCTAACATTTTCCCATTCTATATTAGGAGGTTGATTGTCTAATGGATTTACACTCGGTGTAGCTGATTCTGTTTCATCTCCGGTGTACATTTCTTAATCTACATCATCTATATGTTCATCTGACATTTTAACTATAAAGCAAAATAAATAATTATATCATCATCCAAATCCCGACTCAGTTTCAACTCAACAATGGCATGTACCTCTAGACTCATTTACGAGCTCAATTTAGTTCGAGAATCGGCTAAACCTGAATACCTCTGATACCAATAAATGTAACATCCTTTAACCCTAAATCGCTACTGAAACAGGGTTACGGAGCATTACCGGACCTTTCAGAGATATTACAAACACTATACAAATAAATAACATACATATTGTAAAACATCTCGAGGCCCAAAATATGTGTTAGAAGTGATTTAGGACCAATTCGAGTGCTCAAGAAATTTTTCGTGAAATTCCAAATTTTTTCTCAAATACAGGGCTCACACGCCCGTGTGGACCAGGCCGTGTGGGCTCAAGATAACCTATTTTTAATCATCTAGCCAACCCTACAAACTTAAAACGTACCCAATTCAAACCAATATCACAACCAATCCAATTTTATATACAATTACACTTGAATCTTATCAAAACATCAATCTATTAATTTACTCAAGGTATATTCATAAGAATTTTACATATAATATTCAAACTAATTTAGTTAATTTCATTAATTTCCATTTTTAAACTTTATATCAAAAGTACCATTTGATAGTCATATCATTCACATAACCATTCAAACACATCATTTACTACCAATTCCAAAATGACTCATACATAACCTAAGTACATGCCACTTTTACCAAAAGAATATACATCACCAAAGTTTTCTGAGATCGAATTGGCTTTGGATGCTGGACCTGAACGTTTGACTTCAACTAATTTGCGCACGGAAAACAACCGTACGCTGAGTATGGATATACTCAGTGGTATTACTATAATTCAAATTACCTGATATAACATACAAATCATGCTTATTAAAATTTACAAATTAACAAAATATACTTATTCATTACATAACAGCCATAGCCATTCTAAATAGCTTTTCTTTATTCATTTCATTCATCAATACACTATTATCTATTCGTGAACAATGATTCATACTATACATTTTCATAATCTCATTTCATTGATTCATCAATCATTCCCTGAACCTTTGGTTCATTCATTCATTCTCATTTCTTAATTTCAATTTATTATTTCATTTCTCAATCAAGATCATTTACTTTTGTTCAATTTTACAATTTCATTCGTTACCCTATTAACAAGACTTGGACATTGGCGGATACACAGATCCAACCAAACACTCCAGTATGGCACCCAGTGCCTCATCGGATAGTTCGAAGCAAATAATTGACACCCAGTGTCTCATCGGCCAAGCCGAAGTAAATTGGTACCCAGTACCTCATCGAATCTATCCGAAGTAATATAGTGACACCCAGTGTCTCATCGACTCAAGGTCGAAATATCTCTGAAAACTTTCAATCCTATGGCATGCCAACTATATCCGACTCAACCCGACTAGTTAATAGGGTATTTAAATCACATATAACCTCAATTTAATCACAATTTCTCACATTTTCAATTAAATCATTTTTCCACCTTTCAATCAATATTCAATCCATATATTCACACATTTTCACAATTCAGTACATTTTCACTCAATTCAATATCAATACTCTCCTTAATTTCTCTTATCATGCATATTAATCACTATTCACAATTAATAATAAATAAATTCGAATTATAGTAATACAAACTAGAATTTCTCCTGAGTTACTCTCCGGAAATCTTTTCCTTTCCCTTCTGAGCCGATGTCTCAGGTTCAATGTTAGCTACGAAATTTAAAATAATTTACAATTATTAATTGATCGCTGCAAATCAGAGCTTTAAATATTTATAAAAGAATGATCAAACCTAGAGACTAACTCTGACAACGATATTAAGGCAAGTGTACCTATCGGACAGTAGTATAGCTTAGGCAAGACCGGTTATCGAACCCAAAGGAACTAAAAGTATTAATACTCACTTTCTTTTTATTATTTAGCCTTAAAGTTAGAGTGAAGATTACTTTTAACTAAATTGACGATAACTAAACTAAGGACACAAAGACAAGAAGACGAATTGGAAAATAACGTTGAAGGAAAACTCAGTTGATTTCGACGATACCTTCGGGAAGAATCCACCTAGACTTCACTTATTATCTAACCCTAGATTATATGATTTCTTTTACTTAGCTTGATCCGTGAGACTCCCTAACCTATATTAAACCCTCTCTCGAGGCGAATAACGTCTAACCCTAGGTTAATTAGTGGAACTCTCGTTCGCTTATAATAACCCCCTAGGATAGCAGTAAATCGATCAATGGACTCCCATATTAGGTTTCACCCTTATCCGGCAAAATCTCGTAACCCTATCTCTAGGCGTTCGATCAACTCCGCTTAATTGTGTTAGATCTCCTCTTAGGCAGGGTCTATTCCTCCTCCACCTAAGCACATTAGATTTGGATTAAGCAACATAATTAAAAACAAACTAAGTAATTTATCATATAACCTAAAAATCAAATAACAAAATCCATCTAGGTTTCATCTCCTTCAGGTATCTGAGGGATTTAGTTCATAATGAATAAACAAAACATCGCAAGAGAAAAGATAAAACAAAACATAAGAAAACCTTAAAACTCCCTGAAGGAATTGAAGGAGAATTCCGTCGTCTTGAGTATAACTCCGGCTTCTTGGGATGGATCAACTGGCTATCCTCGCGTTATTCCCTAACTTTGACCTTCTCGGCTTGGCTCCTTGGCCTAGCTTTCGCTCCCCTCTCAAAGGTGGTACTTGGGGGATATTTATAGGTTCTTGGATTGCGATACTTTCTCCCTAAGTATCCTTTTCCGACTGAAATTGCTCTTTCCAGCGACAGAGGCACGGCCATGGCACACGCCCGTGTGTATCGAGACTGACCGTGTTCGGACTTCTCTTGAGGCACGGCCGTGTGTGACGGAGTTGAGGCCGTGCTCTAGGTGTTCGTCGAGGCACGGCCATGTGTGCTTTGGGCCAGGCCGTGTCAATTTCGTGCTAAGGTCCATTTACTCCGTTTTAGGCCCGTTTTGTGTTCTTTTTATCCTCGGGTGCTTTCCTGGGTATAAGACATGAAAAGAAAGGATTAAAAGCACTTTTTTATATAAAACAAAATATGTTACTTTTACGGTTTATCATTAATACAACAATTGTTCACATCAAATACTTGAATTTCCTATTTAACTTCTACCTTAATTCCAATTTAATCCTTAACCAAAATAATCTATTTTTCCATCCCAATTCATTCCTTATTTATATTCAATTTTCAATCAAACTTAAACTTAACTCTCTAATTTTCATCATAAATACCTAATTTCAAATTTCTTGCAATTTAGTCCCTATTACACAAAATTTATAGCCTATTCTACAATTTAATCCTTCTCCCAATTATAATTAGAAATTCTATTAATTCAATCTCTAATTCACACTTTTACTCAACAAAATTAGTATCTAAAAATCTAATAACTTCCAAAATTTCAGCATATACTTAGTCGTATTTTGTTCTAGGATCATAAAAACTCAAAAATTACAAGAAAAGAACTTAAATTGACTTACCAATTAAACTTCAAATTTTAAAATCCCTAATTTCTTTTTTTTTTCTTTCTTTCCCTTTATTTCCTTCTTTTCTTCTCTGTTTCCGTCCCCCAATTCCGTTCTTTATTTTTTTATTCATTTGTTTCATTTATTTTACTTTAATTCCTTTGTTTATTAATTTAATAATAATATATTATAATAATATAAATATCTTTTACTTATATAATAATTACAAGTGTACATATATTTATTATTACTATTACACATGTATGGTTTCATTACCATACATTTGTCTCTATTTATTTTATTTAATAATAATAATAATAATCTAATAATATATTTTAACACATAAAAATATTATATTTTTATGCTTATGCCGCCTCAAATTTGGTAATTGGCATAATTGCCTATTTAGTCCTTTTTTATTTTCTTTAATCTTTAATTAAACTTTCACACCTATTTCAAATTTGGTGGTCTCGAACCACTATTTCCGACACCACTGAAAAACGGGCTGTTACACCAAATACATTAATAATGCCTTCAACTTATCACTTAACCAAAACTTCATTGTAATATCCTTTTATCACTTAACCAAAAATTATTATGCACAATTTATTATCTCTATCAATTTTATATATATACTTCCATACTGTTATTCAAACCCTTTATTGAGTTAGTGTTACGAGTCAACTGAGAACCAATTCGATTAGAAAAATTACGAAAATATCCTTTTATATTTTGTAACTAAATTAAGTTATATTATTCGAGGGTACTTTAGTCTTTTATTTTATAAAAAATCGATAAAAATTTGCATATAATGGAATTTGAACCTATGTCAATTGCATTAATAAAACTTTTAAATTTACCACTCAACCATAACTTCATTTTAATATTTTTTTTATGTTGGATCTGGTACAAGTATAGCATTTTTCTCTATGTACACTTATAATTTTTGAACAAGCTGGTTCAATAATAATACTTATTAATTACATTAATACCCTTTGTATATTGTTCTTAATTTTTTTGCACGATAAGCAAAATGGAAGCAAATATTAGCTCACTGGTTATCTAACATTTAACTAATATTAAGCGGTATTATGTGGATGGATTGTAATACGAAAAGACAACTTGTATTAATAGATGAACCTAAACATGCCATTGGGCTAATTGGAAATGAGCAAACTGGTTGAAAGACTAATATGTCGTCTATTGAGTCCAATTGATGAGATGTTTTGTCATGATCATCGAAGCGGATGACTCTCAAAAGATAAAGACATATATGTGACTAACTGAACTAACAATATATTAGACAGAACCCAAGTAGAATAGATCCTAGATGCATTTATGGATTTATTTACTTGGAATGTTCATAGTGTGACATCTCAGTAATTGAATCCTTAATTCGTGACTAATAATATATCAGACAGAACCCAAGTAGAATAGATCCTAGATTCATTTATGGATTTATTTACTTGGAACGTTCATAGTGTGACATCTCAGTAATTGAATCCTTAATTCGTGACTTGTACACTTTGATGTAAGTAAAAATTTGAGTTCAAATAGATAAAGAACTGAAAGTTGGTGCGTTGGATATATGACTTTTGGTGCGTTGGATATATGACTTTTGTAGTATGTAGCATCGTTCTCAATAATTGAATTCATAACTCAATTAATGTGTAAATGATATCCTCTCATCGACATTACGTGATAGATAAAAATTAAACATAGCCACGAGTCATTTTTCTTTATAATAAATGACTTAATTATTATTTGATAGTAATTGATTTCTCATTAGATAATATGAATGATTACCATGATATATAATAAGATCATATTGGGTGAACAGATTTATTTCAAATAGATTAAGAATATCTTATGATGGTAACCCACTTATGATAAGGTCATTGGATGATTATTGATTAAGCAATTTTCATAATGGTATGTGGTTAGGAAAAATTCAGTCGTGATACTATAGTAGAATGACTTCATAACTAAATAAGTATATAATTAATAAGAGAAAAACTAAAAGTTAATTATAAATCATTTGAGCCCTGATTATATATGTCCAATCAGTCCATCTGTTAGCTCGATGAAACTATAAACGAATTGCATGTAGAACCAAATGATAAAAAAATAAATGAAAATAATGAAGTTAGAGAAATGAGTTGAAGTTAACATTGGAATATGGCAACCCTCGGTGGCTAATTGGGTTAAAGTTAACGTTGATGGTTCAATGTCAAGAAATAACCTAAAAGCACCTGTAGGAGGGGCAGTGAAGGGGCCTAGTGGAGGATGGTTGGTAGGATTTAAAATGGTATTAGGTATGAATGATATCTTTCATATTAAGGCCAAAGTGATTCTTGAAGGATTGAAATTGGCTTGGGCTACAGGATTCAGGTGTGTTGAGTTAGAAAGTGACAACACAATGTTGATTGAAACTATTCGTAACTGGTTGGCTACAGTTAGTAGTGTTGCTAAAGTCAGACAGATTCACAATTGGTGTTCTAAAATTGGAAAGTTAAATTTCGACATATTCAGCGAAATGCCAATGAAGTTGTTGATAGCTAAAGCAGATGGAGGCGTAATTAAGCAACTAGTTATCTTGGAAGATCCTCCGTAATATGTGAGATGCTAGCTTGAAGAAGATATTAGACATTTGCTGGTGATTAATTATAATTTTCATTAAGACTGATCTTGGCTTAATATTCTAAGCTTACTATCAACAAAAAAAATCCTATTATTTTAATAAAATTTTCGCTAAATTGACATCAGTATTTAGTTAATTGATGAGAGTGTCTCAATCACACTGTTAATAGTATGTGGTTATTTTCTTTACAAATTTAAATAAAAATTGTCATTAGATATGTACGGTACTACGGCTCGAACGTGAACCCAAGAAAGAATCCGATACTATTTTCCCTTAAAGGAGAAAACCACAAAGGCTAACAATCAAAGTGAAATCTGCCCCTCTAGGGTTTCCAACAAATCATTCCCATTAAATTTCTTTTTCTTTTCTCTGGTTCTTGGCGATATGATCACGCCGCGAAGGAAGGCGTGGTCTCCACTAACTCTAACTCCGCCTACTGAGCCGCAGACGGCGGGGGTTCCGAACACTAGCAGCGGTGGCATTCGGGGTAAGGGAAAAGTTGTTGCTTTTGCCCATGATACTAGGAAACTGCCACCGCCTCCTGTTGCTTCTCTTAGTGGCAAGGGGCCTCTGAATGTTGAGGTGGAAGAGGAGGGCACGGAGGATTGGAGGCGGTTCAAGGAAGCTGGGTTGTTAGATGAAGCGGCCTTGGAAAGGCGGGACCATGAGGCCCTTGCCGAAAGGCTCTCCAACCTCGAAGGGGAGGTAAGTCGTCATTAATTTTTATAACTTTTGCTGTTAGTTTAAATTTCTTAGTTGGAATCATCCGCTACATAACCAAAATTTTGAAGGGCACTTTTTTCTCAAAGAAATTTGAACTTAGATGTTTAAGTTTGATCCCAAATAAATTGAAGATTTGTGACAAAATAATCAATATGAAAAATATTAAAGTTTACATGTGTACATATTTTGTTGAAATTAAAGTTTGATTTGGAACTTACTGCTGCTTACAGGAAAATTCTTTGTCATATTTTGTTTGACTATTTTGCTTTTAAATCAATCAAATGCATGTAGTTCAGTACTACACTGGCTTTGTACTGGGTTCATTTGTTTTGCCCTTCATTGTCTGCTCTTATTTGGTCGTGCGTGCTTTGCCATCATTTGATCACTCCTCAAGTGGTCTTCTATTAGATGCTAACCGTTTTAATTTTTCGTGTGAATGTTGAATTTCTTTGTTTCTTCTTTCACCGTATATATGAAAAGTTGTTTAGTTTTTTGAATGCGACATTTAGGTTGCTCCATTGGGATCCTGGAGTTTATGTGTTAATGTTGTGGAATCAGTACATTTTCAAACACACGTTAAGGGTTATGCATATTGAATATTTCCATACTTGTGATGTAGGAGTCTAATGCCCGGCACTAGGCTTCCCTCTTTAGCAACTCAAACAGTTTAATCATGCAACAATGCTTCATTGCTGTACTGGTGAAACATGAATCTTTCTTTTGAATTTCATTTGGCTTCCCTCTTTAGTAATTCAAATGAATGAAATAGATGATTGTGCTTTATTTAAATTGGTGAAACATTACTCATTTTTGTTCTTCACTTTATTAGTTATTTAGTTGCATATTATTATTAAATGCCATCATCCCAAGATTAAGGATGCTGATCACCTTGTATGGTTGACCTTTGTTCTTTCTGTTGTGGGATTATGTTAAGTTCCTGATTGAAGCTGCACGTATAAAGTTTGCTAAATGCTTTTTCGTTGCTTGATGCGTCTATTTCTTTTTAGCTTTTTAACTACCAGTACAATATGGGGCTCCTCCTCATTGAGAAAAAAGAATGGACAACAAAGTGTGAAGAATTAAAGCAAGAACTTGCTGAAGTTGAGGAGATTCTCAGACGTGAGCAGGCAGCCCACTTGATTGCATTATCTGAAGTTGAAAAGCGAGAGGAGAACTTGGCAAAAGCCTTAGCTGCTGAAAAACAGTGTGTGGCTGATGTATGTTTTTTCTTCCATTTTTTTCTTATATAACTGCATGTAATGTTTCTGTTCAGAAGCATCCTTAATGTTCATCATTGATTACCTGTTTAACCTGCTGTTTTTCTAACTTACTGAAATCGATATTATGGCAATATCTCTTGTTGCAGCTTGAAAAAGCATTGCGTGATATTCAAGAAGAACATGTCCAGGTTAAGCTTAGTTCTGATACAAAGTTGGCTAATGCAAATGCATTGGTTGCTGGAATTGAAGGAAAATCCTTAGAGGTGGAAGAAAAGCTGCGTGCTGCTGATGGTAGGCTTGCAGAGGTGAATAGAAAAAGTTCAGAATTGGAAAGGAAACTGCAAGAGATGGAGGCTCGTGAAAGTGTGCTTCAAAGAGAGCGTCTTTCCTTTGTTGCAGAGTATTCTCTTAATAAACTTTTTAACATATGTTAAGATGGTCGTTTTGACTTGAACTTTCTTGGATTTGCTCACATCTCATGACATATTGCTCTTGTTATGCATTTGTTCTACTACTTCTAGACGAGAAGCATATCAGGCAACTTTTTCCAAACAGAGGGAAGACTTGAATGAGTGGGAGAAGAGACTAAACAAAGGAGAAGATAAGCTGACTGAACTGAGGAGAACGCTCAACCAGAGGGAGGAAAAGGTGAATGAGAACGATAGGCATTTCAAGCAGAAAGAGAGGAGCCTTGAAGAGCTGCAAAATAAGATTGATTTATCCACATTGGATTTAAAGGAGATGGAAGATGATATAGGCAAACGTTTGACAGATTTGGTCTCAAAAGAGAAGGTGGATATTTTTATGCCTAATTTAGTGATTAGTTTATTTTGATTTTGTTCTTGAATCCTGATTATTTCATTTTGTTAAATATTGTAGGAAGCTGAGTCCATTAGAAGTACTCTAGAGGCAAAAGAGAAGGATCTAGTTGCACTGGAAGAAATGCTTACTGCTAGAGAAAGGGTGAGATAAACTACGTTCTGTTTTAGTTTGGATTGTAAATAATGCAAAAAAGGCTATATTTCCTTGATACTCTTTTTCTGGTTGTTTCTTTTCTTGTTTTTATTCTTTTGCTTCAATAACTGTGGTGTTTACAATTTCTCTCGGCACCTTGTATTGTGTTTTGCACTTTCCATGCATAAGAAACACTCCAGCATATATATTTCTTTGCTGGTTGTAAGACATCATCTTTTTAAGGTAAGCATCTTTTGAGAAAATTGGCATGCTATTGATTTGATCATGAAGAGCTTGGTGTCATGACTAGATTCCAGTGTCCTGTTTGCATTCATAAGAACAAGATAATGATGCCAACACTTTCTTCACACTTAAGTTCACTCAAGGTTGAATGGTTTCCATAATGATTGTAGGTAAACTTTTTTTCCTGATAAATGTGAAGAACTGGAAGTAGGCGCTATAAATTTGATAAAATGATTGTATATTTGCGTCACATGCACTTTATTACAGTGCAAGTTGCAATGTTCCTTCTTTTTTTGGAAGTAAGCAATGGAGTTTGAGAAATTGCTAAGTTCTGTAAAGCAGAGATTCTTATGTCTTTCTTTTTTCTTTTCCTCTATATACTGATTCATTGTTGAATTTGTCAGTCTTTTATTGTATGTATGTGCATGATTTTATGATCCCGCTCTCCATGTCTATGCTCCTTTTCTTTGGCTTGTTTGGTTGGTAGAAATCTATGCATATGGTAATAGATGTATGCGAATATATTAAATAGGGTGAGAATAATCCCTCTCTTTTCCTTTTGCTGAGAATCAGCTTGTTATTATTTAATGGCTTTTATTTCACAGCCTCAAGTTCTTAATTCCTTGGGTTTTTATAGGTGGAGATTCAGAAACTTGTTGATGAGCAAAGGGTTATTCTGGATGCTAAAAGGCAGGAGTTTGAATTGGAACTTGAAGAAAAGAGGAAGTCTGTTGATGAGGAACTGGAAGGCAAGATACATGAAATAAACCAGCAGGAAGCCGAAATTAATCACAAAGAAGAAAAGTTGAGGAAACAAGAACAGGCATTAGATAAGAAGTCAGAGAGAATGAAGGAGAAAGAAAAGGACCTTGAGGCGAGGTTGAAAACAGTCAAGGACAAAGAGAAATTTGTGAAAACTGAGGAGAAGAAGTTGGAGTTGGAAAAGCAACAGCTGTATGCTGCTAAAGAGAACTTACAGGCTCTCAAAGATGAGATTGATAAGATAGGTTCTGAAACCAGTCAACAAGAGTTACGAATTCAAGAAGAGTCTGAAAAGCTTAAAATTACTGAAAAGGACAGAGCTGAACATATCCGCTTGCAGTCTGAATTGAAGCAACAGATAGTCAACTGCAGACATCAGGAGGAGTTACTTTTGAAGGAACATGAGGACCTCAAACAGCAAAGGGAAAATTTTGAGAAAGAGTGGGATGCTTTGGATGATAAAAGAGCTGAAATCATTATGAAACAAAAGGAAATTGATGAAGAAAAGGAAAAGTTCGAAAAATTGCAACATTCAGAAGAAGAAAGATTGAAGAAAGAAGAAGCTGCCATGCAAGATTATGCTTGTAGGGAGATGGAATCTCTCAGGCTGCAGAAAGAATCATTTGAAGCCACAATGAAGCATGAGAAATCAAATTTGCTGGAAGAAGCTCAGAATGAGCGAACTAGAATGCTTCAAGATTTTGAAGAGAGGAAAATGAATCTTGAAACTGATATGAAGAATAGATTTGATCAAATGCAGAAAGATCTGCAAGAAAGGATTGTTGCATTTGAGGAGGTGAAGGAGAGAGAACTTGCTAATTTGAGATGCTCAAAAGAAGATGCTGAGAGGGAACTGGAAGAACTAAAATCTGCAAGGTGTGCTGTAGAAAGGGAAAAACAAGAAGTTTCAATGAACAGGGATAAGCTGAAAGAGCAGCAGCTAGAAATGCGAAAGGACATTGAAGAACTTGGTATCCTTAGCAGTAAGCTCAAAGACCAGCGGCAACAGTTTATCCGTGAAAGACATAGCTTCCTTGAATTTGTTGAGAAGCACAAGTCTTGTAAGAACTGCGGAGAAGTAACAAGGGACTTCGTACTCTCTAACTTCGAAATTACTGATATGCAGGATAGGAAAATCCTTCATCTTCCACAGCTAGCTGGTGAAACCTTAAGCCATCGTCAAGGTTATGTAGGTGGTTCTGGTGCTACAAATATCAAAAGATCTCCTGAAGCTGATGCGCAATATCCAGAGTCTGCTGGACGCATGTCCTGGCTTCGCAAATGTACTACAAAGATCTTTAGCATTTCGCCAACTAAGAGAAATGAAAGTAAAGCTGAAAGGCCTAGCATGCTTACCACTACAGAAGCAGGAGTGAGTATTCAAGAAGAGGCAGGAGAGCCATGTTTAGGGATTACAGGTGACTCTGTCCGTAACCAATTGCTCCAATCTAATACAATTAGAGAGGTGGGTGATGGATCTGTCCCATCTGCTGATCATAGCTTTGGTGAGAGTAAGGTGCAAGATGTTCCTGAAGATTCTCAGCAATCAGAGCAGAAGAGTGATCACCGCAAACCTAGAAGAAAACCTAAATCTGGACTGAATCGAACACGCTCTGTGAAGGCTGTAGTTGAAGATGCAAAGCTATTCCTTGGTGAAAGCCCTGAAGGACCTGAGCCTAGTAATAGGGTGCAGTCACATGAAACCAGTCATGTCAATGAAGAAAGTGCTGGTGTTTCTAGTCATACTATTGAGGGGGCAGGACCACGGAGTAATGCAAGAAAAAGGCAACGCCAACAAAATTCCCAAGTTAGAGACAGTGAGTTGGATGCTGCAGATAGTGAAGGACACTCTGATAGTGTCACGGCTGGTGGGAGAAGGAAGAGGCAACAAACTGTTACCCCGGGCCTCCAAACCCCAGGACAAAACCGATACAATCTCAGGCGACCCAAGACGTAAGTTCCATTTTATTATATGTAATATTCTCAATGACTTCTGGTAATAAATTGTACAATGTTGCTTTTTATGTGGTGTGGTGCTTTGACTAGATTCACATAAGTTGCCCTTCTAATTTTGATTGAAAGGGAAGAAATGCTGATTTATTGTATTGTAGGATTCTCTTTTAGAAGAAATTTATTCAGAACCCTTTTAAGTTCTAAATTTGCCTTTGTGGAATTTTTGCTTGTGTTTAGCCTGTAACTGAATTTGCTATTAATATTGAAATGGAAATGGGTTTATGAGCCTTTTTGATGGTCTTCTGCATATCAGATGCTGCGGCGACTACCCCTTCTTTCTTGGACCAGAAAATATATGTTCGGAATGAGAAGTACCCAGCACAAAAAGTAAATAACTACAAATAAATTAAGTTAATTCTCTCATCAATACTTTCCAATCCTTTCTAAAGAACTATGTATCAGCAGGATTACATTGTAATGATTTAAAACAAGATTTAGTTTTTCAAATAAAACAATCAAAGCATACGGATTTGGTTTCATACTATTTAGCTGCATATAATAGTGTTAGAAGTGGAATTAATGGATTAAAAAATGGTGAAAAGAAAAAACATTTTTGGTTGCATTATTGTTGAAAACGTTGTTTTCAAATTTATAGATGAGGGTGTTTCCAAACATTTTAATTACTGTTTGAATGACAATTTATGTTGATGTTTGGAGGTCAGTTCATATTTGTGTGTTGGATTGTGATGCAAGCACAAATATATTGTTCAAATTTGAATAGAATGGTACATGCAAAACTAAATATGAAAAAATATGCTCCACCACATAGAAGGGTACTGAAAATTTCAAGTCCTGTTTTCTGTTCTTAAATTTAATGTTAAGATCTGTGTTTTCAGATGTTGGAGAATGTTGACAGATACTGGAAGGCCGAATTGCATATAAGGGAACCATTTATGTATCTTTAATTATGTAGCATAGAAAGGATATCGTTTTGGAGGATATAGTGGTCCGTTATTCTTTTATTTTTGTTTTGTGTGTGTGTAAAATGGAAAGTATCTCCAGTGGAGGAAACCCTTTCTTCTATTTAACCAGGGTTTTCTATAATTGGATAGTTTTTCGTGGTCTTAGGTTATTGTCTAGGATATGATTAAGGTTCACAAGAGGTGAAAACACTTGATTATTCTAAATATTCTTTTTAAAAAAAAATAATTTTTTTACAGTACAGCCACAGCCACAGCAGCACAAGCCTCATCTGATGTCCTGAAGACTAGGAAGGTGTCTGAGGATGGTGGGCTGGAGGGAGGAGTGCATATTAGGAAGGAGCCTGAGGATGGTGGGTTGGAGGGAGGAGTGCATACTAGGAAGGAGCCTGAGGATGGTGGGTTGGAGGGAGGAGTGCATACAAGGATGGAGCCTGAGGATGGTGGGTTGGAGGGAGGAGTGCATACTAGGAAGGAACCTGAGGATGGTGAGAACAGAAGATCTAACTTGGTGCAGGTTACAACAATAAAAAATGTGGAGATCTTAGAAAGCGAGGTGGTTAAGGTAAGTCCTGACTAAACCATTTGTGTTGGGATGCTATGTTATGATTTCCATCATGCGTTTTCTTCTTACTCTACCCAAAACCTTGTTATGCCAGCTCAAAACAAGCGTGGATGTTGGTGGCAATGAAATAGCAGCAAAGACAGTCGAGAGTGTGGATTTGATTGAAGAAGTAGATGTTACAGCTGAAAATGGTGATGAAGATGAGAGTGGGGGCAGATTCCATGAGGAGGATGAAGAGGACGAGGATGATGATGAGATGGAAAATCGGGGTGATGTGTCAATTGGAAAGAAAATCTGGACATTTTTTACCTCCTAAGGCTCCTATTTTGTTTTTGTTTTTTAATTTTCTTTGAGACTGTGAGGGAAGTTGCTATGCTACAATTTGGCACAATAAGTTGTGTAACTAGGATGCTTCAACTTTAGCTTTAGTTTTAGCTTCAGCGTCTGAGCTTTGCATTGTATCTTGTGTATGGCTTATATAGGAATGTTTCCTGTCTGTGGATTCCCCAGGAAAGTGATGTGGAAGTGGTAACAACAATTGATTTCTAGTTGGTTTTGTACACTATATTCTTTAGTTGCAAGTATGTCTTGATTCATTTTTATCATATTCCTAGTTGCAAAAAATTACTGCACATCCTGCTTTTGCTTTCTTCCTAGTTGCTGGAAATCATATTGGAAATTGAATGCGATGCATTGACAATAAATCATAGCCGCCTCTCTCACCTGTGCATGTTTATTTGATCAGGTTTAGATGGATGCATATGTTTCTTTAGTCTGATTCTAAGGGGATGAGATTTGTAGCTGCTGTGTTTTTGTGGTATTAGTAGGCAGAATGAAAAGGAACAAAAAAATTTACTTGTTCCGAGAAGATGATTTCAGAATAAGCAAAAGGACTTGTAAGACCAGAATCAACTCTTGTTTTTCTTTTTTTTAGCTTTGCTTTACATTGCATTGCCAGCAGGTCAAGAGGCCACAAATTTTCGAAGTTGGTCAGAGTTTGACTACGACATTTCATTGTGTATTTTAATTTACGAACATGTCTTTCTCTAGTGTCATTTTCATGCAAAGATCAACCGTCTAAACCAATTCCATTGAACCCCTCTTAGGATGAATGGCTACAATGAAATTGAAAATGAACTAGAAAGTTGGTATGATAGTAACATTGAAATGTAACACACATATTTGGCTGGTATTGCCTCTTAATTTCCAACAGAGAGATTTTCTTTTACGGGTTAAGATCTATTTCAGTACTTTTTCATTCTTTAATATTCAATATCCATATAAAATTTATTTATTAAATGTAAAAATTAACTTGCAAATAATAATCAAATATGAGTTAGATATTAATGAATGAAAAAATAATGAAGTGGAGCCAAATCCTTTTTTACCATGAAGTTGAATGCTAATTTTGTTGTTGCACTTTTCCACTACGTCTTTCTCCGATTCTGAGCGTCTGAGTCTCAGCAGCAGCAACAGTACTGTTTGAGTTGAGAAACCCCACCGGCTAAGCTCAAAATCAATAGCAAAAAAGCAAAGCAGAGATAAAAAAACTCAACTTTGTCTTATTGCATTGCATTTACAATTTGACGTGCTCCCTTCCATCTTTCATTTGAGAGGGGACAAATGGTCCCCTGCCTTCCCAAACCCAAAGGACTAACTAATGCTACAAACCTTAACCCTCTCTCGTCAGTCGTCTCCAGAAATAAATCCCTCAACCACCACCCTCTTTAGCTTTAAACATCTACATTAATTGAATAAAAAAAGATGTCGTAATTATCAGTATTTATTACTCGTAAATACTATATATAATGCAATACAATACCCAAAAGTAGTCTGCGAAAAGAATCACAAGGAGCTGCAAAGTGCCATTCCAAAGTAGACAGCCGCATAATAATAGCATAAAATTAAAAGGGGTCGCTCTTCCTTTCGCTTTCAGTTTCAGATTTCAGTACTCAAAGCAAAGCAAAAGCCCCCCTTCAGTTTCTATTTTTTACTGCCTTTAATCATGTTACTACTGCCATTACTTTCTTGGCTTGGACTACTGTGCTTGTATGGATCTTTGTGTTCTTTCTGCTATATTACTTACCTTAGCTTTCCTATTAGCAACATGGAAGCAAATTTCTCTACTCCCTTGCTGTGCTTCTCACCTCTCTCCTTTTCTTTTTCCCTTTCCCTTTCCTTGCTCACTTAACCATCTTTTTTGTTCCTTTCACTCTCAACTCTCCATACTATTCTAAGCTTTCTCCAGAACACGGTATGCCTTTCGAAGCTGTCCCATGCTTCCTTTGCTTCTATGTTGATTGCTTCCAGTTCCACCCCCTTTGTATCTCTTCCTCTTCTTCTGTGTCTCTTCTTTACCTTAACTTGACACTGGAAAGCTCTTTCACTTTGAAAAGCCTTGTTTACAATCTCTCTAAACATTTGTATTCCTTTTTCTAGGTTGTTTTCCAAAGACCAACAGCTATACTTTGTTCTCTCTTTCTGAGTTTTGAAATATCTAACAAGGAGGATGCTTATGAGAAGCAATCGTTTTACTTTGGCTGTTTGCATTCTATGTTTGGGTGTTTGGTGCTGTGGCCAAGCATACAATACTGAAGAAGCAGCTCCCATGGAGAAAGCCGAGCAAGCCGCTCTGTACTCTGCCATACAAGGCTTTGTAGGTAATTGGTGGAATGGCTCAGATCTCTATCCGGATCCTTGTGGTTGGACTCCAATACAGGCATGGTTCACCTCTTGGTTCTAAGTAGTAACCTTGGCGCAATTGCATTTACCATCTCACTCTTAAATGTTCGCATGTATATCATAATATATGACCGAGGCGGATGTAGTCTGCTTTGCTTATTTATCTTGATTGGTTCACATCAATTATTTGATACATATATAGTTAGGGTTCTCCTTTATTTAAACAAAAAAAAAAAGAAAAAGAAGAGGGTGTAAAAAGTCTCTTCCTCCGGACTCCAAAACTATACACGTTTATCACTTATCTCAGTAAATTGATAGAAAAGAAATTATTTGTGTTGCTAATTGATAATGTGGTAATATATATTATTTTTTTCTGCAGGGGGTATCCTGTGATATCGTAGGTGGCCAATGGTATATCACTGCTTTAAGCATTGGTCCCTTTTATGAAAACTCACTTGCTTGTGCCACTAATGTGGAGTTTATGCCACAGCTCTTCCAGCTCAAGCACCTAAAATCTCTCAGCTTTTTCAATTGTTTCATATCTCTTAGACATCCAATTACCATCCCTGGTGATAAATGGGAAAAACTTACTGGCAGCTTGCAGTCAATAGAGTTTCGGTCCAATCCAGGTCTCATTGGCCAAATTCCTACTAGCTTTGGTTACCTCAAAAAGCTCCAATCTTTAGTCTTACTAGAAAATGGGTTAACAGGACAAGTACCAACTAATATTGGCAACTTAACCAACCTGAATCGACTAGTCCTGGCTGGAAACAGGTTTACTGGTCGAATCCCAGATAGTTTCGGAAGGTTAAAGAAGTTGTTAATCTTGGATTTAAGTAGAAATTCACTCTCCGGCCATTTACCTCTAGGTCTTGGTGGTCTGGCATCACTCTTGAAGTTTGATTTGAGTAACAATCAATTGAAGGGGAAGCTGTTTGCACGTAATGCATATCTGAAGAATTTGACCCTCTTAGATGTGAGAAACAACCAGTTTTCAGGTGGGTTAAACCAGCCAATTCTAGACATGCATTCTTTGGAAGAGTTGATGCTGTCTTGCAACCCATTAGGTGGAGATATTATGAGGCTTGATTGGCAAAGTTTACAAAGTCTTGTGGTGTTGGATCTCAGTAATGTAGGATTGAAAGGTGAAATTCCTGAATCCCTATCTGGATTGAAGAGACTGAGGTATCTGGGACTTGGTAACAACAATCTGGCGGGCAATCCCCCACCAAAGCTAGCATCTTTGCCCAATCTTAACGCACTGTATCTAAATGGGAACAATCTGACAGGAGTGCTTAAATTCTCTGAAGTATTTTATGGGAAAATGGGAAAGCGTTTTGGGGCTTGGAATAATCCAGAACTCTGCTATCCAGTAGGGTCAATGACAACAAGGAATGCTCCATATGGAGTAAAGCCATGCCAACGAGGTGTCACTTTGCTCGACCCTAATTCTGGGGCTAAGTTGGGGGATGGAAACTTGAACAACAATTCCCATTTCGTCGCCTCATTGGGATTCTCAAGCAATGGCATTCACGGGCTTCGGCAGTTAATTTTGGTAGATACATCGATAACAGTACTACTATTGAATCTTTTCCTATAGATCCCTATTTTGAAAAGAGAAGCTAGCTAGGCCTCATCATTCACCTTTTCACATGCTTCTTTTTCCTTTTCCCATCTTGTAATCCAAACATCAAGCTAATCTCGTTTCATCCTCCATACTTGCGCCCATTCTTCATTCTCAAGTAAGGTCATTTTCTTTTGGGAAGTATATATATACACTTTCGTTTTAATTCGTAAATGAGATCGGGTAAGTCGATTTTTATTTTATTTTATGGATATGTCATTTAATTAACCAATTCCAATTATAACCAACTAATTTATTGATTTAGATTTTAATCAAATTTTTAATCCAACACTACAAGAAAAACTTATTTTTAACAATTAAATTTTGCAGCATTCTTTTTCCTTGTGTGATGTAATAACCATATTAAATATCCTCCTGTAGGATTGGAGTATTTGCAATGTTATTGTGCCCATTTTTAACTTTATACGTAATAATTAAATCAGTTATTGTTAGTAATAACTTTGAAATGTTATTACGTAATTTAATTTTTTACTCGTGAATTCATAATAAAATGTGTAACAACAAAATAAGTTGTTAAGTGTTAAAATGCCATTACATTATTTAATTTTCAAGTTATTAATCACAAGAAGTTACAAATTTCTAATAAAATACGTAACATAAAAAATAAGTTATTGGCAAATGTTTTTTATTAGCAACAAAATTAAAATATTATTACGTAATTTAATTTTTTATTATTAATTGCAACAATACAATTTATTATTGTGAAATATTAATCAAATACACAATAATAGATACATTGTTGGTAAATGTTATTATATTAATAGCAACATTATTATAAAATAATCAAATAAAAGAATACTTAAAGTAAACAGATTACTTAAAGTAAACAGATAATTTTCTCGTATCTTTTTTTTATTTACGAAAGTCTTATTTATAAGTAAATTGAAATTCAATGCAATACAATAAATGAAGCTTATTTAAGTGCTTCATTAACACATTAAACAATTTGCAATGAATGAGAGGTTTTACCTTATAAATGAGGGGGTTAGAATATGGACATTCATATTTATTTATAACACTCCCCCTTGGATGTCAATTAGATAAAACTGTGCCTCATTAAAACCTTTATTAGGAAAAACCCTGTGGGATAAAAACCTAATGAAAGAAAAAGAGTACACAATCTCCTATTACAAGTTGCCTCGTTAAAAACCTTTACCAGGAAAACCCAGTGGGGCAAAACCTTGGTTAAAGGAAAAGAGTACAACATGTTTTAGACTCTCCCTAATGGCGACATCACATTATATCTTTGAGTCGACGCGTTCCAATTTTGTTTCGTAGTCTTTCAAATGTTGAATTTGGCAATGCCTTGGTAAAAAGATCTACTAAATTATCACTAGAACGAATTTGTTGAACTTCTATGTCACCTTTTCTTCTCAAGATCATGAGTAAAGAATAATTTTGGTGAAATATGTTTCGTTCTGTCACCTTTGATATAACCACCCTTTAATTGAGCTATACATGCTGCATTATCTTCGTATAAGATAGTTGGCATATTTTCCTGTAAAGGCAAATTACATATCTTCTGGATATGTTGGGTTAATAACCTTAGCCAAACACACTCTCAGCTTGCCTCATGCATTGCAATTATTTCAGCATGATTTGAAGAGGCAGCAGCTAATGTTTGCTTTGTCGAACGCCATGATATGGCAGTACCTCCACATGTAAATAAATATCCTGTTTGAGATCGACCTTTATGTGGATCCAATAAATATCCAGCTTCAGCATAACCAACTAATAGGGATTTTGAATCATTTGAATAAAATAATCCCATATCAATGGTCCCTCTAAGATATATAAATACATGTTTAATTCTATTCCAATGTCTACGTGTTGGAGAGGAACTAAATCTTGCTAATAAGTTTACAGCAAAAGCTATATCAGGTCTTGTGTTATTTGCAAGATACATCAATGCTCCTATGGCACTTAGATATGGTACTTCAGGACCAAGAAACTCTTCATTATTCTCACAAGGACGAAATTGATCTTTATTCACATCTAACGATCGTACAACCATCGGGGTACTCAATGGATGTGCTTTATCCATATAAAATTTATTTAAGATCCTTTTCGTATAAGTTGACTGATGGACATGAATTCCATCTTTTAAATGCTTGATCTGCAGACCAAGACAAAATTTTGTTTTTCCGAGATCTTTCATCTCAAATTCTTTCTTTAAATAATTTACTGCATTTTGAAGCTCTTCAGGAGTTCCAATAATATTTAGATCATCAACATAAATAGCAATTATCACAAAGTTTGATTCAGACCTTTTTATAAAAACACATGGGCAGATTGGATCATTTTTATAACCTTCTTTTAACAAATATTCACTAAGACGATTGTACCACATACGTCCAGATTGTTTTAATCCATATAAATTTTTCTTTAATCTGATTGAGCAATTTTCTCGGGAAACACTATATCCTTCAGAGATTTTAAATCCTTCTGGGATTTTCATATAAATTTCACTATCAAGTGTACCATACAAATAGGCTGTAACAACATCCATTAGACGTATGTCAAATTTTTCACATACTGCCAGACTAATAAGGTATCTAAACGTGATTGCATCCACCACAGGAGAATATGTCTCTTCATAATCAATGTCGGGTCTTTGCGAAAATCCTTGTGCTACAAGTCGTGATTTATATGTTACGGCTTCATTTTTCTCATTTCGTTTTCGCACAAATATCCATTTATATCCTACCGGCTTTACATATTTAGGTGTTTGGACTATAGGTCCAAAAACCTCGCATTTAGAAAGTGATTTTGATTCTGCTTGAATTGCGTCTTTCCATTTTGGCCAATCTTTTCTATTTCTACATTCCTCAATAGATTTAGGCTCAGGATCCTCATTTTCTTTTGTTATTTCAATAGCAACATTATAAGCAAAATTGTTGTCGGCAACTATGTTTTTCGGGTTCCATCTTTTTCCTGAAGTAACATAACTTATTGAGATTTATTCGTTATCACCATTTTCAGGTACCTGAACCTCTTCTGGGGTTTTTTGATTAGTTATATCTTTGGCATCTTCTGGGGCACTTGCCTCCACAATATTACCATCTTGAATAATTGATCCTTTCTTTTTACGAGGATTTTTATCTTTGGAACCGATTGGTCTTCCACGCTTCAGGCGTAGATTACTTTCTTTTGCACTAACAATTTGCTTTATTGGGATATCAATTCGTATTGGAGCATTTTCAGTTGGTATGTGAGATTTTGTAATTCTCTTTAGGTCAGTAAATGAATCTGGCAGTTGATTGGCAATGTTTTGCAAATGTATAATCCTTTGAACTTCTTGTTCACATTGACTTGTACGAGGATCTAATTGAGATAATGATGATCCATTCCATGTAATTTCTTTTACCACTTGTATTTTCTCTCCCCCTAATGTTGTGAATGTTGTTTCATCAAAATGACAATCAATAAATCGTGCAGTAAATAAATCTCCTGTTAATGGTTCAACATATTTAATTATAGAAGGAGATTCATAACCAACATATATTCTCAACCTCCTTTGAGGACCCATCATTATGCGTTGTGGTGGAGCAATTGGAACATATACTGCACATCCAAAAATTCTAAGATGGGAAATATTTGGCTCCTGACCAAAAGCCAATTGTAATTGTTGGCCTTAAGCGCACAAGTGCTGCTGCATGCAAAATAGCATATCCTCAAGCTGTAACAGGGAGATTTGTTCTCATAAGCAATGGTCGAGCTATTAGTTGGAGGCGTTTGATAAATGATTCAGCTAAACCATTTTGTTTATGAACATAAGCTACAAGATGTTCAACTTTTATCCCAATTGACATACAATAATCATTAAAAGCTTGGGATGTAAACTCACCAGCATTATCAAGACGAATAGTTTTGATTGCATAATCTGGAAATTGTGCTCTTAATCGAATTATTTGAGCAAGTAGTCTCGCAAATGCCAGGTTGCGAGTCGATAATAAGCACACATGTGACCACCTACTAGATGCATCTATTAATATCATAAAATATCTGAATGGTCCACATGGTGGATGAATGGACCCACATATATCACCTTGAATACGTCTCAGAAATGCTGGAGATTCAATCCCAACTTTAGCTGGTGATGGTTTAATAATCAATTTTCCTTGAGAACAAGCGACACAAGATAAATTCTTGAATTCAAGAATCTTTTTGTTTCTTTAATGGGTGTCCAATTTTATTCTCGATGATTCTTCGCATCATAATAGATCTGGGATGGCCTAATCGGTCATGCCAAATAGTTAAAGTATGTAGTTCTACAAACTTCTGGTTTGTAGTAACATGTGACTCAATTGCACTAATATGTGTATAATATAAACCTGATGAAAAAGCAGGTAACCTTTCCAAAATATATTTCTGTCCATATTCAATATTTGTAATATATATATATATATATATTCAACATTTTTCTCATTCATAGTCTCAATATGATATCCATTAAGACGAATATCTTTAAAACTCAATAAATTTCTTTGAGACTTGGTGGAATATAAAGCATCATCAATGATAAATTTTGTACCTTTAAGTAACAATATAATAGCTCTTCTAGAGCCTTCAATAAGTTTTGAACTACCCGATATTGTATTAACATGGGCATTACTCATTGTCAAATGAGAAAAATATTTTTTATCTTTGAGTATCGTATGTGCTGTAGCACTATCTGCAAGACACATGTCTTCATTGATTTTGGGTCCATCGAAATTTTGTTGAATATTCATATTCTTCATAAAAACAAACAAAATATAATATGAGAAACATTGCAATTATTTATTAAATATATAAATTATTCTTTATGCAAGAAAATAAAATATACTTAAAACAACATAAAAATGTCAAAATAACATCAATTTTTCTAATGATTCTCAAAGAAATCTGTCACATCTAGGTGAGTTATATTATTAAGGTCATTAAATTTATCATCCTCGTAGGCATGGTTAGTTTTATTATTATAGTGAATATCTTCATCTTTTGCCTCCATTTCATCATTTTGGGATATAAAATTTGTCTCCATATGTTTTCCTTTCCTTTTAATGGATGCTTGATAAAGTTTCACTAAATGCTCAGACGTACGACAGGTACGTGACCAATGCCCCTTCATACCACATCGGTAGCATATATTTCTCAACAATCTTTGAAGAATTATTTTGACCACTCCTTTCTTGTCTTTCATTGTTATTCTTTTTCTGGTAGTTAGAAGTATCATTATTATGACCACCATGATAACGATTACTAATACGTCCTCGACCACGTCCCCCACTACGTCCACGACCACGGCCGCGACTTCTATATTTTCTATTTTCATAATTATTGTGTACTGCTACATTCACTTCAGGGAATGGTGCAGAACCAGTGGGACGAATTCCATGATTTTTCATCAATAGCACATTATTTTGTTCAACCACCAAAAGGCATGAAATCAATTCAGAATACCTTTTAAAACCTTTTTCACGGTATTGCTGCTGCAGGAGCACATTAGTAGCGTGAAAGGTTGAAAATGTTTTCTTTAACAAGTCCTCATCAGTTATGTTTTCTCCACATAATTTTAGTTGAGAACTAATTTTGAAAAGTTCTGAATTGTATTCACTTACAGTACTAAAATCTTGTAACCGTAAGTGCATCCAATCATAACGAGCTTTAGGGAGTATCACAGTTTTCTAATGGTCAAATCGTTCTTTCAAATTTTTCCACAACTCAAGAGGGTCTTTCACAGTGAGATATTCCACTTTTAATCCTTCATGCAGATGATGACGGATGAAAATCATTGCTTTTGCCTTGTCTTGATTAGATGCTTCTTTATCTGCTAATATAGTATTTCCTAGACCTTTAGCATGTAGGTGAATTTCAGCATCTAACACCCATGACAAATAATTCTTGCCTGAGATGTCTAAGGCCGCAAATTCAAGTTTAGCAAGATTTGACATTATAATCACTTGAATCAAAATAAAAAAATACTAGTAAAATAATAAGTATTCTCAATCGTGAAATAATTCAATTATATATACCAAATTTGCTAAATAATAATATGTATTACAAATATTGGCATAAATGGGAATAGTCATAATAATAACTTAACACAAATTAAATTAATTGAAATTTCTTTTAATAAAAAAAAACATGTATATATAATTATCATTACTAGATTTTAGTTGTAAAAATAAATGTGCAAATGTTACCCAAAGCAAATATTTTATCTAGAAAATAAAATAAAAGAATTATGAAAATACGTATACCATATATAGTTTAACCGGAGTTATACGGGCAAATTATATAAAGTCGAAATGACATGAACTTCACTATGAACTCGTAGAAACTCGTGCTGATAACCTATTATAAAATAATCAAATAAAAGAATACTTAAAGTAAACAGGTAATTTTCTCATATCTCTTTTTTTATTTACGAAAGAGTCTTATTTATAAGTAAATTGAAATTCAATGCAATACAATAAATGAAACTTATTTAAGTGCTTCATTAACACATTAAATAATTTGCAATGAATGAGAGGTTTTACCTTATAAATGAGGCGGGTTAGAATATGAACATTCATATTTATTTATAACAGTTATGTAATTTAGTTACGCAACAATTTATTATTTTGAGTTATTAATCAAATGGATCTAAATAAAAACAAAATATTTAAGCTTAGTTTTTTAAATTCAAAAACAGGCATTTTATTTTATTTGTCAGATTATGCAAAAGAGCTTAATCAATCATTGGCTTAGAACGATAAGTTATTTGATGAATCATTTGTGTTAGGCAAAGGAATTGATATCCCTTTTGTTATAAAATACACCAAATGGATCAATCAATTTAGTTTATGAATTTGTCTATTTTTGCTAAAAAAAACCTTTCCCTTTTGTTAACGAAATAAATTGGCCCACTAATTTAATTGATTAATTTTTTTTCTATAAAGAAGATACTTATCCTTCTAATAAGTAGCCCTTTTAAGATAAATTTTTGATTCTTTTATTAAGAAAATGATTGATGAATGACGCAAAATTTTGTTAAGGAAAATAATTGATCTTTATATTAATTGAAGGGATCAATCCTTTTTCTATAAACGCATTCGAACCCACGTCCTCCTATATTGAGGACAATGCTTATATCAATCGAATTAAAACTTGGTCGACAACTTTTGGTTATTAAATGTAAAATTATTCTTGGTTATATTGGTTGGAAGTGTTTGGAGTTGAACCCAAAACCAGTTGCCCCTCATGTCAACCAATGATCCAATCTTTTATTCATTAGTTGTTTTCTAGTTTATTATGTATATTCAGGAGTTGTTTGGTTGTTTGTAGGTGATATATGTTTAGTTTACTAGAGTTGGATAAATTGAATATATAAAGTCTTTTGGTTGTTTCTTGTAACAAGGCTGAATATATGGGTTAAATCAAGTAAGTGAATATTAACCAGAAGCATGAAAAAGAAAATTAATTGTGAATGACAACCAGAAAGTCTGATTTTGGTTGTTGATAGAGAAACAGAAAAGGGAATGGAAAAGTAGAGAAATTGTGGAAGTACTTGGTATTCCAAGGCATGGGGCGGTTAGGAGCCTTAATAGATTGAAAGTGAAGTAAGGGGGAAAGTGTAGGGTGAGCAAAGGCTAGTGTGGGTAGAGTTGCAGTGGTCTATCCTACGTTGTTATTTTTAATGATGATACGAGAGTTGGGACCAGACTACATTTTACTCTTAAAACATACACATATAATAATGCAAACCTTCTGCCAGCTGAGACCGTTTTCTGTTCTGCTTCCTTTCTTCTTCTGCCTATAGACTATGGAGAGAGGCAGACAGCAGTCTGATCTCAATCTCTTAACCCTAAACCCAATCTTACTTCACCTCTTTAGTTCCATGGGCCCTCCTCTTCTACTTTTAACCTTTTTTTATTTCACGATATCAGGACTCTTAACATATGCTTATTTTCCAAATCTCAGATTATCAGTTTTATAAAGGTAGAGATTCAAACCTCACATGCATGAATTGTTTAAATTTTTACAATGAAATTTGATATATTCACACACTCGGGTGGAAAAGAATTATGCAAAATTTTACTTTGTTATAAACTAAAAGAATAATGATAACAAACAGCAGCATGATGTTATAGTTAAAAAATTGATATGATAATAAATTTAATTTTATTATATAAATTTAATTATAATTTTAAAAAATTAATCTTCAAAATTTACAATTAATCTCAATTTGATCGTAATTCTAAAAAGTTTAAAGAAATATATAAAAATATAAAAATATTTTCATAAAAATAAATAATAAAATTAAATTATATATAATATTAATATTAATATTAAATAAATATAATTATATAATATTAAATAAAATAAGAACCCCCCACTCCCCACCCTCGTCCCTCTCCCCCTCCCCCATCTTTCCATGCACACTTCAAATGCCATCGTCATGCAAATTTCAGCCTCTCATTATACGTTTAAGTCATTTCTTGGTGACATCAAAACGGAAAAAAAACGTATAATCTAAGGAACTAGAATCTGCAACCACTGAGCATTGTTGCTAAATACAGACAGGGACAACAACCTGGTCGTGTGTTGCAGTGTTGGATCAGGACCTTCAGATCCTGGTTAGTTTTATCTACCATTATTTTTCCCTTTTTATTTTATAAATAAACAAGGAAAGAAATGATGTATTTGAGAGTGAGTTTTTGAGCAGGAAGCTTTCGGTTGTGGAGTTGTGATGAGTATAATCCTACCCTTTTGGAGGAGCAAATGGGGGCCATTGTTAAAAAATATAACCAAAGATTCGACGATGGGGGTGGGGGAAGGGGCGACAGAGACGGTGGTGGGGGAGGCCCGGAGGGGGAGAGGGAGAGAGGGTAGGGGTAGGGGATTTTTATTTATTTAATATTAATATAAAATTAAAATTATTTTTATGTTATTTTGAAAATATTTATTTATTTTTATATATTTCTTTGAATTTTTTAGAATTAGTATCAAATTGAGACCATTTGTAAAATTTAAGAGTGTCTTTTAAAAAAATTATTATTAAATTGATATAATATGTAAAAGTTGAGAGATAAATTTATTATTGTACAAATTTTTTAACTAGCATTAGCTTACCATTTGCGATTTTAACGGGAATGACCAAAATGATCAAATTATATAACATGTGTGCTTAAATTTTAAACTTTTTAGTTTGAATGTCTAAAATGAAATATTTTTATAATTAAGTGAGTATTTATATAGTTTACCTTAAAAGTTATAAAATTGAATATAAATCATGAAATAATAATAATAATGATAAATAAGAAAAGATATAAATGAATAATTTATTCAGTGGCGGAGTCAGGAGGCTGGCAGGGCCTCGGCTTTCCTAAAATGAGAAATTTTTTATTTAAACTCTTTATAATTTATAAAATTTTAAATTAGTAATAATAAAATTACATTTTAACTCTCAAAAATAATAAAAATTTAAATTAATACTTTAAAAATTATAAAAATATAAACTATTAAAATTAAAAAATTACATTTTACTATAATAAAAAATATAATTTAATTTAATTCCCACCTCCTAAAATTATTTTCTAGATTCACGACTGAATTTACGTCGAGAATAGTAAATAATTTATCTCCCTTAGTTTATGGATATTCATAATTAAATTATGGGACAAATCTCTGCTATGTAAAAAAAAGAATACAGCTCATGTTTGCTCTTCCGTGACAACATTTCTTAATACCCATCAAATTATTTCTTCAACTTCTATATCTCCTTCCTTCTAAAGGTCCTGAGTGAAACAAAATTTTTGAGGAAAGATATTTCATATGCACCCTTTTTTAATAAACCTTTACTGAAAAATTTTAGGTTATTTAAATTCATAATCATCCTAATTTAATTTAATTTTTTTATCGAATATAGTAAAATGAAGTTTGAGTCAAACCAAGTTGAATAGTTATGTTTAATTTAAATTAAAAAAAATATATGTTAAATTAAAATAGTTAATGCACTATTTAGTCTTGAACTTGGTTACTTTCCCACATGAGTACCTAGACTCTTTTTTTTGTCCACATTAATCCCAAAGCATAACAGCTTTTTTTAATTTGGTCACTGAACTTTGACTCTATTAAAGTGTGATGGCATAGTTCAATGAAATTTTGTCATGTTATCACCTGAAAATTTTAAAATTATCTAATATATTTTTAAAATTTCAAGAGTGCCATATCATTATACCTTAATGCAATCTAAGTTTAGGAACCAAATTGAAAAAAAATTGTCAAGATTTATAGGGACCAAAAAAGATTTAAAGACCAGGTTGAAAAAGTTTTTAAGTTCAAAGATTAAATGTTACTTTATCCTTAAACTAAAACTTTGTTGCCATGACTAAATTCTAACTAGATCCCATAAATTTAACATCATATACATTTGAAAACACTAATAAATGAAAAAAAAATACTTAATAACTCAGTTGATTAAAACCTTAGAATTTATCATTTTAAAAAATGTATATTTTTTCGTATTTTAACTTTCCTATAGAATTTTATCTAATTTCATCTCCTTTCTTTCTTTTTTTTTTTTAATCTAAAGATTATTTTGTAATTATTTTTGAAAGGGTACATAGTTTTTTTTTATTCGATTTTTTGTGCTTTAAAAATTAGATTCTGACTTAAACTCAAAAAGTTGAATTACTTATTTAAGTTTATTCAAAAAACTTAATAACTCGAATCGATTAACTTAAACAAATGTTTTCAAATTTTTAATTAAATTGAGTTTTGGTTGCCCACTTTTAATTGAGTTATACATGTTACATTATTTTCGTGCAAAATTGTTGTATCCTTTTTTCGAATGATATATCTAGGGGTGTCAATGGGGCATGTTTTGTAGGATCCTGCCCCACTTTATACCCAATTGGGCGAGGATGGGTACAGATTTCACGGGTGGTGGGGCAGGGAAGGGGACAAAAATTAGACCCGTTGTGGGTAGTGGGCAGGCGTGGGTATGACCTCGTACCCACCTCATCCTCACCCACCCCACATAATATAATAATCATATTTAAAAAATAAACATTTATAAAAAAAATTAATTTTGATAACAATACTCAACTAATATTCACTGAACGCATTCCACAGTTTCTCACCCGATTTAGAAAAAAAAGAGAGTACTCAACACAGTTTCTCATATGAGGGTTCAGGTGAAGTTAAAGAGATACAATGCTCACAGTTGATAGACGAATTAGAAGATGAATGTGATATAGAATCAACGAGAGTGACATGTGTTGATTGATTTTTGGAATTTTTGCACTTGTGTTGCATTTGAAGACATTTACGATGTATTTGAGACATTGTTTGTATTTAGATATTATGTAACGACTTTATTTTCTGAATTTTTTAAACTCGTGTTGAAGTTATATTTTATTTACCAATTAAAGGGTTGCGACGACTTTTTTTTTAAAAAAATGGTGACAATTGGAATAATGTCACATATGTGGTAAGAGTTCGGAGGACAGGTATTTCATACTTTTTTCATAAGAAAAATTGGTTTATATTTATTTCACCGATATTTGTAAATATATTATATGAAGTGGGTCGCGGGTATAGCAGGGATTAGGTGGGTTTGGGGACCCACGTGGGTGGTGGGGCAGGGATGCTCCCCCGCACCTGCCTCATCCCATTGATATCCCTAGATATATCACTAGAGGTGTTCATGGACCGGGCCAAGTTTGATACATATTTAAGCATGATATTAATACACTTTATATTTGCTCAAGTTTGATTCAACCTGAAATGTAAGCCTAAAATTTTTTCTAAACCTGCTCTTATGTTTATTAAATGGATAACCGAATAATAATTGGTATTGATGGATTCACATGACAAGACTGAAGCCCAATAATGCATGAAAGCTCTAATGGAGCAAACCTTATTCATTAAAGTGTTCCATTCGCATTTTATTACAAACATCACAAACGCAACAATCAAGTATTACAGGTGTTCTACTATGAAATATTAGCCTAACCATAGATAACAGTTCATCTTTATAATAGCTACCCTGCTGCAACAGGTTATATAAATTCCTAAGGCTGCCCACTAAAGAAACATGAACTAAATTTTCAAATACTATCACATCAGGTTAGACAGTTGAAATAGTAATTTGTTGAAGGAAAGAAAGAGGATTATAGGTTAAAACGCAATAATTGAACCTTTAATTTAGAATAACATCAATTCAAGCTTACATCAAAGGAAGACCAACACAACACCAAGCTATTATTTAGCTGCTCCCTAAGCTAATCTTTGACATTTGTGACAACCAATTTCCTAATTATATATGTATTTGGTAGGAAAAAATATTACTTGGCTGCTCCCTGAGCTACCATGTATGAAAGCAGTTGGTTAGATTGTTGGCTCTTCCATCCTTGCACAGCTGCTCTATTTGATTAACTTTTGTAATGAACTACAACATTTCGCTCAAGGAATGTGGACTAAGGTAAATTAAAATATGAGATTGATATTGGCTGGCAGTGAAGAAAAAAAAAAATCATAAACCAAGTCCCTTTTGGAAATTTTTGAAACAGGGCATGAGAAAACTGCTTTGTAGTTTTGACAGGGCAAAGCTGACAGAGACCAGAAAGTGCCACCTTGACCCTGAGTCATCCTCGATCTGGGATCAGCTTGGGTTGGTGAAATGGACGATCATTTAACCAAACAACTAGTGTAAGGGCCACATAAGGGGAAAAAAGGTCATTTAGTTATTTTTTTAAGTTATCTGTTCCACAACAAAGTCGTGCCATATGGCAATGTATTGCTTCAAGTGTCAACATAGCCAAAAACCGTCGTGTATTTCATGCTCTCAGGCAAATCTCAAAGTTGACAATGAGGAGTTTTATAATAAGCGCTCAGGAAGAGTGTGATAATTATAAAAACTATTCCCTTGATCTCCGGTATTAGGCCCTGTGGCTGTAGCTGTGGGATGTGAATGTCGGTCTCATTGGGTGTTGATGATATCCTAATATTTTTGCCTAATTTTTGCTCCCGGATTAAAGTCGAACGCAAAGCACGTTGACATTTGACAATTGACACATCTTGAAATGGGCACCTACCCACTTGGCACATGTTCAATTCCCCAAGGCGCAAGGCTAGGCTAGTTCAAGGTCATGACATGGACCTTTCCAATAGTTTTTATTCCCTTGATTATGTAATGCAGCCAAGTTAAGTTGACAAAGTTGCAGTTGAGGAATTTCGTTATGCAGCCGGTGGCTGTCCATGAGATTAAGATAAGAGAGTTTCTTGTAAGTTTCTATTGATTTGAATATATTTCTAATGGGAATTGTATGCCGAATACAGATGTCTATCAATGTCAGCTTGAATTTGTAGCTTTGATTTCTTTCTTATAAGACCTTCCTACGCAAATGATCGCCTACTGCATACTATTTTCATCTTTAAAAAAAAGATTTATTTATATCCACACAATATATTTCTATGACCATAATTCCTTTATACTGCTAATGAAAATAAATTAAATTCTGGGTTAGAAAGCTCTAGGAACCTTTCAAATTTATGCCTCTAAAAGATTGCTCTTCATATTAACCATCAGCTTTTAAAGTAACAAAAGCTTTGAATGGTCAAGTTCATACATAATGGACCATATATACACAAAATCATGCTTTTGAGTTTCGAGAGATAGCAGTAACAATTGCTACCGTTTTCCTGTCGTTTTCACAAGGAAAAGGCAAAGCACAGAGGCATTCATTTTTAGAAATTAGACGCAGCCATAACGTAGCCTTCACTAGAGTTGGCACGACTGCTATCTTTTTAAGCCATTCAATTCATTTCTTTCCCCATCAAATCATGCATGTCATAAACCCCATCTACATACATGCACACATATATGTTAATTCTTACCGTCAATGAAATCCCATTTTTTTTCTTTATCTGCGTGCGCTACTAGGTTATCTTTTGTCAACAAAATTAATACAACTTATACAAGTAACATTGAAAAAAAGAAAAGAAAAAGAAATCATATAAGACTTTCCTCTCTGCCAAACAAACAGAATGGTTAGGTACACCATATATCGCAGGCTTTGGATTAGAGTGGACCAATTTGTACAGTATAATTATAAAAAATGGGTCATGTTATTATTTCTTTTTAAACGGCTTCATCTTCCACTTGTTTACATTTCAATTAGCCACGCAAAAGTGAGGGAAATTTCTAGGAAATTCTGCCTCTCCTGCTTAAACTCACAAAATCGTACTGCCAAGTAACTTTCAGATCAAGAAACCAGAAATTTAAACAAGATGAGAAAAAGAAAAAATAAAATATCATAAACTAAAAGTCTATGCCGGCACCAAATACTTACAATAATTCATGACTCCAAAAATGAATAGACTTTCAAAAATAATTTTCCAAAGCGTTGACAAATCTTAAATCAAAATTTCAACAGTTCATTAGCGTGCGTTTCACTCTCTTTAATTTCCTGGTCCTTGCTTCCCCATTTGCCACCTTTGTTTTTTCCTCCTCCAATCACCATACAATAATTATACTTGTTATATATAAACAAAATCTTTCACCTTATATGCTAACTTGTCTCCCCTTGTACCAGTAAAAAACTACAAACCTTTAAAAGCTCTTCTTCTAAAACCCTACTCCCACTTCCCAAATATCAAAAGCGATTTGTTTTCTCTTCTTATTCAAATGGCTCCTTCTTTATCATTGGCACTTCCTTTGCAATCCAAGAAGATTTCATGCACAAGGCAGCAGCTTTCCAATATCATATATGTCGTGTTTCTAATTACACTTCTTGCTGGCTCTAGTTTTGCCACTAGGCCTGGCAAAACCATAATTGTGGACGATACAGTTTCCATGACCGTCTTCCCGAGAAAGTACGAGACGGGCTTTCGATACCAAGGACAGATGTTCAACTTCTTCCCCAAAGGGATCCCTATACCACCTTCTGGTCCTTCTAAAAGACACAACTCTGTAGTCGATTCTACTCGAAACTGAGTAGGCAGTCCTTTTTTCTGTAGTCTCAACTCTCAAAGCTTCTTTTTTCACCTTTTCTCAGTTTTTTTTCTTTCTTAATATAGCTGTTAGGATTGTTTGCAGCGAAGGGCTTGTTTTGGGGGGGGGGGGTGATCGAATGTGAAGCCCAATGAAATCGGGTTAAAAACAGAGCTCACCCCTTTCAGGCTTTTTGGGATTTTTACTTAGATATACTGTATAGAAATTAAGATTTGTTTGTTGAAATTTTCTACTGGTATTCGTTTCAATATTAAAAAAAAAATGCAGCTGTATGTACACTTGGTCGAAATGAATTCAATTTTGTGATGAATTATAATGAATCAAATGCTTTTTTTTTCTGCATATTCTTTGTACTAAACACGGACAGTATATGGTTATCTCCCTCTCTCTGTTTTTGGTTTTGACTTTAGATTGTGAAGAAAAGCCAGCTATTGGATCTACTTTCATTGCAGTAGGGGAGAAAGCTCCAATGGTTGCCTTTGGTATTGGTATAGACTATAGAGTTGGGCGCCTTCTTGGCCCACTTAATTGGGGTCGTACATTCAATGAGGAATATAAAGGAACCTCGTTTATATTCACTATTTCTTTATACAAACATCAAGAAGTATTGTCTTAGTTTATTTAGGTTACGATATGAATAAATAGATTTTATGAGGCCTTGTGTGCGCCCCTAATTACGTTGAGTGTGTTTCTTATTTAGACCAAAAGCTGTGTATTGGAAAAAGCGGAGGTTGATGGCAAATTTCTTCCCCACGTGGAAGGCAAATTAGCGAAACTTCATGAATTCTGATTTCGGGCATTTCATTGAAAATTGCGAAAGGAGGATGATAGTATAAGCCTAAATAATATTTTAGATGTAACCGTGAGCCTCATGCAGCTATAAGAATTTTGCTTTTCATATTTGTCACGTTTGACCATCTAAGATACTTATATATTAAATTAAAGAGGATTTATACAAAATTAAAATAATAATCGTACGGAAATGCCACCTTGACCTTAATTCATGGGGACAGGTAAGATCTGAACCTTCATGTTGATGGATCATGGCATATATTTGCTTAAATTTTGGAGACATTTTCAACCTAAATTTTAAAGGTTAATCACCATGAGTTAATCAATAAATTCTTGGAAAAAAAAAATATAGGTGAACTTCTTTTCAAGTAATTAGATTAAGTTTGAATCTAAAGTCATTAATATTAGGAGTGTTTTACCTGAATACTACCTGTTATCCGAACAAAATTAGACTTAAAGTTTAGAATGAATAAAAATACTTGTAGTTATACTAAAAGAATAAACATATATCTATTAGCTTTTACTTCGTCTTAAAATGATGTGGATCAATTTATCTCAATGTAATTATATATTCGATTCTTTTCTAGAGTTTAATTAAGTTATTTTGGTAGATATAATTATTCTCTCTTTTTTCACTTGATTTCAACGTTACTCAAATTTAACGTCTCTAATAATTTCATGCTAAACAAGTTGGAGCTGTGATAGTATTGTAAACCGTAATGAATAGAGATGAGAAGGCGGCTAAATATAGGCAGGAATATATAGCATCTCAGAGTTGACTTTTGGTATTAAATTTTAGTTAATTGGTGGGTCCAAAATTCTAAATTCATGCATAGGCATAGGTATCGCACGGTCATATTGAAAACGTTTTAGTTCAAAACTCTTGATGCTGCTACAAATACAAGATCATCCCCTGTTTTTGCAATGGCCGGATTTGTTGTCTGGCAAAGCTCCATAAACAGCTATCAGATTCCGTAACTAGCTCTCTAGTGATATATTTTAGTGCTATTTACAGGCGGGCCTGACAATTTTATAGCAAAGGAAATAGGCAATGAAGTCAAGATACATATGAATGGTGAGCAAGCTGTTGCCAGACTTGTCCCAAATCCAAAATCAAACATGAGAATGCATAGTAGAGTATCCAGAATTGCATTTAGACTGACCATAAGCTATCCCCTAGATTTTAGCTCTTCTTTAAAGAATACGATTAGTTTGGTTTCATACATGATGTAAACTAAGATATATGCTTTGAGTTTATTTAAGCAATTTGGAATACTACATATATATTCCTGCTGCAAGACAAAGCTACGTATAAGAAGAAGGTATGCTAGTCCATTTAATTAATTTAATTCTATTAGTAAGTACTATTGATCTGAAGGTGCTTTGAGAGAAGTAAACTAAGAAACAGCATGAGTCATGGCGGCATTTCTTCTCGCAATGGTTATGCTATGCATGTAGGTCTAAAAAAGTGTGCTATTTTGCGGTTTCCTTGAGCAATAAAATCCAGATCTCTGAACGAAACCCTTCAATTTTGGAGAACTAAAATTTCCACGCCTTCCTTTTCTATTATTGTATGTAATGATGAGTGTTAATTTTTTTAATTGTACGAAGGTTAGTAATCATACAATAAAAATGGTAGAGACATACTCTAAATTTTTAGTGAATCTCGAACAACAAACTACTCATTTTTACTTCTAAACTTAAAATCAAATAATTTAGTATCAAAACGTCAAGAATTCATTAATAATAATTTTTAAAAACTTTAACAGTTTTATAAATTAATACACGAATTAGGTAAATCAAACTCCCACAATTTTAAAAACATAAAATTTTTAAGAAACTAAAAATCACTTACCGACCAAAGTTTGAAAGCTTCAAACCTTTTTTTTTTTTCTGTTTCGTGAAAATGAAAAACATGAGCAAGAATATCTTATTTTTTTTCTTTTAATTTAATATATATACTTTAATTAATTACAATTTATTTAATTAAAATATAATCAACTAAACATCAATCTAAATTAATTAAACATAGTGGATTGTGATATCATTTGTAACAACACCCTTAACTCGTATTCATCGCCGGAACCGAGTTACAGAGTATTATCGAAATTTACAGATCAAACAGATAGAAATTTTAAACATTTCATATCATATAATATTCAGATCAGAAACCAGTCAATTCATACATATTGTCCCTTATTTGAGCCCTCGAGGCCCAAAATATGCGTTAGAAACAAATTGGGACTAATTTGAAAACTCAGAAAATTTTTCGGAATACATTAAAATTTTTTTCAAAGCTGCAGGGTTCACAAGGCCAAGAGACACACCCGTGTCTTAGGCCGTACGGGCATTCGAAGTAGGGACACACGGTCGTGTCCCAACCCGTGTCCGTGCCTGTGTAACTCTCTGACTTGAGTCACACAGCCAAGCCACACGCCCGTGTGTCAGGCCGTGTACCCTTTTGAAATGGCCTTGCACGCCCGTGTGCTAGCCGTGTGTCTCACACGGCTGAGTCATACGCCCGTGTGTCTGGCCATGTGGACCTAATATGTGCCTTAAACCACAAGTTTACCATTCCCTACAAGCTTGGATATTAATCAACTCAAAAACTATTCGTTTAACCAATTTAAAACACGATTAATGTAACGACCTGATAGTCACGGGTATCAAAAAGTATATTTTTGGGTCTCCTTTTTCGAAAAACAAATTTGTAAATTGATAAACCATAATTTACACATATTTTAACCCCATGCTTGGCTTATTTTTGGATGAATTTTCATTAGAATTGATGAATTTGGTGCTCTTAATCCTTTAATTTCATGTTTTATACTCAGGAGAGCTTAGGGAGTCGAAAAGAACAAGAAGCGGGCCAAAAAGGGGTAAAATGGGCCTATCTAGGAAATCAACACGGCCTGGAATGTCGCGCACGGGCAGATCACATGGCCATGTGCGATGAGCAGAATCGAAGGAGTCCAAAACGGGCGTGTCCCTGCAGACCCCAAGACTAATTCTATTCGGAAAAGGTTACTTGTGGGCCAAGAAAGGCGTTCCAAAGCCTATATAAACACCTTAGGGGGCAACCTAAAAGGGGACGTCGAGTAGACGCCGAGTAGAAGGCAGAAAATACTCCAAGACAACCGTCGGGAATAGCTTAGGAGAAGGATCACCATCAAGACTGAAGATCTCCCATCAAGTTCTTTAGAGGTTTTGAGTTTTCTTATGTTTTGTTGTTTTCCCTATTTTAAGATGTTTCCCTCTATCAGTATAAACTAAATCCCTTAAATACCTAAGGGGACGAAACTTAAGACAGATCTTATTATTATTTGATTTATAAGATAAATACTTGTTCTTATTTTTAATTGTGAGTTCTTATTCTTGTTTTGATAAATTCAGGTTATTGATTCAAGTCGAATGTACTTATTCAGTGGAGCAAAAGTCATTGTTTAAGAGAAAATCAACACAATTAAGCAGAGTTGATTGCAACCCTAGAAATAGGGTGACGAAAATCTGCCAGATTAGAGTCAAATCTAATAAGGGAATCCATAGATCGAGTTAATACGACAATAGGGGTTTTAATTAGAAAGATATTTCAATTAATCAACCTAGAGTCAGTTGTTTTTAGTCTTAAAAGAGATATTAACATAAATCAGGGGTTTCTACGGATTAAGTCAAGTGAATAAATCATATGAATCAAAAGTAATAAGTGAAGTCTAGGTGGATTCTTCCTTGGGTATTGCCTTTATCTTTTAAGTTGCCTTAAAGTATTTTCTCAATTCTTTCTCTGTCATGTTCTTAATTAGTTTTAGTTAAAAGAAATCACTCTAATTTTTAGGCTAAATAATAGAAAGATAGTAATTACTAGTACTCTTGGTCCTTGTGGATACGATATTACCGGTCTTACCATAACTATACTATAAACGATAGGTGTGCTTGCCTTTATTGTGATCATAGTTAGTTTTAGACCACATCATAAATATTTATTAAAAATATTTACAATGATTAGTAGTGTAGTTAATTAGGTTTTGGTTAGGTGAATTTGTTTAAATTAAGGTTAATTAGGTATAAAGATTAAATTGAATAAAGTGTGAAAGCTTAATAATAGAATAGAGAAAAGTGATAAACCATAAATTACACATATTTTAACTCCATACTTAGCTTAATTTTGGATGAATATTCATTAGATTTAATGAATTTGATGCTCCTAATCCTTTAAATTTCATGTTTTATACTCAGGAGGGCTTAAGAGTCGAAAAGAACGAGAAACAAGCCAAAAAGGGACAAGATGGGCCTACACGGCCTGGACCACCGCACACGGGCAGACTGCACGGCCGTGTGTGGCAAGCCAGATTGAACACGACCTGGGCTATTGACCACGGACATGTCACACGGGCGTGTCCCTACCGACCCTAGAATGAATTCTATTCGGAATAGGATACTTGTGGGCCAAGTAAGGCATTTCAAAGCCTATATAAACACCCTAAGGGGCAACCTAAAAGGGGAAGGTTGACAGGAGTTCGACAGGACGTCGAATAAATGCCGAGTAGAAGGAGATAATACTCCAAGACAGCCGTCGGGAACAGCTTAGGAGAAGGATCTCCATCAAGACTGAAGATCTCCCATCAAGTTCTTTAGGAGTTTTTCGGTTTTCTTATGTTTTGTTGTTTTTCTTCTTTTATGATGTTTCCCTCTTTTAGTATGAACCAAATTCCTTAAATACCTAAGGGGATGAAACCTAAGATGAATCTTATTATTATTTAATTTATGAGATAAATACTTGTGCTTATTCTTAATTGTGAGTTCTTATTCTTGTTTTGATAATTCATGTTATTGATTCAAGTCGAATGTGCTTATTCAGTGGAGCAAAAGTCCCTATTTAAGAGTAGATCAACACAATTAAGCGGAGTTGATTGCAACCCTAGAAATTGGGCGACGAAAATCTACCGGATTAAGGTCAAACCTAATAAGGGAATCCATAGATTGAGTTAACGCGACAATAGGGGTTTTAATTAGAAAGAGATTTCAATTAATCAACCTAGAGTCAGTTGTTAGTAGCCTCGAAAGATGTATTAATATAATTTAGGGATTGCTACGGATTAAGTCAAGTGAATAAATCGTATGAATCAAAAGTAATAAGTGAAGTCCAGGTGGATTCTTCCTTAGGTATTGCCTATCTCATATAAGTTGTCCAAAAGTATTTTCCCAATTTACTCTCAGTTGCCTTCATAGTTAGTTAAATTAGTTAGTTAATTTTAGATTAAAAATAAATCCCCTTAATTATTAGGCTAGATAATAAAAAAATAGTTAATACTAATACTCTTGGTCCTTGAGGATACGATATTTTGGACTCACCACAACTATACTACTGTTCGATAGGTGCGCTTGCCTTTTTCGAAATAATAGTTAGTTTTGAGCTCCATCAAAAAGTAAAAGGACTAATTAAGAAAATAAACTATAAAATTTACAAATGTATGGTAATAGTAAATTACACGTGTAACAGTATTATACATATACTTGTAATAATTATATATACTTACTTATTATTTAAGAAAATATTATATTATATTATATCATATTATATTATATTATAATTAAAGTATAAAATAAATAAATAAGTAATTAAACCAAATTATGACAAATGTATGGTAATGGTGAAATACATGTGTAAAAATAATAATCATATGTATTAATAATACATATATTTCTTATTGTATAAGTAACATATATATATATATTATAATATAATAATAACATAAAAGAAAAAGAAAGAACAGAATTGGGGGAACGAAACAGGGGAAAGAAAGAAGAAAAAAGAAAGAAAGAAAAAGAATGGAGAAAATTTGGGGTTTTAAGGTTTAAACTCAAAGTGGTAAGTCAATTTAGTCCCTTTTCTTAAAACTTTTATATTTTTAAAATCCTAAAATAAAATACTACTTGATTTATATTGAAATTTTAGAAGTCAGTGAATTTTTAGAAGTTGTTCATGTTGAATAAATTGAAGTGTTAAGGGTTAAATTGATAGAATTTGAAGTTAGAAGTGAAAAATGGATTGAATTGTATAATAAATCATAAGTTTTGAGTAATAGGGACTAAATTGAGAGAATTTCAAAATTAGGGTTTATGGTGAAATTTGAAGGTTGAAATAATCTAAAGTGGGAGTTGAATGAAAATATGAAATTAGTTTTAAATAAAATAAAGTTAGTTTTGATTAAGGATTAAATTGAAATGTGAGCAAAAGTTAAAATAAAAATTTAAATATTCAATGTGAAATTGTGTGTATTAATAATTTTAAATTATTTTAATTTCCGTAGCTAACGTTGTGCCGGAGACCTCGGCTAAGAAAGGAAAAGACAAGATTAACGAGGAGTAGCTCGAGAATTACAATTTGTATTTCTATAATCCGAATTTAATTATTAATTGTTAAATTTTTTATTTAAATGTTTATGGTAAGAAATTAAGGTGAGTGTTAGCATTTTTTTATATTGAATTAAATGTATGTGAATTTGTGATTGATGAAATTATTGATTGGTATTGAAATATGCATTTTGTGACAATGGAATACTGAATATTGGTTGTGTCTGAAAAGTGAATCGAAAACCTTATTAACTGTATCAGGCTGAGTCGGATATAGTTGGCATGCCATAGGATTGGAAGAGTTCAGGGATACTTCGACCACGAGTCGATGAGACACTAGGTGTCAAATTACTATTTCGGATAAATTCGATGAGGTACTAGGTACCAACTTACTTCGGCATGACCGATGAGACACTTGGTGTCAATTTATTACTTCGAATTATCCGATGAGGAACTAGGTGCCAAACTGGCGTGTTTTGGTTGGATCCGTGTATCTGTCTAAGTCCGAGACTTGTTAATAGGGGTAAATGAATAATAAAGTCTTACAATTGATATTGAAATGAAATGATATGAGAAATGAAAGTGATATAGTGAATTGAAATAGAATGTGAAATATGTTGACAATACATGGAATATATGACTTATATACTCATGAATTGAGTATGGTATGAAATGATGTATTCATGAATTGAGTACTGCATGACTGATGCCATTATATGAATAAATATGGTTGATATGTGAATAATCGTTTATATAGCAATTGTGTAAATTAGGATATTGTTTAATAAATGAAAAATGATAGTTATGATATGATACTAGACATTAATATGTTCTTATAAATTTAACTATGCCTATTATTATATTATATTATTTTTAAATATTCAGATTTTAGAAATACCACTGAGTTTTTACTCAGCGTACGGTTTGGTTTCCATGCGCATATTAGGTATAGTGATTTTGAAGAGTTGTTATCGAGGTTGTGAGCATTCATCTTATCACATCTCCAAGTGCTAAGAGGGCATATTTCAAAATTTTGAATAGAATGGCATGTACTTAGGAAGATCAAGTATGTTCCAAGTAGTAGGAACTAAAATATAAATTATACAAATTTATTATTATTTTTTAATGTTCAAATATATTAGTGTTAAGCCAAAATCACTTTGGCATCAAATGTAATATTCCTATATCAGGTTCTTTGGGTCAAACCGGGTATAGGGGTATTACAATCAAACACATTCAAAACATGTCAAAACAATCATCCTAGGCATCTAGCCAATGTACCCTCATTGGTACCTCATTTATATCATCAAAACATATCATCAAAGCATCATTCAAATCCAAATTATAAACTTACCAAATTCAATCGCATTTTGCCTAGTTCATAAGCACTTAAACACTAACTTAAATTTACATGCACATATCTAGATTTGGTTCAACTTATCATGCCATAATATGGCTTCAAACACAAACACATGTTTATATATATATATATATATATATATATATATATACACCAAACCAATATTAAACTTATAACCTTATTTACAATCAATCCACAAAATAACTATTATTTAGACACCCTAGGTACATGCCAACACAAAGGATAAACATCACCACATTTGAGTTCGGGGTCGTTACTGGATGCTGAATCAACGATCAAAAGTTAAGTACCTAACTTGCACACGGAAAACAAAACCATACGCTGAGTAAAACTCAGTGGTATTTCTATAATCTGAATATTAAAGACAAGATAATATCATATGCACAATTTAATTAAAAGCACATATTAATATCTAGTATCATGACTATCATATTTTATTTGTTAAACAATGTCCCAATACACACAATTGCTATATAAATAATTATTCACATATCAAACCACCTTTATTCATATAATGGCATTAGCCATTCAATACTCAATTAATGAATATATCATTACATACCATACTCAATTCTCATCATTTTCTATAAAATAGCTTTTCACAATTTGATTCACATTTCATTTAAACAATGGCATTATCTGTAACGCCCTAAATTTTATATTTCTATTTCTGCAATTACTTGACACAATTGTGTGTCTGCTTCAGTGGTTATGTGTTCTGGGTGTGTGTGAGAGGTCCCAAGTTCAAGCCTTAGCCTTAGGTCCCAAGTTCAAGTTCAAGCCCTAGGTTTGGCAAATTGTGATTATTTTGGAATTAAGCCCTATCTCTGTTCAATGGGTTTATATTAATTCTTTGTACAATAATATCATAATAGGTCTGCTGGTTAGGTGGAGTGCTGGTGAGATGGAAGTCCTATGTTCAATTCTCTGCATTGGTAAGAGATAGTATTTTTGTTTTTGACTAATTTTCGGCTAGAGTTGTACTATGGTTAGACTCTGAGTAGTGGGGTGTTGGATGGAGAAAAGTAACGGGAATTGGGATAGGAGGTTATCAGAATATTTCTGTTCAATTTTCTTTTTTCAAAATTCTGTTCTCTTCTCCCCCTCTCTCTGCCGAAATTCCACCTCTCCCTCCCTCTCATCTTTTTCGTTGTTTTACTCAAGTTCACCTCCTTTGCTTTGTGCTGCGCGTAATCTTGATCGTTCAGAAAGTTGTGTTTTTTCATAAGTCCTAGTGATTTTCTGACTGGGTGATTAACAAGAGGATTTGTTTTACTTTCGGTTTAGGTGCAGCCCAAGAATCTGTCAAAATTTTGCTTATTTTCCCCTTTTTAATCTTTGTTTTGCTTTCTTCCTGTACAACGTTTCTTGTCACTCGTTCGGTAAGTACTCATTTTATCACTATTCTGTTGTTCTGAAATTAGTTTCTAAAAGAGGGCTATTTTGGTTCTGTCGATTTAGGCGAGGATTAGACAACGATTAGTGCCTCGGTAGAGTATTGAACGACAGGGATATTGGTTCGTCATTCGGTTAGTGACCGTGTTTGCTTTTTGATAATTCTAAGATGATGTTGTGAATATTCTTGAGTTGGTTTGTGAATGTGCTACTAAAATTGGCTTTGGTAATGTCAATCATAGTTTCTGAAAATACCAGATTGCGTTTAGGAGTGAAAATGATACAGGTGTGTACTCGATTGCATAGAAAACGAGGTCTCAGTGAAAGTTGAAAACCACACTGTCTACGCCACACGGGTGTGTGGTTGCCCGTGTGGTAGGCCGTGTGCCCTAACACGGGTGTGTGTTATACGAGGCCAAGCCATGCGCGCATGACACGACCGTGAAATGGTTAGGTAGGCCGTGTGCGACACACGACCTAGACTGATTTGGGTCGTATAGGCCACACGGGCGTATGGGCCCACACAGGTAGTCCACATAGGTGTGTGGAAATTTGGGTCAGGCCGTGTGATCCACACGGGCCAAGGCCAATATGGGCGTGTGGGCCACACAGGCGTATGGGCCTACACGTGCAGGCCGCATGGTCATGTGTGCCCATTTATACTGAAATGTTTGTTAAGGTTGCACGGGTCGCCCAAGTCAACTGTGAACCTTCTGTAGGGTTAGTAAGCACTACTTAGACCCTTAACTGTGTGAAATTGATTATGCGAATTATGTACTGAGCATGTTATATATATAAGCATGTATACTGAACTGTATATGTATCTGATAGACCTGTGATGGCATGACATCTCATTGTATATTGCATTGCATTGGGTTGGGTTGATTATATTTGGAGAAAGTGTACAAAAAGGCTTTTAAGCTTAATATATTGACAGTTAAGCTGCAAATTACTGTTTTGTGCCGCATTTGGTACTATTTGAAGTGTAGGAATGGGTGGGTTGATTTAATCCCCACATGGAATGTAGGGTTGGACGGAGATGGTGTGTAGAGGCTAGTTGGGTAGGACTTTGTTACTGGAAACTACATGGCTGATACTGATACTGAGATGGGCTAAGGCCCAAATCGTTAGTGTTACTGAAAAGGGCTTAGGCCCAAGACTGTTTGACTGTGCACTGTGATTACTGATTGTTTGTTGTTTTCTGCAGGATTACACACTGAGTTTACGAAAACTCACCCCTCTTTGTTTAATGTGCACAGATAATCCCCAGACCTAGATGGATCGGTGCGGCGGAGGACTCGATGGTGACTACAGATCTGGACTATCATGGTTTTAATTTATGATTATTGGTTTTAGTTTTAGTCTATTTTTATTGGTTAAATTTTTGGGTTGTAGTTAGAATTTCGGACTTTGGTTTGGTTTTGGGTTTTAATTATCTTTACCTTATGGATTACAACTGCTAGTAGTAGGAAACCTCGATTTTCAAAAGAAACAAATGATTTTCGAAAACGCCCGATTGTTTAAACTGTATTAAAAGTTTCTGCAACGAATAATGTTTTGAAACTATCGACTAAATGAGTAGCACGATTTTGGAACTAATAAGATATTAAGATAAGTAATTCAACAGAAATGGTTTTATTGCGACGGCACAGTTTTCAAACACCCTATCATGTGACATCACTAGATTCGACCATAACGTCTAAGCCGGGTTTGGGGTGTTACATGTAGTGGTATCAGAGTCAAGTTGTAAAACTCGGCTATGGATTTGGTTTTAAAACTTGGTTTTTAAGAATTTATTTTTAACTGATTTGAAATGATATGACTGATATTGTGGTACATCGAGTTATTGGCGCCGATCCTGTAAGTATTTTAAAACTGATTTTTGCTTAGATTGAAAATGCTATTATATTATGAAACTACTGTAGGTAGTAAACTGTGGAAATGCTCTAGTTAATATATACTGAAAACTGTAGTTAAACCAAAATTATAAGTAAACTACTAGAGACTGTGACAAACGAAAACAAACTCTGGCATTGCTTTACATAATATATTTGTTAATAAACACTGAAACTGTAACTGATTCATAAAACTTTTAATATAGATAAATTTAATTAGATATGAGCACACGAGGTATCCGCGGAAGGGGTACTAGAGGCCGTAGAGGGGCTCGAGCTGAGTCATTGTCATCTGGCAGCATGTCTAATTTGGACACGAGTGAGACACTAGTGTCACCGGCTACTGAGACAGGGTCTCAAGATCGCATGGCTAGGGACGACGCACTGTCCCAGGCTATGCTAAGGATTTGTTAGAGGGTTTCTGGGCCCACACTAGACCTAAAGGCCGAGGGTTGGTTACGGAACAACTCCGGTCCAATAGAGTTGAGCTTTTCAGGGGTGTTACTGGAGTTGCCCCTAATTTGACCAAGTACTGAACTGAGGCCACAGAGAGGATCATGAATAATCTAGATTGCACCCCCGAGCATAAATTAAAGGGTGTAGTCTTATTACTGTGGGATGAGACTTATCAGTGGTGGCTGAATGTTAAGGAGGGCACTCAGCCCGAACGTCTGACTTGGGAGTTCTTCAAGACTGCCTTCCAAGGGAAATATGTGGGGGTGAGCTACGTGGATGCCAGTAGGATGGAGTTTCTGAACCTTACTCAGGGAGATCTATTTGTGGCCAAGTATGAGGCCGAATTCCTGTGACTGAGCCGTTATGCGCGAGATATAGTGGTGACTGAGTATGAGCGATGTGTCCACTTCAAGGATGGCCTTAGGGATAATTTGAGAGTCCTGATAGCTCCGGAGAGTGATAGTGATTTTTCTTCACTGATTGAGAAGAAGAAGATCGCTGAGGAGGTTAAGCGCACTGAACTCCAAAATCGTGACAGAGAGAGAGGTAGGAACAAGAGGGATTCGAAACCCTCGAGTTCTGTATAGAGGCCTAAGAAAAAGGCCAGAGCTGATGGGCTGGTTAGAGTTTGGCCCCCTGTTGCCGCTACTAGACAACAGCCATGTGTTGATTGTCGTAGACGCTATCAGGACGAGTGTTAGAGAAGGACTGGGACGTGTTTGAAGTGTGGATCATTGGATCACCGTATTAGGGTGTGTCCGCTAAGGGCTAATTAGATGCAAGCTCAGGGTACTGGTAATGTACAGCCACAAATGGTGGCACAGTAGCCACAAATGGTGGCATAGTAGCCACTGAGAGGCCGTGGTCACGCTAGGGGTGGTAATGGTATGGGCCGTGGACAGAGAGCACCAAGCAAAGGTGCTGGACAGACTGAGGCGAGGCAGCCAGCTCTAGTATACGCTGTACGTCGCCGTGAGGACAGAGATGCTCCAGACATCATTACGGGTACGTTCCTTATTCATGATGTACCTTATACTACATTGATAGATATAAGATCCACTCACTTCTATATAGCTTGTACTGTGTCTGAAAACTTAGGGATTTTGGTTGAGAGCACTACGAGTGAGGTTATTGTACTGAGTCCGATGGGACAGTCTATAAGGGTTAATAAGCTATTACAGATGTACCATTAGAGGTTCAATGGGTGATCTTCTTGGCTGACTTAATGAAGCTTTCGTTTGGGGAGTTCGACCTGATTTTGGGTATGGACTGGTTAGTCAAGCACCTTGTTAGTCTAGACTGTGCGGCTAAGAGGGTCGTCCTGAGAATTGAGGAGGATAATGAGATGGTCATGATTAAAGAGCGTCGGGATTATCTGTCAAATGTGATTTCTGCACTAATGGCTTAGAAACTGGTTCGTAAGGGATGTGAGCCGTTCTTGGCCTATGTTAGTGTTTTCGCTTCTAGGGACTCTATTGCAAAGGATATCCGCACTGTAAGGGATTTTCCAGACGTCTTTTCTGAGGAGCTATCAAGTTTACCTCCTAATCTAGAAGTGGAGTTTGGGATTAAGCTTTTTCCTGGTACAGCTTCAGTGTCTATCGCTCCCTATCGAATGGCACTGAAAGAGCTTACGGAGCTGAAGGTACAGATTCAGGAGTTGTTGGATTGTGGGTTCATTCGCCCTAGTGTATCTCTGTGGAGAGCCCTGGTACTGTTTGTTAAGAAAAAGGATGGATCCATTAGGATGTGTATTGACTACTGGCAACTGAATAAGCTGACCGTCAAGAACAAGTATCCTTTTTCAAGGATTGATGACAGGTTTGACCAGTTTCGAGAAGCTTCGAGATTCTCTAAGATTGATCTCCGGTCTGGGCACCATCAGTTGAGGGTTAAGGAGGCTAATGTGCATAAGACGACATTTAGGACTCGTTATGATCACTACGAGTTCCTAGTGATGCCATTTGAATTGACTAATGCACCGGCAGCTTTCGTGGATCTGATGAATCGAATATTTTAGCTCTACCTGGATCGATTTATGGTGGTGTTATCGATGACATATTGGTTTAGTCGAGAACTGAGGATGAATATGATGAACACCTTAGGATTGTTCGTCAGATTTTGAGGGAAAAGCAACTCTATGCTAAGTCCAGCAAGTGTGAGTTCTGGTTACGTGAAGTAACATTTCTGGGTCATGTGGTATCTACTGAAGGAATTCGTGTCGATCCTCGAAAGGTAGAGGCTGTACGGGATGGGAAACAACCTAAGAATGTGTCTGAGATACGCAGTTTTCTGGGACTGAAAGGTTATTACCGACGGTTTGTGGAAGGTTTTTCACTAATTACAGCACCCTTAACTAAGTTGCTACATAAGGGGTGTACTGCTGGTCTGGTTTGATGCGCAGCAAGAGAGCTTCAAGAAGCTAAAGACTTTACTGACTGAGGCTCCTATTCTGATACAGCCTGAACCTGGAAAGGAGTTCACGGTTTATAGCGATGCATCATATGTCAGTTTGGGATGTGTGTTGATGCAGAATGGTAAGGTGGTAGCATATGCGTCTCTGATGGTCTCGAAACTAACTAATATTTAGACAAAGGCAAGCACACCGATCGAACAGTAGTATAGTTGTGGTGAGTCTGGAATATCGTATCCTCAAGGACTAAAATTACTAGTAATTACTATCTTTCTATTATTTAGCGTAAGAATTGGGATGATTTCTTTTAAACTAAAACTTAATTAAAAATACGACAGAGAAAGAATTGAGAGAATACTTTATGACAACTTTATGAGATAGGCAATACCTAAGGAACAATCCATCTAGACTTCACTTATTACTTTTGATTCATACGATTTATTCACTTGACTTAATCCGTAGAAATCCTTGATTTATGTTAATATCTCTTTCAAAACTAAAAACAACTGACTCTAGGTTGATTAATTGAAATCTTTTTCTAATTAAAACCTCTATCGTCGCATTAACTCGATCTATGAATCCCCTTATTAGATTTGACTCTAATCCGTTAGATTTATGTCGCCCTATTTCTAGGGTTGCAATCAACTTCGCTTAATTGTGTTGATCTACTCTTAATTAGGGACTTTTGCTCCACTGAATAAGCACATTCGACTTGAATCAATAACCTGAATTATCAAAACAAGAATAAGAACTCACAATTAAGAATAAGAACAAGTATTTATCTTATAAATCAAATAATAATAAGATCTGTCTTAGGTTTCATCCCCTCAGGTATTTAAGGGATTTAATTCATACTGATAGAGGAAAACATCTTAGAATAAAGAAAACAACAAAACATAAGAAAACCCAAAAAATTCAAGAGAAATTGATAAGAGATCTTCAGCCTTGATGGAGATCCTTCTTCTAAGCTGCTCTCGATGGCTATCTTTGAGTATTTTCTGCCTTCTACTCGGCGTCTATTCGACGTCCCTTTTTAGGTTGCCCCCTAGGGTGTTTATATAGGCTTTGGAATGCCTTTCTTGGCCCACAAGTAGCCTTTTTCAAATAGAATTAAACCTAGGGTCGACAGGGACACGCCCGTGTGACACGCTTATGGTGGACTCCTTCGACCATGATCGATTCTGCTCGCCACACACAGCCGTGTGATCTGCCCGTGGACGATAGTCCAGGCCGTGTGATTTCTGATGTAGGCCCATTTTGTCCCATTTTGGCCCGTTTCTCGATCTTTTCGACTCCCTAAGCTCTCTTGAGTATAAAACATGAAAGTAAGGGATTAGGAGCATCGAATTCATCAAATCTAATGAAAATTCATCCAAAATTAAGCCAAGCATGGGGTTAAAATATGTGTAAATTAGGGTTTATCAAATATCCCCACACTTAAGCCTTTGCTTGTCCTCAAGCAAAATCCTCAACTCACAATTAAAATTAACTTCCTTAATTCATAATTCTCATTAATAATGTTTCATCATAATTCACAGATAATTCATACATGGATAATTTAACTAGAAGAGTTCTAAAGATTCAAACAATCTAAGTGATAAAATTTTTATAGCACGAAAAAATAGGTGTTTCCCCTTACCCAAATAATTACCTCTGATTCAAAAGCTGACAAGAACTGGCATCCTCACTAAAGATTCACTCAAATCACTCAAGGTGTTTAAGGTTCAAATTAAGCACTCAAATACGTCAAACATGAAAAATTAATCCTATAGGCTTGCATGAAAATCAAATCTCCGCCACTATAAACTGAGATGATACACAAATCAAAAGGTCTTTTAAAGGGTTGTAACGGGGCTTAGGTTAAAGGTGTGGATAAAAGCTAAATTAGAGGGTTAGAATCGATATTACAATGACCATTTACCTATCTAGAAAAATAACTAATACTGAATAATTACATTGATTGAAAACTTATCACTAAATAACACGACCTTTTTCTAAAGATATGAAATTAACAGTTTAAGCAAATAATACTAATAATGAATAAATTTCCAACTTTTTTTTAGAATAAGAACATACAATAATAAGATAGAATTTAGCAACTGAAATAAAGAAGATTGTTAGGCAACTGATCAAATCAAATCTCGACATAAGGGGGTCAAAGGGGGAAAATAAAACTTTGGTTTTGGGTTAATATTAATGGGTGAGTCAAAAAATGGTTAATTTAGGCTAAAAAGGGTTCACTAGGGGTTAGTTATGAGGGTAGGCTTTTTATGGAGTAAGTAGGTTAAATCCTAGGTGCCTTTATCATCTCAGTATATCAAATCAAAAGTGTGGTTTCGACATGCATAATCGAAGCAAGTTCTAGAATAACAAATCAATGTTGACACACTCATAATTAATAAAGTGAGCAAGAAAAATATATGCTCTAAAATGCTTAAAGTCTCACAAAAATTATGGTTTTTGATGTCAACCTGGTAAATTTCGAACTTCAAAGTAATCTTTAACTTTAGGGAAACAACCTAAAAAGGTTTTTAATTACGGAAAATAGACTTACCATGCTTGATTCTCTAATGTCTTAAAATTTAAACCATCAATGCAGAATTACCTATGACTTAATCCGAAACATATTAATGAAAATCATAAATCAATAGAAGTTTCATTCTAATAGTAATATGAGAAATTACTTAAGAACAAGGCATAATTCAGTATTGTTGACACCTCCCCACATTTAAGATGTACATTGTCCTCAATGTACAAAGATAGATATCGATAATATAGAAAATCATAAGATAGGGAGAGAGGTGAAACTTTGATGATGGTGAGAAAGTCTTAAAATTTATATAATGAATGATCGAGCCTAGAAAATAACTATCACCACGATTGAGGCAAGCGCACCTATCGAACAGTAGTATAGTTTAGCGGCAAGACCGTATTGTCGAACCCAAGGGAACCAAAAGTACTAATACTAGCTTTCTTTTTATTATTTAGCCTAAGAATTAAGGGAATTGTTATTTAATCTAAAATTAACTAACTACTAAGCTGAAGATGCTAAGACATAGAGAAGGAATTGGGGAAATACTTTTGGAAAAAACCAACTGATTAAGACAATACCCGAGGAAGAATCCACCTAGACTTCGCTTGTTATTTAACTCTGAACCAGACGATTTATTCACTTGACTTGATCCGTAGGATTCCCTAATTTATATTAATACCTCTTTCGAGGCTACTAACGTCTAACCCTAGGTTGATTAATTGAAATCTCTTTCTAATTAAAACCCCTAGAATTGCATTAACTCGATCTATGGACTCCCATATTAGGTTTGACCCTAATCCGACAGATTTTCGTCATCCTATCTCTAGGGTTGCGATCAACTCCGCTTAACTATGCTAGATCTACTCTTAAACAGGGAATATTCCTCCACTGTCTAGGCATCAATACTTGAATCAAGATTCTGAAATATTAAAACAAGAATTAAGAACACATAATTAAGAACAAATCAAGTATTTATCATATAGTTCAGAAAATAATAACAAGATCCGTCTTAGGTTTCATCCCCCTCAGGTATTTGAGGGGTTTAGTTCATAATTATAAAAGAATACATCTCAGAAGAAAATATAAAACAAAACATAAGAAAAAACCCTAAAACCCCCTGAAGGAATTTGAAGGGAAGATCTTCCGTCTTGAGTATGATTCCGACTTCTTGAGATAAATCAACTGGCTTTCTTTGAGTAAATCCCACAATTCGGCCTTCTCTGGCTTAGCTCCTCGGCCTACCTGAACCCCCTTTGAAGGTTGGCCTCTAGGGTGTTTATATAGGCTTTTGGAATGTCTTTCTTTGCCTCTAAGTACCCTATTCCAAATAGAATTAAAACAGGTCACGTCAGGGACACGCCCATGTGGCACGGCCGTGTGAATTGAATCCAGGCCATGGTCGAGTCTGCTAAAGAGGCACGACCGTGTGGCTCGAGCCCAGGCCGTGTGCATTTCATACTTTGGCCCATTTTCTCCGTTTTTTGCCCGTTTCTCGTTCTTTTCCTCCTCCTGTGTTCTCCTAAGTATAAAACATGAAATTAAAGGATTAGGAGCACCAAATTCTACAATTCAGGGGATAAATCATCCAAAAGAATGCAAAATATGAGATTAAAATTTGTATATATTACGGTTTATCAAATACCCCCACACTTAAGCATTTGCTTGTCCTCAAGCAAAATTCTCAACTCACAATTAAAACGAACTTCCTCAATTCATAATATTCATCAATAGTATTTCATCATAATTCATAGATAATTTATACATTAATAATTTTAAGTAGAAGGGTCCTAGGGATTCAAACAATCAAAGTCATAGTTTTTGTAGCATGAAAATATAGGTTTTTCCCCTTACCTAAATAATCACCTTTAATTCAAAATCGACAAGAGTTGACATCCTCACTAAAGATTCACTCAAATCACTCAAAGCTCTCAAAAGTCGAACATGAAAAGTTAATCCCATAGGCTTGCATGAAAATCAAATCTCCACCACTATAAAATGAAATGATACACAGATCAAAAGGTCTTTAAAAAGGGTTGTAATGGGGCTTAGGTTAAAGGTGTGGATAAAGGCTGACAAATTACCTAACTAGAAAAATAAACTAATTCTCGAATAATTACATCAATTAAAACTTGTAATACTAATAATACGAGCTTCTTCTTCAAGATGTGAAATTTAAACGTATAAGCTCACTTAATTATAGAACTAATAATAAATATACTTCGATTTTTTTTTCAAAACAATATTTACATTAATAAGAAAGAACTTATAGAACCTAGTTAGGCAACTACTCAAATCAAACCTCGACAAAAAGGGAGTCAAGAAAATTAAAGGGATATTAACAAAAAGTTTTCGGTTATTGTTAGGGTAAATCAAAGAAAGGGTTGTTAGGATCAACGGGGTTTACTAAGGGTTAATTGTGAGGGTAGGCTTTTAGTGGAGTAAATGGGTTAAATCCTAAGTGCCTTTATCATCTCAGTATATCAAACCAATAATGTGGTCTTGACATGTATAATCGAAGCAAGTTTTAGAATAACAAATCAATGTTGACACACTCATAATCAATAAAGTGAGCAAGAAAAGAATATATGCTCTAAAAGGCTCAAAATCTCACAAAAATTATGGGTTTTTGATATCAACTTTGTAAATTTCAAACTTCAAGGTAATAATTAGATTCAGGTAGACAACCTAACAAAATTTTAATTTTTTGAAAATAGACTCATCACGCTTGATTCTCTAGTCTTCTAAAGCTTAAATCATCACTGTAGAATTATCAATGACTTAATCCAAAACATATCAATAAAAATCATAAATCAATAGAAGTTTCATTCTAATTAGTAATATGAGAAAATTACTTAAGAACAAGACATAATTCAGGGATTTGAGAATAATGCAAAAAGTTAGGAACTTTTCGAAATAACATTCACCCCCCCACACTTAAGACGTACATTGCCCTCAATGTACAAAGATATATAAGAAACCATAAGAGGTAGGGAGAGGTGAAGCTTCCTGAATTTTTGGATGGATTCCTTGAGTTAGAAGTGTAGAAATTTGATTCGAAGGTGAAAGATAAGTTGGAGAAGGCATCTTTGGCGGTGTTATAGTGGCCGCCCATAGTTTCTGCGCTAGATGAAGAAATTGGGAAGCTCGTGAAGAATTAGCCAGGAAATAATAAGAATAATTCAAAGTATACGAATTATACATTTAAAGAAAAGAAAGATAAAAAGAAAGAATGTAAAAAGTAAAATAAAATTAAAAGAAAAGATTAATGGACTGAAAAGTCCTTATTGTTAGATGGTTCACGAAGTGGGTGTGATTTCTAAGGCCATGGTGTGGTGATTCCCTAACAGCCTTTAGAACCTAAATTAGAGAAAACAAAATAAAATAGATTAAATTAAGTATAAGAGAAATAAAGAAAAGGAAAACAAATGAGAAGAGAAAAGAAAAAGAAAGATGAAATGGACTCAAAGGTCCTTGTCCTGTCGAGTTAATAAAGCGGCCAACATGAACTGATGCAGATCGGTCTCGCAGAGAGATATTGTGCTAGGATCCTTCCGTTTCTTCGACATGGATAAGTTGTAGATCAAGAGTTTTGGAGAATGAAGAAGGGTGAAAAATGAAAAGGGAGGGGAGTGTAAAAGGTATGGAAGAAGGGGAATGTGGAGTAGGTGAAAAGGGGAGAGGGGTGTTTTAAATGGAAATCTCAAATCTGGTACATCCCCACGCCTGTGTGTCATGGGCCTGTTACGTCGCACGGCCGTATCACACGACCGTGTTGTGCTTTGTTCATTTCTCCCATGCCTGTGTGCAGGTCGCCACGCTCGTATTGATAAAATAGTGTCAACCACGACTGTATCGCATGACCGTGGTGTTTAGGCAGAGCTCGTGGCTTGAAGATATTTTTCGTCCTGTTTCGTACTATCTCTGTCATGCCAGTACGAAAATCCGTGGCGTCCACACGGCCATGGCCACGGCCGTGTGGTATGGAAATCTGCACTTAGGTTAGTTTATATTTAGGTGCTAAAAATCGAAAATGTGACATTAGTGAAGTTAGTGCTCGGGTTGCCTCCCAAGAATCGCTCGTTAAAAGTCTTAAGCTAGACTTACCTCTCATTCGCGTAATCATGGTGGTATGAGAAGGTGAAAATCCTTTCTCATGCTATTAGTTCTATGATCATGATGTAGTTTGAGTCGAGTGGCGTTTACCTTAAAGGTGCCGAATTTGGGATTACTTACCTCGACTGTTTCGTGTGGGAAGATATTCAATACCTCAAAATGGGTTTTTTCGTTTGTATCAAGGTCTGAAGTGGCGATCCGAGGGTCTGTTTTGTCTAACAATACCTGATCTCCGATCTTAAATTTATTTGTCCCACGGAATGGCGTTCGTTCTACTTTGTGTGTCCCTAATTTCTCTTTGAAATGTGTCTTCCACGGGTCTAGTTCATCGATCTGAAGCCGTCGTTCCCCGTGAGTTATTTCTTTGTTGTCATGAGGTCTAGGATCTGGCTCAGTTGTGTGGTTCTGTGGTGCTTCCTGAAAAGAATGTTTAACTGAATGGTCATTTATAAAATTAATTTTCTCACCTTGATTACTTGATGTCCTAGCCGAGTCAAGAGCCTGAAGACTGATTCATTCGTCACCTACACGGAGTATGAGTTCACCTGTTCCAACATCAATTTTAGTCGTGGCAGTTGCTAAAAAGGGTCTTCCTAAAATTAAAGGAATATTATTGTCCTCATCCATGTCTAAAACTACAAAGTTTACGGGGAATACGAATTTATCAATTTTTACGAGTACATTTTCAATTATACCCCTAGGAATTCTAATAGTTTTATCAGCAAATTGAATGTTCATCCTAGTTTGTTTGGGCTTCCCTAGACCTAGCTGTTTAAACATTTTATAACATTTATACTTGCCCCTAAATTAGCTAAAGCATTATCAACAGATAAACTACCAATTAAGCATGGAACTGTAAAACTCCCTGGATCTTTTAATTTTCCTAGTAGTCTTTTTGCAATATTGCTGAGCATACTACGTTTAGCTCCACATGCGACTCCTCGTCTAACTTCCTCTTGTTGTCAAAAATTCTTTTAAAAATTTCCTTGAATCTGGCATCCGCGAAAAAGCTTCAAGAAATGGCAAGTTAATATGTAATTTCTTTAAAAGTTTCAGAAATTCACCAAATTGTTCGTCTGTGTTGTCTTTCTTCATCGCATTGGGGTATGGTATACGAGGTTGGTATTCTTTAATTACCGGTTTTGGTTTGTCATGGTTTACCTCAACCTTACCTTCCTCTACCACATTCTCTTGCCTTAATTTGGGCTCATCTAACCCTTCACTATCATGAGCTGTTATGGCTTGAAGTTGCTCATTCGGGTTAGTTTCAGTGTTGCTTGGCAGGCTTCCTTGTAACCGTTCAGAGAACTGCTTAGCAAGTTGCCCTAATTGGTTCTGGATCCCTTGAATCAATGCTTGTTGATTTTTGAGTGCTGTCTCGGTGTTTTGGAAACGGGTTTCTGTCACCGCTATAAATTTCGTTTACATCTCTTCAAGGTTTGGCTTCTTTTCTTGTAAGTAAGGTTGCTGTTGGAAGCTTAGGAAGGGTTGTTATCTTTGGTTTCCTTGGCCATCCATGAGAAATTGGGGTGGTTCCTCCAGCCTGGATTGTAAGTATTACTATAAGGGTTATTTTGAGGTCTAAAATTGTTACCCATATAGAGAGCTTGCTCGTTTTTAGCGTTCGGGTTGTAAGGCGGATATTCTGTGTTGTCCATTCCTCCTCCATTCATATCGCACTGCATAACTGGATGTACCTGCGAAAAACCACATAAACCGTCAATTTTCTTAGTTAAAAGTTCTACCTGTTTTGATAGCATGGTTACTGCGTCGAGGTTGAAAACACTGGCGACTTTTGTTGGCCTTGTCCTCGTGACTTGCCACTGATAGTTGTTCAATGACATCTCTTCAATGAATTCGTAGGCAGCCTCAGGTGTTTTGTTATTCAAGGTTCCACCGGCGGCTGAATCAATCAACTGCCTGGTTGAGGGGTTCACACCGTTGTAAAAAGTTTGGACCTGTAGCCACAAGGGTAATCCATGGTGTGGGAACCTTCTCAATAGATCTTTGTATCTCTCCCATGCATCGTAAAGTGTTTCTAAATCCATCTGCACAAAAGAAGAGATATCATTCCTCAACTAAGCCGTTTTAGCCGGCAGAAAGTATTTCAATAAAAATTTTTCGGTCATTTGTTCCCATGTAGTGATTGATCATCGTGGAAGAGAATTCAAACACTGTTTAACTTTATTCCTTAAAGAAAAGGGACAAAGCCTGCTAGGCATCAAAGCCCAAAATATACACCGGCACAAAGCCTGCTAGGCATCAAAGCCCGAAATATACACCGGCACAAAGCCTGCTAGGCATCAAAGCCCGAAATATAATATTATCAGCATCTGAATCACATTACAAGCTGACCAGAATTATAAACCATCTAATTCACATCACTTGTATTTATCACTTCAATAATATTTCATGATAGATAGTCTATCCACATATCGCTTGTACTTATCACTTGAGTAACATTTCATGATAGAAAATCTATCCACATATCACTTGTACTTATCATTTCAGTAACATTTCATGATAGAAAGTCTATCCACAGTCGGCTTTCACTATATTTATAACCAGAATTCCAACATGTACACAAGGTTATAACTAACCTTAACAATATTCAATTGCTTATAGACTTACACTTTAAAATATTCTAAATTTCTGGTTCCAACACTCGCCGACAATATTTTCCACACTGAGCACACGGACGGTCCCGATTTCTTTTAGCTGGCTTAATCACATAAGCAAAACTTTCAACCTTCGGTCTTTTTCGAAGACCCTTGGATAATTTAAACAATTCAAAATTTCTCTTATCACGGTTCGTATCCTTATCTCGGTTTTATTTCATCGAGTCCTTACTCTCTTCAGCTATCTTAGCTTTTTCAATTAACACAATGAACTCTTGCTCCTGTTGAGGAACTATCAACAGTCTCAGGCTGTCTCTGAATCCGTCCTTAAACCGGACACATCGTTCATGTTTTGTAGTCACTATTCCTCGATCATATCGGTTTAACTTTAGGAATTTAGCCTCGTATTTCGACATAGACTTGTTCCATTGAACTAGTCCCAAAAACACATTCCTCGGAGCATCAATGTAATAAGTACTGACATACTTCTTTTGGTATGCCGTCTTGACATACTCCCGAGTGAAGTCCTCAGCTGTGACACTATCTCGAACCGTGAGCCACTATTGATATGCCTCGTCGCGAAGTAGCGTCACCATTTCTTTCACTTTTTCCTCAGGGCTCAAAACTAGCTCATCCATAACTCACTTGGTTGCTTCCAACCAATATTCAATCATACTAGGTGCCACGCCTGATACATCAAGGAACAATTCCGCTCTATTGGCTCAAAGTCGCTCGGAAACAAATTTTTAAGATCTCATATTTCTCCCTCTCTAGCCACCATCTCTAAAACTCGCAGCGCAATACAGCATTACCCCTCGTCTGATCTTGCTGCTCATTGTCCAAAAGTTGGTGGTAGAGGTGATACCTTATTATCAATCCTTGACCCGATCTAACGAGTTCCGATACGGTCATTTTGCCTCGACTACGTCATCTAGAACTCATCTCTTATCGCGCAATCTGACTTAGAAAATTTTATGCATTAAGAATTTGTTCCATTTATTATTCGCGAACAATTTTATGGAATAAAGTATTTAGAAGTGGTTCTTTCGATCACACATAGGTTCGGTTCAAGTTCGCTACTTCTTATTCAGAGAGTCATATACACATTCATAAGCAGAGACACATTCATTTACTACACTTCTATAATCATTTTAGTCCTCAAGTCTTATGCACTTGTTTTCGAATAGATTAGTCTTAGGGTTCGATAGCCCAAATTTTCTAATCTACAATCCCAATTATGCCCACACAGTTCACATATTCAATATACCTCAGTAGTCAGAGGTACTTACCAGGTGGACTTCGGGTCGGAGGTACAGGTGCCATGCCAGAATAAGCTCAAAATAGAAGTTCACATTTTGAAAAGCCCACTTTCGAAAACTCCTTTCCGGCCCAAAACCTCAAAGCCGAGTTTTGAACCTGGCTCTGATACCAAAATGTAACACCCCAAACCCGGCCCATTTACTTTGACCGAATTTGGAATGCCACTACGGAACACTTTCGAAAAATATCCTTTCTTAATAGTAAAACCGTTAAAAATTTGTTTCCTTTAATAAAAATATTTTCATGACTTATAATATTCTAAGTAAAAATCGAAGTTTGTTATAAACATATCGGATTCGAGCTTTTCTCGAGGAAATAAAGCCGTTTGCAATCAACCTTTCATATTAGGGCATAATAATAACGATACTTAATAAATGGACTGAAATACTTTAGTGGGCCTTATTACAATACACACTTAGTCAAAATACGGATAATGTAAATATTTAATTCATTAATCAAGGGATTCCTTTGCATGAAAATCCACTTTTGCATGGCCACCTTTGTATTCTCTCCGACCCGGTCCACGCTTTACGCGCCACCTGAAAGGTTTAATAATAATAGAGTGAGTCACCAAGACTCAGTGCATAGTTAATACACATGTCCTCACATATGGGCTTGGCCCATAACCATTCAATCCATATATATATAACATACAATTATAAATATGCAATTATGAATACACAATATTATAAATATGATTACGAATATACAATTACGAAGTCCAATCCACAAAGTGATTCACATATCTTTCTTTTGCACAATATTTCTTAAAGTCATGTCTAAGCCACCGATCCCATAGGGATCCCGCATATCTTTCAATTCACAAATCATCAAGCACGAATGCAGCACGAGGTTCGGATTAGACCTCTCACATAGTGTACACCCTTTTCTTCAATAGTCATATCATAAGTCTCATGCGTACGTATATGTACCATAGCAACATTTTGTGCGAAACCAATATGTATATTTTATATATCATGGTCACATTTTACTCAGAACAATATACATCACATGTCAATCACTTTATTTTACATTCATCAATAATCAATTATTATCACAAATCACTGAAAGGTTAATATCATAACCTGATTATTCGATCACTTACCTTAGTATCCATACTTTTAGCCTTTATTTTGGCTAACATGCATAACATATTCGTTTACATAAAACAACACATACAACACAAATAATGAATAACAAACAAGAGTACAGTGCGATAACTACGCACCTGATTAAAGCGATATTCGATTTATCGATTTTAACATCAACTAAAGCCTCGAAAGCTTCTGTTTCTTTTATTGTTTAGCCCCTAGAACACACAATCGAAAATCGGTCACACTTGTACCAAAAACATGGCCTTAGGCCGAATACCATATGTCATTTACCTAGCTTATTTCGATCTCGAAATACTATTTGCCTTGATGTACCAAAATCCGAGAGCTCCCTTAAAGATTCCTTTCTTCAACTATACAAAAGAGCACACCAACATAGTTATTGAAGGTTCGGCCACAAGTAAACTAGATTAAGGTTTTGGCTACCCCATCTTAACACTCTTCAAAACCTTCAAAATAAAGATTCGGCTATCACAAAAATATTAAAAACATGGCCCTTGGCCAAAACTACACATCTTACCTATCTTTTCCAAGTCCCAAAATGTTTGCTTGCTCTTGTAGATACCAAATCCCTTGAATAGCCGAAACCAATAAGCTCTTTTAAAAGCTCCTTAACACTAGCACAATAAAAATACATCAATATGGCCTTAAGCATTTTCGGCCATTCTTAAAAATCAAAGTCTAGCCTTGATTTCGGCCTACAAAAAAAAGGAGAGAAGGAACCAACTCTTTAATAGAAGTACTTACCAACATTTGAAGAGGTCACAAACACATAGTTGATAACACCTTCCATCAAGATTCGGCTAAGGTGTTTCGGCAATGTATTAATGGAGAGAAAAGGAGTGATAATGAGGCTATGTTTCAAATAATAATGAAACATGCGACTACTCAACAATGAAGAAAACTTTAGTTAATCGAAATACTCCCTAGCCTCTCAAACTCGTAACAGAAGAAGAATAAAGCTCTCTCTTGAGATTTGGCTAAAGAAAGAAAACCATGCAAACACATAGCTAGCCAAAAACTCTCTAGTTCCTACCAAAAATCAAACTCAAGCCTTAGGTTTCTTTCTTTCTAGCTTCCAAAACCGAAAAGAAGGCCCCTAGGAAAACCATTTTCGGCCAACTCAAATGCAAAGAAAGCCAAAATCAATTATTTTTTTGGCCAAGCTTTTTGTAACATAGTGCCGGCCATACCTTTTTTTCAACTCCAATGCCGCACATGTCTTTCCCCAAAAGCCAAGACCCATCCTCAAAAATACATTATTTATTTTATCTTCTATCACCTTTCATAATTTGACAAAACATATCCCATACTTCTCTATTTCCATAAAATAATAATAATCCATCATTAAATAAAATAATAACACAATAACATAAAAGTTTGAAGTCTCATGCTTCCAATAACAAATAAAATAAAAATAATAAAACAATAAAAGGTTATTGTCCAAGCTCCCAACGGCAATGCTTCCAAAAACCAAAACAATAAAGCATTGATTGATTCCTTGCCCATATCCAAATCCTTTTTCCAACAAATAAAATATGCAAACAAACAAATATAACCCATACTAAAAATAATAATAATAATACTCTCATACCCCAAGCAGTAGAGAAGTAAAAATAAAATAAAATATAATTAAAGCAACACCCATTCAAGCATGCGTGCATGTGCCATGCAACCTTACTCACGCTGGCCAAAACAAAACAAAACCCCAGGTGCAGTCCCCAGGTCTCGAACCCGAGACCTGGAGAGGACTCTTCAACGCCTCAGCCACTCGGCTATCCTGACTTTCATGTCATTATTGCTTCAAAAATTCTTTTAAACCTTACTTTCCTGGCTCCTATGTTTTAGCGCTAGAAGTAAAAATAGAAGGCTTCCAGTGCGACCTCCAGGACTCGAACGCGAGTCCCCTTAGATGCAGCTCTCAGCCAAGTCCTTAACCACTCGGCCACGGTGAATTTCATGCAAATAATTGTATCGCATTTTTCTTTTAAACTATCCTTGCCTTGGCTCCCTTCACTTTAGCGCTAAAATAAAAATAAAGCGCCTTATGTGATTTCCAAGACTCGAACATGAGTCCCCTTAGACTCAGCTCTCAAGCCAAGTCCTTAACCATTCGGCCAGTGTTTAATTCGTGCTAATAACGCGCCAATAATTTTTTTTAAGCCCTTCTTCAAAGGAGCGCTATTTTTCAAAATAAAAATGCTTTTGCCGCACACGAGACTCGAACCACTGACCTGTTTTGGCGCTGACCCTTAAGTGACACGCGGAATCCACTTTGCTGCCTGGACTTTCATGTCCATAGCTTTACAAAATTTATTATTAAGGCCTCCTCAGCCAAATTTCCATTTTTAACCCCTAATTTTCAAAATTTCCAAAATGCTCCCATTTTATCCTCGGGCTTTAGGAACTCTAATAACTCATCAAAACACTCCCGAGGCCCACTAACACTCGGGTTATTTTCCAAACTCGCATCCCAACTTCGGGATATTACACAATTGATTAAGACAATACCTAAGGAAGAATCCACTTAGACTTCACTTGTTATTTAACTCTGAACCAGACGATTTATTCACTTGACTTGATTCGTATGATTCCCTAATTTATATTAATACCTCTCTCGAGGCTACTAATGTCTAACCCTAGGTTGATTAATTGAAATCTCTTTCTAATTAAAACCCTTAGAATTGCATTAACTCGATCTATGGACTCCCATTATTAGGTTTGACCCTAATCCGACAGATTTTCCTCATCCTATCTCTAGGGTTGCGATCAACTCCGCTTAACTATGCTAGATCTACTATTAAACAGGGAATATTGCTCCACGGCCTAAGGGCATCAATACTTAAATCAATATCCTGAAATAATAAAACAAGAATTAAGAACACATAATTAAGATCGAATCAAGTATTTATCGTATAGTTCAGAAAACAATAACAAGATCCATCTTAGGTTTCATCCCCCTCAAGTATTTGAGGGGTTTAGTTCATAATCATAAAAGAATACATCTTAGAATAAAATATAAAACAAAACATAAGAAAAACCCTAAAACCCCTTGAAGGAGTTTGAAGGGAAGATCTTCCGTCTTGAGTATGATTCCGGCTTCTTGAGATGATCAACTGGCTTTCTTTGAGTAAATCCCACAATTCGGCCTTCTCTGGCTTGGCTCCTCAGCCTACCTGAACTCCCCTTTGAAGGTTGGTCTCTAGGGTGTTTATATAGGCTTTTGGAATGTCTTTCTTTGCCTCTAAGTACCCTATTCCGAATAAAATTAAAACAGGTCACGTCAGGGACATACCCGTGTGGCACGACCGTGTGAGTCGAATCCAGGCCGTGGTCAAGTCTGCTAAAGAGGCACGGCCATGTGGCTCGAGCCCAGATCGTGTGCATTTCGTACTTTGGACCATTTTCTCCGTTTTTTGCCTATTTCTCTTTCTTTTCATCCTCCGGTGCTCTTCTAAGTACAAAACATGAAATTAAAGGATTATGAGCACCAAATTCTACAATTTAGGGGATAAATCATCCAAAAGTATGCTAAATATGGGATTAAAATATGTATATATTACGGTTTATCAAACTTCCTGAATTTTGGATGAACTCCTTAAAAATAAGCACGATGGACTAGGCAGAGGTGAACGGTGGGAGGATACTCCGGTGGTGTAGTCGTTCCTTAATGGCACCCTGAACCTTTTGAAACTGCGGAGTCATCAATAATTGACTTCGTTATGGGTACTCGATAAGAAACAGCCAGAGATAAAAAGAAATCAAAATATACTAATAGAAATTAAAGACAAGAAAGATAAGAGAAAGAATTTAAAACTGAAAATAGAAGAAAAAGAAAAAATAAATGGACTCAAAGGTCATTGTCTTGTCGAGTAAATGAAGCGGCCAACATGAACTTATGTAGAGTTGTCGTGCATGGGGAGACCGTGCTAGGATCCTTTCGCTTTTTCGACATGGGGATGGTGGTCTTGGTTTTGATTTTAGTCATTTTGTGATGGTAGCAAAGATGGTGAAAAAGTGAGAAAAACTATGGTGGCTAGGGTTGGGAAGGAAGGAATATGGGGAAGAAAGTGAGTAGAAAAAGGGTTTTAAATAGAGATTTGAGACACTTGGTCACGTCCCACGCCCGTGTGCCATAGGCGTGTTAGGTCACACGGCCGTATCGTACGGCCGTGTGGTGCTTCGTTCATTTTTCCCAAGCCTTTGTTGAGGTTTCCACGCCCATGTTGATTAATCAGTGTCGACCACGGCCTAAGGACACGAGCGTGTCGCACACCCGTGCTACTTTCTCAGTGTCGACCACGGCTGTATCACATGGCCGTGGCATTTTATCGCTGTCCGTGGTTTGAGAAATTTTCGTCCCTGGTTCGCAGGTTTTCTACCACACCGATGTGTGTATTCGTGGTGTCCACACGGCCACGGCCACGCCCTTGTGTAAGGCGGTGTGGTAGGGAAACCTGCACTTTATTAATTTGGTTTGTTTTTATTTAGGTGCTAAAAATCTAAAATATGAAATTTAATGGGGTTAGTGCTCGGGTTGCCTCCCAAGAAGCGCTTGTTTAAAGTCTTAAGGTAGACTTACCTTTCATTCGCATATCTCATGGTGGGTCGAGGAGTTAACACTCCTCTCTCTTGCTAACAGTTATATGATCACTGTATAGTTTGAGTCGAGTGGCGTTTACCTTAAAAGTGCCGAATGTAGGATTAGTTACCTCGACTGCTCCGATTGGGAAGATATTTAGTATCGTGAAAGGGATCTCTTCATTAAGGTCTGAAATGGTGATTCGAGGGTCTGTTTTATCCAACAATACCTAATCCCCGATCTTAAATTGGGTTGTCCCATCCTTAAGTTTGACACGGATTTGCTTTGGTTCATCGTGCTTTTTCAGTTTTTCCTTGACGTGTGTCTGCCATTCATCTAGTTCATTGATTTGTAATCTTCGTTCCTCATGAACAATTTTATTCTCAATATGAATGCTAGACCCTAGCTCTGTTATCTTTTCCTAAGAGATTTCCTGGGAAGAAGATTGAATGTTAAGTTTATTTATATTTATAGAAATTGTATTCTCTTGATCATTAGACATTCTGTCAGAATCACGTGCTTTGAGTTTAATCATGTCATCACCTACACGAAGTATTACTTCTCTTGCATCAACATCGATAATGGTCCTAACAGTTGCTAAAAAGGGTCGTCCTAATATTAAAGTAACATCATTATCCTCATTCATATCTAAAACAACAAAGTCTACTAGGAATATGAATTTGTCAATTTTCACTAGTACATCCTCAACTATACCCCTAGGAACTCTAATGGTTTTATCATCTAATTGGATGCTCATCCTAGTTTGTTTGGGTTTCCCAAGACCTAGCTGTTTAAACATTTTATAAGGCATAACATTGATGCTTGCCCCTAAATCAGCTAAAGCATTATTAACAGATAAACTAACAATTAAGCACGGAATTGTAAAACTCCCTGGATCTTTTAACTTTCGTGGTAGTTTATTTTGTAAAATTGCTGAGCATACTGCATTTAGCTCTACATGCGACGTATCGTCTAACTTCCGTTTGTTTGTCAAAAGCTTTTTTAAAAATTTCCTTGAATTGGGCATCTACAAAAGAGCTTCAAAGAACGATAAGTTAATATGTAATTTCTTCAGAAGTTTAAGAAATTTACTGAATTATTCATCTGTGCGGTCTTTCATCGTCGCATTGGGGTGTGGCACATGAGGTTTATACTCTTTACTTACCAATTCTGGTTTATTATGACTTACCTCTACCTTACCTTTATCTACCACGTTTTCTTGCCTCAGTTTTGGTTTGTCTAACCCTTTACTTTCGTGAGTGGTAATGGCATGAAGTTGCTCTTTGGGGTGAGTTTCAGTGTTACTTGGCAAGTTTTCTTGTGGTCGTTCAGTGATCAGCTTAGCAAGTTGTCCTAATTGGTTCTCGAGTCCTTGAATCGATGCTTGCTGATTTTTGAGTGTTGTTTCAGTGTTTTGGAAACGAGTTTCTGACACTACGATGAATTTTGTTAGCATCTCCTCAAAGTTCGGCTTCCTCTCTTGTGGGTAGGGTTGCTGTTGAAAGCCTGGGAGGGGTTGTTGTCTCTGATTTCCTTGGCCACCCCATGAGAAGTTGGGGTGGTTCCTCCAACCTGGATTATAAGTGTTACTATAAGGGTTATTTTGAGGTCTAGAATTATTACTCATATAGTTCATCTGTTCGCTTTCTATGCCAAAGTTGTAGGATGGATATTCTGTATTATTCATTTCTCCTCCATTTGTGTCACACTGCATCACTGGATGTACCTACGAATAACCACACAAACCATCAATTTTCTTACTTAAAAGTTCTACTTGATTTGATAGCATGTGATCTTTGTTTTATGCGATGTCAAAGTCTTAAAATTTATATAAGGAATGATCGAACCTGGAAACTAACTATGATAACGATTTGAGGCAAGCGCACCTATCGAACAATAGTATAGTTAAGGCAAGACCGGATTGTCGAACCCAAAGGAACTAAAAGTACTAATACTAACTCTCTTTTTATTATCTAGCCTAAGAATTAAGAGAATTGTTTATCTAATCTAAAATTAACTAACCAACTAATCTAAAGATGTAAAGACAAAGAGAATGAATTGGGGAAAATAACTTTAGGAAAAACCAATTGATTAAAACGATACCCAAGGAAGAATCTACCTAGACTTCACTTGTTACCTAACTCTGAATGTAACGGCCTAATTTTCAGTGGTGTCGGAAACGGTGATATGAGTTCACTAAATCCGACAGGTAAAATTGAGTAAGATAGTAATTTAATATTTATGAGTCAAATGAGAATTTAGAAGAATTTGTGGATTGGTGAATTTGGTGAATTAAAAGAATTTACTAAGTCAAATGGGTCAAAAACGAGGTATCGAGACCTCGAATTTGAAAATCGAGCCATAAATATTTTTAGAAATATTTATGGAGTGTTATTAAGTTAATATTAAAGTTTGGTTGAGAAATTTAAATGTTTGGGTAGTCAATTAAATAAAAAGGACTAAATTGTAACAAATACAAAATTGCTACAAGAATTAAATAGCTCAAGTGTTAAAAGAAAAAGGATTTAAAGAGCAATTAAACCTAAAAGTGAGAAGGTTGGACGGCTAAGGCAAGGGAATCAGCAGGAGATAAGGGAAATGGGGGCAAAATTGGAATTTTTGTGATTTTAATATGTATAATAAAGATAAAATTGAAAAACCTAGAGATATCTTCATATTTTCTCAGCCAAAACGCCATAAAAAGTCTGGAGAAAGCTGGTTTTCATATTTTTACACCATGTGAGTTTGATTCTTGCTTTTTCTTGATAATTTTTTATGTTTTTATGACTTTTACAACTAGATCCACTTATAGAATTCATTAGTTTTTGATTTGGTGGGTAAAATTAAAAGTTACCCTTGCTGAGAAATGGAAGTTTATGGTGAATTATTATGAAAATTAAATTATAATTTCTTATTAAGGTGGTTTTATTAAGTGATTTTGATAGGAAATAATATTTAGGACCTAATTGTGAAAAAGTTGTGAATTAGAGGTTGCTGTTGAAATTCAGAATATAAAAGGTTGTGAAATAGTTTGTAATGATAGAATAAAGTGTTAATTGAGAAAAATTAGTTCAATTGATGGCTGAATTGAGCAGGGACTAAATTGTAAAAACTGTAAATTTTGGGGTAAAAGTGCAAATTCGAAATTTAAAGAGCATAATTTGTGAAGTGAAATGGAAATGAAATATATGCTAATGAGTGAAAATATTTTACATTATAGATCAAGAAACCAAAGAAGAAAGAGGAAAAGAAAAAGTTGCAGAGTAGTCCCTAAATTTCAAAATCTTCTACAAATCAGCCGGGTAAGTTCATATGGTTGAATTTATATGTTTATTTGTGAAATATTGAATGATATAATGTGCTGTAAATGTGAATTTGCTGTGGAATTGTGGAAAATATGATAAAATGAAAGAATAAATGGCGGTAATTCAAATTAGGAAAAACGCAGAATTGAGTACGTTCGTGTCGTGACATGTGATGAATTGACGGATAAGACCATGGTTAATCCATGGCAAATGTGAAATGTAGGTATGGTATCATCCATACTGAGTTGTGAAATGTAGGTATGGTATCATCCATACTGAGATATGAAATGTAGGTATGGTGTCAACCATACTGAGTTATGAAATGTAGGTATGGTATCATCCATACTGAGATATGAAATGTAGGTATGGTATCAACCATACTGAGTTGTGAAATGTAGGTATGGTATTAACCATACTGAGTTGTGAAACGTGGCACTGAGCAACGACGTACTCAAATTCGTAAGACGTTTCCTAATTTGATAAAAAGTAATATGATATGAGTGAATCAAATGTCTCAACTATGAGAAGTATTTTAACAATGGTTGTGAATGGCAGGGAACTTTAGAAAATGTTTTGTTATTGTTTGGAAATATTATGTGTGGTAAGCATTACTTTGAACCTATGAACTTACTAAGCTTCATCAAGCTTACTTGTGTTTGTTTGATATTTTTATGTAGATTGAGTTAAAGAGAAGAGATAGATCGGATCATCACAGCAAAGCTCACTATCCAGATCAATTCCGGTAGCTTTTGTTTTATGTTTGAAGATATATATGGCATGTATAGAGTTTAAATGAGATGGAGTAAAGATGTTATAAACTAGTTAGCAATATTTTGCAATGAAACAGTTTTTGAATTCCAGCAGTGACGTGATTTTGAAAAATCACCAAAAATAGAAGAAATGTAATTAGAAAGTGAAGGAGATATGAATTGAAAGCTCTTTGAGTCTATTTTCATATGAAAGAAATAGAGTAAGCAAAAGAAATGGAAATAATGAGATATTTAAATTTTAGTGAAACTGGTTCTGAATGAATTCGTGATCCTCTGTTCTACCTTTGAAAAATCATTAGAAATTGCACAAAAATAATTGTGGTTTAAAATTTATATGTATGAAATCCTGAATGAGTCTAGTTTCAAATGAGCTAAACAATGAGGCCATCTAAGTTCTGTACAAAGAGTAATTTGATTCTTAGTGAAGAGAGGTCAGAACAGTTAAACAGTAAAACAGGGGAAACTTTAAGAAAAATCTGGTATTGATTGGCCATACCAAAAATTCTGGAAAAATTATAGTAAAAAGATATATAAGTCTAGTTTTAGGGAAAATTAACGGATCTTAATTTGGAGTCCTGTAGCTCCAGATATAAATATTTTAGTGACTATGACGCAGATGGGCAGTTTTAAATTTTATGCCGAATTAGTAGTAAAGTTTAGTAATGCCTCGTGCTCGACTCCGGCAACGGTCTCGGGTAAGGGGTGTTACATTTATTGGTATCAGAGCTTTGTTTTAGACGATTCTCGGAACGAATGTGATGTATAAAATGTCTAGAAATGCATGCCATATAAATCTGTGATAGTGAGATATGAATGATCCGATCTAACTATTAATTTTTGTTATAGATTGTAAAGATGTCTGATAGACCCGAGGGTGCTGATCATGAAGAGGAAGTTAATAGTAGAGTACAGACTTCTGAGCAGGGAACAAGTAATAATGTTCCGATTTCTTTGATGAGAGAGGAAGAACTTAAAAATTTGATTTACGGGGTAATGAATCAGTGGTTTAGTGAAACAATACAAGGAAGAAGTCAGGCACAACAACCTCCTCCTCCCCCTACTGTACCACCAGTTACAACCCCAGTTGCTCCTCCTTTAATAGATGAATCTAACAAAAGAACACCGATTGAGAAACTCAGAAAGTTTGGAGCTGAAGAATTTAAAGGAAGATCGGACGATGATCCAGTTAAAGCAGAGTATTGGTTAAAAAGCTTGGAAAGAGTTTTTAAACAGATGATGTGTTCTCCGGAGGATTATTTGAGGTGTGCGGTTTCATTACTGAAAGAAGAAGCATATAATTGGTGGGAAACCATTGAGGCAGTGGTACCTGCAGATAAACTTACTTGGGAATTCTTCCAAAATGAGTTTAAAAAGAAGTATGTGGGAAGGAGATATTTGGATAAGAAGAAGAGGGAATTTCTAGATCTTCGACAAGGGAATAAAACAGTGGCCGAATATGAAAGAGAATTTGTGTATCTCAGTAAATATGCTCGGGATGTTGTACCGACAGAGGAAGAAATGTGCATTAGATTTGAAGAAGGGCTTAACGATGAAATCAGAATGATGATAGGAGGCACTGAGATTCGAGAATTTGTGGTTCTGTCTGATCGAGCTCAAAAGATGGAAGAAGTGTATAATAGAAAGATGCAAAGAGAAAGAAAAGGCAAAGAAGTATATAAAAGAAGTTTCTCTAGACCAACTTCGACTTTTCCAGCTAAAAAGTTCAGAGATGATTTTAGTCGATCTGTTACAATTCCGGAACGACCGAATAAAAGTAAAACAACTCAAAGGGAGGTCGGAGTGACTAATAAACCAGCAGCTAGTACTGGTAGTGTGCAAAATATTCCGAGACCTAGATGCAAAAATTGTGGTAGATTTCATATTGGTGAATGTTGGGGAAGAACCGGAGCTTGTTATAGATGTGGTGGAACTGATCATTTTATTCGGGACTGTCCTCAGTCATTAAAAGAAAATAAAGAACTAGGCGAGAAACAAACAAATACTTCTCAGAAAAGTAGACGTTCGGGTCAAAGTAGTGCTGCTGAGACTGTTCGTTCGGGAATGAGAGATACTGTAGCCCGATCAGAAACAAGGGCACCTGCACGTACATATGCTACTCGGGCAAGAGAGGAAGCTTCTGCTCCAGATGTGATAGCTGGTATTTTCCATCTTTTTAATGATCCTGTGTATACTTTAATTGATCCTGGATCTACGCATTCATATATTTGCACTGCATTAGTGTCAGAAAAGAAAATGACTGTTGAGTCCACTGATTTTGATATGCAAGTCACTAATCCGTTAGGGCAAAGTGTGTTAGTTAATTTAATATGTCGGAAGTGTCCACTGAAAATACAAGGCTGTGAATTCTCTGCTGATTTAATGTTGTTACCTTTCCGAGAATTTGATGTTATTCTTGGCATGGATTGGTTGATTAAACACGATGCCATAGTGAATTGTAGAGAAAAACGGGTTGATTTAAAATGTCAGACAGGGGAAATAGTTTCAGCTGAGTTTGGAGATAAAAAGAATAATGTCAGAATTATTTCAGCCATTACAGCTCAAAAATTGATTCGGAAGGGTAATGAAGCATTTTTAGCCTATATTCTTGATACCCGGGGTTCTGAATTAAAGATGGAACAATTGCCAGTTGTTAATGAGTTTACTGATGTGTTTCCTGAGGAATTACCTGGTTTACCCCCAGATCGTGAGGTTGAATTTGTAATTGATGTAATTCCGGGTACAGCTCCGATATCAATAGCACCGTATAGAATGGCACCAGCTGAGTTAAAAGAGTTGAAGACGCAATTGCAAGAGTTATTGGATAAGGGGTTCATCAGACCGAGTACATCACCTTGGGGTGCACCTGTTTTATTTGTGAAAAAGAAAGATGGCTCGTTGCGATTGTGTATTGATTACAGACAGCTGAACAAGGTAACAATTAAAAATAAATATCCATTACCTCGTATCGATGATTTATTTGATCAACTGAAAGGTGCTGCTGTGTTTTCAAAGATAGATCTTAGATCTGGGTATTATCAACTGAAGGTTAAAGAGTGTGATGTGCCAAAGACTGCTTTTCGAACTCGGTATGGTCACTACGAATTCCTGGTAATGCCTTTTGGTTTAACAAATGCCCCTGCTGCATTTATGGATTTAATGAATCGGATTTTTCAGCCTTATTTGGATAGATTTGTGGTGGTATTTATTGATGACATATTGGTCTATTCAAAGACAGAATTCGAGCATGCACAACACTTGAGAATTGTATTACAGACTTTGAGAGAAAAGCAGTTATATGCAAAATTTAGTAAATGTGAGTTTTGGCTTCATGAAGTTGGATTTTTGGGTCACATTGTATCAGCTGAAGGAATTCGTGTGGATCCAAGTAAAGTTTCAGCAGTGGTGAATTGGAAAACACCGAAGAATGTAACTGAAGTGCGAAGTTTTCTGGGACTAGCAGGGTATTATCGCCGTTTTGTAAAGAATTTTTCCATGATTGCTTCACCAATGACTCGTTTGTTACAAAAGAATGTTGAGTTTGTATGGTCTGATGAATGTCAACAGAGTTTTGACCAATTGAAGAAAATATTAACAGAAGCTCCAGTTTTGACTCAACCAGAATCAGGTATACCGTATATTGTGTACAGTGATGCATCTTTAAATGGTTTGGGTTGTGTGTTAATGCAGTCGGGAAAGGTAGTGGCTTATGCTTCACGGCAATTAAAACCACATGAAAAGAATTACCCTACACATGATCTTGAATTAGCTGCAATTGTTTTTGCTTTAAAAATTTGGAGACACTATTTATATGGTGAGAAGTGTTATATCTATACGGATCATAAAAGTCTAAAATACTTAATGAGTCAGAAGGAACTGAACTTAAGACAGAGACGGTGGTTAGAGTTGCTGAAAGATTATGATTTGGTTATTGACTATCATCCAGGGAAAGCTAATGTAGTTGCTGATGCACTTAGTCGAAAGTCATCATTGTTTGCACTTCGGTTAATGAATGCTCATTTGACACTTAATGAAGAAGGTGTTGTATTAGCAGAATTGAAAGTGAAACCCATGTTTCTTCAACAAATTCAAAAACTGCAGAATGAAGACCCGAAATTGGTATTTAAACGACAAATGGTTCGAGATAATTTAGATTCAGAGTTCAGCATTGATGATGAAGGTATGTTGCGTTATCATAACAGAATTTGTGTTCCAAACAATTCTGATTTGAAGAATAATATTCTTTCTGAAGCACATAATAGTATGTATTCTATTCATCCGGGCAGTACAAAAATGTACGGTGATTTGAAAAAGATATATTGGTGGCCTGGTATGAAAAGAGAAATTTCAGAATTTGTTGCAAAATGTTTGATTTGTCAGCAAGTTAAAGCAGAGCATCAAGTGCCAACGGGTTTATTACAACCCATTATGATTCCTGAATGGAAGTGGGAGCGTGTTACAATGGATTTTGTGTCAGGTTTGCCTATGACTCCAAGAAAGAAAGATTCGATATGGGTGATTGTTGATAGATTGACAAAGTCAGCACACTTTATTCCAGTCAGAACAGATTTTTCACTTGAGAAGTTAGCAGAATTGTATGTGTCAGAGATTGTGAGACTACATGGAGTTCCAGTATCTATCATCTCAGACCGGGATCCGAGGTTTACTTCGAGATTTTGGAACAAACTGCAAGAAGCTTTAGGTACCAAATTAAATTTTAGTACAGCGTTTCATCCTCAAACAGATGGACAGTCAGAGCGAGTGATTCAAATTCTAGAAGATATGTTAAGATGTTGTATACTTGAGTTTGGTGACAGTTGGGAAAGGTATTTACCTTTGGCTGAGTTTGCTTACAATAATAGCTATCAGTCTAGTATAAAGATGGCACCGTTTGAAGCTCTTTATGGTAGGAAATGCAAGACTCCATTGTGTTGGTCTGAATTGAGTGAATCAAAAATAGTTGGGGTTGATTTGATTCGAGAAACTGAAGAGAAAGTCCAGGTTATTCGAGATAGTTTAAAAGCTGCTTCAGATCGTCAGAAGTCATATGCAGATTTGAAACGAAGAGACATAGAATATGCAGTGGGTGATCGAGTATTTTTAAAAGTTTCACCGTGGAAGAAGGTGTTACGGTTTGGCAGGAAAGGGAAATTGAGTCCGAGATTTATAGGGCCTTATGAAATTGTGGAAAGGGTTGGTCCTGTAGCTTATCGGTTGTTTTTACCTCCGGAACTTGAAAAGATTCACAATGTGTTTCATGTGTCTATGTTAAGGCGGTATAGGTCAGATCCTTCACACGTTATTCCTCATACTGAAATTGAGCTTCAACCAGATATGACTTATTCAGAAGAACCAATAAAGATTTTGGCTCGTGAAGTAAAAGAGTTGCGGAATAAGAAAATACCATTGGTTAAAGTATTATGGCATCGGCATGGTATGGAGGAGGCAACCTGGGAAACAGAGGAGTCAATGAGATCACAGTATCCAAATCTATTTTCAGGTAACAAATTTCGAGGACGAAATTTTTAAGGGGAGGAGAGTTGTAACGGCCTAATTTTCAGTGGTGTCGGAAACGGTGATATGAGTTCACTAAATCCGACAGGTAAAATTGAGTAAGATAGTAATTTAATATTTATGAGTCAAATGAGAATTTAGAAGAATTTGTGGATTGGTGAATTTGGTGAATTAAAAGAATTTACTAAGTCAAATGGGTCAAAAACGAGGTATCGAGACCTCGAATTTGAAAATCGAGCCATAAATATTTTTAGAAATATTTATGGAGTGTTATTAAGTTAATATTAAAGTTTGGTTGAGAAATTTAAATGTTTGGGTAGTCAATTAAATAAAAAGGACTAAATTGTAACAAATACAAAATTGCTACAAGAATTAAATAGCTCAAGTGTTAAAAGAAAAAGGATTTAAAGAGCAATTAAACCTAAAAGTGAGAAGGTTGGACGGCTAAGGCAAGGGAATCAGCAGGAGATAAGGGAAATGGGGGCAAAATTGGAATTTTTGTGATTTTAATATGTATAATAAAGATAAAATTGAAAAACCTAGAGATATCTTCATATTTTCTCAGCCAAAACGCCATAAAAAGTCTGGAGAAAGCTGGTTTTCATATTTTTACACCATGTGAGTTTCATTCTTGCTTTTTCTTGATAATTTTTATGTTTTTATGACTTTTACAACTAGATCCACTTATAGAATTCATTAGTTTTTGATTTGGTGGGTAAAATTAAAAGTTACCCTTGCTGAGAAATGGAAGTTTATGGTGAATTATTATGAAAATTAAATTATAATTTCTTATTAAGGTGGTTTTATTAAGTGATTTTGATAGGAAATAATATTTAGGACCTAATTGTGAAAAAGTTGTGAATTAGAGGTTGCTGTTGAAATTCAGAATATAAAAGGTTGTGAAATAGTTTGTAATGATAGAATAAAGTGTTAATTGAGAAAAATTAGTTCAATTGATGGCTGAATTGAGCAGGGACTAAATTGTAAAAACTGTAAATTTTGGGGTAAAAGTGCAAATTCGAAATTTAAAGAGCATAATTTGTGAAGTGAAATGGAAATGAAATATATGCTAATGAGTGAAAATATTTTACATTATAGATCAAGAAACCAAAGAAGAAAGAGGAAAAGAAAAAGTTGCAGAGTAGTCCCTAAATTTCAAAATCTTCTACAAATCAGCCGGGTAAGTTCATATGGTTGAATTTATATGTTTATTTGTGAAATATTGAATGATATAATGTGCTGTAAATGTGAATTTGCTGTGGAATTGTGGAAAATATGATAAAATGAAAGAATAAATGGCGGTAATTCAAATTAGGAAAAACGCAGAATTGAGTACGTTCGTGTCGTGACATGTGATGAATTGACGGATAAGACCATGGTTAATCCATGGCAAATGTGAAATGTAGGTATGGTATCATCCATACTGAGTTGTGAAATGTAGGTATGGTATCATCCATACTGAGATATGAAATGTAGGTATGGTATCAACCATACTGAGTTATGAAATGTAGGTATGGTATCATCCATACTGAGATATGAAATGTAGGTATGGTATCAACCATACTGAGTTGTGAAATGTAGGTATGGTATTAACCATACTGAGTTGTGAAACGTGGCACTGAGCAACGACGTACTCAAATTCGTAAGACGTTTCCTAATTTGATAAAAAGTAATATGATATGAGTGAATCAAATGTCTCAACTATGAGAAGTATTTTAACAATGGTTGTGAATGGCAGGGAACTTTAGAAAATGTTTTGTTATTGTTTGGAAATATTATGTGTGGTAAGCATTACTTTGAACCTATGAACTTACTAAGCTTCATCAAGCTTACTTGTGTTTGTTTGATATTTTTATGTAGATTGAGTTAAAGAGAAGAGATAGATCGGATCATCACAGCAAAGCTCACTATCCAGATCAATTCCGGTAGCTTTTGTTTTATGTTTGAAGATATATATGGCATGTATAGAGTTTAAATGAGATGGAGTAAAGATGTTATAAACTAGTTAGCAATATTTTGCAATGAAACAGTTTTTGAATTCCAGCAGTGACGTGATTTTGAAAAATCACCAAAAATAGAAGAAATGTAATTAGAAAGTGAAGGAGATATGAATTGAAAGCTCTTTGAGTCTATTTTCATATGAAAGAAATAGAGTAAGCAAAAGAAATGGAAATAATGAGATATTTAAATTTTAGTGAAACTGGTTCTGAATGAATTCGTGATCCCCTGTTCTACCTTTGAAAAATCATTAGAAATTGCACAAAAATAATTGTGGTTTAAAATTTATATGTATGAAATCCTGAATGAGTCTAGTTTCAAATGAGCTAAACAATGAGGCCATCTAAGTTCTGTACAAAGAGTAATTTGATTCTTAGTGAAGAGAGGTCAGAACAGTTAAACAGTAAAACAGGGGAAACTTTAAGAAAAATCTGGTATTGATTGGCCATACCAAAAATTCTGGAAAAATTATAGTAAAAAGATATATAAGTCTAGTTTTAGGGAAAATTAACGGATCTTAATTTGGAGTCCTGTAGCTCCAGATATAAATATTTTAGTGACTATGACGCAGATGGGCAGTTTTAAATTTTATGCCGAATTAGTAGTAAAGTTTAGTAATGCCTCGTGCTCGACTCCGGCAACGGTCTCGGGTAAGGGGTGTTACACTGAACCAGACAATTTATTCATTTGACTTGATCCGTAGGATTCCCTAACGTATATTAATCCCTCTCTCGAGGCGACTAACGTCTAACCCTAGGTTGATTCATTGAAATCTCTTTCTAATTAAAACCCCTAGAATTGCATTAACTTGATCTATGGACTCCCATATTAGGTTTCACCCTAAACCGGTAAAATCTCGTCACCTTATCTCTAGGCGTGCGATCAACTCCGCTTAATTATGCTAGATCTACTCTTAGGCAGGGACTTTTGCTCCTCCACCTAAGCACATCACACTTGAATTAATATCCCGAAAATATCAACACAAGAATTAGGAACACATAATTAAGAACAAGCCAAATATTTATCATATAGTTCAGCAAACGATAACAAGATTCATCTTAGGTTTCATCCCCCTCAGGTATCTGAGGGTTTAGTTCATAACAATAAAAGAAAACATCTCAGAAGAAAAGATAAAATAAAACATAAGAAATCCCTAAAACTCCCTAAAGGAATTGAAGGAGAGATCCTCCGTCTTGAGTATAATTCTGGCTTCTTAAGATGAATCAACTGGCTATCTTCGCGTAAATTCCCACAAATCTGCCCTCTTTGGCCTAGCTGGACGCCCCCTAACTAAGGCCTTGGGTCCCCCCCAACAAAAGCCCTGGCAGAAGGCTTCTGCTGAACTCCCCGCTTAAGTTGCCCCCTAGGGTGTTTATATAAGCTTTGAGATGCCTTACTTGGCCCCTAAGTATCCTAATTCGAGTAGAATTCCTCCTAGGGTGTTTAAATAGGCTTTGGAATGTGTTTCTTTGCCTCCAAGTATCTTATTCCGAGTAAAATTTCTCTTTGTCACGGCAGGGACACGCACATGGCACACGCCCATGTGAATCGTGGCCGGGCCGTGTTCGAGACCGTTGAATAAGGCACGGCCGTGTGGTCTTGGGCCCAGGCCGTGTGGATTTCGTGATATGGCCAATTTACTCCGTTTTGGGCCCGTTTCTCGTTCTTTTCATCCTTTGGTGCTCTCCTGGGTATAAAACATGAAAATAAAGGATTAAAAGCACCAAATTACACAATTCAAGGCTTAAATCATCCAAAAGCATGCTAAATGTGGGCTTAAAATATGTTACTTTTACGGTTTATCAGCATGTTTACTGCGTCGAGGTTGAAAACACTAGCGGCTTTTGTTGGCTTTGTCCTCATAAGTTGCCACTGATAGTTATTCAATGACATCTCCTCTATAAACTCATAAGCCGCTTTAGGGGTCTTGTTATTTAGAGCTCCACCGGCGGCTGAATCAATCAGCTGCCTAGTTGAGGGGTTTACACCGTTGCAAAAGGTTTGAACCTGTAACCATAGAGGTAATCCATGGTGTGGGCACCTTCTGAGTAGATCCTTGCATCTTTCCCATGCATTGTAAAGTGTCTCTAAATCAATCTGCATAAAAGAAGAGATATCATTCCTCAACTTAGCCGTTTTAGCCGACGGAAAATATTTTAACAAAAATTTTTTGGTAATTTGTTCCCATGTAGTGATTGATCCTCGTGGTAATGAGTTCAACCACTGTTTAGCTTTGTTTATCAACGAGAAGGGAAACAACCGAAGGTGAATGGCATCATCAGAAACGCCATTAATCTTGAAAGTGTAGTAAAACTCAAAAAAATTTGCCAAGTGATTGTTTGGATCCTCATCCTGCAAATCATCAAACTGAACAAATTATTGAATCATCTGAATAATGTTAGGTTTCAGTTCAAAATTATTTGCAGCAACAACAGGTTTAACAATCCTTGATTCAGTTCCTGTTAAATTAGGTTTAGCATAATTATACATAGTACGAGGAGCATGATTTTGATTCACTGGGTTTGCGGCAACCACGGGAGGTAGCAGATTATTATGAGCCATCTCTTCGGTAGTATTGATTTCATCTTCTTGCTCTTCTTCTATGATTGTAGGCTTCACCTTATTTCTCTTCGGTTTCTACGAGCTGTACTTTCAATCTCACTGTCAAAAATCAAGGGTCTTGACAGGTTTCTTCTAGTCATAAACTGAAATTACCTGTTAGAAGCAAATAAAAGAAAAATTAGTAAGGTTAAAATAAAAATAAATTACAAATAAATAAAATGGCTAAAGTAATAAAAATTTAGTGTTCTTAACATCTAGTCCCCGGCAACGGCGCCAAAAACTTGATTGTCTCGAAACTAACTAATATTTCGACAAAGGCAAGCGCACCTATCGAACTGTAGTATAGTTGTGGTGAGTCCGAAATATCGTATCCTCAAGGACTAAAATTACTAGTAATTACTATCTTTCTATTATTTAGCCTAAGAATTGGGATGATTTCTTTTAAACTAAAACTTAATTAAAAATACAACAGAGAAATAATTGAGAGAATTCTTTAAGATAACTTTATGAGATAGGCAATACGTAAGGAAAAATCCACCTAGACTTGACTTATTACTTTTGATTCATACGATTTATTCATTTGACTTAATCCATAGAAATCCCTGATTTATGTTAATATCTCTTTCAAGACTAAAAACAACTGACTCTAGGTTGATTAATTGAAATCTCTTTCTAATTAAAACCCCTATCATCGCATTAACTTGATCTATGGATCCCCTTATTAGATTTGACTCTAATCATGCAGATTTATGTCGCCCTATTTCTAGGGTTGGAATCAACTCCGCTTAATTGTGTTGATTTACTCTTAAACAGGGACTTTTGCTCCATTGAATAAGCACATTCGACTTGAATCAATAACCTGAATTATCAAAACAAGAATAAGAATTCACAATTAAGAATAAGAACAAGTATTTATCTTATAAATCAAATAATAATAAGATCTGTCTTAGGTTTCATCCCCTCAGGTATTTAAGGGATTTAGTTCATACTGATAGAGGAAAACATCTTAGAATAAAGAAAACAACAAAACATAAGAAAACCCAAAAACTTCAAGAGAAATTGATAGGAGATCTTCAGTCTTGATGGAGATCCTTCTCCTAAGCTGCTCCCGATGGCTATCTTCAAGTATTTTCTGCCTTCTACTCGGCGTCTATTCGACGTCTCTTTTTAAGTTGCCCTCTAGGGTGTTTATATAGGCTTTGGAATGCCTTTCTTGGCCCACAAGTAACCTTTTCTGAATAGAATTAAACCTAGGGTCGGCAGGGACACGCCCGTGTGACACGCCCGTGGTGGACTCCTTCAGCCGTGCTCGATCGTGCTCGCCACATACGGCTATGTAATCTGTCTGTGACGATAGTCTAGGCCATGTGATTCCTGATGTAGGCCCATTTTGTCCCATTTTGGCCCGTTTCTCGATCTTTTCGACTCCCTAAGCTCTCCTGAGTATAAAACATGAAATCAAGGGATTAAAAGCATCGAATTCATCAAATCTAATAAAAATTCATCCAAAATTAAGCCAAGCATGGGGTTAAAATATGTGTAAATTATGGTTTATCAGTCTCGTCAGCTTAAGACACATGAGGCGAATTATCCAATGCATGACTTAGAGTTGGCCGCCGTGGTATTTGTATTTAAAATCTGGAGGCGTTATTTGTACGATGAGATGTGTATCATTTACACTGATCACAAGAGCCTCAAGTATCTCCTTACTCAGAAGGAGTTAAATCTTAGGCAGCGTAGATGGATTGAGCTGCTTAAGGATTTTGACTGTACCATTAAGTACCATTCAGGCAAGGCCAATGTGGTGGTCGATGCATTGAGCCGTAGGGCTATGACTGATCTGAGAGTGATGTTCGTTTGACTTAACCTGTTTGACGATGGGAGTTTGTTGGCTAAGCTACAAGTTAAACCGACTTGGATCGAGCAGATTAAAGTTAAGCAGTTGAAGGATGAATCTTTGGGTCTTCGGTTCCGACAGATTAAGAGTGGTAGCACTACGGACTTTGGGTTGAACTCTGAGGGGATGTTTTGTTTTCGAGGCAGGATATGTGTGCCGAATGATTCTGGTTTGAGACAGTCTATACTAAGAGATGCGCATTGTAGCCCTTATGCTATACACCCTGGTGGCAATAAGATGTACTGAAATCTTCGAAATTTTATTGGTGGCCAGGGTTGAAGCGAGAGGTTACTGATTTTGTGGCTAGATGTTTGACATGCCAGCAGGCTGAGGCTGAGCATCAGTTGCCTTTGGGTTTTCTGCAGCCGGTTAAGATTCCGTTATGGAAATGGGAACGAGTAACGATGGATTTCGTTAGTGGGTTACCTTTAACACCCACTAAGAAAGATTCAATGTGGGTCATCATATATCGATTGACCCAGTCTGCACACTTCATACCGATTAGGACAAATTATTCTCTGCAGAAGCTGGCGAAGCTTTATATTTCTGAGATAGTGAGGCTGCATGGGGTACCGGTTTTGATCATCTCTGATAGGGATCCTCGCTTCACATCTCGGTTCTGGAAAAAGTTACATGACGCTCTGGGTTCAAGGTTGGACTTCAGTACTGCGTTCCATCCTCAGACCGATGGTCAATCGGAGAGGGTGATTCAGATACTAGAGGATATGTTGAGGAGTTGTGCTATCGATTTTTGAGGCAGTTGGGAGGAGTATATGTCGTTAGCGGAGTTTGCTTATAATAACAGTTTCTAGTCTAGCATTCAAATGGCATCTTACGAGGCTCTATATAGCAGTAAATGTCGCACTTCCTTGTGCTGGACTGAGTTAGGTGAACGACGTGTTCTGGGTCCTGAGTTGGTTTCTGACACTGAGGATAAGGTCAGATTGATTCGGGATCAACTGAAAGCAGTATCAGACAGACAAAAATCTTATGCAGATCTGAAGAGACACGAGATTGAGTATGCTGTAGGGGACTTTGTATTTCTCAAGGTCTCGCCATGGAAAAAGGTTCTGAGGTTTGGTAGTAAGGGCAAGTTGAGCCCAAGGTTTATTGGACCTTACCGTTTTCTAAAGCGAGTGGGACTGGTTACTTATCAGTTGGAGTTACCTCTAGAGCTAGACCGTATTCATGATGTGTTCCACGTCTTGATGTTGAGGCGCTACCACTCTGATCCTATACATATCGTCCCTGTTGATGAAATTGAGGTTAAGCTAGATATGACCTTCGAGGAATAGTCGGTTAAGATTTTGGATCCCGACGTAAAGGTTCTTCAGAGGAAGACTATCCCATTAGTGAAGGTTCTGTGGTGTAAGCATAGCACTGAGGAGGCCACAGGGGAGCCTAAGGATTTGATGCGTCAACAGTATCCTTACCTATTCTGATCAAGTAAATTTTGAGGCCAAAATTTCTTTTAGAGGGGTAGAGTTGTAATGCCCTAAATTTTATATTTCTGTTTCTGCAATTACTTGACACAATTGTGTGTCTGCTTCAGTAGTTATGTGTTCTAGGTGTGTGTGAAAGGTCCCAAGTTCAAGCCCTAGGTTTGGCAAATTGTGATTATTTTGGAATTAAGCCCTATCTCTGTTCAATGGGTTTATATTAATTCTTTGAAAAGTAATATCAGAATAGGCCTGTTGGTCTGGTGGTTAGGTGTAGTGTTGGTGAGATGGAAGTCCTGTGTTCAATTCTCTGCGTTGGTAAGGGACAATATTTTTGTTTTTGACAAATTTTTGGCTAGAGTTGTACTGTGGTTGGACTCTGAGTAGTGGGGTGTTGGATGGAGAAAAATAAGGGGAATCGAGATAAGGGGGTTATCAGAATATTTCTGTTCAATTTTCTTTTTGCAAAATTATGTTCTCTTCTCCTCCTCTCTTTACCGAAATTCCACCCTGTCCCTCCCTCTCATCTTTTTCGCTGTTTTACTCAAGTTCACCTACTTTGTTTTATACTGCGTGTAATCCTGATCGTTCAGTAAGTTGTGTTTTGTCATAAGTCCTAGCGATTTTCTGACTGGGTGATTAACAAGAGGATTTGTTTTACTTTCGATTTAGGTGTAGCCCAAGAATCTACCGAAATTCTGCTTATTTTCTCCCTTTTAATCTTCATTTCGCTTTCTTCCCGTACAACATTTCTTATCGCTCGTTCGGTAAGTACTCATTTAGGCGAGGATTAGACAGCGATTAGTGCCTCGGTGGAGTATTGAACGACAGGGGTATTGGTTCATCATTTGGTAAGTGACCGTGTTTTCTTCTTGATGATTCTAAGATGATGTTGTGAATATTCCCGAGTTGGTTTGCGAATGTGCTGCTAAAATTGGCTTTGGTAATGTCAATCATAGGTTCTGGAAATACGGGATTGCGTTTAGGAACGAAAATGATACAGGTGTGTACTCGATTGCACAGAAAATGAGGTCTCAGCAAAAGCTAAAAACCACACTGTCGATGCCACACAGGCGTGTGGTTGCCCGTGTGGTAGGCCGTATGCCCTAACACAGGCGTGTGTTCGACAAGGCCAGGCCATGCACACATGACATGGCTGTGTGATGGCCAGGTAGGCCGTGTGTCGACTGATTTGGGTCATGTGGGCCACATGGGTGTGTGGGCCTACACGGATAGTCCACACGGGCATGTGGGAATTTGGGCCAGGCCGTGTGATCCAATGGGCCAAGGCCAATCGGGCGTGTGGGCCACACGAGCGTATGGGCCCACACGTACAGGCTACATGGGCATGTGAGCCCATTTCTACTGAAATGTTTGTTAAGGTTGCACGGGTCGCCCAAGTCGAATGTGAACCTTCCGTAGGGTTGGTAAACACTACTCAGACCCTTAACTGTGTGAAATTGATTATACAAATTGTGTACTGAGCATGTTATATATATAAGTATGTATATTGAACTGTATGTGTATCTGATAGACCTGTGATGGCATGACATCTCATTGTATATTGCATTGCGTTGGGTTGGGTTGATTATATTTGGAGGAAGTGTACAAAAAGGCTTTTAAGCCTAATATATTGGCAGCTCAGCTGCAAATTACTATTTTGTGCCGCATTCGGTACTATTTGAAGTGTAGGGATGGGTGGGTTGATTTAATCCCCACATGGAGTGTAGGGTTGGACGGAGATGGTGTGTAGAGGCTGGTTGGGTAGGACTTTGTTACTGAAAACTGTATGGCTGATACTAATACTGAGATGGGCTAAGGCCCAAATCGTTATTCTTACTAAAAGGGTTTAGGCCTAAGACTGTTTAATTGTGCTCTGTGATTACTGATTGTTTGTTGTCTTCTGCGGGATTACACACTGAGTTTACGAAAACTCACCCCTCTTTGTTTAATTTGCACAGGTAATCCCCAGACCTAGATGGATCGGTGCAGCGAAGGACTCGATGGTGACCACAAATCTGAACTGTCATGGTTTTAATTTATGATTATTGGTTTTATTTTTAGTCTATTTTTACTGGTTAAATTTTTGGGTTGTAATTGGACTTTCAGACTTTGGTTTGGTTTTGGGTTTTAATTATCTTTACCTTATGGATTACAATTGCTAGTAGTAGGAAACCTCGGTTTTCAAAAGAAACAAATGATTTTCAGAAATACCCTATTGTTTAAACTGTGTTAAAAGCTTCTGCAACGAACAACATTTTGAAACTATCGACTAAATGAGTAACACGATTTTGGAACTAAAAACATATTAAGATAAGTAATTCAACGGAAATGGTTTTATCACGACAGCACAGTTTTCAAACACCCTATCATGTGACATCACTAGATCCGGCCATAACGTCTAGGCCGGGTTTGGGGTGTTACATTATCCATTCTGTATTCAATTCATGAGTATATGTAACGAACCGATAGTCACGGGTACCAAAAAGTGTACTTTCAGGTCTTTATTTTCGTAAAATGGAATAAATATTTACGAAGCTAGTTGTGTGGTTAATTAGGTTTTGATTAGGTGAGTTTGTTTAAATTAAGAGTAATTAGGTGTAAGGACTAGATTGCATATAGGGAAAAAGTTGAGTTATAGATTAGAGGAAAAGTGAACGGACTAAATAAGCAATTAAGCCATAAATTGACAAGTGGATGGTGTTGGTAAATACATGTCTAATAATAATAAACATATGTATTCAATAATAAAATATGTATTGCTTATTAATTAAGTAAATATATTATTATTATTAAAACAAAACAAATAAAAGAAATGAAAAATGAATTGAAAAAGAAAAATAGAATAGAACGAAACAGGGGGGAAAAAGAAAGAAAGAAGGAGAAAAGTTAGGGTTTCGTGGGTTCAAAGCTCAATTGGTTAGTCAATTTAGCCCATTTTCTTATAATTTTTATGTTTTTGAAATCCTACTATTAAATACTACTTAACCTATGCTGAAATTTTAGAAATTATTGGATTTTTAGATGTTGTCTATGTTGAATAATTTGAGTATTAGGGATTAAATTGATAGATTTTTAAGTTAGAATTGAGAAAGGGATTGAATTGTGGAATAAATTATAAGTTTTGAGTAATAGGGACTAAATTGTGAAAATTTTGAAATTTAGGGATTTATGTGAAAATAAAGAGTTGAATTTAGTCTAAAGTGGAATTTGCATAAAAATAAAGAACTAAATGTGAAGAATAAAAGTTAGTCTCGGTTTAGGGACTAAATTGAAATTTAGGCAATATTTGAGTAAAAATTGAAATATTAAATATGAAATTGAATTGTGTTGTGTTGTATTGATGAATTTTAATTGTTTTAATTTCGTATCTAACGTCGTACCAGAATCATCGACTAAAAAGGGAAAAGATAAAGTCGACGTCGAGTAGCTCGGAATTTTCGGTTTGTATTTCTATAATCTGAAACTAGTTATTAATTGTTGTAATTTTTATTTAATGTATATGGTAAGGGTTGAGGTGAATAATTGATATTTTGATAATTGATTGAATGAATTGAATTAGTAGATATATATATATATATATATTGAATGGATTGATTTTTGAATTGAAATGAATATATGTATAATTATGTGATTATATGAAAAATCAGTATTGAATATTGATTATATCTGAAATGTGAAATTAAACCCTATTAACCGTACCGGGCTGAGTCGAGTATAGATGGCATGCCATAGGATTAGAAGAGTTCAGGGATTCTTCGACCTAGAGTCGTTGAGACACTGGGTGTCAATTTACTTCGGTTTAACCGATGAGACACTGGATGCCAAATTATTACTTCGAATTATCCGATGAGGCACTGGGTGCCAAACTAGTGTGTTTTGGTTGGATCTATGTATCCGTCCGAGTCTGAGTCCTGTTAATAGGGGTAAACATATAATAAAGTTTTATAATTGATATTTAAATGGCATGGTATGAGAAATGAAATTGATATAGTGAATTGAAAATAGAATGTGAAATTTGTTGTAAATACATGGACTACATGAGTTAAATACTCATGAGTTGAATATGGAATGGATAGTGCCATTTGTTTAAATGACATGTCAGCAAATTATGGAAAGCTATTATATAGCAAGTGATAAAAATTGAGCATGGTATATGATGGAGCTCGAAACTAACTATTATTTCGACAAAGGCAAGCGCACCTATCGAACAGTAGTATAGTTATGGTGAGTCCAAAATATCATATCCTCAAGGACTAAAATTACTAGTAATAACTATCTTTTTATTATCTAGCCTAGTAATTAAGGAGATTTATTTTTAATCTAAATTTAACTAACTAATTTAACTAACTAAATTATTATAAACGCAACAGAGAGTGAGTTGGGAAAATACTTTTGGACAACTTATATGAGATAGACAATACCTAAGGAAGAATCCACCTAGACTTCACTTATTACTTTTGATTCATGCGATTTATTCACTTGACTTAATCCGTAGAAATCCCTAATTTATGTTAATATCTCTTTCAAGACTAAAAACAACTGACTCTAGGTTGATTAATTGAAATCTCTTTCTAATTAAAACTCCTATTGTCGCATTAACTAGATCTATGGATTCCCTTATTAGGTTTGACCCTAATCAGGCAGATTTTCGTCGCCCTATGTCTAGGGTTGCAATCAACTCCGCTTAATTTGTGTTGATCTACTCTTAAACAGGGACTTTTGCTCCATTGAATAAGCACATTCGACTTTGAATCAATAACCTGAATTATCAAAACAAGAATAAGAACTCACAATTAAGAATAAGAACAAGTATTTATCTCATAAATCAAATAATAATAAGATTCATCTTAGGTTTCATCCGATTTAGTTCATACTAAAAGAGGGAAACATATTAGAATAGGGAAAACAACAAAACATAAGAAAACCCAAAAACTTCTAAAGAACTTGATGGGAGATACGCAGTCTTGATGGAGATCATTCTCCTAAGCTGTTCCTGACAGCTGTCTTGGAGTAATTTCTGCCTTCTACTCAGCGTCTATACGACGTCCTATCGACCCCCACTTTTAGGTTACCCTCTAGGGTGTTTATATAGGCTTTGAGATGCCTTATTGGCTCACAAGTATCCTATTCCAAATAGAATTCATCCTGATTTCGGCAGGGACACACCCGTGGTCGATAGTCCAGGCCGTGTTCGGTTCTGCTTAGCACACACGGCCGTGTGGATTTGTCCGTGTGCGGTGGTCCAAGCCGTGTAGGCCCATTTTGTCCCTTTTTGGCCCGTTTCTCGTTCTTTTTGACTCCTAAGCCCTCCTGAGTATAAATCATGAAATTAAAGGATTAGGAGCATCGAATTCATTAAATTCAATGGAAAATCATCCAAAATTAAGCCAAGCATGGGTTAAAATATGTGTAAATTATGGTTTATCAATATATAATGATGTATTCATGAATTGAGTATTGCATGACTAATGCCATTGTACGAATAAATAGGGTTTGATATGTGAATAACCATTTATATAACAATTGCTCGAATAGGATATTGTTTAATAAAAAAAAATGATAGTCATGATACTAGACATTAATATGTCCTTATAATTTAATTGTGCTTATTATATTATCATGTCTTTAAATATTCGGATTATAGAAATACCACTGAGTTTTTACTCAGCGCATGGTTTTGTTTTCCGTGAGCAAATTAGGTACAGTGATTTTGAAGAGTTGTAATTGAGGTTGTGAGCATCCATCTCATCACATCTCCAAGTGTCAAGAGAGTATGTTTCAAAATTTTGAATAGAATGGCATGTACTTAAGAAGATCAAGTGTGTTCCAAGTAGTAGGGACAAAAATATAATTTATGAAAACTTAATTTTTTTTTAAATGTTCAAATATATTAGTGATTAGCCAAAATCACTTTGGCACCAAATGTAATATTTCTATATCAGGTTCCTTGGATCGAACTGGATATAGGGGTGTTACAGTATATAACTTATATATTCCATGTATTTACAACATATTTTACATTTTATTTTCAATTCACTATATCACTTCCATTTCCCATACCATGCCATTTCAATATCAATTATAGAACTTTATTATTTATTTACCCCTATTAAAACGACTAAAACAGATACACGAATCTAACCAACACACCAGTTTAACACCCAGTGCCTCATCGGATAAATTCGAAGTAGTAACTGTGCCCAGCGCTTTATAAATTTGACACCCAGTGTCCCATCAGTTAAACCGAAGTAAATTGGCACCCAGTGTCTCATCGGTTAAACTGAACTAAATTGGCACCCAGTGCCTCATTGACTCAAAGTCGAAGAATTCCCTGAACTCTTCCTATCCAATGGCATGCCATCTATATCCGACTCAGTCTGATGTAGTTAATAGGGTTTAATTTTACATTTCAGATATAACCAATATCCAATACTAATTTTTCATATAATTACATATATACACATGAATTAAATTCAATCTATAATAATAAATATCCAAATTTCACATTAACACGTATATTCATTTCAATTCAATAATCAATACATTCAATATGAATCTACCAATTCAATCCATTTCAATCAATTATCAAATGTCAATTACTCACCTCAATACTTACCATATGCATTAAATTGAAATATAACAATTAACAACTAGGTTCGGGTTATAGAAATACAAATCAAAAATTCCAAATTATTCGACGTTGATTTTATTTTTCCCCTTTTTAGTCGAGTATTCCGGTACAACGTTAGCTACGGAATTAAAACAATTAAAATTTATCAATATAACACAATTCAATTTCATATTGAATATTTCAATTTTTTACTCAATATTTTCCTAAATTTTAATTTAGTCCCTAAACCGATACTATTTTTTATTCTTCACATTTAATTCTATATTTTCATGCAAATTCCACTTTAAACTAAATTTAACTCCCTATTTTCACTTAAATCCCTAAATTTTAAAATTTTCACAATTAGTCCCTATTACTCAACATTGACCATTTATTCTATAATTTAATCTTTTTTCATTTCTAGCTTAAAAATCTATCAGTTTAATCCCTAATAGTAAAATTATTCAACAGTAACAACACTTAAAAACTTAATAATTGCTAAAATTTCGACATGAGTCGGGTAATACTCAACACCGAGATTCCAAAAACGTAAAAATTATAAGAAAATGAGCTAAATTGACTAACCAATTAAACTTTGAACAATTTGAAACCCTAGCCTTGCGTCTTTCTCCTTTATTCTTTCTTTTTTTCTTTTTCTTTCTAGTTCGTATGACTTTCTTTCTTTCTTTTTATTCATTCTTTTAATACTTTGGTTTTATTATACATTAAATTATTATTATATAATATAATATATATACTTAATAATAAAGATTTTATATAATATATAAATTAAATTTACATATAATATATATATTTCTAACAGTCGCACTAAAAGAAGAATGGTAAAATTGTTTCTTTAGTCCCTTTAATTATTTTTAATCTATGATTCAACTTTCACCCTATATGCAATTTAGTCCTTATACCTAATTACTTTTAATTCAAGTAAAATCACTTAACTGAAATCTAATTAACTACACAACTAGCTTATTAAATATTTATTGAAAATATTTACGAGTCCGATTTACGGGAACGGAGTCCCAAGAATGCACTTTTTTTATTTATTTTTTTCAATTTGGTCCTTTTCTTTTAATTAACTATCGAAACGTTAAAATTTCTTAACGAAACTTTAATACCACCTTAGTGACACTCCGTTAATATTTATAAAAATATTTATGGCTTGGTTTATAAAAACAAGGTCCTAATACCTTATTTTCTAAAACCACTTGAACTTAATAAATCACTTATATAATATAAATTATCAAATTAAAAACCTTTTTAAAAAAATCACATTTGACTCGTAAATATTAAATAATAATATTTACGAACTTACTCGTAGGATTTGGTGGCCTCGAAATCACTATTCCTGACACCACTGAAAAAGGGCTGTTACATCATCCAGCATCATTTGATACATTTAGAAGAGTCCAATTACTTAATTGATCTTTCGGTTAATTAAAATTCTATAATGGTTAACTTTTATCATTTCTATAATTTAGTTCTTATACTTTAATTAGTTATTCAATTGATAAAATTAAAGGATCAAATTTTAATTAAACTTTATATTAACTTTGTAAATATTAATTAATAATATTTACAGACTCGAATATCGAAAATGAGATTTCATTTCTAATATCACTGAAAAACAACTATTACAAAACAGAAAAATTAACCTATCCATGTCTGAAACACAAAAATTCCCACTCAAAATCATGCTTAATCAAAATCTAGGCACCGAAGTAAAATTTGCATGCACATCATTTTACATATCTCTAAATTCGATCCAAAAGTTCCAATAAAAACAAATCATTGTGACAACATGACACATAAGCGTCAAGAGACCAAACCAATGAAAAGTCTCAATATAAAAACACTAAATGTCAAAACTGACAACTAGTATCCTTGTACATGCCCAAACTAAAAAGAAAACTGCTAAAACTTATTACATATCAGAGTATAGTCGAATGTACCCCATTGCTAGTGTTGCTTGACCCTCACAAGATACGAATCCTCAATACCTGCGCACGAATCCCCCTCCCCCGGCATACTAAGAAAACAATGTTCAGTGGTGCAAAACATATCTCCAAATATATTATATGTTAATACTATATTGTAAAGCATACTAAAACAATATTAAAGTTAAATATTATCAGACTCTATTAATCATGCTTCAAATAAGAACACAAGATGACATTATTACATATTAAAAGTCTCATTAAAGCATTAATCAATAATTATATAATTTTCATAGCAAAACTAACATAAACATGTTTGAAATCATGTCACAAGATAGTCCTAAACTCTAAACTCTAATGCCCAATTGATCGAAATTAAACTCGTAAACGAATATATGGATATTCATCCAATTCCTCGAAAAGATAGTGCATAAGTACATATAAAAAAGTACACAATAACAAAACTTCGATACATGTTGAACAAAAATTACCAACCAAAATCTTGAGGTTGCATAAAACACTACAAAGCAAATCTCATGAATGCACAAATGCTAACCTGAAACACAATAGCAATGACTCAAACATACATCCTATGATATGTCAACTATACCAAAAACTATCTAAAGTTGTTTAAATGGGTTGTTATCATATTAAACATAATTTGACATTTACAATCTAGTCATTTATAGCACATGAATGAGCAGCATCATAATTCCAATAACCATTTTCCATTAAGTAGAATTTAGTCACTAACATGAACATTCACTCCATCAAACATAATACCAAATATATGATCACATCTTTATACCATCATCAACCATACATAACTAGTAGGAACAAATTCTAAGCATTTCAATTTAGATAATAACATAAAATAAATTGGAAATCAAATTGCACAAATTGAAATCGCTCAAGCTTCTGTGACCTTCTCCTTCCCTTAGATTTTGAATTTTCATCGATCTCTTTTGCTTCAAAATCATTATCAATATAACAAGTTAGCATAACAATAAACAAAAATCAAAGCCTCTAAAAAAAACCATGCATTTCAATCAAGCGAAACTCCTTCTCACTTCTAAATCCCTCTCTCAGGAACTTTATCCAAAACTTAAATCTAACCTTAAATTCACACTTAAGAACTTAAAACTAAGCTTAGAACAATAAAACCTCTACTGAGAACTCAAGATTACTACACATTCATTTGAACAATGACAAAACTTAACAAGTCACCTAAGACTTCAATCAAACTTAAGATTTGATATTCTAAAGGTATTCTAAACTAAAGATCATCAAGAATCTAACTTGAAAACAACCAAAAACCATTGAATCAAGCCTTCTCTCATTATAGAAAAAATAACGTAAATAAAGAGAAAAGAGGGTTAATGCTTAAATCAAATCTTTCAAAGCTAAAGTCAATTATTAAGGTTTGAAAATCATATTACCTGCAATGTTTTTAACTTCGCAAATTTAGAAATTGGAAATGCTCTTAACTTCACAAATTTCCGGCAACGTTGGAGAGGGCGATACCCACCTCGAAGGTGATCGTGATACCAAAAAAGTGAGATTTAAAGAGTAAGCTGTTAATGAAGATACTTCCATGGCTGTGGATCCCGAATCACACCCGATTATGTTGTGGAAAGACAAATTACTGGGAAGACATGATGTTGTCACAGACTCAATTCGAGATGTGTCTTTTGCAGGGAAAGATAATGAATTTGAGTTACTTGAAGGAGACGTTAATACGTCTATCATTGATGGGATTCCCGCTATTGAACTTTCGGATCGTGTAAAGGAAATCATTTTCAAAGAAATGGAGTTGACGGTCATTGTTAAACTCCTAGGGTGTAACATTGGTGACAACGCCATTCATAATCACATTATTTCCCTTTGGAAACCTATAAATCCTATTCGATTAATGGATATTGCTAATGGCTATTTTCTGGTGAAATTTCAGGATCAAGAAGACTATAACAGAGTTTTATCACAAGGACCGTGGACAGTCTATGGACAGTATCTGACCGTGCAACCGTGGAACAAATATTTTAGCCCTTTGTAACCTTACCCGAGTGTGGTGCTGGTGTGGATTCAATTGTCGAATCTCCCGAGTTATCTCTATAAGCGGAAGATCATTGAAGCCATCGATGGTCTCATTGGGAATGTGGTAAAACTAGACGTCCAAACCGATAATTAGACCAGGGTCAATTTGCGAGACTAGCTGTTTACATTAATCTGGATAGGCCACTGATTTCGCAAGTTTTTATCAACGGAGTTGCTCAACGTGTTGTATATGAGGCTCTTTCGACCGTGTGTTTTGTGTGTAGAAAGTATGACCACGTAAAAGAGATGTGTACCTTGGTGGTGCCAAATCAAAATCCCACCGGCCTGTCTAACACGGCAGATAACATGGCGGATAGAACCATTGATGAGCATTCGGCCACGGTGAGACCTCTTCGGGCGAGTAACACGGAAGCGAAAGAATCTGATTCGGGCAACAGAGGGAAAGGTCCAGATTTTGGGCCTTGGATGTTGGTGGAAAGGAAGAACCCACGGCGAGGGAAGTGTGATTCCACGGTAGGGATCTCGAAAAAAAAGATAATTATCATTCTGGCTCCAGATTCTCGACTTTGATAGAGGAGAAAATTTTAAATCTGGTTTCAAGACAGTCGGCTGGAGAAGATTTGGGATTAATTCACTGGATAAAGAGACTGACAAGTCAAGGAGTTTGACTCCTAGGGTTAATAAAAATATTATTAATTCTTTTGTAACTTCAAGCCAATGAATTGGCAATGATTTGGGCTTTTCTAAGGGACCCACTTTGAAGGATAGTATGGGCAGATATGAAAGGGAGAAATTGGTCCATAAATCCAATGCTTCTTTGGATAAGAGTTTAGGAAAAAGGCCAATGGGATTGGGTGGAGTTATTAATAATAATGGTGGGTGCTATGAAAATATATCCATTTCTAATATGGATTCTTGATAAACCGTAAAAGTAACATATTTTAATCCCACATTTAGTATGTTTTTGGATGATTTATCCCTTGTTTTATATAAAAATGTGCTTTTAATCCTTTCTTTTCATGTCTTATACCCAGGAAAGCACCCAAGGATGAAAAGAACACAAAACGGGCCTAAAACGGAGTAAATGGGCCTTAACACGAAATCGGCACGGCCTGGCCCAAAGCACATATAGCCGTGCCTCGACGAACACCTAGAGCACGGCCTCAACTCAGTCACACACGACCGTGCCTCAAGAGAAATCTGAGCACGGTCAGGTCTCGATTCACACGGGCGTGTGACATGGCCGTGCCTCTGACGCTGGAAAGAGCAATTTTAGTCGGAAAAGGATACTTAGGGAGAAAGAATTGCGTTTCAAGAGCTATAAATAACCCCCAAGTATCACCTATTGAAAGGAGAGTGAAAGCGAGGCCAAGGAGCCAAGCCGAGAAGGTCAGAGTTAGGGAATAACGCGAGGATAGCCAATTGATCCATCTCAAGAAGCCGGAATTATACTCAAGACGGTAGAATTCTCCTTCAATTCCTTCAGAGGGTTTTAGGATTTTTCCTATGTTTGGTTTTATCTTTTCTCTTGCGATGGTTTGTTTATTCATTATGAACTAAACCCCTCAGATACCTGAAGGGGATGAAACCTAGATGGATTTTATTATTTGATTTTTAAGTTATATGATAAATTACTTATTTTGTTCTTAATTATGTTGCTTAATCCAAATCTAATGTGCTTAGGTGGAGAAGGAATAGACCCTGCCTAAGAGAAGATCTAACATAATTAAGCGGAGTTGATCGGACGCCTAGAGATAGGGTTACGAGATTTTGCCGGATTAGGGTGAAACCTAATATGGGAGTCCATTAATTGATTTACTGCTATCCTAGGGGGTTATTATAAGCGAACGAGAGTTCCACTAATTAACCTAGGGTTAGAAGTTATTCACCTCGAGAGAGGGTTTAATATAGGTTAGGGAGTCTTACGGATCAAGCTAAGTAAAAGAAATCATATAATTTAAGGTTAATTAATAAGTAAAGTCTAGGTGGATTCTTCCTGAGGGTATCGTCGTAATCAATTGAGTTTTCCCTCAAAGTTATTTTCCTATTCGTCCTTTTTGTCTTTGTGTCCTTAGTTTAGTCTTCGTCAAAAGTAATCTTCACTCTAACTTTAAGGCTAAATAATAAAAAGAAAGTGAGTATTAATACTTTTAGTTCCTTTGGGTTCGATAACCGGTCTTGCCTAAGCTATACTACTATTCGATAGGTACACTTGCCTTAATATCGTTGTCAGAGTTAGTCTCCAGGTTTGATCATTCTTTTATAAATATTTAAAGCTCTGATTTTACAGCAATCAAGTTTTTGGCGCTGTTGCCGAGAGCTAAAATATTAAGAAAACTCTATTTTTATTACTTTAGCCCTAATTTTTATTTTTCGCAATTTATTCTTCTTTTTGTTTTTATTTTTGTTTACTGAAATTTTCTCTCTTTCTTTTCAAACAGGTACCTCTAGTTTATGACTAGAAGGAACCCGATGGGACCTTTGGTATTCGACAACGAAATCGAAGCTATCATTCGTAGGAATCGTCGGGAAACCAGGCGAGCCCTAGATTACACAGAGAGAGAGGAAGAAGATAAATCCAATCCTACTGAAGGGATGGACGAAAACAACCCACCACCACGCGATATGGGTAACAACAACGCTCCACGCACAATGTTCAATTATGCGAAACCACATTTAACAGGAGCAGAAACTAGTATTGTTAGGCCTGCTATATCTGCTAACAATTTTGAATTAAAGCCTAACACAATACAAATGATTCAACAGTTTGTTCAATTTGATGGTTTGCAGGACGAAGATCCAAACACGCATATAGCTAACTTCTTAGAGTTCTGTGATACCTTCAAAATAAATGGCGTTTCTGATGATGCCGTACGTCTTCGATTATTCCCTTTTTCATTAAGAAATAAAGCTAAACAATGGTTAAACTCATTACAACGAGGGTCAATCACTACATGGGATCAGATGACCGAAAAGTTTTTGATGAAATATTTTCCACCGGCCAAAACGGCCAAATTACGGAATGATTCTCTTCTTTTGTGCAGATGGATGTAGAGACGCTATACGACGCATGAGAGAGATTCAAAGATCTCTTGAGAAGGTGCCCACACCATGGCCTACCCTTGTGGCTACAAGTCCAAACCTTTTACAACGGTGTAAACCCCTCAACGAGACAACTTATAAATTCAGCCGCCGGAGGAACACTGAACAACAAAACTCCAGAAGCAGCCTACGAGTTCATTGAGGAGATGTCATTAAACAATTATCAGTGGCAAGCTTCAAGGACCAAAAGGACAAAATCGGTAGGAGTTTTCAACATCGATGCCATGACCGTGCTATCAACACAGCTAGAGATGATGAATAAAAAGCTTGATAATTTGTGTTCATCATAGGTACATCCAGTCATGCAGTGCGATGCACGTCGAACTGTGACGAATCCTGAGTACCCACCCTACCAACCAGGAGAAGAAGATGAACAGATGAACTATATAGGTAATAATTTCCAATCTAATAATAATCCTTATAGTAATACTTACAATCCAGGTTGGAGGAACCACCCAAATTTTTCGTGGGGAGGACAAGGAAACCAAGGAAATCAAAGGCAACAACCTCCTCAAAACTTTCGAAATCAGCCCTATCCACAAGAAAAGAAACCATCCTTTGAGGAACATCTTCAAGAAACTGATAGAGCAGTCAAAAGTAACGAGAGACGACTCGATGAAATTGCTAAGTCAGTCAAGGAGGTGACTAATGCAATCGAACAACTCACAAAACTAATGTCAGAACGACCGCAAGGACATCTACCAAGCAACACTGAAGTTAATCCTAAGGAGCAAATTCAAGCAATCATAGCTCAGGACAATAACGAATTAGCTGAACCGAATTCAATACCAGAAAAAAAGTAGACGAAGGTAAAACAGAGGTACCAGAAGAGAAGCCAAAATAGGTAATTAAGGAATATCAACCTCGCATACCTTATCCTAAAGCCATAAAAAGAGAAGATTCAGAGGAACAATTCGGTAAGTTTCTTAAACTTTTAAAAAAATTACATATTAACTTACCTCTTCTTGAAGCTCTTTTTCAGATGCTAGATTCGAGAAAATTTTTAAGACAGCTCTTGACCAACAAACACAGAATAGATGAAGAACACCATGTGGAACTAAACGCAACATGCTCAGCAATATTACAAAACAGGCTACCACAGAAACTAAAAGATCCAGGGAGTTTTACAATTCCATGTTTAATTGGTAGCCTACATATTAACAATGAGTTAGCTGATCTAGGGGCAAGCATAAACGCCATGCCTTACTCACTGTTTAAACGACTAGGTCTAGGGAAGCCCAAACAAACTAGGATGAGTATTCAATTAGCTAATAAAACTGTTAGAACTCCTAGGGGCATTATCGAAGATGTTCTTGTAAAAATCGATAAATTTGTTTTCCCAATAGACTTTTTTGTCTTAGACATGGATGAGAATAATTCAATCCCTTTAATTTTAGGAAGACTTTTTCTAGCAACCGGCAGAACTAAAATTGATATTGCTATAGGTGAGCTCATACTTCGTGTAGATGATGAATCAATTAATCTTCAAGCTCTAGACTCGGCCAGGACAACAGTCGATGAAGGTAAGAAAGTCATTTCAGTTAATAACCATATTATTCAATCTTCATCACAGGAAACAGCATAAAGCCTAAGCCCTGAGCCGGCTCATATAGACAATTTAGAGAATCAGAAGACAGAAATCAAAAGAGAGCTAGATTCACACGAAGAAAAACTCGAGGAACCACAAGAAGAGCTCATGGGGACATCAAATCACTTCAAAATAGGAGATCAAGTATTGTTAGACAAAACCGATCCCCAAATCACTAGCACAGACTTGAAAGCAATGAGAGAGATCCTTCTCAAAGTACATGATATCTTCCCAAACGGCATAGTCGAGGTAAGCAATCCAATGTTCGGCACTTCCAAAGAAAACGCTTCTCGACTTCAACATTATCAAGAAAATGGAACTGTAAGCATGAGGGAAGATATTCAAACCTTTAAACCTCCCTAAAATTTTCAAACACGAGGAAGTCTAGCTAAAGACTATAAACGAGCGCTTCTCGGGAGGCAACCCGAGCACTAACATTATTTTTTTCCTTTGTTTTTATTTATCTTTTCCTTTTTCTTCTCTTTTTCCTTTTTAAACTAACCAAAAATGTAGGTTTTTTAGGCCACACAGCCTTACACACGGCCGTGTCCGTGGCCGTGTGGACCACCTAAACTACCACACTGACAAGACACAGGCCGTGCAGTCAGCCCAACCACCCTCCCCAATGTCACGGATCCAACAAACCCTCCCCACGGGCATCGACAGAAAGGGCACGCCCGTGCCCACAACCGTGTGAAATTACTAAAGCTACTGACTTGCACACCACGGCCAGAACACGCCCGTGCTGCACAACCGTGTGAAATTACTGAGGTTACTGATAAAACACGGGGGAGACACGCTCGTGCATAATGACCGTACCAAAAGAAAGAATTCACAAGCACAGGCATGGGAGGACCAAGCACGGCCAAAAGGGTGACAACACACCCTAGAACACGGCCGTGTGAGGTGGCCGTGTAATTTGACACACCCTGTGACCACGGCCGTGGGGGAGCACAAAATCTGAAATTCTATGTAAACCTCTCACCTCTTCTCCTCCCCTCTATCTAATTTTTCTTCTCATTTTCACTCTCTTCAGTCTCAGACCCTTCAAGATACTAGATCATTGAGCAAATCAACACCATGCCGAAGAAGCGGAAGAAGCCACGCATAGACTCCTTAACAAAGAACGATCAACATGAGTTCATGCCGGCAGCTTCGTCCCAACACCAAGCCAAGGGTCTTTGAGATCAATTAGTTTTTATTTTTGCTTTCTCTCTTGCTTCAATTTCCTGCTCTTCTCCTTTATTTTCCGCATCTAAGCTTCTCTACTGCTCTTTTCGTTTAATTTTCTTTTAGTTTCTTGATGTCAGGTTCGTTAGGCTACTAGGGAATCACGCCGACCACCACGATAACATCATCACTCTCACCACCGCCACCACATCCCTAATCTTAGCATTGATTCTCACCTTGCAAACCATCCTTTAATAAGGACTTCATAGTCCATTAGTATTTTCTTGTCATTTCAGTTTTCTTCTTAGTCTCCTTCACTTTAGCTTGCTTTTCTTTAAATTCATCTTTAGTTTATTTATATTATGTTTCAATAACCCCTGGCTAATCCTTCATAAGTTCCCCAATTTCTTCATCTAGCACAAAGGTCGAGAACTAACACCACCACCATACCGACGCCTTCGCCGTAACTGCCACCACAACCCCTGCCCTCCTCCAAGGAAACAGTCCACACCTCAGGGAGTATTTTATCCCCTCCCTTTTGATTTTAAATATATATGCATTATCTATGTTTGTACATTGAGGACAATGTACATCTTAAGTGTGGGGGGTAAAAAGACCTAACTTTCTGCATTATTCTCAAATCCCTGAGGGTAAAAGTGGAATAAAAGAACCTAACTTTTTTCATTATTCTCAAATCCCTAATTTAGTCTTGTTTTTATGCAAAGTTGTCATATTACTAATTAGGATGAAATCTCTGATGATTTGTGATGACTATTAACATGTTTTAGAATAAGTCATAGTTAATTGTACATTGATGATTAAATTTAAAGAATAATATAGAATCAAGCATGATAAGTCTATTTTTCAGGAATTAAAATTTTTGCCAGGTTGTTGATCCAATTTTGAATATCACCTTGAAATTCGAATTTTATAAGGATGATGTCAAAACACCCATAATTTTTGTGAGTATTTGAACCTTATAGAGCATACATTCTTTTTCGTGCTTATTTTTTTTATTATGAGTGTGTCAACTATGAACTGTTATTCTAGAACTTGCCTCGTTTTTATATGTCAAGACCACAGTTATGATTCGATATACCGAGATGATAAAGGCACTTAGGTTTTAACCCACTTACTCCACTTAAAAGCCTACCTTCATAATTAACCCCTAGTGAACCCCGTTGAACCTAACAACCCTTTTTATTAACTCACCTACTAATTGTAACCAAAAACCCTTTGTATTTGTTATCACCAAATTTTTTTTTAATTACCCTTTTTGTTGAGATTTGATTTTGAACAAGTTTCCTAACTATGTTCTATATTTCAGTTGTAAAAATTCTTCCTTATTATTATGTTAGTTTGTTCTTATAAAAAAACGAAGTATATTCGTTATTAGTTCTATGATTAAGTGAGCTTGCATGTTCAAATTCCAATTCTCAAGGAAAAGGCTCGTATTATTAGTTTTTTTAATTAATGTAAGATTAAGTTCATTTTTTTCTAGTTAGAAAACCTATCAAGTCAATCTCAATTCTAACCTTCTAATTCAGCCTTTATCCATACCCCTAACCTAAGCCCCGTTACAACCCTGTCAAAAACCTTTTGATCTGTTTATCATTTCATTTTACAGTGGTGGAGATTTGATTTTCAGGCAAGCCAATGGGATTAACTTTTCATTTTCGACTTATGAGTGTTTAATGTTGACCCTTAAACACTTTTTAAGTAATTTGAGTGAATCTTTTGTAAGGATGTCAATCCTTGTCGGTTCTGAATTGAAAAGGTAGTTATTTAAAAGAGGGGAGACACCTATGTTTTCGAGGAGCAAAATCATGACTTATCTCGTTTGAATCTTTAGGACTCTTTGAATTAAATTATCCATGTATAAATTATCCATGAACTATGATAAGACATTGTTGATAGAAATTGTGAATCAGGGAAAGTTCATTTTAATTGTAAGTTGAGAATTTTGCTTGAGGACAAGCAAAAGCTTAAGTGTGGGGGTATTTGATAAACCGTAAAAGTAACATATTTTAATCCCACATTTAGTATACTTTTGGATAATTTATCCCTTGTTTTATATAAAAATGTGCTTTTAATCCTTTCTTTTCATGTCTTATACCCAGGAAAGCACCCAAGGATGAAAAGAACACAAAACGGGCCTAAAACGGAGTAAATGGGCCTTAACACGAAATCGACATGGCCTGGCCCAAAGCACACACGGCCGTGCCTCGACGAACACCTAGAGCACGGCCTCAACTCAGTCACACACGGTCGTGCCTCAAGAGAAATTCGAGCACAGTCAGGTCTCGATTCACACGGGCGTGTGACATGGCTGTGCCTCTGACGCTAGAAAGAGTAATTTTAGTCAAAAAAGGATACTTAGGGAGAGAGAATTGCATTTCAAGAGCCTATAAATAACCCCGAAGTATCACCTGTTGAAAGGAGAGCGAAAATGAGGCCAAGGAGCCAAGCCAAGAAGGTCAGAGTTAGGGAATAACGCGAGGATAGCCAGTTGATCCATCTCAAGAAACCGGAATTATACTCAAGACGACGGAATTCTCCTTCGATTCTTTCAGGGGGTTTTAGGATTTTTCCTATGTTTTGTTTTATCTTTTTTCTTGCGATGGTTTGTTTATTCATTATGAACTAAACCCCTCAGATACCTGAAGGGGATGAAACCTAGATGGATTTTATTATTTGATTTTTAAGTTATATGATAAATTACTTATTTTGTTCTTAATTATGTTGCTTAATCCAAATCTAATGTGCTTAGGTGGAGGAGGAATAGACTCTGCCTGAGAGAAGATCTAACATAATTAAGCAGAGTTGATCGGACGCCTAGAGATAGGGTTACGAGATTTTACCGGATTAGAGTGAAACCTAATATGGGAGTCCATTGATCGATTTACTGATATCCTAGGGGGTTATTATAAGCGAACGAGAGTTCCACTAATTAACCTAGGGTTAGACGTTATTTGCCTCAAGAGAGGGTTTAATATAGGTTAGGGAGTCTTACGGATCAAGCAAAGTAAAAGAAATCATATAATTTAAGTTTAATTAATAAGTGAAGTCTAGGTGGATTCTTCCTGAGGGTATTGTCGTTATCAACTGAATTTTCCCTCAAAGTTATTTTCCTATTCGTCCTTTTTATCTTTGTATCATTAGTTTAGTCTTCATCAAAAGTAATCTTCACTCTAACTTTAAGGCTAAATAATAAAAAAAAGTGAGTATTAATACTTTTAGTTCCTTTGGGTTCGATAACCGGTCTTGCGTAAGCTATACTACTATTCGATAGGTACACTTGCCTTAATATCGTTGTCAGAGTTAGTCTCCAGGTTTGATCATTCTTTTATAAATATTTAAAGCTCTGATTTTACAGCGATCAATTCTTCTAAATGTGCAGGTCTGAAACAAGCGAATTCATCAAAACAAATTTCTAGGAATGACGCAAATATTCAAGACAACTTGGGTTCTAATGTGCTGGAAATAATGAAGCTGATGTTTCGGGAAAAATCAAAGCGCACTATAATCCTGTATTTGATGAATCCGAGTATTTTATTGTTCCTATATCAGATAATACTCTTGATCCAGGTAAGCATTCAACAATCAGTTTTAATATAAATGTATCCTCTATTCAACAGGCTAATTCAGTTCCGAGCTCTGTGGAATTCCTAGATTCAGTCTCAAGTTCGAAGTCAAAAGGTTCCAAAGTCCGAAAAAGCGAAGTTAGAGACAGTGGTAGTCGAAGTAATAGGAACACCTATTTCGCCATACGAGGTTGAGGAAGTCGGTTTAAATCTTCTAGGAACACGCGTGTTCCTTTAGCTAAGTCTATCGAGGCTATGGCGAAATTTCTATCTCCCCGATTTAGCGAGAATTTGAATGCTGAGGTTGAGGGTACAAGATCAAAGTCGGATTGCAATAACGTCTTTGAAATCTAGGTATGTTTTCCTATTTTTTAATTATTTATTAATGAATATCACTATCTTTTCGTGGAATTGTTAGGGCTGTGCAAACGTTAAATTCCCTAGAATATTTCGGGAATATAATATGGAGTATAAACCAGATATTATAAGTTTGTTTGAACCGATAGTCAGTATAACCAAGGCTAATAGCATTATTGCTAAGTTGGGGTTCCAGTATTTCCATCATATGAAAGCAATAGAATTCTCAAGGGGTATTTGGCTAGGATGGAGGGATTCTGTTCGACTAGAAATTGTCCGTAGCCATCCGAAATTCATTCTGTCTCGGGTTTGGCTTGTATTTTTGTCTCATCCTATTTTCATTGCTCATGTCTATGGGAGCCCAAACAGACAAAAGCGCCAAATTCTTTGGATTGAGTTGAGAAATTCCATCCCACTTGGTCAGAGCCCTTGGATTACCATTGGAGATTTCAACGTAATTCTATCCTCTGCTGAGAAGTCCGAAGGCTTTTCTAGGGGAAGGAGGTGTCCACATTTTGGTGATTTTGTTGATTCTGCTGAGCTTCACGACTTAGGTTTCAAGGGGCCTCCCTTTACTTGGCATAGGGGATCTATGTTTTAAAGGCTTGATCGCGCCCTGGATAATGAAGCTTGGTTACGTCACTTCCCTAATTGTATGGTTACACACCTTCCAAAGATTAAATTAGATTATCGGCTCTTTCTTCTAGCCCTTAATCCGAGTATTTCGCTTCCTAGAGGAAGGCCTTTTAGATTTTTGGCTAGTTGGCTTTTTGAAAGAAAAGTAGATTTACTCTGGTAACATGTCTGATTCCCTTGGAAAGCTCACTCAGAACCTTAAGGTTTGGAATAAGTACGTTTATGGTAATATTACCACTCGCAAGAGAGATCTTTACAAAAAAATTTCCAACAACCAGAGGAAAAGGGATTTCTCTGGTTCGTTACATTTAAACCAAGTGGGTTTGTCTCTTCGCCAAGAACTTGAGAGTACTCTTCATTACGAAGAACTTCTTTGGAAGCAAAAAGCGAGATGCGACTGGTTGAAGTTTGGAGACAGGAACAAAAAGTTTTTTCATACCCGCACTTTGCTTAAGAGGAAGAATAATCGTATTACCGCTATTCATAATTTTGATGGAAATTGGATTTATGACACTAAAGATATCGAGGATGAGGCTAATAAGTTTTTTCAAAGGCTGTATAGAGAAAGTCCTGATCCTTTGGAAAGGTTACCTCATAGTGGTTTTCCCCAGCTTGATCCAGTTGACATTAGTTTTTTGGGAAGACCGGTGTCGAATGTAGAGATTAAGGATGCTCTGTTTGACATGGCACCCCTTAAAGCCCCTAGTAGTGACGGTTTTCATACCCTTTTCTTCCAGAAGTAGTGGGACACTATAGGGAGAGCGGTTTGTGAATGGGTTTGGAAGGCCTTTGATGGAAATTCTGTTGATTCTGACCTGAATAATACTTTGATCGATCTTATCCCAAAGGTTCAGAATCTGGATACGTTTGGCCAATTCTGACCTATTAGCCTTTGTTTGGTCCTCTACAAATTGACGATGAAGGTAATTACGAATCGTTTTAAACATATCTTCCCCAAAATTGTTGCGCAGGAACAAGCTGGCTTTATTGCTGGAAGGAATATTAATGAAAATATCATTTTAGCTGAAGAAGTGATTCATACCATGTGAAGTCAGAAGCATCGAAAATGGATGGCAATTAAAATTGATTTGGAGAAAGTCTATGACAGAGTAAGCTGGGAGTTCATCGAAGCTTCTCTCTGAGCGGCAGATATCCCTGATTATCTTAATAATGTTATTTTGTCTTCTATTTCTAATTCTACTATGCAGGTTATGTGGAATGGAGTTCCGTTATCTAAATTCAGACCTGTTAGAGGAATCAGGCAAGGGTGTCCTCTTTCCCCTTATCTTTTTGTGCTTTGTATAGAGTGGCTTGGGCATCTGATTCAGTCTGCTATTTCGGGAGGTAAATGGAGTCCTATTCGTCTTTCTAGAGATGGGCCTGCTATCTCGCATTTATTTTTTGCAGATAATTTGGTTACATTTTGCAAAGCTGATTCAAGGCATAGTGGAGTTTTAAAAACCATACTGGATGATTTTTGTCCATAATCTGGACATAAAATTAATGCAAGGAAGACCAACATTTTCTTTTCTAAAGGAGTGGATGAAACTATGGTGAATTTGATTAGCACTATGTTTGGTTTTCAGCGGGTCCATAATCTTGGTCATTATCTTGGAGTTCCTCTTTTTCATCAAAGGGTTACTAGTAGCATTCTTCAGTTCGTGATGGAGAAAGTGCGTGGTAAACTTCAAAGCTGGGAAGCGAAAAAACTATCATTAGCTGGGTGTGTCACTTTGGCACAATCAATCCTCTTATCTATTTCTAGTTATTTCATGCAATCCATGATAATACCTAGGAAAGTTCAAGATGAGATTGAAAGTTTGGTTAAACAATTTATCTGGGGATCCTCCAAAAGGAAAAGAAAGATGTTTCTGGTTGGCTGGGAATCCATTTGTTGTCAACCTAAAACGTGTGGAGGATTAGGGCCGAGGAAACTCCATGATCAAAATATTTCATTTCTAATGAAGTTGGGATTCAAATTAGTGTCAAACAAGGAAGCTTTTTGGGTTTGTGTGATTAGATCGAAGTACCAAATGAAGAACGAGTTACCCGACTGCATTGATAGGAGCAAGTACTCATTTTTTTGGAAATCTCTGTCTAAAATTTAGACGTTATTTCTTGAAAACTTGCACTGGTCCATTGAAGATGGTCACAAAATTCGGTGCTGGAAGAATAATTGGATTCCTTACATTGGGCCCCTACTACGAGACATTTCCCCTAAGATCAATCTAAATCCTGACTGCCTTTTGCATGAGATGACTACAGAAGATGGGTCGTGGAACCTTGATCTTTTTTGGGTTTGGTTAGCGGAAGATGTGATTCAAGCGATTAAGGGTATCCCTCATCATCATCATTTTGAAAGTCCTGATAGAATTTCTTATAGTCACACATCGTCGAGTGAATTTACTGTTAAATCTACTTACAGGGTTCTTAAAGAGGGAGATTGGAATCCGAGTGATAAGAAATGAAAGATTGTTTGGAAGTATCCAGGTCCACAACAGGTTCGGATTTTTATTTGGACGGTCTTACAGGGAAGAATTCTAAGTAATGTTGAAAGAGTTAAGAGAGGTCTTTCGGATGATTCTTCTTGCCTTATTTGTGGGCGTCATTAGGAGGATTTTTTTACATATTCTTTGTGATTGTCCTGCTGCTAGGGATGTTTGGAATCAGGTTAAGCCAAGTAAGTATCTCCTCAACTTTTTCTCTATTCTTTCTCAGGATTGGATCCTTCTTAATTTGCAGGTTAATAGGTTGATACATGAGGGGGGGAGCTAGTTGAGACTGTCTATTTGGTCTACTTATTTGGCGTATCTGGAAAAATAAAAACCTATACATTTTTTAAGGCAAACCTTGGGGCTCAAATGAAATTGTTCAAGGATCCCTTCGCTGGGCGACTCAACTATTCTCCTCTTCTCAAGAAGTTACTTCTGTCTGCCTCAATCACTCCTCTGAAGCACATATAACCGAGGAGCGAGTTTATCTCAACATTGATGGAGTCATTCACTTGGAGTCTGGACTTGCTGCAGTTGGGGGCATTGTTCGTGGCAAAGAAGGAAATTGGATCGCTGGTTTTCACAGATTTCTCGACAAATGTTCGGTTTTTGATGCGAAACTTTGAGGCATTTTGGATGGGCTCAAAGTTGTTCAAAGGCGAGGCAATGATCGAGTTATCATCCTTTCTGATTGTTTGGAAGTAGTCAAAACTATTCTTGGAAGTTCTTCTACAACTTATAATTCCTCTTTGATTATGTGCATTCTTAATATTTTATCTCAGGAAAATTAGTGGACTCTACGTTATATCTCGAGAGAAAAAAATCAAGTTGCAGATTGTCTAGCTAAGCAAGCTTTAATTGAAAAAGCTAATAGGCAAGTGTTTGATGCTCCTCCAGAGAGGATTCGTAGCCTTATTGATAGGGACAAACATATGAGTGTTACATTCACTCAATAGTTGTTTTTGTAATTTTTTAAGGATTCTTATTTTCACCAAAAAAAAAATCATATTACCTTGCTAAAAATCAATGTTTGGATTCAAGAAAACTCAAGAATCAACTTTTTTCTTCAATGGAGAATTTTACATGAAAATTAGAATTTTCTTTATAGAAAATATTATTTTCAAAAGATAAAATGTTAAAATGTTTTGATATAAATCTACTCAACAAGCTTGAATCCTTGAAGTCTTGTTTAGAAACCAAAGCTTGCATCCGTGAAATCTTGTTTATGAGAAAATAATTTGAATTGTGAAATGAGAAATGTTACATTGTTCCCTCCAACCACTCTAGATTAATGGGCCACTTTCTATTTATTCCCTAATCTAATTCTTATGTCAACCCTTATAAAGCTCTAAATCTAGTTTAAATGAATTTAGATATTGACCCAAAGAATTTTACAACCCTTGTGATCAAGTCCTCACTTCAATACCCACTAATTAGTATCAATTAAAACATAATAAATACACTAAATATTTACTACTTTACTCACAACTCAACCTAAGGCTCACTCAAGAATAGCTCAATTCATAATTTCGATTCAAAATCGATCTTTTCTGATTTTGGAAAAAAATTAGGGTTTTCTAAATGACTTTACAATGTTAACCCAATATTACCTTTAATGACCCATATTTACAATTCTAGCCCATACATAGAATTAGGCTCATATCAATACCCCTTCTTGCAAAGAATCCTAGTGGTCAAGGATTAAAGCCTGTGACATCATCACTTTCATGACCATAGGTGTACAAAATAGTCGTTATAGGCATGTCCATCTCCTAATAAGTAATGAAAGAATAATCCAACAATCACAGACAGAGGAGTTGTAAGAAATGGTTCCAATAACAATTTAATCCTTTTTTTTTTTTACATCATTTAAGTGGTGATAATATAGCATTTTAAGATAGTGTCACATAATCACATGCTTTTCTAAAGAAAGAATTATATAAAAAAAATTAAAAGTTTTTTATGAATGCATGTTTATAACGAACTTGGACAAATGAACATTCAAGTTCATCCAAGTCTAAATAATCATTTGTCTAGGTTAATTTTAGACGTAATTTTTTAAATAATTATATTTTTTATAATTTCATAAAATAATAATTTCAAATAAACTCTCACATTATAGAATTTTTTGAATTTTGATGAGGTGAACTTAGGTGTCCATTTGTTCAGGTTAATTATGATTATGCACTTTTCAATATCCTTTTACATTTTTCTTCATTTCAAAAAAATTAAAATAAGTTTTTAACTTTTTAACGTTTTATGATTTTATATATTTTTTAAATAATTTTTATATACTCTATAACTTTCAACATTTTTTGATTAATTTTATAATTTTTATAAATTTCTATTTTCATATATATTTTGAATTCTAAAACTTTTAAAACTTTTCTATAATTTTTATTATAGATTTTAAAAGAAAATTAGAATATCCAATCACCTCTTAATGTTATTAAAAAAAGGAATTAATAATATTAAAATTCACACGTAAATGGATGGAGAGAGATGGATAGGTAAGGGACGTGATGCCGTGTTGATATCTTGCTGCGGTAGTGTTGTGGGACTTGGTGAGTATTGGTTGTTTTGTGGTTTGGACGTCTGTCCATCATCAGCTAGGAACTAGACAGTTTCTGTTTGAGTGGGCTTTACTCCATTTTGTTTTTGTGAGTTTTAAGGGCCCAAGGGGCTTGACTCGGTCATACGGAAGTTGGGTGTTTTAATTGCTTCCTTTGGGTGTCGGTCTGGGCCTCTTCGGCCTTTCAAGAATGAAGGTTGCACTAACTAAAATAATAGTAAGTTCAGAGTCGCATGCATGTTAATCTGACTTTTCAAGAACTTTGTATAAGATAATAATGTGCTACTGGCTTATTATGTATCAAAGTTATCTCATCAGAGTTGCAATTTTACTTACAAATATAATATTTTCATAACAATATGTATTTGGACAATAATGATTGATTTTGCTTGGGATTGGAGTTAATTGAGGTGTATTATTATTTTTTAAACAATTTTATTATAGATTTTAATTATATCTATTCTTTTTAATATAATGTTTAGAATTATTCATAGTCCTTCCTCAACTTATAAATAGGAAAATAACTCGTTTTAACGTACTTAAACTCACGTCCTCCTGCATTGACAACTATACTCATACCAATCAAATTAAAACTCAATCGACAACTGATGTTTATTTAGATAAGTACTTCCTAATGATACAATGATTATTAGTTGAAATTAACAATGATGTACTTGTTCTAACTAATTATGCTTTAATACTATTGATGATCTCGAAAGGCTAATATGAATGTTAATATATATTTTAGATTTCGTAGACGAAACTACTAAGATGGCACCTACTAGCAGGATATCTATACCTTAACTAAAAGTCATCTCCTAAACCAATAGAATTTCGGAATTTTGATTTGAGGGTGTTTGATTTTTTTTGTTATATATGTTACAAATTAGAAGAGAAGATTAACACTGCTCAACCAGATTTCAAACAAGGAATTTAATTACTGGTCATGTATGTTATTAGATTTTTTTTTTAATGTATCTATCAGAGTGAGTCTAATAATTAATCTTTCATATTCAGTAAATTCACTAAAAAAGTAGATGCTGACCACGAGAATTTTTATTTTTAATTTCATTGCTTCGAGCATTTTTGAGAGTATGCGGAGTATTATGTAATATTAGATTGTAATTATTATGTTATACTTATTATTTTTATTTTTATATATTGTATTTTAATTTAGTTTATATTTTGCATAATTTATTATGTTAGTTCAATTTAGAAAATTAAATTGTGTGCTTGTTTCGGTATATCATATATCGCATACTTCATATATATCTTACGTTGTAATTCATTTTGATTCTAAATTTATAAACTTAGAAGTTAAATTAATGCATATAATATATATTTGTAAAATTAAATAAAAGTTACCTAAATGCATGAGATAATTTTTATAGAGCGGCTGTTAAAACTTTTGCCAAACACTTATTTAGTATGGGTTTGAATCGTATTACACTCATCCCTTACCTTAATATTTTATAAAAGAAATGACTGCGAATGATTAAATTTTAACCACGTGTCATGAAAATTATTTTGGGGATAAAAATGTATTAGGTTACATTTGTTATGAATATTTTATTATTAAGTGGATCTCCATCAAGATCAAGATAATCTTAGTGTACTTTAGGATTCTAATATTCAATAGAAGTAGAATTTTATTTTATTTATATTTCTTACGTTTATAAATATAGACTTTGGAGAAGTATTGTAAACAACTTATTGATCAATAAAAAATCATTCTCTTTTGCTCTCCTATTTCTTGTTTTCTCTTCATTATTTCTTTTAACATTCAAGCACTCAAAGATTTTTAAATTTTTGGTGCCAAGAAATTTATAAAAACCAATTCATCTTATCTAGTATGTTTTCTTCCCCTTTTTTTTTTTTGGTAAATTGTTTTATGAAAAAAAATATTACTTAAGTTTCTTTCAAACTAGAGTTTATTTTCGTCTACAATATTGGTACCTGAGCCTAACGCCATTACTTTTTACTCACTTGGCAGCGCTGACCATTCGCATACTGCAACGTGTCACCCTGTTTGTACTTTTTTCCTTTTTATTTTTTTTTCATTTTCCCTCTTTTTCTTTTCTTCTTTTACTTTTTCCTACCCTACCCATCTGCTTCTAAATCGTTCCTAGGCCATCGTCCGACTCTTCCAGTGAGCTCTCCAACCAACAACGATAGCAAAAGTAATCATCAATAAAGGCCGATGCGAACTGAATGTCTAACGAGCATTTTAAAATAAATAATAACTTTCAATTCAAGCAATAACACCGACATGGATGGCAACAATGCCTCAGCCGCCATAGCGGTGGCAAGAGCCACAAAGTAAATAAAAATCTAAAAAATATTTAGGAGGACAAAGTTGACAAGAGGCCGCCATTCTCCTTTTTTCGTTTCTCTCTTTGAATTCTGCTAATGGCGAAGCCAACGAGAGGTCGTTGTTCTCCTTCTGTCTCTGGCTTTGATTCCTTTTCCCATTCTCGTTCATGGTTTAGCCTTAAGAGGACGCCTTCCACCATGTTTTGGAGTCGAAGAACCGTCGAAGACGTTGAAAGTAGCAGAATCCGGCACCAAAACTTCAAATTTGGCAGAGGGAGTAAGCTTATAAGACTTCCTTACTGCAGTGAGCTCTCCGATCAACAATGATAGCAAAAGACTCATTTCCTTCCTCTTGTAAGCACCGACTTCAATTTTTAATGATTTCACATTCAAAGCTCCACATCCAAAATGAATGAAACATAAAACTAAAAGGAAACTAAAGAGGGAGGAAATGAGATATTGAAAAAGAGTGAAGAAATGAGTCCTCTGGTGTTGTTGTTAGCTCACCAGAGGAGGCTAAACGGTGGCCTAGAAGCAGTGTAGAAGCAGACGACTAGGGTATGTAGGAAAAGAAAAAAGAAAAGAAGAAAAAAGGGAAAATGAAAAAGAAAATAAAAAGAAAAAAGTGCAAATAGGTGACATGTCGCGACATGCAAATGGACAACGTTGCCACGTGAGTAAAAAAGAAACGGCGTTAGGCTCTGGTACCAATATAGTGAATGAAAAAAAAGTTCGAGTACCAATTTGGGACAAAAAAAAAACCATAAGTACCAATATGGCAGAAGTGGACAAGTTCGGGTACCAATTTTATATTTAACCCTATTCCTTAAAAGGAACGAAACATATGTTTCGTAGACAATACAACAATGCATACTATTTTAAGGATAAAAAAACATTTTTCTTGTTCCGTAATGAAACAAACTAAACTTTAGTAGTACAAAATTAATTTAAAGCTTCAAAAGAGCTAATATAATGTTACCCTATGTTCAATGAGGCAATGAAACACGTTAATATTTTTTATTACAAAATTAATTCAAGGCTCTAGAAGAGTTAATACATTGTTATCCAAATAAACAAAATAATGATTAATGTATCATGTTCCAGTCAGTCTCAGAAAAATTATTTTGTTTTAAAATATATTCTCAATGATGGATCTCATATTGAGATTGTGAATAAGAAAAAAAATATTTAGTATGAATCACTCTTGCTATAAATATCTACATCTTTTGATAGAGAAAGATTAAATTATTGAATTATATTATGCATGATACTTGGATACCTATCTTTATTTTGAAAATGATAGAGAAAGATTGAGTTTTGATTGTCAAAGATCCACTTGAACTGTGGATTAATTTAAGAGAAATGTATAACCATTGAAATATGATAAATTTATTTAAAGCTCGTTATGATTGGATATACTTGAAGTTACAATATTTTAAATTTGTGAGTGAGTATAACTTTTAAGTATTTATGATGAGTTCTCAATTATGTTGGAATAATATTACTATTGAGAACTTATTAGAGAAAACCTTTTCAACTATTCATGCTTCAAATGTGCTCCTACAGTAGCAATACCATGAAAATAAAATGTTTAAAGATATATTATGAATTAATGTCATGTTTACTTATGATTGATTTAAATAACAAGTTATTAAATGAAAAACCATTAAGCCTGTTGTATTAGCTATGCTCCATTTCATGAAGTGAATGTAGCAATATATAAAGATGCAATCTGTAACACCCCCTAACCCATATCCGTCGCCAGAACAGGGTTACGGAGCATTACCGAATATTTCGGATCAAATATGAACATTACATAATTATCTAACAGACATATTATTTCTCATATAATATCCCAATCAATTCAATTACTTCATTCCAATCAAATCTAATTTTCATACCAAAATATACTATTTATAATCTTAATATAGTACATAAGTTTATATATATATATATATATATATATCCAATAACATTTTTTTGCAACACTTTTCAAATTGACAAACACAAATGTCCTAGGTACATGCCATTACCAAAAAGATATGTACTTCACCACAATGAGTTCGGGATTGGCCTTGGATGCTGATTCAGCAATTCGACTTTAACCTAACCTGTGCACGGAAACAAACCATACGCTGAGTATAAAACTCAGTGGTATTTCTATAATCCGAATATTTAAAAACAATATAATATAATGATAAGCACAATTAAATTTATAAGGACATATTAATGTCTAGTATTATATCATAACTATCATTTTTCATTTATTAAACAATATCCTAATTCACACAATCGCTATATAAATGATTATTCACATATCAACCATATTTATCCGTACAATGGCATCAGTCATGCAGTACTCAATTCATGAATACATCATTCCATACCATACTCAATTCATGAGTATATAACTCATATATTCCATGTATTGTCAACATATTTCACATTCTCATCACTTACTATTTCAAATATCATATTTGCTATTCAAATAGTTTTTCATAATATAATACACAATTCATTTTCAATATCATTATCCATTCCATGAATCTATGATTCAATCTTTCCATTTGAATAATTCAATTCCATATCCCATTCCAATTGCATATTCAAAATCATTCAAAATCATTCATATTGCCATTTCATTTATTTACCTCTATTAACACGACTCGGACTCGGACGGATACACGGATCCAACCAAAACACACCAGTTTGGCACCCAGTGCCTCATTGGATAATTCGAAGTAATAAGTTGACACCTAGTGTCTCATCGGCCTTGCCAAAGTAAGTTGGTACCCAGTATCTCATCGAATTTATCCGAAGTAGTAATTTGACACCCAATGTCTCATCGACTCATGGTTGAATCCCTGAACTATTCCAATCCTATGGCATGCCAATTATATTCGATTCAGCCCGATACAGTTAATAGGGTTTCCAATTCACTTTTCAGGCACAACCAATATTCAATATTTCATTGTCACAAAATTCACATTTCAATACCAATCAATAATTCCATCAATCACAAATTCATAAATTCACATAAATCTCAACTCAATATTTTTTTTTATTTTAACAACAATCAATATCCGATATCAATTTTTTTCATGTAATCACATAATTACACATACAATCATTTCAATTCACAAATCAATCCATTCAATATATGATTCACTTTTCCAATACAACCAATATTCATTTCAATTCAAATAATCAATATATATTCAATATATATATACATATATACCAAGCCAATCAATATAAATTCAATAAATTCCTCACCTTCTAAATCAATCCATTTCAATTCAAAACACAATAATTCTCACCTTAATACTTACCATATATATTAATAAAAATATAACAATTAATAACTAGTTTCAGATTATAGAAATACAAATCAGAAATTCCGAGCTATTCCACATCGACTTTATCTTTCCTTTTTTTCTTTCGAGAATTTTGATACGACGTTAGCTACGAAATTAAAACAATTAAAATTTATCAATACAACACAATTTAATTTCATATTGAAAATTTCAATTTTTACTCAATATTTTCCTAAATTTCAATTTAGTCCCTAAACTGAGACTAACCTTTATTCTTCACATTTAATTCTTTATTTTCATGCAAATTTCACTTTAGACTAAATTCAACTCCCTATTTTCACATAGATTCCTAAATTTTAAATTTTTCACAATTTAGTCCCTATTACACAAAATTTACAATTTATTCTACAATTCAATCCTTTTTCAGTTCTAACTTGAAAATCTATCAATTTAGTCCCTAATACTCTAATTATTCAACATAGACAACATTTAAAAACTTAATAAATTCTAAAATTTTGACATGGGTTGGGTAGTATTTAATATCGGGATTCTAAAAACATAAAAATTACAAGAAAATAGACTAAATCGACTTACCAATTGAGCTTGGAACCCTTGAAAATCCTAGCTTTTTCTCCTTTCTTTGTCTTTTTCTTTTCTTTCTTTCCTTCCCTGTTTAGTTTCTGCTTTGGCTTTCTTTTTCTTTTTCTATTTCTATTTATTTATTCTTTCTTTATTTGTTTTATAATAATATATATAATATAATATATATAATATATACTTAATTATTAAGTAAAATATATTTTAATATAATATATATATTAAATTCAAAAAAAAAATCTTTCTTACGCGGTCTCATTTATGAGTAATGGCATAATTACTTATTAGTCTCTTTAGTTTTTCTTTAATCTACAATTCAACTTTCACCCTATATGCAATTTAGTTTTTATACCTAATTATTTTTAATTCAAGCAAATTCACTTAACCGAAACCTAATCAACTACACAACTAGCTTTGCAAACATTTTTTAATAAATATTTACAAATCTGATTTATGAGAACGGAGTCTTTGGAATGCATTTTTTTTAATTTGATCCTTTTTAATTAATTAACTATCAAAACGTTAAAATTTCCTAACGAAACTTTAATACTAACTCAATGACACTCCGTAAATATTTATTAAAATATTTACGGCTCGATTTATGAAATCAAGGTCTGATACCTTGGTTTCAAAACTAATTAATTTGATAAATATTTCTAAAGCACAAATCACTAATTCATAAGCCTTCATAAATTCACGATTAGCTCATAAATACTAAATAAGAATTTATAAGCTCACTTGTCAGATTTTAGTGGTCTCGAACCACTTTTTCTGACATCACTGAAAATTGGGTTGTTACACAATCTTTGAAGTGGACATGGTAAGTGGTTTTATAATAATCGTAAAAAAGATAATGTGGAGACTAATAATAAGATTACTGTTAAAATTAAGATTAATGGTTTCATCCTATATTCCAACTTTTAATTATTGTTCATTTATGGTATGCTCATACGGTTTGCTTAATTTTGCACATATATATACAAATGAAAATTTGTTTGTGCGAATTTTGAAAATTGATAGATTTCATTTGCAATATAAATGCATGTGGTTTAGGCTATGATTTTATTGTATTGAGTTTAATGTTTTATATTTGGATGCTTCAAAGATAAAATCTATAATTATCTCACGACTTATTAATTTGGTGTTCTTTTCAATACAATACTAGTATATCTATTTGTATGGTCAAATCACATGCAATGGTAAACTAGAAGTTTATCTTAGTATTGTTGAATCACATGCATAGTAAATCAAAGTTATTATTAGTTCAAATATACTAATTAATTGATATGATCGTTTAGACCATCTCAATAAATAATGGTGCGCCAAAATAAGAATTTACATGGAAGTTCATTAAGGAACTCGAAGATCCTTTATTTTAAAGATTTTTTAAGTGTTGTTTTTCTCAAAGAATATGAATTATTAGAACCTCTCTAACAAAAGTTGAGATTGAATCTCTAGTATTTTTAAAAGAAATATGGGCCCATTTATCCAATAAGTGGATGTTTTGACATAATTTTGGTAAATGCATCTACAAGTTAATCTCATGTGAGTTATTAACTTGCAACTTATAGTTTGTGAGATTACTTGTTTAATGATTTGTTTAAGAACAAAACTTTAAGAAATGCAATCGAGACAATTGTTGCTAATGTTGGTGAGTTTATTTCTCAAGCTTTCAATGATTAATATTGAATGTTAGATTTTTAGTGCGAGTAACTATCGCAAAAGATCTGTTGTTTATATGTATGGTTTGGCAAAGTTTATGAATTAAATGTCTCTAACTAGTAGCCAAATCATATCTTTTGAGAACAAAACTTTTGTATATAAATAATGATAAGATATTTTACATGAAGCGACACTTGTACATATCATGCCAATAAATTATGCTAAAAACTCCCCGTTACAATTGGCTTTTGGTGAAGATCCAAATATAACCCATTTTAAAATTAGAAGTTTTTAATGTGCGTGTATGCTCAAGTTGCTCCATTACAATATGCAAATAAGTATTTAAAGAATGTTAGGAATATATATTAATTATGAATCTTCTTGTATTATTAGATATTTTGAAAGAATTAGAGATTTAATTATGATACGAGTTTATTACTACTTTGATTTGACAATTTTTTCAATATCAAGGTTGAAATAATAGCTCGATGAAATAATTACTTGGAAAGAATTATCATTATATAGATTCTCGTAGAAAGTATTTATTGACCTGATGAGAATAATTAAGTGTTTTATACCAACAAATATTTTTATTTGAACTAAAGTCTCATTAGAACAATCTGCTAGAATAATTGAAAATAATGCATACTTGAAGCATGGTAAATCTATTGGTTTCAAATATGAAAATTCTTGTAAAAAATCAAGATGGTTATATAATGGAGGCAGATGCTCCTGAAAAGACCTAATACATAACTAATTATTAGAGATTCAAGTATCTAAATATGGAAATGATGAAAAAAAAAAGAGATCTCAATATATTATGTCAATACAGAAAGTATGGAATCGTGGAAAATAGAAAATTGTCGATAATAATTTTGCATGCAATATTATTGTTGAGACAATGAGGAGGATCTTGAATAAAATTGTCAAGAAACATAGACATGAGCAGATTGGCCAAAAAAAAAAAAACGCAATTCATGTAGTATTAAATTTGTGAAGTTCATGAACCAGTAGTCCAAACATATTAAATGTAGAAAGTTAGTGGGGTTCAAATTATGAAAAGATATAATATTCTTTTGCGATTGATGCAATAACCTCTCTCTCTCTCTCTATATATATATATATTAATTATTAAGTCTAGCAAATTATGAAATATTTGACATGTGTCTTGTGATTGTTGTTACAATATTTATGCGAATCACTTTATAGTGGAAGTTTATATTAAAATCCTTGAAGGATTTAGAACACTGGAAGCATATAGAAGTTTTCAGGAAATTATTTGATACGTTTGAGTAAATATTTATATGAATTAAATTGATTTGAACATATGTAATAAATTCAACTTAGTGAATAATAGTTAAAGTAAGATTATAATTCAACTTTCGCATGTATAGAAGGATCATGATCAAAGTTTATTAAGATTATTGTTGGAACTTTTGAAGATATCAAAATATACTTTCCAAAATTATTCATCATTCATGACTTTCAGAAAAATGATAATATAAATATTTAATACACAATTTAAAATTTTCTAGAAATGTTTGGTATTTTTTATTTTGATTAGTATAAATATATTTTATCTTGCATACTTATAAAATTTATCTTTTAAGAGTACGTCGCATTGTTATGTTCCGAATTGAAGAAAAAAAATGAAGAAAAGAATGTTTAGAGGAATATTTTGGTTTAAATATAAAATAAGAGGTAAAAACATTCTGCCTTGGAAGGGGCAGTTGCATTGATACGATGGGCTTGGGAGAACTCAAATCTCCCAACATGTGAAACAAAATGGTTTGTAAATAAGACAAATTAGTGCGCCAAATCGTAGAATATAGTTGTACGTGAATTCATATATTGGAGAATATAGCAAAAACATGATCGTCTCTTTCTGTATGAAAACTGCGACTCAAATATCAATCTCTCTGGTCCCGATGGGATTTTGGCTTTGCTTTTGCCAGCTGTAATCAGCAACGTTTCACTTCACTCTCTTGGTTTTAAATTCGAAACTCAGCAAACATTCATACATACATCATGTTCATGAAAAATTATTTTGCAATGGAAACAGAGACCAAATAACTTAAAAGAGGAGAGATACTTGCAACTTTGGTTCCACTTCCCAGAAGAGAGAAAGAAGCTATACATACATACATACATGGATATAACCCCACAATAGCCACAGAGGTTGATTTATATAATATAAATTAGCATGATACCAAAACATGCCCCCCATTTCCATTAATGTGGGCAAATTACATGGAAAGGAAAACCGAACCTCCACTGTACGCACGTCTTCATTGCTTAACAACAAAATCTAAAGCGCAGTTGTAGACCAAACAAAAGATCCTTTCCCTTTTTCAAAAACGCATAACTAAACTCTAAGCAGGTAAACACTGAGCTCAGGGCCTCCGGAACCATCAGGATTCATCATGTAAAAGGCTTCCGAGTCTTTAGACCCTACAACCCTCTCGAACTTGGCTCTCATGTACATCAGCTCACCTTCGGACCCAGCTTCATTGTCATTGCAGTTTCCTGGTAGCACACCCGCACCCATTGAAATTGGCTCCACCGCCTTCAACACTTTCCACTCTTCGGCTCCGCACTCACGCCTCATTGCGAACCCACATTTCTTTCCATTGCAGTAAGTCCTCCAAACAGGCTCATCCAGCAACTTCACCCCTTTCTTCCCCATCTTCTTTTCACACTCCAAGGCAATTCGAACCAATCCAGAAGCCATTTCCCGAACTAAAACACTAGTTGGTGTTGCAAGTTGGATTAAAAATGCTGGACTTACTTTTGCTTCTTCTTGAAATGCAAAGTGGACGTGACCACGCCGATATCCGAACAGGGTTCCTACCACTCTGGTGCCTAAACCTGAACGATATGCTGATGTATTCTTCCCAAACACACTGAGAGCCGACCGAAGTTTGGAAACCGACACAATTGGAAGCTTCTTTCTTGGTGGTGGAACTAAAGAAACTCGACGGGCCACTGGGATTCGGAGCTCCTCTGCTTCCTTAGCTTCCTCACAAAAATGCGAGGAGGAGCTGAAGGTTAGGATTTCTTCCTCGTTGTCATCATCATCTTCCACCTTCTTTTTCCAGTTGAAATATCTCCTGGAGAAGGAGAAAGAAGAATCGTGGGGGCTCTTGGCTGTGATTGTCTTCATATGGGAAGGAAAGAAAGAAGGAACTAAGCAACTCCTAGAGCCTTTGATAGTCAAGTTTCGGTGAGTAAAGAGAGAAACAGGTATATATAAATAAAAGAGTGTGACTATGTATCTATTAACTTATCAGTAGTTGTGGGGTGGATTTATTCTTTGCGTCTTAATGCCTTTTTTGTCAGCATTGTAGGATTGAGGGGGGACTTGCAAGGAAATCCTGACAAGGGAGGTTGAGCAGCCCCACCTAACTGTAACAGTAGTAAATATATATATATATATATATAAAAGAAGATGGAGAAGCTAATGGAGAGAGAAAGAGACTTGAAAACAAGTAGAGGAGAATAGCGGGAATCTGAGGAGACAATAGCTGAGTGTGATTTCTTTATCATGTGGGGGAAGAATAGGCTGAAAATAGGGGCAGTGTGGGGTAAAGACCAGAGAGTGAAAAGGAGAATTGACTGTCTACTCTGAGTTGCATTGGAAAGTGTTAAAAGGACAGGTAAAACCACACCAACCTTACCCACCATCTCCACTATTCCACCTTTGGGTTCTTTCAGCTCCGGTCTTCATTTGCTATTGCAATACAACAGTAGCCCACCGTAGCCCCAACCTCAATCCCCCTTCTATTCTATGCTAATGCTACCACCTATAACTTATGATCCAGCCAGACTCCGTGTTTTGTATCCTTTAATGTCTTTTTCTGAATTTAAGAAAATGATTAGCCAGACTCGCTGTTTCAAATAAAGCAGCTGGCGCCTGGCTTTATCGATTCAGCATTGTCTACGCTCTGTCTAGGTTAAAGCTAACTCTTCTTTTACCTTTTAATTCACAGGTCCACATATCATTGCAATTATTCCTTCCTTTCAAATTTTCAATACCATCTGGAAATAAAAAATAGTGCATATAATACTCCACAGAACAGAACTAATACTACGAATATTAAAGTTCTATTTTGTTGTTTAATATAAAAATATTAAAAAAGGTAGAATATGGAACTTGATGTAATGCTGCCAAACCATCACCCACTAGCAAATTAGCAGATATCAGGTCTCGAGAAAGCAAACGAAAGGAAGCTCCTATGATTTGTTAAGTTGTATGGTGGAGTATCAAATGTCAAAAAGTTTGAACCTACTCATAATGACTATTGTGACCATTGAGCCAATAAATTTCATGCAAAAGAATGAGCTAAGAATAAGATAGATTACAACCAAGGCAACCATCTTTTTTTGGTACATATGTTTGAAATTTGAGCTTAAAAGACTGATTGAGGGTTGTCTCTCTCCACTATAGCCACATACACTCCTTAGGTTAGGGTCAAGACCGGTTGAATTTTGGATCACCATGATTAAGTCCCATCCACATGCAAATTGTTAGAAAATGGCTTGTTTAACCTTTTTTTTTTCTAATTTATGGGACCGACCTAATTCACGGACCAACTAACCAGGATCCCATCAAGATCCTGAGGTTGAAGTTGACCTAATTAAATCTAAAGTATGAATGTTTTTCCTGTACCACCCCTAACCACTTTATTTAGATCTATAAAATGATCTTACTCAACAGCTTAGGATGTCAAAGTTTAAGCAACAAATAATGCATTAAAAGAAGTATAAATTAACAATACAAAAAAAAACAGAGACCTCAGAAGATAGTGGCTGAAGTATGTGGATAGATGACCAACCAAAAGGTCTTGAGCATAAGCCATAATGATAACTTTATCAATCAAAGCAGGAGAAAATAGGTCACTAACCAAATATGTAAAACGTTCAGCGGAGACGGAAGCCAGATGGGCTGACCTGGCCCTAATCAGCTGCTCCAATTAGAGAATTCAAAATTTATAATGCTTACCTTAATATCTACATCCAATTCAATTACCTAAGAAATAATCAAATGTATAATTGGCCGCCTCTCAATTTTTTTTTAAATATCTTAAGTTACATTATAAAATGGGAAATTTGATCTTATATTTAGTGCATTATTAGTGAAAAAAAATTTCACAAACCGGAGTTAGATCATTGCAAGTTTCTTTGAATTATATTTAAATTTTAACCATCTTAATTTTGTTTGTGAAATTTTTTCTTCTACATCAAACAATAACCTTATATATTTGATAAAATTTTCGGTATAACCCTCATTGATATTAATATATATTAGTTAAATTATTTTCTTTAATTTTTAATCAATGTATATTTATATTAATTATTAAATTAATATTATTCATTCCAAAAAAATAAATATTATAATATTATACAAGGATGAGTATTTGGTATATTGGCGATATGTGTTTTTTTTATTTATTTCACAAGCAACATTAAAAAATTGGCATGTTTTACTTTTTCATTTAAACATTTATATTTTTAATATTTTACTATACTCTTAAAGGACATTGTCAATCCCCTTATCTTACTTGTAAAATATAAAAACTCTAGTAGCAGTGTGTCTCTTGTTGTACAAGTCTTATATTTTTTTATTGTGATATTAAATAATTATATATTAATTGCATTAAATTTTTTGAAAGGATTTTAATTTTACTTTTTTGAAGGATAATTTTGCAAGAAAACTTGGAGTTTGTTTTTGCAAATTTGAAATCTTTGCAATAAAAATATATAAGATTTTGTAAAGATAAATACAAAATTATAAAAATATTTATAAATAAATATTACTTTTCTCGTTTTCTAACATAAAATTTATTTATTAAAATAATAATTTTATAAATAAAATCATAATCTTATAAATAAAATAATTTAAGGGAAAACAAACCATAGAAGAAGAGTTGCGCATATTCAACATTTTCATTTTTTCAACATTTAACAACTGTCATATTCAAGTTGGGTCAACAATTGTAATCTGAGGTTGAAAAGGGGTGAGAATTGATGTCTTTAGGTTGTTCAAAATGGATTTGTTGCGTTTGAGGTTGTGCTTGAGGGTAGACATTATTGATGGGTGTATAGGCAATGATGAGGTTTTGGAGACCCACTACATGGAAGGCCATGACGACAACTCCACAATCAATTCCTAGTTCAATGGTGCAGTGATAGATGACGTGAAAATTAAAGAATTCAGAGTAATAAGGATTATTGGTGCCAGTGATTATGAATGAAGGCGGTGTCCAACACTCGAAAAATTTGATGAAGACTAAGGAATAAGGTAATAAGTTGACCCAATGGTGAACAAGCCATTAGAGGAACAACTCCAACAAAAACAATCCTTACCAGAAGTAGTAGGGAGCGGCATTGCAATAATTTTTGAAGAGGTATCTACAGACAGGGACAAATTCAGAAATTTTTTTAAGGGAAACTAGAATTGAATTACAAATTTTTAAGAGTTTAAAATATAGTTTTATCATGTATTAATTTATGATTCGAGAATTAACAGAACTTTTTCTATTTTTGAGGAGTGTCAAAGTACAATTTAAGCATGCATATATATATATATATATATATATATCTATATATTGGGAGCCTGTCTACATGTAAATGGGATGAGATTAGGGATGGTAAGTATCTGACTCTCAAGTGTTAGGAGATGCTTTAAATAGATGTCTAGGCCTAAAAATATCATGGAGTAGGTAGTTATTTTATTTATATTTAAATGATCTTTTTGGTTCTATTTTGTTCTTTTTATTTACAATATAATGCTATATGTAGATAAATATTTTGTTGTTGACACTTCCGAGATTTTTAGCTTTTTATAGAGGAACTCGATATCACTTGAATTTTTGGAGAGGAAACATGCCAACTAATTATAACGTACCAGGGGACGTTATGCTTGTCCGTGTTGTGCTGCGCAGACATGTTCGCAATGGTTATATAATGGGAAGAAGTTCTCTTACATGGGGCATCGTCGGTGGTTACCGGAAAATCATACATTTAGATTTCAGAGTGCTCAGTTTGATGGTACTAAAGAGTTCAGACCAGCTCCTTCGCAGACCGGTGTATCCGAAATATTCTTAATGTTGAAAGATATGAATTTCATTTATGGGAAGATGAATTAACCGGCAAACCCGCATAGAAATAGAAGATCTAGAGATGAATCTGATGATGAATCTGATGAAGAGGATAATCCTAATGAGGCGGACTTGTGGAAAAAAAGAAGTATTTTTTTCGAGTTGCCTTATTGGGAGCATCAGATTTTACGCCATAATCTTGATGTCATGCACATAGAGAAAAATGTCTGCGAGAACATCATTGGGACTATTTTGAATGTCGATGCAAAATCGAAAGATAATCTTCAGAGTCGACTTGATTTAGTCCACATGGGAATTCGGCGTGAGCTTCATCCCCGAGCACTTCCGAATATGAAATATCGGTTACCGCCTGCTATTTTTTCAATGTCGAAGACGGAGAAAGAAGTGTTCTGTACGGTGTTGAAGGATATAAAGGTCTCGGATGCGTATGCATCAAATATATCGCGATGTGTGAGTCTTAAGGATCGAAGATTATATGGCTTAAAATCGCATGACTATCACATATTGATGCAAGACTTACTGCCAGTTGCTATGCGGTGTTGTATGTCGAAAAAGGTGACGGCTCCTGTAATTGAACTGTCAAATATAATGAAAGGCATTTGTGGTAAAGTTTTGAATGTTCAAGAACTTGAGAGACTACAAGATCGAGCCGTATTGACTTTATGCAATCTGGAGAAGATATTCCCGCCTTCCTTCTTCACTATTATGGTGCACTTGTTAATTCATCTCCCGCGTGAAGCACTTCTTGGTGGACCCGTTTTCTATCGATGGATGTATCCCATTGAAAGGTCTTACTTTATTTGCAAAATATTCCTTCATTCAGCTCAATGCCTTTAGTTACAACTTTTGATAATGTTGTATATCGTGTTTAGGTTCCTTTCCAAATTGAAGTCATACTGCCGCAATAAGCGTTATCCGGAAGGATCAATTGCCGAGGGCTACTTGGCAGAGGAATGTATGACTTTTTGTTCGAGGTATTTGGAAGATGTTGAAACAAGAATGAACAGACCAAGTAGAAATGCTGGGCTCACAGATCATAATTTGGCTGAAACTTATTTATTTCAAAGTTTCGGAGAACCGATCGGCAAAGTCGAAATTACAGAATTAGACGATAGATCGTGGGTCCAAGCGCATCGATACGTTCTTTTTCATCACGATTCAATGGAACCATTTCGGAAGTAAGTTCTACAATTTGATAAATACTCATCAATTATGATTTGTTTGTCTTCTAACAAAGTAAAACCTTTTTTACCGTAGTGAGTACAAACAAATATTGAGAGCTCGTTCACGATCTCGAAGATTAAACCGACGAGAAATTAATAAGTTGTTCGCAAAATCATTCCATGAATGGTTAAGCCAAATGGTATGCAATTTACGTTTTCATTAACAAGTAATAAGGTTTTCTCATAATAATTACTCGATTTACTTTCGACTCGATAGGTTTGCAGTCGGAATGAAGTAAATTACGACGTTAAATGGCTTTCACAAGGTCCAAACAGATTAGTTAAAAGATATAGTGGCTTCCTTATCAACGGATACAGATTTCATACAAAGTATCGCGAGAGATTGAGGAGAACCCAAAATTGCGGAATTGTTGTTAATTCTTCGATGACAAGTTATGCTAGTGCTAGGGACAGTAATCCGGTCGAGGGGAATCTAGAGTATTACGGACTTATTACTGACATCATTGAGTTGGATTATTACGGCAAATGCAAAGTTGTCTTATTTCGAGGTGATTGGGCTGATGTGAATACGGCTCGCGGAATTAAAGACGATCAATATGGCTTTACAATGGTCAATTTCTCTCGATTGATTCACACCGGAGAACAACTGATGGACGAGCCGTATGTGTTTTCTTCTCAAGTTAAACAAGTTTTTTACTCGGAAGATCCAATTGATGAGGGTTGGTACGTTGTACTTCGAAACACCCCTAGAGACTTCTTCGACATTGGTAGTGGAAGTAGAGATGACATAGTCGAAAGATCAGAAACATTGCATTTTCCAGAACAAAACTTAAATGAAAATATCCCTAGTACTAGTCAACAATTTCAATGGGTTCGTCAAGATGTGGACGAAGATATTTACGAAATATGATTTAGTAAGATTTTACGATTTATTATTTATATGTAATATTATAATTTTAATGTTGGGCATGTTATATAATTTAACTATTTTAAATGTCCTATTATTGTTGTTATTTGTTACTAAAATTTTGAACTATTTTACATGTATTGTAGGAAAAATGCCTAGAAGACGATTACGAGATTTCAATATTGTTCGCGATACTCCAAATCCAGAAGAAGCAAATAGTGAACAGCAAACAATTGTTGGATCTTCTACTCTGCCGGACATAGATGATGAGCCTGGAGAATTTGAAAGTAATGTTAAGTTTATTTTACATGCATGTTGAATTTTATTATTGATTCATTTTTCAATTTTAATATAATAATATATCATTTTTCAGCTGAAGGTGGTGGGACGCGCAGAGCTCGGGGACGTACACTACTTAAAGATTTATACGACTTAGAGCCTACCGATCGTGTTAAAGTAAGGAGAAACAATCATGGCCAGCCTGTTGGATCTGAAGCTCGACTGTTAGGAAGCTATTTGGGCATTATTGCACGAAATGCCAATATGTTGCCCATTAACTACGAATCATGGCATCACATGCCTGATGCCAACAAAAATCAGGCTTTCGATAATATTAAGGTAACAAAACGTGAATGTAATTTATAATACTTTAATTTAATTTTCATTTATATTAACTTTTTATACTTTTTTTCTTCAGGCTAGATTTACTTTAGAGGTCTCTGATGACAATGTTAAGAAGACATTGGGTAAAAAATGGAGAGACAATAAAAGCACGCTCAAAAAACAATATTTTAAGAAAGACATAAGCCTCGACGAAAAATTAAGAAATGTTCCACCGGGAATGTTGAGGTACCAATGGGAAGATCAAGTTAGATTTTGGAATTCAAAAAAAGGAGAGGTATTACGTACTTCTAAAATCTTATAAATTATTTGGTTTATAGTATTTACTATATATATAATTCAAATTGCATTATGTAGGACCGTGAGCGAGTTGGAATAAGCAGCAGACAGAAACAGAAATTCACGCATACGGCAGGTTCTAAAAGTTTTGCTTGTGTAGCTGAGGCCGAGCTATTATAATTTATTAATTCTGTCAAATATTAATTACTTTATACTATTAAATTATATTTTTTCTGCTAAAATGTAGGAAACTTCGACTGGTCAAAAAGTTGGACGCGTTCAGCTTTTTGACATTACGCATAGAAAGAAGGATGGATCTCCGATGACATCCGAAGCTACAGAAATTTTGGTATATTTACTTAATAAAATTTTATTTTTTAAATATTTATAATGTTTAATTATAATAGTTTAATTCATCGTTTATAGTTTTAAATTTATAATATTAAATTATGTTGCATTCTTTCTTATTTATATATTTCGTTTCTAACTCTTTCATTGATTTATTAGGATAAACTAAAGGAGAAAAAGGCGGAGTATGAAGCGGCTGCTTCGACTGATAGTTCTGTTAATCTGGAGGAGATTGATAACAGAATTATTACAGATGTTTTGGGTCCTGAAAGGTACGACTGGTTCGACTGATAGTTCTGTTAATCTTTAGTATATTTTTAATAGAATTATCACTGATGTTTTTGGACTTGAAAGGTATGGTCGGGTTCGATTTAAAGGATCCGGTGTTACCCCAACCCAATATTTTGGATCCGGCTCCCAGCAGTACATGCCTTCCGGGGGTCAATCTCGTGCTGAAGTTCAGAGGCTGCAAGACCAGATAGCTCAGATGCAAGAGAGCACGGTTGAGCAGAGGCAACAAATTGCTGATGTTCAAAGAAAATATAAAGAACTCCAGCAACAGCTTAGAGCGGATGCGGAAGCGGCAGCAGCGAGGGAGGTAGCAGCAGCAGCGAGAGAGGCAGCGGCAGCTGCGAGGGAGGCAGAGGCAGCATCAATACTAGCAGAGCGGAACAGAAAGTACGAAGAGCTCCAGCACCAGCTTCAGCATATGATGCAGATGTTTCAGTAGTCGCAGAAACCGCCATCTTAGACACATTTAGTTTTTCATTGTAAGAATGTTTTGACATTATTACATTTAACATTATTGTTACAATATTTTCAGTTATCATTCATTTAATTTATTAAATTTCAAGTATTATTTAGAATTAATGTATTTGGTGTGATTTTTATGCTAAATTTGCTGTTTTGCGTTGGAATTATATGCTATATTTACTGTTATTGGTTGGTTTTAGTGCAGGAGGGGTATAATATTGAAAAAATTGTACTACAGAAATCTGTACAAATTAGCGGCGTTTGTAAAAAAGCGCCGCTAAAGACCATGACTTTTAGCGGCATTTTCTGGAAAAGCGCCGCTAAAGACCATGACTTTTAGCGGCGTTTGGAAAAAAAGCGCCGCTAAAGACCATGACTTTTAGCGGCATTTTTGGAAAAGCGCCGCTAAAGACCATGACTTTTAGCGGCGTTTTTATCACAAACGCCGCTAAAAGTCATGATCTTTAGCGGCATTTTTTCCACATAAACGCCACAAAATTTTGCGGCGGTTGTAGTAGCGGCATTTTTTGTGGCGCTTACAAAAGCGCCGCAAACACTTTTAGTGGCGCTTATAAACGCCGCTAAAGGCCAAAAAAATGCCGCTAAAAGTCTGTTTTGCTGTAGTGAGGCATTCTTCTGCAAGACACATAATTGAAAGAACAAACGATTTATTAAAGAGAAGATTGTGACTATTACACTCTGCTTGTTTCTACATATGAAAACAAAAATGAAAAATTTTAATGCATGTTGCATATTTTACAAAAAAAATTTGCGAGATGAAGTGTAGAAGACTCGTTAAAAGATGTAGATAAAAGAGTTAAAGTGATCTAACACTTGAAGATGATTACGAAAATGAAAATATTATAGTTGTGAGAGTGACAAATGAGTGGATCAATTTCAGAGACGATCTGACATTAAAAATGTTTGAAGAACATCATAGGTGACAAACTTGTGTAACTTAAAGTTATTAGTCTTAATGCATATATAAATCCTAAACAAATGTTGTAGCTTTTGTTTTTCAAAACACTAAGCAATTGTAATATAACTTTTTAGGTATAATAACATGTGTTATTATCCGTCTTATAGTTTGAGTATAGTCTTACTCAGGTTGGAGGCAATATTTAGATAAAACTTTTCTAATAATATTGATTTTAGGATTCAAACTTTATCCAAATACATTTATTACTTGTTAAGACTATTAATGCATATATGTACTAGTATTAGTTACTAAGGATGAAATTATATTATATAGGTCAAATCTTTGTTTTTCTTATGTTTTAGAAATTTTATAATTATTATTTTTTTCTTTTTTAAATTTTGAGGGGACTTAAATCCAAATATTAATTTAGTGGAGTGATTTAGAGTTTGAATTGAGATTAATTTGATATTGTTATAGTTAATAATGATATCGGTTCAGTTCGATTGAGGTTTTTGAATTTTTTAAACCATCTATCATAATTTAGTTTGGCTCGATTTGGTTTTTTATTTTTTTTCATATTAATATTTGGTTTTGGATTTTTAGATTTATTTTGACAAAAATGAGTTTTTATGTATGGTTTTTGAATATTATTTTGCAAAAATTTAAAGTCTTTTTAGAAATATTTCTAAAAGCCAATAATTTTTAAGAGCTTTTAAATTATTTTCACTAATTTAAATATAAAATATTTATTTTTATATCATAAAATAATTTAAATTAATTATATAAAAACTAAAAAACAGATTTTAGTTCGGTTTCAGTTAATTGCATTTTTTAAACTTGCATTCTAAAACCATCCAAACACCACGGTTTAGGTCAATTTTTTGTTTTCTTACTAAGCCTTAGTTGTAGTACTATTTTCACTTATAATTTATATGTAAAAGCCCAATTTTGCCCAGACCCAAACAAAACAAAACTAAAAATAAAAATAAAATAAATAAAACAAAATATTAAAGTCCAATAAAAAATAACAGTTCATTTACAATATGGCCCAAATAAAAAAAAACCCTAACCCAAAGTTACAAGCCCAATAGCCTAAATATATTTTCAGAAACAGAAACCTAACCCTAGCCTATGTCGCCACCGCACCCTAGCTTGCGCCTCCACCATCATCGCCAACCACCACTTCCAAAAAGAGAAGAAAGGACAGAAACCAAACACGAAGAAACAACATGCAATAAACAATAGCCAAGCAAAGATAAAAAGAAAAGAAAAAAGAAAAAGATTGTAATATGAAAAACGGCTATAAAAGCCGAATATTTGTAAGGTTTTCGGGGATTTTTTAGCGAATGCGAAAAAGAAGAAAAATACAAAAAAAAAGAAAACAACAAAATTTCTAAAAGACAAAGGTAGTTTATTTTATTTCAGTTATTATTTATTTTTGAAAAATAAAAATAAAAAAAAGGCTCGACTTTTTTACCTACGGTGGGGAGAAACCTTTCGTCGAATCGAAGATGTAGGGGCCTTCCCTCTGCTTTTCTTTTTTTAAAAAAAATCAAGAAACCGAAAGGTTTCATCATTTTTTTTACTTTGGGGTGCTTTTTTGGAATTTTGTCCATATATCTATGTTTTACGAAAAAATGGGGCCAAAAAAGAGTTTTTTAGGTTTTCCGGCCACCGGGAGCGGCGGAGCCGTCGCCGGCGACCGATGGTCATCACGGCAGAAGCTTGCCGGCGCTAAGGCTAGAGTGGGGAAGGGCAGAGAGAATAAAAAAAGGGGCTGGAGTTTTTTTTTTTCAAAATGGATAAAATGATTTTTTTTAACTTTTTAACTTATATAGCCCTTCAAAACGACGTCATTTTAGGCTTAAGTCACAAACGCTAAAACATCATCGTTTTGAAGACCGACACGAAAATTGACCTGCCAGCCTCAGGATTAGCGTGTTTTTTTAAAATTGGTCTATTTTCGCCTTTGGCCCTTCCTCTTTTTAATTGTTTTTCAATCCAGTCCTATTTTATTTTTTTTCTTTTTTTAATTCTACCATTTAATTTTGGTTTTGTTTCATTTTAGTCCCTCATGGAACGGTCCGTTCGAGGGTCTGGGAATAATTTCCCAGTTGGTCCCTCCTCTTTTTCGAGCATTACAATTTAGTCCGTTATTTTTATTTTATCCCGATTTGGCTCCAAAATTCCACTTAAGTTTCAATTTAATCCTTCTTATATTTATGCATTTATTTTATCATAATTTAGGCTCTTAATTTCATTTCAATTTTGATTTAATCCTTATTTATTTAATTTCGACCCTGTATAGATTTTTTATATATTATTTTATTTATTTATTTATTTATTATTCCTTTACTTTTTAATATTTAAAATTGGCTTTTTTTGTGTTTCTTTTGTATTGTGCATTTATTATTATTATTTTATTATTTTTCTTTTGCCTTTATTATTGTTATTATTATTCCATTATTTATTTATTTATTACCTTTTTTATACTTTCAAAAATTAGTTTATTTACGTGTTTTTACTTGAACCTTTATTATTATTATTATTTTATTATTATTATTATTATTACTACTACTACTACTACTTACCTTTCTTCGATTATTTCTATTATTACTAGAATAATAATTATAATACAATAATTGCCATCTTCATTACAAATTGGTGTGTTATCACTATCATAGTTACATTATTGCCATTCACCAGCACGATATTTTTTTATTTTTTCGTATATCATTGATCCATTTTTATACACTACCATTTCATTTTAGTTCTTTATAATCACGTCACAAATCGTGTTTAGATATATTTATCCATTGTTGTATTATACCTAAATAAGATAAATAAACATTGTTTTAAGTGTTATATTAATTTTTACTCGATGCATAAAGAAGAAATTTTTAAAATTAAGGCAATGTTCTGTATTTAGAAATATAAAAAGTCATACCCTAACTTACGGGGTTCGACTTTCTCATTGAACCTAGATAACCGAACGTTCCTTTTAAAATTAAAACACATGAGATTTAAATAGTAATTAAAATAAAGATCAAGCTTATTTTTGAGGATTCGAGATGTCATGTCCTAACTTACGAGATATGACCTTTTGTTACCTCGAGATTAGATGGCCTTTTACATACGTTTTGATTTATTCAAGTGATTTTAATTAAAAATAACATTATGCAAAGTGGGATCGCGTTTTAAATTCTCTTCAAATTTTTAATTTTTGATACTAAGACATCAAGTAATCAATTAGGTACCAATTTTGGGCGTAACGGGGGTGCTAATCCTTCCTCGTGCGTAATCGACTCCCGAACCCATTTTCTAGATTTTTGTAGACCAAAAATCATTATTTTAGTAAATCAAGCCTTTTATTAAAACAATCAAATTCCGAGGTGATCCGATCACACCTCATAAAAAATATTGGTGGCGACTCCGTCTTCATTTTCAAAATATAAGTCGATTTAAAAAAAAAAGGTTTCGGCAGCTTGGCAACTCCACTGGGGACAAAATAAGAAACTCAAGTCGTGAGTTGATTACTTTGGGTCTTTTTGTCGAAAATTGATAATTTGGTTTAAATTTGCGATCCCTTCATTGCATTTCATCCTTCATTTTTGTAGTCTTCATCATTTTGTTACATAATGATATGTTTACTTTATTGATTCGAGTCTCATGGTATATATCTGCATATTGCATTGCATAACCATTCGATTTTGCCTTTATTAAGTGGGAGTGAGAAACTATTCCTTCGTGAGGTCTTCATGTAACAACCCAAACCCGGCCCAAACACTATGGTCGAATCTGAATCGTTACGGAGGAAAACCTTTTTGAACCCAATGGGCTTTGTTGAAAACTTGTTGGATTTGATTATCTTGATAAAATCATACTTAGTGTTATAAAAAAAAATATATATTTAAATCAAGTTATAAAACGAAATTTTAACCGGGCCCGATGGCATTTAAAACATTTTTCGTTTTTAATTGGGAAAATGTGATCTAAATTCAACATTAATAATAACAGAGTTTAAAATAATATCCAACATAAGAAAATAATAAGAATAAAGTATCAGGAGGCCTTATTACAACCAAATAAAATAAACCCAGAATAAAATTATTGAATAGAAATTAAAGTTATTTAAATTTAATTCCACTGCATGGCCACCTCGAGTCATCCTGGCTCCACATCCGCGGTCTAAGTGTCACCTGAAAAAAAAATATAAAGGAGAAGGTGAGTCACCAAGACTCAGTATGTAACCCTTCTCCCAATTTAAGTGATTTCATACACAACATGTAACAACTAATATGCATACTATCATGTACCCATCCTAGCCAACCATACGCCACTGTCTACCCCGATGTGGTACCAAACCACTGGTGGTGCCAAACCACTGGTGACATATAGTCACAATGTGCTACCAAAGCACTGGTGTCCGTAGACACAATCGGGTGATGGGGCCAACCCATCGTGTGATACCAAATCACTGGCAGACAATCCCATATCTCAAGTGGGGCCAACCCACGGTGGTTTTAACCACAGGGACAAGTCGCGATGAGGTACCAAACCTCTGGAGGTACCAAACCTCTGGTGACCGTAGTCACAGTGTGTTACCAAAACACTGGTGCCCGTCGGCACGATCAATACTTCCCCCTCCACTCATCAACCCAAATCAAAACATTGTATAACAGATCTCATGTCATCACATATTTAATCAACATATAGTAACAATGGCATGCTTCCCAAAAGCATTATTAACAATCTCGTACTGACAGAGACTTACCGGCATCCTCGCTTGTACCATCAAGGTACTAAATTCATATCTACATTAAGCAGATATTCACACAACAGGCATTCAATATGATTTATTAATTATTACAAGTGTGTATATACACACCTTTCACCAACGAGGAGTCTAAATCCCGAAAGAAGAGTAGGCCACCCTAGCTTTACTGATCCCTATATTCGGCCAACACTAGGGTTAGTATCATGGCCTATTCGGCCACCCAAAATTAATCTAGAGGGGTCAGTTGTGATCCCGAATCCTTACCCTTCTGCTTTTTGGCTACCAACCACAGCGCTTAAAATGCAAATCTGTTTACCAAATAATTGGTCAAGGACACTGTCAATAGTCTTTGATTTTTAATCACTAAAACAATAACCCAATGAGAAATAAGCCCTTACCACCACTTACTAATGCCGAATGCTAGATATTCCGGCTTAAATTGCTTGCTTGCGATATCCCGAAGACCTTGGTGAAATCGGCTTCACTAGAAAGGTTAGCCAACCATTAGTACTTGCCAACTTTCGGCTTTTCCTTAAGTCCAAATCAATAGATCATAAGAGTGAACACTAAACATTCGGTTAGAACCCCTTACCTTCTCAACCGATTGGAAAGAAAGTCCCGAAACGTCCTGTACCACCTTTGGTATTCGGCCAAAGTGCCTCCAAGTAAGAGAAAAGATTTTCGGCACTGCAAGGGGGTGTATTCGGCCTAGGGAAAAATAATGGAAGAAGGGGATGAAGTTTCGGTAATAAGAAGTGAATGTTCGGCCAGCAAAGAAAAGAAGAAGAGGGACTTGAAGATGGAATTTCGGCAAAAGAGGGACAAAGATTGGAGTTTTGGAACCTTGGAACAAGTTGTAAAAACACAAAAAAAAATAACAAAGTTTCTCTCTAGAGAATTCGGCTAAGCTCAATAGTGAAGAAAAGGAAAAATAGGATGATAGCTAGGAGCCTTAAATAGAATTCGGCCTCCCCCTAGTTGCCTTGCCGTCCACTTCTATTAACCAAAGAGTTCAAACTCCATTAAACCTTCCCAATTGCTCCTGACCACTCATTCATTTTAATTCAAATAATTTGAATTAATCACTTAATAATCCTTTTTAATTAAGCAATAATCCTCTTAATATCCAATTAATAATCTATTCCAAAACTTAATAATATCCTACACATTATCCTTAGAATTTTAAGGAGATTAAAGCTCATATTATCACTTAAAAAAAATTAATTAAAGAGAGAAAAACTCTCTATATGTGCCGTCCATCCATAATGCAAAAAGAGGGATCCTTGTGACTCGAACCAAGGCTCTCCCTTCCCCTTGATGTGGCGTCACATGTAGCTCTTAAGTGGGCTTACTTTGCCACTTAGTCTAGGCTCATTTTATGGCCAAATTATACAAATTTATTCTTTTAACACCCTTCTGCTGAGGCTCCCTACCTTTTAAGTTAAAAACTGAATTTTTCCATTAAACCGAGCCAACTCAAAGCCTTAAATTGATCATTATTATTCCATAGATAATGACACAGCAGTTCATACATAAGAAAAATAGTTTATTTCCAAATAACCCCATTTTTGGGATGTTACAGTTCTACCCCCCTTAAAATAAATTTCGTCCCCGAAATTACTTAACTAGAAAAGGTGGGGGTATTGCTGCCTCATTACATCCTCAGGTTCCCACGTAGCTTCCTCTGCACCATGGTTCCGCCACAGCACCTTCACCAAGGGCACTGACTTCCTACGTAGAACCTTCACATCTTGGTCTAAGATCTGAACTGGTTCCTCCTCAAACGATAAATCCGGATTCACCTCGATCTCTGCCATTGGCACAACGTGCGATGGGTCTGACCGATACCGTCTCAGCATTGATACGTGAAAGACATCATGGATCTGACTCAGTTCTGCCGGCAACTCAAGCTGATAAGCTACCGGTCCAACACGCTTAACCACCGTATACGGCCCAATGAACCTTGGGCTTAGCTTCCCTTTCCGTCCAAATCTTAACACCTTTTTCCAAGGCGACACTTTCAGGAAAACCTTGTCTCCTACCGCATACTCCATTTCCTTGCGTTTTAAATCAGCATAGGATTTTTGCCTATCCGATGCTTCCTTAAGACGAGACCGAATCACCTTGACTTTATCCTCCGTCTCTGTCACCAACTCTGGACCCAAAATCTGTCGTTCGCCTAATTCCGTCCAACATGTCGGAGTACGACATTTCCGCCCATACAGTGCCTCATATGGAGCCATCTGGATGCTTGCCTGGTAGCTGTTGTTGTAGGCGAACTCTGCCAATGGTAGAAACTCCTCCCAACTACCACGAAAATCCAAGACGCATCCTCTTAACATATCCTCCAAGATCTGTATCACCCTCTCCGATTGTCCGTCCGATTGTGGATGGAAAGCGGTACTGAAGTCCAACCGCGTACCCAAAGCTTGGTGCAAGGCTTTCCAAAACCTTGATGTGAATCTGGGATCCCTGTCCGAGATGATTGATGTTGGAACCCCATGCAATCTTACTATCTCCGAGACGTACAGCTTAGCTAGCTTCTGAAGAGAAAAATCCATCCTCACCGGTATGAAGTGAGCCGACTTAGTTAACCGGTCTACTATTACCCAAACCGCGTCTTTTTGCTGGCCGTGAGGGGTAGCCCACTAACAAAATCCATAGTGATCCGTTCCCACTTCCATTGGGGAATCTTCACTGGCTGAAGCAATCCTGACGGCAACTGGTGTTCAGCCTTAACTTGTTGACAAGTCAGACACTTACCAACAAACTCTGTTACTTCACGCTTCAACCCGGGCCACCAAAACTGCTCTCTAAGATCCCTATACATCTTGCTTCCTCCCGGATGCATAGCGTAGAGGCTACTATGTGCATCATGGAGAATCTTCTGCCTCAACTCCCCATCCTTTGGCATACACGCTCGCCCTTGAAAGCATAATACTCCATCACTCGACAGGTTATATTCTTCCAAACCACCATCCTGAACTTGCATTCTCTTAGCATTTAACCCTTCGTCCACTAACTGCTTGTCCTTAATCTCCTCGATCCATGTCGGCTTGACTTGAAGTTCTGCCAAGAGACTCCCATCGTCATATAGACTCAACCGAGCAAACATCGCTCTTAAGTCCGTCACAACCTTCCGGCTCAACGCGTCAGCTACTACGTTAGCCTTGCCTGGATGGTATTCGATTGAACAATCGTAATCCTTTAATAGTTCAATCCACCGACGTTGTCTCAGATTCAGATCCTTCTGAGTCAAAAGATACCTCAAACTCTTATGATCCGTGTAGACTATCGACTTCTCCCCATAAAGGTAGTGTCTCCATATCTTCAGTGCGAAAACGACTGCGGCTAACTCCAAATCGTGAGTTGGGTAGTTCAGTTCATGTGGCCTTAACTGCCGTGATGCATAGGCTACTACCTTCCCCTCCTGCATCAGCACACATCCCAAACCAGTATGGGACGCATCACAATAAACGGTAAACAACTTCCCTGCCTCAGGTTGTACCAAAACCGGAGCTTCCGTCAAAATTCTCCTTAGCCTATCAAAGCTTTCTTGCTGCTTCTCCGTCCATACAAATGGAACTCCTTTTCTTAGTAGCTTCGTCAACGGTGCTGCGATTAGAGAGAATCCTTCCACGAATCTCCGATAGTACCCCGCTAGACCCAGGAAACTTCGGATTTCCGCCACTGACCTAGGCGGTTTCCAATCCAATACCGCTTCAATCTTGCGAGGGTCTACTCTAATTCCTTCCGCCGATACCACATGTCCTAAGAAAGCCACCTCCTTCAGCCAAAATTCGCACTTACTGAATTTGGCATATAACTGCTTCTCCCTCAATACTTGCAGCACTATTCGTAAATGCTTGTCATGCTCTTCCTCCGTCTTAGAGTACACCAGGATGTCGTCAATGAATACTACGACGAACTGGTCCAGGTACTGCTGAAATACTCTGTTCATCAAGTCCATAAATGCCGCCGGCGCGTTGGTCAACCCGAATGGCATTACCAGAAACTCGTAATGTCCATACCGAGTTCTGAACGCCGTCTTGTGAACATCAACTTCCTTCACCTTCAATTGATGATAACCCGACCTAAGGTCAATCTTTGAAAATACCGACGCTCCTTTCAATTGGTCAAATAAGTCGTCGATCCGAGGCAATGGGTACTTGTTCTTTATCGTTAGCTTGTTCAATTGGCGGTAATCGATGCACATCCGCATAGATCCGTCCTTCTTCTTGACAAATAGCACGGGTGCTCCCCACGGGGATATGCTTGGTTGAATAAACCCTCTATCCAAGAGCTCCTGAATTTGAGCCTTTAGCTCCACCAATTCCTTAGGTGCCATTCGATATGGTGCTATAGACACAGGTGCCGTTCCGGGTAGCAAGTCAATACCGAATTCAACTTCCCGATCTGGAGGCAGACCTGGAAGTTCTTCCGGGAATACGTCAGCAAATTCCCCAACCGTTCGAACCTCAACTACTGACTCCTTAGCTTCCAACGCACAGATCCTAACCAAATATGCCTCGCAACCTTTCTTGACCATCCTTTCGGCTTTCAAGGCTGACACCACATTGGATAGGTAATTCCTTCTATCACCTATCATGACCACTTCATCACCCTCCGCCGTCTTAAGCACCATGCGCTTAGCCGCGCAATCCAAATTCGCCTGATACTTAACTAACCAGTCCATTCCAAGGATCAAATCGAACTCTCCGAAAGGTAGTTCCATCAGATCGGCTACAAATACGACCCCTTGGAGTTCTAGGGGTACACCTCTATAAAGTTTGTCTACTACTACAGAGTGTCCTAGGGGGCTTAGCACAGTCATCTTCCTAAGAGTAGTTTCAGAGTCTAGGTCCATAGTCCCTACCACACTACTAGCAATGTACGAGTGCGTCGAACCCACATCAATCAATGCAACATAAGGTAAACCAAATATTAGAAACGTACCGGTTATGACGTCCGGTGCGTCTCCCTCCTCGCGACGCCTCGCTGCATAGACTAAGCCAGGCTGCCTAGCCTCTGTGTTACCCGAACCTCTGCCCTGAATTCCACGACCTCGGTTGGAACCATTGTTTCCTCTGCCATTACCACGACCCCTCTGTGGTGGTCCAACATTTCTGCCCTGAGCGCGATTCTGACCTTCGGGCTGATCCTTAGCTACCTTTTGAGGACAGTCCCTTACCCGATGCTCCAAAGACCCACACTCAAAACAACCTTTGTTACCGGTCCAACAACTCCCCCAATGGGTTTTTCCACAGCGGTTGCACTGAGTTGGCCTTTGATTAGTAGTCGTGGGCCTTGCTGCCTGATTTGGCCCACTTGGCCTAGCCTTTTTCTGGACATTACCACCTGACCCAGCTGGCCCAAATCCTCTCTTCTGATTATTCTTGCTATAGTTTTGTCTCACAGTCTCCTTAATCCCTTCGGCCACCTTGGCCTTCTCCACTAGAGATGAGAACTCACGAACCTGCTGCGGGGCAATTAGCAATCTCAGATCATCTCTGAGCCCGTCCTCAAAGCGGACACAGCGCTCATGTTCGGTGGCTACGATTCCTCTGGCATACCTACTCAGCCTTAAAAACTCCGCCTCATATTCCGCTACTGACTTAGTTCCTTGCACTAGCCCTAAAAAACTTTCCTCTGAGCATCCGTATAGCTAGTGCCTACATACTTCTTCTGGAAGGCAGTTTTGAAGTAGTCCCACGTGAGATCATCAGCTGTGGCTCCATCCCGGACTGTCAGCCACCACTGGTACGCCTCATCCTTTAGAAGCGACACCGCCCCTTTCAGCTTCTCCTCCTCAGTCAGGTCGAGATCATCCATAACCCTTTCCGTAGATTCCAGCCAATATTCTGCAGCACTGGGCGCCACTCCTGAGACACCACGGAATACCTCGGCCCCGTTAGACCGAATTCGCTCGGGAACAGACTTCCGAGCTCCCAAATTCCCACCAGCCCCAGCCACCATCTCCAACACTCGCAAAACAGCTTGCGACACAGCCTCACCACCGGTCTGGTCCTGTTCCTCAGCCCTGAAAGTAGGAGGTGGTGGTGGCGGTGGTACCTCGTTTTCCGAACCTTGACCTGACCTGACGGGTTCAGACACCGTCATTCGACCCCTACCGCGTCCACGACGTCCACGTCCTCTAGAACTCATTCTATCTACGGCGCTTTAATCTGATTAAGAAAATTTTATGTATTAGCATTTGTTTCACTTTCTTATTCGCGAAGACATTTTATGAACAGAATTTAATTAGGGGTTCTTTCGAGCAAACAAGGTTTCAGTCTTCTATCCTAGTTCACACAAAAAGTTCATGCATCCATTCCTTAATGCTTTCCATACCTATTCACTCTTCGGACATTTCTGCCCATTTCCAACCCAGGGGTATTTTCGTCATTTTCCCTACAGGGTATTTTCGTAAATAACGAAATTTTAAAACTTTAGTAAAGTAGGTCATTTGAAATCCCCAAATCTGGAGGACATTTATAAAATTTGTAAAATCGTAATCGTTTTGAAACCAGGGGTATTTTGGTAATTTTGTCAATTAGGGGTAATTTTGTCATTTTGATAAATCAGGGATATTTTCGTCAGTTGTAAAACTGTGAGGGTCCCTTTTTGAAAATGTTTCTTTTCAAATAGTAATGGTTGTAAAAATTTCTAAAACCAGGGTCATTTCGGTAATTTTGCAACTTGAGGGCGTTTTCGTAATTTTCCAAGACCAAAATATTTTGCTGATGATTTTCAAAACTAAGTTGTTGGATATTTGTAAAGTAGTCGAAATTTTGAGCGAAACCATTGAACTGATATTTTATGAGTCAGGGGCGTTTTAGTAATTTTACCCCTAAGGGCATTTTTGTAATTTTCCAAAAAAAATTTGAGTTTTTCGAGAAAAACGTTGTAAATAGGATGTTTTTCGATTTGAAAGAGTTGTTGCAAGAGTTTTGAAAACATTGGAGTTGTTGTTGTTTCATTTCTTTTCGAAAACATGGCTAATTCCCTTTTCGGGTTTTAATCATGGTGTTTAGCCCATGACCGAGCCCTCTTGGTCAGGGTGAACCAAAGCTACGCACCAGGCAGGATTCGAGTGAAGAGGGGGTGGGTCACGCGGACCGCTTAAATACCAAGCTCTCACCGAACCTTTCTAGACATGCGCACAGAGGTTGCCACACCACTGAGCCCTCTGAGTTAGGGTGAACCGAAGCTACGCACCAGGTAGGATACCTGCGAAGAGGAGGTGAGTCACGAGGACTGCTTAAATACCAAGCTCTTCCGGATCCAATCCTAGACATGCGTACAGGGGTTACCACACCCTAGCTCACTTGGCTAAGTCATAGATTGGTTTAGTTCTTTAATGTCTTATGTTCGGTTCATGTGTTTGAGTAATCTAATCCTAGGGTTCAAGTCCTATAAGTCTATCTACGTTCCATACTTCCTACCCTTCTACAGAATTTAATTCACCAAGAGGTTCAGAAGTACTTACCTGGGCGGATCGGTGCCGGAGACTCGGGCCATGCTGTCCAAAATCCAAAAATCATTTTATAAGGCCTTCTAAAACATTTTTGGGCCTTGGGCCCCCACAGCCGAGCTTTGAACTGGGCTCTGATACCAATTTTGTAACAACCCAAACCCGGCCCAAACACTATGGTCGAATCTGAATCGTTACGGAGGAAAACCTTTTTGAACCCAATGGGCTTTGTTGAAAACTTGTTGGATTTGATTATCTTGATAAAATCATACTTAGTGTTATAAAAAAAATATATATTTAAATCAAGTTATAAAACGAAATTTTAACCGGGCCCGATGGCATTTAAAACATTTTTCGTTTTTAATTGGGAAAATGTGATCTAAATTCAACATTAATAATAACAGAGTTTAAAATAATATCCAACATAAGAAAATAATAAGAATAAAGTATCAGGAGGCCTTATTACAACCAAATAAAATAAACCCAGAATAAAATTATTGAATAGAAATTAAAGTTATTTAAATTTAATTCCACTGCATGGCCACCTCGAGTCATCCTGGCTCCACATCCGCGGTCTAAGTGTCACCTGAAAAAAAAAATATAAAGGAGAAGGTGAGTCACCAAGACTCAGTATGTAACCCTTCTCCCAATTTAAGTGATTTCATACACAACATGTAACAACTAATATGCATACTATCATGTACCCATCCTAGCCAACCATACGCCACTGTCTACCCCGATGTGGTACCAAACCACTGGTGGTGCCAAACCACTGGTGACATATAGTCACAATGTGCTACCAAAGCACTGGTGTCCGTAGACACAATCGGGTGATGGGGCCAACCCATCGTGTGATACCAAATCACTGGCAGACAATCCCATATCTCAAGTGGGGCCAACCCACGGTGGTTTTAACCACAGGGACAAGTCGCGATGAGGTACCAAACCTCTGGAGGTACCAAACCTCTGGTGACCGTAGTCACAGTGTGTTACCAAAACACTGGTGCCCGTCGGCACGATCAATACTGCCCCCTCCACTCATCAACCCAAATCAAAACATTGTATAACAGATCTCATGTCATCACATATTTAATCAACATATAGTAACAATGGCATGCTTCCCAAAAGCATTATTAACAATCTCGTACTGACAGAGACTTACCGGCATCCTCGCTTGTACCATCAAGGTACTAAATTCATATCTACATTAAGCAGATATTCACACAACAGGCATTCAATATGATTTATTAATTATTACAAGTGTGTATATACACACCTTTCACCAACGAGGAGTCTAAATCCCGAAAGAAGAGTCGGCCACCCTAGCTTTACTGATCCCTATATTCGGCCAACACTAGGGTTAGTATCATGGCCTATTCGGCCACCCAAAATTAATCTAGAGGGGTCAGTTGTGATCCCGAATCCTTACCCTTCTGCTTTTTGGCTACCAACCACAGCGCTTAAAATGCAAATCTGTTTACCAAATAATTGGTCAAGGACACTGTCAATAGTCTTTGATTTTTAATCACTAAAACAATAACCCAATGAGAAATAAGCCCTTACCACCACTTACTAATGCCGAATGCTAGATATTCCGGCTTAAATTGCTTGCTTGCGATATCCCGAAGACCTTGGTGAAATCGGCTTCACTAGAAAGGTTAGCCAACCATTAGTACTTGCCAACTTTCGGCTTTTCCTTAAGTCCAAATCAATAGATCATAAGAGTGAACACTAAACATTCGGTTAGAACCCCTTACCTTCTCAACCGATTGGAAAGAAAGTCCCGAAACGTCCTGTACCACCTTTGGTATTCGGCCAAAGTGCCTCCAAGTAAGAGAAAAGATTTTCGGCACTGCAAGGGGGTGTATTCGGCCTAGGGAAAAATAATGGAAGAAGGGGATGAAGTTTCGGTAATAAGAAGTGAATGTTCGGCCAGCAAAGAAAAGAAGAAGAGGGACTTGAAGATGGAATTTCGGCAAAAGAGGGACAAAGATTGGAGTTTTGGAACCTTGGAACAAGTTGTAAAAACACAAAAAAAAATAACAAAGTTTCTCTCTAGAGAATTCGGCTAAGCTCAATAGTGAAGAAAAGGAAAAATAGGATGATAGCTAGGAGCCTTAAATAGAATTCGGCCTCCCCCTAGTTGCCTTGCCGTCCACTTCTATTAACCAAAGAGTTCAAACTCCATTAAACCTTCCCAATTGCTCCTGACCACTCATTCATTTTAATTCAAATAATTTGAATTAATCACTTAATAATCCTTTTAATTAAGCAATAATCCTCTTAATATCCAATTAATAATCTATTCCAAAACTTAATAATATCCTACACATTATCCTTAGAATTTTAAGGAGATTAAAGCTCATATTATCACTTAAAAAAAAATTAATTAAAGAGAGAAAAACTCTCTATATGTGCCGTCCATCCATAATGCAAAAAGAGGGATCCTTGTGACTCGAACCAAGGCTCTCCCTTCCCCTTGATGTGGCGTCACATGTAGCTCTTAAGTGGGCTTACTTTGCCACTTAGTCTAGGCTCATTTTATGGCCAAATTATACAAATTTATTCTTTTAACACCCTTCTGCTGAGGCTCCCTACCTTTTAAGTTAAAAACTGAATTTTTCCATTAAACCGAGCCAACTCAAAGCCTTAAATTGATCATTATTATTCCATAGATAATGACACAGCAGTTCATACATAAGAAAAATAGTTTATTTCCAAATAACCCCATTTTTGGGATGTTACACTTCACCTCCGTATAAGATAGTGGATCGCTTTCGGGATACATCCGTATCTATGTCTTCGTGAGATCTTCATCTCTATATAACCATAGGGAAATGTATTCCCCTGAATTGAACTCGGTCCGTATGAGCCTATAATGGGTGAGGATCGAGGAATTTGTCTGTTCAGGTACCCTTACTTTAGAACCAAACCATATATAATGAACCCCAAGAACTCACCCTAGGTAGAACCACACCCAAACCCCTAGTGGTCACCCGAATAGGTGTTTTATTTATTGTTTTTTGCTTGCTTTAAATTCTAGCTTTATATGAAATGTCTTGTTTCATTTTGTTTTGACTATGATTGCATTGCATTTTCATCATAGAAAAGGGTGTTGATTCACGTTCAATTGCTAAATATAGCTTGTCATGGAAAAGAGATTTCTTGATAAAGTGGAAGACAATGTGGTCGTCCGGATATAGTCTTAGAATACACAACAAGAGAAATTTGATAGCTTGATGGAGGGATATATGTCAGAATTATGGGATTTCATTCGCATCAGTGTGACTCAGAATAATCTCCAAGAGTTGAAAGAAATATGAGACCAATGGGATGACGAAACCAATCAGTTATTCTACTGTAACTATGGTGATTTGCCTTATTTACTCAATGTCAAAGTGGACAAGCACTTATTTTGAGCTTTTGCCCAATATTGGAATCCCGCCTATAGCTGCTTTACTTTTGGGAAGGTAGATTTGGTGCCTACTGTAGGGGAGTACACAATTTTGCTTCAGTGTCCGAGGATCCAAGTCGATAAAGCTTATTTTAAAGCCACCAACGTCTCGACTTTCCTAAAGAAGCTAATGAGCATAACAGGGATGACTGAGCAATGGGTCGCAGCCCGGATTAAACAAAAGGGAGATAGTAAATGCATCCCTTGAAAAAGTGTGTGAGATTTGATTTTGGCACATCTGGATACGAAGAAAAGAGTCGACATCTTCGCCTTGAGTACTTATGGGTTGGTCATCTTCCCCAAATCACTAAGGCACATAGATGATGCAGTTTCAGATTTATTCGATCTACTTGACAAAAAGGTCACGCCTATCCTAGCAATTTTGGCTGAAACTTTTACATCTCTAAGTGCACGCCAGAAAGCGGGTGAAGGAAAATTTATCGGGTGTGCAGAACTATTGTTAGCATGGTTCCATAGCCACTTTTGGAAGGTAAAAAAGGGCTCTTATCGAGTATTCTCCAAGAACTACTCTCCGTTGAAAGAATTCAGAGCTACACCAAGACGAGACAACATTTCTGAAGAAAAATGGATGGCAATTCTTCAGAGTCTCCAAGAAGAAGACGTCGAATCGAGGGCCCCTTGGATGATCCCTGATGAAATTTTGTACCGATGTGGAAACTTTGACTAAGTCTCTCTACTCGGGATATGGGAAGCTATTGGATATGCCATTCTACTTGTATTGAGACAATATAGGTCGAGGCAGTTCACACCAGCAACGCAAGGGTTGGCTCAGTGCAAGTTTGTGTACAAGGGTGATAATTACAAGAATAAGTTTTGTGAAATATCGAACGCTTGAAACCAGACTCAGAGAATGAAAAAATTTGCCGCAAATTCCATGACGACCCCCGAGTATGATTGGTGGTAGGGTAAAAGAGTCAATGACAATGTCCCTATGTCAAGTCAAGAAAAACTCGGCCAATAGAAGAATAATTACAAGTAATCTCGTCTGAGTTGGAAATCATAAATCAAGACTTTGAAAAGAGGAGTTCAGAGTTGGAGAAAAAGATAGAACAGTTGGAAGAGAAAAAGATGTAGCTAGGATTAGATGTCGACGTCTCGAAGTTAGAAGATGAGAAAATGAGAAAAGGAAAGAACAAGGCTGAGGAATACTTAGATGGTCTAAAAACAGATTATAAGAAGTTGCGCTTGTTGATAAAGACTGCCTGGTTAGGTAAAGCATCAGAGCAATGGCGGTAAGAGATCAAAGAAGAAAAGGTTAGAGCTAATCAGTGGGAAAAAAATTCTAAGATGCTCGAGTTCGAGAAGATGCTCTAGAAAGGGATTTGTTAGAGAGGCGAAATGAAAAGGTTGGATTAAGAGCCCGAGTAGCAGAATTAGAAAGGTCCCTACATCAATATCGTAGTCGTAACTCCGCAATTGAGTTGAAAGCAAGCCTAAATAAGATTGAAGAGTTGAAGAGAAAGATAGAAGAGTTCGAGACCGCACTGCAAAATTTTGAACTTCGAGTTGAACTTCTAGAAATGAACAATGAATACTGAAAGAGCAATTCCAACGCTCTCAAGGTCAGATTAGAGATAGAGATCACATTATGGGTGAAGCTGTGACTCAAGTACGAGATGTAGCCGACCATTTGCAAACCCTAGTGGTTCATGCTGACATGCTGAGCTTAAAATACGAATCAGAACCGAATCGGGGCCTATAATTAGATTGGCTTCTTAGGAAAGTCAAGGCTTTGAGTATTAGGGCAAGGCCCTATATGTAAAATGTATATGTTTTATGTAAAGAGATTCGTTTTCTAGTAAAGTTATTCTTATAGAATTTAATCAGAATCAGTGCCTCTTTTTGCATTCATTTTTCATTCATTAGCATTGCATTTCATATGCATTAATTTCATAAAAATACCCTAATTAATCAAAATTATGACAGTTACCCTAGAAACCAACAAGAATTTGCCAACCAATATCGTTACGGTACCTGCGATAAAACCAGAGTCATTGGTCAAAGGTTAGAGAGATTGGAACAAATTCAGAAGGACATGCAAGATCAGCTGCAAGGACGATTAGCTAAGGTACAACAAGACATGAGGGATAAAATACAAGAGTCCCAACGAAGCATGATAAGCCAGTTGACCTAGTTGCTAGCCGAAGGGACTGAAAAAGGGAAAAGTACTGTAAATAACTCTAAAAATGATAATGGAGATCCTATATACCCTCCAGGCTTTACCCCAATAAATGTCCAAGCCCAAACAGATACCTATCCATAAAGGGTACTCGTTACCATAAGACCTCAACAATATCAAGCCGGCCAATCCAGTTGTTCCAGATTTGAACGACATGGAGAAATAGATAAAGAAATAGTAGAACTGCAAAAACAACTAGAAGATCGGTGCAAGTGGTTAGAAGAGAAATTCAGAGCTATGGAGAATGTTGATTACCTTTGCGAGGTTGATGCTGAGGAGTGGAGCTTAGTCCCTGATCTAGTGCTCTCACCAAAATTCAAAACTCCAGAATTCGAAAAATATAATAGGACTAGTTGTCCTGAAGCCCATATCACAATGTTCTACCGAAGAATGACGGGATATGTCAATAATGATCAATTGTTAATTCACTACTTCCAGGATAGTTTGATTGGGTCGGTCGCTAAGTGGTACAACCAGTTAAGCCGTGCCAAAATCAACTCATGAGAAGACCTAGCACAAGCTTTTATAAAACAATACAGCCATGTAACCAACATGACACCCGATAGAATTACGCTGCAAAACATGGAGAAGAAACAAAGTGAAAGCTTTTAGGCAGTACGCTCAAAGATGAAGAGAGGTGGCAATGCAAGTCCAACTACCTCTTCTGGAGAAAGAAACGACAATGCTTTTCATAAATACTCTGAAAGCCCCGTTCATTAACCATATATTGGGAAGTGCTACCAAGAGCTTCTCAGATATAGTAATGTCCGAAGAAATTATTGAAAATGCAGTAATAAGTGGAAAAATAGACGTGGGGAAAAACCTAAAAGATTAGCCCCGAGAAAAAAAGAAAATGAAGTGAACACCGCAAGTGTGTATAATAAGAGCTATTCAAAACCGGTCAGTGTGGGCTAACCAAGGACCATGACAACCAGCCATCAAGGCCCATCGAGGCAAGAATCTAACTCAAAGCCAAAAACAGAAAAACTCTAATTCATACCCATCCCGATGACATATAGAGAATTACATCAGAATTTGTTCAATGCGCATATGGTATCCCTTTTTTACTTAAAACCCAAGCAACCTCTGTTCCCAAATTGGTATGATGTGAATGCACAATGCCAGCACCACACAGGAATAACAGGACACTCAATTGAAAATTGCACTGCATTTAAAAAGTTGATTGAAAGGTTCATCAATATAGGGATCGTAAGGTTTGATGATCCATCGGGACCTAATGTGGCAAGAAATTCGTTACCCATTCATTCAGATCAAGGGGTAAACGCAATAATTAAGAATGGAGGAAAAAGGACCAAAACTGATGTTAAGAAAGTAAGATCCTCACTAAAATGGGTCTGGCAAGAAATGATAAACATGGATTAATCGTTCAAAATTTAGAGGAGGTACCTAAAGGGATGAGGAGCTACTGTGAGTTCCATGCTGAAGAAGGTCATGAAATCTAAGAGTGCACTAAATTCATAGCTTTGATGCAAAGTCTGATAGATAACAATAAGATGGAATTCTTTGAAGATGTCAAAGGCTTGGAAGGAGGAGACATATGCGCCTCAGAGGAAGGATAAGCGGGGAAGGTCTACAAGGTCAACCACTCAATGGTGATTATTTCACGACCAAGAAACAATAAAGTGGGAGCACAAGTTGCGTCGAGAGTCATAATTTAGAAACTTGTGGCCTTTTTCTTACAAGGATAGTAAAAAGGGTTCCATGAAATTATGACTGCAACGTGATGATCCCAAACGAGGAGAATTCGGTTAGCACTTCAGAAGAGGGTCAGGATATTGGTTTCTACACGCGCAGTGGGAGGCACTATGATCCTGCAAGTGCAAGAACTGAGCCCGTTAAAGGAAAAACCCTGGCAGTTGAGCACACACACAAAAAAAAAGACGGCTAGGCTTGAATCATTAGTTAACAAGCTAGTAACTGAGAACGAGGCTAAAGAATTCTTGAAATTCTTAAAGCATAGCAAGTATAATGTTGTAGAACAGCTGCACAAACAATCAGCTCACATATCAGTACTAGTTTGTTCTTGAGCTTAGAGACACATCATAGTGCGCTGATGAAGGTGTTGAATGAAACTTATGTTGCTGACGATATCTCTGTGAAAAGCTAGATCGCCTGGTTAACAATATAAGTGCCGACAATTTCATCTTTTTCAATGACGATGAAATATCTCTAGGGGGCATGGGATCAACGAGGGTTCTACATATCACTACCCGCTGCAAAGATATACATTGCCAGGGGTGTTAATCGATAATGGATCTTTGCTAAACGTCTTGCCTCTATCCATACTGAATAGATTGCCAGTGGATAGCTTTTATATAAAGACGTGCGAAAATATAGTGAGAGCATTCAATAGTACAGAAATGAGGGTGATGGGAATGATTGAAATACCTCTTTTAGTTGGGTTGAACATATATGAGTTAGATTTTCTGGTGATGGATATCAAACCCTCTTATAATTGCTTGTTGGGTAGACATTGGATTCACTCGACTGGGGCAGTGCCGTCATCATTACACCACAAATTGAAGTCGGTAATAGAGGGTCGACTGGTGATGATAAACGCTGAAGAGGATCATTGCATCCGTAACTAGTGACACACCATACATAGAAGAGGATGATGAGCCAATAGAATGTTCCTTTCGATCACTGGAATTTGTTAATGCAACTTTCATTGTCGAAGGAAACAAGATCCCAGTACAAAGAATATCCAAAACCACGAAGATGGGTTTGCAGTTAACGGTTGGAAAATGAGCCTTACCTGGAAAAGGACTTGGAAAATACCTTCAAAGGAGAGTCGAAACACTAATACTGATGAACAAACGAGACCGTTTTGGTTTAGAATACAAGCCAGATTTGAGGCAAAATAAGAGGGAGTTGGAGAAGAAACAAGAAAAAAGAAGAGCGCGGCTGAGTGGGAGAGAAGTCAAAGAGGAACCGATGACTTTTCCCCATAAATCCAAAATGTTTGTGTCAGGAGAAATCATTTATCTTAAACAAAGAATGGAAAGCCCGGAAGGAATGTTAGGAAACTTGAGCATCAATGCTATATTTAAAGAAGGAATTGGGAAAAACCTGTCGAGCATTCGTCTTTATATCCCCTGAAGTATTTTGAACAATTAGACTGCGGAAGAGATCCCTATAATTTTTAGAACTAATTCAGAGTAATGTTCAAAACGCACTTATTGATCTAAGCCTGAGAGCAATAAGAATCCTTTTGTGGAAAATGCATATGTCCATTATTTTTATTTCAATAAAATGCATCTTTGTGTCTCATTTTGAAAAATATTTTTTTATTCTTTCCATTTCATTCATACTCATACCACACAGATAATTATTCTTAGATTCATTTGTTCTTTGGATTTTCCTTCGTTCCTATAACAGGTCTTCAGATATCAATGATATGAGCGACACTGCTACTGACTCAGAATCTCTTTTTAAGCAAGATATGGTCTAGAGAAACATCAGGACTTGAAGATGACTGATATTGTAACCTATCTCATGATTTGTTAAGGATGGTAGAACAAGAGGAGAAACAAATTCTACCTCACACAAGAGTCAGTAGAAATTGTGAGCTTAGGAGACAGACAAGAAAGAAAGAGATGAAGACCAGAGCTTGTATCACGGCAGAAACAAAGCGAGACCTCATTGAGTTACTCCAAGAATTCAAAGATGTCTTCGTATGGTCGTATCAAGACATCTGGTCTAAGTACTAATATCGTGATACACCGCTCCCCATAAAGGAATAATGCAAGCTAGTTTCAATAGAAACTCCGAAGGATGAGGCTGATGTCCTGTTAAAAATAAAATAAGAGGTCAAGAAGCAATTTGACGCTGGTTTTACAAGTGGTTAAATACTCGGAGTGGGTAGCTAATATAGTCCCCGTCCCTAAAAAAAATGGGAAAGTACGAATATGTGTAGATAGGGATCTAAACAGGCTAGCCCGAAAGATAATTTCCCGTTACCTCACATCAACATTTTAGTGGATAACAAGACAGGTTACTCACTATTCTCCTTCATGGGTTGCTTCTCCGAAACAACCAGATTAAGATGCATCCTAAAGATATGGAAAAGACCATATTCGTAACCATGTGGGGAACATTTTGCTATAAAGTGATACCATTCTGACAAAAAAGGCAGGAGCGATGTATCAATGAACCATGTAACTTTTGTGTCATGATATGATGCACAAAGAAATCAAGGTTTATGTAGACGATATAATTGCAAATCTCGAATAGAAAATGAGCATGAACAAATCTTGAGGAGATTGTTCTTGAGGTTGAGAAAATTCCAGCTAAAGCTCAATCCAGCAAAATACCTTCGAGGCTAGGTCGGGAAAATTGCTAGGATTATAGTCAGTGAAAAGGGGATCAAAATTGACCTGGACAAAGTCAAGGCTATACAGGAGTTGCCCTCTGCCGCACACTCAAAAGGAGGTTAGGGGTTTCTTAAAAAGATTAAATTATATCGCTCGATTCATTCACAATTAACTCAGAAATGTAACCTCATATTTCGTCTCCTAAGAAACAAAATCTAGGTGTACGGGATGAAGAATGCCAGAAGACTTTCGACAAGGTCAAACATTACTTGTCCAATGCCCCCGTACTGATGCCACCTAGTCCAGATAAGCCACTGATACTGTACTTGGCAGTCTTTGAGAATTCTATGGGATGCGTGATTGGTCAACACAATGAGTCAGGAATGAAGGAAAGAGCAATATACTACCTCAATAAGAAATTCACTGAATGTGAGACAAGATATTCGCCAATTGAAAAGTTGTATTGTGTCTTGATCTGGACAACCCGGAGACTGGAACAGTACATGTTGTACCACACACTTGGCTCATCTAAAAAATGGACCCTCTAAAGTACATGATGGCATTGACTACTCTAAATGGAAAGATGACCCGATGGAAAATTCTGCTTTCCGAGTTTGATATAGTCTACGTAAACCAGAGGCAATAAATAAAGTGCAATAGCAATTTTTAGCCAGTAGAGCTCTAGAAGATTACGAGCCTTTGAACTTTGATTTCCCGAATGAATATCTGATGTATGTTTGCAACCACTGAAGAAGATGCTCAGGAAGGACATCATTGGAAACTAAATTTTGACGGAGCGTCAAACACTATGGGTAACAGAATCGGGCAGCCCTGGTATCCCCAAGCGGAGATCATTATCCCTTTACTAGTAAATTGGATTTTGATTGTACGAATAATATGGCGAAATACGAAGCATGCATCATGGGTATTCGTGCAGCCATAGAACGTAAGATCAAAGTACTAGAGGTATATGGGGATTCTGCATTAGTGATCTACCAACTCAAAGGTGAATGGGAGACAAGATATCCCAAGTTGATCGAGTATAGGAGGCTAGTCTTAGAGTTAATTATAGAGTTTGATGACATTACCTTTTACTACTTTCCACGAGATGAAAATCAGATGGCTGATGCCCTAGCTACCTTAGCTTCCATGGTCAAAATGAACAAACAAGAGAATGTAAACCTATCCAGATGAGTATTTATGAGGCTCTGGCTCATTGTTACAAATCGAGGAATAGGATCACCCTCAGTGCCACGGTATATTGCGATACGTAAAGAATCGTGAATACCCTGAGCCAGCATGATAAAAGCACGCTGAAGAGACTTGCCAATGACTGTGTTTTAGATGAGGAGATCCTGTATAAAAGAAGAAGGGATCAGGTGCTACAAGATGTGAGGATGCCGTTGAGGCCAAGAAGATTTTGGAAGAAGTCCACGAGGGCATTTGCAAAACCTGCTAATGGTTTTAATTCTTACAAGGATAGTAAAAAGGGTTCCATGAAATTATGACTGCAACGTGATGATCCCAAACGAGGAGAATTCGGTTAGCACTTCAGAAGAGGGTCAGGATATTGGTTTCTACACGCGCAGTGGGAGGCACTATGATCCTGCAAGTGCAAGAACTGAGCCCGTTAAAGGAAAAACCCTGGCAGTTGAGCACACACACAAAAAAAAAGACGGCTAGGCTTGAATCATTAGTTAACAAGCTAGTAACTGAGAACGAGGCTAAAGAATTCTTGAAATTCTTAAAGCATAGCAAGTATAATGTTGTAGAACAGCTGCACAAACAATCAGCTCACATATCAGTACTAGTTTGTTCTTGAGCTTAGAGACACATCATAGTGCGCTGATGAAGGTGTTGAATGAAAACTTATGTTGCTGACGATATCTCTGTGAAAAGCTAGATCGCTGGTTAACATTATAAGTGCCGACAATTTCATCTTTTTCAATGACGATGAAATATCTCTAGGGGGCATGGGATCAACGAGGGTTCTACATATCACTACCCGCTGCAAAGATATACATTGCCAGGGTGTTAATCGATAATGGATCTTTGCTAAACGTCTTGCCTCTATCCATACTGAATAGATTGCCAGTGGATAGCTTTTATATAAAGACGTGCGAAAATATAGTGAGAGCATTCAATAGTACAGAAATGAGGGTGATGGGAATGATTGAAATACCTCTTTTAGTTGGGTTGAACATATATGAGTTAGATTTTCTGGTGAGGGATATCAACCCTCTTATAATTGCTTGTTGGGTAGACATTGGATTCACTCGACTGGGGCAGTGCCGTCATCATTACACCACAAATTGAAGTCGGTAATAGAGGGTCGACTGGTGATGATAAACGCTGAAGAGGATCATTGCATCCGTAACTAGTGACACACCATACATAGAAGAGGATGATGAGCCAATAGAATGTTCCTTTCGATCACTGGAATTTGTTAATGCAACTTTCATTGTCGAAGGAAACAAGATCCCAGTACAAAGAATATCCAAAACCACGAAGATGGGTTTGCAGTTAACGGTTGGAAAATGAGCCTTACCTGGAAAAGGACTTGGAAAATACCTTCAAAGGAGAGTCGAAACACTAATACTGATGAACAAACGAGACCGTTTTGGTTTAGAATACAAGCCAGATTTGAGGCAAAATAAGAGGGAGTTGGAGAAGAAACAAGAAAAAAGAAGAGCGCGGCTGAGTGGGAGAGAAGTCAAAGAGGAACCGATGACTTTTCCCCATAAATCCAAAATGTTTGTGTCAGGAGAAATCATTTATCTTAAACAAAGAATGGAAAGCCCGGAAGGAATGTTAGGAAACTTGAGCATCAATGCTATATTTAAAGAAGGAATTGGGAAAAACCTGTCGAGCATTCGTCTTTATATCCCCTGAAGTATTTGAACAATTAGACTGCGGAAGAGATCCCTATAATTTTAGAACTAATTCAGAGTAATGTTCAAAACGCACTTATTGATCTAAGCCTGAGAGCAATAAGAATCCTTTTGTGGAAAATGCATATGTCCATTATTTTTATTTCAATAAAATGCATCTTTGTGTCTCATTTTGAAAAATATTTTTTTATTCTTTCCATTTCATTCATACTCATACCACACAGATAATTATTCTTAGATTCATTTGTTCTTTGGATTTTCCTTCGTTCCTATAACAGGTCTTCAGATATCAATGATATGAGCGACACTGCTACTGACTCAGAATCTCTTTTTAAGCAAGATATGTGTCTAGAGAAACATCAGGACTTTGAAGATGACTGATATTGTAACCTATCTCATGATTTGTTAAGGATGGTAGAACAAGAGGAGAAACAAATTCTACCTCACAAAGAGTCAGTAGAAATTGTGAGCTTAGGAGACAGACAAGAAAAGAAAGAGATGAAGACCAGAGCTTGTATCACGGCAGAAACAAAGCGAGACCTCATTGAGTTACTCCAAGAATTCAAAGATGTCTTCGTATGGTCGTATCAAGACATGTCTGGTCTAAGTACTAATATCGTGATACACCGCTCCCCATAAAGGAATAATGCAAGCTAGTTCAATAGAAACTCCGAAGGATGAGGCCTGATGTCCTGTTAAAAATAAAATAAGAGGTCAAGAAGCAATTTGACGCTGGTTTTCTACAAGTGGTTAAATACTCGGAGTGGGTAGCTAATATAGTCCCCGTCCCTAAAAAAAATGGGAAAGTACGAATATGTGTAGACTATAGGGATCTAAACAAGGCTAGCCCGAAAGATAATTTCCCGTTACCTCACATCAACATTTTAGTGGATAACAAGACAGGTTACTCACTATTCTCCTTCATGGGTTGCTTCTCCGAATACAACCAGATTAAGATGCATCCTAAAGATATGGAAAAGACCATATTCGTAACCATGTGGGGAACATTTTGCTATAAAGTGATACCATTCTGACTAAAAAATGCAGGAGCGATGTATCAATGAACCATGGTAACTTTGTGTCATGATATGATGCACAAAGAAATCAAGGTTTATGTAGACGATATAATTGCAAAATCTCGAATAGAAAATGAGCATGAACAAATCTTGAGGAGATTGTTCTTGAGGTTGAGAAAATTCCAGCTAAAGCTCAATCCAGCAAAATATACCTTCGAGGCTAGGTCGGGAAAATTGCTAGGATTTATAGTCAGTGAAAAGGGGATCAAAATTGACCTGGACAAAGTCAAGGCTATACAGGAGTTGCCTCTGCCGCACACTCAAAAGGAGGTTAGGGGTTTCTTAAAAAGATTAAATTATATCGCTCGATTCATTTCACAATTAACTCAGAAATGTAACCTCATATTTCGTCTCCTTAAGAAACAAAATCTAGGTGTACGGGATGAAGAATGCCAGAAGACTTTCGACAAGGTCAAACATTACTTGTCCAATGCCCCCGTACTGATGCCACCTAGTCCAGATAAGCCACTGATACTGTACTTGGCAGTCTTTGAGAATTCTATGGGATGCGTGATTGGTCAACACAATGAGTCAGGAATGAAGGAAAGAGCAATATACTACCTCAATAAGAAATTCACTGAATGTGAGACAAGATATTCGCCAATTGAAAAGTTGTATTGTGTCTTGATCTGGACAACCCGGAGACTGGAACAGTACATGTTGTACCACACAACTTGGCTCATCTAAAAAATGGACCCTCTAAAGTACATGATGGCATTGACTACTCTAAATGGAAAGATGACCCGATGGAAAATTCTGCTTTCCGAGTTTGATATAGTCTACGTAAACCAGAAGGCAATAAAATAAAGTGCAATAGCAAATTTTTTAGCCAGTAGAGCTCTAGAAGATTACGAGCCTTTGAACTTTGATTTCCCGAATGAATATCTGATGTATGTTGCAACCACTGAAGAAGATGCTCAGGAAGGACATCATTGGAAACTAAATTTTGACGGAGCGTCAAACACTATGGGTAACAGAATCGGGGCAGCCCTGGTATCCCCAAGCGGAGATCATTATCCCTTTACTAGTAAATTGGATTTTGATTGTACGAATAATATGGCGAAATACGAAGCATGCATCATGGGTATTCGTGCAGCCATAGAACGTAAGATCAAAGTACTAGAGGTATATGGGGATTCTGCATTAGTGATCTACCAACTCAAAGGTGAATGGGAGACAAGATATCCCAAGTTGATCGAGTATAGGAGGCTAGTCTTAGAGTTAATTATAGAGTTTGATGACATTACCTTTTACTACTTTCCACGAGATGAAAATCAGATGGCTGATGCCCTAGCTACCTTAGCTTCCATGGTCAAAATGAACAAACAAGAGAATGTAAAACCTATCCAGATGAGTATTTATGAGGCTCTGGCTCATTGTTACAACATCGAGGAATAGGATCACCCTCAGTGCCACGGTATATTGCGATACGTAAAGAATCGTGAATACCCTGAGCCCAGCATGATAAAAGCACGCTGAAGAGACTTGCCAATGACTGTGTTTTAGATGAGGAGATCCTGTATAAAAGAAGAAGGGATCAGGTGCTACTAAGATGTGAGGATGCCGTTGAGGCCAAGAAGATTTTGGAAGAAGTCCACGAGGGCATTTGCAAAACACATGCTAATGGTTTTACAATGGCCAGACAAATCATGTGATTCGAGTATTATTAGTCCACCATAAAAGGGGATTGTATCAGTTATGCCAAGAGATGTCATAAGTGCCAAATTTATGGAGATAAAATTCATGTGCCTCCTTCACCTTTTCATGTTATGACTTCTCCATAGTCTTTCTCTATGTGGGGTATGGATGTCATTTGGCCGATCTGGCCAAAAGCTTCTAATATGCATCGATTTATCTTCGTATTCATTGATTACTTCACCAAGTGGGTAGAGGCCACTTCTTACGCCAATATCACGAAGTCAATAATCAGCAAATTTTTGAAGAAAGAGATCATATGTCGATATGGGACGCCAGAAAGGATTACATTTGACAATGCATTGAATTTGAACAATAGCACAATAGCGGAGGTCTGTAGTCAATTCAAGATCAAACAACATAACTCGTCACCATATCACCCAAAAATGAATGGTGCAGTGGAGGAAGCCAATAAGAACATTAAGAAGATCGTGGGGAAAATAACTGAGACTTATAAAGATTGGCATGAAAAGTTACCGTTTGCCCTCTATGCTTATCGAACGTCTATCAAGACCTCCACCGGGGCAACGCCTTTCTTGTTGGTTTATGGAATGGAGGCGATTTTTCCCATTGAAGTCGAGATTCCTTCTCTCTGAGTTTTGTCAGAGTTGAAGTTAGACGAAGCAGAATGGATCCAATCCTAATATGATTAACTGAACTTGATTGAAGAGAAGAGGTGGAAAGCCATCCGACATGGTTAAATGTGCCAAAAACGAATGACGCGGCTTATAACAAAAATGTTCATCCCAGGGAATTCCATGATGGAGACCTAGTTTTGAAAAAGATCTTGCCCATACAAAAGGACTTTAGAGGGAAATGGATGTCGAACTGGGAAGGACCTTATGTGGTAAAGAAGGCCTTTTCTAGAGGAGTGCTGATTCTGACCGAAATGGATGACAAAAACCTGCCTAATGTAGTGAATTCAGATTCAGTTAAGAAATACTTCACCTAAAAAAATTGATGGAGAGGCTAAGGCAAAAACTCGCAAAGGGCGCCTTGAGACCAAACGGGGCTTTGAGTTAAAACCCGGGAAAAGGCAATTCAAATTTTGATCAAAGATAGGGCATGTGGTATTCTTGTCCCCTTAGAATTAACAAGAAGGAGGAACATTACATCTTGGGGCATCAACAAAGTACTCTAGATCTCCTAAATACATATCAGTCTCAAAATGGTCCATAAGAAGATTGTGCAGAGAAGTTCATGTTGCGATATTTGGGGCACCTATTTTCATCTTACTCAATTTTTTTTTATTTTAGCAACGTTTTCTATCTTTGATTAATCTATTTATTTCGAGCTCTGCTCCCAATAAATTTCAATCTTGTCCATTGTTACGATCTTTTTCAAGCATTTTTCATTGAAATAATAATTAATAGACAAATAATATTCAAGTAAAAGGATTTCTGTATATTACTCTAAAAGGTTTTGTAAATAGTATAAGGACTTGAAAAAGAACCACTGGTCAGAACTAACCAAATCTAAGAGTTGGAAATGTTTGGGAACGAATAGTTTAAGTTGTGATTATTTCTTCGGGTTTTCCGTCAAAGATACCAGCTGAACAAGAAGGTAAGGTAATGCGTCAGTAATAAAACCTTGATGAACAATGAGCAATGTCAAAGTAAGCATTAAAAAGGGATCATTCTCGAAAAATGACATTCTGCATTCATGCAAATATAATTCATTGATAAACCGTAATGTATACATATTTTAATCCCACATTTGGCATACTTTTGGATGATTTATCCCTTGAATTGTAGAATTTGATGCTCCTAATCTCTTAATTTCATGTTTTATACTTAGAAGAGCATAGGAGGATGAAAAGAATGAGAAACGAGCCAAAAACAGAGAAAATGGGCCAGAGTAAGAAATCAAAACAGCCAGGAGTTCACCACACAGCCGTGCCACTTTAGCAGACTCGAACACGGCCTTGGGCTCGATTCACACGGGCATTTCACACGGGCGTGTCCCTGCTATGACCCGTTTTAATTCCACTCGGATTAGGATACTTGTGGGCCAAGTAAGGCATCCTGAAAGCCTATATAAACTCCCTAGAGGGCAACCTAAAAGGGGAGTTCGACAGAAGGCCTCTGTCAGGGCTTTTGACGGAGAGTAAAGCCAAAGAGGGTTGAATATAGGGAATTACTCGAAGAAAGCCAGTTGATCCATCTCAGAAGCCGGAATCACACTCAAGACTGAGGATTTTCCCTTCAAATTCCTTCAGGGGGTTTTAGGTTTTTTCTCTATGTTTTGTTACTTAATTTCTTCTAAGATGTATTTTTTTATAAACATGAACTAAACCCCTCAAATACCTGAGGGGGATGAAACCTAAGACGGATCTTGTTATATTTTTCTGAACTGTATGATAAATACTTGATTTGTTCTTAATTATGTGTTCTTAATTCTTGCTTTAATATTCCAGGATATTGATTCAAGTATTGATGTGCTTATTCAGAGGAGCAAAAGTCCTTGTTTAAGAGTAGATCTAGCATAATTAAGTGGAGTTGATCGCACTCCTAGAGATAGGACGACGAAAATCTGCCGGATTAGGGTCAAACCTAATATGGGAGTCCATAAATCGAGTTAATGCAACACTAGGGGTTTTAATTAGAAAGAGATTTCAATTAATCAACCTAGGGTTAGACGTTAGTAGCCTCGAAAGAGGCATTAATATAAATTAGGGAATCCTACGGATCAAGTCAAGTGAATAAATCGTCTGGTTCAGAGTTAAATAACAAGTAAAGTCTAGGTGGATTCTTCCTCAGGTATAGTCTTAATCAATTGGTTTTCTCGAGAGTATTTTCCCAATTCATTCTCTGTGTCTTAGCATCCTTAGCTTAGGAATTAGTTAGACAAACACTAATCACTTTTATTTTTAGGCTAAATAACAAAAAGAAAGTCAGTACTAGTACTTTTGGTTCCCTTGGGTTTGACATTCCGGTCTTGCCACTAAGCTATACTACTGTTCGATAGGTGCGCTTGCCTCAATCGTGGTGATAGTTAGTTTCTAGGCTCGATCATTCATTATATAAATATTAAAACTCTCAGACACGATAAAGTTTTTGGCGCCGTTGCCGGGGAACTGAAATATTAGGAACGCTCAATTTTTATTACTTTAGCCATTTTTCTTTCATTTATTTATTTATTTCTAATTTTTATCTTTAATTTTCTAATCTCTCTATTATTTGTTCTGATAGGTTTTTCTAGTTTATGACTAGGAGGAACTTGTTAGGACCCTTGATTTTTGACAACGATATAGAAGGTATCGTTCGTAGAAACAGAAGAGAAATTAGGCGAAGCCTACAGTACATAGAAGAAGAGCAAGAAAACGAAACCAACACTATCGGAGAGATGGCTGATAACAATCCGCTACCTCCTATGTTGGCCGCAAATCCGGTGAATCAAAATCCTGCTCCTCGTACTATTTATGATTATGCTAAACCTAATTTAATAGGAACTGAGTCAAGTTTTGTTAGACCTGCTATTGCTGCAAATAATTTTGAACTGAAACCTAACACAATTCAGATGATACAGTAATTTGTTCAGTTTGATGGTTTGCAGGATGAATATCCAAACAATCACTTGGCGAATTTCCTAGAATTTTGTTATACTTTCAAAATAAATGGCGTTTCTGATGATGTCATTCGTCTTCAGTTGTTTCCCTTTTTGTTGAGGAACAAAGCTAAACAGTGGTTGAACTCGTTACCACGAGGATCAATCAGTACATGGGAACAAATGACTGAAAAATTTTTGTTGAAATATTTTCCGCCGGCTAAAACGGCTAAGTTAAGGAATGATATCTCTTCTTTTGTGCAGATGGATTCAGAGACACTTTACAATGCATGGGAGAGATACAATGATCTACTAAGGAGGTGCCCTCACCATGGGTTACCTTTGTGGTTACAGGTTCAAACCTTTTACAACGGTGTGAACCCCTTAACTAGGCAGTTGATTGATTTAGCCGGCGGCGAAACCCTGAACAACAAAACACCTGAGGCTACCTATAAATTCATTGAAGAGATGTTACTGAATAAATATCAGTGGCAAGTCACGATGACAAAGCCAACAAAAGCCGCTAGTGTTTTTAACCTCGACGCAGTGACCATGCTATCAAGCCAGGTAGAACTGTTAAGTAAAAAGATTGATGGTTTGTGTGGTTCTTCGCAGGTACATCCAGTTATGCAGTGTGATGCAAATGGAGGAAGGATGAGCAATACAGAATATCCACCTTACAACCCGAGCGCTAAAAACGAGCAAGTTTACTATATGGGTAATAATTTTAGACCTCAAAATAACCCTTATAGTAATACTTACAGTCCAGGTTGGATGAACCACCCCAATTTCTCATGGGGTGGCCAAGGAAATCAAAGACAACAACCCCTCCCATGCTTTCAACAACAACCCTACCCACAAGAGAAGAAGCCGAACCTTAAAGAGATGCTTACAAAATTCATCGCGGTGTCAGAAACTCGTTTCCAAAACACCGAAACAACACTTAAAAATCAACAAGCATCGATTCAAGGGATCGAGAACCAATTAAGATAGCTTGCTAAACTGATCTCTGAACGACCACAAGGCAGCTTGCCAAGCAACACTGAAACTAACTCAAAGAAGCAACTTCAAGCCATAACTGCTCACGATAGCAAATGGTTAGATGAACCCAAAGTAAGCCAAGAGAATGTGGTAGAAGAAGGTAAGGTTAAGGGAAGTTGTGATAAGTCAAAACTGATAATTACAGAGTACCAACCTCGTGTGCCATACCCCAATACGATGAAGAAAGACCACAAGATGAACAATTCAGTAAATTTCTTAAACTTTTAAAGAAATTACATATTAACTTATCATTTCTTAAAGCTCTTTCGCAGATGCCAGATTCAAGGAAATTTTTAAAAGAGCTTTTGACAAACAAACGGAAGTTAGACGAGGCGTCGCATGTGGAGCTAAACGCAGTATGCTCAGCCATTTTACAAAATAAACTACCACGAAAGTTAAAAGATCCAAGGAGTTTTACAATTCCGTGCGTAATTGGTAGTTTCTCTGTTGGTAATGTTTTAGCTGATTTAGGGGCAAGCATTAATGTTATGTCTTATAAAATGTTTAAACAGCTAGGTCTAGGGAAACTTAAACAAACTAGGATGAGCATTCAATTTGTTGATAAAACTATTAGAATTCCTAGAGGTATAATCGAAGATGTTCTAGTAAAAATTGATAAATTCGTATACCCAGTAGACTTTTTCATTTTAGACATGGATGAGGACAATAATATCCCTTTTAATTTTAGGAAGACCCTTTTTAGCAACTGTCAGAACTAAAATTGATGTTGGTACAGGCGAACTCATACTTCGTGTAGGTGACGAAACGATCACTCTTTAGGCTCTTGACTCGGCCAGGACATCAAGTAATCAAGGTGAAAACATCAACTCTACTAATGACCATTTGGTTCCACATTCTTTACAGGAAACATCATGAAACTACATAGTTGAGCCACATCCTAGACCTTGTGCCAACAAAGAAATAACTCACGCGGAACGATGGCTTCAGATAGATGAACAAGACGAGTGGAAGACACATTTCAAGGAGAAATTAGGAACACGCGAAGCAGAACCAAAACCACTCCATGAACCAAACCAATTTAAGATCGGAGATCAGGTATTGTTGGATAAAACAGACCTTCGGATCTCCACTTCAGACCTTGATACAAATGAAGAAATCCCTTTTGAGGTACTGAATATCTTCCCATATAGGACAGTAGAGGTAACTAATCCCAAGTTTGGCACTTTTAAGGTAAACACTACTCGACTCGAACTATATAATGATCATAAAACTGATAGTAGGGGAGAGGAGTTTCAACTCCTCAAACCACCATGAATGTGCGAATGAGAGGTAAGTCTAGCTTAAGACTTTAAATGAACGCTTCTCGGGAGGCAACCCGAACACTAACCCCATTAATTTTCATATCTTAATTTTAATTTTAATTTTAATTTTTACTTTTAGCACCTAACTACAAACTAACCAAATTAATGACGCACAGTTTTCCCTACCACACGGCCTTGCACACGGTCGTGGCTGCGGTCGTGTGGACACCATGAATTTGCACACCGGCGTGGTAAAGATCGTACGGAAACAGGACGAAATTTTTCCCAAGCCACGGGCTCCGACTAAACACCACGGTCGTGCAATACGGCCGTGGTCGACACTAATTTATCAACATGGGCGTGGTGACCTGCACATAGGCATGAGAGAAACGAACGGAACACAACACGGTCGTGCGATACGGCCGTGTGACCTAACACGCCCATGGCACACGGGCGTGGGAAGCCATCAGATTCCTCTTTTCTATTTAAACCCCCCTTTTTTCTCACTTTCTCCCCAATTTCTTCTTCAATCAAACCCTAGCCACCACACCCTTTCTTTAACTATTATCTCCCCCCTTCATTTTCCTTTCCCCCTTTCCCTTATTCTTTCTTTACACAACCATTCTCATGTCGAAGAAGTGAAAGGACCCTAGCACAGTCTCCCCGTACGAGACCGATCTACATAAGTTCATGCCGGCCGTTTCATTTATCCTACAAGCCAAGGACATTTGAGTCTATTGAATTTTTCTTTTTCTTTTCTTTTCTCCTTTATTTTCCTGCCATTTATCTTTCTTGTCTTTAATTTTTATTATTACATTTTGATTTCCTTGATTGAGGTTCTAAAGGCTGCTTGGGAATCACCACACCACGACCGTTTCTTTTCCTTGACTTCATCCAAAATTCCAAAAGTTTACTTCTCTCCTTATCTTATGATTTTATATATTGTAGATATCTATCTTTGTACATTGAGGACAATGTATATCTTAAGTGTGGGGGTGAATTTTATTAAGAAAACATTTTGCATTATTCTCAAATCCCTAGATTTTGTCTTTTCTTTCTCATATCACTATTAGAACAATTTCTGATTGATTTATGATTTCTATTAATATGTCTTGAATTAAAACATAAGCAGTTGTGCATTGATTGTTTAAACTTGAAGGCTTTAGAGAATCAAGCATAAAAAGTTGATTTTTGAAAATTAAAAATTTTCTAGGTTGTTTCCCCAACTTTAAGTTCTTGAAATTTGAAGTTCACAGGGTTAACATCAAAAACCATAATTTTTGTGAGATCTTGAGCCTTTTAGAGCATATATTTTTCTTGTTCACCTTTTTTTTATTGTTTATGAGTGAGTCAATATTGATTTGTTATTCTAGAACTTGCTTCGATTATGCATGTCGAGACCATACTTTTGATTTGATATACTGAGATGATAAAGGCACCTAGGATTTAACCCACTTACTTCCCAAAAGGCCTACTTTCATAATTAACCCCTAGTGAACCCCTTTGATCCTAATAAACTATTCATTGATTTACCCTTAATATTAACCCAAGACTTACTCTTTTTGATTCATTAAGAATTTTTCCTATTAACCTTTTTATCGAGATTTGATTTGAGAAGTTGCCTAACTATGTTTTCCATTTTAGTTGTTAAATTCTTATTATTGTACTTGATTTGTTCTTAAAAAAAAAGTTGAAAGTATATCCATTATTAGTTCTATGTTTTTATGAGCTTAAACAGTAAATCTCACATCTTTAGAAGAAGCTCGTATTATTAAAGTAATTTCTCATTATTAGTCTATTTTTCTAGTTAGGTAATTTGTCAATTCGATCTCGATTCTAACCTCCTCTTTCAGCCTGTGACCACACCCCCTAACCAAACCACGTTACAACCCTTTTTAAAGACCTTTTGATCGATGTATCATCTCAATTTATAATGGTGGAGATTTGATTTTCATGCAAGCCTATGGTAATAACTTTTCATGTTGACTATTGAGTGCTTAATTTTTTGTCCCTTAAACACTCCGAGTGATTTGAGTGAACCCTTAGTGAGGATGTTAACTCTGTGGTATTTTGAATCAAATGTGACTACTTAGATAAAGGGGAATACCTATGTTTTCATGAATAAAATGCTCAACTCGGATTGTTTGAAACTTTGATGTTCTTTTAGTTGAATTCTCAATGTATGATTACCTATGGATTATTTTGAAACATTATTGATAGGAGTTATAAGTTGAGAAGAATGAATTTTAATTGTGAGTTGAGAAATTTTGCTTGAGGACAAGCAAATGCTTAGGTGTGGGGGTATTTGATAAACCGTAATATATACATATTTTAATCCCACATTTGGCATACTTTTGGATGATTTATCCCTTGAATTGTGGAATTTGATGCTCCTAATCCCTTAATTTCATGTTTTATACTTAGAAGAGCATAGGAGGATGAAAAGAATGAAAAACGGGCCAAAAACGGAAAAAATGGGCCAGAGTAAGAAATCAACACGGCCAGGAGTTCACCACACAACTATGCCACTTTAGCAGACTCGAACATGGACCTGGGCTCGATTCACACGGGCGTGTCCCTACTGTAACCCGTTTTAATTCCACCCGGATTAGGATACTTGTGGGCCAAGTAAGGCATTCCGAAAGCCTATATAAACACCCTAGAGGGCAACCTAAAAGGGGAGTTTGACAGAAGGCCTCTGTCCGGGCTTTTGACGGAGAGCAAAGCCAGAGAGGGCTGAATAGAGGGAATTACTCGAAGAAAGCCAGTTGATCCATCTCAGAAGCCGGAATCATGCTCAAGACTGATGATTTCCCCTTCAAATTCCTTCAAGGGGTTTTAGTGTTTTCTTTATGTTTTGTTACTTAATTTCTTCTGAGATGTATTTTTTATAAACATGAACTAAACCCCTCAAATACCTGAGGGGGATGAAACCTAAGACGAATCTTGTTATTATTTTCTGAACTGTATGATAAATACTTGATTTGTTCTTAATTATGTGTTCTTAATTCTTGCTTTAATATTCCAATATATTGATTCAAGTATTGATGTGCTTATTCAGAGGAGCAAAAGTCCCTATTTAAGAGTAGATCTAGCATAATTAAGTGGAGTTGATCGCACTCCTAGAGATAGGACGACGATAATCTGCCGGATTAGGGTCAAACCTAATATGGGAGTCCATAAATCGAGTTAATGCGACACTAGGGGTTTTAATTAGAAAGAGATTTCAATTAATCAACCTAGGGTTAGACGTTAGTAGCCTCGAAAGAGGTATTAATATAAATTAGGGAATCCTACGGATTAAGTCAAGTGAATAAATCGTCTGGTTCAGAGTTAAATAACAAGTGAAGTCTAGGTGGATTCTTCCTCGGGTATTGTCTTAATCAATTGGTTTTCTCAAGAGTATTTTCCTAATTCATTCTCTGTGTCTTAGCATCCTTAGCTTAGGAATTAGTTAGACAAACATTAATCACTTTTATTTTTAGGCTAAATAATAAAAAGAAAGTCAATACTAGTACTTTTGGTTCCCTTGGGTTTGACATTCCGGTCTTGCCACTAAGCTATACTACTGTTTGATAGGTGCGCTTGCCTCAATCATGGTGATAGTTAGTTTCTAGGCTCGATCATTCATTATATAAATATTAAAACTCTTGACACGATCATTCATACACATCTAGTTAGAAGCATTTGATTTATTCTGATCATAACATCCTAATCGCTTGGCATAAATATAGGCCCATGAAATGAATTCTATAGGTCATGTTCCCCCACAGAACGATGTAACAGATCAGTGAAACCACAAACCCTATACCCATGAAGTTGCAGTGGGATGGATTGATGTAACCATGGTGAATCTTATCTCCTTGAATTTGCAGTGGAGCAGATTAAAGCCACAAATCTTATCTCCCTGAATTTGCAATAGAGCATATTAAAGTTACAAATCTTATGTCCCTAAAGTTACAGTGGAGTAGATTGAAGCTACAAATCTTATTTCCCTAAAGTTATAGTGGAGCAGATTGAAACGACAAATCTTTCTCCCTGAAGTTGCAGTGGAAAAGATTGAAGTTACAAATCTCATCTCCCTGAAGTTGCTGTGAAGTAGATTGAAGATACGAGTCTTATCTCCCTGAAGTTGCAGTGGAGCAGATTAAAGCTACAAGTCTAATATTCATGAAGTTGCAGTGGAGTAGATTGAAGCAACAAATCTTATACCTCTGAAGTTGCAGTGGGTTAGAATGAAGTTACTTGAAAAAAAAGGGCACCAAAAAGGTCGAGATTCGACGAGACCGGACAAAATGGTCCTTCTTCAAACTCTTTGCTTCATTCTCGTTACACAACAACGAGCAAAGAGGGGCAGTTGTAGAAGACCAATTTTGCCTGGGCCCAAACAAAACAAAAAAAAACACAAACCAAAAATAAAATATTAAAGTCCAGTAAAAAACAACAATCCATTTACAATATGGCCCAATATGGCCCAAAAAAAACCCTAACCCAAAGTTACAAGCCAAATAGCCTAAACATCTTTTCAGAAACATAAGCCTAACCCTAGCCTACTCTGTTGCCGCAGCCTAGCCTGTGCCACCACCGCCATCGCCAACCACCACCTGTAAAAAGAGAAGAAAGAACATAAACCAAACACGAAGAAACAACACGCAATAAACAATAGCCAAGCAAAGATAAAAAGAAAAGAAAAAAGAAAAAGGTTGTAATCTGAAAAACGACTATAAAAGCCAAATCTTTGTAAGGTTTTTGGGGATTTTTTAGCAAATACGAAAAAGAAGAAAAAGGAAAACAAAATTTCTAAAAGACAAAGGTAGTTTATTTTATTCCACTTATTATTTATTTTCAAAAAAGAAAAATAAAAAATGGCTCGATTTTTTTACCTGCGGTGGGGGGAAACCGTTCGTTGGATTAAAGATGTAAGGGCCTTCCCTCTGCTTTTCTTTTTTTACTTTGGGGTGCCTTTTCAGGTTTTTGTCACTAGATATATGTTCTACGAAAAATGGGGCCAAAAAAGGGTTTTTTAGGTTTTTCGGCCATCGGGAGCGGCGGAGCCGTCGCCGGCGACCGGTGGCCGTCGCGGTGGAAGCTCACTGATGCCAAGACCCGAAAATTGACCCGCCCGCCTCAGGATCTGTATTTTTTTAAAAATGGTCTATTTGCGCCTTTGGTCCTTCCTCTTTTTAATTGTTTTTCAATCCAGCCCTATTTTATTTTTTTCTTTTTTAAATTTTACCATTTTATTTTGGTTTTGTTTCGTTTTAGTCCCTCATGGAACGGTCCGTTCGAGGGTCTGGGAATAATTTCCCAGTTGGTCCCTCCTCTTTTTCGCGCGTTACAATTTAGTCCGTTATTTTTATTTTATCCCGATTTGTCTCCAAAATTCCACTTAAGTTTCAATTTAGTCCTTCTTATATTTATGCATTTATTTTATTATAATTTAGGCTCTTAATGTTATTTCAATTTCGATTTAATCCTTATTTATTTAATTTCGACCCTGTATAGATTTTTTTATATATTATTTATTTATTTATTATTCCTTTACTTTTTAATATTTAATTTTTTTTGTATTTCTTTTTTTTGTGCATTTTTTATGTAACATCCCGAATTAGGGGTTGTTTGCAATTTAATTATTTTCATGTGATTGCCTGAAGAAATGCATATGTTATGGTTGTTTGATATATTCTAGGGTCTAGTCATAACCCCGGGCTAGGTCTGACTTAGGGCTGAAAATTTCTTTTTGTGCCTAAGGGGAGGGAGCTAGGTGAGATAGAGGTTAAGAGAAATTGTTGGAAAGGTTTGACATGAGAAACCAAGTGGCAGGCTGGCTTGGGGCGCTACCTAGGTGTTGAGGATGGTGCGGCGAAACAGGGGTTCGAGCTGCCGAGTTTGCGCATGGGGAGTTTTATTTTTGCGTTATGGGAGTTGGGCTGGGAAGGCCTTAAAGATTAAATGGTAAGGTTTAAGGGCATGAAAGTGGGCGCCACTTAAGGGTCTTGGCGAATGGACTCAGGTTCGAGTCACCATGGAAGCGCAATGTGTGTTTTTATTTTTGGTTTTTGGCGTTGAGACGAGGGAGCTAACGAAGGAGCGCTTAAAAGAAATTGTGGCGAGTTGTGTCACAAATGAACGCCTTGGCAGAGTGGCTACGGGCGTTAGTGCAGCTGCTCCATCAGGTCCCATGTTCGAGCAACGTGGGCAGCAGGGAAGGATGATTTATTTTTGGCTTCTGGCGTTAAGATAAGGGGGAGCTAAGGAAGGATCTCTTAAAAGGAGTTATAGGGAGCTTATGTCACACAAAGACACCATAGCAGAGTGGCTGGAGGCGTGGGGTGTCTCCAGCAGGTCTTGGGTTCGAAACCTATGGGCAGCAGCATGGATAGTTTTATTTTTTTTTTATTGCTGGCGTGAAGGAGAGAAGCTTGTGGCCTGCACATGGGCACTTAAGTAGAGAAAGAAAGCTTGATGGGTTGTTGTTTTTAAAAATTTTGCTGGAAAGTATGGGTAAATTTTTTTATTTTATTTATTGGAAGAAGGGATTAAGTGATGGGAAAATTGATAAATAATGTTGTTTTTATTTCAAATGGGTAATAATTAAAAGATAATTATCACAAAAAGGGAGAAGTGGTCGAATGAAGGGCTCCTTGTGATGGTATTTTCGGCAAGTGAAGCGCTGGTGGGAGCCGTATGTGCATAAGTGAAGTTTTGGCATTTTTGGTTCTTTGTTCTAGTGCACTTTTTCTCTTTAATCAACCTCTCTTTCTCTCATACATTTTGCTATGGCCGAAACTCCACCATTCTTTCACCATTGCCGAATCCTCATAAGCCTCTCCTATCCTTCTTTTCTTTGCTTGGTACTTTAAAGGAACACCATAGCTGAATACATCTTTTCCACTTGTGGCCGACTTCTCTATCATTATTTGAAGGGCATAGCCGAATCTGTCTTAAAGCTGAAGCAGGAAGCCAAAACCTACTCTCCTCTAGTCTCTTCAAACATATAGGAGTAAGTATATTTCTTCCTTAGAAATCGATATCCCCTCTTTAATTTTGAGTGTGCCGAATCTTGTTGTTAGGCCTTAGGGATGGCTGAATGTTCTTTAAGCCATTCTAGGTGTCTCTATTGAAGGTAGCCGACGCTAAGGGGCTTTGAAGGAGTCTTTCGGGTTTCGCTTTTCAAGATAAGGTGACATGTGGTTCGACCAAGGGCTTTGAATATGGATTTATGTATTAAAGTCGAATCTGACATATGGTGTGTAGAATCTCAACTACTCAAGGCACAAGTGGCAATTTCGGGATTTCAATTTGCTTTGGAGGAGTAAAGGCATACGTTTCGGGAGTTTGTGATATCGCATAGATTCGGGAATTCTCCTTAGATCTTCGGTTAAGTAGGTGTGTAAACCCTTACACACTTTATTAGTATAGACTGTTTATTATGTTGCTGTATAGCCTCTCGTGTAGTAACATTGACTTGTGGGCATAAGCTTGGATTCCGGGTAAGTCCCCTATTACGTGATCTACAATGTATGTTCGTGTATGCCATCATATGCTGTTAAATGCTATGCTATATATAAAAATGCATGATATATGGGATCATGATACTTGTTATGTGAGCATGATGATGGTGGGATTGATGAGAGGAGGGGGATGATCTCTATGGACTGTCACCAATGGTTTTGACCACAAGATGGGTTGGCCCCATCAGATTAATTGTGACTTCGGTCACCAGTGGTTTTGACCACACCGTTGATATAAATTGTGACTAAGTCCCAGTGGTTTGGTACCACCAGTGGTTTTGACCACATATTGATAATTGTGACCTATGGTCATCAGTGGTTTTGACCACACGATGGGTTGGCCCCATCATTTGATTTGTGACTCCGGTCACCAGTGGTTTTGACCACCAGTGGTTTTGACCACACGGGGTAGTAAAAAGGAGTATGGATGGCTTGCTTGGGTTGCATGTTTGCATGTCTTACTAATATCTTGTGTATGAGTTGCATTTTCGGGTTGGGAATTTATACACTGAGTCTTGGTGACTCACCCCTTCCCATATCATTTTGCAGGTGAGTAGATCGCGGAGATGGAGCCGGAGAGGACTCGAGGCGGCCATGCTTGTTCCTTGGATTTGAAATTTTATTTCGCACCGTTAAAGTTTACTATTATTTACTAAATTTTGGTTTGGTTTGTAATATGGCCGCTAGTTGTTATTTTGGATGTTTAAGTAGTTGTTTTTACCTTATCTCCATATATTATTAAAGAATTATAAATTGTTAAACAATCGGTTAAAAGTAATGTTTTCAAAATAAGTACTTCTACGAGTTTTCAAGATGTTACCATCGGGTAGCAAAATTTACCAAGTTAACGATAACTCTGATGTTTTCTAAAAATTTAAATGATCAAATATTTTCAAAGGAAAACAAAAAGGGGTTTCAATTCAACCATGTTATAAATCAACCCCACCAAATGTTTTTCTTAGACGCCGTTTTATAAACAATATTTTCAGATTTTCACCTATTAATCAAAATATTTCAAAACGCTTTTACTCTGTGACATACCAGATCCGGTCGAGGCTCATGGGCCGGGTTTGGGGTGTTACATTTTATTTTTTTTCTTTTCCTTTACTATTATTATTATTCCATTATTTATTTATTACCTTTTTTATACTTTCAAAAATTAGATTACTTATGTGTTTTTACTTGCACCTTTATTATTATTATTATTATTATTATTATTATTACTACTACTTACCTTTCTTCGATTATTTCTATTATTATTAGAATAATAATTATAATACAATAATTGCCATCTTCATTATAAATTGGTGTGTTATCACTATCGTAGTTACATTATTGTCATTCACTAGCACGATATTTTTTATTTTTTTCGTATATCATTGATCCATTTTTGTACACTACCATTTCATTTTAGTTCTTTATAATCACGTCAAGAATCGTGTTTAGATATATTTATCCATTGTTGTATTATACCCAAATATGATAAATACACATTGTTTTAAGTGTTATATAATTTTTTACTCGACGCATAAAGAAGAAAATTTTAAATTAAGGCAATGTTCTGTATTTAGAGATTCGAAAAGTCGTGCCCTAACTTACGGGGTTCGACTTTCTCATTGAACCTAGATAACCGAATGTTCCTTTTAAAATTAAAACACATGAGATTTAAATAGTAATTAAAATAAAGAGCAAGCTTATTTTCGAGGATTTGAGATATCGTTTCCTAACTTACGGGATATGACCTTTTGTTACCTCGAGATAAGAGGGCCTTTTACATATGTTTTGATTTATTCAAGTGATTTTAATTAAAAATAACATTATGCAAAGTGGGATCTCATTTTAAATTCTCTTCAGATTTTTAATTTTTGATACTAAGACATCGAGTAATCAATTAGATCCAATTTTGAGCGTAACGCGGGTGTTAATCCTTCCTCGTGCATAATTGACTGCCGAACCCATTTTTCAGGATTTTTGTAGATAAAAAATCATTGTTTTAGTAAATCAAGCCTTTTATTAAAACAATCAAATTACGAGGTGATCCGATCACACCTGATAAAAAAGATTGGTGGTGACTTCATTTTCGTTTTCAAAATATAAGTCGATTTCAAAAAAAAAAGTTTTGACATTATAAATAATTTAATTTTTTAAAAATTATTGTTAAAGCTTAAAGCTAATTGAAATCTAAATTTAAGACTAATTTGAATTAATTCAAAATTTTAAATTTAACCTATTTTAATTCCCAAAATTTGGGAATCATGAATTTAAAAATCAATATTTTCAAATCTAAGATTTTGAAATATAAATCCAAATATAAGTTTTCCGAAAAGAGTTGTTTAATAACTTGATATTTGGATTAAATAAACAATTGAAATACTTTTATTGATATATAATCAAATACCCCCCTTAAAAACCATTTGAAATGCGAAATCTTTATTTGATAAAAAATTAATTTATTAAAAATTAATATTTTTTATAGTTTAAAACATATGTTTGATAACATATATAAAAAACTATTTAAAAAATATAAATAAATAAACAATGACTTATTACTTAATGAATTGGTTTAGTACACAATAATTTAAATTAATTATTTTTATTATTAGTTTGAATATTGTTAAAAATATTTAATTTTTCGTTTTATGATATTTTATATTTAACTTTCACTTTTACCACATATTTTTTAATTAAAGTTAAAAAATTAATATAGTATCCCATTTATTGAGAAATGAGATGCAAAGAGAGTTCAATACTGAGAAGGTTGACTATAAGTTGAAAAACTACAATGGTAGCGCACATACAATATGAAATGCAATGCCTATAAATTTATTACTACAAAAATTTGCAGTTAAGTCTACCAAGAAGAAATTTGCAAAATTAATCCATACCAGCAAGGAAGCAGATGAACAAGTACGGAAAGGAAGGTAACAAGAAACTAGTAAAGTTGAAGGATTCATGATAATGCGTATGTGAAGAGTAAGAAATTCGAAGGCTTTGGAAACGAGGAGACATGTTTTAAATTATGACTCTACGTACATGATGGATGCATAAAATGCTCCACTGTTTCCAACCATTTGAATCTTCTTCAAAGAGACCTTTCAGTATGGTGGCTGCCAAACTAGATGGTGGCATGCAGTGGACCTGGGTAGTCCACACCGCATGCTACTTCTGCTTTACCAAATCTCCTGGGTATAGGAGCAATTTAATTATTTGTCAAGTCCTCATTGTAATGAAAAAGGAAGGAGTCCAAACAAAAATATGTATAGGTATCACGTATGTGTGAGTTGCATGATGAGGGGAGAAGCATGGCTCTGGTACCAATACGTGAATAGTGAATAGTACCGTATACGTAAACAGTACCATATACGTAAATAGTGCCGCAAACGATCGTACTCCTTAAGTACGAACCTAGCTCTGGTACCAATTGTTGTGCGGAAGCGTGTAAAAGAGTAAAATTATTGTACTAAAAAATCACACCGAGTTCAATTCCCAGGGAAGAAAGGTGGATCACGAGGATCACTTAAGTACCAAATCTTTCCTAGCCAGAATATCCCTCTATCGTAATTTAATAGCACAATAAATAACTACAATCACACTCACAAGATATGAAAAATAAGTAATAAAGAACACCAGAATTTTAAGGAGGTTCGGCAAATTTGCCTACGTCCTCGGGCACTAACAAATATATTTCACTCCAAAAATACAAGTGAAAATTTACAAATAGGGAGAGAGAACAATGCCTTAAGTAGAGAATGGCAAATTGTGGGGTGAAGAAAATGAGAGATGATTAGGCCTATTTATAGTTGAGGTTCAGGGATCAACTTACAAAGTACCTATACAAATAGGGACCAAAATTGCAATTATCCCATGCCAATTGTCAACCATTAATTTTTAGTGCTTATTTCCAACTATTTCCAACTTACTTACAGCCAACTATCTTTGACTTTTCAAAGATAGTGGCTGCCAATAATCTCCACCTTGAAGATTTGATTAGGATAATCTTATCTTCACACAATTTTTTCTGGCCTTGCCAACAATATTTGATAGTGCCTTCTTCAACTGTTAAACTTGCAGGATATTGATCAAGTTCAAACAATGTTAGAACTTGGTTCCTATTACCACCTTGGTCATCATATCTGCGGGATTATCTGCAGTCTTAATCTTCTGAAGGCGAATCTTCCCTTCATCAATAATTTCCCGCACAAAATGGAATCGTACGTCGATGTGTTTTGTACGTGCATGATAGACTTGATTCTTTGCTAAATGAATAGCACTTTGACTATCACAATACACGTTAATATGCTCCTGAACCAATCCCAAGGTTTTAACCATACCTTGTAACCAAATAGCTTCCTTTACAGCCTCTGTTACAGCCATGTACTCGGCTTCTGTGGTTGACAACGCAACTGTAGACTGTAGAGTAGACTTCCAACTAATTGGTCCTCTAGCAAGTGTAAACACGTAACCGGTGGTTGATCTTCGTTTATCCAAATCACCGGCATAGTCAGAATCAACGTACCCAATAACACCTTCACCAAGTGTATTATCCTGCTCGAACAGTAATCCAAAATCTACGGTCTTTTGAATATACCGTAGAATCCATTTCACAGCTTGCCAATGTCCTTTTCCAGGAATATGCATATACCTGCTCACTATACTAACTGCCTGTGAAATATCGGGTCTTGTACACACCATTGCATACATCAAGCTTCCCACTGCATTAGAATACGGAACTTGCAACATGTATTCTCGTTCTGTATTCGTCGAAGGAGATAGTTGTGCACAAAGCTTGAAATGAGAAGCCAACGGGGTACTTACAGGTTTTGTCTGCTCATTCATGCCAAACTGCTGTAGTACCTTCTTCAAATACTGCTTCTGAAACAAGCTAACTCTGCCATGGGCTCTATCTCTACATATTTCCATGCCAAGAATCTTCTTAGCTTCACCAAGATCTTTCATCTCAAACTCGAGATTGAGTTGAGTCTTCAATCTCTCAATCTCCACTTTGCTCTTAGATGATATTAGCATATCATCAACATATAAGAGCAAGTATATGAAAGTTCCTTCTTGTAGCTTCTGGAAATATACGTAATGGTCAAATTTACTTCTTGTGTACCTTTGCTCTTTCATGAACTGATCAAATCGCTTGTACCACTGCCTCGGAGATTGCTTCAATCTATAAAGCGACTTTGTCAGTTTGCAAACCCAATTCTCTTTGCCAGCAACCTTGAATCCATCTGGCTGAGTTATATAGATTTCCTCTTCCAAATTACCGTGTAAAAATGCGGTCTTCACATCAAGCTGAACTAGTTCAAGATCATATTTCGCAACCAAGGCTAGCAAAATCCGAATAGACGAATGCTTCACAACTGGAGAAAACACTTCATTGTAGTCTGTTCCTTCTTCCTGAGCATAACCCTTTGCTACCAATCTAGCCTTGTACCGAATTTTATTTTTACCAGGAAATCCTTCCTTCTTTGCATATACCCATTTGCATCCAATTGCCTTCTTTCCCTTGGGTAGTGTCATCAACTCCCAAGTCTTATTTTGATGAAGAGATTGCATTTCTTCATTCATGGCTTGCTTCCACTTTACACCATCAGGGTTACTTATTGCTTCTGTGTAAGTAGAAGGAGCATCATCATCTGCAATTGGAAGTGCATAGGCCACTATATCATCAAAGCGAGCAGGCTTACGAATCTCTCTTATTGGCCTCCTATATGCAATTGAATCTTGTTGCTGTAGAAGTTCTTGGGTCGGAACTTCTTCATCATTTGTTGTTCCAATATCAGCTGGATCATTATTAACCTTTTTAAGCTCCACCTGCTACAAAGTACTACTGGTTTTGTCATCCTTTTGTGAATCCTTTAACATGGTTGATTCATCAAAAGTCACATCTCTGCTAAAGACAATCTTCCTTGTATCAGGACACCAGAGACGATATCCTTTTACTCCACTAGTTATACCCAAGAATAATGCTTTCTTTGCTCTTGGGTCTAACTTCGATTCTTTTATATGATAATATGCAGTGGAACCAAAAACATGTAAAGAATCATAGTCAGTAGCAGATTTACCAGTCCACATCTCCATAGGAGTTTTGCCATTTATTGCAGCTGATGGCAAACGGTTAATTAGATGGCACGCATATGTAACAGCCTCAGCCCAAAATTCCTTGCCCAATCCAGCATTGGACAGCATACATCGAACTTTCTCCAGTATAGTTCGATTCATGCGTTCTGCCACCCCATTCTGCTGTGGTGTATCCCGAACAGTGAAGTGTCGCACGATGCCCTCATCTTGACATACTTGAAGAAATGGATCGTTTTTGTACTCAGTACTATTATCTGATCGAAGTCGTTTGACCTTTCGACCAGTCTGAGTTTCCACCATCTTCTTCCATTTCAGAAATGCATCCAATACTTCACTTTTTCTTTTCATTAGATACACCCATACTTTTCTTGAATAATCATCAACAAAAGTAACAAAATAGTGCATACCTCCCAAAGAAGCCACTTTGGTAGGTCCCCACACATCACTGTGAACGTAGTCCAGAATTCCTTTCGTATTGTGAATTGCTGAACCAAACTTTACCCTCGTCTGCTTGCCCAGAACACAATGTTCACAGAATTCCAATTTGCAAGAATTTGCACCTTTCAACAAGCCTTGCTTCGCCAAAGTCTGCAAAGCTTTTTCACCAGCATGTCCCAAACGCATATGCCATAACCTGGTAGCCTCTGAATCTACATCTTTCGCAGAAACTATTGATGTTGATCCAATAACTGTACTTCTATTTAAAAAGTACAAGTTATTTCTTCTTGTGCCTTTCATCACCGTCAAATTCCCAGCTGCTACCTTTAGTAATCCATCTCTCAAAGTGATTTTGAGCCCTTTAGATTCTAAGGCCCCTAATGAGATGAGATTTTTCTTCAAGCTGGGTACTTAGCGAACATCAGTCAAGACTTGGATTGAGCCGTCGTGATTCTTCAATTGGATTGTACCTACTCCCATTGTCTTACAAGCACTGTCATTGCCCATAAGAACAACTCCACCTTCTAGTTCTGTAAGACTAGAAAACCAGTCCTTATTAGGACACATATGGTAAGTACATCCCGAATCCAAAATCCACTCATCAGTATGACATGCCATTGCCATGCCAACCAAGCTAAAGTCTGACTCCTCATCATGCTCCGCTACACATGCATTAGAAATAGCCTTGCCCTTTTGTAACTTAGGACAATTCCTTTTCCAATGCCCTTTCTCACGACAAAAGGCACACTCATCTTTGGCGGGTCTCCCTTTGGACTTTTCCCTTCTACCAGGTTTGCTGCTGCTTGAACGACCTCTCACTGTTAAGACTTCTGCAGTTGTATCTCTGTGATCTCTTTTATCTTTCTTTCGAGTCTCAGATCTATACAACGCACTGCAGACTGCATCAAATGTGATTGTATCCTTCCCATGAAGCAATGTGGTGGTAAGATGATCATATTCATCAGGAAGGGAATTCAACAACAATAATGCCTTGTCTTCGTCTTCAAATTTCTCATCCAAATTTAGCAAGTCTGCTAAAATTTTATTGAATGAGTTCACATGGTCATTCATCGACATACCAGGTGCATACGTGAATCGATAAAGTTTCTTTTTCATATAAAGCCTATTTTCAAGGCTTTTCGTTAGAAACTTTTCTTCCAATGTATCCCACAACTTCCTTGCTGATGTCTCCCTCATGACAGAGTACTTCTACTCTTTGGCCAAACATAGACGGATTGTACCACAAGCTTGTCTATTAATCTTGGCCCACTCCTTGTCATCCATCTTGTCAGGTTTTTCTTCAAGGGCTATATCTAGCTCTTGCTGACATAAGACATCCAGGATCTCACATTGCCACATACCAAAATTATTGGTACCATCAAATTTCTCTACTTCAAATTTTGCATTGGTCACCGTAATCCTTGCTGATGACGATGCCTGTGCCATTTTTTTCTTCAATCCCAACTACTGTATACGTAAACAGTACCGTATACGTGAATAGTGCCGCAAACGATCGTACTCCTTAAGTACGAACCTAGCTCTGGTACCAATTGTTGTGCGGAAGCGTGTAAAAGAGTAAAATTATTGTACTGAAAAATCACACCGAGTTCAATTCCCAGGGAAGAGAGGTGGATCACGAGGATCACTTAAGTACCAAATCTTTCCTAGCCAGAATATCCCTCTATCGTAATTTAATAGCACAATAAATAACTACAATCACACTCACAAGATATGAAAAATAAATAATAAAGAACACCAGAATTTTAAGGAGGTTCGGCAAATTTGCCTACGTCCTCGGGCACTAACAAATATATTTCACTCCAAAAATACAAGTGAAAATTTACAAATAGGGAGAGAGAACAATGCCTTAAGTAGAGAATGACAAATTGTGGGATGAAGAAAATGAGAGATGATTAGGCCTATTTATAGTTGAGGTTCAGGGATCAACTTACAAAGTACCTATACAAATAGGGACCAAAATTGCAATTATCCCATGCCAATTGTCAACTATTAATTTTTAGTGCTTATTTCCAACTATTTCCAACTTACTTACAGCCAACTATCTTTGACTTTTCAAAGATAGTGGCTGCCAATAGAATGACAGAGCAAATTTAAGATGATTAAGTATTTTAATTAGGCTAATTATGTTTTTGGTAAATTTTGAAAAAATAAATAAATCCCAAAAAGGAAAACTGTGTGATGAACCTGAACAGTGGGCTTGGGCCACACTATGTGATAACATATTGGTTTGTCTCTTTGCATGGACAAACTGACACTGGCTAGCTAGAAGAAGAGATGGAAACAAGCGTAGCTATCTTGACTTACCCCACAGCGAGGGCTCAATTCTAATAATCTCAACACTGGCTAGAAATGAATCACTCTCAAGTCCCAACTACAGCATATGGAGAGGGTTACTCATACGTGGAAATACATACTTCATAGGACAACCAATATGCTCATCTAGTAGCTGTTATTTAGAGAAATTTTTAATCTGGTTTTTTAAATATAATGATGTGGTTAAAATATGAAATTAATTAAGTAATCAAATTGCTTGATTTTTCTTTTTAATTTAGATGTTTAGATATTCTTTGAATTTAAATTGGGATTATTATAGTTAACTAAGCCATTGGTATAATGATAAACAACTTGGATAATTCAAATGAATTACAAGATATGGCAAGGAAAAGTTTGCAGAGAAAGTGTAAAATTACATGCTTTCATGATGCAAAATGTATAGTTACAGAATTTCAGGATGAATACGACCAAAAGAAAAACTTTCAAGATATATTCATAATAAGTAATAAATGAATCCAGCATTTGTATATATATAGGTGAAATGAGAATGGAACTGTGATATTTGCTAAAGTGTGTTGGTGCCCAATTGAATGAATCCATGTTGCAAGACAATGGGCAGGGAGGCATGTTATTGCTGAAAAGAAAAGGAATCATCGATACGAAAGAATATACTAAAGTGATTTGTAAAGCAACTTTTTGGGCAGTGGCTTTATTAAACGGAAAAGTAGGGGGGCCCGCATCAGTGAGTGAGTGAGTCACCTCACCTGAAACCTAAATCAACCTGGTGGGGACCAGCCAGGCAGGGCAATCATCGTTGAGTGCTGCTAAACGAGAGAAGAGAGACCTAAGAAAATAAACTGCTCGGTATGACCGTAGAGAGCGCCACGTGGGAGGGTGTGGTTGGCATCACATGCGGTAAAACTGTTGGCTCCACACTTATTTAACAGAAATATTGGTACTTGTTTCCCAAACCTTCAATTATGGTTTATGAGATGAGTGTTGTGCTCCGTTGCTGACCCTCTCGCTCTCTCTCTCGTACGGTAACATTTCTTTCCCTCGTATCATCATATTTTATATAAACATAGTAATTTTCCTTCAGTTTGGTGAGGCAACTTAGCTATGACGGACACCACGGACGATATAGCGGAGGAAATCTCTTTCCAGAGCTTCGAGGACGACTTCAAGTTGCTAGGAAATCTTCTCAACGATGTGTTGCAGAGAGAAGTTGGCGCCCAATTCATGGCCAAGATCGAGAGGATTCGACTCCTCGCTCTGGTCACTCTCTTTTCCTTTCATTATTTACTGTTTTCTTTTTCGCTTTTTTGTAAAGTAGACACACACGGTGATAACCTTCAAAATGGAGGAAAATCAAAATACTGTTACTGTCTTTATTTGTATGGCTTGCTTGCTTGCTTGCTTTTTATTTATATTTCCTTGTACTATTCTTTGAATTCTCATTTCCACTCTGCTTTCTTATTTACTATTTTCTGCTTCTCCCCTTCTGATGCCTCTCTTTGGTTCCTTAAAACGCGGAGGAAAAACAAACTTTTTGATTCTGTTTGGTTGCTAAGAATTATATTAGATGGAGAAGTGGAAAATGAAGCGAAATTCCAAATCGTCTTTTGTACTTTTACGATGCTATTTAAACTCCACATCGTCTGTTGTATTTTTATGATACTTTTTCTTTATTTTGTTTTTGAAAAACAAAATATTACCGAACCAAGGCTAGATTCTCTTATCTTTGTGTGTATTTGCAAATGCATGCTAGAATTCGGCTTTACTCAATCTTGCCTACATTTTCTCACAAAGCAAACAGAGAAGAGTTTCTTTTGAGAATGATTTTTCCCTTTTTTTTTAAAAAATGTTGTAGAGTGCTTCCAATATGCGATTGTCCGGGATAGAGAATATGGCAGCGTTGCTGGAGAAGCAGCTAGCATCTGAGATTTCCGAGATGACATTAGAGGAAGCTTTGAAATTGGCTCGTGCTTTCAGCCATTATCTCACTTTGATGGGAATTGCTGAGACCTATCACAGGTACTGGGATTTAGTTTATCAGCTGTTCAATTTCATGAGGTCAATTTTCACTTTTCAATTTATAGGGAATAACGCATGTACAGTTATAGATCCTACGTTGCAATTAGATTTTTTTTTTTGAAAGAACAATTAGATTATCTTAAAATTTCCTATCAAGTGTTTTTTTCCAGTGATTCCGAGTGCTGCAATTTTTTTTGTTAGTTTATGTTTCTATTATCTCTACCTACTTAATAAAATGAAGGGTTTGTTGTCAGTTTTCATTTTTCATGGCTTTATCTTAACAGAAAAACATTTTGGAATTACTGTTGTTTTGGTTATTGATTAGGTATTGCCTTTCTCTTCTTCTTCTTCTTCTTCTTCTTCTTCTTTTTTTTTTTTTTTTTTTGTGAATGGTGGGTAAACCATACAGGAAATATGCCATGCTAACGTTTAAGTGTCTACTTTCGAGAGTATTCATTACATTTTGGATTTCCTAATAAAAATTAAGAAAATGCAGAACAATCCGGAGTCATACAATAAGTCTCCTGCTAAAAATTATTATTACTATTTTCTGTTGTTCTTTGTGCAAAACAACTTTTACGATTTGCTTTTATTTAATCAAGAACTCAAAAAATTCAAGTAATTATTTTGTGCAGGGTTCGTAAGGGGCGAAGTGTTACACATTTATCAAAGTCTTGTGATGACATTTTCAGTCAGTTGATTCAGGGTGGCGTTACCCCGAATGACCTTTATGACACTGTTTGCAAGCAGGTATATTTCTTATATTGCTTTTAGATTTAGTTTTCTTCAGTGCCTTGTTCAGTAAAATGTGCCTATTACCAAAAAGAAAAAACTAAAAAATAGCAAAGAATATCAAGTATTAGAAACTCCAACTTCTCATTGTGTTTCTGAAAAGTACTCTGAAACTGTCGTCAGAGAAGCCAAACAAATGTGAGCTTCTAGTGCAGTCTCAGCTAATGGAGAGGAATATAATTGCAACATTTATTTTAGTCATGCCAACATTTTGTTCAATTCTTTATTTTGTGATCAAATTAAATGTAAAATCCTTTTTTTCTGCAGGAGGTTGAGATTGTTCTTACAGCTCATCCCACACAAATTAACCGCCGTACATTACAATACAAGCATATAAGAATTGCTGTAAGTTAAGGACTGTGCTGACAATTTTTAACTTGAGTCTTGAGGCTATTTTCTGAAAGTCAACCCGTTTTTCCTTGCAGCATCTGTTAGAATACAATGACCGACCTGATCTTGGTCATGAAGATCGAGAAATGCTAATTGAAGATCTGGTATTGTTCCCCAATGCAATGTTTCCTGACCACTCCTGGAAAATAAAGGGAAAAAGGGGGTGGGGGGCATGGTTTGTCTACTATTGTGATCATGGGAAAAAATGTCTTCCGTTTCTTGGTTTTATAAGAGTTCCTTTTGACTTTGTAGGTGAGAGAGATAACATCGATATGGCAGACAGATGAACTTAGACGCCACAAACCTACTCCTGTGGACGAAGCCAGGGCTGGTATATCACTTTAGAGTTTAGACATTAGAAATTGCATGCATTTTATCTTAAAAATGCTTCTATATGACTAATATTATTTTTTATCAGGTCTGAATATAGTGGAGCAATCCCTTTGGAAAGCCGTACCTCATTATTTACGTCGTGTTAGCACTGCCCTTAAGAAAGTGGGATATCAACTTCTATTTTGAAACTACTAGGCTCTTTGAATGGATACACAATATTTATAGGCTCGCTCAGTCTTTTCTTTTTTAATTTGCCATTCCTTTTCAGCATACAGGAAAGCCGCTTCCACTAACATGTACCCCCATAAAGTTTGGCTCCTGGATGGGGGGTGATAGAGATGGAAATCCTAATGTCACAGCAAAGGTGAGGCTCCTTGCATCCGTCTACTTTCTGCTCTTTGATGACTGCTTTTAAACTGGAATACCCTGAAAATTGAACGACTGGTTCATTTTGGAAATGTTGTTTTGGAATTTCTAGATTGATTCTTATTATTTTTCTTGAGACTCCTTGTCCGTTTTTCCACATGTCTATGTTACAACTAGTAATAACTAGCATTCTGTGCTAGTCCCTATCGTATAATTTCATGCAAAAATGGCATTTTTCCTACAGTTTTACCAAGTGCCTAATGCCTTCGTTGTTTTTCTTCTCCTTGTTTCAGGTAACAAGGGATGTCTCACTTTTATCTAGGTGGATGGCCATTGATCTTTACATCCGGGAAATTGATAGCCTTAGATTTGAACTATCCATGAATCGATGCAATGATAGGCTATCCAGATTGGCTCAGGAAATTCTAGAGAAAGGTTGGGGCTGCTTGATATGTTTACGCTCTTTTCAATCTTAAACACCTATACTAGAAATTTTTATTAGTTAGTTTACCTGTTTGACACCATCTTATGGTTAATTGAGGACGCCCTAATCCTGTATTCTTCCCGCGGGGGGGGGGGGGTGGCTGGGGGCTAATGTCAGACGCATGTTGATGAGCATAAATCTGGTTGGCCTTGATAGCCAAGAATGTTATTTGGGCATATGATTTTGAAGAATATCTTTCCAAATCATCGAAAGAAACCTACACTTGAAGAAACAAGTGATCTTAGATTTGATGATAGTGTGTTTTATACTATATCAAAACTTGCACAAGATGGATCGCGAATTATATCTGATGACTTACATCCAAGTCTTCCATATTAGATTTTGTGTTATAATCTGTTTTAATCCTCTTTATCTCAGTTATATCACAGCTTCTGAAATCTGAACAGTAGGTTTATTTCATCTTCAGAAACCTTATCTGAGAACCTACGTGAGAGTCGGAACCAAACTTTAAGCCGAAGTCAACTCAAGCTTCATGGCCAACAAGCTCCGTCCCTTCCTACCCAACTTCCTGATAGGGCAGGTTTACCTGCCTGCACTGGTATGTGCTCGCAGACACTCAAACAATCGTAGCAAAATGTTTTTTCATGGTTTGTTTATTTGTGCATACTAAGGTATTGAACAGTTGATTGTAATGATAATATGCAAAATAGAAAGTTTAATTTTTCTTGTAAAGCATTTTATGCTATATCTTTGCCCGGACAATCCATTTGCAGCTGTGATGTCTATGCATATATATATTGTTTCTTTTCTTGGTAATGGAATTAATCTTGTCTTTAATTTCTAACTGATACTGTTCCATTAGATGATTTCATCTGATTTGTTTATTCATGCAGATTACACCGATGGTGGATCTCAATATCCAAAACTAGAACTCCCAGGGACTGATTACATGCCGTTGGCTCGTGAGGTTAATTTATTCTCTTGTAGTTTTGGCTGTTCAACAGGTTCTTCCTTCATACCGTCAGCATCATAGCTAACACTTAGTTTAAATGTCTACTTTAGGATGGTCGGGAAAATTCATCTAAGGATTTAAGTCCCAATGTACCCAAATTATCAGCAAATGGGAGTTCTGCTAACGCCAATGGATCATCAACTGCTGTCACAGCACGGGGTTCTTTCTCCTCTGGTCATCTTCTAGCTCAGAGAAAACTATTTGCAGAATCTACGATTGGAAGGTCCAGCTTCCATAAGCTTCTTGAGCCAAGTTCAGCTCTACGTCCTGGAATTGCTCCTTATCGAATTGTTCTTGGAGATATCAAGGAAAAGGTATTGTTTCTCTATTAGTTAAAACATGTAAAAGCTCGTATAAAAGCTTGTTTTTGGATATAAACCAGGTTTCTTTGTGGCTTGCTGAAAGAGAATATGTACCTTTTCTGTTTTAGAAATGTCAATATGGTTTGTATAGGGGAGATAAAGAATTTTAATTTTATCTAGCTCATGGTCTTGCTTTTAGAATTGAGCTAAAGAATTAAAAAAAAAAAACAGGATGGATAAATAATGATATTACCTATTCTATGTATATAGTGAATGGTTAAATATAAAATTTAAAATTCCTTGAACATATAAAATGTTTTTAAATGTGTCAATTTTAGTTTTAAGGAAATGTGAAATCTTATATAAATTCATTTGGTAACAAGTGTTGGTGATTATGACTAAATGATTTACAAATAATTCTAAAATTTTGGACTTTTATATTAATTAACCTATCATAGGGTTACATCTGTCATGTGAATTTGTAATTGTAACATTCCTTTTGCCAGGTATGTAGATTAGGCTGAGAAATTTGATTCTTTTGCGAAAGTGATAGATGAAAAATCTTATATGCCAGGTCTATTGCAGCAATAGCTTAAGAATATAAAGCAATTCTGAAAAATCTTATATGCTAGGTCTATTACAGAAATAGCTTAAGAATATAAAGCAATTCAAGTGAGCTAGGTTTCATTTGAGAATGATTTTGAACAAAAATTTACTTTAAATCTAGTTCATTTCTAGTTGTTGGGACAATTTCCTCAAGCGGCACAGTCAAGGAAAAGCTTATCTAAAATTTCAAGATTATTTTGGGTATGGAACTAAACAAATTATCATTCAGTGTCATGCTTATTCTGCTTTGCTAAATTTGCATGCAGAACTTGTGAAATTTTGTTAGCAATAAGTTGTAGTTATTGATCCGTAGGGTATGGAATTTAATTTTTTCAGTCAATCTGTTTTTAATATCCAGTAAGATGTGTATTTGTGTTTTGATGACCTATAATTTCAGCTCATGAAAACTCGAAGACGGCTGGAACTTCTTCTGGAGGATCTTCCCTGTGAATATGATCCCTGGGATTACTATGAGACGAAAGATCAATTTCTGGAACCACTGCTTCTATGTTATGAGTCTCTGGTAATAACTCACATTCCAATGTCCTGCTGGAGAATGAATGTTCTTGCTGCCGTTAATATGGTGCTATAACTGTAATCTGCAGCAATCATGTGGGGCAGGGATTCTAGCTGATGGTCGCCTTGCTGACCTGATTCGGAGAGTTTCAACATTTGGGATGGTGTTAATGAAGCTTGATTTGCGTCAGGTACACTTTATTCAGTTATATTGTGGTACTTGCTCGTGTTTTGTATTTTAGCTAAAGTTTTGTTAATGTACAGGAATCTGGTAGGCATGCTGAAACACTTGATGCAATTACCAAATATTTGGATATGGGTACTTATAGTGAGTGGGATGAAGAGAAGAAACTTGAATTTTTGACAAAAGAGCTAAAGGGGAAGCGGCCACTAGTTCCTCCTACTATAGAGGTAAAGATATTCCATAAGTATATTGGAGTGAATAGGGGCTTGCAAGGAATTTTCAATAATGAGGCTGATGTGTGCATGAATTGCACACAAACATACATTGCATGACAACTCTTATGGCATAAATTCTGTTCCTTTATTTATTATTGTGTTTAAGTTTCTCTATGTTAATGAATACTGATGCTAGACTGAAACCCTTAGATTCTTCCAAATAAGCTGCTCTTAGGTTTAAAGCTTCTAAACTGGAAATGACCCAAGCCTCACTGTTACTCAATAGCTGAGGAAACCAGAAACCAGCATGATTCATGAAGTACTCAACTTGAAACGCAATATGTCAAGGGAAATAACCTGATTGTTGAAACAGTCAAAACGCAAAAGTAACCAATAGATATAATAACTAATTAAAGAGAACTTGAAACACTGTAGAACCTGAACTCAGTTCGATTTCCTTGATTTGTAATCGTTAGATAGAATAACTAATTAAAGAGAACTCGAAGATGCCTAAATTCAGAAGTCCTTAAACGTTGAAATCAGAATATATTACAATAATGCCTCAAAATCAAAAGTAGGTGGTTTCAAGGTTTTGATTGTCAAGGTCATAATGTGGCATAGCAAGACATGGGTCTTTGATTCTCATTTGTTACAAAAGTCAGATTCCCATGATAATATTTGCTCATCGCCACATCAGAATAGTAAAATGGAATTGAGATCTGGATAGAGCATAATGAGATAGAAACACTTTGAGGTTCCCCATGCAGTGAGTCTTTGCAACTGGATGGGTCTTTGATTCTCATTTTTCTTGGGAACACAATATGTCAAGGGAATCCAAGATGTCTGCCACATTTCCATGAATTCTCCTAATATCTTGAGCCAATTATAGCCTTTATTTTCCCTTTTTGTTCGCCGGGAGTCCTACTGGAGTTCAAGTTGCTATGATTCATGGCTATGTAGTGTTCCTAGGAAGCTGAAATGTCCGCATTGATTTGTTCATTCGGTTATAAAACATTTCAGGTTGGCCCTCTTTAAGGCGCTGGGATATTCTTTATTTATATTATTATATCTAAATAAAAAATTTGAAAGTCACATGTAATTGTTACGACATTTTCCTTGGCATTATGATTTCAAGACACGTGGTTAATTTTCAAATTGAAGGAAATGATGCCAAAGGGACACATGGCCAAGCAAACTTGAATTGTTATAGTTCCTTAGAAAACAATCAATTCTTTCATCCTCAAACTAAAAAGAGGTTGTGGGTGCCTGAGAGGTAGGGCAGTCATTATAAACCTTAATTGATAAAAATATGAAGGTAGAAACGGATGAGTACTTCATGCTGCCTAGCAAGTGAGGTAGTCCATATAGACCTAACTGATGAGAATGTGAAGGTAGAACACTGATGAGTACTTATTGCAATTATCACGTACCACCTCTCGTTAATGTCTTCATGGTTTGCATGAGCTGGTTCATGGGTGATGTCAGAGCACACACAAAATGTGCCTTAAAGCACAGCATGGTCATACTGTGGGACTATAGGCATATAATCTCTAGGCATCAAGGATTTCTTTGAGTTCAAATTTCCTCACCTTTTCTTCCTTTTTTTTGTGGCTCTTATTCAGATTTAGCAGAAAGGTACATTCTCTTTCTAACTACTAGGACGGTAAAAAATTACCTAAATAGCTCTTGTGTGATAGAGATCCATAGCTGGATAGCTGAGAACTTGAGGCCTATATGTTTGTTGTGTTAGCCTCTGGGGAAAATCACTCTCTACTAATAATTTGTGGATTCATAATATATAGAGAATTTTGGATGAATTCCTACTCTTTATTTCTTAGCGACTTCTTTATAAGATAGATAAAAATGAAAAAGAAAAAAAGAAAGAAGTAAAAACTGATATTTAATATCAAGCACAAAAAGCATATTCATAGATTAAACCATGGGTGGAGTGGCAAAGGACTTGATATAAATTCTTTAGTTTACACTAATCCCTAGTTTGATAGTTGGAGAACCCCTACCCCCTTCCCTTTATCAGAAAAAAGAAGTAAAAGAAAGCAGCAGCAGCATATTCATATGTGCAGGATGAAAAAGGCTTAATTAGAATGAACCTGAATAGAGATATAAAGAAAATCCCTTGGAGTTGACGTTACTAATCATTTCATTGTTGCCATCTCCTCACTTCTAGACTGCTTTTGTTTTGGACTAAATCGTATTACTTGTGCAGTGGGGTGGGGGATCCCCTGAATTGTACATAGGTCTAGGTGCTTTGGCCCTCGGATTTGCTCTTGTAGTTGTCATTATTTGAGTTTAGAAAATGGTGCCTTCTTTGGTGCAATATTCAAAGTCTTTCCTTTATTTTCAATTTTCCTTTATTGCTTTAGTTAACAAATAGCTTTTATCTCCACTGGATTTGTTTCAGGTTGCTCCTGATGTTAAAGAAGTCCTAGATACCTTTTTTGTAGCCGCTGAGCTAGGAAGTGAGTCTCTTGGAGCATATGTGATTTCTATGGCATCCAACGTATGATTTGCTAAAACCATATTATGTTTACACTTGTTTATACCTCTGCAGTACATAAAAGAATACTTTTTTCCCCTTTTCTGTTAATTTATCTTTAGCTTTTACAATATTCATATATGGGATAAATAGAAACAATGCTACCCGTTCTTGCTGATTTGCAGGCAAGTGATGTCCTTGCTGTGGAGCTCTTGCAGAAAGATGCTCGACTTGCCGTTAGTGGGGAATTAGGGAAACCTTGTCCTGGTGGAATGTAAGTTTGCACCTCAGCTAGTTTATACTCATATGCTCTTAGATACATTAAAATGCTATCATATATTTTTTAGTATGATAGCACAATAGTAATGAGAGAAACACACGGTTTTTGTTCATCTGGATCTCTAAATGTGATTTATCTTAATTTGGTTCTGGTTTTCTGCATCCACTTCCTTTAAATTGATATTACTCGCGGGTCCATATAATGCGCTTATTCATAGTTCTGGGCTACTCTTTGGACATGGATGATCTTGTATGCACTTGTAGAAGAGTGGCAGAAATTACTGATTATCCATTTTTCATGGTTAACTTGTGAACAGGAGTGAATTAGTCAGTATTCCAGCTGGAGGTTTCTCCTTAACATCATTTTTGTTGTTGATTGAGAAGAGGGGTATGGGTTTGAGGTTGGGAACGGGAATAGGAATGGGAAGGGTTCCAATTGCCCACTATTTTTGTTGCACAAGATGAGTTTGAATTCAGTAAAAACTCAGAACCTATTATGTCACTATCTAATCTCTTGTAGATATTTACTGGGGCATGAATAATAGAACAACAATATAGATTACTGAAGGGAAGAGCTTTGGCACAACATGTTTAGTTATGGTTGACATAATTCAGCATAACTATGGCACTGTTATACTTTGAAGACTTCTATACATATCTGTATCTTTTTGAGTAGGTTGCGTGTGGTTCCCCTGTTTGAAACCGTGAAAGACCTCAGAGGAGCAGGTTCAGTTATCAGAAAACTGTTATCGATTGATTGGTACCGGGAGCACATTGTAAAGAACCATAATGGGCATCAAGAAGTATGTTGATTTTTATGGCCATTTGCGGGTTCATTTTTGAAGTTCCATTAATCTCGTGTTTACGAAGTTAATTAAAACAGGTGATGGTCGGATATTCTGATTCTGGTAAAGATGCTGGACGCTTCACCGCCGCGTGGGAGCTTTACAAAGCACAAGGGGACGTTGTTGCTGCATGCAATGAGTTTGGAATCAAAGTTACTCTTTTCCATGGTCGAGGAGGGAGTATTGGTCGTGGTGGTGGCCCAACTTACCTCGCCATTCAGTCCCAACCACCTGGTTCTGTAATGGTAAGTGCCGCTTAATTTTTATCTCAGAAATTTGGTATTATTATTCGATTATTTCCTCAATAATCCGTATTTGAGAGATCATTTTTTTCTCGGGTAGTTGAAAGATGGATGAAATATCTTATTTGGTTGTCTGGTGTTGTAAGTTACCGTCACTTCAATTTACAGTTTGCTACTTTCTTTATTAATGTGGAATATTCAATTGTTGTGTTCCATTTATTTGTTGTTGAAAGGCCTTCCTCAGCAAACTGATACGGTGTTGGATGCTTTGCTTTAAGGAATATTTAGTGTGGTGTCTGATTGATAATGGCATATTGAATTGGCAGGGCACACTTCGGTCAACAGAGCAAGGGGAGATGGTGCAGGCAAAATTTGGGTTGCCACAGATTGCCACTAGACAGTTAGAAATATATACAACGGCAGTGCTGCTTGCAACTCTGCGGCCCCCTCAACCACCTCGAGAACGGAAATGGTGTAATCTGATGGAGGAGATCTCAAAAATCAGTTGCCAGAAATACCGAAGCACAGTTTACGAGAACCCGGAATTCCTGGCGTATTTCCAAGAGGCTACACCCCAGGCTGAATTGGGGTATCTTAACATAGGGAGCCGGCCGACAAGAAGAAAAGCAACGACAGGAATAGGACATCTTAGAGCAATTCCATGGATATTTGCATGGACGCAGACCAGATTTGTACTACCAGCATGGCTTGGGGTAGGAGCAGGTTTAAAGGGGGTATGTGAGAAGGGACATACTGAAGACTTGAAAGCGATGTACAAAGAGTGGCCGTTTTTCCAGTCCACGGTGGACCTGATAGAGATGGTTCTAGGGAAGGCGGATATTCCAATAGCCGAGCATTACGATGAAGTGCTAGTGTCAGAGAGCAGGCGGGAACTTGGAGCGGAACTTAGGAGGGAACTGATGATGACAGAAAAGCATGTATTGGTAGTGAGTGGACATGAGAAATTGTCAGAGAACAATAAGAGCTTGAGAAGGCTGATAGAGAGCAGGCTTTCATATCTGAATCCAATGAATATGTTGCAGGTGGAGGTTCTGAGGAGGCTTAGACGTGATGATGAAAACAACAAACTCAGAGATGCTTTGCTAATTACTATAAATGGAATCGCTGCGGGGATGAGGAACACCGGTTAATGTTAGATTAGAGGATCTCTCTCTCTCTCTCTCTCTCTTCGAGCTTCATATATATTTGTTGTCCTTAGCCCTACCATTTGGTAGCTGAATTAATAACTGTACTTTGGACATTGTGTTTTTTTTTCTTTCTTTTGGGGGGTTGGATGGGGGGGGGGGATAAAATCTATAATGTCTATCGTGTGGAGTTTGGCGAATGCAATACTAGCAAGGGTGAAATCTGTTTAAACTTTGATTTTCAGATTGAAATTTTAATCTCTATCTATCATGTGCTTTGTCTGTTGAACTTACTTAGCAGAGTAGAAATGCTATAAAATATGAATCCATTGCGTCAATTACTAGGAAGAGACTGATTGGTTCAATCAAATCAAATCAGAACCAAAATGAAGGAATCGAGGTTGAGCCGAGTTCAGGGGCTTATTACCCAAATAGTAAGCGATGATGATTGAATTGTATCGATATGGCAATGCAGTCTTATAATGCTACTTGCTGCGCGTGTTGGTCGCGTAATTTTATCTTCCTTTCTATAGTATTCCTTTAAATTCATGTTTTAATACTTAATAGAGCACTTGAGAGAAAAATAAGTGAAAGGCCAGTGAAAATTGAAGTGTTAGAGCAAGCTGTAGGAGCCACACGGGCTAAACTATTCCACACGACCAAAACACATGGCCGTGTGACCACATGGGAGTATGGTACGCCGTGTCGATTTCACGGAATTACGTACCGAACTGTAAAAAATCACGATTTTTAGGTTTTTCGGTATTCTTAGATGTATATATGACAAAAATAAGAAGATATGAGTGAGTCGTCATAAACTATTTAAAAAAAACAAGTCAAAAAATACTATTGAAGCTGACTCTAAAGCATATTTTCGTGAAGATTGAAGATTCCCAATTGATTTCTTAGGAAATTATCATGAGTTTCTTTGTTTCTTTCGGTTATACTGTATCTTGGATGTTTTTATTTTCAAGCATGAACTAATTTTTTAAATACCTAGGAGAGATGAACGATGGATTTTGTCGTTTGATTTATATTTTTATGCAATAAATAATTAGTTTCTTGTTCTCAATTATGTGTTCTTAATTCTTGGTTAATATTTCTAAATTATTGATTCATGTTTGATGTACTTAAATCTGTGGTGGAATAGACTTTGTTTAAGAGTAGATCTTGCATAGCTGAGTGGAGTTACATGTAATCCTAAAAATAGGACATAAATCTACGAGATTAGAGTCAAATCTAATAAGAGAATCCATAACACGAGTTAATGTGATAATAGAAGTTTTAATTAAAAAGAAATTCCAATTAATTAACCTAAATTCAGTTGTTCTTATGCTCGAAAGAGATATTAGCATAATTTAGGGATTTTGTAATGCCCTAAATTTTGAAAATGTGATTGTTGAATTCTATCAATAGTTAGGTGTTTGCTTCAGTGGTTTATAGCATTAAAGGTGTGTCTAAAATTCGGGGTTCAAATCCCATTTTTGTAAAATTATGTTAACTGCTTTGAATCAACTTTTACTTTGAATTTTTTACTTAAGTTAAATTCTGTGAATGTTGTGTCAAGGATGAGCTTGTTAGTTTAATGGTTAAGTTTTTGCATATCCTTTAGTCTTGTGTTCAAGTCTACACGCTAGCGATGGGGATATATTTTTGTGTTGTGCAGTAATTAGGTTAACTTTTAAGTAATTAAATATTTTCTTTCTTTCTTTCTTTCTGATGTTTTCCCTCTTACTTTTTGTTTTAAAACTTTTATTCTCTTTCGCTACTGTTTCTTTTTCTTTTCTTTGCTTTCCTTCCTTCATCTTTCTTCTGCTCTGCTATGTTATTAATTGGCGGATCGTACCATCTTGTGGCTGATTGTGGTTGTCAAGGGTGAGATTCGGTTGTTCTAATTTGTTTATAGTTGTCTAATCCGTTGTGAATTTGGGGTTTTTCTTCAAGCTCTGAAATTGTGGTTTTAATCTTTTTTTTGTTGTCCTTTGTTACTTCGGTACATTGTGGGGGAAGACCGAGAGGCATCTAAGGTTCCTCCAACTATCTAAGTTCGAGTAATTGTTGTTGGTTCTTTGGTAAGCATTAGTTTGATTGGACTTTGGCTGTCGTTTTTAGGTTTTGGGATCACTTTTGTTGCTTCTACATTGAATCCATATCAGGTGTGTAACGAAAACCCCAAATATTGCATTCGACGAAAGCCAAAAACCATGGTTATTGACGCCACACGACAGTGTGCCAGGCCGTGTAAGCCACATGGCCGTGTGTCAAGCTGTGTAACTTATTGTTTTGGAATTAGAGTCATATGGACTAAAGACAAGGGCATGTGCCTAGGCTATGTAACATACTGTTTTGGAATTAGAGTCACATGGGCCACAGACACGAGCGTGTGTCCAGGCCGTGTAACTCACTGTTTTGGAATTAGAGTCACACGGGCCAAGGACACGAGCATGTGTCCTGGCCGTGTGAGAGGATTTTTGGGTATTGGGTCACACGTGCGTGTGCTAGACCGTGTAACTCACTTTTTTGAGACACGCGTCCATGTGTGACATTAAGGAGGGCCACATGGGCGTGTGCTTGCCGTGTGGACTATACAAGCCAGCCATTCAGGCTGTGTAAATCCACACGGTTGTGTGGGCCAAAAATCAAATTTTTTTCCTAGGACCGTAAACATCGTTCGGATCGAACGTAGGCCTACTGTAGGGTCTGTATGATTTGAATTAGGCAATGAAATCCATTATCCGGTGATGTATTACTGAATAATCTGTTATTTAGATATGTTTGATATGAAATCTAATAAGTAAGTGTGACAGTAATACGTGAGTATGATTTGAAATTGTACCACTGTATACGCATATCTATTATCTGATATATCTGCATTTGCATTTGCATTAGGTTTGGGAACTGGTAAAGGAGGAAGTGTGGGCAGTTTAATAATCTGTCGATTTTGCTGGCTAAGCCATAAACACATATCTGATTCTAGCGATTTATCACATTTTAATCTAGCAGCTAGATTGCAATTACTCCGAAACGTGACATATAGTCACTACACGGTGTGTAGGGATGGATGGGTACTTGATACCCTATATGCTATGTAGGACTGGACGAAGGTGGTGTGTAACGGTGGGGGTAAGACTTTGCATCTGTATATGATATGTTCTGCTACTGAATCCAATGCCCTCTGTTTTTGTCTCTGTATCTAATTCTAAGAATTGTCTGACAAATGAAACCGAAATCATACCTGTTATATTACTGACTATTTGATTATATAAATTACGCACTGAGTTGTAAACTCATTTAGTCTATTTGTTTAGATTACAGGTAACCCACAGACTTAGACGGGCCGACATGCTAGGAGCTCGGTCACATCGTTTAACTGATTTATTATGTTATTTGGATTTATGCTTAATTGTTATTCTGGGTTGTGGATTTTAATATTGGATTTTATATTTTTCTTTTGAACGTTTTGATGTTTGGGATGGTTTGAATTTTTATTTTAAAAAAAATGGACTTTTCTAAAATAATTGATTTAGCTCTTCAGACTTGGTCATATCATTTAGGCCGGGTTTGGGGTGTTACGTATTTCTATGGATCAAGATGCTAAGTAAAGAAATTGTATAATTTAGATTGATAGTGACAGGTGAAATCTAGGTAAATTCTTTTTTGGGTATTGTTTCGCTTCATGATTGTTAATCGATTTTTTTATTTGTTCTTTGTTGTATTCGTTAGCTAATTAATTTAGTTAATTTTAGTTTTTAATCAATTACTCGAATTATTAAGTTAAATAATAGAAAGACGATAATTACTAGTATTTTTAGTATTCGTAAGAACGATATCTTTACTCACCGTAACTATATTATTAATTAATAGGTACACTTATCTTACTCTACTTTTTAATTAATTTTGTGGACATCAACCTTCATCATTGCTAGACTATGGGCTACTTTATTTCTTTGCCAATGAATTCATAGTTAATTTTAAAATTTTAAAAATATTATTTGGTTCACTTTTAATAATTAATTTATACTTTTAGGTAGATATTTTTCATCTTTTAGTTAATGCAAAGAGATAAAAATAAATTTATGAGATTATTTCGTAATCATGTTATTTTTTTTAAAAGATTTTATTTGTCTCGTTTTATATTTTAATATGAAAAAAATTATTAACAAATAAACATAGATGATAAAAAAATCCAATAGCTATCAATATTTTATGCTGATAAAAACAATTCCCTATAGGGATTTGTTTTCATGTGTCGTGCGTAGTGCTTTCCAGCTTCAGGTTTGACTATAGATAGCATTGGTTCAATGTTTTTACTGGTGGTGCTGCCCCTACACATCCAATATCTCACTCAAATATATAAGCTTTCTATTGTACATTTGTACTACACACAGACAGCCTCGTTAAGTGTATATTTTGAGTGGGAAAGTCACCTCATTTCTTTTCTTGGATTTTGACATCCATTAACAACCTCTTTCTCACTCTCTCTTTCTTTATTTCTCAATATATGTATGTGTCATATTCGTGTATATAAATGTAATTCAGGCAACTGTTGCCTAATTAATTAATGTATACTTTACAGATTAAGCTACCAAGATAGCTTATTTTCCATTTCTCCCTTTCTAGTGGTAACTTCTGTTCCCCCTTAAGAACGGTGATAATCATCTCAATTACTTGCTCCTCCAATCACTACTCTACAGTTAATTTCTTCTCTCTGCATAGACAAATTGTATATATAGGTAACATACCTATATGTTAGCTGACTTCAAAAATTCCAGCTAACTTCAGGTCCTGCTGCCAATCAAACATAACGCAAGTCGGTTTTCCCATGCTAACATCAGCTTTAAATTAAATTAATGGGTTAACCGCGGAAGGTTACTGTGAAAGCGTCTTGTACCACCATTCGCTTTAAGTGGGTCACGCACCCATCTATGCACTACTATATTCATGACAATGGCATCTTGCATGGCAGGTTCCTAGATACATAGTTGGATGCCAAGAAACAATTTTCCAACTCATCGCTAGCTTTAAGTTGGAATATTATGTACAATTCACAATATACTCTGCAACTTGAATCAAATCTACACAACGTGATTTGGAAAGGGTATTACACCCTCAATTTGACAGACTGTATAACATAGATAGGTAGAACCATTCAATAGAAACCAGAGGAATGAAGCTATCAATATTTCCACGTCTCCTTAATAGCTGTCCTTGATTTGTAACAATTACCAAACACTACGGTAGCTTAAACAAAGTCTGCAAGTATATAAACACATATAGCTAGCTAGTGTCAATGAGTAAGAGTTTGTTTGAAACGATAGTAGCTGGATTGGGAGAATGTGCATTTCAGTGTGTTTGTTGTTGTAGTGCGCATTATTAGGGAGTTAGACTGATAGATTGATCGACAGGTTTTTTTGCACGAAAAGTTATCCCTAGAAATTCAAATGAATTAATGGGATTGCAGATGATGATACTTTATTGAAATTAAGAAAAAAGTTGTGCGGTGTTTGTGTTGTGTTGTGTTGGGCTGTGCTGCGTAGCGTGGCGTAGCGTTTTTTGTTTGTTTTACGCGACAACATGCTGAGATACTGTGGTACTAAAGATTCACACATACAATCTCATACTCAAAATGAAATTAGTGATGCTTCACTTTAGTGCAACATCCATTAATTATTATGGGCATTTAGAAAGGTCAATTGCTTGGCAGTTCGGTGGAGGCAGGCAGGGAGATATAATTGACAGACACACACACTCTCTCTTTATTGTGCGTCCTTGAAAGCATTTTGGCCCCCAGCGACCTACTTGCCTTGGTACTGTCAAATATATATATATATATATTAGTCTGAAATTGTGTGTAGACCCCCTTTTTTAGCATTAGATTTACAAGTGTTAGTTACTTAGTTTTCACTTAATTATCAATTAGCCGCCATCTACACCAAAGTGCTGATGCTCAATTATCTGCTCATTATGGAAATTTTGGGTTTTTTTACCCTTCATCACTCAAATATTAAAATAAGAAGAAGAAGAAGAAGAAAATCAGTTCTAAAACAACTTTTGTATTATCTATGCGTATGGATGTAGGTGTATGAACATAAACATGCATGCATATTGCATGGAAAACCTAGGGTTGGCCAGGTTGGTCGTATCCGAATTAGGTTTATTTAAATAAAAAAGACACAACAGTTGCCCCAACCCAAAAGAAATAGATGATATTAAACCAAATTAAGGTGTTACTGTTACAGCGATTGGGCCACTAAAGGTTTACACAGAAAGCTGCAAGCAGAAACATAATAAGTTAAAGTAGGCAAAGCCGGTAATGAAATGAAAAAGAAAGTGAGATTTTGATTTGCACTTGTGCTATTGTTCTAGGCTTAGCTATTAGGGATTTTTTTTTCCCCAAATATATAAAAGAAAGTCTACATTACTTGCTTTCGCTTTTCTAGGGCGATTCCCCACTTGTTTCCTTTAATTTATATATATAATATGTGAATCGTCCAGGTCCTACAATGGCATATTTAATTCTCAAACCTGGCTGTTGCCAATTTTTGGATGCACAAATTTATTACTCATAACGGATTTATTCCTTTTTTTTCCTACATACTAATAGATTGAGGTGGGCGGATCATATTGGCCAAGTGAAAATGACCGGAAACGCCATACCTCACCTCACACCTTTCAATAATCGTAGATAAATCTTCTTTATTTTTACAAGCGGATTCACGTCTCATCTCAAATTTTATTTCAATTTATTCATATTTTATAAATACCTAATCAAAACCTGTTTAGGCCCAATTATTTTTATTTAATATTTACTAAATATCTATATCCTTAACTATCATTATATATTTATTCTTTTATTAAATTTCTAAATATAAATAAATTAACACATTTTAAATATTTACATTATAATATAATTTTTTTAAAATTTTCAGTTCATATAAGTTTAAGTAATATATAAAATAAAAAAAATAAACCTTTAGATTTTAGGCATATAACTAGGCCAATTTACTAAAAAATACCATTTTTGACCTTATTTACGGAAATAGACCGAATTTTTAATTATTTTTCGGAATAGGTCAATTTTCCCAAAAACGCGTCCACATCAGCTCAATGTCAAGGGACGAGTCATTAAAACGCGTCCCTAAGGGAGCGTTTTGTCCACGTCAGCACAAAGTGCTTCCTTGAGGGCGCGCTTTGTGCTGACGTACCAAAACACTCCCCCAGTGATGTGTTTTAGCCCGTGTTTTTTTCCCCCAAAAAAAAACTATTCTCGAATTAAAATTTCAAAAAGTCATTTTTTAGATATTATAAAAATAAACTAATTTTTTTTTAAAATTTACGAGAATAAACCTTTATAAAGGCTCAAAAAGAGAACATCATTTTTTTAAGGGGTCCCCAATTAATATGAAAAAAATAACTTACAAAGCAAATCTTTATATAGACCCAAAGTCACATTTCCCTTGTTTTCTTAGCTTGTTCCTAAACAATGTGGGATTCCTGATTCCTTCCTCTTTTAACTAACAACATGAGATTAAATGCTACACTATATTTGATATTTTTTTTACAAAACAATTTCTATTTTTTTTATATTTTGTTTAACATTTTTTCATATTATAAAATTATCTTTTGAGATGTTTAATCTTGTTGCATTTTAGAATTGTTAACATATACAAAAGAACTATTAAAAAAAAAGAAAACAAATTGCACATATGAAACTTGTACATGCAATAATCTTCTATTCAATTTTAAATGTTTGAAGTTAATATCAATGCAATTTTAATTTTTAAAATAATTTTTCATTATTTAAATTTAGAAGTTATACTTTTAATTATTTTATTATTTATTTTATTTTATATTATGAATCTTTGATTAATAAATAAATGGTGAGTATTTGGTACTCAAATAGTATTTTTTTGTAATTTAAAAAATTAATATATCTTTTTAAATATTTATTTATTTTTAATATTTTACTATACTCATTAATTTTTTAAATTCTAATTTTAATTTAATTTTCATCACCTAATGAATGCCTATAAATTTATTTCAGATATATTTTGACTAGATAGATAATCTATTTAAACATAGTATATAATTATGTTAAATAAGTTTTTTTATAGAAATATATAATATACATAAAATATAATAATTGTTTTTCATATTTTATATCTAGATTAAATTACATTAGTAGTCATTTAACTATATTTTTTAGCTATCGAATTATAAAAACTTACAAAATGATCACTCAACTATTAATAATTTTTTAAATATTTATTTTTTAATATTTTACCATACTCATTTTATATTTTATATTTTTTTACTTATAGAGTTTAAAAGTTTTATTTATAATGTAACAAATGTTAACTTTTTGTAAAAAAATTTAAACTCTAAGTAAAAAAATATCAAATATAGTATAGCCTTTAATCTCATGTTGTTAGTTAAAAGATGAAAGAATCCCACATTGTCTAGAAACAAGCTGCAAAACTATTTATGAGTCTATATATACACATATCTCATATCCCACATTGCTTAAGAAAACAAGGGAAATGAGACTTTTGGGTCTATATAAAGATTTGATTTGTAAGTTATATTTCCATATCAATTGGTGACACTTAAAAAAAAACAGTGTTGTCACTTTGAACCTTTATAAAGGTTTATTCTCGTAAAATTTTAAAAAAAATTGGTCTATTTTTATAATATCTAAAAAATGACATTTTTTGAATTTAATTCGAGAATAATTTTTTTTGAAAAAACACGGGCTAAAACGCGTCCCTGGGGGAGCGTTTTGCTGGCACGTCCCTTGACATTGCGCTGACGTGGACGCGTTTTAGGGAAAATCGGCCCATTCCCATAAATAATTAAAAATTCGAGTAAAAAAATATTTTTAGGTAAATTGGCCATATAACTATCTATTTGTTAAAACAAGTGTAAGGGCTCCTTCGGTAGTATGAATTTTTAGGTAAATTGGCCATATAACTATCTATTTGTTAAAACAGTCATCGGTTTGGATGAATTGTTTTCAGCCAGTTATAGAAACTTCAACGCATTGGCCATGAATTTGTTAAGAAATGGATACTTCAGTGAGATATGAAAATATATGTATTATATTATAAATTTTATTTTTATACAGATATCTAATAATTATATAAATTCATTATCATAATTTTTTCATTACTATTTGATATAAAATAATTTAATATTGAAGATAAATATATAAAAAAATGTTATATTATTTTATTAAATTATTATATAACATAGATAATTTTGAGTTTTATAATAATTTAATAGATATATAAAATTTATATGAATTAATCATATGTTTATATTCATAAATGTTGATTGAGTCTTAGTTCGGTTGGCATGAGTATTGTTGTCAATACAGGAGGCGTTCAAAATAATATAAATAATTACAAATATAATTAGTCCAATGTAATAATTTTGTGTAATTCGATAATATTTTATATAATTCGTACAACATTTGTAGGTAATGTTTTGCGTCAAATATTACTAATAATTTTTATATAATTACAGAAAACACAATGAAAGTAATAATAATTAAAAGTGAATAAAAAACTTAATTTGAAAGCCCACCTAAAATTTAAGAAATAATAAAATGTCGTCTCAAATTCATACCAACAATTACTGCATGTGATTGAGGGATGCCTGCCACATCTGATGCCTCAAACCTTAGCTTCTTTATTCGTTTCTACTTTATATTTATCCCACAACTTTCAAATTTTATCCAATATTGTCTTCTTTCTTCTTTATGCACTACTTTTTCACCCATTCGTCTTTTTCCTTTTTTGTTATAAGTTTTAGTTTATTTGAAATTATTATTATAATAATCTAAAAGTTACGTGTTCAAACGCATTTAAGTACATAATACTTTTCACTAATTTAAATTTTTTATCACTATAACAATATAATGAATTATTAACGGAAAATTAGTTAATTAGTTTGCTTAAAAGAAGCTGTTAATTAGTTACTTTTTAGTTTTTATATTTCCATAAAGAAAAAATCTTTATCCCTCTAACATTATAATGGATTTTGTTTTTGTAAAATTAGCGGAAACTTATCATGGTAAGTTGTTAATTAGTTTTTTTTTTTACATTTATTTTAATATTATTTATTATTAACAATTTTATTTAGTTTTTTTATATATAATTTAATTTTTTTAAAATATATATTACAAATGGGAGAGGAGATGTCTTGATTTTAGGAAACGGCTTAACCAATTCACTGATGTTGGGATATACAACTTTCGTTCTTTCATAATAAATCATTGACTTTACGTTCAATTTTATTTGACGATAGTTTTAAAAATAGTAATTTTTAAATTTGCATAACAATGAACTTTAAATGTTCATATAATTTTTTTTTATTAATATACACTATTATTTATTTCCCATTTATAGAATATGCAAGTAGTTATTTGAAAATAAATAAAATATTAAATATTAGAAATTTTATCACACATGCATGCGTGTGAAAATTACATATTTAGAATAAAGAGGTGTTTTAAAAATAACATATAATAAATAATGAAGCATATAATTTTAAACTAAATAATAAAATATGTACGTCATTAAAATTAAAAAATATATATTAAATTGTGAGTGAAATGGAATTTAAACATGTAAATACATCAGTTTAAGAATACTAAATTTATCACAATTGTTTAACCTGGTGTCATCATCAATCTTTAGTTGGAGTCGAGTTAACTTGTGATACCAACTCAATCAACAACTTTATCACTATATATACAATTGATGGAGGTAACAAAGTTTTCATTATACAACTAAAATGTTTTTTTTAAATGGAAAATTCATTAATTCATTCCATAAATGGGACCATACAATTCGGGGAAAAGAAAAAAAAACAACAAACACCTATCATCGACGATGAAGGACAAGCTCCGTTAACACGACAAAGGTTTCAATCTTAGCATCAATATAGCATTACAACACGTTGACAACTGACTTTGTCACAACTCAAGCACGACATATCTAGAGTGATAGAATGCACCTATCACAATAAGGAAATCAACCTTGAATGGTCCAAAGGGGAGGGTAGAATCGTTAAAAGAACCAAGCATCCACCAAATTGGAGAGAATGATCACAAAACCATCTCAAAATCACTTGCAAAAACAAGACTACAAAACTTATACAAGACAAGACAAAAACTTATTAAACTGAAAACTTATTAAATAATGGAAAACAAACAAACAAAAATATAAAACTTAAGGCAACACAAGTCCAAATCGACTCGTAAAATCATTTATTGTAACGCCCTAACTAATTTATTTTTGTTTCTGTAAATTTTGTCATAAATATGTATCTGTTTCAGTGGTTAAGTGAAATGGGTGTGTGTTTGAGGTCTTTGGGTTTAAGTCTCAGTAATGAAAAATCTTGTTATTTTGGTCCTAGCCTTATCCCTTTTAGGCGGGATTATATTATAGTTTTGGTAAACTCATATTAGAATGAGTTTGCTGGTTCGAGTGGTAAGGGGTTATAGTTTGCTTTGAGGTCTCGTGTTCGAGTCCCTCAATGAACGGGAATGTTAATTTTGTTTCGGTTGTTTGATAGAAGTTCGGTGGAGTTGGAATTCTGAGGCAATTGGATGAGGTTAGTGGTCGGATTTTGTAACGCCCCTAACCCGAATCCATCCTGGAAATAGGGTTACAAAGCATTACTGAAGTTTACAGAACAAATAGACAGAAATTTTAAACATTTCACATCATATAATATTCATATCATAAAACAATCAAAATTAAACATATTGTCCCTTATATGAGTCCTCGAGGCCCAAAATACGAGTTAGAAACAAGTCGGGACTAAATTGAATGCTCAAAGAATTTTTCGAAAAACACTAAAATTTTTCAAGCTGCAGGAGCCACACACCCATGTGCTAAGCCGTGTGAGCATACTAACATGCGCAATTTAAAAGATACAGGGGACACATGGCCGTGTCACCTGGCTGTGTGTCATACACGGCTGAGACACACACCCGTGTGGACGAAAATAGGCCATTTTCCAAGCCACATTTCTCACCCAATTTGGAACCAACCTAAACACAACAATTTGCACATCAACAAGCCATAACAAGGACATACGGTCATGTCACCTGGCCATATGTCATACACGGCCGAGACACACGCCGTGTGGGCTAAAATAGGCCATTTTTCAAGCCACATTTCTCACCCAATTTGGTACCAACCTAAACACAACAATTTGCACATTAACAAGCCATAACAAGGTATTTAAAGCAAGCCAAAATCAAGTCTTAAACATGAAATATCACCACATACAACCAATAGGCACCTCAATTGACAATTTAAAGACATGTCAACAAGTACCTCAATTTACCTAAATGACTAAATTCATGTATGCATATTCAAACCACATTTTACTTTCTTTCGTTCTACCATATCAAACACATAACAAATATGATAAGGCCACTTATATACACATCAAAATATACCAAACACAAGCCATTCAAACGGCTAGTCTCAAAAAAACATTTATATACAAATATTGGCCAAAATAACCTATACATGCCATTATATTCGAGATTAATTTACTGGAAGTACCAAAAGGACTGATGGATAGTGTGAAATAACTCCGACCAGCTCCCAACCCGAACGAGCTTTCGAATTATTATAAAACATAGAAAAATAACTTAGAGTAAGCATTTAAGCTTAGTAAGTTCGTACAACACGGAATTTAACTCACCATATATCCATACAATAGGTAAGTAAACATAGCATATCTTAACCAATTTGGCCAAAAGCCTAAACACATGATCATCAACATATTAGCCATGAAAATTACATATAAGATCCAACACATATGGTTGAATTCATCAAATAATCATATTTCATGTTTTTCTTATAAATACCAATAATAGTTCATATCGAACTCATATAATCTTGTAACAGAACTGATCCCACTGAACCATTTAGAATATAGTTGGATACACGGGTAGTACGCACGAAGTGTATTGAGTTGTAATCCGTCAATTCATGTATATGTATACTCATACGAGTTGTAAATAGTAAGCTCTTCCGAGTTGAATAACGAGAAGCTCATAAGAGCTGAAATCGGTGACCCTAATGACATGTCATTTGTATCCTACGGATTCCTAAAGTTCAAACGGGGCTAGGTAATTGTCGAATATACAACAGGTATTTATTCATGACAATTGTACAATTCACAAAAAATAATTCAATTTAACACATATAAATGTACAATTTAATTACACGAACTTACCTCAATGAATTTACGTAGATACGAAGGTGACTAATCCGATATTTATTCTTTGCCTTGATCTAACTTCGTACTAGGTTTAACCGGATCTATACAAATGAATTTAAATCAATTCAATATAATTCATATTCAATTTAGTCCAACACACATTTTTGGAAAATTACTTTTTTGCCCATATACTTTTAATTCATTGCAATTAAGTCCCTAGGCTCGGAAAATGAAATTCACACAATTTAATCCTTACTCAAGCCTAGCCGATTTTTATACCTATTAATAGCATCCCATATATTTCATAAAATTCACACATTTAACCATAAATTTACCATTTTTTAATTTCATCCCTAATTGATAATTTCATCAAAATTCTCTTTACAAAAGTTGTTTATCTAACAACAATTATTCATTTTCCGTTATTAAACTTCAAAATTCAAGCATATTCATCAATGGCAAAACCCTAATACTTTAACATTTTTGCAAATTAATCCCCGAGTTAGCCAAATTAAGCTACTATGATATCGGAAACATAGAAATCATCAAAAAACGGGACAAAAATACATACCTAATTGAGAAAAATAAGCTTGTCCAAATTCAAGCTTCCATGGCTAGGTTTCTTTCTCTTTTTTTTTTTGGTGGAAGATGATGATAATAGTTTATTTTATTTTATTTATTATAACTTCAATCATTAATTTCCAAAATTAACCTTAATATTTCATGAAATTTCCAATTATGACTACTCATGCTTAACCACTAAGCACTTTAATGGCCTATTTACTATATAAGGACCTCCAATTTAAAATTCTATAGCTATTTAATACTTTTAGCTATTAGAACACAACATTTTCACTTTTTGCAATTTAGTCCTTTTCATCAAATTAGGTACGTAAACAGTAAAATTTCTTAACAAAATTTTCATACGGTATTTCTATCATACTGTAAATCATATATAATATTTTTTCCCGACTTTGGCTTTGTGGTCCCAAAACTACTGTTATGATTTCACTGAAAACGGGTTGTTACAACTCTCCCCTTAAAGGAATTTTCGTCCTCGAAAATCTTACCAGTAAAGAGGTTCGGATATTGCTTTTTCATAATTTCCTCGGGTTCCCGAGTAGCTTCTTCTATTCCATGTCGCTGCCAAAGAACTTTTACGAAAGCTACATTTTTATTTCTCAATTCTTTCACCTCTCATTTAAGAATTATAATTGGTTCTTCATTGTATGTCATGTCAAGTTGGATCTCGACATCCGTCGAGGAGATAATAGGTGAAGGGTCAGATCGGTACCATCGTAACATAGACATATGAAAGACATCGTGAATCTTTTCTAGTTCTGACGGTAAAGCTAATCAATATGCAACAGGTCCGATTCTCTTAGTAATCTTATACGGCCCGATAAATCGTGGACTCAGCTTTCCTTTATGACCGAACCGAAGAACTTTCTTCCAGGGCGAAACTTTCAAAAATACTTTGTCACCAACTTGAAACTTTATATCTTTACGTTTAAGATCCGCATAAGATTTCTGACAATCTAAAGCTGTTTTTAAGCTATCTCGGATCACTTTTACTTTTTCCTCAGTCTCGCGAATCAAATCAACCCCATGCATCTTTTTCTCACTGCGTTCAGTCCAATATAACAAAATTTGGCATTTGCAACCATACAAAGCCTCATACGGTGCCATCTTTATGCTTTACTGAAAACTATTATTATATGCAAATTCAACTAACAACAAATATTTTTCCCAATTGCTTCTTATAACTTTTTTCAGAATCATGATGTGAACCATGGATCTCCATCCGAAATAATGGAGACTGGCACTCTGTGCAACCTGACAATCTTCGAAACATATAGCTCTACTAATTTGTCAAGTAAGAAATCTGTACGTACAGGAATGAAATGTGCAGACTTTGCCAAACGATCGACGATAACCCAAATGACATCTTTCTTTTTCGGAGATAGGGGTAATATCGATACAAAATCTATAGTAACTCTATCCTATTTCCACTCTAGTATCATCACTGGTTGTAGCAGTCTTAAAGGTACCTGATGTTCAGCTTTAACTTGCTGACATACCAAACATTTAGATACAAAATCAGAAATATCACGTTTCATTCCGACCACCAGTACATCTGTTTCAAATCATTATACATTTTATTACTTCCCGGATGAACAAACAAGCTACCACTATGAGCTTTGTGCAAAATTTTCTATATAAGCTCTGGATTCTTCGGTACACAAACTCTACTTCTGAATAACAAACAATCATCGGGTCCTATCTAAAATTCTGAATCAAAAGTCGATTCATATTGTACCCGTTTAGCTAACATCTCATTATCACATTTCTGAGCTTTGCAGATCTGCTGTAAAAACATCGGTCTCGCTTTTAACTCAGCTAAGATCGGGCCATCATCAGTTAATGACAATCGGGTACTTATCGCTCACAACAAAAACAATGACTTTCTACTCAAAGCATCAGCAACTATGTTTACTTTTCCCGGATGATAATTAATAACTATGTAACAGCCTAATTTTCAGTGGTGTCGGAAATGGTGATATGAGTTCACTAAATCCGACAGGTAAGATTGAGTAAGACAGTAATTTAATATTTATGAGTCAAGTGAGAATTTAGAATAATTTGTGGATTGATGAATTTGGTGAATTAAAAGAATTTATTAGGTCAAATGGGTCAAAAACGAGGTATCGAGACCTCGAATTTGAAAATCGAGCCATAAATGTTTTTAGAAATATTTATGGAGTGTTATTAAGTTAGTATTAAAGTTTGGTTGAGAAATTTAAATGTTTGGGTAGTCAATTAAATAAAAAGGACTAAATTGTAACAAATGCAAAATTGCTACTAGAATTAAATAGCTCAAGTGTTAAAAGAAAAAGGATTTAAAGGGCAATTAAACCTAAAGGTGAAAAGGTTGGACGGCAAGGGGAAGAAAATCAACAGAAAGATAAGGGAAATAAGGGCAAAATTGGAAATTTAATAATTTTAACATGTATAATAAAGACAAAATTGGAAAACCTAGAGATATCTTCACATTATCTTAGCCAAAACGCCATAGGAGTTCCGGAGAAAGCTGTTTATTCATATTTTTACATCATGTGAGTTTGATTCTTGCTTTTTCTTGATAATTTTATGTTTTTATGACTTTTACAATTAGATCCACTTATAGAATTCATTAGTTTTTGATTTGGTGGGTAAAATTAAAAGTTACCCTTGCTGAGAAATGGAAGTTTATGATGAATTATTATGAAATTTAAATTCTAATTTCATATTAAGGTGGTTTTATTAAGTGATTTTGATAGAAATGGTATTTAGGACCTAATTGTGAAAAAGTTGTGAATTAGAGGTTGGTGTTGAAATTAAGAATATCAAAGGTTGTGAAATAGTTTGTAATGATAGAATAAAGTGTTGATTGAGAAAAATTAGTTCAATTGATGGCTGAATTGAGCAGGGACTAAATTGTAAAAACTGTAAATTTTGGGGTAAAAGTGCAATTTCAAAAATAGAAGAGCATAAATTATGAAGTGAAATAGAAATGAAATAAATGCTAATGAGTGAAAATATTTTACATTATAGATCAAGAATCCAAAGAAGAACGAGGAAAAGAAAAAGTTGCAGAATAGTCCCTAAATTTCCATATCTGCTACAAATCAGCCGGGTAAGTTCATATGGTTGAATTTATATGTTATTTGTGAATGATATAATGTGTTGTTAAATCTAAATTTGTTGTGGAATTATGAAAATTATGATAAAATGAAAGAATAAAGGCGGTAACTCAAATTAGGAAAAACGCAGAATTGAGTACGTTCGTATTGTGACATGTGATGAATTGAAGAATAAGACCATGGTTAATTCATGTCAAAGTGTGAAACGTAGGTATGGTATTAACCATACGGAGTTATGGAACGTAGGTATGGTATCATCCATACTGAGTTGTGAAATGTAGGTATGGTATCAACCATACTGAGTTAAGAAATGTAGGTATGGTATCGTCCATACTGAGTTATGAAAAGTAGGTATGGTATCGTCCATACCGAGTTGTGAAATGTAGGTATGGTATCGTCCATACCGAGTTGTGAAATGTGGCACTGAGCAACGACGTACTCAAATTCGTAAGACGTTTCCTAATTTGATATTAAGTAAAATAAAAGAAGTGAACTAAATGAAAGAGATTGAGTAGTTGTTAATGTTGAGCTCAACTATGTGAAGTATTTTAACAATGGTTGTGAATGGCAGGGAACTCTAGTAAATGTTTTGTTATAGTTTGGAAATATTATGTGTGGTAAGCATTACTTTTAAACCTATGAACTTACTAAGCTTCATTAAGCTTACTTGTGTGTGTTTGATATTTTTATGTAGATTGAATTAAAGAAAAGTTGGTAGATCGGATCATCACAGCAAAGCTCACTATCCAGATCAATTCCGGTAGCTTTTGTTTTATGCTTAAATATTTATATGGCATGTATAGAGTTTAAATGAGATGGAGTAAAGATGTTATAAACTAGTTAACAATATTTTGCAATGAAACAGTTTTTGAATTACAGCAGTGACGTGATTTTAAAAAATCACCAAAAATAGAAGAAATGGAATTAGGAAGTGAATAAGATATATAATTGAAGCTTATTGAGTCTATTTTCGCAAAAAAGAAACATAACAAACAAATTATTCTTATGTTTTGAGATATTTGAATTTTTGTGAGACTAGTTCAGAATGATTACGTTATCCCCTGTTCTATCTTTGAAAAATCATTAGAAATTGTAAAAAAATAATTGTGGGATATAGTTTATATGTATGGAATTCTGAATGAGTCTATTTTCAAAGGAACTAAATAATAAGGTCATATAAATTCTGTACGAAGAGTAATTTATTTTGTAGTGAAGATAGGTCAGAACAGTCAAACAGTGAAATAGGGGAAACTTTAATGAATAAACTGTACTAATTGGCCACATGAAAAATTATGGAAAAATTATAGTAAAAATATATATGAGTCTAGTTTCAGGGAAAATTAACAGATCTTAATTTGGAGTTCCGTAGCTCCAGATATAATTAATTTAGTGACTATGATGCAGATGGACAGTTTTAAATTTTATGCTGAATTAGTAATAAAGTCTAGTAATGCCTCGTGCTCGACTCCGGCAACGATCTCGGGTAAGGGGTGTTACATTTATTGGTATCAGAGCTTTGGTTTAGACAATTCTCGGAACGAATGTGATGTATAAAATGTTTAGAAATACATGCCATATAAATCTGTGATAGTGGGATGTGAATGATCTGATCTAACTATTAATTTTTGTTATAGATTGTAAAGATGTCTATAGACCCGAGGGTGCTGATCATGAAGAGGAAGTTAATAGTAGAGTACAGACTTCTGAGCAGGGAACAAGTAATAATGTTCCGATTTCTTTGATGAGAGAGGAAGAACTTAAAAATTTGATTTACGGGGTAATGAATCATGGTTTAGTGAAACAATACAAGGAAGAAGTCAGACACAACAACCTCCTCCTCCCCCTACTGTACCACCAGTTACAGCCTCAGTTGCTCCCCCTTCAATAGATGAATCTATCAAAAGAACACCGATTGAGAAACTCAGAAAGTTCGGAGCTGAAGAATTTCGGGGAAAATCGGATGATGATCCAGTTAAAGCAGAGTATTGGCTAAAGAGTTTGGAGAGAGTTTTCAAACAGATGACTTGTTCTCCGGAGGACTATCTGAGGTGTGTAGTTTCATTATTGAAAGAAGAAGCGTATAATTGGTGGGAAACCATTGAGGCAGTGATACCTGCAGATAAACTTACTTGGGAATTCTTCCAAAATGAGTTTAAAAAGAAGTATGTGGGAATGAGATATTTGGATAAGAAGAAGAGGGAATTTCTTGATCTTCGACAAGGGAATAAAACAGTGGCCGAATATGAAAGAGAATTTGTGTATCTCAGTAAATATGCTCGGGATGTTGTACCGACAGAGGAAGAAATGTGCATTAGATTTGAAGAAGGGCTTAATGATGAAATCAGAATGATGATAGGAGGCACAGAGATTCGAGAATTTGTGGTTCTGTCTGATCGAGCTCAAAAGATGGAAGAAGTGTATAACAGGAAGATGCAAAGAGAAAGAAAAGGCAAAGAAGTATATAAAAGAAGTTTCTCTAGACCAACTTCGACTTTTCCAGCTAAAAAGTTCAGAGATGATTTTAGTCGATCTGTTACAATTCCGAAACGATCGAATAAAAGTAAAACAACTCAAAGAGATGTCGGAGTGACTAATAAACCCGCAGCTAGTACTGGTAGTGTGCAAAATATTCCGAGACCTAGATGCAAAAATTGTGGTAGATTTCATATTGGTGAATGTTGGGGAAGAACCGGAGCTTGTTATAGATGTGGTGGAACTGATCATTTTATTCGGGACTGTCCTCAGTCATTAAAAGAAAATAAAGAACTAGGCGAGAAACAAACAAATACTCCTCAGAAAAGTAGACGTTCGGGTCAAAGTAGTGTTGCTGAGACTGCTCGTTCGGGAATGAGAGATACTGTAGCCTGATCAGAAACAAGGGCACCTGCACGTACATATGCTACTCGAGCAAGAGAGGAAGCTTCTGCTCCAGATGTGATAGCTGGTATTTTCCATCTTTTTAATGATTCTGTGTATACTTTAATTGATCCTGGATCTACGCATTCATATATTTGCACTGCATTAGTGTCAGAAAAGAAAATGACTGTTGAGTCCACTGACTTTGATATGCAAGTCACTAATCCGTTAGGGCAAAGTGTGTTAGTTAATTTAATATGTCGGAAGTGTCCACTGAAAATACAAGGCTGTGAATTCTCTGCTGATTTAATGTTGTTACCTTTCCGAGAATTTGATGTTATTCTTGGCATGGATTGGTTGATTAAACACGATGCCATAGTGAATTGTAGAGAAAAACGGGTTGATTTAAAATGTCAGATAGGGAAAATAGTTTCAGCTGAGTTTGGAGCTCAAAAGAATGATGTCAGAACTATTTCAGCCATTACAGCTCAGAAATTGATTCGGAAGGGTAATGAAGCATTTTTAGCTTATATTCTTGATACTCGTGGTTCTGAATTGAAGATGGAACAATTGCCAGTTGTTAATGAGTTTACTGATGTGTTTCCTGAGGAATTACCTAGTTTACCCCCGGATCGTGAGGTTGAATTCGTAATTGATGTAATTCCGGGTACAACTCTGATATCAATAGCACCATATAGAATGGCACCAGCTGAGTTAAAAGAGTTGAAGACACAATTGCAAGAGTTATTGGATAAGGGTTTCATCAGGCCGAGTACATCACCTTAGGGTGCACCTGTTTTATTTGTGAAAAAGAAAGATGGCTCGTTGCGATTGTGTATTGATTACAGACAGTTGAACAAGGTAACAATTAAAAATAAATATCCATTACCTCGTATCGATGATTTATTTGATCAATTGAAAGGTGCTACAGTGTTTTCAAAGATAGACCTTAGATCTGGGTATTATCAACTGAAGGTTAAAGAGTCTGATATGCCAAAGACTGCTTTTCGAACTCGGTATGGTCACTACGAATTTCTGGTAATGCCTTTTGGTTTAACAAATGCTCCTGCTGCATTTATGGATTTAATGAATCGAATTTTTCAGCCTTATTTGGATAGATTTGTGGTGGTATTTATTGATGACATATTGGTCTATTCAAAGACAGAATCCGAGCATGCACAGCACTTGAGAATTGTATTACAGACTTTGAGAGAAAAGCAGTTATATGCAAAATTTAGTAAATGTGAGTTTTGGCTTCATGAAGTTGGATTTCTAGGTCACATTGTATCAGCTGAAGGAATTCGTGTGGATCCAAGTAAAGTTTCAGCAGTGGTGAATTGGAAAACACCGAAGAATGTAACTGAAGTGCGAAGTTTTCTGGGACTAGCAGGGTATTATCGCCGTTTTGTAAAGAATTTTTCCATGATTGCTTCACCAATGACTCGTTTATTACAAAAGAATGTTGAGTTTGTGTGGTCTGATGAATGTCAACAGAGCTTTGACCAATTAAAGAAAATGTTAACAGAAGCTCCAGTTTTGACTCAACCAGAATCAGGTATACCGTATATTGTGTACAGTGATGCATCTTTAAATGGTTTGGGTTGTGTGTTAATGCAGTCGGGAAAGGTAGTGGCTTATACTTCACGGCAATTAAAACCACATGAAAAGAATTACCCTACACATGATCTTGAATTAGCTGCAATTGTTTTTGCTTTAAAAATTTGGAGACACTATTTATATGGTGAGAAGTGTTATATTTATAAGGATCACAAAAGTATGAAATACTTAATGACTCAGAAGGAACTGAACTTAAGACAGAGACGGTGGTTAGAGTTGCTGAAAGATTATGATTTGGTTATTGACTATCATCCAGGGAAAGCTAATGTAGTTGCTGATGCACTTAGTCGAAAATCATCCTTGTTTGCACTTCGGACAATGAATGCTCAATTGGCTCTTAATGAAGAAGGTGCTGTATTAGTAGAATTGAAAGTGAAACCCATGTTTCTTCAGCAAATTCAAAATCTGCAGGATGAAGACCCGAAATTGGTATCTAAACGATAGATGGTTCGGGATAATTTAGATTCAGAGTTCAGCATTGATGATGAAGGTATGTTGCGTTATCATAACATAATTTGTGTTCCAAACAATTCTGATTTAAAGAATAATATTCTTTCTGAAGCACATAATAGTATGTATTCTATTCATCCGGGCAGTACAAAAATGTACGGTGATTTGAAAAAGATATATTGGTGGCCTGGTATGAAAAGAGAAATTTCAGAATTTGTTGCAAAATGTTTGATTTGTCAGCAAGTTAAAGCAGAGCATCAAGTGCCAACGGGTTTATTACAACCCATTATGATTCCTGAATGGAAGTGGGAGCGTGTTACAATGGATTTTGTGTCAGGATTGCCTATGACTCCAAGAAAGAAAGATTCGATAGGGGTGATTGTTGATAGATTGACAAAGTCGGCACACTTTATTCCAGTCAGAACAGATTTTTCACTTGAGAAGTTAGCAGAATTGTATGTGTCAGAGATTGTGAGACTACATGGAGTTCCAGTATCTATCATTTCAGACCGGGATCCGAGGTTTACTTCGAGATTTTGGAACAAACTGCAAGAAGCTTTAGGTACCAGATTAAATTTTAGTACAGCATTTCATCCTCAAACAGATGGACAGTCAGAGCGAGTGATTCAAATTCTAGAAGATATGTTAAGATGTTGTATACTCGAGTTTGGTGACAGTTGGGAAAGATATTTACCTTTGGCTGAGTTTGCTTACAATGATAGTTATCAGTCTAGTATAAAAATGGCACCATTTGAAGCTCTTTATGGTAGGAAATGCAAGACTCCATTGTGTTGGTCTGAATTGAGTGAATAAAAAATAGTTGGGGTTGATTTGATTCGGGAAACTGAAGAGAAAGTCTGGGTTATTTGAGATAGTCTAAAAGCTGCTTCAGACCGTCAAAAGTCATATGCGGATTTGAAACAAAGAGACATGGAATGTGCAGTGGGTGATCAAGTATTTTTAAAAGTTTCACCATGGAAGAAGGTGTTACGATTTGGTAGAAAAGGAAAATTGAGTCCGAGATTTATAGGGCCGTATGAAATTGTGGAAAGGGTTGGTCCTGTAGCATATCGATTGGCTTTACCTCCGGAACTTGAGAAGATCCACAATGTGTTTCATGTGTCTATGTTAAGGCGGTATAGGTGAAATCCTTCACACGTAATTTCTCATACTAAAATTGAGCTTCAACCAGATATGACTTATTCAGAAGAACCAATGAAGATTTTGGCTCGTGAAGTTAAAGAATTGCCGAACAAAAAAATACCATTGGTTAAAGTATTATGGCATCGACATGGTATGGAGGAGGCAACCTGGGAAACAGAGGAGTCAATGAGATCACAGTATCCAAATCTATTTTCAGGTAACAAATTTCGAGGACGAAATTTTAAAAGGGGGGAGAGTTGTAACGGCCTAATTTTTAGTGGTGTCGGAAATGGTGATATGAGTTCACTAAATCCGACAGGTAAGATTGAGTAAGACAGTAATTTAATATTTATGAGTCAAGTGAGAATTTAGAATAATTTGTAGATTGATGAATTTGGTGAATTAAAAGAATTTATTAGGTCAAATGGGTCAAAAACGAGGTATCGAGACCTCGAATTTGAAAACCGAGCCATAAATGTTTTTAGAAATATTTATGGAGTGTTATTAAGTTAGTATTAAAGTTTGGTTGAGAAATTTAAATGTTTGGGTAGTCAATTAAATAAAAAGGACTAAATTGTAACAAATGCAAAATTGCTACTAGAATTAAATAGCTCAAGTGTTAAAATAAAAAGGATTTAAAGGGAAATTAAACCTAAAGGTGAAAAGGTTGGACGGCAAGGGGAAGAAAATCAATAGAAAGATAAGGGAAATAAGGGCAAAATTGGAAATTTAATAATTTTAACATGTATAATAAAGACAAAATTGAAAAACCTAGAGATATCTTCACATTATCTCAGCCAAAACGCCATAGGAGTTCTGGAGAAAGCTGGTTATTCATATTTTTACATCATGTGAGTTTGATTCTTGCTTTTTCTTGATAATTTTATGTTTTTATGACTTTTACAACTAGATCCATTTATAGAATTCATTAGTTTTTGATTTGGTGGGTAAAATTAAAAGTTACCCTTGTGAGAAATGGAAGTTTATGATGAATTATTATGAAATTTAAATTCTAATTTCATATTAAGGTGGTTTTATTAAGTGATTTTGATAGAAATGGTATTTAGGACCTAATTGTGAAAAAGTTGTGAATTAGAGGTTGGTGTTGAAATTAAGAATATCAAAGGTTGTGAAATAGTTTGTAATGATAGAATAAAGTTTTGATTGAGAAAAATTAGTTCAATTGATGGCTGAATTGAGTAGGGACTAAATTGTAAAAACTGTAAATTTTGGGGTAAAAGTGCAATTTCGAAAATGGAAGAGCATAAATTATGAAGTGACATAGAAATGAAATAAATGCTAATGAGTGAAAATATTTTACATTATAGATCAAGAATCCAAAGAAGAACGAGGAAAAGAAAAAGTTGCAGAATAGTCCCTAAATTTCCATATCTGCTACAAATCAGCCGGGTAAGTTCATATGGTTGAATTTATATGTTATTTGTGAATGATATAATGTGTTGTTAAATCTGAATTTGCTGTGAAATTATTAAAATTATGATAAAATGAAAGAATAAAGGCGGTAACTCAAATTAGGAAAAACGCAGAATTGAGTACGTTCGTATTGTGACATGTGATGAATTGAAGGATAAGACCATGGTTAATTCATGGCAAAGTGTGAAACGTAGGTATGGTATTAACCATACTGAGTTATGAAACGTAGGTATGGTATCATCCATACTGAGTTGTGAAATGTAGGTATGGTATCAACCATACTGAGTTAAGAAATGTAAGTATGGTATCATCCATACTGAGTTATGAAAAGTAGGTATGGTATCGTCCATACCGAGTTGTGAAATGTAGGTATGGTATCGTCCATACCGAGTTGTGAAATGTGGCTCTGAGCAACGACGTACTCAAATTCGTAAGACGTTTCCTAATTTGATATTAAGTAAAATAAAAGAAGTGAATTAAATGAAAGAGATTGAGTAGTTGTTAATGTTGAGCTCAACTATGTGAAGTATTTTAACAATAGTTGTGAATGGCAGGGAACTTTAGTAAATGTTTTGTTATAGTTTGGAAATATTATGTGTGGTAAGCATTACTTTTAAACCTATGAACTTACTAAGCTTCATTAAGCTTACTTGTGTGTGTTTGATATTTTTATGTAGATTGAATTAAAGAGAAGTTGGTAGATCGGATCATCACAGCAAAGCTCACTATCCAGATCAATTCTGGTAGCTTTTGTTTTATGCTTAAAGATTTATATGGCATGTATAGAGTTTAAATGAGATGGAGTAAAGATGTTATAAACTAGTTAACAATATTTTGCAATGAAACAGTTTTTGAATTACAGCAGTGACGTGATTTTGAAAAATCACCAAAAATAGAAGAAATGGAATTAGAAAGTGAATAAGATATATAATTGAAGCTTATTGAGTCTATTTTCGCAAAAGAAACATAAAAAACAAATCATTCTTATGTTTTGAGATATTTGAATTTTTGTGAGACTAGTTCAGAATGATTATGTTATCCCCTGTTCTGTCTTTGAAAAATCATTAGAAATTGTAAAAAAATAATTGTCGGATATAGTTTATATGTATGGAATCCGGAATGAGTCTATTTTCAAAGAACTAAATAAGAAGGTCATATGAATTCTGTACGAAGAGTAATTTGATTTATAGTGAAGAGAGGTCAGAACAGTCAAACAGTGAAATAGGGGAAATTTTAATGAATAAACTGTACTAATTGGCCACGTGAAAAATTCTGGAAAAATTATAGTAAAAATATATATGAGTCTAGTTTCAGGGAAAATTAACGGATATTAATTTGGAGTTCCGTAGCTCCAGATATAATTAATTTATTGACTATGACGCAGATGGACAGTTTTAAATTTTATGCTGAATTAGTAATAAAGTCTAGTAATGCCTCGTGCTCGACTCCGGCAATGGTCTCGGGTAAGGGGTGTTACAAACTAACTCATAATCTTTCAATAGTTTGAGCCATCTACGCTGTCTCAGATTCAAATCTTTCTGCGACATCAGATTCTTTAAACTCTTATGATCGGTAAATATATGACATTTTCCACCGAATGGTGTCGCCAAATTTTCAACGCAAACACAATAGCTGTCAATTCTAAGTCCTGTGTCGGATAGTTCTTTTCATGTGGCTTTAACTGCCTGGAAGCATAAGCTATTACTTTACCTTATCGCATAAAAACACAGCGGAAACCGTTTAATGACGCGTCATTGAAAATCACAAATTCCTTACTCGATTCAGGCTGAACCAGAACTGATGCTTCGATCAACAGGGCTTTCAACTAATTAAAACTTTGCTGACATTTATCAAACCATTCAAATTTCACACATTTCTATAATAGTCGTGTCATCTGTGTAGCTATTGTCGAAAACCCTTTTACAAATCTCCAGTAATATTCAGCTAATCTTAGAAAACTTCTAACTTCAAATACATTTCTCGGAGGTTTCCAGTTAATAATCGCTGAATTTTTTTTTGGATAAACTCAGATGCCTTCAGCAGATACTATGTGTCCTAGAAAACCAACTTCTCGAAGCCAAAATTCACATTTGCTAAATTTAGCAAACAATTGTTTATCTCGCAAAGTTTATAGAACAATTCTCAGATGCTCGGCATGTTCAGTCTCATCTCGGGAATATGCCAGAATATCATCAATAAATACCATAAAAAATCTATCTAAATATGGTTAGAAAATTATATTCATCAAATCCATAAACACTACAGGTGCATTGGTTAAACCAAACGGCATCACAAGAAATTCATAATGTCTGTACCTGGTTCTAAATGCCATTTTCAATACGTCTGAATCTTTCATTCGTAACTAATAATAGCCAGAACGAAGATCAATCTTCGAGAACACTTTGGCATATTTCAACTGATCAAACAAATCATCAATGTGAGGCGGTGGATATTTATTCTTGATTGTCACTTTGTTGAGTTAACAGTAGTCAATGCATAATCTCATCTTAACAAACAGTAACGGTGCACCCCAAGGTGAAAAACTAGGTCGAGCAAAACCCCCATCAGTCAACTCTTGCAACTGTGCTTTTAACTATTTTAACTCAGTAGGATCTATTTTGTATGGTGCTATCAATATCGGTGTTGTTCCTGGTACAATTTCTATAACAAATTCGACTTCTCTGACCGGCAGTAATCTAGGTAATTCCTCTAGAAACACATCAAGATACTCGTAAACCACTGGCACTGACTCAATCTTTGATTCAGACACTTTAGTATCCAATACATAAGCAAGGTAAGCATGTAATGCCCCAAAATTATCATTTTTATTTCTGTGAAATCTTGACACAATTATGTCTCTGATTCAATGGTTAAGTGTTCTAGGTGTGTATGAGAGGTTCTAAGTTTAAGCCTTCCTTTTGGTAAGTTTTGATATTTTTCTGACTTAAGCCCTATCCTTGCCCAGTGGGCTTATATTTAATTATCTGTAAATTCATATCAGAATGAGTTTGCTAGTTCAAGTGGTAAGGGTGTTGGTATGATGGAGGTCTTGTGTTCAAATCCCAGCATATAGGGGTGAGCAAAATTTGATTCGATTCGAAAACTCGATAAAAATTTCAAATTTTGAATTAAATAGTTCGAGTTATTTGATTTAATCAAGTTATTCAGATCAACTTGAATAAAAAATTAAGTTTTTCGGTTTAACTCGAATATGAATTACACGCAATTCGAGTTATCCGAAAATTCGAATAAGAAAAGACAAAAGTACGTCGTTTTGATAAATGTTTACTTTTTTAAAAGTTAAAATTTAAAATAATTAAGTTAAAAGGTAAAACTAAGTCGTTTTGATAAATGTTTACCCATTAAGTTAAGAGGCAAAATCATTATATTGTTCATGTAGTTAAATAATCTTGTACTTCGTCTATTAGTTAAATAATTGGTCCATCTAATCGCAACATTAAGTATAAATAATAGGATTCGTTAACTCGACTCGATTTGACTCAAAATTTTTTGACTCGATTCGAAAAAAATTTAAATTGAGTTCGGTTGCTAAAATAGGATTTGTTAACTCGACTAACTCGAAAATTTTTGACTCGATTCGACTCGATCAAATACTCACCCCTACCTGCATGAGCGTGGGTATTATTTTTGCGCAGTCGTTTGACTTAATTTTGGTGGAGCTGAAATACTGAAGTGGTTGTGAGTAAGTGGGGTTAGTGGGAGGCAAATTAGGGTGGTTATGGGATTCTGTTCAGTTTTGATTTCTTTTTCCAAAATTTCCAAAAACTGACGTTTTTCTCTCTACTGCTTTTCTCTTTCTGCGTTCTTGTTTTTTTGTCTTCCTCTCTATTTTTCGAACCATTCTTCTTCCAATTAATCATTGGGTCTTGAAGTTTTTGTGGCTTTTTTCTGTTCTGCACTGCTCGCGTTTTAACTCGGTAAGTTGGGTAAAGTAATCAAGCTTTGCCTGTTAAAATATGTTATTAAAGGATATCATTTTGATGTTAGGGGAGGATTTAGGGACTCGGAAGTAGTTGTCGGGGACTTGGTAGTGTGGAATCATTGTCGTTGATTCAAAGGTAAGAGTTTGGATGGATTAAAGGCTTGCCTTTTTCTGATATAGTTCGGTTTAATATATCATTTTAAGCGTTTAACTCATAGTGTATTTGGTCAATTATAGGTTCTGGTGGTCTCGCGAGTGTCTCTGCATCGAAAGGATACCAGGTGTGTACTTGAAACGCAGAAAAATGAGGTTCGACGAAAGCCTAAAAACCTACTGTCGACGCTGCACGGTCGTGTGATCGACAAAGGCCAGACCGTACACAAGACATAGCCGTGTGATGGCTGGAGTGTCGCCGTAAGCTACACCGAATTAGGTGTGTGGGCCTACATGAGCACGCCACACGGGCGTATGATAACTGGGCCAGGCCGTGTGATCCACACGGGCTAGGCCAATCTGGGTGTGTGGGCCCAAAATTTTGAAATTTCCCTATGATTGTACAGGTCGTCCCAAACGACTGTGGGCCTACTCTAAGGTCGAGAAGGGCTAACGAAACCCTAAACTATATGATTGGTTTGACTGATATTCTATACTGAGTATGATAGTTTATGCATGTTATATTTGTATGTAAGCATGGTTAATCTGTATGTCTGAAACTGAATATTCTGTATCTAATATTGGGGCTGGGATGATATATATTTTGGAGGAAGTTTTCTAAAAGGCAGATTATGCCTAATATCTGGCAGCACAGCTGCATTATATCTGATATGTGCCGCATCAGTACAGCGTGGTGTGTAGGGTTGAATTGCTGTTTTAAACCCCACATGGTGTGTAGGGATGGTCGGAGATAGTGTGTAGAGGATCGGGGTAGGACAATTGATATCTAATTCTGATCTGTATATCTGTATCTATATCTGTACCTGTAATGGGCTTAATCTCGAATCTGTATCTGTCTGATTCTGATATTCTGTTGTGTGCATGCTTAATTCTATGGGGTTACACACTGAGTTTACGTAAACTTGCTATTTTTTGTTGGTCTGTACAGGTAACCCACAGTCTTAGGCAGATCGGTGTTGCGGAGGACTTAACGGTGACTACTCTTCAAAACTATTTTATTTGTTTTCGTTTTTATTTAAGTTTTATGTTAGGATTTTAGAGTTTGTATTGTTTGGCTTTGGTTTTGGGTTTTTGGATTTTAACTTACTTTTCACTAAGATGGTTTTTATCTAAAAACATGGTTTCTAAAAATATCGAATGATTTTGCCTAAACTTAACGATTTTATAAGCTTTCGCTAAAAACACGTTTTATCTCTAAATAGCCAAATGTAAGAGAGCTTTGAAACTGATAAGAGCGATAAAAGCTAATGAACCGGAAAGATTTAAACTTAACGACAATGGTTTTCCAACCCATTTCATGTGACTCCTCCGGATTCGGCCATAACATCTAGGAGAAGTTTGGAGTGTTACATTTAATGGTATTAGAGCCAGGTTACAAAATTCAGTTGTGAATTTTGGCTTCCAAAATCTTGTTTTCTAAAAGTATTTTGCTTTAAAATGATTTGAGTAAAATAAGCAAGTATGTGCTTCACCGAGTCTCGGGCGCCGATCCTATAAGTATTTCTGTACTTAGTTAAACTATTCTTAAACACTATAATTAGTACTCTCTGAAATTGTAGAAAAACGAGTAAAGACTGAAACTCTCGAAAACATTACTGAACATCTGATACTTATTACATAAAATATCTGTTAATAAATACTAAAACTGATTCATAAAATTCTTAATGTAGATAAAACTTTGAAAACACAATGAGTGCTCGAGATATCTGTGGACGTAGTACTCGAGGCCGAGGTAGAGGTCGTAGGGGGGCTCGAGCTGAGTACTTATCTTTGGGCAGCATATCGAATTTGGACACTAGTGAGACACCAGTGTCACCTGCTACTGAGACTAGGTCTTAAAGTCGACCGGCTGGGGATGACGCACTGTCCCAAGCCATGCTGAAGATATTAGAGAGGGTCGCTAGACCCAATTCTGGATTTAGGGGCCGAGGGTCGATAATTGAGCGACTCCGGTTTAATGGAGCTGAGTTATTTAAAGGTGTTACAGGAGTCGCCCTTAATGTGGCTGAGTACTGGTTGGAGGCCATAGAGAGGATTATGGATGATCTGGACTGTACCCCTGAGTAGAAATTGAAGGGTGCAGTCTCCTTGCTTCGCGGTGAAGCATATCAGTGGTGGTTGGTAGTTAAAGAAGGCACTTAGCTTGACCGTCTGACTTGGGAGTTCTTTAAGATTACATTTTAGAGTAAATATGTGGTAGCTAGCTACGTTGATGCTCGCAGGCGTGAGTTTCTGAACCTCGCGCAAGGTAACCGATCTGTGGTCAAGTATGGGGCCGAATTTTTTAGGGTGAGCCGCTATGCTGAGGTATGGTGGCATCGAAATATGAGAGGTGCATTCATTTCAAGGATGGGCTGAGAGATAATTTAAGAGTCGAGGGAGCGCGAGTTCTCTGTCCTGGTTGAAAAGGCGGAGATCGCTGAAGTTGTTAAGCGCGCGGAGCTTTAGAACAGAGACCATGAGAGAGGTAAGAACAAGAAGGATTCGGAGCCTTCGATTTCTATACAGAGGCCTAAGAAAAAGGCCAAATTTGATAGGCCAGTTAGAGTGGCGGCCCTTGTTGCTTCTGTTGTTCCTACTGGGTTACAGTCATGCAGTGATTGTGAGAGACGCCATTCAAGCGAGTGCTGGAGGAGGATTGGGGCGTGTTTGAGGTATGGGTCTTTTGAGCACCGTATTAGGGAGTGTCTACAACGTACAGATCAAATGCAAACTTCAGCTCTGGGTACTATATAGCCTCAGAAAGCAATTCAGCAGCCACCTAGGGGTCATGGTCAGGCCAGAGGTGGTAATAGTATGGGCCGAGGGCAGAGAACATCAGGCAGAAGTGCTGGTCAGACTGAGGTGAGGCAGCCTGCTTTGGTTTATGTTGTTTGACGCCAAGAGGACAGAGATACTCCTAACGTCATCACTTGTAACAACCCAATTTTGGGCCTAGTCAGAATAGTGGTTTCGAGACCACAAATCCGACGTAAGAAAATTTATTTTTATTATATTTTTATGGTCTATAGTTTCACAGAACAATTTCGTGAAAATTTAATTCAAAAATTTTGACGTTTGAGCACTCAATTTAGTCAAAAGGACTAAATTATAAAAAGTGCAAAACTTGAGTTCTAGAAGCTAGAGGTGTCAAAACTTGAGGTCCTTAAATGGTAATTAGACCATTGGTTAATTTTTTGGACAAAAATGGACATGAAATAGGTGAAATAGAATATTTTTAAGTTAGGGGCATTTTGGTCATTTAGTAATTAAAATGAATTAAAAACAAAATTAAAAGCCAATTTTTGTCCATCTTCAAGCTATGGCCGAAATTACCATGAAGAAACCATGGCTAGGGGTTTTCAAGCTTCCAAGCTCGATCCCGTTTTTAATGATTTTTATGTTTTTGAAATCCTCGTAACAAGATCTATCTATTTCTACCAATATTTTGAGATACGGTTGAAGTATAGGGTTTTGAAACATGATGAATATGTGTGTATTTTGATGTTTAAAGGTAGATTATGCATGTTTATGGTTAGAGAAACGACTTTTACTAAGTGATTTTCGGTAAAGATGCTAAAAAGGACTAATTTAAAAAAGTTATAAAATTTGTCATAAAAGTGTGAATTAGTGAAAATTGTGGGCTGTTGTAGTTATGAAAATGGTTCGGCTAGGCTTAAAATGCAAATAAATTGAATTAAAATCATTTTACGAGCTTAGGGGCAAAAGTGTAAATATGTGAAACTTTAGGGGCAAAAAAGTAATTTTTCCATAATATGGTTTTTGGATCACAGCGAATAATGTGACTAATAAATAGACTAAATATGATATTATAGATCAAAGAAAATGAGGTTCGGACCTAGAACGGAGGAAAACAAAGAATATGACGAATAAGTCCTTTTCACCGATTCTGCTATTGAGGTAAGTTTGTATGTAAATAATGCATTGTTTTTACTTACGTTTTCATATTTTGATAAATGGTATGAATTGTGGCTGAATATTTGATGCAATTGACAAAATATCGACAAGTGAGAAATTTCCCTGTTGAACCTTAGGAATAAAAATGGATACGAATGACATGTTCACTAGAAACCTTTGTGAAATCTAAGTGAAATAAATGATCCGGGTGCTGGTCCGCATGTTCTACCGGTGGCTGAGTTATCCGGCATGTGTTACGGATACTCGACAGCTTGCGGGTGCTGGTCTTATAAGTTCTACCAGTGGCTGGGTAATCCGACATGTGATACAGATACCTGACAGCTTGTGTAAGCAGCACTGAGTAGTTACGTATAACCGACAGCTTGTGTGAGCAGACCTGCGAATGTGAATAGCTCGAGAACGAGCCTATGTGTGATAAGTGGTGTGAAGTAGCTTTGGCTACAAGTGTGACACTATGTGAAATATTCCGATGTATCCGTTAATATTCCGATGTGTTCAACGAGAATTGACTAAGTGTAAATGATTGTGATTATGTGATGAATAAGTGCAGGTATATGTGTGTAAACTTATGAGCAATGTGCTCGATATGTGATCGAACTTTGGTAAGATTGATACGGAGTAAGTGTTACAATGAAAGTTAGTATAAAGAAAACACGAAAGAGTGAAATTTAGAAATAAAACAGTTTTAGACAGCAGCAGTTGTGTGACTTTGAAAAATCACCAAAAATGGTGGAAATCGAAATAAAAGTTGAATAAGATATAAAATTAAAGCTGAATGAGTCTATTTTTACTTAAAAGAAATGGTGTAAACAAAAGAATTTCGTATTCTGTGATATTCAAATTTTTGTGAGACATGGTCAGAATGATTTGGGAATCCCCTATTCCGAATTTGGAAAATCACTAAAAATTGTATAAAAATAATTATGGTTTATAATTTATATGCTTAAATTTTTCAATGAGTCTATTTTCAATAGAAATAAACGAGAACATCATTTGAATTCCATACGAAGAGATAATTAATTTTTAGTGAAGAAAGGTCAAAACTGTCAGACAGTAGAATAAGGGAGACTTTAAAGAATAAACTGTACTTTTTGGATAAACCAAATATTCTAAAAATTTTATTGTAAAAAGATATGTGAGTCTAGTTTCAGATAAAATTAACTGATCTTAATTTGGAGTTCTATAGCTCGAGATATAAATAATTTAGTGACTGTGACTCGAGTAGACAGCTTAAGATGAACATGAGTAAATGATGGAACTATGTGCAATTATGATTGTATTATCTTGAGTACATATTATGAGAGTTGTTAAAAGTATGTTAACAAATTGTTTATTATTTACATACTTACTTACTAAGCTTTGTAGCTTACTCCCCTTCCTTTCCCATATCTTATAGAGTTGTTTGCTAGCTCGAGTTAGAGATCGCCGAAGATGTTATCACACTATCAAGCTATCATCGTGGGGTAAAAGTGAATACAAACCTCTTAAGTTTATGGCATGTATAGAGGACTTAGTCATTTGTATGTGTCATAATTGGTTTAGCCTAAAATTTTGGCCTTTAATATTTAGTAGTTCATTTTGTATGTTTGTGATGATGCAATTTATGAGATGCATGATTTGAGTGAATGAGTGTATGATGATTAAATAAGAAAAGTGTGGCATGTGAATGGTTGTGAGATGGACACGACTTTGGACACGGGCGTGTGCCCCTATTTTTCAAGAAATTTTTCAATATTTTCCAAAGTTCTCGGTTTAGTCGCGGACCGCTTCCAAAGTATGTTTTGGGTCTCGTAGGTCCATATTAGGGACTTTGTGATGAAATTTGAAAAGTGTTAATTTGGATGAAATTTTATGACTCGGTTTAATATGTTTACAAGTGTATATGTTCTGGTAATGCCTCGTACCCTATTCCGGCATCGAATACGGGTAAGGGGTGTTACATCACTGGTACGTTCTTTATATTTGATGTACCTTATTTGGCTTTGATAAACATAGGGTCTACTCAATCATACATATCTAGTACTGTATCTAGAAACTTGGGGATTTCGATTGAGAGCATTACGAGAAAGGTTACTGTATTAAGTCTGTTGGGGCAGTCTGTTCAGGTTAGCAAGCTGTATAAGGACGTTCCATTAGTGGTGCAAAAGATGGTATTTCTGGCTAATCTTATGGAATTACCATTTGGGGAATTCCATCTAATCCTTGGTATAGACTGGTTGGTAAAGCACCGGGTTAGTCTGGATTGTGCGACTAAGTGGGTCATTCTGAGAACTGAGGGAGATGAAGAGGTGGTTGTAATTGGAGAGCGTTGAGACTATCTGTCGCATGTGATCTCCGCACTAGTAGTTGAGAACTGGTCCGGAAAGGTTGTGAGGCGTACTTTGCCTATGTAAGTGTTTCGGATTCTGGGGACTCTTGTATTGAGGACATCAGAACAGGAAATGACTTTTTGGACGTCCTTTTTGAGGAGTTACTGGAATTGCCTTCGAACCGAAAGGTTGAGTTTGGGATCTAGATTCTTCCTGTACAGCTCCAATGTCTATCGTTCCCCACCGTATGGCACCGAAAGAGCGTACAGAGCTTAAGGCTCAACTGCAAGAGTTGTTGGACCGTGGTATCATTCGTCCTAGTGTATCTCCGTGGGGAGCACCAGTTCTGTTCCTTAAGAAGAAGAATGGGAACATGAGGATGTGTATCAATTATCGGCAGTTGAACAAGTTGAACGTTAAGAATAAGTATCCACTTCTGAGGATCGATGACTTATTTGATCAGTTCCGAGGGGCTTCTGTGTGCTCTAAGATCGATCTTCGTTTAGGTATCATCAGTTGAGGGATAATGAGGTGGATGTGCATAAGACGACATTTAGGACTCGTTATGGACATTACGAGTTTCTAGTTTTCCTTTCGGGTTGACAAATGCACCTGCCGCATTTATGGTTCTGATGAATTGGGTATTTCAGCCCTATCTGGATCAGTTCATCGTGGTCTTCATCGATGACGTTCTGGTTTACTTTAAGACTGAAGATAAGCATGATGAGCATCTTAGAGTAGTGATTCAGATTCTACGTGAGAAGCAACTTTACGCTAAGCTAAGCAAGTGTGAGTTCTGGCTTTGTGAAGTAACTTTTCTAGGGCATGTGGTTTTTGTTGAGGGGATTCGTATTGATCTTCGAAAGATTAAGTCTGTGTTGGATGGTAAGGCTGTGGTGTATGCGTCCCATCAGCTTAAGACACTGAAGGGAATTATCCGACGCATGATCTCGAGTTGGTTGCTGTGGTATTTGTACCAAAAATTTGGAGGCACTATCTGTATGGTGAAAGGTGTGTCATCTACACCGATCACAAGAGCCTCAAGTATCTTATTACTCAGCAGGAGTTGAATCTTAGACAGGGTCGATGGGTTGAGCTGCTCAAAGACTATGACTGCACCTTCGAGTATCATCCTGGTAAGGCCAATGTGGTGGCCGACGCTCTAAGCCGAAGAGCAATGTCTGATTTAAGTGTGATGTTTGCTCGCCTTAGTCTGTTCAATGATGAGAGGCTATTAGCCGTGTTGTAGGTTAAGCCGACTTGGATTAATTAGATTTGAGATAAATAGTTGGGGGATGAGTCCTGGGTTTACGGTTCCGTCAGATTTAGAGTGGCAGCACTTCAAATTTTGGACTAAATAATGAAAGGGTACTATGTTTTCGTGGTCAGATTTGTGTACCGAGCAACGAGGATTTGAGGCGGTTTATTCTGAGGGAGGCATATAGTAGCCCCTATGTTATGCATCCCGACGGTAATAAGATGTGCCACGACCTTCGTGAGTTGTACTGGTGGTCGGATTTGAAGCGTGAAGTTACTGACTTCGTTGCTCGTTGTTTGACTTGTTAGCAGGTTAAGGCTGAGCATCAGTTGTCTTCGGGTTTGTTGCAGCCGATTAAAATTCCCCTTTGGAAATGAGAGCTAGTGACGATGGACTTCATTAGTGGGTTACCTTTAACACCTACTAAGAAAGATTCTGTCTGGGTCATCGTGGATTGATTGACCAAGTCTGTACACTTCATTCCGGTTTGAATTGATTACTATCTGCAGAAGCTAGCGAAGTTGTACATTTCTGAGATAGTAAGATTGCACGGGGTTCCTGTCTCGATCATTTCTAATAGAGATCCTCGCTTTACTTCTTGGTTCTGGAATAAATTGCACGAGGATCTAGGTTCAAGGTTGGACTTCAGTACTGCGTTCCATCCTCAGACCGATGGTCAATCCGAGAGGGTAATTCAGATACTGGAGGATATGCTTTGGAGTTGCGTGATTGATTTCCGAGGTAGTTGGGAGGATTATCTGCCGTTAGTTGAGTTCGCCTATAATAACAGTTTCCAAGATAGTATTCAGATGGCACCTTACGAGGCTCTGTATGGTCATAAGTATCGTACTCTTTTGTGTTGGATTGAGTTGGGCGAACGTCAAGTTTTGGGTCCTGAATTGGTTTTTGAGACTAAGGATAAGGTTAGACTGATTTGGGATCGTCTGAATGCGGCTTCTGATAGGCAGAAGTCTTATGCAGATCTGAAGAGGCGTGATATTGAGTATTCTGTGGGGGACTTCGTTTTTCTCAAGGTTTCTCCAAAGAAAAAAGTTCTAAGATTCGGTCGGAAGGGCAAGTTGAGCCATAGGTTCATCGGGCTCTATCGAATTCTGAAACGTGTGTGACCAGTTGCTTATCAGTTGGAATTACCTCCAGAGTTAGATCGGATCCACGATTTGTTTCACGTCTTGATGCTAAGGCGATACCATTCTGACCTATCCCATGTCATTTCGGTTGAAGAGATTGTTGTTAAGCCGGACTTGTCCTTTGAGGAAGAACTGGTTCAAATTCTGGATTGCGATGTTAAGGTCCTGAGGAGGAAATCCATTCCATTAGAGAAGGTGCTGTGGCGGAATAATAACACTGAGGAGGCTACTTGGGAACTTGAGGATTCGATGCGTCAGCAGTATCCTCATCTGTTCTGATCAGGTAAATTTCGAGGTCAAAATATCTTTTATGGGGTGGAGTTGTAACGCCTAAAAATTATCATTTTTATTTCTGTGAAACCTTGACACAATTGTGTATCTGATTCAGTGGTTAAGTGTTCTGGGTGTGTGTGAGAGGTCTCAAGTTCTAGCCTTGCTTTTGGTAAAATTTGATATTTTTCTGACTTAAGCCTTATCCTTGCTCAGTGGGCTTATATTTAATTATTTATAAACTCATATCAGAATGAACTTGCTAGTTCAAGTGGTAAGGGTGTTGGTGTGATGTAGGTCCTATGTTTGAATCCCTGCATGAGCGTGGGTATTATTTTTGCGCAGTCATCTGACAAAGTTTCGGTGGAGCTAAAACATTGAGGTGGTTGTGAGTAAGTGGGGTTAGTGGGAGGAAAATTAGGGTGGTTATGGGATTCTGTTCAGTTTTAATTTCTTTTTCCAAAATTTCTCGAAACTAACGTTTTTCTCTCTACTACTCTTCTCTTTCTGCGTTCTTGTTTTTTTTCGTTTTCCTCTCTGTTTTTCGAACCGTTCTTGTTCTAATTAATCATTGGGTCTTGAAGTTTTTGTGGCTCTTTTCTATTCTGTACTGCTCGCATTTTAACTCGATAAATTGGGTAAGGTAATCATGATTCGCTTGTTAAAGTACGTTATTAATGGGTATCGTTTTGATGTTAGAGGAGGATTCAGGGACTCGGAATCGCTTGTTGGAGACTTGGTAGTGTGGAATCATCGTCGTCAATTCAAAGGTAAGAGTTTGGATGGATTAAAGGGTTTCCTTTTTCCAATATAGTTCAGTTTAGTATATCATTTTAAGTGTTTAACTCATAGTGTATTTGGTCAATTATAGGTCCTAGTGGTCTCGGGAGTGTCTCTGCATCGAAACGATACTAGGTGTGTACTCGAAACGCAGAAAAACAAGGTTAAACAAAAGCAAAAAAACCTCACTTTCGACGCCACACGGCTGTGCTGTAGGCCGTATGGTAGGTCATGTGTGATGACACAGATGTGTGATCGACGAAGGCCAGGTCGAGCGCAAGAAACATTCGTGTGATGACTGGAGTGTGGTCGTGTGGGCCACACAGGCTAGACCGAATTGGGCGTGTGGGCCCAAAATTTTGAAATTTTCTTTAGGGTTGCACGGGTCCTCCCAAACGACTGTGGGCCTACTGTAGGGTCAGTAAGGGCTAACGAAACCCTAAACTGTATGATCGGTTTGACTTATATTCTGTACTGAGTATGATAGTATATGCATGTTATATTTGTATGTAAGCATGTAAGCATGGTTAATCTGTATGTCTGAAACTGAATATTCTGTATCTGATATTGGGGTTGGGATGATATATATTTTGAAGGAAGTGCTCTGAAAGGCAGATTATGCCTAATATCTAGCAACATAGTTACATTATATTTGATATGTGTTGCATCAGTACAACGTGGTGTGTAGGGTTGGGTGGGTGTTTTAAACCCCACATGGTGCGTAGGGATGGTCGGATATGGTGTGTAGAGGATCGGGGTAGGACATTTAATATCTGATTCTGATCTGTATATATGTATCTGTATCTGTACCTGTAATGGGCTTTAGCCCGAATCTGCATCTGTCTGATTCTGATATTCTATTGTGTGCATGCTTAATTCTGTGGGGTTACATACTGAGTTTACGTAAACTCACTCTTTTTTGTTTGTCTGTACAGGTAACCCATAGTCTTAAGCGGATTGGTGCTGCGGAGGACTCAATGGTGACCACTCGCCAAAACTGTTTTATTTGTTTTAGTTTTTATTTAAGTTTTGCGTTCGATTTGGGAGTTTGTATTTTCTGGGACTCTCTAGACTGTTTTAAATTAATTGACTTTGGTTTTGGGTTTTTGGATTTTAACTTACTTTTTGCTAGGACGATTTTTATCTAAAAACATGGTTTCTAAAAATATCGAATGATTTTGCCTAAATTTAATGATTTTATAAGCTTTCGCTAAAAACACATTTTATCTCTAAATGGCTAAAGGTAAGAGAACTTTGAAGCTGATAAAAGCAATAAAGGCTAGTAAACCGGAAAGATTTGAACTTAACGACAATGGTTTTCCAACCCATTTCATGTGACTCCTCCGAATTCGACCATAACGTCTAGGCCGGGTTTGGGGTGTTACAAAGCATTACAACCTTTTCTCACATATTTCTGTGCTGGCATAGCTGATATCACATTAGGTAACCCATTCAATTTATTTGATTCAATATAAAGCATCTCACCATTCTAACATTTCAATATGATATGCTTTCGTCTACAAGTTACTACAGTATCACGCAGAGTTAGCCAATCCATGCCCAATATCACATCAAATTCATCGAACGGTAATAATATCAAATTAGTTGAAAAACAATAACCCTAAATCATTAATGGACTGTTCTTGTAAACTTTATCAACTAACACATATTGGCCTAGAGGGTTTGATACTTTAACCACGAATTCAGTGGACTCAATAGGTAAATTTTTACTAGACACTAATTTTGTGTAAACATATGAATGAGTCGATCCAGGATCAATTAAAACAATTACATCAGTATCAATAAGAGAGAAAGTATCAGTAATAACTTTTGGCGCAGAAGCATCTTCATGCGCACGAATAGCATAAGCCCTAGCTAGTGTTTGTGCCTCAAACTTTACAGTAGAGTCCTTCGTCACACTACGGCTACCACTCACATTTCCAGGATTATAAGGTGGTCTGCCTCTTGTACATGTGTTGTTCGGCCTCGAAGTTTGAATATTATCATTTTTAGATTTCTCTGGGTAATCTCTAAGATAGTGATTAAAGGAACCACGTCTAAAACAAGCTCCACTCTTCATGCAACACTCATCATAATGTAGCTTGTTACAGTGCTTGCACTTGGGTCTGGTGTTTCTAGCACTACCCACACTCGCTACAGATGTAGCCTGAGATTTAGGACTGGAATGTTGGGTACCTCTGTTTCTACCAGAGTATCCCGCAGAAGTAGTATAAGGGTCATGATATTTTTTTGATTTCTTCGATGCTAACTGGTATGACTTTCCCATCAATCTTTTACTTGAATCTTTAGCTTCAGTCTCAGCTTGTCTTTTCTCTTTACTCAGCTTTTTAGCTTTATATGCCCGATCAAATAGTACAACAAATTCTTTCAACTCGAGGATCCCGACTAATAGTTTTATATATTCATTTAAGCCATTTTCAAACCATTTACACATTGCAGTCTCAGTTGGAATACATTCTTGAGCATATTTGCTCAATTGAACAAATTCCCGTTCATATTCGGACACTGTCATACAACCCTGTTTAAGCTCTAAAAATTCTTTACATTTCTGATCGAGAAACTTTTGACTAATGTATTTCTTGCGAAACTCAATTTGAAAGAATTCCCAAGTAATCCTCTCTTTCGGCACTATAGAAGTTAATGTATTCCACCACTGGTAAGCTGAATCTTTTAATAGAGATACCGCACATTTCAGACATTCAGTCGGTGAACAAGATAATTCATCAAGAACTCTGATGGTATTTTCTAACAAGAACTCAGCTCTCTCGGGATCATCTTCAGCTGTAGCTCGAAATTCTTTAGCCCCGTACTTACGGATCTTATCAATAGGAGGCTTACCAACCCTAATAGGTTTCATACTTTGAGAAATAACAGGAGCCGGTTGAGGAACAGAGGGGGTGGAGGTTGTTGAGCAACCGAGTTCGTTCGTACAAACTTGGTGAACCATTCATTCATCATATGGAAGAAGGCTTCTTTAGCCTCTCCTTCCCAGCCCTTAGATACGAGCCTTGTACCACTCGAAGCTACTCCTTGAACTGAGGCTTGAGCATTATTGTCTACTTCATTGGAATCAGCTTGGTTGGATGTCATTGCTATATGAAAACATGTTTTAAAATGGTCAGGAGATATCACACTATCACAGGTTATATAATTACATGTATAGCTAGACTCGTATATGCTACATTAGTCCGAGAATCGACTAAATCGTAACTCTGATACCAATAAATGTAACACCCATAACCCGTATCTATCGCCAGAACAGGATTACAGAGCATTACAAGAGTTCACAGATCAAATAGATAGAAATTTCAAGCATTTCACATCATATAATATTCATATCATAAACCAATTGAAATCAAACATATTGTCCCTTATATGAGTCCTTGAGGCTCAAAATACGCGTTAGAAACAAGTCGAGACAAAATCAGATGCTTAAAGAATTTTTCGAAAAACACTAAAAATTTTCAAGCTGTAGGAGTCACACGGCAGTATGGCTAGGCTGTGTGATTCACACGGCCAAGAGACACTCTTGTGCCTCAGGCCGTTTGGGCATTCGAAGTAGGGACACACGGCCGTGTCCGTGCTTGTGTAACTCTCTAACTTGGGCCACACGCCCGTGTGCTAGGCCGTGTGAGCATACTGACTTGCGTAATTTAAATGATACAGGGGACACACGGCTGAGACACACGACTGTGTCTTTGCCCGTGTGGACGAAAATAAGCCATTTTCGAAGCCACATTTCACACCCAATTTGGTACCAACCTAAACACAACAATTTGCACATCAACAAGCTATAACAAGGTATTTAAAACAAGCCAAAATCAAGTCTTAAACATGAAGTATCACTACATACAACTAATATGCCATTAGACACCTCAATTGACAATTTAAAGACATATCAACAAGTGCCTCAATTTACCTAAATGACCAAATTCATGTATGCATATTCAAACCACATTTTACTTTCTTTCATTCTACCATATCAAACACATAACAAATATGATAAGGCCACTTATATACATATCAAAATATACCAAACACAAGCCATTCAAACGACCAGTTTCAACAAAACATTTATATACCAACATTGGCCAAAATAACCTCTACATGCCATTATATCTGAGATTAATTTACTGAAAGTACCAAAAGAACTTATGGATAGTGTGAAATAACTCAGACCAGCTTTCAACTCGAACGAGCTTCCAAATTACTATAAAACATAGAAAAATAACACAAAGTAAGCATTTAAGCTTAGTAAGTTCGTATAACACGGAATTTAACTCACCATATATCCATACAATAGGTAAGTAAACATAGCATATGTCAACCAATTTGACCAAAAGCCTAAACGCATGATCACCAAAATATTAGCCATGAAAATTACATATAAGATCCAACACACATGGTTGAATTCATCAAATAATCACATTTCATGTTTTTCATATAAATACCAATAATAGTTCATATCAAACTCATATAATCTCGTAACAGATTTGTGCCCATTGAACCATTTAGAATATTGTTGGATATATGGGTAGCACACACAAAGTATACTGAACTGTAATCCGTCAATTCATGTACATGTATGCTCATACGAGCTGTAAACAGTAAGCTTTTCTGAGCTGAATAACGGGAAGCTCATAAGAGCTAAAATCGGTGACCTTAATGACATGTCATTTGTATCCTACGGATTCCTAAAGTTCAAACGGGGCACGGTAATTGTCGAATATGCAACCGGTATTTATTCATGGAAATTGTACAGTTCACAAACAATAATTCAATTTAACACATATAAATGTACAATTTAATTACACAGACTTACCTCAACGAGTTTACGTAAATACGAAGGCGACTAATCCGATATTTTTTCTTTGCCTCGATATAACTTTACACTAGGTTTAACAGGATCTATACGAATGAATTTAAATCAATTCAATATAATTCATATTCAATCTAGTCTAACACATATTTTTGGCAAAATTACTTTCTTGCCAATATACTTTAATTCATTACAATTTAGTTTCTAGGCTCGGAAAATGAAATTCACACAATTTAATCCTCAAGCCTAGCCGATTTTTATACCTATTAATAGCAGCCCATATATTTTATAAAATTCACAAATTTTACCATAAATTTATCATCTTTTCAATTTAATCTCTAACTGATAATTTTATCAAAATTTTCTTTACAAAAATTGTTTATCTAACAACAACCATTCATTTTCTATTATTAAACTTCAAAATTCAAGCATATTCATTAATGGAAAAACCCTAATACTTTAACATTTTTGGAAATTAATCCCCGAGTTAGCTAGATTAAGCTACTACGATATCAGAAACATAGACATCATAAAAAACGAGACAAAAATACATACCTAATTGAGCAAAATAAGCTTGTCCAAATTCAAGCTTCCATGGATAGGTTTCTTTCTTTTCTTTTTTTTTTTTTGGTGGAAAATGATGATAATAGTTTATTTTATTTTATTTTATTTATTATAACTTTAATCATTAATTTCCAAAATTAACCTTAATATTTCATGAAATTTCCAATTATGACTACTCAAGCTTAGCCACTAAGCACTTTAATGGCCCATTTACTATATAAGGACCTAAAATTATATAGCTATTTAATACCTTTAGCTATTAGAACACAACCTTTACACTTTATGCAATTTAGTCCTTTTCATCAAATTAGGTATGTAAACAGTAAAATTTCTTAACAAAATTTTATACGATATTTCTATCATACTGTAAATCATATAATAATAATTTTTTTCGACTTTAGATTTGTGGTCCCAAAACTATTGTTTTAATTTCACTGAAAACAGACTGTTACAAATTTAGTGGGATTTGGTGGCTAGTGGAGTTGTGGGAGTTGTGATGTAGTGGGGTTTTGTTTCAAATTAAATTTATTTTATTTTATTTAATTTTTCTTTCTCTGCTCAAACTTTTTCCATGTTCCCCATTTTCCTTTTCTCTGTAATTCCTTTCTTTTTCGTTTCCCTTCAATTCTGCCCACAATCTTTTCTTTTTTGTCGTTGCATTTATGATTTTTGGAGTTCTTTGTGCGATTCTGGTAAGTGGGGTTTCGCTCGTCTATAGGGTTCGATTTCTGTAGGGTCATTTGAATAGATTCTTTCTTTATAACGTAATGGTGTAGTTAATGGATTTGATTTCTGTGAATTTATGGTGTAAGGGAAGGCAGTGAACTTGTGAATTTTGCTTCAACAGCTTAAACCGTGATAGTAAATGTTTTCTTTGGCAGTAAGTTGGTGTGAGCTATTCAGTTTTATTTCGATAAATTCGTAAATTGGTTGTTAATTAGTCGTTGTAACGTCGTTTCTAGGTTTTGATGGTCTCGGGATTGCTTTAGCATAAAAAATGAACTAGGTGTGTAACAAAAACACGAGAAAACGAGGTTCGACGAAAGCTAAAAAAGTGGCCTTTCATGCCACACGGGCGTGTGCCTGGCTGTGTGTCATGTGACATGCGAGTGTGTGTCCGTATGGGTCATACGGGCTAAGTCAATTTGGGCGTGTAAGATGTGGGCCAGGTCGTGTAGGCCACACGGGCAAGGCCAATTTGGGTGTGTGGGCCCACACGAGTATGTGGGCCTAAAATTTTAAAATTTTCCCTAGCGTCACATAAGTAGTTCTGATCGGCTGTGGGCCTTCTAGGGTTGGCAAGGGCAAACAAACCCTAATGTATGATATCTACTATTTTGATTGACTGATTTGAGTATTTAGAAATTGATATGTATGATTTGACTGGTTTGTAATAACAGGTATGTTATCTGTATATAAGCATGCAAGACATGTTAACTCTGTTACATCTGTTATTTGTTATCTGTTATTTGTATCTGTGTATGAGGTAGAATTTGTATTTGTGGAGAAAGTGTTCTGTGAGGTGACATTTCACCGATATACTGACAGCTTGACTGCAAACTACTCTGTTAAGTGTCGTACAGACATAATGTGGTGTGTAGGGCTGAGTGAGTGTTTTATACCCTATGTGGTGTGTTGGGATGGTCAGAGATGGTATGTAGAAGATGGGGGGTAAAACATTGCATATCTGTATGTATCTAATAATCTTTTTCTAATAAGAACTCATGTCCATTTCTGTTCTGGTATGCTGAAAATTTGAATTCCATGCATGTATGTTGCCGTAACCGTCCTCTTTGAAAAGGCGGGAATCGGACTATTGGGTTTGAAAATGGAAAACAGGAGTCGCCACCGATCTTTTATTAGGTGTGATCGGATCACCTTTGTTTTAATAAAACATTTTGATTTACTAAAACAATGTTTTTGGTCTACGAAAATTTGAGAAAATGGGTTCGGGAGTCGGTTACGTGCGAGGAAGGGTTAGCACCCTCGTCACGCCCAAAATTGGTACCAAATTGATTAGTTAATGTCCTAATGTTGAAAGTTTGAAAATTTTGAAGGAGATCTGACCCCTTTTAGAAATATTCGTGTTTTCCTTGAACTAAATCGAGATTTTCTCGTTTCGAAGAAATAAAGTGTCACATCCAATACTTTAGGACATGATAGTTTAAATCTTCGATCCTAAGATCATCTCATAGTTTTCCGGATTTGCAAATCAAGATTTTCTCGTTTCCGAGGGATTAAAATATCACATCCAATACATTAGGACACGGTAATTTAAATCTTCGAATCGGAGATTATCCCATAGTTTTTTTTTGAATTAAAAATCAAGATCTTCTTGTTCCAAAGGGACTAAAATATCACGTCCAATACTTTAGAACACAATAATTTAAACCCTTGAGTCCAAGATCATCTCAAAACTATCGGTTTACATAAAATGACGCAAACAAAAATAATCATAAAAATGTCGAAACAAAACAAAAATATTAAAAATAAAACGAGAAATTTAAAAAAAAACAAAACAATGTCAATAATGGTGGAATTAGTAACAATCGGGATAATAAACGTTATAATGTGAATACTATTACTAATAATAATAATACTAATAATAATAATACAAAATATGTACAAGATAAATAATATAAATGTAGTAGTAATAATAATAATACTAATAAGAATAGCAATAATAATAGAGTTAGTGATAATAATAGTAACGACACAAAATATGTACAATGTACTAGTATAATTTCTTAATAATAATAATAAAGTTAGTATATACAAGTGATAATACAGTAATAGTAGTAATATTAAAATAATAATAATATAGAAAATATAACAACAATAATAATAATAACAATAATAATAAAAATGAAAATGTAAGGCAATAGCAATAATAAATAAAGTTGCAAACTAATAAATGGGCCAAATTGAATTTAAAACGGAAATAGAAGGGTCAATTTTAACAGACTACAGAATGATAAAATAAAATAAAATAACACGATAAAAATAAAATAAACAAAGAGAACAGGGGGTCAAATGGTAATAAAAAAACTGAAAGGACTAAAATAAAACACGCGTTAAACGGAAAGGACCGAACGGGTAAAAATCCCAGGCCTAGGCGCTCATCAATGAACCCAGGACCTGATTGGAAACCTAGAGGGATTAAAGGGGAAATTCGTAAAAAGAAAAAGTAACAAAAAGACTGATTGAATGCTGCTGCAAAAGGATAGGGACTAGCCGCGCAATTATACCTATTAAGGAACATGCGCATATTCTTTTTAGTAAAAGGCGCCGTTTCATTGTCATCATTAAAGTTAAGTTTTTTTTTTTATGAATTCATTTTTTAATGCCTCAAAAACAAAACCACAAACCCCTTTTATTTTTTTTTATTTCATTTCCTTTATTCAAAATAAACAAAGAACCCCTTCCCCCCCCCATTTTCGTTTCAAAGAAAACAGAGGCAGAGAAAGTCCTCTCTTCCTCTTTCATGCCCGACGATCGGGCCCTTGAGACTGTTCGTCGCCCCTCCGCGCCGCCACCGCGTCAATGGCCGACGATGCTCATGGCCGGGTCTTTTAGATCCCTTTTTCGAGTCCCCTAGGAGACGTCGACGTCCGGCGTTTGAAAACAAGGGGGGAGAGGGCCTTCGGCACCCCTTTTTCAGCCAAGCTCCGACGAAGGAGGGAGCACTCCGACGACGGGACCGTAAGGATTCGATCAGTCCTCCCTCTCTTTCTTTGATTTTCGTTTTTAAAAAAAATAAAAATAAAAATAATAAACTGACAGAAGATAATAAACGAAAACCGAAAATCAACCTTCAAATTTTGCTTTTTGATTTCTGATGATTCATGGTTTTGCTCTCCTTTTTTTGAATTCGGAGCATCCCCCTTTGTACATAGTTTCATTCGGTTTTTATAACCGAAAAAGAAAAAAATAAAATACAATATTTCCCATTTTTCTTGCATTGTTGTCTGTTGCTTTGTCTTCTTTTGCAGGAGGTGGTGGCCGACAGGTGCGAGTGGGCGTGGTGCTGGCGTCGGTGGAGGCCAGTGGAGACATGCGGCGCCGGGGGAAGGGTTTCCAGAAACCCTAGCCAAAAAATTTTTTAATTTTGGGCCATTTGGGCCACTGCTTATTGGGCCTATTTTTTTATTTTTTTTTGGGTTTGGTTTATATTTGGGCCGGGCAAAAATTTGGGTACTACAGCTGCCCCTCTTTGCTCATTGTCGTGAAACGAGAATAGAGCAAAGACAATAAAGGAACCAATTTTGCCCGGGCCAAGCCTTGACCTCTTGATCCGCGTCTTCTTCAAACAGCTTCAAACATCACTGTAACTCTTTGCTTTGATTCATTCTACTGGAGGCTTGGGGTGATAAGAATTCAGAAAGAAGAGATCTGTAACTGTGATCTTTCTCGCTGAAACTTCTCGAAAACGAACGGTGATAGGAATCCAGAAGAGACCCGTAACTTGGATCTTCTTGCTGAAACTTCTCGAAATATAGTTGGTGATAGGAATCCAGAAGAGACCCTTAACTTGGATCTTCTTGCTGAAACTTCTCGAAAATATAGTTGGTGATAGGAATCCAGAAGAGACCCGCAACTTGGATCTTCTTGCTGAAACTTCTCGAAAATATAGTTGGTGATAGGAATCCAGAAGAGACCCGCAACTTGGATCTTCTTACTGAAACTTCTCGAAAACGAACGGTGATAGGAATCCAGAAGAGACCCGTAACTTGGATCTTCATACTGAAACTTCTCGAAAACGAATGGTGATAGGAATCCAGAAGAGACCCGCAACTTGGATCTTCTTACTGAAACTTCTCGAAAATATGATTGATGATAAGAATCCAGAAGAGACCCGCAACTTGGATCTTCTTACTGAAACTTCTCGAAAATATAGTTGATGATAGGAATCCAGAAGAGACCCGCAACTTGGATCTTCTTACTGAAACTTCTCGAAAATATGATTGATGATAAGAATCCAGAAGAGACCCGCAACTTGGATCTTCTTACTGAAACTTCTCGAAAATATAGTTGATGATAGGAATCCAGAAGAGACCCGCAACTTGGATCTTCTTGCTGAAACTTCTCGAAAATATGGTTGGTGATAGGAATCCAGAAGAGACCCGCAACTTGGATCTTCTTGCTGAAACTTCTCGAAAATATAGTTGGTGATAGGAATCCAGAAGAGACCCGCAGCTTGGATCTCCTTACTGAAACTTCTCGAAAACGAACGGTGATAGGAATCCAGAAGAGACCCGCAACTTGGATCTTCATACTGAAACTTCTCGAAAACGAACGGTGATAGGAATCCAGAAGAGACCCGTAACTTGGATCTTCTTGCTGAAACTTCTCGAAAATATAGTTGGTGATAGGAATCCAGAAGAGACCCGCAACTTGGACCTTCTTGCTGAAACTTCTCGAAAATATAGTTGGTGATAAGAATCCAGAAGAGACCCGTAACTTGGATCTTCTTACTGAAACTTCTCGAAAACGAATGGTGATAGGAATCCAGAAGAGACCCGCAACTTGGATCTTCATACTGAAACTTCTCAAAAACGAACGGTGATAGGAATCCAGAAGAGACCCGTAACTTGGATATTCTTGCTGAAACTTCTCGAAAATATAGTTGGTGATAGGAATCCAGAAGAGACCCGCAACTTAGACCTTCTTGCTGAAACTTCTCGAAAATATAGTTGGTGATAAGAATCCAGAAGAGACCCGTAACTTGGATCTTCTTACTGAAACTTCTCGAAAACGAATGGTGATAGGAATCCAGAAGAGACCCGTAGCTTGGATCTTCTTACTGAAACTTCTCGAAAACGAATGGTAATAAGTCTGAACTTTCAACTTGCTTCCCTGCTACCCTCAGGAAGACTTCAATCTTTAGACCGCTCCGCTGGAGCAACATCTGAATTTCGACGTGGTGGTGCCCCCTTTTTGAAGGACCTGTCACGTAGAATATGCTTGTGCGTATGCAAATAACGGGGATGTTTGATCGAGATGGCTCAAATGCTCCTAACTATACGTGTCATCTACATGAATGCTGATTGTTATGCGAATGATGACTTTTTTTCACAGTATAAAAATAACTAGAATGTAATGATCGCAATAAACTGAATGCTCCTAACTGGATGCGTATGGATGCGTGAGAAGGACCCCATTTATGGTTTGGGTTGTCATTTGCTCATAGCGAGATTCTACCACTGACGTACCACGATTGTGGCAGATGTAAGGAACTCACAGAAACGGGCTTGCCCCATCGTAACTTCATTGTCCTCTCCATTGTACCCTCCTTGAGACATGAGGTTCGGACCTCTTACTACCACATCAGGAGAGTAACCTTTGTCTTCTTCTAACTGCGACTTCGAAGTGTGGAATCAATAATGGCACTATGCCTTTATTATATGTCTAGGTTGGCCTTGCCCGTACTTCAACAAGGTTCCTTTACCGATGCGTCCTGATGTTCTTTCGTTTAGCCAGTATATCTCTCTCTTTTTTTTTTTGACAAAAACCCCCAAATAGGCGATTGTTTCTTGCTCAGGAAGTCTACCTCGAAAGCTTGCCCCGCTGTAATTTTGGAATCCCTTTCTGGGATATAGAGTTCCTACCTCTTACCCTAACTTCAGGAGAATAACGTTTGATTTCTTCCAACCGTCCCGCTTCGACTCTGAGGTGTGGTACCATGATTCTATTGTGTACCTGTGTTGACATTGCTTGTCGTTTGTCGAGGTCGTATCACCGACGAAATTTCTCGTCTTTGTCCAACCAATGAAATGTTCAAAGAGATAATCATCTTTCTCCAATATTTCCAAACCTTAGGCTGAATAAGTTCTGAACAATAGTCATGTTTCAAGTCCTTGTATTATTTAGAAGCTTTCAGAGTAATATGCAAAACTCCTTTTATGAAAGTACTATTTGTCCTTAAATCGTTATTTCAATGCAAACTGCCTGAACAAGATTGTAACAATGAACAAGAAGGAAATTGATTGGGGGAACAGTTTGAAACAAACAAGTTTGATCAAAACTAGCAAATACCACCAGAAGGAAATGTAATGGTAGATAATCAAAAATAAGGAATTAACATGGGTAAAACGAAAGCTAGGTGCCCCAGATATCGCAGCTCGAGCTCCTCTGTTCCAACTTCTTGAGGACCATTTTAAGCTCAATATGTGTTTAGGGGATCAGGAGTACTTTGTCGATGCCCCAAGATGTAACATATATCTTCATTGTTATTGCAGCGAGATTACTACCTGCCCCATTTTTCAAATTTGAGCTGCCCTTTCCGGGTTTTCAACTCAAAACCCCTTTGGTCTCAAAGTACCCTTTGCGGGTTTTCACTTTGACCTCTCATTTTTCTTTCTTCTTTTTTCGCTGATTTTCTCTTCTTCTTCTTCTTCTTTTTTTTTTTTTTTGGAATTTGAATTCTCCAAGTTGGGCAAGTCTCGACCATCCATTTTGGTCAATATTTATGCTTCCCCAAAACAGGCCTTCTTCGCTTCATGAGGTCCTTCCTAGTTTGGCACTCGCTTTCTTTCGAAGTCCCTCACGGAAGAAATCTTCTCCCATGCCCTATCGTGAAATTTTAGGACAAATTATCTTTGCTACTATCTCGCACCATTTGATCGTTATGGATAGCTTTCTCTTCAAATTCGCCTGATCGCATTAGATTCGATCTCTTTTGCCCAATCTAGTTCTAACTCCAATTGGCAAAATCGATAAGAAATGTGTTGCCCCGGTGAAGTTTCTGTTGCCCCAATCAAGGTTCCAGCCAACGCTCTAAAACATAGGGGGTAAATGGTAGCTTCCCTATGCCAACCTTTACAAGCCTCAGTCAGTTTTCACATGATTTCTGGTTATTTTTGCTACACTAGTAAGGTGCCTGATTCTGATGTTTTTCCTGGCGTTCTTCATTGTATTTTTTGTTTTTTTTTTGTTTTTGTTTTTTTTTTAGCCCCTGAGCTTGGATTTGAATTTGTATTTGACGACTGTCACCTTTGTAACTTTGGCATAGGAAGCAACCTTCACCCTCTTAGTGAAGTATTTGATAACCACGAAGAAGTGCTAGTATCGGCTGGACGCCTTTGGCGAGATCGGTGCCGTAACATCTATGCCCCCCTTATATGGAGGAGGCGCATAAGTCTTGACTTCCTTGATTTGGCGTTTCTTTTCTAAGTAGACTAGTAATTCGAACTTCTTGATTAGCTTTGGCCATTGTAGAACTATCAACATGGGTTCCAAGTTTGGCAACATCCTGACGTTTTAGTAGTCTGGCGCGTCTTGATGTGATCGTATAAAATTATCTTGGACTTCTTGATGTCTCGCCTTATTTCTGTGGTGGACTAGGTTTTTCCTAAGTTTGCAACGTCCACTGACCCCTTTTTACAAGGTAAAGTCTATTCGCTTATCCTACCATCCTTAACAAATCAAGAGATAGGTTACAATCTTGTCATCTTCAAGGTCTTGAGATCCCTTAGACCCATATTTCGCTAAAAAGAGAGCCAGCAACAGCGTCGCTCGTGTCATTGATATCTGGGTACCTATTGCGGGTGTAAAGGCAGAAAATCTAAAGAATAAAATATTCTAAAGATGATTACTTATATGATGTGGGCATGAATGAAAAAAATGTAAAGCATGAAAATATTTACTTAAAAAGATGCATTTCATTAAAATAACAATTCTGGACACAAGTCCATTTCACAAAAGATTCTTATTGCTCTTAGGCCTTTAGAGCAATTTGCGTGTTTGGATATTACTCCGAGTTAGCTCTAAAAATACACGTCCTTTCTACAGCCCTATTGTTCAAAACACTCCCAGACTCATGTTTCTGCATTCGGCGTGTCATCCAGCTTTACAACACCTATGCCAATGAATTTTTCCACTAATTTCTTGAAAGCCAGGCAATTTTCTATCGAATGCCCTGTAATCCCAGCGTGGTACTCACACTGGGCATTTGGGTCATACCATTTTGGGTAAGGAGGTTGCATCGGCTTCAAGTAGTGAGGAGCCACTACATGTGCATCAAATAAATCTTGATAGAGCTCCTTGTATGTCATCGAGATGGGCGTGAACTGGTGCTTTCCCATGTTAGGCCTTGGGTCGGAATATTGTCTAGGGGGACCTTGATAGCTAGTATTCATCGTCCTTGATTGTCTTATTGCCATTAGATCTGCAGGGCTTTCATCATGCTTACTCGTACTACCCACTTCCTTTTCCTTCTTCCTTGGGATCTTCAATGTCCGCTCCCTCCTTTCTTTTGCCTCGGCCCGAACAACCGGTTTAGCTCGATCATCCTTAGGGTTAAAACATGAGCCTATTGGGAAGTTTGACAAGGTTGGGGTATTGGTCTGACATCGGGGTCCGATAATGATGGGTGCCCCTTGCGACTACAGATTTGGTTGGGTCGGGATATCCCTCAGGTTATAAACAATTTGTTCATCGTCATCTGCACTGCCGACCACTGGGCCACTCCTCTTTTCAAAACTTTCGGCAAGTAGTTGGGTTAACTGGCGCATCATATTCATTTGATCTTGCATATTCTGTCGAATTTCGGCCAACTGTTCTTGCATCAGTATTTGTCTTTGCTCTAATCTTTCCAACCTTCGTTCCATATCTTCTAGGTTAACTGGAATAATTTCACCTAATTAGGATTTTTCTACGAGTTTGATTCATGCAATATGATGTAATGCAGATACATGAAATGCAATGCAAAATGCATGAATGCAAAAGAAAGAGAGGCGTTGATTATGAATTCAATTCCTATTGGAAGAACTTGGTCTAGAAAATACGTTCCTTAAAAATAGACCACATATACGGCCTCTTCCTCGTAGCCCAGGTGAGAACACCAATCCTCTTCTTCGCACCCGAATATTATGGTCGTGTCCCGTAAACTTCCTCAGTAGATGTCTTTTCTAACTCTTTTTGCTCGATCTAGGCCGTACTGTACCTTCCGCGGTGCTCGTAATCTTCTGATGACTCTTGAACCATCCTTGTCGGTTTGCATCTTCATACAAGTCTTTTTCTTCTTATCCAAAAGTTATGGTCATGTCCCGTGGACTTTCTTGGTAGATGTCTTTTCTAACTCTTTTTGCGCGATCTAGGCCGTATTTTATCACTCACGTGTCCTCCGTGGTGCTCATAATCTTCGGATGGCCCCCGAACAATCCTTGTCGGCTTGCATCTTCCTACAATGTCTTGCCTTGCTGTTTCCCTAGGCCGTGTTCAGATCCACTTTATCAAGTGATGTATTTTCTTATGACGAATTCTCCCATTTAGGAATCAAACGCGAATCAACACCGTCTTTCTAAGATGATGCGATGCAATGCCAATGCATGGAATGAATGCACAGAGAAAGAGAAAGGCTGATTATGAATTCGATTCCATTAAAAGAACTTTTCTAGAAAATAAAGCTCTTTACATAAAATAGATTACATATACGGTTTTGTCCTCGTAGCCCAAGCAAAACACCAATCTCTTCCTTCGTGACCGAATATCATGGCCATATCTTGTGCGCTTTCTTCGTGGGTGCCCCTTCTAGCTCTTTGGGGCTTGGTTCGGACCGTATCTCTTCACTTGTTTATCCTCTGTGATCGTTCATAAACTCCTTTAAAGTCTGGGGGTGACAACTCCTTGAATAATCCTTGTTGGCTTGAATCATCGAGCGAGGTCTTGTACTCTTCTGTAGACTGTCAGCCTTCTCTCGTTGTTTACTTGGACTATATTTGGGCAACCGTATTACAATCCGCTTTATCAAGAAATTCATTTTCTTATGAAAAAACTCCTCTATTTAGCAATCGAATATTAATCAGCACCTCATTTCTATGATGATGCAATGCAATGCAGTCAAGACAGAGGAAAACACGTTAGCGCAAGAGTAATAAACAAAGTACCTATCCGGGTAACCACTAGGGTTTGACGTGACTCTACCTAGGGTGGGTTCTTAAAGTTGGCTATATGAGGTTTGGTTCTAAGGCAAGGGTACCTAAACCAGCAGATTCCTCGATCCTCACCCATTATAGGCTCATATAGACCGAGTTTAGTTCAGGGGAACACATTTCCCTATGGCTGCACGGAGATGAAAATCTCACGAAGACATAGGTACGGATGTGTTCCGAAAGCGATCCACTATCTTGCACGGAGGTGAAGACCTCACGAAAGAGTAGCTTCTCACTCCAACTTAAGGGTGTGACCGCAATGGTCATGCAATGCAATGCCAAAGTATTTCACGAGACTCGACATTATAGTACAAGCAGACACAATTTTTCACAACAATTTTCCAAATTTCGATCAAAGGGACAAAAAATCAATCAATTTACGGCTTGACTCTCTGTTGGGTCCCCAGTGGAGTCACCAAGCTGTCGTAACCGTCCTCTTTGAAAAGGCGGGAATCGGACTATTGGGTTTGAAAATGGAAAACAGGAGTCGCCACCGATCTTTTATTAGGTGTGATCGGATCACCTTTGTTTTAATAAAACATTTTGATTTACTAAAACAATGCTTTTGGTCTACGAAAATTTGAGAAAATGGGTTCGGGAGTCGGTTACGTGCGAGGAAGGGTTAGCACCCTCGTCACGCCCAAAATTGGTACCAAATTGATTAGTTAATGTCCTAATGTCGAAAGTTTGAAAATTTTGAAGGAGATCTGACCCCTTTTAGAAATATTCGTGTTTTCCTTGAACTAAATCGAGATTTTCTCGTTTCGAAGAAATAAAGTGTCACATCCAATACTTTAGGACATGATAGTTTAAATCTTCGATCCTAAGATCATCTCATAGTTTTTCGGATTTGCAAATCAAGATTTTCTCGTTTCCGAGGGATTAAAATATCACATCCAATACTTTAGGACACGATAATTTAAATCTTCGAATCGGAGATTATCCCATAGTTTTTTTCGAATTAAAAATCAAGATCTTCTTGTTCCAAAGGGACTAAAATATCACGTCCAATACTTTAGAACACGATAATTTAAACCCTTGAGTCCAAGATCATCTCAAAACTATCGGTTTACATAAAATGACGCAAACAAAAATAATCATAAAAATGTCGAAACAAAACAAAAATATTAAAAATAAAACGAGAAATTTAAAAAAAAAACAAAACAATGTCAATAATGGTGGAATTAGTAACAATCGGGATAATAAACGTTATAATGTGAATACTATTACTAATAATAATAATACTAATAATAATAATAATAATACAAAATATGTACAAGATAAATAATATAAATGTAGTAGTAATAATAATAATAATAATAATGGTAATAATAATACTAATAAGAATAGCAATAATAATAGAGTTAGTGATAATAATAGTAACGACACAAAATATGTACAATGTACTAGTATAATTTCTTAATAATAATAATAAAGTTAGTATATACAAGTGATAATACAGTAATAGTAGTAATATTAAAATAATAATAATATAGAAAATATAACAACAATAATAATAATAATAATAACAATAATAATAATAATGAAAATGTAAGGCAATAGCAATAATAAATAAAGTTGCAAACTAATAAATGGGCCAAATTGAATTTAAAACGGAAATAGAAGGGTCAATTTTAACAGACTACAGAATGATAAAATAAAATAAAATAACACGATAAAAATAAAATAAACAAAGAGAACAGGGGTCAAATGGTAATAAAAAAACTGAAAGGACTAAAATAAAACACGCGTTAAACGGAAAGGACCGAACGGGTAAAAATCCCAGGCCTAGGCGCTCATCAATGAGCCCAGGACCTGATTGGAAACCTAGAGGGATTAAAGGGGAAATTCGTAAAAAGAAAAAGTAACAAAAAGACTGATTGAATGCTGCTGCAAAAGGATAGGGACTAGCCGCGCAATTATACCTATTAAGGAACATGCGCATATTCTTTTTAGTAAAAGGCGCCGTTTCATTGTCATCATTAAAGTTAAGTTTTTTTTTTATGAATTCATTTTTTAATGCCTCAAAAACAAAACCACAAACCCCTTTTATTTTTTTTTATTTCATTTCCTTTATTCAAAATAAACAAAGAACCCCTCCCCCCCCCCATTTTCGTTTCAAAGAAAACAGAGGCAGAGAGAGTCCTCTCTTCCTCGTTCATGCCCGACGATCGGGCCCTTCAGACCGTTCGTCGCCCCTCCGCGCCGCCACCGCGTCAATGGCCGACGATGCTCATGGCCGGGTCTTTTAGATCCCTTTTTCGAGTCCCTTAGGAGACGTCGACGTCCGGCGTTTGAAAACAAGGGGGGAGAGGGCCTTCGGCACCCCTTTTTCAGCCAAGCTCCGACGAATGAGGGAGCACTCCGACGACGGGACCGTAAGGATTCGGTCAGTCCTCCCTCTCTTTCTTTGATTTTCGTTTTTAAAAAAAATAAAAATAAAAATAATAAACTGACAGAAGATAATAAACGAAAACCGAAAATCAACCTTCAAATTTTGCTTTTTGATTTCTGATGATTCATGGTTTTGCTCTCCTTTTTTTGAATTCAGAGCATCCCCCTTTGTACATAGTTTCATTCGGTTTTTATAACCGAAAAAGAAAAAAATAAAATACAATATTTCCCATTTTTCTGCCATTGTTGTCTGTTGCTTTGTCTTCTTTTGCAGGAGGTGGTGGCCGACAGGTGCGAGTGGGCGTGGTGCTGGCGTCGGTGGAGGCCAGTGGAGACATGCGGCGCCGGGGGAAGGGTTTCCAGAAACCCTAGCCAAAAAATTTTTTAATTTTGGGCCATTTGGGCCACTGCTTATTGGGCCTATTTTTTTTATTTTTTTTGGGTTTGGTTTATATTTGGGCCGGGCAAAAATTTGGGTACTACATATGTCTCTGTTAAGTTACACACTGAGTTAATGAAAATTCACATCTGTTTGTCTGTTCTATTCAGGAAATCTTCAGATATAGGCAGATCGGTGCAATGGAGTCTCTACGGTGACCATAAGTTTGTAAATTGTCTTAAATAATGGTTTTTATTTAAATTAAGGATTATTTCTGAGAGTTTTATAATTATTGGACTCTCCGGACTGTTTGATTTTTTTTTTGGTTTTGGATGTGTTTTTTACTCTTTTATTGCAACGTTTGACTAGAATCATGGTTTTACGAAAACAAATATTTTTCAGAAAATACAAAATTCGGTTTTCAACTATAACAATTTGCAAGCATCCGCCGTAAAATTACGTTTTACTTAAAAGGGCAATAAATGACAGATTCATTTAAAGAGAACAATAAGTTTTCTGAAAATGTTAACTCTTTTAGTAGCAATTAATACAAGAAGCTTTAAACACGAAAGTTGGTTTCAAAACCCTTCTTCGTAACATTTCCAAATTCGGCCATAACGTTTAGGCCGGGTTTGGGGTGTTACATTTATTATTTTGGAATACTCTCAAAACATAAACAAATTAATAAGCCGAAAAAGAGCCACCATCCAAGTACCTATGGCCAACCCACTTTCCAAAAGAAATTGTTGGTGGTCAATGGAGGTTCAGTGTTGATAGAGATCATCATTTGTCCAACACAACTTGTGAAGATAGTGAAAATACCCATAAAACAAATCTCCAAACTGAACAGAGAGAAGGCATGTGAAGTGAATTAGGAGAAAAAAAGAGAGAAGATTAATGGGAGGGAGAAAAAGACGGGTGATAGTCAACCTGGAGGCTGGCACCGCCATTATTGGGCAAAACAAGAGAAAAGAAGCAAACAACTTGGAGAGAGAGAGAGAGAGAGAGAGAGAGAGAGAGAGAGAGCTTTTAGGGTGTTTTAGTGCTCTCTTAAAATGTAAATATTAGATCAAAATAAAGCTTTGGTTTAGTGGAATGTTAAGGATTTGTTGATGTAAATAGCATGGGTTCAAATTCCATTATATGTTTTTTATTTATTGTTTTTATAAAAAATTTAAAGTACACTCAAATAATATAACTTATTTTAATTATGAAATGACATTTTCGTAATTTTCCTAACCGAATTGGTGCCCAATACATATACACTTAATAGAGATAATAAAGTATGCATAATGCAATGAAAATGTAAATATTAGATTAACATAAAGGTTTGATTTAGTTGAAAAGTTTAGGATTTATGGATGTAAATGACATGGGTTTAAATCTTACTATATGTATTTTTTTTATAAAAAAAATTAAAGTATCATTGAGTAATATAACTTATTTTAAATATAGGAAGACATTTTGTAATTTTCCTAGCTAAGTTGGTGCCCAATTGACTCCTAACACCAACTCAGGGGTTTAAATAATAGTGTAGATAGATATACAATTGATGGATGTGATAAAGTATGCACAATACAATTAAAATCTAAACAACATATAAAAATAAAGTATAAATTTAATGGTAAAGTGAATATTTTATTGAAATAAATAACATGGATTCAAATCACAACACATCTGAATTTTTTTATTAACTTATTTAAAAAAATTAAAAAACTGATTTACCTTAAAATAATTGATAAACTATAATTTACACATATTTTAATCCCATGATTGGCTTAATTTTGGATGATTTTCCATTGGATTTGTTGAATTCGATACTCCTAATATCTTAATTTCATGTTTTATACTCAGGAGAGCTTAAGAAGTCGAAAAGAACGAGAAACAGGCCAAAAAGGGCAAAATGGGCCTACTTAGGAAATCACACGACCTGGACCATCGACCACGGACAGATAACACGGCCGTGGGTGGCGAGCAGAATCGACCACGGCCGAAGGAGTCCACCACGAGCCTATCACACTGGCGTGTCCCTGCCGTCCCTAGGTTTAATTCTATTCGAAAAAGGTTACTTGTGGGCCAAGAAAGGCATCTCAAAGCCTATATAAACACCCTGGGGGCAACCTAAAAGGGGGGGTCGACAGGACGTCGAATAGACGCCGAGTAAAAGGAGAAAATACTCCAAGACAACCCTCGGGAACAGTTTAGGAGAAGGATCTCCATCAAGACTGAGGATTCCCTATCAAGTTCTTTAGAAGTTTTTGGGTTTTTCTTATGTTTTGTTATTTTCCCTATTCTAATATGTTTCCCTCTATTAGTATGAACTAAATCCCTTAAATACCTAAGGGGATGAAACCTAAGACGAATCTTATTATTATTTGATTTATGAGATAAATACTTGTGCTTATTCTTAATTGTGAGTTCTTATTCTTGTTTGATAATTCAGGTTATTGATTCAAGTCGAATGTGTTTATTCAGTGGAGCAAAAGTCCCTGTCTAAGAGTAGATCAACACAATTAAGCGGAGTTGATTACAACCCTAGAAATAGGGTGACGAAAGTCTGCCGGATTAGAGTCAAACCTAATAAGGGAATCCATAGATCGAGTTAATGCGACAATAGGGGTTTTAATTAGAAAGAGATTTCAATTAATCAACCTAGAGTCAGTTGTTTTTAGTCTTGAAAGAGATATTAACATAAATCAGGGATTTCTACGGATTAAGTCAAGTGAATAAATCGCATGAATCGAAAGTAATAAGTGAAGTCTAGGTGGATTCTTCCTTAGGTATTGTCTATCTCATATAAGTTGTCCAAAAGTATTTTCCCGATTCACTCACTGTCACGTTCATAATTCTTTAGTTAGTTAAATTTAGATTAAAAATAAATCCCCTTAGATAATAAAAAGATGGTTATTACTAGTAAATTTAGTCATTGAGGATACGATATTCCGGACTCACCACAATTATACTATTGTTCGATAGGTACGCTTGCCTTTGTCGAAATATTAGTTAATTTCGAGCTCCATCAATAATATAACTTATTTTAATTATAAAAATAATATTTTCATAATTTCTCTTATCGTGACATCAATCCTACTAATAAATAAATAGTGTAAATTTGGCGTACAAAACTCATAAAATTAAATAGAATCTCGTGAAAAAGTAATTGATAGAAGGTGATAATTATATAAATATAAAATATGTATAACATACTTGAGATATATTTTTAAATTTATCTGATTTAATTTACACACATAACAAATTATCAAAAAAGATTACTAAAATGGGTCAATTTCACCTACGAAAATTTTATTAATTTGAACGGACACTAATGGACACTACTCGTAAACTTCCTCCACGTAACCTTTTCAACTAAATTCCTTTTGAATCAATCTATGTCACTCAATTTTCTTGTGAACTTCAATAAATATTTTAAAGTTTCCATCCTCTATATTATTTCTTTTAAAAAATAAATTAGTACATATAAAAAAAACTAAAGAAGTTAATATGTGTGTTTAAGTCATATAAAAGCATGAGATATTTGTGATTTAAAATTGAGAAAAGATAAAAGTTAACAAATAAAGGTGGCAATGTTATTAAAAAATGATGTTTTAATATATATATATATATATTTTTGAAGTGTTGCAAGTAAAATTAATTTTTTTTGGTGAACTACAGGATAAAGTCGAAACAATTAATGCGATTAACGCGACTCGAACTTAGGCTACAGTTAAGGTAGTGATTATCCTTAATCATCAAGCAATCACATAGGGTTCATAAAACTAAAATTTAGATTCACATGTTGTAACTTGATATGATTAGTAAATTAGTTCAAATAAATATTGATTAGTAAATTTAAATAAAAAAAAGGATTTTAGCTTTTGTTTTTTAATCCATAACACATAAAATTAAATTATAAAAGTTACTTAGAAAAACCAAATTAACTTAATTTAACGTATGAGTATAAAAAAATTATCAAAATTGTGAGAATTAGTTAATAAAATATCTAAACTATTAGGGGCCCTCAGATGCTTAAGACCCCCACAATTAATTAATTGATTAAGTGTTGGCAAACACTAGTGGTTCATTCTTTTAAGGATATTTATTAACACGTTTAATGATTAGAATCTTATTCGTAATTACCCAAAATACATGATCGAAAAAACAAATATTGCAGAGTTAACGAGAAAAAAGATGTGGTAACAAAAGGTGACTACTTTATACACATTTACTCTTCATAATTTTCCCACCATGTTTGCTATGTACACAATAGTTTGAATTTATATAATTTTTTGAGAGTGTAATATATTTCATTATTAATTAATTTTTTATTTTAATATCTTAATTATATTTTCATTCGTATTAATCGTTAAATTTAATTATTTTTTTAATTTGATCTCTAAACTTAAATTTTATTAAGGTATAATGATGTAATACTCTAACATTATGTCATATCATCACATAAATTTTTATAATATTTTAAATTTTATATAAAATTTTCAAGTGATGATTTAGTACAATTTTAAAGTTTTACATCATTACTCTTGAGCGGGATCTAAGTTGAGAAGTCAAATTGAAAAAAATTATCAAATGCAAAACTAATATGGACAACAAAAAATTGAAAGAGATCTAAAAATTGTTTTATCCATTTTATATAATAAAGGTTGCAAAATTTTGTGGAAAATAAATAACTAAAATTTAAAACTCACTTATTAAATACACCAGATCATAATTCATAATAATATAGTAATAGCCATATTCTTTTTTAAAAGTTTAGAGATAACATTAAGTAGTATTATATAATTTAACTAAAAAAGCACAAAAAAATTATAAATTAAAACCTAGAATCATATCAGCTCACGTATTAACTTGAGCATGGCTAGTCTCAAGTTCAGTAAAGAATCGGGTAAAGGGAGGTCAAGGCTTGGCCTAGACAGAATAAAGGAAAGTAAAATAAAAAGAAAGCCGATCAAATTATTGCGCAAAAAAAGAAAAAAAAAATCAAAACAAAATCATTCATTGAAATTGCTGTTGTTTGATGTCAAAGTGGAAAAAGAATGAAAGAGGAAAAAAGGGGGAGGGCTGCTGCAAAGCAAAAGCAAAGACACTTGGCATACGTACAACACCCTGCTGGGGTTGCCACAGAATCAAATTTGCTGTTCTGGGTGCTACCTCTACAGTTTTTTAAAGTTTTAAATCTGCTGCTGCTTACCTATACAACACTGCTTTCATCCATTGCCGAATATATTTAATCTAAGGTTATTTATGAAATTATAAAAATATATTTTTTAAATTATAATTAATATTTTTATGATGATATTTTATTCTTTTTGTATTTTTATCTCATCTTTAAATAATATATCTAAAGATCAAACATGTGTTTAATAATATTAACATATAAGTTAGTTACCATTCCATCTATTTTCATTATTAAATAAATTTTAAAAGGAATTTTTAACATAAAATATATATTTTTCACAGACATTATGAGTCCAGCAAAATCTAGTATATAAAAAGAGTTTAATGGAGTTCGGGTCACTCGTTATCCAGGTTCCAACTCAGTTGTTAAATAATCAAATGTTCATTATTTTAACAAAACAATAAATATTATTTTGACGATATTTTATCTTTTATATTTTTATATAAATCCAACAAATTTCACACGCATAATAAAATTTAAACTCAGAATATTATAACATTTTATCATTTCACTCAAATCCATTTATCTATAAATTTAAAAACTAGGGATTGAAAATTTTAATTATAGCATTATAGTTGCATCCCCTTCAAATGTTATATTTTTAAATCTTTAGATTAATTTCTTAAGATGTGTTGGTATGTGTTTTTCCACATTAAATTAATTTTTTCAATTACTATTAGAGTTATATATTGAATTCAATTCAAATTTTATATCAATATTAAACTGATTTCCTTATCCTTACATCAGTATATAGTCTCAACCAGACTACTTGATTTAATTTGAGTGGGTTGGTTGGCATTAAATATAGTATTTTGTATGTTGTCTGGAATCACTAAATATAAATTTTTACGCTCTAATTGAATAAAATAATAGTATAGAGAGATTGGGATCCCTAATTTTCCTGTTTAGGTAACTAACATGAGACTAATCATGCTTGATGAAATATTAGATTAGGTTTAAGTGTCAGGGTGATAGATGGCGGAAGGAAGAGACTTAAAAGGACAAGAAAGAAATTGGCAATAAGCTTTGCCACGCTGTAGACGAGTGGAAAGGGAAAAGGAAAATAAATATATTCAATTCAACTTGGAGTTTTATGTTGATTGGTCCAATTTATTTATTTGTTTGTATTTAATTATGATGGAATTTAATGAATTTGGATCAATTCTAGAATCTAGTAAGAAATAGTTGAAAATCGCAAACGATAAGTAATTTAAAATTTTTAAAAACATACATATTTTCATGTTCTTGGTTATAGATTTACTCTTGTAACCAAGTTTTAACATAAATACATTATGCCTATAAAATTGATTGGCATCTTTTATACATGCAACCCAGAATAATTTATATATTAAAATAAATATTTTAAATTTGAATATTAACATTTAACTTAGCGATCTAATTGCTTACAAGTCTTTAGAGATAATTATTAATCCAATACAATCTTTAAAATTCTGAAAGATCACCATCAACTTAAATGTTTTGCCTCTAATAATAGTACACACGAATGAGAGCCAATACCTTCCAGAGACTTTGGGGTTTCTCTAGCACTAGCAAGAAGACGACAGTCTTCAATAAAAGATTCGAATTTCACTTACAGATCCTATCCAAAGTGAAAATGAAAAAACCAAAAGCAAGTAGCATAAGGTTGGCGGAATAGAAAATCTCTCCTATCCAATATATAATCAATTTTGGTTGATTCAATTTAAGTTCTCCTTCAATTGATCGACAAGAACCAACTCTCAAGAAGAAGAATATTGCTGCAAATAGTAAGAGAAAACGAGTTGCCGTTTGGTGTATTTTTCACTCATACAAATTCACCGCATTTATATCATCCATTTAACCATCATTTGGGCTAAAAATACCGTGTGCCGCGTATCCAATATTTTAATTAAACATTACACTTTCACTTTAATGAATCATATATTAGATATTCCAGATTGAGTTTTAATCCGATTGATATGAATATTATTATCAATGCAGGAGGACATTGGGGAAGGACTATAAGTAATTCTAATCATTATGTTAAAAATAACATATATAAACTTATAATGAGATTATTAAAAAAAATTTAATGGAATTACATTTAATATTCTCCAACTATTAATTTAGAATAATTTAAATTCCTTTGGCGAAGTAGAATTTTCATTTTAAAAAAGGTAAAATGGCGATTTAACTTTACGAAAAAAGTCATTTTAGCCCTCTATTTAATTTTTCATATTTTTTAGCCCTTAAACTTGTGTTTTTTTTGTCAAACCACCCAAAATAAATATAAAAATATTGATATTTTTAACTTTGCTAACGTTACATATGTGTTGATTGTCACGTGAATGATATATTAATATTTACTTAATTTTTTAAATTTTAAAAAAGTTATTTAAATGTTGGTGTGTTATCTACGTGGCAATTCATGTGTTTGTCACGTCATCAAAATTAAAAACGTTAACTGAAGATATTTGTTATTCTTATAATTTTAGTGTTGGTGCCGGGGATAAAACAAATTTATGAGAGATTAACTGAAGACTTCAAAGCCTATACTCATGTCACTTTTTTTTCTTTAAATTCTATTCATCTCATATATATTTTGATTAGCAAAAGAGTTACCAACAAATGAACTTCGATGATACAATAAAATCTAATGATTATTTATATTTTACATTGACGAAAACAACCTATTAAGCACTGAACGGAACATAACAAGATTATCAAATTCTATAAAAAAATTTTACAATAATTCTCTATAGAATAGTCTAGGAATATTAACAAATAGATGAGAATAAAAAAAAAATTGTTTTTGAGTTTTTAGTGTTTCTTGGTATATGTTGTAAACGAAAATTGAATCATATTTTTAAGAGTTCATCATATCTACTCATTTTGACACAGTGTTTCGAACTATTCATAACTTCTCCCCAATCTATAAACAGGAAGATAATGCGTCAAACTCACATCTATCTATATTAACAACAATACTCCACCCAATTGAATTAAAACTTATATAATTTTTTATTTGTAACCGTTAAAAGATGAAATTGTGGTAGAAAAATAGATAGCAAACACAAACAGAAAGATGTTTGGAAGGCAGGGTCTTTTTTAGCTTTTTAAAATTATAAATCGAGTGACCACACTATCTCAAGAACCAACCCACTTACGTTTATATATTTCGAATGGGAGGGTGACAGCTAAAAAGAAACTAAAGGGCATGTCATGAGGAAGAGGAAGAGGATGAGGCAGAAAACCCTAGCACTTTCACTTTTTCCTCTTTACCCAAACACTCCATCCCTTAAAAGAAATTAAAAAGAAGAAAGTGAAGCAATCTCTCTCCACACATATATAATGGATACTTCCTGCCTGCCTCAAGCATGACCCCTATGTTTTATTTTAATTTCTCTGTCCATGAAATCCGAAGACAGAAATAGAAAATAAAGTAGGTTGGTTGGGTTCTCTTCCATTGTACTCTTCAAACGGGATAATACCATATAAAATAGAGATGTCACATTATTTGTATTTTTTTTTTAATAGTTTAATGTTACATCAATATTTTTATCTTGAATTTTAGTATTTTCATTTTCAAAAAAATCAAATCCAAATGAAAATCTTGAAATTCAAAATGAAATTACTGATTTGACATTAAACTATTGAAAAGAGATAATATTTTTATTTCATACAACTCTTTTCTCTCCAAACACGTTCATGCTCATTTATTGTTAAATATATAATAAAAGATAAAAAGATTTTTTTTAAAAAATGATTCCTCCAATCAAAAATATATATTATTCTCTTCTAAAGAGAATTTTTTTTTCTACAAAAACTTCATCTTTTTTGTCCTGTGAGCAGCATTAATTTTATCGACTTCAAAGATTCATCTAAAAAACAGAGTTATCTAATAAAAATATAAAATAACATGTTTTCAATTTGAGTGATGAAGTTAGAGTAAAATCTAATTAAATTCGAGAAGTTTGATAAAAACTTTTAAAATTTGAATTAAATGGTTCGAGTTATTTGAATTAATCAAGTTATTTGGATAAACTCGAATAAAAAGTTAAGTTTTTCAGTTTAACTAGAATATGAATTATACAATTCGAGTTATCTAAAACTCTGAATAAGAAAAAACAAAATTACGTCATTTTGAGTTAAAAATCAAAATCATTAAGTTAAAAGGTAAAACTACGTTGTTTTGATAAATGTTTACTCATTAAGTAAAGCCATTATATTTGTTTATATAGTTAAATAATCTTGTACTTCGTTTACTAGTTAAATAATCAGTTCATGTAAATGCAACATTGAGTATAAATAATAGGATTCGTTAACTCGATTCAACTTGATTCGAAATTTTTTGACTCGATTCGATTCGAAAAAAATTCAAATTGAGTTCGGTTGCTAAAATAAGATTAGTCAACTCGACTAACTCGAAATTTTTTGACTCGATTCAACTCGACTCGGTCGAATACTCACCCCTAGTTAAATTTCTATGAATTTAAAGTTAAATTTCCATTAATATTTTATTCTTTTTTTCATATTTATTTTACAGCTCATAAAAAATAATTCTTTTAAAATCCTCTCCAATATTTTTACAGCTTTCAAAATGGGAATATTATGAATTTTATTTATCTTGATCGATTTCTATAAATGTTTAAAGGAAAAAGGTTCGCTTGATGATTTGCCTCAATCTAAAACCGCACCACTAAATCCAGCCCCACGTCTTGTATATTTTTTTCCATTGTATAGGACTCAAATTTGAAAGTAGGGTATTAGTTATTTATAAGAGTTAAACTATGAGTTTTATTTTAAATTAGTCCCTAAATTTTAAAAAAATTTAATTATATCTTCAAGCTATCTATGTTTATATTAATAATGTATTTTTATCATTAAAATTGTTAAATAACACTTCAAATCTTATGTAACATAGTTTAAAATGTTACTACATAACTTTTAAAAATTAAAACAAAAAATAAAGAGAAAATCTCAAAACCAATATTATAACATTCATTTTTCTTCATATTTTTCATTTTAAACTATACAATATATGATTTATCATCTTATTTAATGATTAAATTAACAATTTTAATTTAAAGATGTAATTATAATGTTTTAAAATTTAAAGACTAATTTAAAATGAAAGGTATAATTTTAAGATGTATGATGCAATTAACTCCAAATGATGGCCAATACAAACATATATCCTAAGAGATCTCAAAGTTAAGTTTCACTTTATTTTGATTGATCCATGACTGTCAAAGAAAGTGGCGGAGCCAAGGGGTTTGTAGAGGCACTGGTCCTTTTAAAAATAGAAATTTTTTTATTTAAGTCTTTTTATAATTTATAAAATTTTAAATTAATAATGGTAAAATTATATTTAACCCCCTAAAAATATAAAAATTTGATTTAGTCCTTTAAAATTTATAAATATATAAACTACTAAAATAATAAAATTATATTTTTACTATTGTAAAAATATATAATTTAATTCTGCCACTAGTCAAAGATTAATTAAATTTTACGTATTGTTTATGTTTTTCACTGAATTAGAGCAAGGAATCAACAGTATATTAATTCACTAATTAAAAATATTATTTTATTAAAAATAAAAAATATTATATTTTTACATAAAATCTATATAAACCATTTAAATACAAAATATATTTGGCAGCTCAACCTAGAATTTTGTATAATTTTACAAATTCTCATATTTTTCATTTCAATCATAATTTCATTTGATTTTTAATTTTTATATGGAACTTATTTTTTTAATATTTTTATATGAAACTTTAATAGGTATATTTATTATATATTTGTATTTATTAATAATATTTTTAATTGAGTTGATGTCGTATATTAACTTGGCACTAACACAAGATTGACGACAACACCATAATAAATAATTATATTCATTTATTATTTTTAATTTAATGTAATTTTATGTATAATTCTAAACCATATGTTTCATAATTTATTGTCTATTATTTTTAAACACATCTCTATATTTTAAATATGTGATTTTTATACATATACAAGTGTGATAAAATTTTTAATAATATGATAAAGTCCCGTGTATAATTTTTCATATAAAAATGTAAAAAGACAAAAGCACTATTATAATAATATTTAATACTTTTTTTTTCATATCAAAAGCATTATAATAGTACTAAATTATGTAGAACTACAAAAAAGCATTTTTTTTAGAGCAGTGGTGGAGGCTTTTTTACCTTAAGATCTATCGTTTAAATTCTAGTATGGTAGTTTGTTATAAAAAAAATATAATATTTTAAATATTTTTATTTACGATACCAATTTAATTAATAACATTATACTTAACATAAATAAATATAATCTTTAAAAGACGGTATATTCGTATCTACCTCTTACAACAATATTTTCCCCGATATAATTTACTGAAAGAAATTTTAAGTGTCAGATGACTATTTTATAATATCTAAGTTGATGACATATATAATTTGAAATAATTAATTAATGTCGTCCAAACACGTAGACAAATGGGAACCGGAAAGGACTTTGCAGCAAAATCACATACATCTCCAGGCCTAATATATAGATCTTAACTAAGTATATCGTAAATCCATCATCCATTCTAAAATTCCAACCCCCTTTCTAATTCTCCCTCCATCGCCAGTATTAGTCTCTGTATATATATGTATCTCACCTCCCATCCCATCTTTGTCCGCTAAATTTGGCTCTCTTACTGAAATCAAATAAAATGATGCCCCCTCAGCAAGACAGTAGCAATATCACCACCCATAATACTCCTGCCACCATCATGCTCACAACCAGCCGGATGACGGAGAATTTCATTTCTGTTCACGCTCAGCCATCGGCTTCTACATCCACCAACGTCGTCCCATGTTCTCCGCAGCATCCCATCACATCCCAACAGGACACGCTAACTCCACTTCCATTTTCAGTTTCGTGTCAATCTTTACGTCCTGTAACTCTCAAGGTTCTTTATTCTCCACTACATATCCTGCACATTTGTTTGGCTAATACTGAATTAAGTAGATAAATAGTTATACATGTATTATAATTTTGATCCATAAAGTTGTTATTTACGGCGGTTGCAGTTTGAAGAAGTGGCGTACACCATCCATTCCAGTGTCACAAGCGCAAGTTGTTTCTCCTCGCATAAACCCAAACAGAGAACAAATGTACTGAACGGGGTTAGCGGTGTCGTTCGACCCGGCGAGCTACTGGCAATGCTTGGCCCCTCTGGTAGTGGTAAAACCACCCTCCTCACTGCTTTCGCAGGTCGTTTAACTGGAAAGTTGTCGGGCACCATAACCTACAATGGGCGGCCATTTTCCAGCTCCATGAAGCGCAAAACAGGATTTGTGTCTCAAGAAGATGTGCTGTATCCCCACCTCACTGTGTTGGAAACGCTGGCTTACGCTGCTTTGTTGAAATTACCAAAAAAGCTGACTTCACAAGAAAAGATTGAGCAAGCTGAACTGATTATAGGGGAACTCGGCTTAGCAGGATGTAGGAACAATGTTGTGGGTGGGCCTCTTCTTCGGGGGGTGTCCAGTGGGGAACGTAAACGGGTTAGTGTTGGCCTGGAGATGTTAGTGAACCCCAGTTTGTTGATGCTGGATGAGCCCACTTCAGGACTCGACTCAACCACAGCACACCGAATTATGGTTACCTTACGCGGATTAGCACGCGGTGGCCGGACTGTGATCACCACCATTCACCAGCCTTCAAGTGGGCTGTACAGGATGTTTGATAAAGTGCTGGTGCTTTCTGATGGGTATCCGATTTATTGCGGTCAGGCGGATCAGGCCATGGACTATTTCAGTTCCATTGGTTTCTCACCCAGTTTCAAATTTGTGAACCCTGCTGATTTTCTCCTTGATCTGGCTAATGGTAAGCAGGCCTCCCTACATTTTCTTTTCTTCTTCTTTCTAATAGGTAACAGAAGTTAAGTCAAATAATAACATCAACTTATTTGGACTCACTGATTCATGCTGCAACCTGACATGCATGGTATATATATTATTAATAAAAGTCTGTATCATGCTGCCTATATGAGTATAACTATCTCAGAATTGACAATACAACTATATCAATGTTGCATACAGGAATTCAATCCATTTACACGTACGTTTTCCTTGAGTTAATAGGCTCCCTTGGGTCATGTAGTCCAACTCTAATTAAATCATTCATAGAACTAAACTCAAGGTCAATGATTTTAAGAAGTCAAAAAGGTAGTCAATTAATTAATTCTGGATTTTATTTTTGTTTCTTTTTTACTCCAATACTTTATTGATAATTGGAGCTCCACCATCCTCTTGATTTGTAAATTCTAATAATTTTATCATCTTTTTGGCCCCTCCCCACTTGGTCATTACTTAGCTTAAATGGTACAAGCAGTTAAAATTTCACATGGTCTAATTGCTATTTTGCGGGAGCAGGTATAGCCCCTGATGTAAAACCGGAAGAGCAACTAGAGTTTCATGGCAGAGTAGACAACCCTGATGATCACAAATCCACTAAACAGCACCTAATATCTTCTTACAAGAAGAATATATACCCTATCTTGAAGGCTGATATCAATCAAGACTTGCAAGATTCGACTTTTTCAACAGTTACACCATCAAAATCAAGTAAGTTAAAAAAATCATTAATGGTCTCTCGTCCCACACAGGTTTAAATTAATTTCTACTAGGGCTTGTGTAAAGTACAAGTATTTGCAGTGATGACGAGATTAGTTTGTGTGTACGCATGCAGGGGGTGGTGAGGTTGAATGGAACAGCAGCTGGTGGGAACAATTCAAGGTATTAGTGAGAAGGGGTGTACAAGAGAGGAAGCATGAATCCTATTCAGGCCTAAGAATATTTCAAGTCATGTCGGTTTCAATACTTTCAGGCCTCCTCTGGTGGCATTCTGATACTTCCCACATACAAGACCAGGTATCAATGCCATGACCTCGAATTTCAACAAGAGTATAAAAAATATTCAATTTTGATTGACTGATGATGACAGAATATTAATTAATATTTTTGTTTGCAGGTGGGGCTTCTGTTTTTCTTTTCAATATTCTGGGGTTTTTTCCCTCTCTTCAATGCCATTTTCGCATTCCCACAAGAGCGGCCAATGTTAATCAAAGAAGGATCCTCAGGGATGTACCGTCTGTCCTCATATTACGTTGCCCGAACAACAGGTGACTTGCCAATGGAGCTTGTTCTGCCTACCATATTTGTAACCGTCACATATTGGATGGGGGGCCTCAAGCCTTCACTAGTAACATTTGTACTCACCCTCTTAATCGTACACTTGAACGTGCTGGTCTCTCAAGGACTAGGACTGGCACTGGGAGCCATTCTGATGGACGTAAAACAGGCTACAACCTTGGCTTCTGTGACGATGCTGGTGTTTTTATTAGTGGGCGGATACTACATTCACCACATGCCTGCTTTCATAGCTTGGTTGAAATACATTTCCTTTAGTCACTACTGCTATAAGCTCCTGGTGGGGGTGCAGTACTCAGTGAATGAGGTGTATGAATGCGAGATTGGGAGGCGTTGCAAGGTCATGGATTTTCCTGCGATCAAGTATCTGGGCCTTGACAACAATAATAGGTGGTGGGACGTGGCTGCTTTGGCAATTATGTTGGCGGGATATAGGCTACTGGCTTATGTGGGCCTAAGAGTGTATGGAAAACCTCACTGACCACATCTATCTCCACCCAATTATTTACCTTGTTCAAAGTACGTAAAGTAGAATGAATTAAGATGGTCTTCGCCTCAATCGTGCTCCCATTCAATATGCTACTAATTAATCCAGCCTTGTTTTTCCTTAACCTGCATTTATTTATGCCTTAAATGATTAATTGATATCTAAATTATATTTATTATTGTTATTTTATAAGTAGTGACTAAATTATATTTTCATTTATGGTAAAAAAAATTATATTTTTGTTATTCATAATTTTCTGAATTAGATCGGTGATGGAATTGGTAAACATTTAATTTTTAATTTGATTGGTCCTTTTGATTCTTCCAATTTAATTAAATTATTAAAAAAATTATAAAATTAATATATATTAAAAATAGAGAAAATCTGATACAATGGTGAATTCACTCTATTTTTTAGCACCATTCAACCAGTTCAAATAGTTTGTAGTTTAATTGATCTAACCTTCTTTTCTAAAATTATGATTGATTCTTAATTTAACCAATCTGATTTATTTGATATGATTTAATCTTATCAAAATCAAGTAAATTAATTAAGATATTATATGGAAAAGAAAAACAGATAAACATTATCATTTCTCTTATATATATTCACTTTATAAATTTTTTTCTTTCTTTCTTGTTCCTGTCATCTTTCTCTCACCTCTCACTAACATTGAAAGAAAACCCAAAACCACCATGCAACCTTCTGTTCATCGTCGCCAACCACTTCTACTTCATACCTCAACATGTAAAGAATTAGAGACCTGAACTAACAGTATTCTTTGAGCTTTGTGAGTTGTTTCAAGCGCAGGTTCCCTTGGAATTGTAAGCCTCGGCTTGGTATCGGTGGCATTTTCTATCTTTAGTTCCATCCTACTTAACCACGAAGAAATGATCAAAATGTTTCAAACGCAACACAGGTTAAAATCCAACAGCAGTTCCAAAAACTAAAAATAATTCAGGGGTATACTGTTGTAGGTGCCTTGTGGATGAAAGTGGTCTTGCTGCTTCGTCTCATCAACAAAAAAAGTTTATTCAATAAACATGCAGCTGAACCATATCAGTAATAGAAATTAATGATAAATTTTCAAATACCAGTATCGGAAATCTAATATGGGAAAAGCCAATATCTAGTTTGCCTCTGTTTCAATTTTGTCAGGTTTCTTACTTCGTATATCAAAAACACAACCCATAAGAGAACTTCATGAATATGATAAAAAAGGAGACAAAAACATAATAAAAGAAATAAAGATCCTAAAAGAATAAAGTGATAATGGATAAGTTTTCACCAGGAGGACCTACTGGCTATGTTAACTGCACTCGGGAAACAGATAGCACGGTAATTTTTGAAATTTTGGACACTTTCCAAAGGGTGGACACGTTAGTAGGACAGGTCTCAATATCATTTCAATTAATCACATCAAAATTTGAAATACCAAAATCCAAAAAGATTAATCTTCACTTCTATAGAGAAGTGGTTTAAGTTCTTGTTAGGCACCCATTTGACACGGGTTTGAATCGTGTTACCTCATTCCCACGTTTAATATTATAGAATTGAAATCTTCTACTTCTTTTGTATAAATTATCATTTTAACGATTCAATTCTCCAGTAATGATATCCGTGCTACTTACTATCATCATAATATCAGCCAATTTCATTATTTTAATTAATTGAGAAGGAATTTGCAAATTGATAAAATTTAATGGGCAAATTTTCTCTTTAATCCCCATAAAAAAATTCCTTAAAAAATTCTTCAAATTTAGGCATCAACTCTCTCGACACTACCATTCACGTTTCTTTCTTCGCCTTATAAGTCGAAAGTTGCAATTTCTATTTCAGGATCATTCAATGAAATATTTGCAACTTCAAGTAAATTCTCTTCATCCATATTATCTCCACCAATTCATTTGTAATTAAAAGTCAAAGTAAAAATAGTTTGATAATATGCTTAAATATAATTAATTAGAATAAAAAAACAACTTGCAAATCTATATCTCAAAATGAAGTTGGACCTGTTTTGTACTCATATTTCTCTCAAGATAGCAAACAAAGATTTGAATGTACAAAAACCAAATCTTCAAGGGTAGACGATAACAATTTGTCCTTCTTGACTATTTGTATCAAGAAATAAGTATTCCAATTTCTTTCACAGCAAGATGAAGCTGCAGGCTGTGAAAGAAGCCTAAAAGCAATGCCTTGGAACAAGAGTGTAGTTGCACCGTAGTTAGCTGACCAAGACAAGGGGTCTGCAATGACATGAGATTAACTAAAGTAACCCAACCCACAAGAAAAAGCACCATATTTAGAATACATACTTGGAATATCATCTTCATTAGTGAACAACTTTTGAAAACATTTATCTCTATGCAATGTGACTTCTTCACCTTCATTTGGGGCTTTTCTTGAAAAATCACCACTTTCGCCTTAAAGTCATTTTACCGTACAATATTTTGGAACTAGCGAGTGAACCATGCAGTGAATAGGGGTGCTGCTTTTATTCCACCTATCCTTGAGTGCTTAAGTATGAAGAAATTTTTCTTTAATTTTTTCACTTCTCATAGACTAGATGCAATGCAAACACAGAAATCTTATAACATCAATTTTAACAATATAATAATTTAAATAATTTAATAATCAAAATATAATTTTTTTAAATTAAGTGATTAAAACAAAAATTTACTTATAATTTAACAATTAATGATATAATTAAATTAGATACGATATTCATAAACTCCATGAATATCTTTATATTTTTTATGCCACAAACAATCTACACTCATAATTTAAACCAGAAACATTATGCATGATTATCAGTTGGTAAATAATTAAAATTGTCTTTTTTTGAGCAAAAAAAGACCACAAGGGTATAAGCAATTTTATTACGTAAATAGTTAATTTATATGTAAGATTTAGGGTGATAATGGGAGAAGTTGATGGAATCATATTGGGAATATAATAGGGATGTACTTTCCCAGTATCCTATATTATAATTTACATATATAGTAGATGGTAATAAAACTAAATAAATTAGAAATAAGCATAATGGTAATACTTCAAAAACACCACATTAACAGTAAGACATATTTAAGATATCACCACACAATTCAGGAATAAGGATTATACAATTTTTTTTATAGCATTAAAATAATAGTGAGAAGACCCAAAGTTATTGGACCAAAATTTTGATAACCCTTACATCTTGGGTTGGCCTACTTCTTGTCTTCTTCTTCAAATTTTAAAAAATATTTCATAATTTTTTTTTTAAATTTGATAATATTTTAACTCGATTTTTTTTAATTTGGTTCTTAATTCTTTTTATTCTAATTTAGTACTTAAATCTGATTTTTTTCCCTAATTTGATACATAATCTTTTGTTTTAGTTCGATTAGATACCTGGACTTGTCAGTTGTTATACAAGTTACTCAACTATACTAACAATATTATTTTTTTATGTAGTAGCAAAAATGATTAATGTATGATTGACATGTGATCGATAATAATAAACAAATAATGAATAAAAAATAATAGAGAATGTAAGTATTTTTTTAAACATTAATATCATTATATATTCTTATCATATATGTTCTTTTTGATACAATGGCTAAAACTACCCATGTAACACCCCTAATCTGTATCCATCGCCGGATCTTAGTTAAGAGGTATTACTAAACTAAACCCAATCCATAAACATTATTCAATAAAGAACATTTACTATTCATGTGGTCATTTACAATACCTTAACTAAATATGTACAAGAATTACTCTCTTTTTATAACAAGTTATCAATCGCTCAAAAACAATTTCAATTAGCAAGGTCACATTATCAAGATCACAGACTATTTCGTAGATAGCCCCACATATAAACCAGCTCATTACACATGAACGACTAACATAAAATATTAGTTACTACAATACACAAAATCAAGTACCACAATTTAGCCATTTTCGCATGGCATACATCCATTAAAGATTCGTCTTATACAAATCCTAAGAAAAACAAAATAGCTTATACATGCCATAATCATCAAGGATTAATCCATCAATAAGGGGTACCAAAATAGATGATGGTATGATGAGCTTCCTAATTGATCCACGAGCTTAAGTCGAACCTTCCAAAAGTGATCTACAAATCCTAGAAACAACTGAGAGAAATTAAGCTTCATAGCTTAGTAAGACTTCAGCTTGCTAAACTAAGTACATTTATTCTACTAAAATTTTCAGTAAGCAATTCACATACCAAACAACAAGGCTGAACAATCAAGATTTCAAGAACCAATTCATGGATATTGTATGATTAAACGCACTTCTATATATAAACTTACCATTCGAAACCTAGTCTTTCATACAAAATTCCAAGGTACTATTTCCCAACGATACTATATACCCATTTGCATTTATAACATAGTCCTTTAAAGAGAACCACATACCTGCAAGTTGGTAAATAAGTTTAAAAGTGTTTCGCACGATTAATACCCTCGATAAAATCACTATGTAACGTATCGCTCACACAGAGCCGTTACTCAATAGTCCAGTAACGTATCGCTCACACAGAGCCGTTACTCAAAAATCCCGTAACGTATCGCTCACACAGAGCCGTTACTCAAAAATCCAGTAACGTATCGCTCACACAGAGTCGTTACTCAAAATCCCGTAACGTATCGCTCACACAGAGCCGTTACTTATTCACCTGCAAACTTAGTGCTCAATCATAGTTTCGTACTCATAGTACATTTTGTAAACTCGTAATTCATATAAAAATACCAAATCATTCATATAATCGAGCCAACAATCATCTAAACATAGAATCACCCATGCATTAATTCATGAAAAGAATTATATTCCCCTGTTCAACGTAACTAAAATATCTAGCACATTACCCTCATACTATGTCTTTATTTCGAATACCTTTCTTGCCTTCACTTAGAGTATACACATGTTTATACACATTTGCATTCAGATTCAAGGTGGTACGAAATTCATACTACTCATTCAGCATCTTAACTTACCTTGCATAATACAAACAGTTAAATAATCTCCACAACTCATTCGGCAATATTAATTCAATCATCCAATAACCATTAAACATTATCAATGTACAAAGAATTGGTTTAATTAACTCGTTTGCTTGAAATCTTACCTCGAAGAACGACAATTCAGGGTTTCCGGCTACTCATTTAGTTTAGCTTTTCCCTGTTCCTTTTCCAAATCTTTCTTCCCTTGATCTTACAACAACATGCAATGGCCGGATGATGAAGGAGAAATTTCTTCTTTTTCTTTAAGGAGAATCGGTGAAGAAGATGAAGGCAAGAGAGAGAAAAATGAATTTTTTCATATGTTTATTATATTATTCCCATAAAATACATATTATAATATAAAAAAATGACATTTAACATAAAAAAATCATTAAAAAGCCTCCCCCATCATCATTGCCGTCCACTATAAACAATTGTGGAAATTTGACATGCAAGTCCCTATTTGAGTAAAGCATTTCAATTGGCCATCCTAATTTCATGCACTCTACTTTTCCCACTTTAACCAATTGGTCCTTTTATTTAATTAAACACCAAAACAATTAAATTTTTCTACGATATTTTCACTCATGCACAACCACTTAACATAGACAACAATTAAATAAATAATATATATATAGTTTAATTTAGATTCGTGGTTCCGAAACCACCGTTCCGGTTAGGGTCGTATTTGGGCTGTTACAACCCATAACCCCTCTCCAACCCTTAAATAGGAGAATAATGCTCTTCAATGCACTCGAACTCACGTCACAACAATGTCGATACCAATCGAGCTAAAACTCAATCAGCATAGAGAATGTAAATTATTTCCATTCAATTAAATCACATATTTATTGTATACAAGTATGGGGTAAAAGATAATAATAACACTTACAAAATCAAAGATAAAGAAGTAAATGAATACATAATGATTTATATTATTTACCACATAGACAAATTACTTTATAAATTTGAATCATCTTTTTCATACAGTATATCTAATACTACTGCGGTAAAATATTTAGGGCACGTTTGGTTGGCATGAATAGCCATTCCATTCCTGCCCAATTCAGCGTGCTACAGTAATTTTTTGTTATTACACCGTTTGGTTCACCGTTTTCTTCATTCCACAGTTTTGCTATTACCTTCGTATTCCCTCATATGCCGTAATAGGGATTCCTGGGTGGGAGCGCTGAATTGCTATTCGACGCATTTGTCGTAAAATTTATCCCCAAAATAGCCTGCTTTCTTCTCCGTTGCTCCAGATTTCTTCCACCCAAAATAGCCTTTTCTTCTCCCTTGCTTCTCCTTCGTTCTTCTCCCTCCCCTGTTTGGCCGCTGCTCTAGATTGTTGCTGCTTAGCTCGTCGGCCACCATCAAAGCTTCTCCGTGCCGACCGCTGTCGCTGTCGCTCCTGCTCGGTCTCTCACCGCCGCCGCTGCTGCCAGCATCATCGTCCCTGCCTTACTGCCCCGCTCACCGTCACTGTTCCTGCACCAGACCACCGCTGCCCAGCCAGTCATTAGTCGTTGTCGCCAGGCCCACATTAGTGCCCAAACTTCCTCTGCACTGTCTGCTTCCAATTTTGGATGCTGTAACCGGTCAAAGTTACTGTCGATTGCTTCAAATAAGATCGCTGCCTTCTCTTTTATAAGCCAAGGTATGCATATCATCTCTTCTATTACTGTTATTATTATATTTTTACAGAACTTGTTTGATTTTCGGGCATGAGATAATAATAAAAAAATTCGTTTGAATAATTTTGGCTAAACTTAGTTCATTTTTTTACAGTTAATTAGTTTAGATTAAAACACTTTTTAAGTTTCTTATACCAATCTTGATGAGTATATTTTTAACTTTATTTGAGGATAGTGGAATCCCTGCAGTAGTATGGGGTGAACCAGTGAACATCTGAATGTTTTCTGTCAATTGGTGAAGCTTTTCTTTATGGCTGATCTCATTGATTAATTTTTGGAATTGTATTTACCATTGTAGTTGAAAATTAATATAATGCACTTAATAGAATGCACTAACATGTGTTGTGATTTTGTCCAGTCTGTAAATTTTGCTACTGTGAATACAGCTTTGTTGTTTAATCTTAAGAAAACTAAAGTTATATTCTCTTTTGCCTTCCATTAAGAGTTTGCATGAAGTTTAGATGCATGGTAGAAATTAATAATGGAATCTGTACATCTTTTCTTTTATTATTATTTAAAACGTTTGAGGGTGTAGCTAGCTAGTAGCAATCTCTTGCTCTGGGGAAACAATGTTAGCTGAGGAGCATGTTTGAGCTCGTAGTCTATTTATTGTTTGGCAGGATTCAGTGGGGCAAACTGAGGATTAAATATAGAACTCTTTAAGGACCATTCTTACAAGATTGGAATTTGATGCTATTTACCAAAGCCCTTGTTCAACCAGAATGCTTAGAAATTAAGTTGCTAATTTTAGATGATAATATTAAGTCATGCATGTGTAATGATATCTATACGTGTTTGAAGTTGCAGGTGGGTGGCTAGATTCTGTAATCTTTCCATTGTTTGGCCCTTTAGTAGCATTTTTATTTGATCTGTCAATTTCCTTTCTTGTGTTACTTTTTCTCCAGTTATGCTTGTGTGTATGTATATGCATATATACAAATATGAGGATGTTGTTGACTGTGGACCCTTCCGGCTCTAGGCCTTTTACTAGTTAGTCCCGGTAAAGCCCCCAGACGGCGTATTTTTTTGAAACGAGGCCCTCGGTAACGTGTTATCATTGCTTGAGTGAAACAATGATGACAAGAGAAAGTAATACACAAGTATTTTCTAGCATAATTCTGACTGCAAGTCTTAAAAAAATGCGATGATAGCATAAATGGGACCACAATTTTATTATTCTAGTCAAGGTTAACATTAGAAAGTAGTATCCATTTATGCTAACATGGCAATTTCAAATGCTGCCCTCACCGTAATTTGATGGACCACCAATGAAACACCCCACACCCGGCCCACGAGCCTGAACCGGATCTGGTATGTTCCTTAAATAAATCGATTTTCAAAGTTCTAGATGACTTAGAGAAAATTTGTGTAATTTAAAAAAAAATTGTTTTGGGTTGGGCTTAATTTGAAACCTATTTAATAAATTCTGGAAATCCAACTTAAATAGGGTGACAAAATAAATTTTGGGTTTATTATTTTAAAAGAAATAAATTTACTTATCTTTAATCAAACATAAATTGTATCATATTCAAATAAAAATAAACAGAAATAAAGAAAATCCAACTGGGCCTTATGGCCTTATTACATCATTCAAACCCAAAATAAAGTTTAAAGTACTAAAATTTCATAAAGTCCAAATTCCAAATAATTTCTTCAAGCGATGCATGGCCACCTTTAGCTCCTGCCGACCCGGTCCATTACTGCTCATCACCTGAAAAATAATTCCCCAACGGGGTGAGTCAACAGACTCAATGTGTACATAGTACTAATTTCCAACAAATCAGGCATACAAGTCATGTCAATATCATGTTCATACAAAATAAAGGATGATGCAACCCAAACCCAAACCTATTTGTCCATCCGCTACGCACCACCCGTACCAACCTGTACACCGCGGGGACTACTAAGTCAACCCTCCATCCGCTACACACCATCGAAGGCAGTCGCTGCAGTCGACGTGCTCATCGCCCACTTATGTTGTGTCATTAGACACTGTATTCACTGGATGTAACCGAAGTTACCACTTTTCACTTTATGTGACTGTAGTCACCACTTTACGTTGGTGAGACCGTAGTCATCACCTTCACTTTCTTCCTCCACAAATATCCCGAATGCCCCAATTATTTCATAACATATTTCACATACTTAATTTTCATTCATGTTACTAATCACATGTTCAAAATATATCACATTCACAATCCTATCAAAAGTAGGAAACGTACCTGGGTACTCCTTACCACATTTGTGGTGCTTAGCCACATTCACATACTGTTACATATTTATATATTTAATGATTGCCATGCAATTTATTGAAAGTTAGTAAGAGTACACACCTTTTTCGCTTAATAGTTTCCGTGAATTCCCGTAGAGCGATCTACCGATCTAGATCTTTCACTCCTAGTTGCCGAATTGATTTAATCAAGTCCCAACAGTTACTAGAATTCCTTGAAATCGGCTAATAATTATGATGGGATTCCAAATCTGAAGAGGATTCCTTTATAAGCCTGTTGAAATCCTATAACTTCGTGTTAGATTAGATCTAACTTTGAAAACGTGAATCATAATCTTTAACCACATATTTATATTTATAATCCTTACCTTAGATCCTTAGATTTCCCGAAAGATCCCCTTTTGATGTTGTGGATGATTGCCCTCTTTCTTAGAATCCACAAAGATTCAGCTTAACAGTAGAACGGAGAAGAAAATAGAAGAAAAAGAGAGGGATTTTTGCTTAATGAAAATTCGGCAGAGAGGGGTTTTGCCTAGGGAGAATTTCGGCAGAGAGGAAGAGGGAGCGAATGTTGATGAGTAGCCCTCCTGTCCTCCTTTTATAGCCAAAATTCTCAGCCTAGGAGTCCTTTACTTGGCCACCACTCCTCTTTTTGATAATATTATCTCTTTTATTTAAAAGATAAAAGCCTTTAATCCATCAATTATCTCCTCAATTATCTCATTAGAAAATAATCCTTTATTTATCTCTTATTATTCACATATTTATGTGAATAAAACTCCTTTGTTTATCTCTTATTATTCACATATTTATGTGAATAAAACTCCTTTATTTCTCTCTTATTATTCACATATTTATGTGAATAAAACTCCTTTATTTATCTCTTATTATTCACATATTTATGTGAATAAAACTCCTTTATTTCTCTTATTATTCACATATTTATGTGAATAAAACTCCTTTATTTATCTCTTATTATTCACATATTTATTATTATTCACATATTTATGTGAATAAAACTCCTTTATTTATCTCTTATTATTCACATATTTATGTGAATAAAACTCCTTTATTTATCTCTTATTATTCACATATTTATGTGAATAAAACTCCTTTATTTCTCTTACATATCCAAGTTTCCCAAAATGTTCAAGTTTCCATTTTTGGATCATTTCCAAAAATGTTTAGGTTTCCAAAAATGTCTAAGTTTCCAAAAATGTCTAAGTTTCCAAAAATGTCCATTTCCATTTCCATTTCCATTTTCATTTCCATTTTCATTTTCATTTCCATTTTCATTCATTTCTAGGTTTCCAAAAGTATCAAAAATTTATTCATAGTACTTGAAACTTGTCATTTCATACAATTAAACTGGAAATGCATAGGCCCTATTCAGGATGTTACAGTTCTACCCTCCTTAAAATAATTTCGTCCTCGAAATTACTTATTAACAGTCGTACAATCCTTCTCACCGTACTATGCTTACGCTGCGCACTCTGATCTTAATAGAACCATCATACTTTCTAGGCACAATCTCTAAGTTCACATCCTTTAGAACTCATTTTCTAACGTCGCGATTTAATCTGATTTAAAAGTTTTATACATTAGTACTTGTTTCACTTATTACCCGCGAAGAAGTTTTATGAAAAGAGTTTTATGAAAAGAGTTTTAGGAGTGGTTCTTTCGTATTCATACATGCACACAGTCTTTACATTCATTCATACATCCATCAAACAATTATGAACTTTCGTTCATTCAGAGAAACGTTGTAGTTTTCATTGTTGTTGTTTTTCCACTACCTAGGGGTATTTTCGTAATTTGTCTTATAGGGGCATTTTCGTAATTTTTCAAAAATAAAAGTTCTCTGATGATTTTGTTAAAAATTATTTTGGAACTTTTAAATTCCCGGGGTATTTTGAAAAATTTGGAAATTCGGGGGTATTTCGGTAATTTTGAAGCTCGAGGGTACTTTGGTAATAAACCAGGGTAAATTTGTAAAGTTTGATAATTCCGGGGTATTTCCAAATGTTGCAAAATTTGAGGGTTCTTTTTGAGAATTTTTTTTCCAAGTTGATGGTGTTGCAAAAATTTTAAAAATCAGGGTCATTTTGGTAATTTTGTAGGTTAGGGGCAATTTTGTAATTTTACCAAAATCAAGGTATTTTGATATTTGCAAAATAAGATTCTTGGGTGCTTTGTAAAGTAAGGAAATTTTATTGAAATCGGGGTGGTACAGAAATTTTAGAAACCAAGGGCATTTTTGTAATTTCGCCACTAGGGGCATTTTGGTAATTTTTGTAAATCAGGAATTTTTCGGAAAATTTTGTAAAAGTAGTTCTCACAAATTATAAGGGTAATTTTAAGAGTTTTAAAACTAGGGTTTTCATAAAAACATGGCTAGTCCCTTTCGGGTTTTAGTTATTGGGTTTAGCCTATGAATAAGTCCTCATGGTTAGGGTGAACCGTAGCTACGCACCAGGTAGGATTCCTGCGAAGAGGAGGTGAGTCACTAGGACTGCTTAAGTACCAGGCTCTTCCGGATCCAATCCTAGACATGCGTACAGGGGTTGCCACACCCTAGGTTAATAACTTAGTCATAGGTTTGTTAAGTTCATTAAGTCTTATGAGTTTCAAGTGTTTGAGTAGTCTAATCCTAGGGTTCAAGTTCCTATCACACTATTCTACGTTCCATGCCTTTTCTACCCTTTTACAATTCATAATTCACATAATCACACAGATGGTTAAAGGTACTTACCTGGTGGACTGCGGGTCGGAGACTTAGGTGCCATGCCATAAAACCTGCTTATTTCAAAGAAATTCATTTGGGCTCGAATGGAAAACGTTTTGGGCCTGAGCCCACAGGCCGAGAGTTTTAAAACTGGGCTCTGATACCAACTGAAACACCCCACACCCGGCCCACGAGCCTGAACCGGATCTGGTATGTTCCTTAAATAAATCGGTTTTCAAAGTTCTAGATGACTTAGAGAAAATTTGTGTAATTTAAAAAAAAATTGTTTTGGGTTGGGCTTAATTTGAAACCTATTTAATAAATTCTGGAAATCCAACTTAAATAGGGTGACAAAATAATTTTTGGCTTTATTATTTTAAAAGAAATAAATTTACTTATCTTTAATCAAACATAAATTGTATCATATTCAAATAAAAATAAACAGAAATAAAGAAAATCCAACTGGGCCTTATGGCCTTATTACATCATTCAAACCCAAAATAAAGTTTAAAGTACTAAAATTTCATAAAGTCCAAATTCCAAATAATTTCTTCAAGCGATGCATGGCCACCTTTAGCTCCTGCCGACCCGGTCCATTACTGCTCATCACCTGAAAAATAATTCCCCAACGGGGTGAGTCAACAGACTCAATGTGTACATAGTACTAATTTCCAACAAATCAGGCATACAAGTTATATCAATATCATGTTCATACAAAATAAAGGATGATGCAACCCAAACCCAAACCTATTTGTCCATCCGCTACGCACCACCCGTACCAACCTGTACACCGCGGGGACTACTAAGTCGACCCTCCATCCGCTACACACCATCGAAGGCAGTCGCTGCAGTCGACGTGCTCATCGCCCACTTATGTTGTGTCATTAGACACTGTATTCACTGGATGTAACCGAAGTTACCACTTTTCACTTTATGTGACTGTAGTCACCACTTTACGTTGGTGAGACCGTAGTCATCACCTTCACTTTCTTCCTCCACAAATATCCCGAATGCCCCAATTATTTCATAACATATTTCACATACTTAATTTTCATTATGTTACTAATCACATGTTCAAAATATATCACATTCACAATCCTATCAAAAGTAGGAAACGTACCTGGGTACTCCTTACCACATTTGTGGTGCTTAGCCACATTCACATACTGTTACATATTTATATATTTAATGATTGCCATGCAATTTATCGAAAGTTAGTAAGAGTACACACCTTTTTCGCTTAATAGTTTCCGTGAATTCCCGTAGAGCGATCTACCGATCTAGATCTTTCACTCCTAGTTGCCGAATTGATTTAATCAAGTCCCAACAGTTGCTAGAATTCCTTGAAATCGGCTAATACTTATGATGGGATTCCAAATCTGAAGAGGATTCCTTTATAAGCCTGTTGAAATCCTATAACTTCGTGTTAGATTAGATCTAACTTTGAAAACGTGAATCATAATCTTTAACCACATATTTATATTTATAATCCTTACCTTAGATCCTTAGATTTCCCGAAAGATCCCCTTTTGATGTTGTGGATGATTGCCCTCTTTCTTAGAATCCACAAAGATTCAGCTTAACAGTAGAATGGAGAAGAAAATAGAAGAAAAGAGAGGGATTTTTGCTTAATGAAAATTCGGCAGAGAGGGGTTTTGCCTAGGGAGAATTTCGGCAGAGAGGAAGAGGGAGCGAATGTTGATGAGTAGCCCTCCTGTCCTCCTTTTATAGCCAAAATTATCAGCCTAGGAGTCCTTTACTTGGCCACCACTCCTCTTTTTGATAATATTATCTCTTTTATTTAAAAGATAAAAGCCTTTAATCCATCAATTATCTCCTCAATTATCTCATTAGAAAATAATCCTTTATTTATCTCTTATTATTCACATATTTATGTGAATAAAACTCCTTTATTTATCTCTTATTATTCACATATTTATGTGAATAAAACTCCTTTATTTCTCTCTTATTATTCACATATTTATGTGAATAAAACTCCTTTATTTATCTCTTATTATTCACATATTTATGTGAATAAAACTCCTTTATTTATCTCTTATTATTCACATATTTATGTGAATAAAACTCCTTTATTTCTCTCTTATTATTCACATATTTATGTGAATAAAACTCCTTTATTTATCTCTTATTATTCACATATTTATGTGAATAAAACTCCTTTATTTATCTCTTATTATTCACATATTTATGTGAATAAAACTCCTTTATTTCTCTTACATATCCAAGTTTCCCAAAATGTTCAAGTTTCCATTTTTGGATCATTTCCAAAAATGTTTAGGTTTCCAAAAATGTCTAAGTTTCCAAAAATGTCTAAGTTTCCAAAAATGTCCATTTCCATTTCCATTTCCATTTCCATTTCCATTTTCATTTTCATTTCCATTTTCATTCATTTCTAGGTTTCCAAAAGTATCAAAAATTTATTCATAGTACTTGAAACTTGTCATTTCATACAATTAAACTGGAAATGCATAGGCCCTATTCAGGATGTTACAACCAATTGATATGGTAGGAATGTAACACTTTCTCCTAGCTAACTTTTTTTTACGAGGAATACTAATGTGCTTTTTAAGTTTGCTTGAATGTGTTTTAGTGGCTGCCCTTCTGTTTTTTTTGTGTTTTCTTCATTTCTCCTCTTAAGTGAATATTTACAATATTAGTTGATAACACTTTTGATACGTTTAGCTAAAATGGTGATTTCTTCTACAAATCAGGCTTGCTGAGTGAAATTGTTGACAATTATTGATGGCGTAGTTAAGACCCAACTCCATCAAACTCACTTTTAATCCCAAACTAATTGTGTCGGTTACAAGAATCTAAATATGTATGCTTACTAAAAGTTAAAAGCAATAAGAAATATAAGCCATATTTGCTTTCTGTTCTATAGGATGGAATGCTTAAGCACAAAGGTACTTATGAAATTATTTCGCCTGAAGATATTGGGCTTGAACGGTCTAATGAAGCTGGTATTGTCCTAGGAAAACTTAGGTGGGTATTTCATCTTTCAAAATTTTTCCTGCATTTTTGTGGTAATATATTTTTTTTTTCCGTTTGATATGTTTTAAATAGTGTTTTAAATACTCCTGCAGGTAAAAGAAAAAAATGTACATGTAAATTGTTACCTAAACCATGTTAAAACTATCCATGTTAAAAATCTGTTCAGCAGCAAAACAAAGCTCACCCACTTCGTAAGAATCCAAGAAAAACCTCCTATTAGCTGGATCTTTCCAATCACTATAATTGAATTCAAATACTAATGAAATCTGAGTTTTTTCTTCTTTTTTTTTTTAATTACAGCTTTTTTGCTTGTTATAACTTAAGGGATGGTATTTATAGCTTGGTTAAATCCTTTGTAATCAATGTGCTTTGGGTTTTAGATAATTTCCTTGAGTTTCATTGAGTTACTTTTTTATTTTGCCCAATGATGGGAACTCAGTTTTGATTGAACCATTCTGATTTTCGATTTACCTCTAGCTTTTACACACCGCATGCTTCATTCTCTCTTCTAATTACAATTATTACAGAATCTAGCTACCTATTATGTCTTAATGCTGTCAAATGTTAATTTGTTTTTTTTTTCTGAAGATAATTATGTCAGGTTTTTCAGAATCAAATGTTTCTTCCCAAAGTTCTCGAGGAACCAAAAGGAAATGGGCTCCAGAAGAAGATGCTGCGTTGGTTTCTTGTGTGGTCGACTTGCACAATGTTGGAACCTTTACTGCTGATACGGGATTTAAAGCTGGTTATTTAAATGAGTTGGAAAAAATGTTAGAAAAAGTTTTACCCAATGCAATGTTGAAGGCTAAACCTAATATTGAGTCGAGGATTAGAATACTGAAAAGGGATTGGTCAATCGTTTATGACATGCTTAATGGAAAAAAAATAGCGGTTTTGGTTGGGATGAGCATAGGCAGCTCGTTGTTGCTGAAGATGCGGTGTGGAACTCATATATAAATGTAAGAATTATTTCAAGTCTTTATTATCTTATTTTTACCAAACTTATAACTAATATGAATTCCTCTTTTTTATAGAGCCATAAAGAAGCAGGTCAATTCAAACATTGTAGTTTCCCTTATTACGACCAACTTACTGCCATCTACACAAAAGATCGAGCCACTGGGAAAGATGCTCAAACAGCTGCTGATATCATTGAAGAAATAAATCTTGAGGATGTAGCTCCTACAAATATTCATGAAGAAAGAAACGATTTCTATGAATGTGAAGTCAATTTCTCTTTGGATGACATGGATGTTTCAGCTACAGAATCGCAACCATCTAGAAACCAAGGGGGTTCCACATCTTCAAAGAAGAAAAAAAAGAATTCTGATTCAAGTGATCATGTTTCTTCTTTATTTCATGATGCTGCCACTTTTTTGGGGGAAAAAATGCTGGCCGTTGGCGAACAAATCAGTAGGAGTATTGCCTCCGATGCGGTAATTCAACAAAAGTCAGAAGAATTTCAGACCATCCAAGAAAAAGCTATAAATTTATACCCAACATTATGTGAAATAGAAGGTTTAACTGTGGATGAGTGTTTTCAAGCATTGAGCAAAATTCCAGATCATCCAACACAAATGCTCATTTTCTTTAGTTTACCTTCTTCTGTACGATTGGAATGGGTCAGAAGATTTCTTGCTGACCATTAAAAATCATAGTTGTATTGATGATATTTTGGTAACTTTTTGTGTTTGTAATATTTGGGACGGTATAATGACATGATATATGTCATTACAATGTTGTAATTTTTTTGATGTAACATATGAATTATGACATATAAACTAATGAAATCATGTAACATTTTATTAATATATGAATATTATGTTTATGCAAAATATAATTCTCAAGTTATTTATTACTTCTAATATTTTTTATTGTAGAATAATTAAATTATTTGTTTTAATTATGATATTTTAGCACATTAAATATGTATTGCAGTTTAAAATAATAAAATAGATTATATATTTTTATAGTGTTATATATTTTAATTTTTAATTCACATAATAATTATATTAAGAAGGTTATTAAATTATTTTTAATTAAATTATATTTAATAATAATTATGTTAAAATATGATTAAATTATTTATTATTTTTATTAAATTATTTCCAATAATAATCTTATTAAATTTAATAACATAATAATCATCTACCAAAAAAAATTCTGCTAAGGGTATTCTGGTCATTTTAGTTCTTTTCCTCATGCTATTACAACATCATTCCATTCAACCAAACACAAGAATTCTATTACAGCTCTATCCCATTCCATTCAACCAAACAGTTGAATTACTTATTACAGCTCTTTTCCATTACACCTCTATTCCATTACACCTCTATTCAATTACAGCTCTATTCCATTACAGCGAACCAAACGTGCCCTTACAATATCAAATTTTAATTTTGACCTATTAAAGCAAAAACCAAAACCAAAAAAAAAAAAAAACATTACTACGTAAATCTCTACAAGATGTTACATTTGAATGAATATTTCTAAATCAATTGGTTACAATTATTTAAAAAGAAAAAAAAATACTGATATATTTAAAAATAATAATTTTTATTCTTTTAAAAAATGGTCACATGTTTTTCTTAAATATTTTTTTAATATTTTATTATAATCATATAGGACACTTGTCAATTTTCTAACCTTGTTTGTGGAGTCTTATCAAATATTTTGTGTTTAAAAAATTGTGTATGAAGTAATAAAATTATTTCTCATTTTTTGCATAAAATAAAATATAGTTATGTTACAATAAAAATGAAATAATAAACTAATTTAATATACCATATTTAAGTAATTAAATACCCATGATCTAGTTTACTAGTTGTATGTAAAATTACACATACCAAATGCATTAAATACAATTTTATATATTATTATATAGTTACTAACTTTAAGTAAATAGTAAACCAATTTATTTGGAAAATGCTTGAATTTAAAAAAGAAAAAGTAAAAATCTTATTATGGGTGTTTTAATTTTTTATATAAAATCAATAAAGAAAAAAATAATTTAAACATTAAAAAAATCCTTAAATATAGCCCTTCAATCTAATAAGAAATTAAGATGTTTAAAGCTTGGCCAAATTTTTATTTATTTATATAATTTATTTCATATTATTAAACTATTTAAACAATAATATATATTATTTGTGGATAGATGCTTAAAATGAATGTTAAGAAAATTGTAAGCAAAGCATCTGAATCTGATACCGTAAAATAATTACTGAGAGTAGTTAAAGTTGGTGTGATCATATCATGTTGCATGTTTGATGCCAGTTATTCCATGTTCTCTTTTAACTTCCACCATCCCCTCATTGCACGATTCTAATTCCTTAGCCAATAGCCACTCACCTCAGCTGTAAAACTCTCCCTTATATATACAATTCAACCATACATGCAGAAAACAGAAAATTGCATTTTCCAAGAGGTAGCAATGGCATCAGTCAAGGCTGCTGGCATTCAACTCTTTGGGCAGGTCAAGAAGGAAGCCACTGATGCTTCCTCCAAGTCCAAACCCGCTGCTTCCAAGCCCGCCTCCAAAAAGGCTGCTCCAAAGCCTCAGGAACCTAAGAAGAAGAAGGTATACACCTTCGTTACATACACATATAAATATTCACCTTTGATGATATTATTTTCTGAATAATTAAGGACTCACTTGCTAATTTCTTTTGTATCTCTGTGCACTGCAGGGAAAAGGTGGGAAAACAGCGACCAAGCAGTAGTTGCCAGCCCCAAGTCAAGCGCAGACTTTTATGACTTCAGACCCTGATGATCTAAGTTAATAATACTATACATACATATGTTATGCTCAGGAAACTTAATTAATTAGGGTTTCTTGTAAGTTATGGTGAGAAAGATATTGCGCTAATTAAATAAAGACAGCATCTATGTAATTATCATTACCAAGGGTATTACTGTTATATCATTCATCCATCCACAAACTAGATTCAATATTCAGTTTCAATTTTGGCTGACAAATAAAATTCCATTGTTTGGTAACACTGCCAATTTTCGATTTTTTGGTAATGCTTTTTTTTTAATGATTGGTTTCAGTATTTTTTTCATTTTAAATTATTTTTATCAGTTTTTTAAATTTTTAATTATCGATTTTAGCATTTTTTTAAATTTTATTTTTTCTTATGTTTTTTGCATTTGAAAGTTGTAATTAGTTTTAAGTAATTTAATAAAAATTAAATTAAATAAGAGATGATATCATTATGATTGAGTTTATAATAATCTTTGTATATCTTTAAAAACTAATGATGTGGTATTATTTTATTGGTGTTTAAAAACTATATATTTTAGGATAATCCTAATATAAATTATTCTCATCTATAATACATATAAAAGCACTGGTAAAACTTTTGAACCGATGAAAATATCTTTTATATTTTATCATATTAACAATTTAACATTTAAAAATACTTATAATTTAATTTAAAATTATGAGTTATAACTCTACTTAAAAATAAGTTGTGATAAATTTATTAACTCTAAAATAGAGTTATAACTTAAATAAAAGCCTGAGCATACTCACTAAAGTCGAAATAATTAATAATTATGATTACAATATTATTTTTAAAAAATTTTGAATTATTTTGATTTTTTATAAGTAATTTTTTTCATATTTACTAACGTAATAAAATAAAATTATAACTTGAATAAAAATCTAAGTATATAAATAGAGATTAATTTTATCTTTTAATTATTATTTACTTAGTGTTAAAATTATTGTAGAAGGCCCAAATTGCCTGGGGCCCGTTAGAATAAACCAAACCTAAAAATAATAAAAGAGTCCAAAGTACAGTCCAATTACAGTGGGCCAAGCAGAGTAAAATCAGGCCCAACTTACAAACTCAACCCTAACAAGCCTAAATACAAAAAAAACCCTAGCTGTTTCCCCTAACCCCAAGTGGCGCCGCTTTAGGTCTGACCCTTGGTCTTTTGACCCTCTGACACCCACTTGCCCTGCACCGTGGTCTTGTCCATCGCCCCAGCACCGTGCCTGGCCTGCAAACATTAAACGAGAAGGGACAGAAAGTAGCAAAAATTGTAAAGAATAGGGCTATAAAAGCCGATTGTATTCAAGGGACAGGGGACCTTTTTTTTCGGATACAGACAGAAAACAAACTTTCGAAAGATCAATATTCAGATCCCTTTTTTCGATCGGCAATAGAAGCAATAGATAAGGATTTAAAACATTCAAAAACGCAAAAACAGCAATAAATGGAGGACAAAAAAACCCGAAAATAGAGAGGGAAAGGTGATTTTTTTTTCGAAACTTGTTTCTTTTTCTTTTTTTTCAGCATATATTATTATATTTTAAAAAGAAATAAAAAGTATAAAAAACTTACCTTTTCGGGCTCCGACCGCCGTGCACGGCGGCGCCGGCGACGGAGCCCGCGACGGACGCACGACGGACCACGACCGGAGCTTCTCCGGGAAGCCCCTCTGCAAACCTGCAGAGAGAAGAGAGAAAGATGAGTTTTTTTTTAGCAGACAGGAAAAATGATTTTTTTTTTCTGAGTTTTAGGCCTTAAATAGCCCATCAAAATGACGTCGTTTTGGGGCTAGCCTTTAATGCCCAAAACGACGTCGTTTCAATAGGTCCGACCCGAATCCGACCTGTACCCTAAGAGGATCCGCGTGTTTTTAAACCAGAGGGGGAAATTGTACAATCACTCCTTCTGCATTTTTAGTTTCTAAAATCAAGTTTTCCATTATTGCAATATTGGCCCGGAGATTTCACACGGTTTGTGATTCAGTCCCTTCCTCAAATGCTGCGTTTTATTCACTGGGGAATATTACCTCTTTGGTCCCCCACCTTTTATGCGTGTTTCTAATTTAGCCCCCAAACCTCTGTTTTATTTACAATTTGACCCGAAACTTCCGTTTTTAATGCAATTTAACCCATTTTTCAATTATTTTGCAATCTTTACTACTATTACTATTATTTGATATTTTTATTATTATTGGTTATTTATTATTTATTATTATTATTATTTGTTATTTTCATTATATTTTACTACTATTTGTTTGTTATTATTTATTGTGTGTGCTATTATTTTATTTTTTATTACTAATATCATTATTTTATTTATTATTATTATTATTATTATTTTGTTTTCATTATTATTATTATTATTATTATTATTATTATCTATTTTTATTATTATACCATCATTATCATCACTAATATTATTATTATATTTATTACCACTATTAATGTATCTTTATATGTATATTGTTATTACTACCATTTTATTTTTCTTTTCTTTAAAATTATTACTCTTATTTTACTTCCATTATTATTTTTTATTAGTATTATTATTATTGTTATTATTATCATGTTACTATTATTATTTCATCGTTATTTCTACTACGGTTAATATACGTAATACTTTCAATATGTTATCATTACTTATACGTATATACTTGTATGTGTCTTTCATTATTCTTTTCACGTGTAACATCTCATCATTTGTCGCACTAATCTTTCTCGATGCTTCAGGTTTTTTAAAATAACCGATATTTCGTATTAAAGATTCGGGAAAATCGAGCCCTAACTTACTGGGTTCCCTTTTTTTCTCGTTTAAAGTTAAACAACGGGATATCCCTTTTGAAATCGCAATTTAAATTTTAAACAAAACACTTAATCTCGGATATTCGAAATGTCGCATCCTAACTTACTGGGCTCGACATCTAGATACTTCGGATAAGTTTCTTTTTCTATTAAAATAGGGGCAATATTCCTAATTTGGACCTTCGAGAAAACGAGCCCTAACTTACTGGGTTCTAATTTCTCGTTTAACAAATGACGGGAGATCCTCTTCAAATATAAAACTAAGTTTTAAAAGGCGAGCTTAGTTTCGGGAGTCTAAAGTATTGCGCCCTAACTTACTGGACATGATGCTTTATCTCTTCGAAAATAAGAGAGTCTTAACGTCCCTTCCAATTCCTTCAAGTTTTGGAAATAAAAAGTATCTATTTCCAAATCATTTCAAAGTTTTCAACATTAGGACATCGATCAATCAGTTTGGTACCGATTTCGGGCGTGTCGAGGGTGCTAATCCTTCCTCACACGTAATTGACTTCTGAATCCGTTTTCTCAAAGTTCGTGGACCAAAAAGTATTGTTTTAGTAAATCGAGACGCTTTATTAAAATAAAGGTGACCCGATCACGCCAAATAAAGATCGGTGGCGACTCCCTTCTTTTTTTCGTTTTCAAAACGCGAGTCGACCTTGCCGTTTCCTGTTCTTTTCAAAAAATGGTTACGATAGCTTGGCGACTTCGCTGGGGACACTTCGAGAGTCAGGCCATAGATTGATTGATTCTTGTCCTTTTGATTAAAATTGGAAAATGGTTTCAAAAAATCATGCTTCTTTTAATGCACTTTCAATATTGGGTCTCGTAAATACTGTGGCATTGCATTGCATGACCGTTGTGGTCACACCCTTTAAGTGGGAGCGAGAAATTATGCCTTCGTGAGGTTTTCACCTCCGCATGGGCTAGTGGACTGCTTTCGGGATACATCCGTACCTATGTCTTCGTGAAGTTTTCACTTCCGCATGGCCATAGGGAAATGTATTCCCCTGAACCGATCTCGGTCCGTATGAGCCTATAATGGGTGAGGATCGAGGAATCTGCTGGTTCGGGTACCTCGAACTTTAGAACTCAACCACACGTAAAGAGCCTAAGAACCCACCCCGAGCTGAACTATGCCAAACCTTAGTAGTTACCTAGATAGGCGTTTGTGTATTTTACATGCTTTATATCTCATTCCATGGTACTAATTGGATGTTTTATTTCCTCTGCATGTCATTTCCATTTTTAAGAGGCATCGATTCACGGTCAGTTTCTGAATTAGAGAGCTGGTTATGGAAAGTGAATTCCTTGATAAAGTGGAAGACAATGCGGCCGCCTGCATATGGTCAGAGCAATGCCAATTAGAAAAAGGGGATAGCTTAGCTGAGGGGTATGTGTCAGAACTACGGGATTACACCAATATCAGTGTCACGCAGAATGAACTCCAGGAGCTGAAAGAAATATGGACCCAGTGGGATGATGAGGCAAAGCAGTTGTTCTATAGTACTTACGGCGACCTACCGTACCTGCTTGATGTCAAAATAGATAAGCACCTATTTTGAGCAATGACTCAGTTCTGGAATGCTGCTTATAGCTGTTTCTCTTTCGGGAAAGTGGATTTGGTTTCCACGGTAGAGGAGTATACGACCTTGCTACGTTGTCCAAGAATTCAAATTGATAAAGCTTATTCCAAATCAGTTAATGGCCTGACTTTTGCGAAGAAATTGATGAATATCACGGGAATGAGCGAACAATGGGTCTCAGCTAGAATGCAGAAAAAAGGCGAGGGCAAATGCGTACCTTGGATATGTTTGAGGGACCTGATCCTAGCGCATCCCGATGCAGAGAAAAAGATTAACATCTTGGCCTTGTGTATTTACGGTTTGGTGATCTTCCCAAAAGCTCTAAGACACATTGATGAAGCAGTTATTGATCTATTCGGTCGATTAGACAAAGGGGTCATGCCTGTTCCTGCCATCTTGGTCGAAACGTTCAGATCCTTGAATGCATGTCAGAGAATGGGTGAGGGCAGGTTTATTGGATGTGCGCAGTTGTTATTGGCCTGGTTCCATAGTCACTTCTGGAAAGTGGAGAAAGTGTCTTATCGGTTTTTGTCGGAGAATTACTCCCCGTTGAAAGAGATAGTAGCTACACCTAGGAAAGAAGACGTGTCCGAAGAAAACTGGATAGCACTCCTTCAAAACCTTCAAGAAGACGACATCAAGTGGAAGACTCCTTGGATGATTCCCGACAAGATCTTTTATCGTTGTGGAAGCTTCGACTGGGTTCCTCTACTGGGAATTTGGGGTGCCACTGCATATGCCCATTTACTGGTCCTAAGACAGTATAGTTCAAGACAGTTCGTACCAACGACATATGGGCTGGCTTAGTGCGAGTTCTCATACGAAGGGGGGAGCTATAAGAAAAAGGTTAAAGAGATTTCTAGTGCCTGGAATCAGATTCATAGAATGAAAAGATTATTCGTAGGCCCCATAACGACCCTAGAATACACTGAATGGATGTATAGGAGGATCAATGATAACATCCCCGAGCCAAATCCAGAGGGCGCCTGGTCAAGAGAGGAATGTTTGCAAGTAGTCCCATCAGAATTGGAAATCGTGAAACAAGATTTTGAAAGGATGAGTTCGGAACTCGAAAGAAAGATAGAGAGACTGGAAGAAGAGAAGATGCTCCTCAAGTTAGACATAGATGGACAAAAGTTGGAAGCTGAAAAACTAAGAAAGGAGAAAGGGAAAATGGAGGAAGACCGAGATGATCTGAAGGCGGAATATAAGAAGATGCGTTTGACAATGAAAAACGCCGGATTAGGAAAAACTCCGGAGCAATGGCGACGCGAGATCCGAGAGGAAAGAGCCAAAGCTAGTAGTTGGGAGAAAAAGTTCCAGGAAATGCAAACACAAAATGAGGTTCTAAGAAAAGACATGGGAGAAAGCCAAAAGAGAAGAAAGGACTAAAAGCTAGGGTGGCTGAGCTTGGACGGTCCCTGCATCACTATCGAAGTCGCAACTCGGAAAGCGAATTGAGATTAAGTCTAAACAAAATCGAGGAAATGAAAGGCAAGATTGAAGAGTTAGAGTTAGCATTACACGATTGCGAGCTCCAAATTGAGCTTTTGGAAGCAAGAGAAGAGCATTGGGAGGAGGAGCTTCACCATTCCCGTAATCAAGTTAGAGATCGAGACTACCTCATGGGTGAAGCGATAGTTCAGATTCGAGAAGTGGCTGATCACCTGCAGACCCTGGTGGCACAAGCTGAGATCCTAAGCATGAAATACGAGCTACAGGCAGATCATAGTCAAGAGCTGACCTCTTTACTTAGGAAGATCAAAACTCTGGGCTTAAAGGCGAAAGCATATTTGTAATCTGTTTTATGTAAAGGGTTTTGCCTTCTAATAAAGTTTTTTAAAATGAAGTTGATCAGAATCGATGTCTTCTTCTTGCATTCATGCATTTGCATTGCATCACATTACATGCATTTAAGTCTATAAAAAAGGGCCTAATTAGCTAAAATTATCAGAAAAAAAGAAAGAGAGAAAAAGAGAAAGTCTGGAAACGGAACATCGCTACGGAACACATGCTAAAACCAGAAAAATGGATCAAGGGCTCGAACAATTACAGAAAGAAATACAGGAACAAATGCAAGAGCAAATGTTGAAGCTCCAGCAGGAAATGAGGGACCAAATGTTGGAGGTCCAAAGAAACATGATAGCCCAAATAATGAACGGAGCAATGGATAAGGGGAAGGGTCCTGTGCCTCCGGTTGACGAGGATAGCGAAGGCGTTCCCCCGGGTTTTACCCTACCGCACGCAAGAACACAGCCTGAGGAATATCTCCAAAGGCCACCAGTTACAATCAGGCCCCAGCAAGGGCAGGATGATGTTAGACCTCCCATGAGCTATAACGTAGGCTCTGGATCCCAACCAGGAGATAGCCCGGCCAACCCTGTTGTGCCCGATTTAGATGCAGTAGAGAAAATGGGGTCGAGAATAGAATCCTCAAGGCAACTAGAGGATCGTTGCAAATGGCAGGAGGAAAAATTCAAAGCGCTGGAAAGTATCAATCATCATCATGGGATCGACGCAAAAGATTTAAGTCTAGTCCCCGATTTGGTACTGCCTCATAAGTTTAAAATGCCTGAATTTGAAAAATATAGTGGGACTAGCTGCCCGGAGGCCCACATCACCATGTTTTGCAGGCGAATAGATGGCTACGTGAGTAATGATCAACTCTTAATCCACTGTTTCCAAGAAAGTTTGGTGGGCGCAGCTGCTAGATGGTATAACCAGCTTAGTCGGGCCAACATTAGTTCCTGGAGAGATTTGGCTCAAGCATTTCTGAAGCATTACAGCCACGTCACAGACATGGCACCGGATAGAATTACTTTGCAAAGCATGGAAAAAAGACAAAATGAAAGTTTCAGACAGTACGCGCAGAGGTGGAGGGAGGTCGCCATGCAGGTCCAACCACCCCTCTTAGAAAAAGAGACTACCATGCTCTTCATTAACACCCTGAAGGCCCCTTTCATAACTCATATGATAGGGAGTACGACTAAGAGCTTTGCCGACATAGTAATGGCAGGAGAAATAATCGAACATGCCATAAGGGGCGGCAAGATCGAGGCAGGAGAAAGCACTAAGAGGGCCGCTCCTAAGAAGAAAGACGGTGAAGTAAATAACGTGAGTACATACAATAAAGGGTACTCGAAGGCGATCACGGTTAATTAGCCAAAGGTAGTTACCGCTGGACAACAAGGACCGGTAAGACAGGAATCGAGAACCAGACCGAATACCGAAAAGATTCAATTCACGCCAATTCCAATAATGTACAAGGAGCTATACTAGATTTTGTTCAACGAGCACATCCTGTCCCCGTTCTATTTGCAACCATTACAACCCCCATACCCTAAGTGGTACGACTCTAACGCCCACTGCGATTACCATGCAGGGGTAGCGGGGTATTCAATAGAGAATTGCCCCGCCTTTAAAAAGGTAGTCGAGAGGATAATAAAGATGGATGTTATAACACTCGACGATATGATAAAAAAGGGGAACCCACTATCCAATCACGAGGATAGAGGGGTAAACACGATCGGTGAGGAAGTGGCGAAAAAAATCAAGAAGGATGTCACGGAGGTGAAAACTCCATTGAGAGTAGTCTGGGAGGAGATGGCGAAAAGAGGATTGATAGATTCAGATCCTGTGGGGAACGGGAGGCATATAAAGAACTACTGCGATCTCCATAAGACAAAAGGGCACGAGATTCAAGAATGTGCCGAGTTTAGAATTTTGGTGCAAGGCCTTATGGACAACAAAGAACTGGAGTTTTATGAAGAAGGAGTAGAGGGAGAGAATGTATGTGCGACCGAGGAAGAATTGAGGAAGCCTGGAGTCAATTACCCGAGAATCATCATCTCGAGAAACACGGAAGGTGGGTATAGGGAAGGCCGAAGATTATAATTCAGAAACCTGCTTCTTTTCCCTACCAAGACAGTAAAAAGGTACCCTGGAACTACAATTGTAATGTGACGATACCAGGGGCGGAAAGCTCCACTAGCATTTCTGAGGAAGTCAAGAATGAAGGGTCCTATACGCGTAGTGGGAAGCGTTACGATCCTGAGAACAGAGGAGCGGAACCAGTGAAACCAAAGACTGTGCTGATTGAGCGGAAAAAGGAACCCGAAGCCCCTATCAATAAACCCGTAAAAGAGGAAGAGGCCAAAGAATTCTTGAAATTCTTGAAACACAACGAATATAGCATGGTGGAACAGCTGCACAGACAACCAGCCCGTATCTCCGTGCTAGCCCTACTTCTAAGCTTAGAGGTGCACCGCGAAGCACTGATGAAAGTACTTAATGAGATTTATGTTACTAAGGATATATCCGTCAACAAGTTGGACCATCTGGTTAGTAGCATAAGCGCTGACAACTTAATCTACTTCAGCGGTGACGAAATCCCACCCGGAGGCATGGGATCAACGAAGGCCTTGCACATAACTACCCGTTGTAAGGGATTCACTCTGCCAAGTGTGCTAATAGATAATGGGTCAACATTAAATGTCCTACCACTGGCTATACTCAAGAGGTTGCCGATAGACAGTTCTCACATGAAAGCATGCTAGAACATAGTGAGAGCGTTCGACGGCACCGAAAGAAGAGTAATGGGAAAAATAGATGTACCATTATTGATCGGGCCCAACACATACGAATGGACTTTCTGGTCATGGATATGAAACCCTCTTATAACTGCTTATTGGTGAGGCCATGGATTCATTCGGTGGGGGCCGTACCCTCATCGCTACACCAAAAACTGAAACTGGTAATAGAAAATTGGCTGGTAACTATAAACGCTGAAGAAGACATCATAGTGACCGTTACCAACGAAGCGCCATATTTAGAAACGAATGAAGAGGCCATTGAATGTTCCTTCCGATTCTTGGAGTTCGTAATCACGACGTTCATCTCGGGAGGAGGTGAAGTCCCGGTGCCCAAACTATCCAAGACCACCAGGATGGGATTACAAATGATGATGGGGAAAGGAGCCCTACCCGGAAGAGGGTTAGGCAAATATCTCCAAGGGAAAGTACAGACCCTGATGCTAAAAGAGAAGAGAGACTGTTTTGGTTTGGGTTTCAAACCAGATGCCAAACAAATGAAGAAGGAAATGGAAAAGAAGCAAGAAAGGAGAAGGGCCCGGCTGAACGGAGAGGACGTTAAGTGGGAACCAATGACATTCCCCCACATATCTCATACCTTCGTGTCAGGAGGAGTAATTTACCAGGAGAAAGAACCTCCTAGAAATGAGCATTTTCACATCAATACCATACATGACGGGGAAGCTGATCAAGGAAACTTGTTGGGTATTCGTTCGTGTGAACCTGGAAGCACCTTGGACAATTGGACTGCAGAGGAATTTCCTGTAGTTTTTAGAAATTACACAGAGTAATATTCAAAACGCACTCATTGTTTTCAAGCCTAGAAACAATGAGATCTCTTTTGTGAAATAGGCTCATGTTCGGATATTTTGTTTTAATGAAACACATATTCAATTCCTATCAAGCATCCTCTCATTTTTCTCTTTTTCATTCATGTTATGTGAATAGTCATCCTCAAATTCATTTATTCTTTATACATCCTTTGCTACCCACCACAAGTCTCTAGACATCAATGATATGAGCGACGATACTACAGATTCAGAAGTCTACTTTAAGCAAGTCATGTGTTCAGAGGAATCTCGGGATTTTGAAAATGACACAGAATGCGACTTGCCTCCAGATTTGCTGAGAATGGTAGAGCAAGAAGAAAAATAGATCCTACCCCATAAAGAGTCGGTAGAGATGGTGAACCTAAGAGAGGGGTAAGAAGTGAAGATTGGAGCCTGTACTACAACAGAAACCAAGCGGAACCTCATCTAGTTACTCCATGAATTCAAGGATGTGTTCGCGTGGTCGTACCAAGATATGCCCGGACTAAGCACTGATATCGCAGTACACCAATTGCCCATAAGAGAAGAATGCAAGCCAGTCCAACAGAAGCTCCGAAGAATGAGACTGGACGTCTTGTTAAAAATAAAAGAAGAAGTCGAGAAACAATTTAACGCCGGGTTCTTGCAAGTGGTCAAGTACTCGGATTGGGTGGCTAATATTGTCCCTGTCCCCAAGAAAGACGGGAAAGTATGGATGTGCATGGACTACAGGGATCTAAACAAGGCCAGCCCGAAGGACAATTTCCCATTGCCTCACATCGACACCTTGGTAGGCAATACAACAGGCTTTTCATTTTTCTCCTTCATGGATGGTTTCTCGGGATATAACCAAATAAAGATGCATCCTGAGGACATGGATAAGACAACGTTCGTAACCATGTGGGGAATATTTTGCTACAAGGTAATGCCATTTGGGCTAAAAAACGCGGGAGCGACATATCAAAGAGCCATGGTAACCTTATTCCATGACATGATGCACAGAGAAATTGAGATTTACGTCAATGATATGATCGCCAAGTCCCGCGCTGGAAAAGAACATGTGCAGGTCTTGAGGAAATTATTCTTAAGGCTGAGAAAATTCCAGTTAAAGCTTAACCCATCAAAGTGTACCTTCGGAGCTCGGTCCGAGAAGTTTCTCGGATTCATATTTAGCGAAAAAGGGATTGAGGTTGACCCGGATAAAGTCAAAGCCATACAAGAATTGCCTCCACCATGTACCTAAAAAGAAGTTAGAGGTTTCTTAGGAAGGCTAAATTATATCGCTCGGTTCATTTCACAACTGACCGAGAGATGTGACCCTATATTCCGTCTCCTCAAGAAACACAATCGAGGCATGTGGGATGAAGAATGCCAGAAAACCTTCGAAAAAGTAAAGCAATACCTGTCCCATTCCCCGGTACTAATACTGCCTCAACCGGACAAGCCATTAATCCTTTACTTGACGGTGCTTGATAATTCGATGGGATGTGTGCTGGGTCAGCACGATGAGTCAGGGAAGAAAGAAAAGGCAATATACTACCTTAGTAAAAAATTCACCGAATGTAAAACGAGGTACCCGCCAATCGAGAAATTGTGCTGCGTCTTGATTTGGACAACTCAGAGATTGAGGCAGTATATGCTGTATCACACGACATGGCTCATCTCGAGGCTAGAACCTCTTAAATATATGATGGAGTCCACCACTTTGAATGGAAGAATGGCCAGATGGCAGATCCTACTGTCTGAATTCGACATCGTCTATGTAAACCAGAAGGCGGTAAAAGGGAGTGCGATAGCAGACTTTCTAGCTAGCAGAGCCCTTGAGGACTATGAGCCTTTGGACTTTGATTTCCCTAATGAGGATTTGATGTACGTGGCAGACATTGAAGAAGGTGCCACCGAAAACCATCCCTGGAAACTGAATTTTGACGGGGCATCAAATGCCGTGGGCAATGGAATTGGGGCAGTTCTGATATCCCCAAAAGGAGACCATTATCCATTTTCTTGTAAACTGGATTTTGATTGCACTAATAATATGGCTGAATATGAAGCTTGCATCATGGGTCTTCGCGCCGCTATCGAACGTAAAATCAGGGTATTGGAAGTGTATGGAGATTCCGCCCTAGTAATCTATCAACTTAAAGGGGAATGGGAAACCAGAGATCTAAAGCTGGTTATCTATAAAAGATTGGCCCAAAAATTGATCAGAGAGTTCGACGACGTCACTTTTCGTTATTTACCCAGAGACAAAAACCAGATGGCTGATGCTCTGGCCACCTTAGCCTCCATGGTCCGAATAAACGAAAAAAAGGATATGAAGCCCATACAAATGAGCATTCATCAGGACCCAGCCCATTGCTACAATGTCAAGGAGGAAGAGAAAACTGGCCCACCATGGTACCACGATATACTGCGGTACATGAAAAATCATGAGTACCCGGACCAAGCAACTGAGAATGATAAAAGGACATTGATAAGACTAGCCTGTAATGGCCTAAATTCAAGGTTATCGGAACAATGATTTCGTAACCATAAATCCGATTTAAAGAGAAATTTATTTTAATATTTTTGCATGAATATTTATATGATAGGAAAATCGTATTAAAATATCGATAGAAAAATTTTACCGATTTAGTGGTTAGTTAGAAAAAGGAATTATTGAAGGAATTGGGTAAAAACAAGGTATCGAGACCTTGATCCCATAAAATTGAGTAGGAAATATTTTTATAAATATTTATAAAATGTTAGTAATGTGGTATTAAAATTTCGTTAGAAAATTTTAACGTTTGAGTATGTAATTAAATGAAAAGGACTAAATTGTAACAAATACAAAATTATGAAAAATGATTAAATAGTTTAAATGATAAAAGAAAGAGGGATTAAAAGGAAAATAGACCCAAGGTCTATTTGGGCTGGACGGCAAGGGCATGAAATCAACAAGAAAATAAGGAGAATTAAGGGCAAAATTGGAATATTGCAAAATTTACTTAAGAAAGCTAGGACTAAAGTGGAATTATCTAGATTTCTCTTTATTTTTCTGCATTCTCATCAGCAAATAGAAGGGTTTTCTTAAGCTGGTTTTTCATATTTTTACTGCAAATCCGGAAAACTCAAATACGAAGCTAGATCGAGGAAAGGAAAAAGTCCCGGATTAGTAGATTTTATATACGAACTAGTATCGAGGTAAGTTCATGTAACTTGAATTATATTCTTAAATGCTTGAAATGTATGTTATTGATGTGAATATAATTTGAATGTTCATTGTATGAAAATTGATGATACATTGGTATATTTGATAAAAAAGGGAGAAAATCCCGGTTGAATGAAAGAAAAATTCGATGGATCTCTGAAAAGGAATTGACGGTAAAAAGGATCTAGCCCGGACGGGTGATCCTATCCTGATATAGCCCTCCCGAAGAATATGTGGAAATGGATTTAGCCCGGACGGGTAATCCGAATTAGGGTCTGAATTTAGCCTGGACTGGTAATTCAGATCCAAGCTCATTAGAGTAATTATCTTTGCAGGGGATTTAGCCTGGATTGGTAATCCCGACAATACTCTATGAGTTTATATTACAGGGGATTTAGCCTAGACTGGTAATCCCGCTGTAAAGATGAGGTTCGCGGGAGTGTGCTCTCTGAAATAGAAATGTGCGCACATGAATATGAATTGACGGACCCGAATTTGTACACTAAAAGTGTACCTATGAAAATCCATCGAAAATTCCAAAAAATTCAACGGGTTAAATATGGAAAAAGAATAAGGGAATGGGAAATCATGGTATTGATGAGTTCATCAATCATGGTATATATTACTAATACATGGAAATTATTGGACTAACTTGAAAGTTGAGTTTGTGCATGTTAGGGTAATAGTGCATTGAATGGATATATGAATGTTTATTGCATTGTATTGAAAATATTAGGTAAGTATAATTCTTGTTATATGGGCTTACTAAGCACAAAGTGCTTACCCTGTTTCCTTTTCCCCTGTTTTGTAGTGTTAAGAGCTCGGAGGTCGGATTCGGTAGGAGATACATCACACTATCAGCCTCAAGATTTCGGTATATAAAGAAACTTTTTTTTTTTTGGAAATCAATGGCATGTATAAGCTAATAAAGTAATTTTAATATAAAATGAATGTAAGGTCAGCCATTGGTATGGTTAGCAAACCTTGGCTTGGTATGTGTTGATGTTATCTTATAAATATGCATGAATCTATTTTGAAAATATGTTGAATTGGATTGGTTGATGTGGATTGGTCTCGGTTTAAAATTTGCAGGGAAGGTTAGATATTTATAAAGGGGCTATATTAAAAAAAAATCGTAAACTCCAGTAATGCCTTGTACCCTATTCTAACAACGAATACGGGTAGGGGGTGTTACATTTGTTGGTATCAAAGCTACGGTTCAGCCGGTTCTAGGATCGACATAACAAATACGGATTAGCTATTCATGCCATTTAAATTATTATTGATAGTGTGATATCTCCTGACCATTTAAATTGTGTTTTTCTTATAGTAATGTCATCCGACAGAGCTCAATCCGAGGAAGTTGGGAGTCATGCTCCTGCTTCAGTACAAAGAGAAGAAACTAGTAGTAGAAGGCCCGGTACAGAGGGTCAAGGGGAGGAGGCAAAAATAGCCTTCTTTCAAATGATGAATGAATGGTTTACTCAGTACATAAGAACTAACCCTACAGTGCAGCAAACTCAAGCTCCCCCTCATTTTCCTCCACCGGTTCCCGAGATTCCACAGGGTACAGGTACTGAATCTGTCAGAAAAGGGAAAGCTCCGGTTGATAAAATTCTAAAATATGGGGCCGAAGAATTTCGAGCAGCAATTGATGATGATCCCGAACGGGCTGAATTTTGGTTAGAGAATACTACTCGGGTTTTGGAGGATTTATCTTGCACACCAGAAGAATGTTTGAAATGTGCCGTCTCACTGCTAAAAGACACAGCTTACCATTGGTGGAATACTAAAGCTTCAGTTGTTCCGAAAGAAGAAATTACATGGGAATTTTTCCAAACCGAGTTCAAAAAGAAATATATCAGTTAGAGATTTCTTGATCAGAAAAGAAAAGAATTTCTTGAGCTAAAACAGGGCAATAGATCTGTATCTGAGTATGAAAGAGAATTTGTTCGGTTGAGTAAATATGCTCGGGAATGGGTACAGTCAGAAGCTGAAATGTGCAAACGATTCGAAGAAGGGTTGAATGAAGAAATTAAGCTACTTATCGAAATTCTTGAAATTCGAGAGTTTGCTACATTGGCAGAGCAAGCTTATAAAGCAGAAGAACTGAGCAAAGAAAAGAAACAAGCTGAGAGGGAAGCTCGAATTTTTAGTAAAAGACTAATGGGAAAATCTCAATTTTCTGCTCCAAAGAAATTGAAGAAGTACCAGGATCGTTCTACCTCAACCACTGGGTATTCGAGCAGAGAGCGAGGTTCTCAATGCAATAATCCAAGACCTTCCACTCCATCAGTGACCAGTGTTGGCAGTGTTGGTACCCCTAAGCCGAGATGCCAGTATTGTAATAAAGCTCATTTTGGTGAATGTCGATTTAAGAGCAGGGCTTGTTACCGATATGGTTCTTTTGACCATTTCCTCAGAGATTGTCCAGAAATGGGAGAAAAAGAAGCTGAATAGATATCGAAGCCGAGTAATCCAGTTTCGAGGGGTAGAGCATCTCGACCATCCGGTAATGTTAGTGGTAGCCGAGGAGCTACAAAAGATACTGCAGGCAAGACTGAGACACGAGCACCTGCTAGGACATATGCTATTCGTGCCAGAGAAGATGCCTCAGCACCCGATGTTATTACTGGTACATTTTCTTTACTTGACACTGATATTATTGCATTAATTGATCCCGGTTCTACGCATTCATATATATGTATAAAGCTTGTATGTGTTAAAGATTTATCTATTGAACCTACTGAATTTGTGGTTAAAGTCTCAAACCCCCTGGGCCAATCTATTTTCGTGGATAAAATTTGTAAAAATTATCCACTGATGGTAAGAGGTTATTGTTTCTTGGCTGATTTGATGTTACTGCCATTTGATGAGTTTGATGTGATATTGGGCATGGATTGGTTAACTCAGCATGATGCAGTAGTAAACTGTAAACAGAAATATATTGTGTTGAAGTGTCAGAATGGCGAATTACTCCGGGTTAAATCTGATCAGACAGAGGGATTATCTGATGTGATTTCAGTTATTACTGCTCAGAGGTATGTTAAAAAGGGGTATGATGCTTTTCTTGCTTATGTACTCGACACCAAGGTATCTGAGTCAAAGATACAGGCAGTGCCAGTGATATGCGAATTTTCTGATGTGTTTCCAGAGGAATTACCAGGGTTGCCACCAGAAAGGGAAGTGGAATTCTCTATAGATTTGATTCCAGGAACTACTCCGATTTCCATAGCTCCGTACCGGATGGCTCCTACAAAATTAAAGGAATTAAAGACACAGTTACAGGAACTTGTTGATAGAGGTTTTGTCCGACCGAGTCATTCACCTTGGGGTGCTCCGGTTCTGTTTGTGAAAAAGAAAGACGGGTCTTTGAGATTGTGTATTGACTACCGGCAGCTCAATAAGGTAACTATAAAGAATAAGTACCCGTTGCCCCGGATTGATGATTTATTTGATCAGTTGAAAGGTGCCACAATATTCTCGAAGATTGATCTCCGATCAGGTTATTACCAGCTACGGGTAAAAGAGTCAGATGTGCCAAAGACAGTTTTCAGAACCAGGTATGGGCATTATGAGTTTATGGTTATGTCGTTTGGGCTGACTAATGCACCTGCAGTATTTATGGATCTGATGAATCGAATATTCAGACCGTACTTAGATAGATTTGTGGTAGTATTCATTGATGATATTTTGGTTTATTCTCGAGATGAAGAAGAACATACAGAACATTTGAGAATTGTGTTGCAAATTCTGCGAGAGAAGCAGTTATATGCTAAATTCAGTAAATGTGAATTTTGGCTTCGAGAAGTGGGTTTTCTTGGACATATTGTATCCGCCGAAGGCATCAAGGTAGATCCAAGTAAAATCTCAGCTATTGTCAATTGGAGTCCACCGAAGAATGTATCTGAAGTTAGAAGTTTCTTGGGTTTAGCTGGTTATTATTGGAGATTTGTACAAGGATTCTCTATGATAGCTTCTCCGATGACTCGATTATTGCAGAAAGATGTAAAGTTCAAGTGGACTAATGAATGTTAGCAGAGTTTCAACCAATTGAAAGATCTACTAACGAAAGCACCAGTATTAGTGCAGCCTGAACCGGGTAAGGAATTTGTTATTTACAGTGATGCCTCATTAAATGGTTTAGGTTGTGTATTGATGCAAGAAGGTAAAGTAATAGCCTATGCTTCAAGACAACTTAAACCACATGAAAGAAATTACTTGGTACATGATCTTGAATTAGCTGCTATTGTATTTGCGTTGAAGATATGGCGGCATTATCTGTACGGTGAGAAATGTCATATTTATACTTATCATAAAAGCTTGAAATATTTGATGACACAGAAAGATTTGAATTTGAGACAGCGCAGGTGGCTTGAACTGATAAAGGACTATGATTTGATTATTGATTATCATCCGGGTAAGGCTAATGTTGTGGCTGATGCTTTGAGTCGAAAATCTCTGTTTGCTTTACGAGTTATGAATACCTGGTTGTCACTGACTGATGATGGTTCAATCATAGCTGAATTGAGAGTAAACCGACATTTCTACAGCAAATATGTGAAGCTCAGAAGAATGATGAGAAGTTACAGGTTAAACGGGCACAATGTGGGTCAGGTACTGATTCTGAATTTCAAGTTGGGGTTGATGATTGTTTATTATTCAGAGGTAGGGTATGTGTACCCAAGAATTCAAAGCTCATACAGAAGACTTTACATGAGGCTCACAGTGGTACTATGTCTGTACATCCGGGAAGTAATAAAATGTATAATGATTTGAAGAAGATATACTGGTGGCCAGGTATGAAACGTGATATTTCTGAGTTTGTATCAAGATGTTTGATATGTCAACAGATCAAAGCAGAACATCAGGTACCTTCGGGGTTACTTCAGCCAATTACTATACCGGAATGGAAATGGGAAAGAATCACTATGGATTTTGTATCGGGGTTACCGTTGTCTCCGAGGAAAAAAGATGCTATTTGGGTGATTGTTGACCGATTGACAAAGTCAGCGCACTTTATTTCGGTACGTATGGATTATTCTTTAGATAATCTGGCTGAATTGTATATATCTGAGATTGTCAGGCTACATGGAGTACCTGTCTCCATTATATCGGATAGAGATCCTCGGTTTACGTCTCGTTTCTGGGACAAATTGCAAGAAGCCTTGGGTACTCAGTTGTATTTCAGCACTGCATTTCATCCTCAGACAGATGGCCAATCTGAGCGTGTAATTCAAGTATTGGAAGATATGCTCCGATGTTGTATACTAGAGTTTGAAGGTAACTGGGAGAGGTATCTACCTTTAATTGAATTTGCTTACAATAACAGTTATCAGTCCAGTATTAAAATGGCTCCGTATGAAGCTTTGTATGGTAGAAAATGTAGAACACCATTATATTGGACAGAGCCCAGTGAAAAGAAAATACATGGGGTTGATTAAATCCGGGAAACAGAAGAAAAAGTGAAGGTTATTCGGGATAGTTTAAAAGCAGCTTTTGATCGCAAAAAATCATATGCCGATCTTAAACGAAAAGAGATTGAATTTCAGGTCGGTGACAAGGTATTCCTGAAAGTGTCTCCTTGGAAGAAATTTCTCCGGTTCGGTCGAAAGGGTAAATTAAGTTCAAGATTTATCGGGCCATATGAAATTATAGAAAGAATTGGACCGGTCGCTTATCGGTTGGCATTACCACTGGAACTCGATAGAATTCATAATGTTTTTCATGTATCTATGCTACGACGATATCGGTCAGATCCTTCACATGTTATTTCTCTGACAGAAGTAGAGATTCAATCGGATATGACTTACAGTGAAGAACCGGTCAAGATATTGGCACGACAAACAAAGGAGCTTAGAAATAAAAAGATAAATTTAGTGAAAGTATTATGGCAAAAGCATGGGATTGAGGAAGCGACATGGGAACCGGAGGAGACAATGAGGAAACAATATCCAAACCTCTTTACTGGTAAGATTTTCGAGGACGAAAATCCTTAAAAGGGGGGGAGAGTTGTAATGGCCTAAATTCAAGGTTATCAGAACAATGGTTTCGTAACCATAAATCCGATTTAAAGAGAAATTTATTTTAATATTTTTGCATGAATATTTATATGATAGGAAAATCGTATTAAAATATCGATAGAAAAATTTTACCGATTTAGTGGTTAGTTAGAAAAAGGAATTATTGAAGGAATTGGGTAAAAACAAGGTATCGAGACCTTGATCCCATAAAATTGAGTAGGAAATATTTTTATAAATATTTATAAAATGTTAGTAATGTGGTATTAAAATTTCGTTAGAAAATTTTAACGTTTGAGTATGTAATTAAATGAAAAGGACTAAATTGTAACAAATACAAAATTATGAAAAATGATTAAATAGTTTAAATGATAAAAGAAAGAGGGATTAAAAGGAAAATAGACCCAAGGTCTATTTGGGCTGGACGGCAAGGGCATGAAATCAGCAAGAAAATAATGAGAATTAAGGGCAAAATTGGAATATTGCAAAATTTACTTAATAAAGCTAGGACTAAAGTGGAATTATCTAGATTTCTCTTTATTTTTCTGCATTCTCATCAGCAAAAACACCATATAAGGGTTTCCTTAAGCTGGTTTTTCATATTTTTACTGCAAATCCGGAAAACTCAAATACGAAGCTAGATCGAGGAAAGGAAAAAGTTCCGGATTAGTAGATTTTATATACGAACTAGTATCGAGGTAAGTTCATGTAACTTGAATTATATTCTTAAATGCTTGAAATGTATGTTATTGATGTGAATATAATTTGAATGTTCATTATATGAAAATTGATGATACATTGGTATATTTGATAAAAAAGTGAGAAAATCCCGGTTGAATGAAAGGAAAATTCGATGGATCTCTGAAAAGGAATTGACGGTAAAAAGGATCTAGCCCAGACGGGTGATCCTATCCTGATATAGCCCTCCCGAAGAATATGTGGAAAATGGATTTAGCCCGGACGGGTAATCCGAATTAGGGTCTGAATTTAGCCTGGACTGGTAATTCAGATCCAAGCTCATTAGAGTAATTATCTTTGCAGGGGATTTAGCCTGGATTGGTAATCCCGACAATACTCTATGAGTTTATATTACAGGGGATTTAGCCTAGACTGGTAATCCCGCTGTAAAGATGAGGTTCGCGGGAGTGTGCTCTCTGAAATAGAAATGTGCGCACATGAATATGAATTGACAGACCCGAATTTGTACACTAAAAGTGTACCTATGAAAATCCATCGAAAATTCCAAGAAATTCAACGGGATAAATATGGAAAAAGAATAAGGGAATGGGAAATCATGGTATTGATGAGTTCATCAATCATGGTATATATTACTAATACATGGAAATTATTGGACTAACTTGAAAGTTGAGTTTGTGCATGTTAGGGTAATAGTGCATTGAATGGATATATGAATGTTTATTGCATTGTATTGAAAATATTAGGTAAGTATAATTCTTGTTATATGGGCTTACTAAGCACAAAGTGCTTACCCTGTTTCCTTTTCCCCTGTTTTGTAGTGTTAAGAGCTCGGAGGTCGAATTCGGTAGGAGATACATCACACTATCAGCCTCAAGATTTCGGTATATAAAGAAACTTTATTTTGGAAATCAATGGCATGTATAAGCTAATAAAGTAATGTTAATATAAAATGAATGTAAGGTCAGCCATTGGTATGGTTAGCAAACCTTGGCTTGGTATGTGTTGATGTTATCTTATAAATATGCATGAATCTATTTTGAAAATATGTTGAATTGGATTGGTTGATGTGGATTGGTCTCGGTTTAAAATTTGCAGGGAAGGTTAGATATTTATAAAGGGGCTATATTAAAAAAAATCGTAAACTCCAGTAATGCCTTGTACCCTATTCTGACAACGAATACGGGTAGGGGGTGTTACATAGCCTGTGACTACGTCCTGGATGGAGAGGTCCTGTACAAGAAAAGGAAAGATCAAGTGCTGCTGAGATGTGTAGATGCCACCGAAGCTAAGTTAATCCTGGAAGAAGTCCATGAAGGCGTCTGTGGAACTCACGCCAATGGTTTCACGATGGCCAGACAAATGCCAGATTGTATCACCTATGCCAAGAAATGCCATAAATGCCAGATTTATGGAGACAAGATTCACGTGCCCCCGTCACATTTACATGTTATGACTTCTCCATGGCCATTTTCCATGTGGGGCATGGATGTCATTGGGCCAATCTCTCCGAAAGCTTTGAATGGGCATCGGTTCATCTTTGTGGTCGTCGACTACTTCACAAAATGGGTAGAGGCTGCTTCGTATGCTAACGTCACTAAATCAGCGGTTAGTCGGTTTTTGAAGAAGGAGATTATTTGTCGATACGGAATGCCCGAGAGGATCATATCAGACAATGCACTGAACTTAAACAACAGCACGATAGCAGGGGTTTGCAACCAATTCAATATCAAACACCACAATTCGTCACCATATCGTCCAAAGATGAATGGGGCAGTGGAAGCAGCCAACAAAAACATCCAGAGGATAGTGGGAATGATGACTGAAACCTATCGAGATTGGCATGAGAAGTTACCATTTGCACTCTATGCTTATCAGACATCAGTCAGAACCTCTACCGGGGCAACACCTTTTTCGTTGGTCTATGGGATGGAAGCAGTCCTTCCTATTAAAGTAGAAATACCTTCTCTTCGAGTTTTGTCAGAAATAAAGCTGGACGAAGCTAAATGGATCCAGGTTCGATATGATCAGTTGAACTTAATTGAAGAAAAGAGATTGAGGGCTATTCGTCACGGTTAGATGTACCAAAAACGAATGATGCGAGCTTATGTCAAAATAGTTCGCCCAAGAGAATTCCATGAGGGGGACCTTGTGCTGAAAAAGATCCTTCCCATACAAAAAGATTACAGAGGAAAATGGATGCCGAATTGGGAAGGACCATATGTGGTGAAGAAAGTTTTCTCAGGAGGCGCACTGATCCTGACTGAAATGGACGGGAAAAGCTTGCCCAATCTCGTGAACTCAGATTCGGTTAAAAAGTACTTTGCTTGAAATGGAAGAGGCCAAGGTGAAAACCCGCAGAGGGCACCTTGAGACCAAAGGGCTTTTGAGTTGAAAACCCGAAAAGGGCGGCTCGAGTTTTGAATGGACACGTGGCGATCTTGCAGTGCTAGAATCAACAGAAGAGGAAGCACGTTCATATTGGGACATCAACAATGTACTTTGAGTCTTCTAAACACATGCTAAAGCTCAAAGCAATCTTCATGAAACTTGTATAGAAGTCCAATCGGCGATGTCTAGAGTATCCGATTGGTGTCCTGCTCATAGTACTATTGTTGGATTCTTTTTTTTTTTTCGCAAGGAAGGATGTGTTCCCAACCGTTTTCTTCGTTTCATAGATAATTCATTTTAACTCTCTTTGAAATCGACCTACTATTACCCATCATTCATAAACATGTCGCATTGAAACAATAATTGAAGAACTAATAATTTCACAAAAGAAAGTTCCACGTATTACTTTGGAAATCTCTAGATAAAACAGGAAATCGAAACAAGACAATTGTTTAGAATTTCCACGTACACAGGATAAAGACATTGAAGAAAGAAGGGCCTCAAGGGAGATTTGTTTCTTCAAATTCCTCACCCAATTCAGTAATTGAAATAGAGATAAACAATGTTACCTAGTCATCTGGAAAGTGGTATGACAGGCCAATTGTCGACGAAGGGATTCAAAAACCCTAAATCGCTGTGGAGCAAAAAAACGAAGCAAGTGGGGCAAGTCATTCATACGAAAACGGTTACTGCAAGGGAAACGAAGATGAAACCTTGACGGATAAATGGATAATGACACCTCAAATGGGAAATCGCACTCATAACATTCTGACTCATCATACTCATGGCATCCTAATCGTTAGGCATAAGCATGTACTCATTCTACAGGTTATGTCCTCAAAAGGACACTATGGTAGAACAGATTAAAGATAGCAGATCTTGTCTCCCTGAGTTTGCAGTGGAGCAGATCGAAGACATCAGTCTGGTGATCCCTGAGTTTGCAGGGATCAGACTGAAGATAGCAGATTTGACATTCCTGAAGTTGCAGGAAGCGGATCGAAGACATCAGTCTGGTGGTCCCTGAGTTTGCAGGGATCAGATTGAAGATAGCAGATTTGACTTTCCTGAAGTTGCAGGAAGCAGATCGAAGACATTAGTCTGGTGATCCCTGAATTTGCAGGGATCAGATTGAAGATAGCAGATTTGACATTCCTGAAGTTGCAGGAAGCAGATCGAAGACATCAGTCTGGTGGTCCCTGAGTTTGCAGGGATCAGATTGAAGATAGCAGATTTGACATTCCTGAAGTTGCAGGAAGCAGATCGAAGACATCAGTCTGGTGATCCCTGAGTTTGCAGGGATCAGATTAAAGATAGCAGATTTGACATTCCTAAAGTTGCAGGAAGCAGATCGAAGACATCAGTCTGGTGGTCCCTGAGTTTGCAGGGATCAGATTGAAGATAGCAGATTTGACATTCCTGAAGTTGCAGGAAGCAGATCGAAGACATCAGTCTGGTGGTCCCTGAGTTTGCCGGGATCAGATTGAAGATAGCAGATTTAACATTCCTGAAGTTGCAGGAAGAAGATCGAAGACATCAGTCTGGTGGTCCCTGAGTTTGCTGGGAGCAAATTGAAGATAGCAAGTCTGGGGACCCTAATGTTACAGGAGCGGATCGAAAGAACAGATCGAAGATGCAAGACTTATCTCCCTAAAGTCGCAACAGAATAAATTGGAGCTACAAGTCCTATCTTTCTGAAGCAGCGGTGGAGTGGATCAAAGCAACAAGATGCGGTGGACAGAGTGAGGCTACTTGAAGAAGATAAGCACCGAAGAATCAAGACTTTGCAAGACTGGGCAAATTTGGTCCTTCTTTATGTCTTTGCTCTATTCTCGCTACACTACAATGATCAAAGAGGGGCAACTGTAGAAGGCCGAAATTGCCCGGGGCCCGTTAGAATAAACCAAACCTAAAAATAATAAAAGAGTCCAAAGTACAGTCCAATTACAGTGGGCCAAGCAGAGCAAAATCAGGCCCAACTTACACACTCAACCCTAACAAGCCCAAATACAAAAAAAAACCCTAGCTGTTTCCCCTAACCCCAAGTGGCGCCGCTTTAGGTCTGACCCCTGGTCTTCTGACCCTCTGACACCCACTTGCCCTGCACCGTGGTCTTGTCCACCGCCCCAGCACCGCGCCTGACCTGCAAACATTAAACGAGAAGGGACAGAAAGTAGTAAAAATTGTAAAGAATAAGGCTATAAAAGCCTATTGTATTCAAGGGACAGGGGATCTTTTTTTTCGGATACAGACAGAAAACAAACTCTCGAAAGATCAATATTCAGATCCCTTTTTTTCGATCGGCAATAGAAGCAATAGATAAGGATTTAAAACATTCAAAAACAAAAACAGCAATAAACAGAGGACAAAAAAAACCCGAAAACAGAGAGGGAAAGGTGATTTTTTTTATTTTTTGAAATTTGTTTCTTTTTCTTTTTTTCAGGATATATTATTATATTTTAAAAAGAAATAAAAAGTATAAAAAATCTTATCTTTTCGGGCTCCAACTGCCGCTCACGGCGGCGCCGGCGACGGAGCCCGCGACGGATGCGCGACGGACCACGACCGGAGCTTCTCCGGGAAGCCCCTCTGCAAACCTGCAGAGAGAAGAGAGAAAGATGAGTTTTTTTTTTAGCAGACAGGAAAAATGATTTTTTTTCTGAGTTTTAGGCCTTAAATAGCCCATCAAAATAACGTCGTTTTGGGGCTGGCCTTTAATGCCCAAAACGACGTCGTTTCACCAGGTCCAACCCGAATCCGACCCGTACCCTAAGAGGATCCGCGTGTTTTTAAACCAGAGGGGGAAATTGTACAATCAGTCCTTCTGCATTTTTAGTTTCTAAAATCAAGTTTTCCATTATTGCAATATTGGCCCAGAGATTTCACACGATTTGCGATTCAGTCTCTCCCTCAAACGCTGCGTTTTATTCACTGGGGAATATTACCTCTTTGGTCCCCCACCTTTTATGAGTGTTTCTAATTTAGCCCCCAAACCTCTGTTTTATTTACAATTTGACCCGAAACTTCCGTTTTTAATGCAATTTAACCCATTTTTCAATTATTTTGCAATCTTTACTATTATTACTATTATTAGATATTTTTGTTATTATTGGTTATTTATTATTTATTATTATTATTATTATTATTATTTGTTATTTCCATTATATTTTACTACTATTTGTTTGTTATTATTTATTGTGTGTGCTATTATTTTATTTTTTATTACTAATATCATTATTTTATTTATTATTATTATTATTTTGTTTTCGTTATTATTATTATTATTATCTATTTTTATTATTATACCATCATTATCATCACTAATATTATTATTATATTTATTACCACTATTAATGTATCTTTATATGTATATTGTTATTACTACCATTTTATTTTTTTCTTTAAAATTATTACTCTTATTTTACTTCCATTATTATTTTTTATTAGTATTATTATTATTGTTATTATTATCATGTTACTATTATTATTTCATCGTTATTTCTACTACGGTTAATATACGTAATACTTTCAATATGTTATCATTACTTATACGTATATACATGTATGTGTCTTTCATTATTCTTTTCACGTGTAACATCTCATCATTTGTCGCACTAATCTTTCTCGATGCTTCAGGTTTTTAAAATAACCGATATTTCGTATTAAAGATTCGGGAAAATTGAGTCCTAACTTACTGGGTTCCAGTTTTTTTCTCGTTTAAAGTTAAACAACGGGATATCCCTTTTGAAATCGCAATTTAAATTTTAAACAAAACACTTAATCTCGGATATTCGAAATGTCGCGTCCTAACTTACTGGACTCGACATCTAGATACTTCGGATAAGTTTCTTTTTCTATTAAAATAGGGGCAATATTCCTAATTTGGACCTTCGAGAAAACGAGCTCTAACTTACTGGGTTCTGATTTCTCGTTTGATAAATGACGGGAGATCCTCTTCAAATATAAAACTAAGTTTTAAAAGGCGAGCTTAGTTTCGGGAGTCTAAAGTATTACGCCCTAACTTACTGGACATGATGCTTTATCTCTTCGAAAATAAGAGAGTCTTAACGTCCCTTCCAATTCCTTCAAGTTTTGGAAATAAAAAGTATCTATTTCCAAATCATTTCAAAGTTTTCAACATTAGGACATCGATCAATCAGTTTGGTACCGATTTCGGGCGTGTCGAGGGTACTAATCCTTCCTCACACGTAATTGACTTCTGAATCCGTTTTCTCAAAGTTCATGGACCAAAAAGCATTGTTTTAGTAAACCGAGACGCTTTATTAAAACAAAGGTGACCCGATCACGCCAAATAAAGATCTGTGGCGACTCCCTTCTTTTTTTCGTTTTCAAAACGCTAGTCGACCTTGTCGTTTCCTGTTCTTTTCAAAAAATGGTTACGACAATTATATATTAATTAAAATTAAAATTTAGATTTATAAATAACATCTGGCATCAATATTTTAAAAAGAAACTGTTGTGATGTAAATCTATTTGTGGTTTATGTTGATAAACATATGGTGGATTGTTTCCTCAAAATAAAGGAAAAGAAAAGAATTAAATATATAGTTGTAGAAAATAAAGGGTAATTATTTAGTACATATTATATTTATTTATTAAATAAAATTTAAAGAGACATTACAAAATTTCAATATTTCTTGTAGACTTAATTTACCAAATAATTATTCCATAATAAAATTCATCACTTATTGGAGAGGGTTGCAGCATAATAGCTCCTGTCGAGAGGGACAGTTGAGAAATCTCGAATATCTTCCACCAGGTTTTCTCATAGGTTACTAACTAATTGAAACTGATTACCAATTTACGATAAAAACCCATATTAGACAACCAAGACACAATATCCGCCATACCATTCGCAGCTCCATTGGATGTCTCCCCTGAACACCACCATGCTTGGAATAAAACATTATCCACTACCAATATCTCTATTCTTCCGGCATTAAATTCTTCACATTTATTCCGCAATACCCACAGCTTACTATCATTATGATATGCAAATAATTTGGAGGTCGACTTTGATTTTGAAAATGAAAACGAAAAACATGAGTCTTCACCAATCCTTTTTTTATTAGATGTGATCGGGTCACCTCGTAATTCAATCATTTTAATAAAAATTTAAATTTGCTAAAACAATGATTTTTGGTCTACGACATCCAGAAAACGGGTTCGAGAGTCGGTTACGCACGAGGAAGGATTAGCACCCTCGATACGCCCAAAATTGATACCTAGTTGATTAATTGATGTTTTTAATGTCCAAAATTGAAAATTTAGAGAAATTTTAAAATACGATCCTTTGTTATAAAATTGAAAATTTTTCGAGAACAAGGCATGTTTCATGTTAATCGAGAAAAAGAATTACGTCCCGTAAGTTAGGACATAATGTCTTAAATCCCCGATACGAGAATAAATGCCGAAAAACTTATTTATTTTGAAAGGTATTCGATTATCTCGGTTTTTAGAAAGAAATCATATTCCGTAAGTTAGAACACGATTTTTTCATAATTTTTAGAGGTTATTTTAAAAAATTAAAAACATTCGTTTGTTTGGATTTATCGAGAGAGTCGGAACCCCGTAAGTTAGGGTACGGCCTTTCGAATCTCAAAATATGATATATTGCTCGTTTTTAACAAAAAAAATTATGTATCGGATAAAGATTAAAGTAACGTAAATTTGTAGTAAAATGAAAAAAAATGGTACAAATATGCATGATAAAAGAATAATAAAGGTATTAATGTGAAGAACAATAATAAGGACGAAAATAAATAAAATAAACAAGTCAAAAGTGAAAAGAAAAAATAATAATAATAAGTAATGAATACAAAGAGAAAATATAATTATAATAGTAATAATAATAAAAATAATAGCAATAATAATAGTAAAGAAAATAATAATAGCAACAAAAATAATAATAGTAATGATAATAATAATAATAAATAGTAATAATAATAAACAAATAATAATAGTAAAATAAATAAATAATAATAAATTAATTAACTTTAATAATAAAATAGAAAAATAACTAAAAAAGGACTAAATTGAATTTAAAACAGAAGTTCGAGGCAAATCTGAAAATAAATAAAAGGAAAAGGATCCCATTGAACACGCGAATAACAAGGAGGGACTAAAAGGGAAATTTTCCCTTTCTTCTAGAACACACAACATCAGGGAGGACCAAATTTAAAACCGAAATAAATTATTGGGCAAAAGTAAAAAAAATAAAACAAACTTAATTGTCATACCATAAAAAAGCAGAAGGGTTAATTGCGCAAATATCCCATGCGCCAAAAACACGCGGATACTAGGTAGTCCTAGGTCGGGTCGGATCGGGTCATGCGAAACGACGCCGTTTTGGGCGTCTGAGGCTAGTCCCAAAACGACGTCGTTTTGGGGGCCTATATAAGTCATATTTTTTTTAAAAAAAAAATCTCATTCTTCTCCCCCTTTCAAACAAACAAAAATCCTCCCCAAAAAAAATTCTCTCATCCCCCCTTTCGCCTGCGGGCTTCGATGAGAGCTCCGACGCCGATCGCCGCCGTCAGCGCCGCCGTGCACGACGGCCGGATCCAAAAAGGTAATTTTCCCTTTTTTTATATTTTGATATATTTATATATATATAAACTGTTTTTTAAAGAAAAATAAGAAAATATATGTGTATATAATAGATTCGAAAAAAGAAAATAATATGAAGAAAATAAAAAAAAATACCCTTGATGCCTTTTCGTATCTTTCTTGCTTGCTGTTTTTTTTATTATTGCTTTGAATCCTTTCCTTTTTTTTTGTATGCAAAAGTCCTTTTTTTGTATTTGAAAACTGTCCTCTTTTACAAGTGTTTCGGCCCTTTTTATAGTCGGAAACATTACAATATTGTATTATTACTTTTGTTTCTGCTGCCATTTTTCCTTTCTATTCTATTTTGCTCAGTTTTGCAGGTCTATGGAGGGTCAACGGAGGCCGAAGTCTTGCCATGTTGGTGCTACATCGGTGGAGGAGCCGTCCTTGGGCGGTGTGCGTGCTGAGGGCGTACATGGAGGGGGTACGATGCCTAGGGCTTCAAAAACCTTAGTTTTTTCTGAAAGATTTTTAATATTGGACCTGTTGTATTTTGGGCCTTATATTGGACTTTATTTTTTAATTATTTTTTTAAATTATTTTTGGGCCATCGGGCCTTGTAATGGGCTGTACCTTTTTTATTAAAAGCCCAGGTAAAATTGGGCAATTACAACTGCCCCTCTTTGCTCATTGTCGTGTAACGAGAACAGAGCAAAGACCTTTAAGAAAGACCAATTTTGCCTGGTCTCGCCGAGTCTTGACTTTTTTGGTGCTTCTTTTCTTCAAGTAGCCTCATTCCAGTCCACTACATCTTATTGCTTTGATCCACTCCACAGTGACTTCAGAGAAATGAGATTTGTGGTTTCATTCTACTCCGCTGCAACTTCAGGGAGACAAGGTTTATGGCTATGACCCGCTCTACTGTAACTTCATAGAGATAAGATCTGTAACTTGTAGCTTCAATTTGCTCTACTGCAACTTTAGGGAAATATGATCCGCTATCTTCAGTCTGCTCCGCTGCAACTTCAGAGAGATAAGGTTGGTGGCTTCAATCTGCTCCACTGCAACTTCAAGAAGATAAGGTCTACTGTAATCTGTAGCTTTAATCTGCTCCACTGTAACTTCAGGGAAATAAGATTCACTGTCTTCAGTCTACTCCGCTGCAACTTTAGGGAGATAAGGCTGATGGCTTCAATCTGCTCCACTGCAACTTCAGGAAGATAAGATATGCCGTAATCTGTAGCTTCAATCTGTTCCACTACAACTTCAGGGAAATAAGATTTGATGTCTTCAGTCTACTCCGCTGCAACTTCAGGGAGATAAGGCTAGTGGCTTCAATCTGCTCCACTGCAACTTCAGGAAGATAAAATCCACCGAAATATGTAGCTTTAATTTGTTCCACTGCAACGCCAGAGAAATAAGATTCGTTGTCTTCAGTCTGCTCAGCTGCAACTTCAGGGAGATAAGGCTGGTGGCTTCAATCTGCTCCACTGCAAGTTCAGGAAGATAAGATTCGCCATAATTTGTAGCTTCAATCCATCCCACTGTAACTTCAGGGGTATGGGATTTATGGATTCACCGATCTTGTTACACCGTCCTCTAGGGAACATGATCTGTAGAATCGATTTCATGAGCCTATGTTTATGCCAAATGATTAGGATGTCATGATCAGAATGAATCAAATGCTCCTAACTAGGTGTATGAATGATATTTTGCATGAATGCAGAATGTCATGAGAACGATACCTTTTTAACGTCTGGGTTGTCATTGCTCGTTGTTCATCAAGATTCTATCACTGACGTAATATCATGTCTTCTTGTTGAGCTGATATTTTTGACAGAAAATCCAAAGAAATAGTCATCATTTAGACTATCTGTTCTCAAATGTTTCCAACCTCTGAGTCTGGTTAGTTCCTGAATAGTGGTCCTGTTTTCAAATCATTATACTATTTTAGAAAACCTTTCAAAGCAATATGCAACTCCCTTTACTTGAATAACATTAGTCCGTTAATCGTTATTTCAATATAAAAATGCTTGAAAAAAAATTATAGTAATGGACAAGATCAAAATTTATTATGAGCAAGGCTCGAAATGAATAGATTAATCAACATAGCAAATTTTCTTAAATACAAAGTGAATAAGATGAAAATAGGTGCCCCGGATATCATAGCATAAATTTCTTTGTACTAACTTCTCGAGGACTTTTTTGAACTCGATATGTGTTTCGGAGATCCAAAATACTTTGTTTATGCCCCAAGACGTAACATCTTTTCTCCTTGTTCATTCGGGGACTACCACATGCCCTATTTTTTATCAAAATTTGAATTGCCCTTTTTAGGGTTTTCAATTCAAAACCCCTTTAGTCTCAAGGTGCCCTTTGTGAGTTTTCACCTTGGCCTCTCCTCTTTTTATTTATTTATTTTTTTTAGGTGGAGTACTTTTTGACTGAGTCTGAATTCACAGGATTGGGCAAACTTTTTCCATCCATCTCAGCAGAATCAACACTTCTCTAGAAAAGGCCTTCTTTGCCACATAAGTCCTTCCCAATTTGGCATCCATTTCCCTTTGAAATCCTTCTGTATGGGTAAGATCTTTTTCAATACTAGGTCCTCCTCATGGAATTCTCTAGGACGAACCTTTTTGTTATAAGCTCGCATCATTTGCTTTTGGTATATCTGACCATGATGGATGGCTTTCAACCTTTTCTCCTCAATCAAGTTTAGTTGATTATATCGGGATTGGACCCATTCTGCTTCATCTAACTTCAACTCTGCCAAAACTCAGAGAGAATGAATCTCGACTTTAATGAGTAAAATTGCCTCCATTCCATAAATCAAGGAGAAAGGCGTTACCCCTGTTGAGGTCCTGACAGATGTACGATAGGCATGGAGGGCGTATGGTAGCTTCTCATGCCAATCTTTATAAGTCTCAGTCATTTTCCCCGCGATTTTCTTGATATTCTTATTGACTGCCTCCACTGTACCATTCATTTTCTGGCAATATGGTGATGAGTTGTGGTGTTTGATCTTGAACTGACTGTAGACTTTTGATATCACGCTGTTGTTAAAATTTAGTGCGTTGTCAGATATGATCCTTCCTGGCATTCCATATCGACATATGATCTCCTTCTTTAAGAATTTACTGACTGCCGACTTCGTGACATTGGCATATGAAGTGGCTTCTACCCACTTGGTAAAGTAATCGATAACCACGAAGATGAATCGATTCCCGTTAGAAGCTTTAGGTGAAATTGACCCAATGACGTTCATGCCCCACATAAAGAAAGACCAATGAGAAGTCATAACATGAAGGGGTGAGGGAAGTACATGAATTTTGTCTTCGTAAATTTGACACTTGTGTCATTTCTTGGCGTAATTAATGCAATCTCCTTCCATGGTAGACCAACAATACCTGAGTCTCATAATTTGCCTGGCTATTGTAAAACCATTGGCATGCATTCCGCAAATACCCTCGTGGACTTTTTCCAAAATTTGCTTAGCCTCGATAGTGTCTACAAACCTTAGTAGCACCTGATCGTTTCTTATTTTATATAGGATCTCCCTATCTAAGACATAGTCATTAGCCAGCCTTCTCAACGTCCTTTTATCATTCTCAGTTGCTTGATCAAGGTATTCATTATTCTTCACATATCGCAATATGTTGTTGTTTCAAGGGTGATTATCCTTTTCTTCTTCTTCTTTAATGTTGTAACAATGAGCCGGAGACTCATAACTACTCATTTGGATAGGCTTTACATCCTCTTGTTTGTTCGCTTTGGCCATCGAAGCCAAGGTAGCCAAGGCATCGGCCATCTGATTTTCATCTCGTGGGAGATAATAGAAGGTGATGTCATCAAACTCCTCGATTAACTCAAGAACCAACTTTTGATACTTGATTAATTTGGGATCTCTTGTCTCCCGTTCTCCCTTGAGTTGATAGATCACTAGTGTGGAATCTCCATATACGTCTAGCACTTTGATCTCACGTTCTATGGCTGCACGGATACTCATGATGCATGCTTCGTATTCTGCCATATTTTTCGTGCAATCAAAATCCAATTTGCTAGTGAAGGGATAATGATCTCTGTTTGGGAATATCAGGACTGCCTCAATTCCGTTACCCACAGCGTTTGAGGCTCCATCGAAGTTTAGCTTCCAAGAATGACCTTCTTGCGAGTCTTCTTCAGTGGTTGCAACGTATATTAAATCTTCATTTGGGAAATCAAAGTTCAAAGGCCCGTAATTCTCTATAGCTCTACTGGCCAGAAAATCTGCTATTGCGTTTCCTTTGACTGCTTTCTGGTTCACATAGTCTATGTCAAATTTGGAAAGCAGAATTTGCCATCAGACCATTCTTCCATTTAAAGCAGTCGACTCCATCATGTACTTTAGAGGGTCCATCTTTGAGATGAGCCAAGTCGTGTGGTATAGCATTAACTGCCTCAATCTTCGGGTTTTCCAAATTAGGGTGCAACATAACTTCTCGATTGGCGAATATATTGTCTCACATTCAGTGAATTTCTTATTGAGATAGTATATCGCTCTTTCTTTTCTTCCCAACTCGTCATGTTGACCAAGCATGCATCCCATGGAATTCCTGAATACTGCCAAGTACAGTATCAGCGGTATATCTGGGTTAGGTGGCATCAGTACGGGGGCATTGGACAAGTAATGTTTGACCTTCTCGAAAGTCTTTTGGCACTCCATATCCCAAACGCCTGGGTTGTGTTTCTTAAGAAGAGGGAATATGGGGTCGCATTTCTCAGTTAGCTGTGAAATAAACCGGGTAATGTAAATTTAGTCTTCCTAGGAAACCTCGAACTTCTTTTTTAGTGAGTGGTGGAAGCAATTGCTGTATAGCCTTTAATCTGTATGGGTCGATCTCAATCCCCTTTTCAGTGACTACAAATCCTAACAGTTTTCCCGACCTAGCCCCGAAAGTACATTTTGCTGGATTGAGTCTCAGTTGGAATTTTCCCAATCTCAAAAACAATTTCTACAATACTTGTAAATGCTCTTTCTTTGTTCGAGATTTTGCGATCATATCATCTACATAAACCTCGATTTCTTTGTACATCATATCATGAAACAAAGTTACCATGGCTCTTTAGTATGTTGCTCCCGCATTTTTCAATCCAAATGGCATCACCTTATAGCAAAAAGTTCCCCACATGGTTACAAATGTGGTCTTCTCCATGTCTTTAAGATGCATATTTATTTGGTTGTATCCTGAGAAACCATCTATGAAGGAGAACAGTGAATAACCTGCCGTGTTGTCCACTAATGTGTCGATATGTGGCAATGGAAAATTGTCTTTCGGGCTGGCTTTGTTCAAGTCCCTATAGTCCACACATATCTGTACTTCCTCTTTTATTTTCAGTAAAACATTGGGCTTCATCCTTCGGAGCTTTTGTTGAACTGGTTTGCACTCTTCTTTTATGGCGAGTCGGTGTACCACGATATCAGTACTTAACCCGAGCATGTCTTGATATGACCATGCGAAGACATCCTTAAATTCTTAGAGTAATTCAATGAGGTTTTGCTTCGTTTCTGGGGTAATGCAAGCTCCTATCTTCACCTCTTTTTCCTCTCCTAGGCTCACAATTTCCACTGACTCTTTATAAGGCAAGATTTGTTTCTCGTCTTGTTCTACCATCCTTAACAAATCAGGAGATAGGTTACAGTCTCGATCATCTTTAAAGTCTTGAGAAAAGGTTATAGTCTCGATCATCTTCAAAGTCTCGAGAATCCTCTGTGCACATATCTTGCTCAAAAAGAGATTCTGAGTCAGTAGCAATGCCACTCATATCATTGATATCTAGAGTCCTATTATAGGGATGAAGAAAAAAAATCCAAAGAACAAAAGAATCTAAGAATAATTATTTGTATGGTATGATTATGAATGAAAAGAATAAAAGAATATTGGCTCAAAATGATACGCAAGAATGCATTTTTATTGAAATAAATATTTTGGACATAAGCTTATTTCACAAAAGATTCTCATTACTCCTAGGCTTAGAGTAATAAGCGTGTTTTGAACATTACTCTGTATTAGCTCTAAAAACTACAGGGATCTCTTCTGCAGTCCAGTTGTTCAAAACACTTCTAGGTACATAGGGGTAGATATCTGATAAATTTTCTCCCCCGATTCCTCCTTTAGATATGGTTTTGATGTTCGAGTTTCCCAACATTTCTTTCGCAGTCTCTTCCCTTGGCATCTTTCTTTCCAGATGAATAGTTCCTCCAGATACGAACGTCTCGGATATATGAGGAAAGGTCGCCGGTTCCCACTTGACCTATTCCCCGCTCAATCGCACTCTTCTCCTTTCTTGTTTCTTCTCAATCTCTTTCTTCCTTTGCCTTGCATCTGGCTTTAATCTTAAACCAAAGTGGTCTCGTTTGTTCTTCACCATAGATGCTTCGACCTTTCCTTGTAGGCATTTTCCAAGTCCTCTTCCAGGGAAGGCCCCTTTACCGACCGTTAGTTGCAGGCCCATCCTTGTAGTTTTGGATATTTTAGGTATCGGGAACTTGTTCCCTTCGACGATGAAGGTTGCATTCACAAATTCCAATGACCGGAATGAACATTCTAACGTTTCATCTTCCGTCCCTACATATGGCATTTCGCTGGTTACGGATGCAATAATATCCTATTCCGCATTTATCGTTAACAGCCGACCCTCAGCTACCAATTTTAGCTTCTGGTGCAGTGATGACGGCACTGCCCCAGCTGTGTGAATCCAAGGCCTCTCCAACAAACAATTATAAGAAAGCTTAATGTCCATCACCAGGAAGTCTACTTCGTATGTGTTTGGGTCAATCAAGAAGGGTATCTCAATCCTTCCCATCACCTTTCTTTCAGTTCCACTGAATGCTCTCACTATGTTTTGATAGGTCTTCATGTGAGAACTATCCACAGGCAACCTATTTAGCATGGATAGGGGTAAGACATTTAGCGCAGATCCGTTATCGATCAACACCCCTGGTAATGTATACCCTTTGCAGCGGGTGGTGATGTGCAAAGCCTTTGTAGATCCATGCCCCCAGGCAGTATCTCATCATCATTGAAGAAGATGAAGTTGTTGGCACTTATATTGTTGACCAAGCGGTCCAGCTTGTTCACAGAGATATCGTTAGCGACATAAGTTTTATTTAGCACTTTCATTAACGCTTCACGATGTGTCTCTGAACTTATAAGTAAAGTTAGTACTTAGATGCGAGCCGGTTGCTTACGTAGCTATTCTACAACATTATACTTATTATGTTTTAAGAATTTTAAAAATTCTCTAGCCTCGTTCTCAGTTACTAGCTCGTTAACTGGTGATTTGAGCCTTACCATCTTTTCCTTCTTTTGTGCAACCATTGGGGTCTTTCCTTTAACAGGCTCAACTCCTACATTTGATGAATCATAACGCCTCCCACTACGCGTGTAGAAACTCACCTCTTGACCTTCTTCTAAAGCACTAATCGGGCTCTCTTCTCCCGGAATCGTCACGTTGCAATCATAATTCCAAGGAACCTTCTTACTACCCTTGTAAGGAAAAGCTACGGGTTTCTGGATTATGACCCTTGGTGCCATTTGTACTCCAGCTTCATTTCTTCCTGGTCGTGAAATGATAACCATTGGGTGGTTGACTTTATAGACCTTCTCTGCTGGCCCCTCTTCCGAAGCACACACTTATTCCCTTTCGGAGCCCTTAGCATATTCAAAGAATTCTAGTTCCTTATTATCCATTAGATTTTGCACTAGAGTCCTAAACTCAATGCACTCTTGGATTTCATGACCTTCCTTAGCATGGAACTCACAGTAGTCCCTCATCATTTCAGGTCTCTCTTCTGAATCCTGTTTGATTAAGCCCCATTCTACCATTTTCTTCCAAACCCATCTCAGTGGGGGTTTTTATTTCTGTTATATCCATCTTGGTTCTTTTTCGTCCATTCTCGGTTATTGCATTTACCCCTTTATCAGAATGACTAGGTAACAAATTTGCTGCTACATTAGGTCCTGATGGGTCGTCGAACTTTACAATTCTCATTTTAATGAACCTTTCGACCAACTTTTTAAATGCGGTGCAGTTTTTTATCGAATGTCTTGTGATTCCTGCGTGGTACTCGAATTAAGCAAGTGCATCATACCATTTGGGGAATGGGGGTTGCATGGGCTTCAGGTAGAAGGGGGATACCACATGTGTATCGAACAGGTTCTGATACAGCTCCCTATACGTCATAGGGATAGGTGTGAACTGGAGCCTTTCTGTATTCGGCCTTTGGTTGGATTCCTGCTTTGGAGGGGCATGAAGACTTGTGGTTATCGTCTTTGATGGGCCAACGGTAATTGGCTTTGAGTAGCCCTTGTTGTATGAGCCCACATTATTTACCTCATTTTCCTTCTTTCTCGGGGCTAATCTTTTAGTGCTTTCCCCCACATCTATCCTACTGTTTCTCACCGTATTTTCAATTATTTCACCGGACATTACTATGTCCGAGAAGCTTTTCGTAGCGCTCCCCAACATATGGTTGATAAACGGGGCTTTCAAGGCGTTGATGAAAAGTATTGTGGTTTCTTTCTCCAGAAGAGGTGGCTGGTCTTGTGTTGCCACCTCTCTCCATCTTTGGGCATATTGCCAAAATCTCTCATTCTACTTCTTCTCCATATTCTGCAGTGTGTTTCTATTGGGTGTCATGTCTGTCACATGACTATATTGCTTCATAAAAGCTTGTGCTAAGTCTTTCCATGAATTGACTTTGGAATGACTCAGTTCATTGTACCATTTGGTTGCTGACCCGATCATACTGTCTTGGAAGCAGTGGATCAACAATTGATCATTATTGACATATCTTGTCATCTTTCGATAGAACATGGTGATGTGAGCTTCAGGGCAACATGTCCAATTATATTTTTTCAACTCCGGAGTTTTAAAATTCGGAGGGAGCACTAAATCTGGGACCAAACTCAGGTCATTGGCATCATTTCTGCAATGGTAATCAGCTCTTTCCATTGCTCTAAATTTTTCTTCTAACCATCTGCACCTATCTTTGAGTTTCTTTGGCAGTTCCACTCTTTTTTTTTTCCATTTCTACCACATCATCTAGATCGGAGACAACGGGATTGGTTGGATTATCCCCCGGATTAGAGCCTGAGCCTGTTTGGCAGTTCATTGGCGTTGAGGTACCAACTTGATGCTGTTGGGGCTTGATTGTAATGGGTGCCTTTTGTGCGTACGCATCTGGTTATGCCTGAACGTTTATCGAGGTAAAACCTGGGGGTAAATAGGATCCTCATTATCATTTCCTGAGTTGACCGCAGTGCCTTTCCCTTTTTCGCGTTCTCTGGCAAGCAACTATGCCAATTGATTTATCATGCTTCTTTGGGATTCCAATATCTGATCTCTCATCTCCTGTTGCACATTCGCTAACTGTTCTTTTAGTTGTGCTTGCAACTGGTCTTGCATCTCTTTTTGCATTTGTTCTAGCCTTTCCAATCTTTGATCCATTACTTTAGATTTGGCGCGAGTACAATAACGATGTTCGGTTGGTTGATTCTTGTTGGTTTTTAGATTAACTGAAATAATTCCATTTAATTAGGGTCTTTTTTATGAAATTTAATGCATATGATGCAATGTAATGCAAATGCTTGAATGCAAAAAGAGGCATTGACTCTGATTTAATCCCATTAGAACAACTTTACTAGAAAACAAATTTCTTTACATAAAACATATTACATATACGGCTTTGCCCTAATGCTCAAAGCCTTAACCTTCTAAGAAGCCAAGCTAACTCTTGACCCCGATCCGATTCTGATTCATACTTCAAGCTTAGCACGTCAGCCTGAACAGTTAAGGTTTGCAAATGATCGGCCACTTCTCGTATTTAAGCCACAACTTCACCCATGAGATAATCTCTATCCCTGACCTAACCTTTAGAACGGTGAAGTTGTTCTTTCCACTGCTCGTTGCTTATTTCAAGAAGTTCAACTCGGAGTTCACAATTTTGTAATGCGATCTCGAACTCTTCAAATTTTCTTTTCAGCTCTTCAATCTTGTTTAAGCTTACTTTCAGCTCGATTGTGGAGTTGCGATTACAATACTGATGAAGTGACTTTTCTAGTTCTGCAACCCAGGTTTTTAATCTGACCTTTTCATTTTGGCATTCTAATAGGTCTTTTTCTAAGGCATTTCCTCGAATCTAGGCATATTGGCATTTCTTTTCCAATTGCTAGGCTTTGTTCTTTTCTTCGTTGATCTCTTGCCGCCATTGTTCTGATGTCTTTCCCAGCCCGACAGTTCTCATTAATAAGCGCAGCTTCTTGTAATCTGTTTTTAAACTGCCCAGATCTTCTTCGGCTTTATTCTTTCCTTTTCTTATCTTATTGGCCTCTAACTTCTGAACGTCAACGTCTAGTCCTAATTGCATCTTTTCTTCTTCTAATTGCTCTATCCTCTTTCCTAGTTCTGAATTCCTTCTTTCAAAATCTTGGTTTATGATCTTTAGCTCAGATGGGACCACTCATAGGTATTCTTCCATTGGTCAAATGCATTCTTGACTTGGCCTAGGGATGTTACCATTGACTCTTTTACCCCACCATCCATTATATTCAAGGGTAGTCGTCAGACCTATGGTAAATCTCTTTATTCGACGGGTTTGGTTCCAAGCGTTGGACATTTCTCGGATCTTTTTCTTGTAGTTGTCCCCTTTATACGAAAACTTACATTGAGCCAGCCCTTGTGTTGTGGGTATGAATTGCCTTGATCTATACTGCCTTAACACGAGTAGAGGAGCATATCCAACAGGTCCCCAAATCTCAAGTAGAGGGACCCAGTCAAGATCTCTACACCGGTGTAGAATCTCGTCAGGGACCATCCAAGGGGCTCTCCATTCGACGTCTTCATCTTGAAAATTTTAGAGAATCATCATTCATTCTCCTCCGTAATATCATCCCGTTTCGGTGTAGCCACTAACTCTTTTAGCGGAGAATAGTTTTCAGAGAAGATTCGGTATGAGACCTTTTCCATTTTCCAAAAATGGCTGTGGAACCACGCTAGTAAGAGTTGTGCGCATCCAATGAATCTCCCTTTGCCTGCTCTTCGGCATATGTTCAAGGATCTGAAAGTTTCAGCCAAAATTGCGAGAACGGGCGTGACCCTTTTATCAAGTCGATCAAATAAATCGGAGACCGCCTCGTCTATATACCCTAAAGCCTTAGGGAAGGTAACCAATCTGTAAATTCTTAATGCGAAGACATCAACCCTTTTCTTTACATCAGGGTGTGCTAGGATCAAATCTCTCAAATTTCTCCAAGGAATGCACTTATTGTCACCTTTCTGCTTGATTCGGGCTACAACCCACTGTTTGCTCATCCCCGTGATGTTCATCAACTTTTTTAAGAACGTCGGGACATTGGCAGCTCTCGAATAGACCTTGTCAGTTTGAATCTTCAGGCAATGAAGCAAGGTCGTGTACTCTTTCACAGTAGGTAGCAAATCCATTTTTCCAAAAGTGAAACAACTACAGGCAGGGTTCCAAAATTGAGCCAGAGCTCGTAACAAGTGTTTGTCTACTTTAACGTCGAGTAGATAGGTCAAATTACATAATTACCGTAAAATAACTACTTGATTTTTTGTCCCAATGGGCCCATATCTCTTTCAATTCCTAGAGATTGTTTTGGGTCACGCTGATACGAGTGAAATCCCATAATTCTGATACATACCTTTCCATTAGACTATCACCTTTCTCTAGTTGTGTTCTCTTGGGCCATATTCGGATGGCCACATTATCTTCCACTTTATCAAGAAACCCGTTCTCCATGGCAAGCTCTCTATTTAGTAATCAAACGTGAATCAACACCCCTTTTTTATGATAAAAATGTCATGCAATCAAAGTAAAACAAACAAGTCAGTATACAAAGCAAGAATTTAAAGCAAGCAAGAAATAATAAAGCGCTTATTCGTGTAACCGCTAGGGTTTGGTGCGGCTCTACCTAGGGTAAGCTCTTAGGGCTCATTATATGCGGTTCAGTTTTAAAGTAAGGGTACCTGAACCAGCAGATTCCTCGATCCTCACCCATTATAGGCTCATATGGACCGAGTTCAATTCAGGGGAATACATTTCCCTATGGCTATAGGAGATGAAAATCTCACGAAGACATAGGTACGGATGTACTCCGAAAGCAATCCACTATCCTATACGGAGGTGAAGACCTCACGAAGGAATAGTTTCTCACTCCCACTTAAGAGGGTAAAACCGAGTGAGTATGCGATATAATGCGCGAAAGCATAGTAAGAGACTCAAACCAAAAGCAAACATATCAAAATAATGTGGACCACAAAGATGGAATGCAACGAGAGGATTGTAAATTTAAACCAAATTATCAATTTTCGACAAAAAGAAAAGAAATAATCAAATCGTGGCTTGACTCTCTTATTTAATATCTCCAGCAGAGTCGCCAAGCTGTCGAAACCATTTTTTTTGAAGGAGGTCGACTTTGATTTTGAAAATGAAAACGAAAAACGGGAGTCGCCACCAATCCTTTTTTTATGAGGTGTGATCGGGTCACCTCGTAATTCAATCATTTTAATAAAAATTTAAATTTACTAAAACGACGATTTTTGGTCTACGAAATGCAAAAAAGGGGTTTGGGAGTCGGTTACGCACAAGGAAGGATTAACATCCTCGATACGCCCAAAATTGGTACCTAGTTGATTAATTGATGTCTTTAATGTCAAAAATTGAAAATTTGAAGAAATTTTAAAATACGATCCTTTGTTATAAAATTGAAAAATTTTCAAGAACAAGGAATGTTTTAAATTCCCGATACGAGAATAAATGCCGAAAAACTTATTTATTTTGAAAGGTATTCGATTATCTCGGTTTTTAGAAAGAAATCATATTCTGTAAGTTAGAACATGATCTTTTCGTAATTCCCAAGGTTATTTTAAAAATTTAAAAACGTTCGTTTGTTTGGATTTATCGAGAGAGTTGGAACCCCGTAAGTTAGCGTACGACCTTTCGAATCTCAAAATATGATATATTGCTCGTTTTTAACAAAAAAAAATTTATGTATCGGATAAAGATTAAAGTAATGTAAATTGGTAGTAAAATGAAAAAAATAATGGTATAAATATGCATGATGAAAGAATAATAAATGTATTAATGTGAATAACAATAATAAGGACGAAAATAAAATAAAATAAACAAGTCAAAAACGAAAAGAAAAAATAATAATAAGTAATGAATACAAAGAGAAAATATAATTATAATAGTAATAATAATAAAAATAATAGCAATAATAATAGTAAAGTAAATAATAATAATAATAGTAGTAAATAATAATAATAATAATAATAATAATAAATTAATTAATTAACTTTAATAATAAAATAGCAAAATAACTAAGAAATGACTAAATTGAATTTAAAACAGAAGTTCGGGGCAAATCTAAAAATAAATAAAAGGAAAAGGACCCTATTGAACGCGCGAATAATAAGGAGGGACTAAAAAAAAATTTCCCTTCTACTCCAGAACGCACAGCATCAGGGAGTACCAAATTTAAAACCGAAATAAATTATTGGGCAAAATTAAAAAATAAAATAAACTTAATTGCAATACCATAAAAAAGCGGAAGGGCTAAATGCGCAAATATCCCATGCGTCAAAAACACGCGAATCCTAGGCGGTCTTATGTTGGATCGGATCGGGTTATGCGAAACGACACTGTTTTGGGCGTCTGAGGCCAATCCTAAAACGACTTCGTTTTGGGGGCCTATATAAGTAACATTTTTTTTAAAAGCACATTCTTCTCCTCCCTTTAAAAAAAAGAAATTCTCTCCAAAAATATCCTCTCATCCACCCTTTCGCCTGCGGGTTCCGGCGAGAGCTCTAGCGCCGTCCACCGCCGTCAGCGTCGCTGTGCAAGGCGGTCGAAGCCCAAAAAGGTAATTTTTTTCTCTTTTTTATATATTTTGATATATTTTTATATATATAAACTGTTTTTTAAAGAAAAATAAGAAAATATATTTGTATATAATAGATTCGAAAAAAGAAAAAATATGAAGAAAATAGTAAAAAAATACCCTTGATGCCTTTTCGTATCTTTCTTGCTTGCTGTTTTTTGGTTATTGTTTTGAATCTTTTCTTTTTTTGTATGCAAAAGTCCTTTTTTTGTATTCGAAAAGCTATCCTCTCTTATAAGTGTTTCGGCCCTTTTTATAGCCGGAAACATTACAATATTATATTATTACTTTTGTTTCTGCTGCCATTTTTCTTTTTTGTTCTATTTTGCTCTGTTTTGCAGGTCTATGGAGTGTCAACGAAGGCCGAAGTCTTGCCATTTTGGTGCTACATCGGTGGAGGAGCATCCTTGGGTGGTGTGCGTGCTGAGGGCGCATATGGAGGGGGCACGACGCATAGGGTTTTAGAAACTCTAGTTTTTTCTGAAAGATTTTTAATTTTGGGTCTGTTGTATTTTGGGCCTTGTATTGGACTTTATATTTTTTAATTGTTTTTAGGCCACCAGGCCTTGTAATGGACTGGACCTTTCTTACTAAAAGCCCGGGTAAAATTGGGTTATTACAACACTCTTGTTTCACTCTATATTAGTAACGTCCCATTTCGGCTTGAATTCAAGGGTACTTGATACAATTTTCTAAGGTCCCGTTGCTCGATACCAGACCCCGTTTAGATTATCAACTGACGGGTTATGCTCATCGCATCTAACACTAGGACTTGGGTCCAAAATTTGAATACACTTCACCTTGATCCAATTCCTCATCACCCTCAGCATTCCAAAGCCTCGCCCCATTGTTTGTTATAATTTTCTTTCACACACAGGCCTCAAGTCAAACTATTACCACCTACCATTTCCTCATAACCCAACTCTGCATCGCTCTCCAGCAAATCATGATTACATCCGGCCACCACATCTTCATTCTCAACATCGAAGCACATGTTTCCTCTTTCCCATTGTTTCAATTGTTCATCTTCTTCTCCTTCCATGGATCCTGAAGTTTTGCTGTGAGTCTCCTCCGAGTTGTTTCCCTTATCCAGCTTACAGCAGCATCGACAATTGCCCTAAAAATAGATCAATCTCATAAACGGACTAAACTGAAAAGCATTTTTGGCTTCTAATACTTAAAAATCTCATCAATTTAATTAATATTGACAAGGAACAATTTGGATATTTACCAGGGTAAAAAAACTAGGTTCCAATGTTCCCTGATCATCTCTGAGCAATGTTTTAAAAGATGCATGTGTAATCTCCCTAATCCGGCCTAAACGTTAGACCCGGATTTGAAAGATTCTATTGGCCACCGAGATGACCCAATAAATTATGGAGTTTATAAAACAGTTATTTTAAAACATATATTTATTTATAGAAGAAGACTTAGTCTATTTTTAGAAAAACCCTTGAGTTATCAAAATCGATTAAATTTAACATTTTTCTTGTAACAGTGACTATTTTTGAAAATTCAGTTAGTCTAAATATTCTTTTAAAAAATTGTTTATAATTTAGCAGCGGAAAAATGATATTTATCTTAGTTTTAATAAAAACCCTATTTCATGTATAATAAAATAAAATCCCTATTTCAAAATTTTAAAAATAAATTTAAAAAAAACCTAAATGTCATGCATGTAATATCAAACCGAAATCAAAAGTCCCATGCCCCAGTTCGAGTATAAAACCATATAGTCTCCAAAAAGTAAAAATATCAAAGAATATATTTAAAATAATTTAATAAGTAAATCAGAGTCGAGTCCCTCCAGATGCTGAGTCCGAGTCTTAACCTGGTAGGTGATCTGTAAAGATGAAAATTAAAAAGGGAGTGAGCTATGAAGCTCAATGTGAGTTCTGTCACAAGCAGTACAAACAGTCGATAAATCATACTAAATAATAACGCATAGAATAACGACAATCAAATAGCAAATCAGAGTATTAGTTTTATTTCAGAATAACCATCTGTAGTATCTTAGAGAATTCATGATACAATTTCAAAATATTAGTTTTAATTCAAAACACTTAACAATTTATTCATAAGTATAAACACGTCATCCTAGAAAATCCAGTTTGTATGCACATGCTTAATGAATGTCATACAGTTTCGGTTTAACAGAAAGGATCTTACCCCACAGCTACACACCACAATGGGAGTTCCCTAGAACTTCAATCACCTACACACTGGGTTATGGTTTTAACCATTAATAGTTTGTAGATAAATTGCTAGTGGTTGTGGACACACAGCAAAACCATCGTAGATGAAATCTACTTATGGTTGTGGTTACACAACAAAATAATGCAGGTAAAAATTGTCACTGGCCATGGATGTACAACATGTTTGTAGATAATAGTTGTCGTTGGGTTGTGGATGCACAGCAAAAACATCGTAAATGGAATATGCTTTTGGCTGTGGGTTCATAGCAAAAAACATCGTAGATGGGATTTGTCTATGGCTGTGGGTGTACAGCAAAATAATGTAGATAAACTGCCAATACTTCCTTCGTACATATTGTCCCATCCCATGCAATGCAATATGCATGTTCAAATGGATCAATACAATAGCATTTGATATACTTTTAACACAACAATATAGTAGCACTAGTATGCTCATAATAGCTTGATTCAATAGCAATTAATATGCCTTAAACGAATCAATTCAATAGCAAAAGTCATGTTTTTTATGTGTTCGGATGAATAGTAACATAAGGCATGTTGTACATACGATCGAAAATATCGATACAATAGTCATATATAAATTGTTCACAATTTATGCAATTATGCATATAAATACCATGATAATTCAATCAATCATGGATTCTAACATAAATCATATTATTAGGGACTTAATTGAATAAAACTAAAAGCTTAAAATAATTTAGGAATCAATTAGAGACTAAACTGAACAAAACATAAAATTTTGGGTCAAAACTATAAAATTTAAAAAATAGGGGTACACAGCCGTGTGAGATGCTATAGACCATGCGGAGGGTGCTACACAACCGTGTGGCCAAGCCATGTAACAGATTGTGGCCATGTGTCTAAAACTAACTATGATCACAATAAAGGCAAGCGCACCTATCGTTTATAGTATAGTTATGTTAAGACCGGTAATATTGCATCCACAAGGACCAAGAGTACTAGTAATTACTATCCTTCTATTATTTAGCCTAAGAATTAGAGTGATTTCTTTTAAACTAAAATAATTAAAAGCACGACAAAGAATGAAGTAGGAAAATACTTTTTAGACAACTTTATAAGATAGGCAATACCTAATGAAGAATCCACCTAGACTTCACTTATTACCTTTGATTCATATGATTTATTCACTTGACTTAATCTGTAGAAATCCCTGATTTATGTTAATATCTCTTTCAAGACTAAAAACAACTGACTCTAGGTTGATTAATTGAAATCTCTTTCTAATTAAAACCCCTATTGCCACATTAACCAAATCTATGGATTCCCTTATTAGATTTGACTCTAATCCGACAGATTTTCGTCACCCTATTTCTAAGGTTGCAATCAACTCCGCTTAATTGTGTTGATCTACTCTTAAACAGGGACTTTTGCTCAACTGAATAAGCACATTCGACTTGAATCAATAACCTGAATTATCAAAACAAGAATAAGAACTCACAATTAAGAATAAGAACAAGTATTTATCTTATAAATCAAATAATAATAAGATTCGTCTTAGGTTTTATCCCCTTAGGTATTTAAGGGATTTAGTTCATACTGATAGAGGGAAACATATTAGAATAGGGAAAACAACAAAACAAAAGAAAACCCAAAAACTTATGAAGATCTTGATGGGAGATCCTCAATCTTGATGGAGATCCTTCTCCTAAGCTGTTCCCGACGGTTGTCTTGGAGTATTTTCTCCTTCTACTCGGCGTCTATTCGACGTCCTGTTGACCTCCCCTTTTAGGTTGCCCCCTAGGGTGTTTATATAGGCTTTGAAATGCTTTACTTGGCCCACAAGTAGCTTTTTCCGAATAGAATTAAACCTAGGGACGGCAGGGACACGCCCGTGTGATACGCCTGTGGTCGATAGTCCAGGCCGTGTTCGATCCTGTTTGTTAAACACGGCCGTGTGGTCCGCCCGTGGGCAGTGGTCTAGGCCGTGTAGGCCCATTTTGTCCCTTTTTAGCCCGTTTCTCGTTCTTTTCGATTTCCTAAGCTCTCCTAAGTATAAAACATGAAATTAAGAGATTAGGAGTATCGAATTCATCAAATCCAATGGAAAATCATCCAAAAATAAGCCAAGCATGGGGTTAAAATATGTGTAAATTACGATTTATCAAACATCCTCACACTTAAGCCTTTGCTTGTCCTCAAGCAAAATCCTCAACTCACAATTAAAATTAACTCCCTCAATTCATAATCCTCATCAATATTGTTTTATCATAATTCATAGATAATTCATACATTGATAATTTAACTAAAAGAGTCCTAAAGATTCAAACAATCTAAGTCATAAATTTTTATAGCACAAAAACATAGGTGTTCCCCCTTATCTAAATAATTACCTTTGATCTAAAACTGACAAGAATTGACATCCTTACTAAGGATTCACTCAAATTACTCAAAAGTGTTTAAGGTTCAAATTAAGCACTCAAAAGTCAAACATGAAAAGTTAATCCCATAAGCCTGCATGAAAATCAAATCTCCACTACTGTAAAATGAGATGATACACATATCAAAAGGTCTTAAAAGGGTTGTAATGGAGCTTAGGTTAAAGGTGTGGATAAAGGCTGAATTAAGAGGTTAGACTCGAGATTGAATTGATAAATTACATAACTAGAAACAATGAACTAATAATTAATAATTACATCAATTTAACTTATCACTAATAAAACGAGCTTCTTCTAAAGATGTGAAATTAAATGTTTAAGCTCATAATTACTAATAATGAATAAATCTTCAACTTTTTTTTAAGAATAAGTAATTACAATAATAAGATAGAATTTATCAACTGAAATATCGAAAATAGTTAGGCAACTGCTCAAATTAGATCTCAACAAAAGGGACGTCAAAAGATTAGGAGAATTAAAAATTTGGTTTTAGGTTAATATTAATGGGTGAGTCAAGAAATGGTTTATTAGGCTAAACAGGGTTCACTAGGGGTTAATTATGAAGGTAGGCTTTTTGGTGGGATAAGTGGGTTAAAACCTAGGTGCCTGTATCATCTCAGTATATCAAATCAAAAGGTGTAGTCTCGACATGCATAATCAAAGCAAGTTCTAGAATAACAAATCAATATTGACACACTCATAATTAATAAAGTGAGCAAGAAAAATATATGCTCTAAAAGGCTCAAAATCTCACAGAAATTATGGTTTTTAATGTCAACCTTGTAAACTTCAAACTTTAAGATAATATTTAAATTTGGGGAAACAACCTAATAAATTTTTAATTCTGAAAATACACTTATCATGATTGATTCTGTAATATTTTAAAGTTTAAACCATCAATGCACAATTACCTATGACTTAATCTAAAACATATCAATGAAAATCATAAATCAATAGAAGTTTCATTCTAATAGTAATATGAGAAAATTACTTAAGAACAATATATAATTCAGTATTGTTGACACCTCCCCACACTTAAGGTGTACATTGTCCTCAATGTACAAAGATAGATATCTACAATATATAAAATCATAAAATAGGGAGAGAAGTGCATATCCTGAATTTTGGATGGAGTCAAGGAAAGGAAACGGTAAGTTAGGCATAGATGCACGCGGAGGTGGATACTCCAGTGGGGTTGTAGCCATTCCTTAATAGCCCTTTGAACCTAAATTAAAGAAATTAAAATATAATAATATAAATTAAAGACAAGAAATATAAAGGGACGGAATTTAAAAATGAAAATAAAAGAAAAAGAAAAAATAAATAGACTCAAAGGTCCTTGTCCTGTCGAGTAAATGAAGCGGTCGGCATGAACTTATATAGATTGGTCTTGCACGAAGAGACCGTGGTAGGGTCCTTTTGCTTCTTCGACATGGGGATGGTGGTGTAAAGAAAGAATGAGAGAAAGGGGGAAAGGAAAATGAAAGGGGAAAGATAACAGAAAAAGAAAGGGGTGTGGTGGTTAGGGTTTGGGAGAAGAAGAATTTGGGGAGAAAGTGAGAAGAATGTGGGTTTTAAATAGGAATCAGGTACATGGTTGCTGCCCACGCCCGTGTGCCATGGGCGTGTTAGTGAACATGGCTGTATCGCACGACCGTGTGGTGCTTCGTTCATTTCTCCCACGCCTGTGTAGAGGTTGCCACGCCCATGTTGCTTAATTAGTGTCGGCCACGACCTAAAAGCACGGGCGTGTTGCATGCTCATGTAGATTTCTCAGTGTCGACCATGGCCGAATCGCGTGGGCGTGGCAATTTAACGCAGCCTGTGTTTTGGGGAATTTTCGTCATTGGTTCGCATGGTCTCTGCTACACCAATATACCTATTCGTGGTGTCCACACGGCCACGACCACGCCCGTGTGTAAGGCCATGTGGAGAGAGAAACCTGCGTTTTATTAACTTGGTTAGTTGTTAGTTAGGTGCTAAAAATCGAAAATATGGACGTTAGTGGGGTAAGTGCTCGGGTTGCCTCCCGAGAATCGCTCGTTTAAAGTCTTAAGCTAGACTTACCTTTCATTCGCATAATCATGGTAGTTTGAAGAGTTGAAACTCCTCATTCTTGCTATCAATTTGGTTATCGATATATAGTTTAAGTCGAGTGGTGTTTACCTTAAAAGTGTCGAACTTAGGATTAGTTACCTCGACTGTTCCGTATGGGAAGACATTCAGTACTGTGAAAGGGATCTCATTTGTATTAAGGTCCGAAGTGGTAATTCGAGGGTCTTCTTATTCAACAATACCTGATCTCCGATCTTAAATTGAGTTGTCCCATCCTTAAGTTTGACATGGATTTGTGTTGGTTCATCGTGTTTTTTCGGTTTTTCCTTGACGTGTGTCCGTCATTCATCTAGTTCACCAATTTGTAATCTTCGTTCCTCATAAACAGTTTTATTCTCAATATGAACGCTAGACCCTTGCTCTGTTATCTTTTCCTGAGAGATTTCCAGCAAAGAAGATTGAACGTTAAGTTGATTTATATTAATAGGACCTGTATTCTCTTGATCATCAGATATTCTGTCAGAATCACGTGCTTTGAGTTTAATCATGTCATCACCTACACGAAGTGTTACTTCCCTTATATCAACATCGATAATGGTCTTAGCAGTTGCTAAAAAGGGTCGTCTTAATATTAAAGGAACATCATTATCCTCATTCATATCTAAAACAACAAAGTCTACTGGGAATATGAATTTGTCAATTTTCATTAGTACATCCTCAATTATACCCCTAGGAACTCTAATGGTTTTATAAGCTAAATGGATGCTCATCCTAGTTTGTTTGGGTTTCCCAAGACCGAGCTATTTAAACATTTTATAAGGCATGACATTGATATTTGCCCCTGAATCAGCTAAAGCATTATTAACAGATAAACTACCAATCAAGCATGGAATTGTAAAATTCACTGGATCTTTTAATTTTCGTGGTAGTTTATTTTGTAAAATTGCTGAGCACACTGCATTTAGCTCCACATGTGACGCATCGTCTAACTTCCGTTTGTTTATCAAAATCTCTTTTAAAAATTACTTTGAATTGGGCATCTGCGAAAGAACTTCAAGAAACGGTAAGTTAATATGTAATTTCTTTAGAAGTTTAAGAAATTTACCGAATTGTTTATCTGTGCAGTCTTTCTTCATTGCATTGGGGTATGGCACACGAGGTTGGTACTCTGTAATTACCGGTTTTGGTTTATCATGGCTTACCTCAACCTTACCTTCCTCTACCACATTCTCTTGCCTCAATTTTGGTTCATCTAATCCTTTACTATCGTGAGCGGTAACGGTATGAAATTGCTTCTTTGGGTTTGTTTTAGTGTTGCTTGGCAAGCTGCCTTGTGGCCGTTCAGATATGAGCTTAGCAAGTTGTCCTAATTGGTTATCGAGCCCTTGAATCGATGCTTGCTGATTTTTGAGTTATGTTTTGGTGTTTTGGAAACGGGTTTCTGACACCACGATAAATTTTGTTAACATCTTCTCAAGGTTCGGCTTTTTCTCTTGTGGGTAGGGTTGCTGTTGAAAGCTTGGAGGGGGCTATTGTCTCTGATTTCCTTGGCCACCCCATGAGAAATTTTGGTGGTTCCTCCAACCTGGATTGTAAGTGTTACTATAAGAGTTATTTTGAGGTCTAAAATTATTACCCATATAGTTCATCTACTCGCTTTCTATTCCAGGGTTGTAGGATGGATATTTTGTATTACTCATTCCTCCTCCATTTGTATTGCATTGCATCACTGGATGTACCTGCGAAGAACCACACAAACCATTAATTTTCTTACCTAAAAGTTTTACCTGATTTGATAGCATGATTACTGCGTCGAGGTTGAAAACACTGGCGGCATTTGTTGGCTTTGTCCTCGTAACTTGCCACTGATAGTTATTCAGTGACATCTCCTCTATAAGCTCATAAGCCGCTTCAAGGGTTTTGTTATTGAGGGTTCCATCGACAGCTGAATCAATCAACTGCCTAGTTGAGGGGTTCATACCGTTGTAAAAGGTTTGAACCTATAGCCACAAGGGTAACCCATGGTGAGGGCATCTCCTTAGTAGATCCTTATATCTCTCCCACGCATCGTAGAGTGTTTCTAGATCCATCTGCACAAAAGAAGAGATATCATTCCTCAACTTAGTCGTTTTAGCTGGCGGAAAATATTTTAACAAAAAATTTTCGGTCATTTGTTCCCATATAGTTATCGATCCTCGTGGTAATGAGTTCAACCACTGTTTAGCTTTGTTCCTCAACGAAAAGGGAAACAACCAAAGGCGAATGGCATCATCAGAAACACCATTAATCTTGAAAGTGTCGCAAAACTCAAGAAAATTTGCCAAGTGATTGTTTGGATCCTCATCCTGCAAACCATAAAACTGAACAAATTGTTGAATCATCTGAATAGTGTTAGTTTCAGTTCAAAATAATTTGCAGCAACAGCAGGTCTAACAATACTTGATTCAGTTCCTGTTAAATTAGGTTTAGCTTAATCATACATAGTACGAGGAGTAGGATTTTGATTCACCGGATTTGCGGCAACCATAGGAGATAGCGGATTATTATCAGCCCTCTCCTCGGTAGTATTAGTATCGCCCTCTTGCTCTTCTTCTATGTATTGTAGGCTTCGCCTTATTTCCTTACGATTTTTGCAAACGGTACCTTCTATATCACTGTCAAAAAGTAATGGTCCTGACGAGTTCCTTCTAGTCATAAACTAAAAGTTCCTGCTAGAAGCAAAGAAAAAAAAAGTTAGTAAACTAAAAATAAAAGTAAATTACAAATAAAAAAAAAAGAATGGCTAAAGTAATAAAAATTTAGTGTTCCTAATATCTTAGTCCCCGACAACGGCGCCAAAAACTTGATGTTTCTAAAACTAACTATGATCACAATAAAGGCAAGCGCACTTATCGTTTATAGTATAGTTATGGTAAGACCAGTAATATTGCATCCACAAGGACCAAGAGTACTAGTAATTACTATCCTTCTATTATTTAGCCTAAGAATTAGAGTGATTTCTTTTAAACTAAAATAATTAAAAGCACGACAAAGAATGAAGTAGGAAAATACTTTTTAGACAACTTTATAAGATAGGCAATACCTAATGAAGAATCCACCTAGACTTCACTTATTACCTTTGATTCATATGATTTATTCACTTGACTTAATCTGTAGAAATCCCTGATTTATGTTAATATCTCTTTCAAGACTAAAAACAACTGACTCTAGGTTGATTAATTGAAATCTCTTTCTAATTAAAACCCCTATTGCCACATTAACCAAATCTATGGATTCCCTTATTAGATTTGACTCTAATCCGACAGATTTTCGTCACCCTATTTCTAAGGTTGCAATCAACTCCGCTTAATTGTGTTGATCTACTCTTAAACAGGGACTTTTGCTCAACTGAATAAGCACATTCGACTTGAATCAATAACCTGAATTATCAAAACAAGAATAAGAACTCACAATTAAGAATAAGAACAAGTATTTATCTTATAAATCAAATAATAATAAGATTCGTCTTAGGTTTTATCCCCTTAGGTATTTAAGGGATTTAGTTCATACTGATAGAGGGAAACATATTAGAATAGGGAAAACAACAAAACAAAAGAAAACCCAAAAACTTATGAAGATCTTGATGGGAGATCCTCAATCTTGATGGAGATCCTTCTCCTAAGCTGTTCCCGACAGTTTTCTTGGAGTATTTTCTCCTTCTACTCGGCGTCTATTCGACGTCTTGTTGACCTCCCCTTTTAGGTTGCCCCCTAGGGTGTTTATATAGGCTTTGAAATGCTTTACTTGGCCCACAAGTAGCTTTTTCCGAATAGAATTAAACCTAGGGACGGCAGGGACACGCCCGTGTGATACGCCCGTGGTCGATAGTCCAGGCCGTGTTCGATCCTGTTTGTCACACACAGCCGTGTGGTCTGCCCGTGTGCAGTGGCCCAAGCCGTGTAGGCCCATTTTATCCCTTTTTGGCCCGTTTCTTGTTCTTTTCGATTTCCTAAGCTCTCCTGAGTATAAAATATGAAATTAAGAGATTAGGAGTATCGAATTCATCAAATCCAATGGAAAATCATCCAAAAATAAGCCAAGCATGGGGTTAAAATATGTGTAAATTATGGTTTTTCAGCCAGTCCGTATGACTCTATCCTAGGCACAATTTTGCCCTGATTTGCTTGTAAAAGAACACACACCTGTCACCGAGGTCTCTAGCAATGTTCCTTACGTTCCAATCTGATCTGGGGTACCTAAGTTGGGTCATTCAAATGAAATTTACACAAGAACTAATAACGATTTTTAAGAAAAATCAATATTTTAGAATATTTTGGCAAAATTTATAAAAAGATCGTTTAATCAATTTTAAAAGTAACATTAATAGAAATTCTTCATGAATTTTAAGATCTAAACATCAGGATTGGAATGTTCTTACTGATTCTTCGCAACGATCGAAGAATGTTTCTAATTGTAATCACAAATCTGGTTGAAAAACGAGTTAAAATCAAGAATAGATTTGATTCGGGAAGCAAAAAAAAAATCAATAACAAAATAATGTGAAATATGATGAAAAAGAAAAAGGGGACAAAAGAAAAGATGAAGATATAGAGAAAAGAGGGAGAAGTTTTAATTTGGAATGGAAAATAAAACAAAGTTCTAATGTAATTAGGAAAAAGTGGCTAAATAACTAAGTTTTCAAACTTTTAAGGGGTTGTAAGGTACTTTCCCCTATTCTGCCAAAATAAAAGAGAAATGGAGGGAGAATGGCATGGCTCAAACTTGGTATATAAGGGGGAAGTAACTACTTAACCATCTGGGTTGTTACCTATTCTCGTTAAGTTTTTACACCATTTAATATTTATTTAAGGTTTATTTTCATCCTAGTTTGTTGAGAATGAAAAAGAAAAAAAATGAGAGAGGAGTGAATAAAACCTAAGACCTTTAGAGAGTGCTAATTGCTTAACCATCAAACCAAATTCATTTCTTAATTGTTTATTTCTATTAACCCCCTATATTTTGGGGCGTTACAACATGCGTGTAGCAAGATATCCCATCTCTACAACATTGTTACTTCCCTCGTTGTGATTAGGTCTCAATCTTGCTAAACCATCAGTCAAAGACATCACGATGATTCAAGTTGATAACCTGTAACTTCTCCATGTCATCCAACACAAGTAACACCATTATACTGGATATTCTTTAAGACTGTCAAACTCGTAATCCCTACTTCATTCATATGCTTTGCCAGTTCTTCAACCTTGTTGAACTTCTTACACTACCACTACACACCTCTACATATTATGAAAATTTTCCTTTCCCATGTTATTCCTTACCTGACTGTCCTTTATGATCCCCTCCCTATGATAACCTCTACGACCATCCCTAACATCACCTTCACACTTGATATTTAGTTTATACGATTGCTGCAAATCACCCTTCATGCACCTTCTAGACTCTTTTCTTTTGCCCTGTGGTGGAATAAAAAAAATTGGATTCTTGTGTTCAACTTTTTAAAAATTAAAGCGCTTATAAAAAATCATATAAATCAATACATAATATTAATTATTGGTAAAAGAGTATATAATAATCACACTAGAATCAACAATTTATAAATAAAATGATATATTTTTAATAATATTCGATAAGTTCAAGATTATAAATACAATCGATCATAATTTCTTCAACGATTTATATTAATCAATCTCTAAAACTTATTACTCATTTAAGATGTTAGCAATCTTACACAAAATTAATATCTCAAAATTGTAAAACCCAATTATTGCCCGGGCCCAATAAAGACCCAAAACAAGCACTTAACCCAAACAAACCAATAATAAGCCCATTACGACCCAACTAAACATTTAAGCCCAATTAGCCCAAAATCAAAAAACAAAAAAAAACCCTAAAGTTACCCTAGGTGCCGTCCCATTTGCCCACTTGCCTTCTGACCAGCCACCTGCCACCACCGCCCACGTCTCATCAGCACCGCCCATATCCTGCAAAGAAAAGGCAGACACGCAAGAGAATAGAAAAATGAACGGCAAAAGATTGTAAGAATCGGCTATAAAAAGCTGATCTAAACCATTTGTAAAAAGGGGGTTTTTTTTCTTCGAATAAAAAAAGAGATTTTTAACAAAAAAAAATAGATTCAAGCAAATATTTGAGAAATAAAAATCAAAAGCAGAGATTCAAACGGGTATACATTCACGAATCAGTACAAAAAAGAGCAAAATCCTATTATTAAATCGCAATAGAACTGAGTTTTCTGTTTTCGAAAGGTGATTTATATTTCAAAAGCTTCATTCTTTAAGTCCCTTTTTTATCTTGTTTCATCTATTTTATACGAAAAAAGGGGAAATCGAGTACATACCTTGGTCTCCTCGGGGCTGAAAAGCCCATATTCGCGCACCACCGGCCACCGCATACGGTGACCCGACTACGGAGCCCTGGCCAGATTTGGGTGTGAGGCCGGAAAGATAGGAGAGGCTGAGAGAGATAAGAGGTTTTAAAACCTTTTCTTTAAAAAAAAAAAGTTGCAAAATAAAGAATAAAAATGGGTTTTAAAACATTAAATGAAATAGCTGTCTAGGGGGTATGAATCTGCGCGTTCCCACTTAAAAGGGAGATTTACGCTTTTGGTCCCTTCCTTTTGTAGTGCCATTTGATCAGGCTTTATTTCTTTTTTTTTTAATTTTTGATTTGGCCCTCTAATTTCTTGTAATTTTTCAATTCGGTCCTTTAAGGTTGTCATGCTGAATGTGCGTAGAGAACCAGGGGAATAATTTCTCATCCAATCCTTGCGCTTTCACGCGCATTATATTTTAGTCCTTGTTCCCCCTTTTATTTTTATTTATTTGCAGATTTGCCCCCTAAATTTCTATCTTAAGTCTAAATTAGTCATTTTTGTTATTTTTGCTATTTTATTATCAATTGGTTTTATATTCATTATTACTATTATTTATTTACTGTTATTGTTACTATTAACATATTACCTTTATAGTATTATTTTCTATTATTTTTATTATCTTTATTTTATTCTATTTATTTATTTATTTATTTTCATTTATTATTACTTACCTTTTATGCTTTTATTTTACTAGTTTATTAGTTATTATTAATATTTATTTGTTTATTACCCTTTTTTATATTATCATTGATATCTTATTATCGTTATTATTATTACGACTTACTCATTTTTCATTTATTATTTAATTAGTATAAGTAGTCATAATTATTTTCATTACTATTATCATTATCATAATGATTATTATTTATTATCATTATTATTTGTTTATTAACGTATTTCTATTATATTTTTTATTATTACTTCATATTTTGTTATTATTATTATTATTATTCTATTATTTTTAAACTATTGTACATAGTATTTCTTTATCAATTTGTTATAGGCTTATATTTTTGTTATTATTTATTTACTATAGGCTTATGTTTTTGCAATCATTTTCTTTTACTCTATTTATTTGTTTATTGATTTATCATTTTTTACCTATTATTGTTTGATTAGTTTTTATTTTATTTTGTAACACCCCAAACCCGGCCCACGAGCCATGACCGGATCTGGTATGTCACGGGATAAAGAAGTTTGAAAGGTTTGGATTAATAGTAGAAATTTAAAATTTTGTCAAGGGTATAAAACGGTGTTCGTTAAATCTCAAGTGGGTTGATTTGGTAAATCCGATTGAGTTGAAAATCCTCTCTCCCTTTTAAAACCATTTGACCCCTAAATTTTTGAACAATAGAGTGATCGATAACTTAGAAAATTTCGTTACCCGATGGTAGCATTTTTGAAAACGCGTACAAGTGCTTATTTTTTTGAAAACGTTACTTTTAACCGATTTGCATAACCATTCGTAAGTTTATCAGTTATAAAGTAAAGTAAAACGACTACCTAACCATCCAAAATAATAATAAGCGGCCATATTACAACCCAATCGAATTATAGTGAATAATTAAACTTAAAACGGGGTAAAATGAAATTTCAAGTCCACAAAACCAACATGGCCGCCTCGAGCTCTCCTTGGCTCCGCATCCGTGCTCTACTCACCTGCAAGATGATATGGGAAGGGGTGAGTCACCAAGACTCAGTGTATAAATCCCCGACCCGAAAATAACACTCACACACAAGATATTAGTATGACATGCAATTATGCAACCCAACCTAGCCATCCATGCTCCTTTTCTACCCCGTGTGGTACCAAACCACTGGTGGTGCCAAACCACTGGTGACCCGAAGTCACAATATCCGTCAATACGTGTGGTGCCAAACCACTGGTGGTGCCAAACCACTGGTGACCCGAAGTCACAATATCCGTCAATACGTGTGGTGCCAAACCACTGGTGGTGCCAAACCACTGGTGACCCGAAGTCACAATCAAATGATGGGGCCAACCCATCGTGTGATACCAAATCACTGGCGTCGATCCCGTATCTCAATTGTGGGGCCAACCCACGGTGGTACTAAGCCACAGGGACGAGACGCTATGAGGTGCCAAACCTCTGGAGGTACCAAACCTCTGGTGACCGTAGCCACAATGTGTTACCAAAACACTGGTGTCCGTCGACACGAATATTACTCCCTCTCATCAATCCCACCATCATCATGCTCATATTACAAGTATCATGATTCCATATATCATGCAATCGAATATAGCATAGCATTTTTTAGCATATGATGGCATATACAACATATATCGTAAATCGAGTAATAAGGAAACTTACCCGAGAACCATGCTTATGCCCACTAAGCCAAGTTACCATATGAGAGGTTATTAATATCATTAAACAACAGTTTATACTAATAAAGTGTGTAAGAGTTTACACACCTAATTTATCGAAGGTCTACCAGAAATCCCGGATCCACGTGATATTTAAAAAAAGTCCCGAACTTGTCCTCGTATAGTTCCTATTATTTGGCCATCACGGTTTAGTATTTAGGGGTCTTATTAACAACTGATAAGTCCAAAGTTATTGGTCATATTATAATCAAAATGAGGCTCTAGGCCGAACCTTTATCAACGCAAAGCAAGGTGCTTAAAAACCCGAACTTTTGATTTCATGGCCGATTTGCTTCCTAAAATTAGTACAAAATTTCGGTTATCAATCAAGAATGCCAAGAATGGCCTTTGGCCGAAATTCTTAATTATTACTAAGCTTACCGAAATTCCGAGTTTTTGTTTGACTCGTTGAGGCCCTCAGGAGAAACAAAATCCAATGTACTTCTTGGGGTTGGCTGCGCATGCAAACATTTACAATTAATACGGCCTATACTTCTTCGGCCGATTCTATCAAGGACCTCAACTCATATTTTCGACATGCATTAGAGAAGATGAAACAAAATCGAAGTTGAGGGAAAGCTCATTTACCAAATAGGTTCGGCTAGGCCTTTCGGTTACGCACCTGACTCGAAGAGTAGCTTTCTGAGAAGCTCTTTCTCTCCCCCCTAGCTTCTTGATGTCGACTAAACTCAAAGGTTACCTATCATGATACTCACAGGTAATCGGTCAACCATTACCAATGCTTTAACTTAAGTTTTCGGCACCCAATTAGGAAGAGAAGAAATCTCATGCTAAAGAAGTATACTTACCACCCTTCGAATAGGGGTTGTTGAATTCCTTTGCCGATTGCTTCCCTTAATGCACACTAAGTTTCGGCACCCTACCCTCCTAGAAGCCTTAGAGCCGAACATGCACATAGACAAGAGGCTCACACTCAGCCACCATTTCCTACTTAGCAACACCTCATCAACTCTTCTATATTTTTCTCTACTTTGCCTATTCAAGACCCAAAGAGAATGTTAGCTTTTAGTCCCCTAGTTGACCGAAATTTACCCCTCCAAAAGACCTTGGCCGGCCATGAATGCTCCATCAAGACAACTTCCATCAACTTTTATTCAAACATTGTTTAATCTCTCCCATTACCATAGAAATAATAAAAAGGGTTTAATAATTATACCCATCAACATAGAAACTAACAAATTCCTCCCATGCTCTAATAAAATAAAAGGGGTTTTAACTCATGCTTCAAAATAAAATAAAAGGAAATAATAATATATATATAAATAAAAATAATAAAACTATGGTTAACCCATAATTTCAGCACCCCACGGCAGCATGCCTTGAGCATGCGTGCATGCAGCCCCATGCGCAGGCCACTTGCCGACCAAGGCCAACATTTTAAAAAAATTCCAAAGGAAAATGCGGTTGCCAGGTCTCGAACCCGAGACCTGGGGGAAACCGCCCAAGCTTCTGACCATCCAGCTACTGTCCCGTATCTGCTATAATAACGCCGAAAATTCCCTTTAAGCTTCCAAGGCTTGGCTTCCTCACGCATTTAATGCCAGAAGCCAAAAACATATCGCCTCACTGCAGCCCAGGGGTTTCGAACCCCAGACGTGCGGAATGAAACCCCCACGCCTTAACCGCTCGACTAACACGACTTTCATGACGAAATTGCATTGCATATTCCTTTTAATCCTTCCCCGATGGCTTCAATAACTTGAGCGCTTAAAGCAAAAATTTAAACGCTCCAAGTGTACTCCCGTGGCTCGAACGCAAGACCTAGGGAGTTCCCTTTAGCGCCCTAACCACTTCTTCCGGCCCGACCTTCATGCCAAATTACCCCACCTTTTTATTTTAAGGTTTCCCCAGATCGTTGACCCAAAAATAAAAAGCCAAACGCTGCTCCAGCAGCTCGAACATGCGACCGCGAGCTGCTACTCCCTGCTATGCCCCACGCCACTCGGCTAGGGCATTCAATATGCCACAAGCCTGCCAAAATTATTATTTAAACCCTCCTTCGCCTATCACTCCTTCAGCGCCAAAAATAAAACTTCCTCCACGCGACTCGAACCCGAGCCCAGCGCACCTTCTAGCCTTCTATTAGTACCCTTACCACTCTACCAGTCGTTTCTTTGTGACAAACTCGCCCTAATTTAATGATAAGGCTTAATGATAAGGCCCCTAATGCAGGATGTTACATATTTATGCCTTTATATTGTTATTTATATTATCGCCATCATTTTTCTATTATGCATATTGGCATTAAAATCAATTTTCCATTTTACTACGATCATATCATATTTTATTCGATTTTTGAAATGAGCAAATGCTTCGATTTCTAAGGTTCGAAAGTAAATCATACCCTAACTTACTGGGTTTTGATTTTTCTCATCAAGTCCAAAGAACCTACTATTTTCTTTTTTAAAATCAAGGCATTAAAGTCAAATAAAAACCGATTCTCGAGAATTCAAAATTGTCGTATCCTAACTCACTGGATGTGACGTTTTGTTATCTCAGGATAAGGATTTTTAAATAAGGCAATATTCTGTGTTTGGAAACCTGAGAAATCGTGCCCAATCGTGCTGGGTTTCGTTTTTTTTTTTTGGTTTGGCCAAATAGTGGAATACCCTTTTAAAATTACAATGCATGAATTTTAGAAATCATGGAATGATCTTGGTATCGAGGGTTGAAACATCGTGTCCTAACCTACTGGATGTGGTATTTCATCTTTTTGGAACAAGAGAATTTCGATATCCAATTCGAATTATCCAAACATTTTCTAAAGTATTCATTTTTTTAAATCTTTTCAAATTTTTGACATTAAGACATTAATTAATCAATTAGGTACCAATTTTGGGTGTATCGAGGGTGCTAACCCTTCCTCGTACGTAACCGACTCCTGAATCCATTTTCTGATTTTCATAGACCAAAATCGTTGTTTTGATAAATCAATTTGATTATTAAAAACAACCACTTTTCGAGGTGCCCCGATCACACCTCAGCAAAAAAAGATTGGTGGCGACTCCCACTTTTATTTTTGTTTTTAAAACCAAAGTTGATCCCCGTTTTTCCAAAAAAATGGTTTCGACAGCTTGTCGACTCCAATAGGGACATAAAGACAGTCAGGCTGTAAATTGATTATTTTCTGTCCTTTGTCGAAAATTTGAAAATTCGATTTGAAAATTTGAAAATTACGATCCTTTTGTTGCATTTGTTTGTGTCATTGCATATGATTGTTATTTTCATGCGCACATTGCATTGCATGGCCGTTGTGGTCGCACCTTTGAGTGGGAGTAAGAAACTATGCCTTCGTGAGGTTTTCACCTCCACATGGGCTAGTGGATTGCTTCCGAGAGACATCCGTACCTATTTGCTTCGTGAGATTTTCATCTCCGCATGGCCATAAGGAAATGTATTCCCCTGAACTGAACTCGGTCCATATGAGCCTATAATGGGTGAGGATTGAGGAATCTGCTGGTTCAGGTACCCTTCTTTAGAACTAAACCACATATAGTGAACCCTAAGAGCCCACTTTAGGTAGAGCCACTCCAAACCCTAGTGGTTACCCCGAATAGGTGCTTTATTCCTTGCTTGCTTTAAGCTGTGTGTAAAATACTGACTTGTTTCATTTTGATTGAATGGCATTTTCAGCGCACTTAGTCATATTGCATAATCGTCAGATTTTTACCCTCTTAAGTGGGAGTGAAAAACTATTCCTTCGTGAGGTTTTCACCTCCGTGCAGGATAGTGGATCACTTTCGGAATACATCCGTACCTATGTCTTCGTGAGATTTTCATCTCCGTGCAGCCATAAGGAAATGTATTCCCCTGAACTAAACTCGGTTCATATGAGCCTATAATGGGTGAGGATCGAGGAATCTGCTGGTTCAGGTACCTTCACTCTAGAACCAAACCCCCATATAGCAAGTCTAAAGAACCCACCCTAGGTAGAGCTACTCCGAACCCCTAGTGGTCACCTGGATAGGTACTCTATTTTGTTTATTTCTCATGTGCTAACATGTTTTCTTTTGTTTTGATTGCATTGCATCATCATTATAGAAAGGAGGTGTTGATTTATATTCGATTACTAAATAGAAGAGTTTGTCATAAGGAGATGGATTTCTTGATAAAGTGGATTATAATACGGTAGTCCGAATATAGACCAAGTAAACAACGTGAGAAGGCTGATAGTCCGCAAAAGAATACAAGACTTTGCCCGAGGATTCAAGCCAACAAGGATTATTCAAGAGTCGTCACGTATCAACTTTCTTAAAGAAGCTTATGAGTATCGCAAGGGATAGGGGAGTGAAAAGTCGCGGCCTGGATCAAACAACAAGCTAGAAAAGGCATCTATTGAGGAAGTTCACGGGGCATGACCATGAAGTCCGAATATGAAGAAAAGGATCGGTATCTTCGCTTGGAATATGAGGGCAAGGCCGCATATGTAGTCCGTTTTATGTAAAGGAATTTATTTTCTAGAAAAGTTCTTCTAATGGAATTGAATTCAGAATCAACGCATCTCTTTCTTTTTACATTCATTCTATGCATTTGCATTGCATCTCATCATATGCATTAAAATTTGTAGAATCCAAGCCCTTGCATGTTTGGGTGTGTTTTAAACAATAGGATTGTTGAAGAGATTCATGTATTTTTAAAGCTTACTCAGAGTAATGTTCGGAACACGCTTGTTGCTTTAAGCCTAGAGGCAATAAAAGTCCTTTTGTGAAATAGGCTTGCATCCAGAATATCTATTTCAATAAAATGCATCTTTTTGTGCAAATATTTTTCTATTTATAGATTCTTTTGTACCTTGGATTTCTATTCAAATATTATTTTATTCTTTATTCATGATCATATCATACAAATAATCATTCTGGGAATCATTTATTCTCTAGAATTTACCTTCATACCCACAATGGGTCCCCAGATATCAATGACATGAGCGACGCTGTTACTGACTCCCTTTTTAGTGAGATATGTGTATAGAGGGATATAAGGACTTTGAAGATGGCAGAGATTGCAACTTATTTCCTAATTTGTTAAGAATGGTAGATCCTACCTTAAGAAGTGTCAGTGGACACTACGAGCTAACGAAGGAGATGAAGATGGAAGTTTAGCTCACTGCAGGAATAAGGCAAGGCATCATTGAGTTATCTCCAAGAATTCAAAGATGTTTTCACATGATCACATTAAAACACGCCTGGGCTACAGAGGCTCGAGTATGCCGTCAAAGCTAAGGAAATCCTAGAAGAAGTCCATAAGGGTATTTGAAGATCACATGCTAATAATCCTACAATAGTCAGGCTAATCAAGAGGCTCGGGCTACTGGTTTACCAAGAAAGGGAAATTGCATCAGTTACGCCGTAAATGCCAAATTGAGGAAGACAAGACTTATGTGCCTCATCTATTTTTCCTATACGAAGCATGGATGTTAACAATCCAGTCTTATCAAAAGCTTCTGGCCAACATCGATTCATTCTTGTGGATGTCGGTTACTTCACTAAGATGGCGAAAGTAGCTTCATATGCCAATCTTACAATGTTGACAGTCATCAAATCTCACTCCCAATTCAAAAAAAAAAGGGATAGCCGGAAAAAGATGAGACTCATGAAGACTGGCATCTGTGCTTGTCGAATGTCTGGTAAAACCTTCACCGGGGCAATACATTTCTCATTTATTTATGGAATAGAGACAATTTTGCCTATGAAAGTCAAGATTCCTTTTATCTGAGTTTTATCAGAGTTGAAGTCGGATGAAGCAGAATGGATCAAATCCCAATATGATTAGTTGAACTTGATCGAAGAAGAGAGGCTAAAGGCCATCCTCATGGTCAAGTGTACCAAAGGCAAATAATACGGGCCTATAACAAGAAGTGATAACGGTCCGTCTCGGGTTAGGAGGCGAATCGTAAATGTTGCCCGATCGTAAATTAGGTAGTTTCTCGTTTAATTAACAAAAAGATAATTTTATTGGAAATAAAATCTCTGAAAGATAAAGATAGGTGATAGGTTGAGATGGATACGTATTTGAAACAATAAAGAACCTTTAATAAAAATTAAAGACCCGAATCTTATAAGTTTCAAATTGATGGAATGAGTTTTGAGATAAAATCGAGACCCACTATCTAGCGAGATAGAAACCAACGGTATAGGTAAATGAACGCCACACCCGTTAGGATGATAAGTTCAAAACAAGGAAAGAACGACGCCACTAGAAAACTAGAAAAGTCAATTCAAACCTCGAGAATAAGGAGAGTGAATACTCACCAAAAGAAATGCTTCTTTTCATTAAAATTCAAGTTCTGTCTCTACAAAATGAAATTGCAAAGTATTTATAGGCTCTTTCAAATGATAGCCGAATAGGAGAAGCAATTAAAATAAAACACTTGAATTTATGTGGCCGTTCAACCTAAACTCCACCAAAGTTTGCTGCCACTTTCATTTGCCATAAGTAGCATTCGGCCAAGAGAAAGGCTAAATTCCTCCTAAGCTTGTTGCCGTATGTCACTAGCATTTGCCATAGGTCGACTAAAATAATCTTCCACTATGTATGTTTTCCTTTGTGTGTGCTGTCCCTTGGTTGACCTCTCAAATTACTTAATGACAATTTTCTTTGTTTAATCTCTCATGCTTCATTTTAATGGGGTTGGCGTCCAAGGTGTTGCTTCAATTTTTTTAAACCCACTCACACACATGTTGTTATTGCTCTCTCTCCACTTTACCGTCCATTCTTCATAACCAACCTTTAGCATATTTTCAATTTTCCAATTGTTTATTCATTCCCACTAGCCATTTCTTTAATACTAGCACATGCCTAATTATTTCTTTGATTATTCTCACGCATGACTTGTACTATGCCCTATGCTTTGTCATCCAATTGTGTTTGCTCCAATTTCCATTTGTTTATTTCCATCATAGCTCCATATTGCCGCATGTTTATCTTGTAAAATCCACCATGCTTCTTTACTATTTTATTTATCATACACCAAGCCTCCATGCCTTGTTATTTTATTGACCCACTTTGAATTTGTTTGTCTAGCCGTCCATCCCAACACTCATGTTTTATATTTTTTTTTAATTCTTCATTTCTCTCATGTGTCCAGTCTGTGGCCAAATGCATCCTTGCGTATTTGCCTATAAATACACAAGACCAAAACATTAATTTTGAATAAAAATTATCTTGAACAAAAGTTAAAATACTCTATTTTAAACACTAGACATATTAATATGATACTAATTATTTGGCAAATTAATTTGCTATAGAAAATCAATTAAATAAATTAAGATGTTTAATTCATTTAATTAAAATTCAGCAATTTAATTTTCACGAAATTCAAAGACTCAATTTTATTTGAAGCAATAAAAATTAAAATTTGGCGTCGAGCTTCGTCGACTTGAAAATTCGGTGGGTGCCCCGGGCGTGCCCGTTTCATCCCCTCCCTCTTCAAGACGATTCGTCCTCGAATCAACCCGTTGGTTATTTGAACAAAACTCCTTGTTCGTCTTTCCTCGATCAAATGGGAAGGATGATAATAGCAATATCTGAAAAGAAAATTCAAGAATTAGCAAGCAATGTTTTAAACATACTTGCAACCCGAATAAAATCAACACCAAAAAAATAAATCGCATGCGGTCAGGCATAAGCACTTTATCATACAAAAGGATCAATGCCTTGTCAAAATTTTGGAACAAAAGCAGATAAGCTTCAAAGCATGCATACGATCTAATTAGATTCCACAAGACAAAATAATCATGCGAATAACACATCAATTGATAGATATAATCGTCAAAAGCAAGTAATGAAGAAAAGGCATATGGCACTTGAAATTGAACATTTAAACCTTGCTTTGTATTCGCACATGAATAAAAATTATCAAACACAAAATTCTTTTTGTCTTCTTGTAAAATAAATAGATCATAAAGAAACAAAACAGGGCATTCAAATAATTCATGATCTAAATGTTTTACAAAATGGCAATCATCATTATTAGCTTTTTCAACATCTAAAATGAACAAAAATGCTTCAACAAATGCTTCATGACACTTATCGAAAACAATTATCCTTTTGAAAAGAACCAAAACAGATAGTTCATTATCAGACAAGATAGAACATTGAAGAACATCACGTTTTAAAGATTTTACAAGAATGGATTCAGCAACGTGATTCTTGTCAACATCCGAAGAACACAAAATGGGTTCATAGGTCTCAAGTGTCTTACCTTTGGGTGTTGAAAGAAGGAATTCGACCTTACCTCTACGTGCGGTATGACAAAAGTCATTCTCACCTTGCTTGTCTTCACAAGCTGAAACTCGAAGTTCGAATTTATCTTGCTTGATCAAGACGAACTTTCTCTCCTCGGGCATGTAATGTAGCCGATGTTTTATGCGCGAATCAACATTTTTCAAACAAAATGGGAAATCCATGTACACGAATTGCATATATAAATATAAAATTTGCTTAAGAAACGAATAAAAATTGAAAACAAGGTTGACAAAATTCTTTACCTTATTTAAAAACAAAGTATCAACACAATAAGAATTTTTCACACATATTTGGTGATACTTGCTTTTTCCACAAAACAAATCGAAACATATGTCCGATTTATGGGACTTAGGTTTCGAAAAATCAATCATGTTAGACCAATAAGAATTATGTACGTTCAAGATAAAGCGATCAAAACTCTTAACATATTTCAAAATGTATTTACAAATACTCAATGATTTTATGTTAGACAATGAATTAATCTCGTAATATCTACAATCAATCAAATTGGGGTTAGAAGAAAAATCATATTTATACAAAGAATTTGATGCTTCAAAACGCTTACCTTCCTTACCTTTCGACTCAGGAGGTTCAACTTCACCTTCAACTTTACCTCTTTCAATCAAAGAAATACGTCGCTCTTTCGGGAGGAGTTGAAGTGGTAGGCCCTTGTGCGATACGTCGAGAACCTGAAATGAAGAAGCAAAAGAAGAACATACTCCAAATGAGTTAGTTAAATCAACACTCTCTTCTACTTGCTCATCTCGTTTTCTCGTTTCTTTTTCACGCACTTTTTTATTTTCTCTCTCTTTTTCTTGCTCTTTTTTAGCGATCTTCTCAATGGCCCTTTCAAACCTTCTCAAAATTTGCTCATCTTCTCTCTTTCTTGCCTCTTTTCTTTCTATTTCATTTTCTTTTTCTTTTTCTTTATTTTTATTACATGAAGTTACAAAAGAATCACAATAATAAGAATTTCTAAAAGAAGAAAAATTATTTACGGATGAATCACGATAATTTCTTCGGGAAGAGCACTCCAAAGACGTTTTCTTGGAAGTTTCTGAATGAATATATCGATCAACTCGCGTGTTTTCTTGGAGGGAATAAGAATCAGAGTATGTACCACTTCGAGAATAATCTTTCGTGGGTGAATACCGTCTCGAACTTCTTGAGGAATAAGAGTTTCGATTACAGTCTCTTCTCGAATATTCTTCGAAAGTGTGTCCTCGGGATGATCTTGACTCCGTCCTTCGACTTGAAGAAAGTCGATCTTGTTGGTCTCGTTCCTCGATTCGATCCAAGTGCTTTTCGAACTTGTTTATGGCTTTTCGCATTTCGTTCAACAAGTATGGGTAATCATTGGATGAGAACTCTTCTTGAGACATATTTGTTGCTGAAAAGAACTATTATAACAATGGGAAATAAACGGAGAAAAAAAATTAAAATATCTGACTACAAAAATCTCACAAGTCACTCACAAAGAAATTTCGCTCACACTCGTGTTTCACTAGTGTAAGTTTTTTTTTTTGATGAATACACTCGTGCCTTTTACCGATATTTCTCACTCTCACAAATTCGTATTTCGTTTTCGAAAGACTTATTTGCTGCTTGAGGGCCGGCTTCAAAATTGGTAACAAGGGTTTGATGTCGGGTATAAGGTAGACTGAACAAAGAAAAATTTTGGGTATCGAGTAGGCTAAAACAAGAAAAAAAAAATTTCGAGGGTCGGGTAGAAAGAAAGAGGGTAGAGGGGTGGTTTTGAGATCGGGGTAAAAGTATTGTCCACACACTTTTTTTTTAACTCTTTTTTTTAAATACTTTTTTTTTGTATTCGTATATTTTTTTATACGAATTTTTTTTTGTATCTTTTTTTTTAACTTCAAATATACTATAATGAAATACAAGAAAACAAAAATTACAACTTTAATATTTTTTTTTTGAATTTTTTTTTGAAACTTACTCGGAAAAACTCAAGACGATCAAAACGTGCCTAATTTAATTGGCTCTGATACCAGATGATAACGGTCCGTCTCGGGTTAGGAGGCGAATCGTAAATGTTGCCCGATCGTAAATTAGGTAGTTTCTCGTTTAATTAACAAAAGGATAATTTTATTGGAAATAAAATCTCTGAAAGATAAAGATAGGTGATAGGTTGAGATGGATACGTATTTGAAACAATAAAGAACCTTTAATAAAAATTAAAGACCCGAATCTTATAAGTTTCAAATTGATGGAATGAGCTTTGAGATAAAACTGAGACCCACTATCTAGCGAGATAGGAACCAACGGTATAGGTAAATGAACGCCACACCCGTTAGGATGATAAGTTCAAAACAAGGAAAGAACGACGCCACTAGAAAACTAGAAAAGTCAATTCAAACCTCGAGAATAAGGAGAGTGAATACTCACCAAAAGAAATGCTTCTTTTCATTAAAATTCAAGTTCTGTCTCTACAAAATGAAATTGCAAAGTATTTATAGGCTCTTTCAAATGATAGCCGAATAGGAGAAGCAATTAAAATAAAACACTTGAATTTATGTGGCCGTTCAACCTAAACTCCACCAAAGTTTGCTGCCACTTTCATTTTCCATAAGTAGCATTCGGCCAAGAGAAAGGCTAAATTCCTCCTAAGCTTGTTGCCGTATGTCACTAGCATTTGCCATAGGTCGACTAAAATAATCTTCCACTATGTATGTTTTCCTTTGTGTGTGCTGTCCCTTGGTTGACCTCTCAAATTACTTAATGACAATTTTCTTTGTTTAATCTCTCATGCTTCATTTTAATGGGGTTGGCGTCCAAGGTGTTGCTTCAATTTTTTTAAACCCACTCACACACATGTTGTTATTGCTCTCTCTCCACTTTACCGTCCATTCCTTCATAACCAACCTTTAGCATATTTTCAATTTTCCAATTGTTTATTCATTCCCACTAGCCATTTCTTTAATACTAGCACATGCCTAATTATTTCTTTGATTATTCTCACGCATGGCTTGTACTATGCCCTATGCTTTGTCATCCAATTGTGTTTGCTCCAATTTCCATTTGTTTATTTCCATCATAGCTCCATATTGCCGCATGTTTATCTTGTAAAATCCACCATGCTTCTTTACTATTTTATTTATCATACACCAAGCCTCCATGCCCTGTTATTTTATTGACCCACTTTGAATTTGTTTGTCTAGCCGTCCATCCCAACACTCATGTTTTATATTTTTTTTTAATTCTTCATTTCTCTCATGTGTCCAGTCCGTGGCCAAATGCATCCTTGCGTATTTGCCTATAAATACACAAGACCAAAACATTAATTTTGAATAAAAATTATCTTGAACAAAAGTTAAAATACTCTATTTTAAACACTAGACATATTAATATGATACTAATTATTTGGCAAATTAATTTGCTATAGAAAATCAATTAAATAAATTAAGATGTTTAATTCATTTAATTAAAATTCAGCAATTTAATTTTCACGAAATTCAAAGACTCAATTTTATTTGAAGCAATAAAAATTAAAATTTGGCGTCGAGCTTCGTCGACTTGAAAATTCGGTGGGTGCCCCGGGCGTGCCCGTATCAAGAAGGTTCGTGCTAGAGAATTCCATGAAGGAGGCCTAGTTTTGAAAAAGATCCTTCCCATACAAAATGACTTCAAAGGAAAGTGGATGCCAAACTGGGAATGACCTTATGCACCAGAGAAGGCCTGTTCTGGATAAGCATGGATATTGACCGAGATGAATGGCAAGGACTTGCCCAATCTGGTGAATTCAGATTCAATAAAAATTTTTCCACAGAAAAACATAAAAAAAAGAAAAAAAAGGAGAGGCCAAGGCAAAAACCTGCAATGGGCGCCTTGAGACCAAAGGGGATTTTAGCTGAAAACCCAAAAAGGGCAGCTTAAATTTTGTTCGAAAGTGGAGCATACAGTAGTCTTGCTACGCTTGAATTAACAATGAAGAAGAATGTTACGTCTTGGGGCATCGACAAAGTATTTCGGATCCCCTAAACACATATTGAGCTTAAAATGGTCCTCAAGAAGTTTGAACAGAGAAGCTCAGGCTGCGATATCTGGGGCACCTAGTTTCCATTTTACCCATTTTAAATTTGTTATTATCTTATTCTTTTCAAAATACACTACCAATAAATTTCCTTCTTGATTACATTTGCTAGCTTTGATTAACTTGTTTGTTTCGAGCTATGCTCCCAATCAATTTCCTTCTTGTCCATTGTTACAATCTTTTTCAGGCATTATGTATTGAAATAATGATTAGTAATAATACTTTCATAAAAGGAGTTTTGCATATTACTCTGGAAGCTTCTGAATAATACAAGGACCTGAAACAGGACTATTGTTTAAAACTCACTCAGCTTAAGGTTTAGAAATATTGGAGAAAGATGATTATATCTTTGGACTTTTTTTTGGTTGAACAAAAGACAAGACATTTCGTCGGTGATACAACCTCGACAAATAACGAGCAATGTTAACCCAGGTGTACAAGGGGATCACTCTCGGGAAAAGAAAAATGATACTCTGCATTCATGCAAATGACATCCATAATCATTTAGTTAGGAGCATTCGATTCATTCTGATCATGGCATCCTAATCATTCTCATGACATTTTGCATTCATACAAATGTCGTCCATAATACATTTAGTTAGGAGCATTAGATTCATTTTGATCATTGCATCCTAACCATTTTGCATAAGCATAAACACATAAAACTGATTTTACAAGATAGGCCCCCAGGGGATGGTGTCGCAACATCGGTGAATTCACAGATCTTGTCTTCCTAAGTTTGCAGCAAAGCGGATCGAAGATACCAGTCTGGCATCCCTGAGTCTGCAGTGGAGCAGATCAGTTAAAGATTGCAGATCTTATCTCACTAAACAGTAGTGAAGCCGATCGAAAACCACAAATCTTATATCCTCAAAGTTTCAGTGGAGTAGGTTGAGATTACAAATCCCGTCTCCCTGAGTTTACAATGAAGATAAATCCTTATTTCTTTGAAGTTTTAGTAGAGAAGATGGAAACTACGAATCTCTTCTCCCTGAATTCTTATTTCCTCGAAGTTCCAGTGGAGTAGGTTGAGATTACAAATCCCACCTCCCTGAGTTTACAATGAGGATCAATCATTATTTCTTTGAAGTTTCAATAGAGAAGATGGAAACTGCGAATCTCTTCTCCCTGAATTCTTATTTCCTCGAAGTTTCAGTGGAGTAGGTTGAGATTACAAATCCCACCTCCCTGAGTTTACAATGAAGATAAATCATTATTTTTTTGAAGTTTCAGTAGAGAAGATGGAAACTACGAATCTCTTCTCCCTGAATTCTTATTTCCTCAAGGTTCCAGTGGAGTAGGTTGAGATTACAAATCCCGCCTCCCTGAGTTTACAATGAGGATAAATCCTTATTTCTTTAAAGTTTTAGTAGAGAAGATGGAAACTACGAATCTCTTCTCCCTGAATTCTTATTTCCTCGAGGTTCCAGTGGAGTAGGTTGAGATTACAAATCCCACCTCCCTAAGTTTACAATGAGGATCAACCCTTATTTCTTTGAAGTTTCAGCAGAGAAGATTAAGGTTACGAATCTCTTCTCCCTAAATTCTTATCCTGAAGTCACAGTGGAGCAAGTAAAAAATAAACAAATCTCATCCCCTCGAAGTTGCAGCAGGAGCAAATTGAAGCTACATGTCCTATTTCTCTGAAGTAACAGTGGAGTGGATTAAAGCAACAAGATGCAGTGGACTAGAATGAAACTACCTAAAGAAAAGAGCACCAAAGAAGTCAAGACTCGGTGAGACCGGGCAAAATTGGTCTTTCTTAAAAGTCTTTACTCTATTCCCGTTACACGACAATGAGCAAAGAGGGGCAGCTGTAAAACCCAATTATTGCCCAGGCCCAATGAAGACCCAAAACCAGCACTTAACCCGAACAAACCAATAATAAGCCCATTACGACCCAACTAAACATTTAAGCCCAATTAGCCCCAAATCAGAAAACAAAAAAAAAAACAAAAAAACCCTAAAGCTACCCTAGGCGCCATCCCATTGCCCACTTGCCTTCTGACCAGCCACCTGCCACCACCGCCCACGTCTCATCAGCACCGCCCACGTCTCATCAGCACCGCCCATATCCTGCAAAGAAAAGGCAGACACTCAAGAGAATAGAAAAATGAACGGCAAAAGATTGTAAGAATCGGCTATAAAAAGCCGATCTAAACCATTTGTAAAAAGGGGGTTTTTTTTCTTCGAATAAAAAAAGAGATTTTGAACAAAAAAACAGAGATTCAAGCAAATATTTGAGAAATAAAAATCAAAAGTAGAGATTCAAACGGGTATACATTCACGAATTAGTACAAAAAAGAGCAAAATCCTATTATTAAATCGCAATAGAACTGAGTTTTCTGTTTTCGGAAGGTGATTTATATTTCAGAAGCTTAATTCTTTAAATCCCTTTTTTTTTATCTTGTTTCATCTATTTTATACGAAAAAAGGGGAAATCGAGTACGTACCTTGGTCTCCTCGGGGCTGAAAAGCCCATATTCGTGCACCACCGGCCACCCGTACGATGACCCGACTATGGAGCCCTGGCCAGATTTGGGTGTGAGGCCGGAAAGAGAGGAGAGGCTGAGAGAGATGAAAGGTTTTAAAACCTTTTCTTTTAAAAAAAGGGGGGGTTGCAAAATAAAGAATAAAAATGGGTTTTAAAACATTAAATGAAATAGCTGTCTGGAGGGTATGAATCTGCGCGTTCCCACTTTAAAAGGGAGATTTACGCTTTTGGTCCCTCCCTTTTGTAGTGCCATTTGATCAGGCTTTATTTCTTTTTTTTTAATTTTTGATTTGGCCCTCTAATTTCGTGCGATTTTTCAATTAGGTCCTTTAGAGTTGTCATGCTGAATGTGCGTAGGGAACCAGGGGAATAATTTCTCATCCAATCCTTGCGCTTTTACGCGCGTTATATTTTAGTCCTTGTTCCCCTTTTCTTCTTATTTATTTGCAGATTTGCCCCCTAAATTTCTATCTTAAGTCTAAATTAGTCATTTTTGTTATTTTTGCTATTTTATTATCAATTGGTTTTATATTCATTATTACTATTATTATTATTTATTGTTATTGTTACTATTAACATATTACCTTTATAGTATTATTTTCTATTATTGTTATTATCTTTATTTTATTCTATTTATTTATTTATATTTATTATTACTTACCCTTTTATGCTTTTATTTTACTAGTTTATTAGTTATTATTAATATTTATTTGTTTATTACCCTTTTTATATTATCATTGATATCTTATTATCCTTATTATTATTACGACTTATTCATTTTTCATTTATTATTTAATTAGTATAAGTAGTCATAATTATTTTCATTACTATTATCATTATCATTATGATTATTATTATTTATTATCATTATTATTTGTTTATTAACGTATTTTCATTATGTTTTTATTATTATTTCATATTTTTGTTATTATTATTCTATTATTTTTAAACTATTGTACATAGTATTTCTTTATCGATTTGCTATAGGCTTATATTTTTGTTATTATTTATTTGCTATAGGCTTATGTTTTTGCAATCATTTCTTTTACTCTATTTATTTGTTTATTGATTTATCATTTTTTACCTATTATTGTTTGATTAGTTTTTTATTTTATTTATGCCTTTATATTGTTATTTATATTATCGCCATCATTTTTCTATTATGCATATTGGCATTAAAATCCATTTTTCATTTTACTACGATCATATCATAATTTATTCGATTTTTGAAATGAGCAAATGCTTCGCGTTCTAAGGTTCGAAAATAAATCATACCCTAACTTACTGGGTTTTGATTTTTCTCATCGAGTCCAAAGAACCTACTATTTTTTTTTAAATCAAGGCATTAATGTAACACCCCAAACCCGGCCCACAAGCCTTGACCGGATCTGGTGTGTCACGGAGTAAAAACGTTTTGAAGGATTCGGATTAATAGTGGAAATCTGAAAATTTGCTGAAGTTATAAAACGGTATTTGCTAAAACCAAGATGGGTTGATTTGTTAAACACGATTGAGTTGAAACCATTTGAAAATTTAAATTTTTAGAAACATCAGAGTTATCTTTAACTTAGAATATTTTGTTACCCGATGGTAACATCTTTGAAAATGAGTACGAGTATAATTTTGAAAAACGTTACTTTTAACCGATTTGCTTAACAGTTCATAAGTTCATCAGTCATAAAGTAAAAACAACTACTTAAACATCCGAAATAATAAGCGATCATATTACAACCCAATCGAAATTTAGTAAATAATAAACTTAAAACGGGGCAAAATAAAATTTCAAGTCCATGGAACAAGCATGGCCGCCTCGAGTCCTTCCCGGCTCCATCTCCGCGATCTACTCACCTGCAAACTGATATGGGAAGGGGTGAGTCACCTAGACTCAGTGTGTATAAATCCCCAACCCGACAATGCACCTCATACACAAAATATTAGTAAAACATGCAATTATGCAACCCAAGCTAGCCATCCATACTCCTTTTTCTACCCCGTGTGGTACCAAACCACTGGTGGTGCCAAACCACTGGTGACCGAAGCCACAAATATCAAATGATGGGGCCAACCCATCGTGTGGTACCAAACCACTGATGACCATAGGTCACAATATCAACATGTGGTACCAAACCACTGGTGACCAAAGTCACAAATATCAGTATGTGGTGCCAAACCACTGGGACTTAGTCACAAATATCAATATGTGGTGCCAAACCACTGGTGACTGAAGTCACGAATATCAAATGATGGGGCCAACCCATCGTGTGGTACCAAACCACTGGTGACAGTCCATAGAGATCATCTCCCTCCTCTCATCAATCCCACCATCATCATGCTCACATAACAAGTATCATGATCCCATATATCATGCATTCATATGTAGCATAGCATTTAACAGCATATGATGGCGTACACAACATACAACATAGATCAAGTCATAGGAGATACCCGAAATCCATGCCTATGCCCACAAGGCAAAGTTACTACATGAGAGGTTACATATGTATATATATCGTCATAGAACAGTGTATACTAATAAGGTGTGCAAGATTTTACACACCTGATTTAACGCAAGTCTAAGCGAATCCCGAACTATGGTGCTATATCCTTGACCCCTAAGCCGATTTGGTTTCCAACCAAATCCCGAGCCACACACACCACTTGTTATCGGCTACACCTTGAGATCACATAGCGGTTAGCCTTCGGCTTTCCAAAATATCTAAAGAATAGGCTTAAGGAGGGTTCCTTACCATAAACTTATCGAATCGATTGAAGAATAAAATTCCGAAGAGGATCTATGCCCACCTGATATTCGGCCAAAGTAGGTTGAAATCCCTACATGTACCATATGTTAAAATCGGCTAGCACATTAATCCATGAATAATGGCCCTTGACCGAAATTACACTCTAGCTTACCTTGATGTTCGAAATCCCGAGAGCTCCCTTAAAGCACCTTAACGATACACATACAAAAGAAACACAAGTTATGCCACTTGCCTTTCGAAAACCCCACCAAAGCATTGTTAGACTTGGTTTCAACTTAGAACTTGTGATAGTGGCCCTTTTTGCCGAACCACATTACTTACCTCTGAATATTTAGAACCCCGAAAGAATCCTTTATGCACCTTGGTGTTGGCTACAAGCAAACGAAACACAATACTATGGCCCTAAGAATATTCAGCCATCCAAACAACCAAGGCCTAAACCGATTGCTAGAGTAGAAAGATACTTACCCTTGTAGATTCGGCCTATGCTCTATAAGGACGAGTAATATTCGGCACTTAACCCCCTTTCAAAACCGAAAATACAAGCCCCTAAGGTCCCTATTTCAGCATGCACAAAGTGGGAAGAAAGAGAGCAAATTTCAAAGAATTTTGGCACCTCCTTGCTACTTGAAAACCGACCATGAAGGTCCCTAGAGAAGGCTTCACAATCGGCCAAGCACCAAAATGGGAAGAAAAGAAAATAGCCTAAGGAACTTCGGCCAAACACAAGCGATAGAAGAGAAAAACCAAGCATCAATTTTCGGCCAAGACAAATTGGAGGGAAGTGAGATGAATTTTGGCCAAGCTTTTGCTAAACTAATGGCCGGCCATACTTCCTTCCCCATTAGAAAATTCCAACACCGAATACCAATGAACATTGTTTATTCACTTTTCCATCCCAAACATTAATCAAATAAACTTGCCCATTACTAACCCATCTTTCTATACATAAAATAATAATAATAATAATAATAATAATAATAATAATAATAATAATAATAATAATAACACTACCCCATCCCCATTAATAAAATAATAATAACAAACAACAAAATAAAAACTAAGTTTGCTCCATACCTCCAGCAGCATAAAAAAAAATCAGCATGCCACATGCATTAAATGCCCACGCAGGGCACCTTCCCACGCTGGCATAAAAAGGAAAAATTAAACTCCAAAGCTGCCCTCAGGTCTCGAACCCGAGACCTGGAGAAACATTCCTCGCCTCCTGCCACTCGGCCATTCCGCATTTCATGACAATATCGCGTCGAAAATTTGTTATAAGCCCTCACTCGCAGGCGTCCTTTGCTTTGATGCAAAAACAAAATAAAACGCACTCAAGCGCTACCTTCAGGACTCGAACGCGAGACCTCTCTGCCAAAGTCACTAACACGACCCGCGCCACTTTACCACCTGGACTTTCATGTCCATTTATGCTCATTAAATCCTTTTAAAGCCTTCTTAGCCCATCACTCCATACAATGCAAAAATAAAACACTACCAAAAGCTCTCCAAGCTGCTCGAACCCGGGACCTTACTGCCACAGTCCCATGCAGCGCCCTTAGCCACTCGGCCAAGGAAATTCTTATGCTATAACCTGCCAAAATTTATTCTTAAGCCTCCTTACCTTGCTCCCCTTTAACCTAAAATCCAAAAATTTTCCAAAACTTCCATTTTAATCTTAGGGTTTTAAAAACCTCTAAAACACATCCAAAGCACTCTTAAAGCCTACTAACTCGTAATTTAGCACGAACGCATAATCCCCTAATCTAGGATGTTACAATTCTACCCCCTTAAAATAATTTCTTCCTCGAAATTACCTGGATCAGAAGAGTTGGGGGTATTGCTGCCGCATCATCTCCTCGGGCTCCCACGTAGCTTCCTCCACGCCATGATTCCGCCATAAGACCTTCACTAAAGGAACTGACTTCCTACGCAAAACTTTTACATCCCGATCTAGGATCTGCACAGGTTCCTCTTCCATCGTCAAATCTAGACTCACCTCTATTCCCTCTACTGCCACGACATGCGATGGATCAGAACGATAGCGTCTAAGCATGGAGACATGGAACACATCGTGAATCTGACTCAGTTCTGCTGGCAACTCGAGCTGATAAGCTACTGGCCCCACACGTTTCAACACCTTAAACGGTCCAATGAACCTTGGACTTAACTTGCCTTTTCTCCCAAATCTTAACACTTTCTTCCATGGCAAGACCTTCAGAAAAACTTTGTCTCCCACGGCGAACTCTATATCCCTCCGCTTGAGATCGGCATATGACTTCTGCCTATCCGAAGCTTCCTTCAACCGAGCTTGAATCCTCTTCACCTTATCCACAGTTTCTGCAACCAATTCTGGTCCTAACATCCGACGCTCACCGAACTCTGTCCAACAAGTAGGTGTGCGACACCTCCTACCATACAACGCTTCATAGGGTGCCATCTTAATGCTTGTCTGATAACTATTGTTGTATGCGAACTCAGCTAGTGGCAAAAACTCTTCCCAACTACCTCTGAAGTCCAAAACGCAGCCTCTTAACCTGTCCTCTAAAATCTGAATAACTCTTTCCGACTGCCCGTCAGACTGTGGATGAAATGCGGTACTGAAATCCAACCATGAACCCAAAGCCTGATGTAGCGCTCTCCAAAACCTCGACGTAAATCTGGGATCTCTGTCTGAGATGATTGACACTGGCACACCGTGCAACCTCACTATCTCCGCCACATACAACTTAGCTAACTTCTGAAGCGAGTAATCCACTCTTACCGGAATGAAATGAGCTGACTTAGTCAGACGGTCCACAATCACCCAAACTGAGTCCTTCTTACTAGGTGTAAGAGGTAATCCACTGACAAAATCCATAGTGATCCTCTCCCACTTCCACTGTGGGATCTTTACCGGCTGTAACAGCCCTGATGACAACTGATGCTCAGCCTTAACTTGCTGGCATGTCAAACACTTGCCCACTAACTCGGTTATTTCCCGCTTAAGACCCGGCCACCAAAACTGTTCCCTTAAATCTCGATACATCTTGCTACCTCCAGGATGCATAGCGTACGGGCTGCTATGTGCTTCTTTAAGGATCCGCTGCATCAAATCATCATCCTTAGGCATACATACTCTCCCCTGAAAATACAACACTCCATCATTACCCAAGCTGAAACCCTCGGCCTCGCCATTCTATATTTGCAGCCTTCGAGTGCTCAAAACTTCGTCGGTCAACTGCCTCTCCTTAACCTCATCGATCCAAGATGGTTTTACCCGCAATTCTGCCAGAAGACTACCATCCTCATAGAGACTTAGGTGAGCAAACATTGCTCGCAAATCTGCCACCACTTTACGACTCAAAGCATCAGCGACTACATTAGCTTTGCCCAGATGGTACTCGATAGAGCAATCGTAGTCCTTTAGCAACTCAATCCACCTCCGCTGCCTCAGATTTAAATCCTTTTGAGTCAAGAGGTATTTCAGGCTCTTGTGATCCGAGTACACCACCGACTTCTCTCCATACAAATAGTGCCTCCAAATTTTCAAAGCAAAAACCACAGCAGCTAACTCCAAATCATGTGTCGGATAGTTACCTTCGTGAGGCCTCAACTGCCGTGACGCATAAGCGACCACCTTTCCTTCTTGCATCAACACACACCCTAAACCAGTATGCGATGCATCACAATACACCGTAAACTCCTTTCCTGACTCAGGCTGAATCAAGACTGGTGCTTCTGTCAAAAACTTCTTGAGTTTGTCGAAGCTTTCTTGCTGCTTCTCAGACCACACAAACGGAACTCCTTTTCTCAACAACTTGGTCAACGGGGCTGCGATTAAGGAGAAATTTTCCACGAATCTTCTGTAATCCAGCCAACCCCAGAAAACTTCGGACTTCCGTAACCGACTTTGGTGGTTTCCACTCCAGTACTGCCTCGATCTTGCTAGGATCCACCCTGATCCCCTCAGCTGAAACAACATGTCCTAGGAAAGTTACTTCCTTAAGCCAGAACTCACACTTGCTGAATTTGGCGTACAACTGATTCTCCCTTAGAACTTGTAGAACCACATAAAGGTGTGCGTCATGCTCTTCCTCAGACTTCGAGTACACCAAAATGTCGTCTATAAACACTACGACGAACCGATCCAGATAGAGTTGGAAGACCCGGTTCATCAAGTCCATAAACGCGGCTGGTGCATTTGTCAACCCAAAAGGCATTACCAAAAACTCGTAGTGCCCATACCGAGTACAGAATGCTGTTTTATGGATATCAGCTTCCTTCACTTTCAGCTGATGATACCCTGACCTAAGGTCGATCTTAGAGAAAACCGATGCACCCTTGAGCTGATCGAACAAATCATCAATCCTGGGTAAAGGATACCGGTTCTTTATCGTCAACTTGTTCAGCTGTCGATAGTCTATGCACATTCTCATCGTACCATCCTTTTTCTTGACAAAAAGCACTGGAGCTCCCCAAGGCGATACACTCGGTCGGATGAACCCTCTATCCAACAACTCCTGGATCTGAGCCTTCAACTCCACTAATTCTTTCGGTGCCATCCGATACGGAGCTATAGATACTGGCTCGGTTCCAGGTAACAAATCTATGCCAAACTCAACCTCACGATCAGGAGGTAGCCCCGGGAGTTCTTCGGGAAACACATCAACATACCCCCTCACCGTTTGCACGTCCCTCACCGCTGTATCCTTAGCTTCCAAAGCACGAACATGCACTACATATACCTCACAACCTTTCCTAACCATCTTTTCCGCCTTCAATGCCGAAACCAGATTAGATAGGTAATCTCTCCTCTTACCTATCATCACTACCTCATCTCCTTTCACGGTCTTTAACACCATGCGCTTAGCTGCGCAATCCAGGCTAGCTTGATACTTTACTAGCCAATCCATCCCGAGAATCAAATCGAACTCCCTAAACGGTAGTTCCATCAAATCAGCCAAGAACACGACCCCTTGGAGTTCTAGGGGTACCTCCCTATAGAGTTTAGTTACTTCTACAGAGTGACCCAGTGGGCTTAACACAGTCATCTTCTTAGAAGTAAGCTCAAATTCTAAGTTCAGAGTTTCCACTACGCTACTAGCAATGTATGTGTGAGTCGAGCCAACATCAATCAAGGTGCTATAAGGTACTCCAAAGATCAAAAACATACCGGTTATGACGTCCGATGCGTCGCCCTCCTCTTGACGCCTCGCAGCATAGACCAAATCAGGTTGCCTAGCCTCAGTACCACCGGTACCTCCACCCGATGTCCCACGTCCTCTACCAGTACCATTACCTCCCCTGCCTGCACCACGACCTCTCGGCGGCTGTTGGTTATCCCTCCTATTCAGTGGACGATCCTGACCCTCAGATCTCAGCCTAGCTGCCTTTTTCGGACAGTCTCTAACTCGATGTGTCACGGATCCACATTCGAAGCATCCCCGTATATCCTTCCAACACTCTTCCGCGTGAGTCTTTCCACACCGAGCACACCGCGGCGGCCATTGAGTATTAGCAGCAGCAGCAGCAGGCCTAGCTTGATCTGACCCACCATATCTGGTCCTCTTCTGTTGATTCCCAGAAAACCTCGAGGACCCGGAGCTCCTCTTACTCCAACTCCTATCTTGATTCCGTCTAAAAGACTGTCTTACCCCTTCAGCAACTTTCGCCTTCTCTACTAGAACAGGGAACTCCCGTTCCTCTTGTGGAGCTATCATCATCCTCAGCTCATCCCGCAGCCCATCCTCGAATCTAACACAGCGTTCATACTCAGTACTCACAATACCACGAGCATACCTACTCAATCGGAGAAATTCAGCCTCATACTCGGCCACCGTCTTATTACCTTGAACCAGGTTCAAGAAAGCCTTCCGCTGTGCATCCACGTAGCTAGCTCCTATGTATTTCCTTTGGTAGGCTGCCCTAAAGAATTCCCATGTGAGATCCTCCGCCATTGCTCCATCCCTTACGGTGAGCCACCACTGGTATGTCTCATCCCGAAGCAGAGAGATTATACCCTTCAGTTTTTCCTCAGCGGAAAAATCCAAGTCATCCATGATCCTCTCGGTGGATTCCAACCAATATTCCGCCGTGCTGGGTGCTACACCTGATACACCCAGAAATATTTCCGCCCCATTCGCTCGGAGTCGCTCTGGAACAGATTTCCGAGCTCCCGTACCTCTACCTGCCTCAGCCATCATCTCTAGAACTCGCAGCATGGCCTGCGATACTGACTCGCCCCCTGTCTGATCCTGATGTCCAACACCAAAAGTTAGGGGGTGGTGGTGGAGGTGGTATCTCATTATCAGATCCCTGGCCCGACCTAACGGGTTCTGACATAGCCATCCAGCCTCTACCGCGTCCTCGACGGTCGCGACCTCTAGAACTCATTTCTTATCGCGCGATCTGTCTTAAAAAGTTTTATGAGTTAGTCAAAGTTTCACTGATTATTAGCAAAGAAATTTTATGAACGAAGTTTAGAAGTTGTTCCTTCGATCAAACAAGTTTCAAGTCTTCTATCCTAATTCAAGGATACACGTTCACTTATTCCATCACCTTTTTGTCCAATTCCTATACCGGGGGTATTTTCGTCATTTACCCTACAGGGGTATTTTGGTAATAAACCAGGGTAAATTTGTAAGGTTTCAAAAATTCTGAGATATTAAAAAACTTTGAGGGTTCTCTTTTGGAAATTTGTTCTCCAAATTGGTAGCGTTGCAAAAATTTTGAAAATCAGGGTCAATTTGGTAATTTTGTAAGTTGGGGGGCAATTTCGTAATTTTCCAAAATCATGGCATTTTGATATTTGCAAATTAAGGTTTTGGGTATGGTTGTAAAATAAGAAAAATTTTGTTAAATTTGGGGGTAGCTTAGAATTTTTAGAAACCAGGGGCATTTTTGTAATTTTACCGCTAAGGGTATTTTTGTAATTTCCATAGATCGAAAATTTTCCGAAAAATTTTGTAATATAATGCTCACAAGTTCAAGGGAAGTTTTAAAAGTTTTTAAAACTAGGGTTTTTTATAAAAACACGACTAATTCCCTTTCGGGTTTTAATAATCGGGTTTAGCCCATGAACAAGTCCTCACGGTTAGGGTGAACCGAAGCTACGCACCAGGTAGGATTCCTGCGAAGAGGTGGTGAGTCACTAGGACCGCTTAAATACCAGGCTCTTCCGGATCCAATCCTAGACATGCGCACAAGGGTTACCACATCCTAACTCGGCGACTTAGTCATAGGTTTGTTTAATTAGGCAATTAAAATCTTATGCGATTGTTGGGGTAAACTAGTCCTAGGGTTCACATACCTTTCATACTATCTACGTTCCATTTCTACCCCTTTACAGATAATCATTCACACAGAAGTTAGAAGTACTTACCTGAGCGGATTGGTGCCGGAGACTCGGTGCCATGATGTTCAAAACAAAACCATTTCCATAATATTTCAAGGAGGCCTACCAAGCAAACATTTTTGGGCCTTGGGCCCCCACAGCCGAGTTTTGAACCTGGCTCTGATACCAATTATGTAACACCCCAAACCCATCCCACAAGCCTTGACCGGATCTGGTGTGTCACGGAGTAAAAATGTTTTGAAGGATTCGGATTAATAGTGGAAATCTGAAAATTTGCTGAAGTTATAAAACGGTATTTGCTAAAACCCAGATGGGTTGATTTGATAAACACGATTGAGTTGAAACCATTTGAAAATTTAAATTTTTAGAAACATCAGAGTTATCGTTAACTTAGAATATTTTGTTACCCGATGGTAACATCTTTGAAAATGAGTACGAGTATAATTTTGAAAAACGTTACTTTTAACCGATTTGCTTAACAGTTCATAAGTTCATCAGTCATAAAGTAAAAACAACTACTTAAACATCCAAAATAATAAGCGGCCATATTACAACCCAATCGAAATTTAGTAAATAATAAACTTAAAACGGGGCAAAATAAAATTTCAAGTCCATGGAACAAGCATGGCCGCCTCGAGTCCTCCCCGGCTCCATCTCCGCGATCTACTCACCTGCAAAATGATATGGGAAGGGGTGAGTCACCTAGACTCAGTGTGTATAAATCCCCAACCCGACAATACACCTCATACACAAAATATTAGTAAAACATGCAATTATGCAACCCAAGCTAGCCATCCATACTCCTTTTTCTACCCCGTGTGGTACCAAACCACTGGTGGTGCCAAACCACTGGTGACCGAAGCCACAGATATCAAATGATGGGGCCAACCCATCGTGTGGTACCAAACCACTGATAACCATAGGTCACAATATCAACATGTGGTACCAAACCACTGGTGACCAAAGTCACAAATATCAGTATGTGGTGCCAAACCACTGGTGGTGCCAAACCGCTGGGACTTAGTCACAAATATCAATATGTGGTGCCAAACCACTGGTGACTGAAGTCACGAATATCAAATGATGGGGCCAACCCATCGTGTGGTACCAAACCACTGGTGACAGTCCATAGAGATCATCTCCCTCCTCTCATCAATCCCACCATCATCATGCTCACATAACAAGTATCATGATCCCATATATCATGCATTCATATGTAGCATAGCTTTAACAGCATATGATGGCGTACACAACATACAACATAGATCAAGTCATAGGAGATACCCAAAATCCATGCCTATGCCCACAAGGCAAAGTTACTACATGAGAGGTTACATATGTATATATATCATCATAGAACAGTGTATACTAATAAGGTGTGCAAGATTTTACACACCTGATTTAACGCAAGTCTAAGCGAATCCCGAACTATGGTGCTATATCCTTGACCCCTAAGCCGATTTGGTTTCCAACCAAATCCCGAGCCACACACACCACTTGTTATCGGCTACACCTTGAGATCACATAGCGGTTAGCCTTCGGCTTTCCAAAATATCTAAAGAATAGGCTTAAGAAGGGTTCCTTACCATAAACTTACCGAATCGATTGAAGAATAAAATTCCGAAGAGGATCTATGCCCACCTGATATTTGGCCAAAGTAGGTTGAAATCCCTACATGTACCATATGTTAAAATCGGCTAGCACATTAATCCATGAATAATGGCCCTTGACCAAAATTACACTCTAGCTTACCTTGATGTTCGAAATCCCGAGAGCTCCCTTAAAGCACCTTAACGATACACATACAAAAGAAACACAAGTTATGCCACTTGCCTTTCGAAAACCCTACCAAAGCATTGTTAGACTTGGTTTCAACTTAGAACTTGTGATAGTGGCCCTTTTTGCCGAACCACATTACTTACCTCTGAATATTTCGAACCCCGAAAGAATCCTTTATGCACCTTGGTGTTGGCTACAAGCAAACGAAACACAATACTATGGCCCTAAGAATATTCAGCCATCCAAACAACCAAGGCCTAAACCGATTGCTAGAGTAGAAAGATACTTACCCTTGTAGATTCGGCCTATGCTCTATAAGGACGAGTAATATTCGGCACTTAACCCCCTTTCAAAACCGAAAATACAAGCCCCCAAGGTCCCTATTTCAGCATGCACAAAGTGGGAAGAAAGAGAGAAAATTTCAAAGAATTTTGGCACCTCCTTGCTACTTGAAAACCGACCATGAAGGTCCCTAGAGAAGGCTTCACAATCGGCCAAGCACCAAAATGGGAAGAAAAGAAAATAGCCTAAGGAACTTCGGCCAAACACAAGGGATAGAAGAGAAAAATCAAGCATCAATTTTCGGCCAAGACAAATTGGAGGGAAGTGAGATGAATTTTTGGCCAAGCTTTTTCTAAACTAATGGCCGGCCATGCTTCCTTCCCCATTAGAAAATTCCAACACCGAATACCAATGAACATTGTTTATTCACTTTTCCATCCCAAACATTAATCAAATAAACTTGCCCATTACTAACCCATCTTTCTATACATAAAATAATAATAATAATAATAATAATAATAATAATAATAATAATAATAACACTACCCCATCCCCATTAATAAAATAACAATAACAAACAACAAAATAAAAACTAAGTTTGCTCCATACCTCCAGCAGCATAAAAAAAAAATCAGCATGCCACATGCATTAAATGCCCATGCAGGGCACCTTCCCACGCTGGCATAAAAAGGAAAAATTAAACTCCAAAGCTGCCCCCAGGTCTCGAACCCGAGACCTGGAGAAACATTCCTCGCCTCCTGCCACTCGGCCATTCCGCATTTCATGACAATATCGCGTCGAAAATTTGTTATAAGCCCTCACTCGCAGGCGTCCTTTGCTTTGACGCAAAAACAAAATAAAACGCACTCAAGCGCTACCTTCAGGACTCGAACGAGAGACCTCTCTGCCGAAGTCACCAACACGACCCGCGCCACTTTACCACCTGGACTTTCATGTCCATATATGCTCATTAGATCCTTTTAAAGCCTTCTTAGCCCATCACTCCATACAACACAAAAATAAAACACTACCAAAAGCTCTCCAAACTGCTCGAACCTGGGACCTTACTGCCACAGTCCCATGCAGCGCCCTTAGCCACTTGGCCAAGGAAATTCTTATGCCATAACCTGCCAAAATTTATTCTTAAGCCTCCTTACCTTGCTCCCCTTTAACCTAAAATCCAAAAATTTTCCAAAACCTCCATTTTAATCCTAGGGTTTTAAAAACCTCTAAAACACATCCAAAGCACTCTTAAAGCCTACTAACTCGTAATTTAGCACGAACGCATAATCCCCTAATCTAGGATGTTACAATTAAAGTCAAATAAAAATCGATTCTCGAGAATTCAAAATTGTCGTGTCCTAACTCACTGGATGTGACATTTTGTTATCTCGGGATAAGGATTTTTAAATATGACAATATTCTGTGTTTGGAAACCCGAGAAATCGTGCCCAATCGTGCTGGGTTTCGTTTTTTTTTTTTTTGGTTTGGCCAAATAGTGGAATACCCTTTTAAAATTGCAATGCATGAATTTTAGAAATCATGGAATGATTTTGGTATCGAGGGTTGAAACATCGTGTCCTAACGTGCTAGATGTGGTATTTCATCTTTTTGGAACAAGAGAATTTCGATATCCAACTCGAATTATCCAAACATTTTCTAAAGGATTCATATTTTAAAATCTTTTCAAATTTTCGACATTAAGACATTAATTAATCAATTAGGTACCAATTTTGGGCGTATCGAGGGTGCTAACCCTTCCTCGTACGTAACCGACTCCCGAATCCATTTTCTGATTTTCATAGACCAAAATTGTTGTTTTGATAAATCAATCTGATTATTAAAAACAACCACTTTTTTGAGGTGCCCCGATCACACCTCAGCAAGAAAGGATTGGTGGCGACTCCCACTTTTATTTTCGTTTTTAAAACCAAAGTCGATCCTCGTTTTTCCAAAAAAATGGTTTCGACAAAAATCATTCAATACATAAAAAAATTTTAATCTTGTATAAAAATTCTAATCTATCACAAAAAAGTCACAATCCTAATTTTCTAAAAACTAATTAATAAAGTTATTACTAAATTAGGGACACGCACTTGAAAATATTAAAAATTTGATCGCCTATTTTGTAAAAATTGTAGATAAATTGTGTAAGAGTATAAGAGAAATTTGAGAAAAAAATTACTAGCATTAAAAAAAAGATAAAAGAAAATAGGGATTTTAGGGTTTTAATGAAAAAAAGAGAATCATTTATTTTTATATAAAATAACTTATTTTGTGAAACAAATCTTTTCCAAAAAATTTAGTGGGTCATTTTTTAATTTTTTATGAGATAACCAAGAGCCCATTCACCAATTATATAAATTAAAAGAAAATTATATTTGTGGATAATTGACCCTACAATCTTCTATGTGACTTGGCATAGAAAAAGTAAGTGTTAGCATAAGTTTCTTCTTCCTCCAAAAGCTCTTCCTAGGTACTGAATCTAACATGATAAACATTGATTGTATCTCCTGACAACATCAATTTGGAGCCTGTTTACCCTCAAATGATCCATGTATGGTCTTATGAAAATCGAGCTGAATTGAAGAAAGAAGAAAATAGAATTCATATGTACGTTTAGAAGCAACTTGTCGAAACCCCTTTTGAAATCGACCTTTTATTTTAAAAAACGAAAAAATGGGAGTCGCCACCAATCCTTTTTATGAGGTGTGATCGGATCACCTCGTAATTTGATCAATTTAATAAAATGTTTTAATTTACTAAAACAACGATTTTGGTCTGCGAAATTCTAGAAAACAGGTTCGGGAGTCAGTTGCATACGAGGAAGGATTAGCACCCTTGTAACGCCCAGACTCGATACCTAATTGATCAATTATTGCCTTAATGTCAAAAATTTTGAAAACTTGAAAGAATTTTGCAATATGATCCATCTTTTCATTAACGTTAGTTTTCTTAACGCTTGAATAAATTGAAAACGAATGTCAAAGACCCTCTCGTCTCGAGATAACAAATGTCACATCCTGTAAGTTAGGACACGGTATTTTGAACCCTCGAGAATGAGCTTGCCTTTAGATTTTTATTGAAAATCATGTATTTTAATTTTAAAAAGATATTTGGCTATTTAAGTTCAACGAGAGAATCGAAGCCTCGTAAGTTAGGGTACGATTTCTCGAATCTCCCAAATATGAAACATTGCCTTATTTTGAAAATTTCCATTTTTACGAATAAATACAAGCGTAATTTTTAAAACGTTGTGTATCTATCTTATCTAGGGTATAGTATATAAAAAATTAAATTATATTTAAACATAATATATGATGTAGTGATGATGAGATAATATAAAATGGCTAAAGGGTAGAATATTAGAATGATATTTAATAAAATAAATAAGGAAATATTATAATAATACTAATGTAATTACAATATTAATAATATTAATAATAATAATAATAATAAAATAAATAAGGTAATTTAAAACAAGTAAAAAAATAAAAATGAAAGATGCTTAATAATGAATGTAAATATAAATAATATGTTTATATGTAAAAAATATAAATAAATAACGAGCGAAAAATGTACAAATATAAATAACGAACGAAAAATATACAAATATAAATAACGAGCGAAGAATATACAAATATGAACAACATAAATTTTAAAATAAAAAAGTAAGACAATAATAAATAAATAAATAATAGTAAAATAATAATAATAAAATGCATGAAAGGCTAAAATTGTAATAATAAATAAATAAGTAGATAACATAATAGAAAATATCATGAAAGGCTAAGATTAAATAAATAAGGGACTGAATCGAAATTTAAATAAAATTACAGATATAAATCTTAATAAAATAAATAAATTAAATAGTAAAACAAAATAAAGGACTAAAGTGAAATGCGCGAAAATGAGGAGGGACTAATTAGAAAATTATCCCTTTACCCTCTAAACGCACCGTTCTGGGGGACTAAAATAAAAAAAATAAAATTAATAGGATAAATTTAAAAGAATAAAAAAAATGGAATACAAACTAATTAAAAAGCAGAAGGGTTAAAAGTGCAATTAGACCCTTTCGCAAAAACACGTGGATCCTGAGGTTGGAGGGGGTCGGGTTTCGGGTCGGCCCCCTAAACGACGCCGTTTTGGCGTTAAAGGAGCCAAGTGAAACGGCGTCGTTTCACAACTGCTATTTAAGGCAGAATTTTTGCAAATTTTTCATTTCAATCTTGTTCTTTTAAAAAAAACTCAAAAAACTCTTTCCCCTTTCTCTGATGTAGGCCCTATCCGGCCTGGGCTCCGGTTTAAATCCCCAAAATCTCACCAATGTTCGACCGTGGACAAAGAAACTAAAAGGTTTCGCCCTTTCCCGACGAGGCCTTCGACGGAACCCTGATGGGTTCCTAGGCTTCGCGAATCAGAAGGAAAAGTGGCTACGACGGCGGCGATGACAGCTGTAACATCCTGAATTAGGGCCTAGTCAGAATAGTGGTTTGAGACCACGAGTCTGAAGTAGAAATAATTATTTTATGACTATTATGGGGTTTATGATATGTTCGTATGCACGTGTAAAAATTTCATGAAGAAATTTTAGGCATAAAGTGTCCAATTTGACTTTTGGACTAAATTAAATAAGTTACAAAATATGAGGTCCTAGAAGATTTAAGTATGAAATAGCTTGGATTATCAATTTGAGGTCTACAATGTGATTAAATTGTTGTGTGAAAATTTCATTGAGAAATTTTATCAAAAAAGTGTTTAATTTGATAAGTAGGATTAAATTGTTATAAGTGCGAAGTGTGTGTTTCAAATGATAAAGGGTGTAATTGTGATGGGTTTTTAAAGTGAAGGTCCTTATGAAGAAATTAGTCCACTTATAAGTTGATGGAAGATATTTGTTTGGTATTTTTAAAGTTAGTTGAAAAGAAAAAGGGCAAATTTGGAAGTTAAGTTAAATGGTATAATAAGACAAAAATAGTAAAAGAATAATAAAAAAATAAAACACCCTTCTTCTCTTCTTCTCCAGCCGAATGTGAGAAGAAAAAAAATGGCAGCCATGGAGAAAGCCATATTCGGCCAAGCTAAGGAGCTTGATAGGTGAGTGGTTTTTGTCCCGTTTTTAATGATTTATACGTTTTCGGAGTCGTGGTAACTCGATTTAGCTATCTCGAACCTTCATTTTCAAAACTGTTGAAGTTTGTGAATTTTGCCATGGTTGATTAAGTGTGTATTTTGATGATTAATGGTGGATTATGCATGTCCATGAGTAGATGAACAATTTTTACTAAGTAATTTTCGATGAAAACAAGTAAAACGAGTTAATCGGTAAAAGTTGTTATTGTTTATAAGTATGTGTTATAGTAGGAATTTGAAGTTTCTATAGAAGGGAAAAATGTTCGGCATGTCATAAAACATAAGAAAAAGGAATAAAGTTTAATTTTCGAGCCTAGGGGCAAAATCATAATTATGCAAAAGTTTAGGGGTAAAATTGTAATTTTGCCAAAGTTTGAGTTAGGGGCTGTTTTGAGTAGTACATTAATTAAATAAGTAAAATGTGATGTTTTAGACCCCGAAAGATGAGATTTGGACCTAGAACTGGAGGAAAATTGAAAATCGAGAAAGTTGGTAAAATGGTTGTTTCGACATTCGAGGTAAGTTCGTATGTTTAATAAGCATTTAATTATGCATATTTGAATGATAAATTGATATTTTGGACATAAATACTTTAGTATTGAGTTTCAGATATAATGATTAATGTCGATAATAATTCGATATTGGAAAGAGAACTTATATAATTTATATGTTAGACCATATTTTGTATTATGGCTTTGTATGATAATAAGAAAGTATTGACTAGCATAGTTTGAGGAGAATAAGTTAAGTTGATGACATGATGAGATTTAGAATGTAAGTATGTAAGTGGAGTAGTATTTTATTTTTATGCAATTATTGTTTTTAGTAATGTTATTGTTGAGTTATGTGACTAACCTTGAGAATTTGAGCAAGTATGTTTCAGCTATGACTTAACAAGGAATTGATATCTCAAAGTCCATGGCTATACCATGGCAATTAAGGAAGAATTGACGGAAAAGTCCATGTTCATAACATGGCATTTAAGGAGGAATTGACGGTTAAGGATACCATGTAAGACCATGTCAAAACATGGCATTGGTAAGGCAAGGATACCATGTAAGACCATGTCAAGACATGGCATTGGTAAGGCAAGGATCCCGTGTAAGACCACGTCAAGACATGGCATCGACATTGATTAAGGACTCCATGTAAGACCACATTAAGATGTGGCATTGGCACTAATACAAGGATACCATGTAAGACCATGTTTGGAACATGGCATTTGGTAAGATAAGGATATCATGTAAGACCATGCCAAGGCATGGCATTGGTAAGTTCTATAAGATAAGGATATCATGTAAGACCATGCCAAGGCATGGCATTGGTAAGTTCTATAAGTCAAGGAAATCATGTAAGACCATGTCAAGACATGGCATTGATGAGTTACTATAAGGCAAAGGTCCCATGTAAGACCATGCCAAGGCATGGCATTGGTGAGTTCATAAGGTAAGGATACCACGTAAGACCATGTCAAGACATGACAATGGTAAGTTCAAAACAAAAAAGGGTCACGAGTAGTCCAAAGAGCAAGTCAAAGAAATGACAAGGTGAGAACATGAAGAAAGAGTACAGGTATGCATTTAAGGCTTATTTAATATTGAGATTGTAAGTAATTGAGATTATCAAGTATTAAGTAAGTGATGAGTTTTCAGTTATGCTTGTAACACTTTATGACATGATTGGCAATATGCCTATATTATGAAAGAGTGCTCATGTGTTAAGTGAGAATGTTACAGGTATGTAAGCAACCTATTAAGTAAGGTGCCCTTTGCATTCTGAGCCTTTGGTAAGGTTACCGATGAGTTCATCGATAAAATCGATTAAGTGAAATTATGTGTGGCTTGCAGTGATAAGTGTAGGTATATGCATGTGTAACGTATGAGCAATATGCTCGATATGTAATCGGAAAATTGGAAAGATTGGTATAAGCAAGTGATGAACACAGCTAAAGTGAAAGAGAGCAAAAATTTACAATAAAACTACTCTAGACAATAGCAGTGACGTGAATTTGAAAAATCAGAAAAAATAGTAAAAACTGAATTATAAGTTAGATGAGATATTGATTTAAAGCTTATTGAGTCTATTTTAATATAAAAGAAACAAAACAAACAAAGGATTTTTATATTTTTAGATATTTAAATTCTTGTGAGATTGGTTCAGAATGATTACGTGATCCCCTGTTCTACTTTGGAAAAATCATTAAAAATTGAAAACAAATAATTATGGGATATAAGTTATATTATTGAAATCCTTAATGAGTCTAGTTTCAAATGAAACAAATTATAACATCATTTGGATTTTGTACAAGGAGAAAACTAATTCGTAGTGAAAAGTGGTCAGAATTGTTGAACAGTGAAATAGGGGAAATTTTAATGAATAAACTGTAATAATTGGCTAAGCCAAAAATTCTGAAAATTTTATGGTATGAAGATATGTGAGTCTAGTTTCAGGAAAAATTAGCGGTTTGAAATTCGGAGCTCTGTAGCTCAAGAAATAAATAATTTAGTGACAGCAACTCAAGTAGACAAATTAACGTGAACATGAGTAATAAGGTATAAGCATGTGATTTAATGATTGTATCAATTTGAGAACTTGTTGTGAGGATTTGTCATGTTGAGGCTTTGATAAGGTTACAAATAAGTTGGGAAAGTAAGAACTTAGCATTATTTATGCAAGTTATGACAGCTTAGTAGTAAGCTAAATTCATTGCTAATGCTTATTATTATTTTTCATGTGAACTTACTAAGCTTTATAAGCTTACCCCCTTTTCTTTCCCATCTTATAGAGTCCTACTAAACAAGCTCGGGTTGGAGGTCGTCGGAGATCGCTTCACACTATCAAGCTATCTGTGGGTATCTTTATTTATAAATGATTTAAGTTATGGCATGTATAGGGGCTTGACTAAGTCATTTTGTATTTGTGTTAATTAATTTGACCAAATGTATTGTTAAGTCTGGTAATGCCTCGGACTCGGTTTCGGCATAGGATATAGGTAAGGGGTGTTACATTTAGTGGTATCAGAGCAATGGTTTAGTCGGTTCTCGGACTATCATAGTGAGTGTGAGAGTCTAGCTATACATGCCATAATGTATTGTGATAGTGTGAAGACTCCCGACCCGGATGTAAATTATTTTATTAGATAGATGCGCATTTTAACCGAGCTAAATTTGATAGTGCAAACAGTGTGTTTATGATGAGTTGAGACTCGTAAAAAGTAAGAATAATAGTTTATGAATTTTATGTGATGATGTATAAATTATGGATAGAAATTTCTTTTGAAATATGAAAGATGAGATGAAAGGAAAGTTTATACTATGATAAGTGTTCATGTTTGATTGGCATTTGTATGATACTATGAGTATAACTTGTGAAATAAAGTGAATGTTATGAGTAATTTTACTTGAGATTTATGAATGAAAGTATAAGTGCACTTGTTTGTATAAGATGATAGGAAGGTTGTGTAAAATGAGTATGCATGTTAAATTACTTGAAACAAAATATATATTGATGAGTGTTAAGTTATATGCATGAATATATAAGAGGCAAGTCAGAGGCATTACAACTTCACCCCCTTCCAATAAGGTATGTTATAAAGAAATTTTATGAAATTCAGACCGAATGGGTTTACAAGTGGAAGACTAAAGAGTTGAGTTGTAGATTAACTGATAACGTGATCAGAGTTGAGAATGGTTTAGTAATTGAACACAATTGCAGAAAAGATGTCAGATTAATATGGAGATTATTCGGATTTCGAAATGTTATAATTAAAGAAAGGTCAGGCTCAGTTAATTAACTCATCCAGGTATGAGACCTAAAGTATGTAATTGCTGGAATTTATTCTGAATTTATATCTGTTTGCAATTGGAATAATATTAGATTAGTGATGACAGAATTAGATAGTGTAATCATGATCGAGATGCTTTCTTTTCAGCCGGGACATTATCTACTAAAGTAATTGAGAAGTTAGTCTTATTATGGCACTATGATTTTTAAGCTGTATGAGTATTGTGGCATCAGTATAGTTAAGTGCTTCAACGAGTAACAGTTGAAGTAAATTCTACTATAAGCTTAATCTTTCTCTAGATTTGAGAAGAAATTGAAGTTGGCAAAGTGTGAATGATAGGAAGTTCGACTTAGACCTGTGTATTCGTTTTCACTTTTCAAATGATCTTGATATATATATATATATGAGCGAGTTAAAGACAGAATGTTATGATGTCTATTCGCTAGCAAGTAAATCGAAATCAAGTGTATCCAAGACTATTACAGTCAGTGATGGAACGAGAATGAAGATTAGATAGAGTTGCCATAAGCTTCAAAATCGGGATTGTCAAAATATCTAAAAAGTAAGATGTTATCTGGATTGGTGTTAATTAGTTGTCAAGGATCCGTAAGATACAAAATTCTTATTTGACGGATTACTGAGTAAATGTACTTCAAAAAAAAAGATTTTGATGATGTATTTTGACACTATAGGATAAAGAGTATTGCAAAGAGATATACGAAGTTATACCGATTTATGATTCTAGAGAGATTTTGAAGGTATCTCATTAAGGATGAGAGTAACTTCCTCTGGTAAGATTTTCGGGGATGAAACCACGAATCTGAAGTAGAAATAATTATTTTATGACTATTATGGGGTTTATGATATGTTCGTATGCACGTGTAAAAATTTCATGAAGAAATTTTAGGCATAAAGTGTCCAATTTGACTTTTGGACTAAATTAAATAAGTTGCAAAATATGAGGTCCTAGAAGATTTAAGTATGAAATAGCTTGGATTATCAATTTGAGCTCTACAATGTGATTAAATTGTTGTGTGAAAATTTCGTTGAGAAATTTTATCGAAAAAGTGTTTAATTTGATTAGTAGGATTAAATTGTTATAAGTGCGAAGTGTGTGTTTCAGATGATTGTGATGGGTTTTTAAAGTGAAGGTCCTTATGAAGAAATTAGTCCACTTATAAGTTGATGGAAGATATTTGTTTGATATTTTTGAAGTTAGTTGAAAAGAAAAAGGGCAAATTTGGAAGTTAAGTTAAATGGTATAATAAGACAAAAATAGTAAAAGAATAATAAAAAATAAAACACCCTTCTTCTCTTCTTCTCCAGCCGAATGTGAGAAGAAAAAAATGGCAGCCATGGAGAAAGCCATATTCGGCCAAGCTAAGGAGCTTGATAGGTGAGTGGTTTTTGTCCCGTTTTTAATGATTTATACGTTTTCGGAGTCGTGGTAACTCGATTTAGCTATCCCGAACCTTCATTTTCAAAACTGTTGAAGTTTGTGAATTTTTCCATGGTTGATTAAGTGTGTATGTTGATGATTAATGGTGGATTATGCATATCCATGAGTAGATGAACAATTTTTACTAAGTGATTTTCGATGAAAACGAGTAAAACGAGTTAATCGGTAAAAGTTGTTATTGTTCATAAGTATGTGTTATAGTAGGAATTTGAAGTTTCTATAGAAGGGAAAAATGTTCGGCATGTCATAAAACATAAGAAAAAGGAATAAAGTTTAATTTTCGAGCCTAGGGGCAAAATCATAATTATGCAAAAGTTTAGGGGTAAAATTGTAATTTTGCCAAAGTTTGAGTTAGGGGCTGTTTTGAGTAGTACATTAATTAAATAAGTAAAATGTGATGTTTTAGACCTCGAAAGATGAGATTTAGACCTAGAAAATCAAAAATCGAAAATCGGGAAAGTTGGTAAAATGGTTGTTTCGACATTCGAGGTAAGTTCATATGTTTAATAAGCATTTAATTATGCATATTTGAATGATAAATTGATATTTTGGACATAAATACTTTAGTATTGAGTTTCAGATATAATGATTAATGTCGATAATAATTCGATATTGGAAAGAGAACTTGTATAATTTATATGTTAGACCATATTTTGTATTATGGCTTTGTATGATAATAAGAAAGTATTGACTAGCATAGTTTGAGGAGAATAAGTTAATTTGATGACATGATGAGATTTAGAATGTAAGTATGTAAGTTAAGTAGTATTTTATTTTTATGCAATTATTGTTTTTAGTAATGTTATTGTTGAGTTATGTGACTAACCTTGAGAATTTGAGCAAGTATGTTTCAGCTATGACTTAACAAGGAATTGATATCTCAAAGTCCATGGCTATACCATGGCAATTAAGGAAGAATTGACGGAAAAGTCCATGTTCATAACATGGCATTTAAGGAGGAATTGACGGTTAAGGATACCATGTAAGACCATGTCAAGACATGGCATTGGTAAGGCAAGGATACCATGTAAGACCATGTCAAGACATGGCATTGGTAAGGCAAGGATCCCGTGTAAGACCATGTCAAGACATGGCATCGACATTGATTAAGGACTCTATGTAAGACCACATCAAGATGTGGCATTGGCACTAATACAAGGATACCATGTAAGACCATGTTTGGAACATGGCATTTGGTAAGATAAGGATATCGTGTAAGACCATGCCAAGGCATGGCATTGGTAAGTTCTATAAGATAAGGATATCATGTAAGACCATGCCAAGGCATGGCATTGGTAAGTTCTATAAGTCAAGGAAATCATGTAAGACCATGTCAAGACATGGCATTGATGAGTTACTATAAGGCAAAGGTCCCATGTAAGACCATGCCAAGGCATGGCATTGGTGAGTTCATAAGGCAAGGATATCACGTAAGACCATCTCAAGACATGGCAATGGTAAGTTCAAAACGAAAAAGGGTCACGAGTAGTCCAAAGAGCAAGTCAAAGAAATGACAAGGTGAGAACATGAAGAAAGAGTACAGGTATGCATTTAAGGCTTATTTAATATTGAGATTGTAAGTAATTGAAATTATCAAGTATTAAGTAAGTGATGAGTTTTCAGTTATGCTTGTAACACTTTATGACATGATTGGCAATATGCCTATATTATGAAAGAGTGCTCATGTGTTAAGTGAGAATGTTGCAGGTATGTAAGCAAGCTATTAAGCAAGGTGCCCTTTGTATTCTGAGCCTTTGGTAAGGTTACCGATGAGTTCATCGGGAAAATCGATTAAGTGAAATTATGTGTGGCTTGCAGTGATAAGTGTAGGTATATGCATGTGTAACGTATGAGCAATATGCTCGATATGTAATCGGAAAATTGGAAAGATTGGTATAAGCAAGTGATGAACACAGCTAAAGTGAAAGAGAGCAAAAATTTACAATAAAACTGCTCTGGATAGTAGCAGTGACGTGAATTTGAAAAATCAGAAAAAATAGTAAAAATTGAATTGTAAGTTGGATGAGATATTGATTTAAAGCTTATTGAGTCTATTTTAATATAAAAGAAACAAAACAAACAAAGGATTTTTATATTTTGAGATATTTAAATTCTTGTGAGATTGGTTCAGAATGATTACGTGATCCCTTGTTCTGCCTTGGAAAAATCATTAAAAATTGAAAACAAATAATTATGGGATATAAGTTATATTATTGAAATCCTTAATGAGTCTAGTTTCAAATGAAACAAATTATAACATCATTTGAATTTTTTACAAGGAGAAAATTAATTCGTAGTGAAAAGTGGTCAGAATTTTTGAACAGTGAAATAGGGGAAATTTTAATGAATAAACTGTAATAATTGGCTAAGCCAAAAATTCTGAAAATTTTATGGTATGAAGATATGTGAGTCTGGTTTTAGGAAAAATTAACGGTTTGAAATTCGGAGCTCTGTAGCTCAAGAAATAAATAATTTAGTGACAGCAACTCAAGTAGACAAATTAACATGAGCATGAGTAATAAGGTATAAGCATGTGATTTAATGATTGTATCAATTTGAGAACTTGTTGTGAGGATTTGTCATGTTGAGGCTTTGATAAGGTTACAAATAAGTTGGGAAAGTAAGAACTTAGCATTATTTATGCAAGTTATGACAGCTTAGTAGTAAGCTAAATTCATTGCTAATGCTTATTATTATTTTTCATGTGAACTTACTAAGCTTTATAAGCTTACCCCCTTTTCTTTCCCATCTTATAGAGTCCTACTAAACAAGCTCGGGTTGGAGGTCGTCGGAGATCGCTTCACACTATCAAGCTATCTATGGGTATCTTTATTTATAAATGATTTAAGTTATGGCATGTATAGGGGCTTGACTAAGTCATTTTGTATTTGTGTTAATTAATTTGACCAAATGTATTGTTAAGTCTGGTAATGCCTCGGACTCGGCTTCAGCATAGAATATAGGTAAGGGGTGTTACAACAGCGTTTGGTAAGTGTTTTCTTCTTTTTTTCTTTTTTAAGCACACTTTTTATTCTTATTATTATTTCGAAACAAAAATAAAATAAAATATCACCTTTCTTTGATTTTTTTTATTGATCTTTTTATCTGTAAAAAATACATTGATGATGGGGGCTTTTATAGCCGATTTATATGTTGTTTGGTCATTGTTCTTGCACTGTTTCTTCTGCTGCAGTTTCTGTTGTGTTTTCTTCCTTTTTTTCTGTCTCTTTTGCAGGTTTTGGTGAGGTCAACGGAGGGGCAAAAACATGTCCTTGCCATTTTGGTGAAACGGCGATAAAGGCGCGTCAGGCCTCGGGACGAGGCACAGGCGGTGCGCTTGAGGAGGAGCGGCGCGGCTGAAAGGGGCTAGGGTTTTGTTTCGGTTTTGCTGAAAAATTTAGGTTGTGGGCTTAGGGTTTCTTCATTTGGGCCATATTGGGCCTTCAAGTTTTGGGTTATAATTATTATTTTTTGCTTGTAACTGGACTTTGATGCTTTAGACTTATTATTATTTTGGTCTATTATTATTGTGATGGGCCCGGACAAATTGGATTATTACACAACTCATTATGAATTTGATAACCTCAACATACTGACCGAGTGTTAAACGTTATCCTCCATCTTAATTTGGCCAAGTTATTACAGCATTTGCATGATAGTCATAACACATCATCAACTATGGTAGCAGAAAAGTTAGTAGAGCGAGAGCATCACACCCTTTACCTTGGCTTCCTTAATTTCTCTTGAAAAAAAGAAATTGGAAGTCCCATGCTTTTCCCTAAAAAAATGAGAATAGTAAGATGAGGAAGATCATGTCATAGTTTTTCCCTAAAAATATAGGAAGCGCATCCTAATATATATACATAACAAAGCTACAATATTTTTTAAAAAAGCTAGGAAGAGTATGTCTTAATTTTTCCTTGAAAAAAATTGAAAATAGCAAGTTATTGGTTTTCTTTTAAAAAATATATAGTTTTTAGAATAACTAGTTATAATGATTTCAGAATAATTAGCTATAATGTTTCTAAAAAAAAAAGTGAGAAGAATGTAAGTATTCTTAAAAAGATCAGGTATAACATTATATATATATATATATATATATATATATATATATATATATATAAATTAATTAATTAATTTTTTTCATTTTAAATAGTAATGAAATCTAAAGTGTTTGTGCGTGTATATATAAATATATATGAGTTAATTGTACCAAATATTTACAAATTATGATTTTTATCTTAAATTGATCCTTAAATTTTAAAATATTTTAATGGTCAATCAATAATTAAGGTCCTTCTGCAAAGGTTTTCAAAAATTTTACAAAAGTTATCTTTCACTCTCTCGGGTTTACTTTATTTTTAGTTTTTAATTTTAAAAGATATGCGGTAAAATTTTGCTTTTCATAAAAAAAATTATTTTAAATTATGTCAATAAGATTTTAGGTATCATTAAATGATTAAATTAATAATTTTAATAACGAAAAGACATAATTGATATAACATTGATAATTTTAAAAATAATTAAAATATTTTAAAATTTGAAAACCTAAAGTGTAATAGCATAACGATGTCTAGCACAATTATCACTCTATCTATATATATCAAAGTTAAAGTTGCGTAGATGCAACTTAAAGAAGAAGAATTTATTTATATAGTATAAATGGCAGCAACTTTTCTTTTTCTTTTTTCTTTTCCCTTTTTATAAATATATAATATGCATTAGAGTATATTAAAAAGGTAAAATACAATAATAGTCATTCGACTATTCAATTCATTCTATTTTGATCACTCAATTATTAATATTTTCGTTTTAATCATTCAACTTTTCAAAATTAAATATTTTAGTTACTCTTCCATTAGTTACCCAACAAAAGTTATCGTGGACTTTGTTTTATTGTCCTAATAACAAATTTAGCATTCAATGTATACATATTCAATGTTAACAGATATTGTATCTTGATTCTCTCCTTAATCAGAACTTGTATTCCAACATTAATTAGAACAACAAAATTGGACGGTAGGCAAATCGAAAGATTTTTCAGTTTTTGCTAACTTTTTATCCACGTGAATCTTTGTAAGTTTATACGATAATAAGGCGTTCCTTTTACAGTTGAATGTCAATTAAGCCTTAATTCAGTGTCTCAATCAACATCATTGTTATTGTAGCAATCATGGGACGTGGGTTCGAGTACATTTTTACTAGAGAAGAATCATAGATAAAAATAGGCATATGGTGTTAAAAAAATGATTTTTCCTAAAATTCTTGAGAGCACAATGGATCGAATATCACATTCACGTCTGGATGGCTTTTCTTAAAACACAAATACACAAGGAATATGGTAAGAGATAATTAATTAGATATTTCCAAGATTATGATTCTTAAAACATGTGTGAGAGCAGAGGAATCCCAACCCGAAGTTGCATAGAATAAATTTTAGTAATTAATTAACGACAGACAATCATATCTATGGGTACTAATTAATTCAGTTATGCATCCATATCAATCTTTTTCTTTCAATTCCCATGCATACATAGAATAAGAACATAGGAATATATATATTTACCAGACATTTCAAAACCAAAGAGCATGTGAAAGAATATGCTAATTAAGAGCATAATAATATCCCAGTTGGCCATGCTTTATCTAATTAGTACAAATATGACCCCTTTTTCTATTAACAAATTAAAACTATACATATTCTCAAGTATATGCTTTTGAATCCTCTAGCTACAAGCATACAGTATTTGAAGAGGATAAAGGGATTGGATTCATTTCAATCCATTCGATTTCTAGTTTTATTCTCAAGACATGAGGGTTTTTCATTTCCATTCAAGTATAGGATATTCTCTAACCTAAACTTACCTGCTAGTCACCCACCTCCTTTATTACTTTTGTTTTTGCATGCATCCATATAATTCCCCTCAATTTCGTGACGTATTAATTGAAACAGAACCATATGCTTAGAATCGTCTCCCCTCACATGCTATGAAATGAAAGGTTGAACGAAACATACGTACACTAAAAACAAATTAAGCATTTGTAGAAGCAGGTATATATATATATATATATATATATATATATACATATACGTGAAGTGATTGACGTAAGTTAGACTGCACGTACTTAGTGTATAACTGAAGAGATCAAGCATCTCATTCCAATTTTATATATGTATACATATGCAATTGAATAGCATGCATGCCAAGAAATGCATTCGTGGATATTTATCAAATACCCTTACTCGGTCTCACCATAAGGATTAAGCATGTTTATTAATTTGTAATAATGTAGCACGAAATTAAGAAGAGCAATGACTATTCACAAGCAGTATTAGAGTTGAAAAAGAACCTTAGTAAGCATATGACATGGCTAAATGTTAGAAAAGAAAAATATATATATATTCTCATCAAAGAAGAAACTAAAGTATTCTTTTTACTCAGTCCTCAAAATACTTTTAACTTTTGGGTCTATTTGGACAGCATAAAATAATTGAGTGAAAGTATAATTATTAGGGTAGTAATTACATTCCTTTGTAATTATAAGGAATTGTAATTCCCTAGATATATTTGGTTGACACAGTATAATTACATCGTAATTCTCTATGTCATTTTTTATAGTATAAATTATAATTACACAGTTATATAATTTATATCTTTAAAAATATCAATTACTATAAAAATTTATTAGTATGGTATAGATAATTTCCAAATAATCATACGTATTATGTTAGTTTTAGAGAGTAATATAATTGATAATATAATTACTAATAAAAATAAATATTATATGCAATTTTATCTAATTGTTCTAGTTCATATTTGTTGGTTATTTCTTTTTTAATATTTAATATACGCTCCCTATCATTATTTGTTGGTCTTTGACCGAGTTTATCATCATCTGAATTTGAATCTAAATAATTAAGATTATCAAGATCTCTTTCTTCAATGAACGCTTGAAAGTATGAATCAACATCAATTTCACATATAATTTGAAGTTATTAAAAATGCAACATGTTAGTACGACTCAACCTTTATTTTTTTATGCTATACAAAGGTGATGTTATTTATATAGAAATTATTAATTTTAGAACAACAAATGTTTTCTTAACCACATTTCGAAGCTTTAATGTCTCGTATTAAAAAACTCGCAAGCTATCTATAGTGCTTTTGTCTGGCACCACTCTCTCAAATAGTATCATGCCCCATGATATGGTACATGGAAATATTTTCTATTTGCATAATTAGCATCGATCTTATAATATTTGAGTTCATAGTCCAAATAGTCTACTACTTTAATTATAAAAATTTGATTAAACTTAATTTGGAAAGACTTATGCTAGGTTATATCTATTTTTATAATATATAAATTAAGTAAAAAATAATATAAAATTTATAATATATAACCTTAATTTATAAAGAAAACGTTTTATAAATTATCCAGACATTTCATAACACTTCTTATAAATAATAATAATTAATAATTTACATAACTTTAGAAAGTTGTTTATATATATATATAAATAAGTTATGATAAAAACAACTATAATATTTTTCTTTTATGAATAAGTATAATCATATAAACAAGTTATGTCTATACTTTTTGGTCATAATTTTTTTTGTAAATAAATATATTATAACACTTTTATAAAGTGAGAATTATTTTTTATAATAAATTTTTAATTATAACTTTATTTTTTAGGATTTAAAGAATATATTTTTTTATAACTTTATAAAATACACAAATTTATTTTTATAATAATAATTTTTTTAGGATTTATAATATAAGAAATTTTTATCATAACTATCCCAAGCTCTCGTACATGTTCATCCTGATTCAGTGAGACTCACCAATTACAGTGGTTACCCAAACATGTCATTATTGTATAATTACAAATAATTATATCTAAATCCAATTATTATGTGACTTTTTAAATACTATTAGATAATTAATTATTAATAAAATAATAAAATAATAGGGTTTATATAAGAAACCGTACTAGATAACAACTAGTAAAAGAATAAACACTACAAAATAATAATTTAACAAAAATTAGCGCCGTATTAATTTGACATAATTTTCCATTTCTAGAGAGAGAGAGGGGTGAAAGCTAATGTATGACTAAGTCCTTATATACATGCATGTTTGCCAAAAGGCCGAAAACCAAAACCAGTTATGCCATTCTTAGTTTTCTCCAAGAATAAATTCTCTATCGAAGATGCGCAAGCATTCACATTTTGTCTGGTAGATATAGATTCCTTCAAAATATGTAAATATTTCATTTAATCAATAAAACATTGGATTATTATATATATATATATATATATATATATATATATATGAGTGTTGGAGTTTCGTAACTGCCAAAAAAACCAACCTTAATTGATATTTAAAATAAAAATTAAATAAATGAGACGTATGACGGTTTCTTAATTCTGCTTGTAGAGTTAAAAAGTTTCACTGTTAGTGTATCAAATAATTATTTTAAATGATAAACTATATTGTCGATACCCTTTTTTTGACAAAACGAGAATCGAACTTGGGTTTTGAAAATGAATAAAACGGGAGTCGCCACCGACCTTTTATTAGGTGTGATCGGGTCACCTTTTTGTTTTAATAAAAGATTTGGTTTACTAAAACAATATTTCTCGGTCAGCGAAGTTTTGAGAAATCGAGTTCGGGAGTCGGTTACGTGCAAGGAAGGGTTAGCACCCTCGTCATGCCCAAAATTGGTACCGATTTGATCAATTAATGTCCTTATATAGAAAGTTGGAAATTTTAAAGGAATTTAAAGTTCTTGGCTCTTTTTAGAAATAATTGCCTTTTCTTGAATTAAACTGAGATTTTCTTGTTTCGAAGAAATAAAATGTCACATCCAATACTTTAGGACACGATAGTTTAAATCCTCGATCCCGAGATTATCTCGTGGTTTTCCAAAGCACAAATTGAGACTTTCTCGTTCCCAAGGGACTAAAATATCACATCCAGTGCTTTAGGACGCGATAATTTAAATCCCCGGTTTGGAGATCATCCCATAATTTTCAAATTGAAAATGGGGATCTTCTTGTTTCAAAAGGATAAAGTACCACATCCAATACTTTAGGACACGATATTTTAAACCTTCGAATCCAAGATTATCCCGTAGTTTTCTCGAATTAAAAATCAAGACTTCTCTCGTTTCAAAGAAATAAAAATATCACATCCAATACTTTAGGACACGATAATTTAAATCCCCGTGAGTAAGCTTTTTGTTTAGAAATATATTTGTTTTAAAGGATATTCGGTTATTTAGATTAAATGAGAATGATTGCAACCCAATACTTTAGGGCACAACCTCTCGAATTTCTAAACACCGAACATTGCCTTTGAGGAAGAAAGCAATTTTGGGCCGGGCGAAGGTCGATGTACTTATGTGAGCAACAATAATGAAGACGAAAATGAAGTAAAACAAGTCTAAAACGAGTGAAAGAAAAAAAAGAAAAATAATAATAATAATAATAAAACTAAAATAATAATAATAATAATGGATATATATACACAAGTCATAGTGCAATAATAGCGACATAGAAATAATAATAACATAATAATAATAGTAATAACAATAATACAAGATATGTACAATAAATAATAATATAAATATAGTAATAATATGATGTATGTATAATATAATATAAGTATAATAACAAAAATAATAATACGCAATGTATATATTATACTAATATAAATATAGCAATAATATAATATAGTGATAATAGCTATAATGATAATATGCTAATAATAACAGTAATAACCATAATAATACTAATAATAATAAAATACAAAGATAAAGTAGATAATAATAATAATTACAAAATATTAAAAAAAGGACCAAAATGGATTAAAAATGAGATTTTGGGGTCGATTCAAGATAAAATAAAGAAAAAGGGCCCTTTTGAAGTGTGCATGAATGGCGAGGGACTAAAGAGGTAATAAAAACCCCTTTCGTCGACACACGCAGCAACAAGAAGGACCATATTGTAAATGCAAGTGAATTTTGGGCCAAATTAAAAATACTGGAAAACTTAATTTAAAAAGATTTAAGAATGCGGAAGGACTAAAGTCCAATTAATCCAATCGTCGAAAACACGCGGATCTTCCAGGTGGGTCGGGTCGAGTGCGCGGGTCAGAGGGGCCAAACGACGTCGTTTTGGGGCTTATGGGCGCCGACCAAAACGACGCCGTTTTGTATGTTTATATAAAGGCTAAAAAAAATTTTTTTGTTCATTTTCCTCTAGTTTCAAAAAAATAACCTCTCTTTCTCTCTTTTCTCTCTGTAAATCCGAGCAGGGAGGGGAGGAACTCCGGCGTCGCTCCGTCCAGACCCCGCCGCGCGGTGGCCGGAAAAGGTAAAATATCCCTTTTTTGTTCTTTTTTTTTTGTTATCTTATATATATGTATATATATATATAGTTGTTTATTTTGTGAATATAAAAAATTCTGAAATAAAAAAAAATAATAATAAATAAATGAAACCACCTTCGGTTGTTCCGGATCTGTCGTTCTTCCTCCGATTTTTTGAAAGTTTTTGCGTTTAGATCTCTTGCTGTTCTCTCTATATTTTGAAACTGTTTTTTTTTTTGTTTTCTATTGATCGATCGATTGCCAAAAAAGAAAAGAAAAAGCCCTCTTTACAGTGTTCTTTCATTGGCTTTTATAGCCGTTTTTCACAATTTTTTTTATTGTTCTCGTTTTGTTTTCTTCTGCTCCTGGATTGCTGTTGTGGTCGTCTTCTTTTTGCAGGTAGTGGAGCGGCAGTGGCAGACAAACGATAGTGGAGAGCGGCGCACCAGTGGGGGGCTTGCGGTGCTGGTTATTTTAGGGTTTCAAAACCCTAAATTTTCTGAAAAGATTTTAATGTTTTGGGCCTTTAGATAACGGGTCAAAATTGGGTCAGGGGATTTGAGCTTAATGTTTTAGCTGGGTCATTTTGTAATTGGGTTTAGGACTGTTTATTTTTTTTATTGGGTTTTGGGCCCTGGGTTAAAGACCCGGGCCAAAATTGGTGCTTACAGCTGCCCCTCTTTGCTCATTGTCGTGAAATGATAATAGGGCAAAGACAATAGAAGAACCAATTTTGCCCGGTCTTGGCCAAGCCTTGACTTGTTGGTCCTCGTCTTCTTTAAACAGCTTCAAACTCAACTGTAACTTGTCGCTTTGATCCACTTCACCGTTTCGTTATATCTTCAGGGAGATAACATTTCCTATTCCATTGCTTCTTCAAGGGCACAGTAGCTAGTGCCTTGATCGGCTTCGATGTGATTTCAGGGCTTTGATCTTCTCCATCGGGACTTCGAGGAAATAAATCTGAATTTTTTAAACTGTTTCTTTTGTATCTTTGGGGAGACCTCGATCTTCATTCTACTCCACTGCTACTTCCGAAAGGTATGGCCTGTAGCTTCATTTTGCCCTTGCTCAATCTTCTTTGTCCACTGGAACTTCTTTGTCAAATTTGCTCAACGCGACTTCAGTCTTCCGTCTGTAAGTACCTCCGCGTGTGACCCGAGGTTCAAACCTAACTGAGATTTTTTCTTCTTTTTTTTTTTTTTGAGACAGAAATTGAAAAGCAGACATTGAAAATAACTCGGCGGAGTAATACGATTCGATTCTTGAAAATAGAAATTGAAGAACAGAAATTGAGATGCCTCAGCGTGTGACCTGAGGGGTTGATTCAAACAGAAATTGAAAAACAGAAATTGGAAAACAGAAATTAAAATACCTCAGCGTGTGACCTGATGGGTTGATTTTAGCAGAAATTGAAAAACAGGAATTGAAAATACCTCAGTGTGCGACCCGAGGGATTGATTGAAAAACAGAAATTAAAAATACCTCAACGTGCGACCTGAGGAGTTAATTTAACAGAAATTGGAAAACAGAAATTAAAATACCTCAGCGTGCGACCTGAGGGGTTGATTTTAGCAGAAATTGAAAAACAGGAATTGAAAATACCTCAGTGTGCGACCCGAGGGATTGATTGAAAAATAGAAATTAAAAATACCTCAGCGTGCGACCTGAGGGGTTGATTTTAGCAGAAATTGAATAGGAATTGAAAATACCTCAGCGTGCGACCTGAGGGGTTGATTTTTCTGCAAGCAGAATTTTGAAAAACAGGAATCGAAAATACCTCAGCGTGCGACCTGAGGGGTTGATTCAAGCAGAAATCAAAAATGCCTCAGCGTGCGACCTGAGGGGTGGGTTCAAAAAGAAATTGAAAAACAGAAATTAAAATACCTCAGCGTGTGACCCGAGGCTCAACTCATCTCTCGCAATATGAGTTGATTTTCTTGAAAAACAGAAATTAAAAGACACCTCAGGGTGTGACCCGAGGCTCAACTCACGTCTCGCAATATGAGTTGAGTTTTTGAACAGAAATTAAAAGATACCTCAGGGTGTGACCCGAGGCTCAACTCACTTCTCGCAATATGAGTTGATATTTTGAACCGAAATTAAAAGGCACCTCAGGGTGTGACCCGAGGCTCAACTCACTTCTCGCAATATGAATTGATTTTTTTTGGAAAGAAATTAAAAGGCACCTCAGGGTGTGACCTGAGGCTCAACTCACCTCTTGCAATATGAGTCGATATTTTGAAAAGAAATTAAAAGACACCTCAGGGTGTGACCTGAGGCTCAACTCACTTCTCGCAATATGAGTTGATTTATGCAACCGAAATCTTAAAATATATCATCTGGTGGAACTCGGATGTCTTCTTTTCCTTGGTTTGGTACAACTATCGTCAAGACTTCTTGCTTTACTAGCGTACCTGTATGTGTCATGCATGATGTTATCATGATATGCGCGTGTTTATCTTAAATGTTTTTATGCCTACATGATTATGCCATGCATCCTGGGTTTGTCCTCTGTCTCTCGTTACGACTCTCATGATGACCCATCTTCGTTGCTTCGATTCTTGACTTTTCTCAGGTCGAGTAATCCGTGTTTCTCGTATATCCCTTTTTTTTTTCTTTTTTTTTGTGTGTTTTTGTGTCCCTTGTTGAACTTTGTCCTTGCTTTGAGGCCCTCGTACTTACCCAATTCTCATCCAGGTAATGCTCAACATTCTTTCTGTTTAGAGCATGTAATTTTACTATTTATCTCTAGAATGAAACATAAATAAAATGCATGAAAATGGCAAAGTAGGTGGGACAGGGGTACTTCATATCTATATTTATTTCAAAAGCAACAAGCAAAGAAAAATTGACAAGGAATGACTCGATCAAGAAAGCATTATAAAAGGAAAACAACCTCGGTTGGCGTAAGTGCTCTAGATATCCGACGCATGAACTTCTCCGTGTTTCTTCATCCTGAATCTTTTCAAGCAAGATTTTTCGTGTAGAAGATTCTTGAGCTTCAGAATTCGCTTCAATACTATAGTCCCGTCGTTGGATTCCTTGTTCAAACCATTCTTGCTTTTTCGGCCCAAATTTGCTTCCTTAGGAGGCCCTTTTGGGTTTTCATCCTAAGCCTTCTTTTGTTTATCAGGACGCCTTTTTCGGGTTTTCTTTTTTTTTTAGGTGTAATATTTCTTTACGGCATCTCAGTTCACCGGGTTTGGTGACTCCTTCCCATCCATTTCAGTGAGAATCAAAGCTCCACCTGAGAAAGCTCTCTTTACGACGTATGGTCCTTCCCAATTCGGTGCCCATTTTTCTCGAAAGTCCTTTTGTATAGGGAGAATCTTCCTCAACACGAGTTCTCCTTCACGAAATTCCCTTGGCCGCACTTTCTTGTCATGGGCTGCTATCATTCTCCTTTGGTACATCTGTCCGTGACAAATTGCTTTCAAGCGTTTTTCTTCGATCAGATTCAGTTGGTCATATCGAGCCTGAACCCATTCAGATTCTTCTAGTTTTGACTCCATTAGGATTCGTAGAGAGGGGATTTCCACCTCGATGGGCAGCACAGCTTCCATTCCATAGACCAGAGAGAAAGGAGTTGCCCCGTAGAGGTCCGTACACATGTGCGATATGCATATAGGGCAAATGGTAGCTTATCGTGCCAGTCTTTATACGTCTCAGTCATTTTCCCAATGATCTTCTTGATATTCTTGTTAGCGGCTTCTACCGCTCCATTCATCTTTGGACGATAGGGTGAGGAATTATGATGCTTGATTCGAAATTGCTCGCACACTTCCTTCATCATCTTGTTGTTCAGGTTTAAGGCATTATCTGAGATGATCCTCTCGGGCAAACCGTATCGACATATGATCTCCCTTTTTAAGAACTTGCAAACTGCGGTCTTTGTCACATTGGCAAATGAAGTAGCTTCTACCCATTTTGTGAAGTAATCTATGACCACAAAATGAATCGATGTCCATTAGAAGCTTTTGGGGAAATTGGCCCTATAACATCCATGCCCCACATAGAAAAAGGCCACGGAGAAGTCATGACGTGAAGGGACAAAGGTGCTGCATGAATTTTATCGCCGTAAACTTGACATTTGTGACACTTCCGTGCGTAACTAATGCAGTCGCTTTCCATTGTCAACCAGTAATAACCGAGCCTCATAATCTGCCTGGCCATAATGAAGCCATTAGCGTACGTTCCACAAGCTCCTTCATGGACCTCTTTGAGTATCTTTCTGGCTTCAACAGTATCCACACATCTCAGGAGCATTTGATCTTTCCCTCTTTTGTATAGGATGTCCCTATCGAGAACAAATCCTGCTGATAATCTTCTGATCGTTCTTTTGTCGTTCTCGTTTGCTTACTCGGGATATATTTGATTCTTGACATATTCTAAGATATCATGGAACCACGGTTGTCCATCTGCCTCGTTTTCAATGCTAAAACAATACGCAGGGCCCTCATATATGCTCATCTGGAGAGGCATTATTTTTGTTTCTCGGTTTGCTTTGAACATTGAAGCCAAGGTGGCCAGGGCGTCAGCCAATTGGTTTTCTTCCCGTGGGAAATAATTAAAAGTCACTTCTTTGAATTCTTCAACCAATTCCGCAACAAGGTCGCGATATTTGACCAACTTTGAGTCTCTTACTTCCCAATCTCCACGGATTTGGTAAATTACCAATGTCGAGTCCCCGGAGACTGCTAAGACCTTAGCGTTCTACTCGATAGCTGCGCGAAGTCCTAGTGATGCAAGCCTCATATTCCGCTATGTTGTTGGTACAGAAGAAATTTAATCTGGCAGTAAAGGGGTAATGATCCCCTTCTGGTGACACTAAAACTGCTCCAATCCCATGCCCCAACGCATTTGACGCTCCATCAAAACTCATCTTCCATGATCTCTCTTTCGACGATTCACATTCTTTTTCCGTAACGCATATCAAGTCTTCGTCTGGGAAGTCGAATCTCAACGGCTCGTATTCCTCTGTTGTTCGAGTTGCTAAGAAGTTGGCTATTGTGCTTCCTTTAATCGATTTCTGGCTCACGTATACGATGTCATATTCCGATAGTAGAATCTGCCATCGTGCCATTCTTCTTGAGAGTGCAGGCGATTCCATCATGTATTTTATTGGGTCCAGCTTTGAAATCAACCACGTCGTGTGATACAGCACATATTGTCTAAGCCTCCGAGTTGCCCAGACCAGAGCACAACAGAAGTTTTTGATTGACGGATACCTTGCTTCATACTCCGTGAATTTCTTACTGAGATAATAGATCGCCTGTTCCCTTATTTCCGGACTCATCATGTTGCCCCAGGACGCAACCCATTGAGTTTTCGAACACAGTCAGATATAGTATTAGCAGTCTTCCAGGAGTTAGTGGTACTAGTACCGGGGGACTAGACAAATACTGCTTTATCTTGTCAAAAGCCTCTTGACATTCCTCGTTCCATTCTCCAGGATTGTGTTTTCGAAGGAGTCGAAAAATCGGATCACACTGCTTGGTGAGTTGAGCAATAAATCGAGCGATGTAGTTCAGCCTTCCTAGAAATCCTCTGACTTCCTTTTGTGTACGCGGGGGCGGTAGTTCTTGTATGGCCTTTATTTTATCCGGATCAACCTCGATACCTTTCTCGCTAACGATGAACCCCAATAATTTTCCAGAGGTAGCCCCGAAAGTACATTTGGTTGGGTTAAGCTTCAGTTGGAATTTTCTCAGTCTTTCAAATAGCTTCCGGAGGTTTTCAACATGCTCTCTTTCCCCTCGAGATTTGGTGATCATATCGTCGATATAGACTTCTATTTCCTTGTGTATCATGTCATGAAACAATGTTACCATCGCTCTCTGGAATGTTGCCCCTGCATTCTTTAGTCCGAACGGCATCACCTTGTAGCAGAATGTCCCCCACATTGTCATGAATGTAGTTTTCTCCATATCCTCAGGAGCCATCTTGATTTGATTGTAGCCCGAAAATCCATCCATGAAGGAGAAAAACGAATGCTTTGCCGTGTTATCTACCAATGTATCAATGTGTGGCAACGGGAAATTATCTTTAGGGCTTGCTCGATTCAGATCACGGTAATCCACGCACATTCGCACTTTGCCATCTTTCTTCGGTACTGGGACTATATTAGCCACCCATTCTGGATATCTAGAGATTTGCAGGAATCCAGCGTCAAATTGTTTCTTCACTTCTTCCTTTATCTTTAAAAGCATTTCAGGTCTCATCCGCCTTAGCTTCTGTTGGACAGGCTTGCATTCTGGTTTCAATGGGAGTCTATGGACCACTATATCTTCGCTCAAACCTGGCATGTCTTGATACGACCATGCGAACACGTCTTTGTATTCACAGAGCAAGGCGATCAGATCATTTTTGGTGTCTTCAGTCATGGAGGTCCCAACTTTTACCTCTTGCCTCTTTTCTTCGTTTCCTAAATTCACTGTCTCGACAAATTCTCGATAGGGCAGAACCTGTTTATCCTCTTGTTCTACCATTCTCAGTAAGTCTGGGGAAGAGACATAATCTTCAGCATCTTCTTCAGCCTCGAATTCTCCCACACAAATGGCTTTCTCGAAGTCGATTTTAGGACTTGTAACAGGATTATTCGCATCGATGATATCTGAGCACCTGAAAAGTGGATGAAAAAGAAACTATAGAGGGGTATCAAGGTATTGGAACTCACAAGCATGATATGAGATATATGTAAGGACAGGCTATGAGAGGAGGGAATAAATATGAAGACAATAAAACGTGACAAAAAACATGTCCATTGATGTTTATTTAAAAGATGAATAGGAAACATGATTACTCATAACGGATTCCCCTTATAACTTAGGGGCATACAACAAGTAAATACTGAGCATTACTCCGGAGAGAATTTGGAAACTACAAGGAGATCCACAGCAGTCCAATTGTTCAAGGTGAATCCTGGAGGACAAGGGTGTATCGTCGAAACATTTCCAATCGCATCATCTCCCTCCGTCACTGCATTCACGTTCCCTTCAGCATGGTTTGGGAGTGGATTTCCAGCCACGTTACCAGTACCGTCAAACCGTAAAATCTCCGCATCAATAAGACCCTGAACCCTCCTCTTGAAGGCCATACAATTTTTCGTAGAATGCCCCTAGTTTCCAGCATGATACATGCAGCTAGCATTGGGATCGTACCATTTCGGGTATGGAGGCTTTAATGGTGCTATGTAATGCGGTGATATCAATTGTTTCTCCAGTAATTTTGGGCATAATTCTCCGTATGACATGGGAATTGAGGTAAACTGAGGTTTTTCGGGATTTGGTCTTGTCGGCCTTGGTTCAGTTTTGGGTTGGCTCGGAGCGGTCACGGTATTTGGTGAGAATATGGTGAGTGGTCTTTGGTTATCGGTGGCATAGACGGGGTAAGGAGGGGGTGTTTGATAGTAGAGGTTTTGAGGAGGAAAATAGAAATTTGGAGGTGGACGGAATTGAGGCCGTGGTTGGATTGGGTATGGGTTGGGAGCGTAGTGGTTTCCAATCCCCACCATATGAGTTTCAGGCTCTTTCTTCTTTACAAGTGCTGATCTCTTCGAGCTCTCGGACCCTTTCATCCTTCCGCTCTTGATGCCGTTTTCAATGAGTTCTCCGGATATCACGACATCTGCGAAGTCCTTTGTAGCATTTCCCACTAACTTGTCATAAAACGGTGCCTTCAAAGTATTAATAAAAAGGACCGTTATCTCATTTTTGGTCAGTAGGGGTTCTACTTGAACCGAGACGTCCCTCCACCTTTGAGCATATTGTCTAAAAGTCTCTGATGGCTTCTTTTCCATCATCTGTAGCGTTAGGCGATCAGGTGCTATGTCGGAGACGTGCTTGTATTGCTCGCAGAATGCTGTAGCTAAATCATCCCATGATTGGATCCTCTCTCTGCCAAGTTGATTATACCATCGGAGGGCTGATCCGATCAAGCTCTCTTGAAAGCAGTGTATCAACAACTTGTCTTCATCTTCATAACCAGCCATTTTTTGACAAAACATGGTAAGGTGCGCCTTTGGACACCTTGTCCCATCATATTTTTCGAAGTCTGGCGCTTTAAATTTTGGAGGTAAGACCAGACCGGGAACCAAACTAAGCTTTTTGGCGCTCATCGCGAAAGAGACTCTAGTTCCCTCTATCGCCCTGAGTCTTTCTTCTGGATCCTTATATTTGTCCTGAGCATCCTGATCTTTCATTCTTAACTTAGCTAGTTCTATAGGATCATCTAAATCTGGGACAATAGGGTCAGCAGGGTTAGCTCCATGGTTTGATGCGAATACTCCTCGCCCTAGGCGGGCAGGTGGTGGTACAAGTGATTGTTCTGGGCCTGTAAATTCCTTTTGAGGCCAACCTTCATGAGGTGGAGTGGATCCTGGGGGATGGTCTTCGCTTTCTTCCCCGGTACTAGTTGTAGGGTCTTTTTCTTTGTTTGTTATCCCATTCATCATCAGAGTCATTTGGGTCATCATATTCCGTTGAGCCTCTATCATCTGGTCTTTCATTTCTTGCTGAAACTTCGTCATCTGCTCTTGCATATCTTTCTGAAATTGTTCGTATCTTTGGTCCATCGCTTTTGTCTTACGACGAGTGTTGTAGTAATGTATGATAGGTTGATTTTCGTCGGTTTCCAGGGTAACCTCTGTCACGATTTTAACCAATTAGGCTCCTTTTTGATGCGAATAATGTGATGTATGCGAATGGATGAAATGCAATGCAAATTGTAACATCTTAAATTGGGGGTAGTTCAAAATTTCATAATTATTTTATTTCACATGATTAAAGAAATAAGGCTTTAAATAAATTTTTGGTGCAAAACATACCTCAAAGGAGCTGCTGGCAGGATGGTTGAGGCGCTAGAGTACCTTAAATAGGTGCTGCACGTCTGGGGTTCGAGTCGAGGGCGTGGCATAAGTTTTATTTTGTTGAAAGGGGCAATAACGCTGAGAAAGGCTTTAAAAGAATATTCCAATGCGTTTATTTCCAAGAAATGAACACTGGCCGAACGGCTCGGGCGCTTGCAGCAAGGGGCAGGCTCCAAATGGTCGCGCGTTCGAGTCGCGATTGGAGTACAGGGGTATTTTATTTTTGGCCTTTGGAGATTAAGGCAAAGGACACTAACAAATGAAGGTTTAAAGGAAAAATGCGACGCGATATTGACATGGAAGTCCAGGTGGGAGAGGTGGTTAGGGCGCTAAGGGTGCTCTTGAGGTCACGCGTTCGAATCCTTGGGATAACATAAGCAGGTTTTATTTGTTTTTGTCTTAGTGACGTGGCAATGGAGTTGCCGAAGGAGTGTTTAAATAAAGTTGTGTTGCGCCTATGCCATGAAAGGAGCGCTGGCCGAGTGGCTGGGGTGTGGGGGTTTCTCCCTCACGTCCTGGGTTCGAAACCCTTAGGCAGCACCTGGGAGCATTATTTTGCTTCGGCCGACATATGTTGGGCGCCAGCATGCGCATGCACGTGAAGGGAACCAAGCTTGATGGCTGCATCATGTTCAATTTATTATTATTATTATTTTATCCATTTTACTTATTATTTCTATGGTGTTTCATTATTTTAATGCATGGGAGATTGGTCTTATGCGTGGGGAATGAAGCATGCAATTGCTTGATGGGTTACTACTATTATTTTACTTATTTATTGAAGTATGAGTTGTATTTTTATTTTGTTTGTACATAGGGTGTTGGGTTAGTGATGGAAAGAAGGATTTAATATTGGGTTGTTTTATTTCAAGAATATGGGAAATTGTTATGGAATGGGTAAAAGAAAGAAGCATGATCGGTTGGGGTGCTAGAAAAGCTTGGCCGAATTTCCTTGTTTCATTTTTGGTGCATGACCGGTTTGTGTAGATTAGAAGAAAGCCAAATCCTTTTCCTTCTAAATTGACCCTTGGCCGAATGATGTATGGCCAGATTTCTTTAGTTGTTTTTGGTTCCTTTTGATTGAGCATGCCGAATCCTGCTTCTTCTTCCTCTCCTCCGTTTTAGCTTGAAGTAGCCGACTACTCCATTGTTTTTTTCTACAAGACTTGGCCGGAACTTTGGTGTGCAATAAGGTGAAGCAATCGACAAAGAAATTCAACAACCCCTATTCAAGAGGCGGTTTCCGGGCTTTAGTTAATAAAGGAAGGAAAAAGCATTGTTAAAGGTTGGTGAGTGTACTTCTTTAACATGAGATTTCTCCTCTCCCTTAATGCATATCGAAGGCATGAGTTAAAGCCCTTATATGGATAGGCCGAATGAGCATAGGCCATATTAATGGTATATCTTTCTTGTGTAGCCAACAGGGGCTTGGAAGTGTCGTTCGGGTCTCGCTTCTTCGAGGTATGGTCACTCGTAATTTCGACTAGGGGTTTTAGATGTGAATTTACATATTTAAGGTCAAATCTGACTTTTGGTGTATAGGGTCTTGATTATTTAACGCACAAGGGAAATTTCGGAATTTCGATAGACAAGGTATGAGGTTATTGACATTCGGCCAAGACCATTTTGGTATTTATGTATGATCGATTCATGCACTTTGACTTTAGGGGGGTAAATCGGCTATGAAACCAGAAGTTTTCGGGATTCCAAATCACGTGATTTAAGACTAATAAAGGTTCGACCTAAGGCTCCATTTTGTTATTATATGACTAATAACTTTGGATTCGCTAGTTAATCAAATGAGACTCCTTAATAATAATCTATGATGACCGAATATAGGGACATTACGAGGACTAGTTCGGAACTTCTGCAATATCGCATAGACACGGGATTGCTAGTTAAATCTTCGATTAAATAGGTGTGTAAGCTCTTACACACTTCATTAGTATAAACTGTTATTTGATGATATTAATGACCTCTCATGTGGTAATTTTTGCCTAGTGGGCATAAGCTTGGTATTCGGGTAAGTCCCCTATTACTCGATTTACGATGTATGTTGTATATGCCATCATATGCTGTGAAATGCTATGCTATATACGATTGCATGATATATGGGATCATGATACTTGTGATGTGAGCATGATGATGATGGGATTGATGAGAGGGAGTAATATTCGTGTCGACGGACACCAGTGTTTTGGTAACACATTGTGACTACGGTCACCAGAGGTTTGGTACCTCCAGAGGTTTGGCACCTCATAGCGTCTCGTCCCTGTGGCTTAGTGCCACCGTGGGTTGGCCCCACATTTGAGATACGGGATCGACGCCAGTGATTTGGTATCACACGATGGGTTGGCCCCATCATTTGATCGTGACTTCGGGTCACCAGTGGTTTGGCACCACCAGTGGTTTGGCACCACACGTATTGACGGATATCGTGACTATAAGTCACCAGTGGTTTGGCACCACCAGTGGTTTGGTACCACACGGGGTAGAAAAGGAGCATGGATGGCTAGGTTGGGTTGCATAATCGCATGTCATACTAATATCTTGTGTATGAGTGTTATTTTCGGGTCGGGGATTTATACACTGAGTCTTGGTGACTCACCCCTTCCCATATCATCTTGCAGGTGAGTAGAGCACGGAAGCGGAGCCGAGGAGAGCTCGAGGCGGCCATGTTGGTTTTGTGAACTTGAAATTTTAATTTGCCCCGTTTTAAGTTTAATCATTCACTACAATTCGATTGGGTTGTAATATGGCCGCTTATTATTATTTTGGATGGTTAGGTAGTTGTTTTTACTTTACTTTATAACTGATGAACTTACGAACGGTTATGCAAATCGGTTAAAAGTAACGTTTTCAAAAATAAGTACTTGTACGCGTTTTCAAAAAATGCTACCATCGGGTAACGAAATTTTCTAAGCTATCGATCACTCTATTGTTCAAAAATTAAGGGGTCGAATGGTTTTAAAGGAAGAAAGGATTTTCAACTCAATCGGATTTACCAAATCAACCCACTTGAGTTTTAACGAACACTGTTTTATACCCTTAGCAAAATTTTTAATTTCTACCATTAATCCAAACCTTTCAAACTTCCTTTATTCCGTGACATACCCGATCCAGTCATGGCTTGTGGGCCGGGTTTGGGGTGTTTCAATTTTGGTATCAGAGCCAGGTTCAAAAACTCGGCTGTGAGGGCCTAAGACCTAAAAATGCTTTTGCTAGATAGGCTTTTGAAAACCTCTTTGAAAATGGTTTTGGTTGAACAACATGGCGTCGAGTCTCCGGCACCGATCCGCTCTTGTAAGTATTTTTAATCTATGTATGAATGGTTATCTGTAAATGGGACGTAGATAGTATGAAAGGTATATGAACTCTAGGACTAGTTTACCCCAAACAATCGCATAAGATTTATAATTGCCTAATTAAAACAAACCCATGACTAAGTCACCGAGTTAAGGTGTGGTAACCCTTGTACACATGTCTAGGATTGGATCCGGAAGAGCTTGGTATTTAAGGGTCTTAGCGACTCACCTCCTCTTCGCGGGAATCCTACCTAGTGCGTAGCTTTGGTTCACCCAACCCGTGAGGACTTGATCGTGGGCTAAACCCTATTATTAAAACCCGAAAGGGAATTAGCCGTATTTATATAAAGACTCTAGTTTTAAAGACTTCCCTCAAACCGTAAGATTTATATTACAAAATTTCCTTGATTTATGGACATTTTAAAATACCCTTAGTGAAAAATTTCAAAAATACCCCTAGTTTTAAAATCTGCCAAGCTACCCCAAAATTTTAACGAAATTTTCTTATTTTACAAGCATACCCAAAATCCCTAATTTGCAAAATATCAAAAAAAAAAATACCACGATTTTGGAAAATTACAAAATTGCCCCTAATTTGCAAATTTCCAAAATGACCCTGATTTTCAAAGTTTTTGCAACACTACCAAATTGGGAGGACGATTTCTCTAAAAGGACCCCAAGTTTTGTAAATTTTAAATTTCCTTTGATCTGTCAAACTTACTTTGTTTTATTACCAAAATACCCCTGTAGGGTAAATGACGAAAATACCCCCGGGTTAAGAAATGGGTCGAAAAGAGTGATGGAATAAGCGAAGGTGTGTCTTCGAATTACAATAGGAGACTTGAAACTTGCTTGATCGAAAGAACAACTTCTTGATCTTGCCCGTAAAATTCCTTGCTAATAATTAGTGGAACATGGGTTAACTCATAAAACTTTTTAAATAGATTGCGCCATAAGAAATGAGTTCTAGAGGTCGCGGCCGTCGGGGACGCGGTAGAGGCCGGATGGCCATGACAGAACCAGTTAGGTCGGGCCAAGGATCGGATAATGAAATACCACCTCCACCACCACCCCCAGCTTTTGGTGATGGACATCAGGATCAGACGGGAGGTGAGTCGGTATCGCAGGCTATGCTGCGTGTTCTAGAAATGATGGCTGAGACCAGTAGAGGCACAGGAGCTCGGAAGTCTGTATCTGAGCGGCTCCGATCCAATGGGGCTGAAGTATTTCGGGGTGTGTCAGGTGTCGCACCCAGTACAGCCGAATATTGGTTAGAATCGACCGAGAGGATCATGGACGATCTCGATTTAACAAATGAGGAGAAGCTGAAAGGAGCAGTGTCGCTCCTAAAAGACGAGTCATACCAGTGGTGGCTCACGGTTCGAGACGGCGCTACAGCAGACGACCTTACTTGGGAATACTTCAAGGCCACTTATCAGAAGAAGTATGTGGGCACCAGTTATACTGATACTCAGAGGAAAACTTTTCTGGGATTAGTACAAGGAAATAAGTCGGTATCTGAATATGAGGCAGAATTTCTGAGGCTGAGCCGCTATGCTCGGGGAGTTGTGGCAACTGAGCACGATCGTTGTGTCCGCTTTGAAGACGGACTTAGGGATGATTTAAGGTTGTTGATTGCCCCGCAACAGGTACGTGAATTCGCTGTTCTGGTAGAGAAGGCTAAGGTAGCCGAAAGGGTCAGAGAGTCTGTGAGACAGAACTATGATAGGAACAAGCAGAAAAGAGGTGTTGGGTCATCTGGATCGGGAAATAGTGCACAAAAGAGGGCCAGGCAGAGTGGGCCGAATCAAGCTGGAAGGACCATGGCTACTAATCAGAGACCGGCTCAGTGTAATCGCTGTGGGAAGTCACATTGGGGAGGTTGCTACACCGGTGAGAGGGGTTGCTTTGAATGTGGATCTCCGGATCACCGTGTAAGGGATTGTCCTCGGAAGTTGGCAAGGAATCAGCCAGAGGGTCAGAACCGTACTCCAGCAAGGAATGTGGGACCACCGCTGAGGGGTCGTGGTAATGGTAGAGGAGGCAATGGTCCTAATCGAGGTCGTGGAGTTCAGGGCAGAGGAGCAGGCAACACCGAAGCCAGGCAGCCTAGCTTAGTCTACGCAGCGAGGCGTCGCGAGGAGGGTGACGCACCGGACGTCATCACCGGTACGTTCCTAATTTTTGGTCTTCCATATGTTGCTTTAATTGATGTGGGTTCGACGCATTCATACGTGGCTAGTAGTGTGGTAGAAACTATGAACTTGGATTCTGAGACTACTTCTAGGGAGATAACTGTAATTAGCCCTCTAGGACACTCTGTGATGGTGAACAAGCTATATAGAGATATACCCCTAGAACTCCAAGGGGTAGTGTTTGTGGCTGATCTGATGGAACTACTGTTTGGGGAGTTCGACCTAATTCTTGGAATGGATTGGCTGGTTAAGTATCGGGCAAGGTTGGATTGCGCCGCTAAGCGCATGGTTCTAAAGACGGCTAAGGGTGATGAAGTGGTAATGATCGGTAACAGAAGAGATTATCTATCCAATGTAGTGACTGCCTTGAAGGCCGAGAAAATGATCAAAAAGGGGTGTGAAGCATTGTTGGTTCAGATTTATGCCTTAGAGGCTAAGGAGTCAGCAGTTGAGAAGGTCCGAACTGTAGGGGAATTCGCTGATGTGTTTCCTGAAGAACTTCCGGGTCTACCTCCAGATCGGGAAGTAGAGTTCGGTATAGACTTGTTGCCCGGGACGGCACCTGTGTCTATAGCACCCTATCGAATGGCACCAAAGGAGTTGGTGGAACTGAAGGCCCAAATTCAGGAACTCTTGGATAGAGGGTTCATCCGACCTAGTATATCTCCGTGGGGAGCACCTGTGTTGTTTGTCAAGAAGAAAGACGGGTCAATGCGGATGTGTATCGACTACCGTCAACTTAACAAGTTAACGATCAAAAACAAGTATCCGTTGCCTCGGATTGATGACCTGTTTGATCAACTGAAGGGTGCATCGGTGTTCTCGAAGATAGATCTTAGGTCAGGCTATCATCAACTTAAGGTAAAGGAGGCTGATGTGCACAAGACGGCATTTCGTACCCGGTATGGGCATTACGAGTTCTTAGTGATGCCGTTTGGGTTGACCAACGCACCGGCAGCGTTCATGGACTTAATGAATAGGGTGTTTCAGCAGTACTTGGATCAATTTGTCGTGGTATTTATAGACGACATATTGGTTTACTCAAGAACGGAGGAGGAGCATGATAGGCATTTGCGCATAGTTCTACAAGTGCTGAGGGAGGAGCAGTTGTATGCCAAATTCAGTAAATGCGAATTCTGGCTTAGAGAGGTGACCTTCTTGGGTCACGTGGTGTCAGCTGAAGGGATTAGAGTTGACCCCCGCAAGGTCGAGGCGGTGTTGGAATGGAAACCACCTCGGTCAGTGGCGGAAATTCGAAGTTTTCTGGGTCTGGCCGGGTATTATCGAAGATTTGTGGAAGGATTTTCCTTAATCGCAGCACCGTTGACTAAGCTATTAAGGAAAGGAGTCCCATTTGTTTGGTCAGAGAAACAGCAAGAGAGTTTTGATAAGCTAAGAAAGATTCTGACGGAAGCTCCAGTTTTGGTACAACCTGAGGCAGGGAAATTATTCACAGTTTATTGTGATGCGTCCCATAATGGTTTGGGATGTGTGTTGATGCAGGACGGGAAGGTAGTGGCCTATGCATCCCGTCAGCTAAGACCGCATGAGGTTAACTATCCTACTCATGACTTGGAGTTAGCAGCAGTGGTCTTTGCTTTGAAAATATGGAGGCATTACTTGTATGGAGAGAAATCGATCGTCTATACGGATCATAAAAGTCTGAGGTATCTTTTGACGCAAAAGGACTTAAATTTGAGACAACGCCGATGGATCGAACTGCTGAAGGACTACGACTGTTCAATTGAGTACCATCCAGGCAAGGCTAACGTGGTAGCTGATGCGTTGAGCCGAAAGGTCGTGACAGACTTAAGGGCGATGTTTGCTCGTCTTAGTCTATACGACGACGGAAGTCTTTTGGCAGAATTGCAAGTTAAGCCAACTTGGATCGAGGAGATTAAGGAAAAGCAATTAGGGGAGGACAGTTTAAACGCACGGAGGCTGCAAGTTCAAGATGGCGGTTTGGAAGGGTATAGTTTGACTGGTGATGGGGTGCTGTGTTTTCAAGGACGGCCTTGTATGCCGAATGATGTGGGTTTGAGACAAAGAATTCTTCAGGATGCACATAGCAGCCCATACGCTATGCATCCTGGAGGTAGCAAGATGTATGGAGATCTACGGAAGCAGTTCTAGTGGCCAGGATTGAAGCGTGAGGTAACAGAATTCGTGGGAAGGTGTCTCACGTGTCAGCGAGTAAAGGCTGAACATCAATTGCCATCTGGGTTACTTCAACCCGTGAAGATTCCTCAGTGGAAATGGGAGAGGATCACTATGGACTTCGTCAGTGGGCTACCCCTCACGCCCAGCAAGAAGGACGCAGTTTGGGTGATTGTGGATCGTCTGACCAAGGCGGCTCACTTCATACCGGTAAGGGTGGATTACTCGCTCCAGAAGTTAGCTAAGTTGTACGTGGCAGAGATAGTGAGGTTGCATAGTGTGCCAGTGTCGATCATCTCAGACAGAGACCCCAGATTTACATCGAGGTTTTGGAAAGCACTGCATCAGGCTTTGGGTACACGGTTGGATTTCAGTACAGCATTCCATCCACAGTCTGACGGGCAGTCGGAAAGAGTTATTCAGATTTTGGAGGACATGTTAAGAGGCTACGTTTTGGACTTCAGAGGTAGTTGGGAGGAATTTTTGCCGTTAGCTGAGTTCGCATACAACAACAGTTATCAGGCAAGCATTAAGATGGCACCATATGAAGCATTGTATGGTAGGAGGTGTCGTACACCCACTTGTTGGACAGAGTTGGGTGAACGACGGATATTAGGACCGGAATTGGTTGTAGAAACTGAGGATAAGGTGAAGAAGATCCAAGCTCGGTTGAAAGAAGCCTCGGATAGGCAAAAGTCTTATGCTGATCTCAAGCGGAGGGACATAGAATTTGCCGTAGGAGACGAAGTTTTTCTGAAGGTCTCGCCATGGAAGAAAGTGTTAAGATTTGGGAAAAAGGGCAAGTTAAGTCCAAGGTTCATTGGACCATTTAAGGTGTTGAGACGGGTGGGACCAGTAGCTTATCAACTCGAGTTACCTACAGAACTGAGTCAGATTCACGATGTGTTCCATGTCTCCATGCTTAGACGCTATCGTTCTGATCCATCACACGTCTTGGCAGTTGAGAAAGTTGAGGTGAGTCCAGATTTGACGATGGAAGAGGAACCTGTGCAGATCCTAGATCGGGATGTGAAAGTTTTGCGTAGGAAGTCAGTTCCTTTAGTGAAGGTCCTATGGCGGAATCATGGCGTGGAGGAGGCTACGTGGGAGCCCGAGGATGCGATGCAGCAGCAATACCCCCAACTCTTCTGACCCAGGTAATTTCGAGGACGAAATTATTTTTAAGGGGGGTAGAACTGTAACATCTTAAATTGGGGGTAGTTCAAAATTTCATAATTATTTTATTTCACATGATTAAAGAAATAAGGCTTTAAATAAATTTTTGGTGCAAAACATACCTCAAAGGAGCTGCTGGCAGGATGGTTGAGGCGCTAGAGTACCTTAAATAGGTGCTGCACGTCTGGGGTTCGAGTCGAGGGCGTGGCATAAGTTTTATTTTGTTGAAAGGGGCAATAACGCTGAGAAAGGCTTTAAAAGAATATTCCAATGCGTTTATTTCCAAGAAATGAACACTGGCCGAACGGCTTGGGCGCTTGCAGCAAGGGGCAGGCTCCAAATGGTCGCGCGTTCGAGTCGCGATTGGAGTACAGGGGTATTTTATTTTTGGCCTTTGGAGATTAAGGCAAAGGACACTAACAAATGAAGGTTTAAAGGAAAAATGCGACGCGATATTGACATGGAAGTCCAGGTGGGAGAGGTGGTTAGGGCGCTAAGGGTGCTCTTGAGGTCACGCGTTCGAATCCTTGGGATAACATAAGCAGGTTTTATTTGTTTTTGTCTTAGTGACGTGGCAATGGAGTTGCCGAAGGAGTGTTTAAATAAAGTTGTGTTGCGCCTATGCCATGAAAGGAGCGCTGGCCGAGTGGCTGGGGTGTGGGGGTTTCTCCCTCACGTCCTGGGTTCGAAACCCTTAGGCAGCACCTGGGAGCATTATTTTGCTTCGGCCGACATATGTTGGGCGCCAGCATGCGAATGCACGTGAAGGGAACCAAGCTTGATGGCTGCATCATGTTCATTTATTATTATTATTATTTTATCCATTTTACTTATTATTTCTATGGTGTTTCATTATTTTAATGCATGGGAGATTGGTCTTATGCGTGGGGAATGAAGCATGCAATTGCTTGATGGGTTACTACTATTATTTTACTTATTTATTGAAGTATGAGTTGTATTTTTATTTTGTTTGTACATAGGGTGTTGGGTTAGTGATGGAAAGAAGGATTTAATATTGGGTTGTTTTATTTCAAGAATATGGGAAATTGTTATGGAATGGGTAAAAGAAAGAAGCATGATCGGTTGGGGTGCTAGAAAAGCTTGGCCGAATTTCCTTGTTTCATTTTTGGTGCATGACCGGTTTGTGTAGATTAGAAGAAAGCCAAAATCCTTTTCCTTCTAAATTGACCCTTGGCCGAATGATGTATGGCCAGATTTCTTTAGTTGTTTTTGGTTCCTTTTGATTGAGCATGCCGAATCCTGCTTCTTCTTCCTCTCCTCCGTTTTAGCTTGAAGTAGCCGACTACTCCATTGTTTTTTTCTACAAGACTTGGCCGGAACTTTGGTGTGCAATAAGGTGAAGCAATCGACAAAGAACTTCAACAACCCCTATTCAAGAGGCGGTTTCCGGGCTTTAGTTAATAAAGGAAGGAAAAAGCATTGTTAAAGGTTGGTGAGTGTACTTCTTTAACATGAGATTTCTCCTCTCCCTTAATGCATATCGAAGGCATGAGTTAAAGCCCTTATATGGATAGGCCGAATGAGCATAGGCCATATTAATGGTATATCTTTCTTGTGTAGCCAACAGGGGCTTGGAAGTGTCGTTCGGGTCTCGCTTCTTCGAGGTATGGTCACTCGTAATTTCGACTAGGGGTTTTAGATGTGAATTTACGTATTTAAGGTCAAATCTGACTTTTGGTGTATAGGGTCTTGATTATTTAACGCACAAGGGAAATTTCAGAATTTCGATAGACAAGGTATGAGGTTATTGACATTCGGCCAAGACCATTTTGGTATTTATGTATGATCGATTCATGCACTTTGACTTTAGGGGGGGTAAATCGGCTATGAAACCGAAGTTTTCGGGATTCCAAATCACGTGATTTAAGACTAATAAAGGTTCGACCTAAGGCTCCATTTTGTTATTATATGACTAATAACTTTGGATTCGCTAGTTAATCAAATGAGACTCCTTAATAATAATCTATGATGACCGAATATAGGGACATTACGAGGACTAGTTCGGAACTTCTGCAATATCGCATAGACACGGGATTGCTAGTTAAATCTTCGATTAAATAGGTGTGTAAGCTCTTACACACTTCATTAGTATAAACTGTTATTTGATGATATTAATGACCTCTCATGTGGTAATTTTTGCCTAGTGGGCATAAGCTTGGTATTCGGGTAAGTCCCCTATTACTCGATTTACGATGTATGTTGTATATGCCATCATATGCTGTGAAATGCTATGCTATATACGATTGCATGATATATGGGATCATGATACTTGTGATGTGAGCATGATGATGATGGGATTGATGAGAGGGAGTAATATTCGTGTCGACGGACACCAGTGTTTTGGTAACACATTGTGACTACGGTCACCAGAGGTTTGGTACCTCCAGAGGTTTGGCACCTCATAGCGTCTCGTCCCTGTGGCTTAGTGCCACCGTGGGTTGGCCCCACATTTGAGATACGGGATCGACGCCAGTGATTTGGTATCACACGATGGGTTGGCCCCATCATTTGATCGTGACTTCGGGTCACCAGTGGTTTGGCACCACCAGTGGTTTGGCACCACACGTATTGACGGATATCGTGACTATAAGTCACCAGTGGTTTGGCACCACCAGTGGTTTGGTACCACACGGGGTAGAAAAGGAGCATGGATGGCTAGGTTGGGTTGCATAATCGCATGTCATACTAATATCTTGTGTATGAGTGTTATTTTCGGGTCGGGGATTTATACACTGAGTCTTGGTGACTCACCCCTTCCCATATCATCTTGCAGGTGAGTAGAGCACGGAAGCGGAGCCGAGGAGAGCTCGAGGCGGCCATGTTGGTTTTGTGAACTTGAAATTTTAATTTGCCCCGTTTTAAGTTTAATCATTCACTACAATTCGATTGGGTTGTAATATGGCCGCTTATTATTATTTTGGATGGTTAGGTAGTTGTTTTTACTTTACTTTATAACTGATGAACTTACGAACGGTTATGCAAATCGGTTAAAAGTAACGTTTTCAAAAATAAGTACTTGTACGCGTTTTCAAAAAATGCTACCATCGGGTAACGAAATTTTCTAAGCTATCGATCACTCTATTGTTCAAAAATTAAGGGGTCAAATGGTTTTAAAGGAAGAAAGGATTTTCAACTCAATCGGATTTACCAAATCAACCCACTTGAGTTTTAACGAACACTGTTTTATACCCTTAGCAAAATTTTTAATTTCTACCATTAATCCAAACCTTTCAAACTTCCTTTATTCCGTGACATACCCGATCCGGTCATGGCTTGTGGGCCGGGTTTGGGGTGTTACACAAATGCGTGGAATGAATGCAAAAAGAAAGAAAGAAAGGTGTTGATTTTGATTCAGTTCCATTAGATTAATTTCACTGGAAAATAAATTTCTTTACATAGAGTGGATGATTATGCATACGACTTTGCCTTAACGCCTAAATCTTTAACTTCCTTAAGAAACCGAGCTAAAGTTTGGCCTCGATCTGATCGTGACTCATGCATTAGACTTAATACATCAGCCTGAACTGCCAAGGTTTGCAAATGATCGGCCACTTCCCGGACTTGAGCCACAGCTTCGCCCATTACATAATCTCTATTTCTGACCCGTTCTTGAGAATGGTAGAGCTGTTCCTTCCAATGTTCATTAAGAAGTTCAACATGAAGTTCACTATTTTGCAATGCAGTTTTGAGCTCTTCTGTCTTTCTTTCCAATTCTTTGATCTTGCTTTGGCTGGCTCTTAACTTACTTACCGAGTTACAATTTCGATACAGGTGAAGTGATTTTTCCAATTCTATAGCTCGGGTCCGTAACTTTTCTTTCTCATTTTAACTTTCCAACAGACTCTTTTTCGCAATGTCCTCACGTACTCGAGCCTCTTGGCACTTCTTTACCCACTGGTCAACTTTAGTCTTTTCTTTTTTAACTTCTCGCCGCCATTCTTCTGATGTCTTGCCCAAACCAGCGGTTCTGATTGACGTGCGTAGTTTCTTGTAATCCATCTTTAGGCTAGCCAGATCTTCTTCAGCCTTGTTCTTCCCTTTCCTTACTTTCTCGGCTTCTAACTTATAAATGTCAACGTCTAGTCCTAACTGCATCTTCTCCTCTTCTAGCTTCTCTATCTTCTTCCCTAATTCTCGACTTTTATTCTCGAAATCTTCTCTGATGATCTCTAATTCAGATGGGACAACTCGTAAATGCTCTTCTATGGGCAAAGCATCCCTCTGGCTTGGCATTGGGATATTGTCATTGATTCTTGTATTCTTCCATTCATCATATTCGGGGGTGGTCATTGGTCCTGTGGCGAGCCCCTTCATTCGTCCGGTTAGGGTCCACGCACTCGTTATCTCACGAATCCTCTTCTTATAATTATCGCGTTTGTATGAAAACTCACTCTGAGCTATCCCATGCATTGCAGGTATGAATTATCTTGATCGATACTGCCTCTCTACAAGTAGCGGAGCATACCCAACAGCCCCCCATATCCCGAGTAAAGGAACCCAATCAAACTCTCCACAGCGATACAAGATCTCGTCAGGGACCATCCACGGGGCTCTCCATTCAACATCTTCTGCTTGTAAGTTTTGGAGAATTGTTATCCATTTTTCTTCAGAAAGGTCGTCCCGTCTTGGCGTAGTTACTAATTCCTCCAAAGGAGAGTAGTTCTTGGAGAAGACTTTACATGAGACCTTTTCTATCTTCTAAAAGTGGCTATGAAACCATGATAGCAAAAGCTGCGCGCACCCTATGAATCTCCCTTCACCTACTCTTCGGCTAGCGCTCAATGATCAGAATGTTTCGGCTAAGATTACAGGGACAGGTGTGATCCCTTTATCCAGTTTATCAAACAGGTCTGAGACAGCTTCATCCACATACCCTAGCGCCTTGGGAAAGATAACCAAACCGTAGATGCTTAAGACAAAAACGTCGACCTTCTTTTTTATATCGGATTGCTCTAGGATGAAATCTCTTAAATGTCTCCAAGGGATACATTTACAATCCCTCTTTTGCTTGATCCGAGCCATAATCCACTGCTCACTCATCCCTGTAATGCTCATCAGCTTCCTTACGAATGTCGGTACATTTACAGCTCTCGAATAAGCCTTACTTGCTTGAGTACTTGGGCACCGGAGTAAGGCCGTGTATTCTTCTATGGTAGGTACCATATCTACTTTCCCGAAAGTAAAGCAACTATAAGCGGGGTTCCAAAATTGAGTAATAGCCCGGAATAGGCGCTCATCCACCTTGATATCAAGCAAATAAGGCAGATCCCCATAACTACAGTAGCATAGTTGTTTCATATCATCGCTCCATGAGTCCCATATCCCCTTCAGTTCTTGCAGGCTATTCTGAGTCACGCTGACACGGGTGAAGCTCCATAACTCTGATTCGTATCCCATAGTCAGACTATCTCCTTTCTCTCGTTGCATCCTTTCCGACCATGTTCGAACGGCAGCATTATCTTCCACTCTATCAAGAAATTCCTTTTCCATGTTAAGCTAGTAACCGAATGTGAATCAACACATTTTCATGATGAAATGCCATGCAATTACAATAAAACACCACGAGTTAGTACTATGTACGAATAATCTCAAGATAAACAATCAGACACTTATTCGGGTAACCACTAAGGTCTGGCGTGGCTCTACCTAGGGTTGGTTCCTTAAGGTTCATTAGATGCGGTTTGGTTCTAAAGAGAGGTACCCGAACCAGCAGATTCCTTGATCCTCACCCATTATAGGTTCATACAGAACGAGTTCGGTTCAGGGGAATACATTTCCCTATGGCTGCACGGAGATGAAAATCTCACGAAGACATAGGTACGGATGTATCCCGAAAGCGATCCACTATCTTGCACGGAGGTGAAAACCTCACGAAAGAGTAGCTTCTCACTCCCACTTAAGGGTGCGACCATAACGGTCATGCAATGCAATGTGCGCAAGAAAATAGGAATCATATACGATGACACAAGCAAAGGTAACAAAAAGGGTAGTAATTTTCATATCGAATTTTCAAACTTTCGATAAAGGACATAAAATAATCAATTTACGGCCTGACTCTCTTTATGGTCCCCAGTGGAGTCGCCAAGCTGTCGATACCGTTTTTTTGACAAAACGAGAATCGAACTTGGGTTTTGAAAATGAATAAAACGGGAGTCGCCACCGACCTTTTATTAGGTGTGATCGGGTCACCTTTTTGTTTTAATAAAAGATTTGGTTTACTAAAACAATATTTCTCGATCCGCGAAGTTTTGAGAAATCGAGTTCGGGAGTCGGTTACGTGCAAGGAAGGGTTAGCACCCTCGTCACGCCCAAAATTGGTACCGATTTGATCAATTAATGTCCTTATGTAGAAAGTTGGAAATTTTAAAGGAATTTAAAGTTCTTGGCTCTTTTTAGAAATAATTGCCTTTTCTTGAATTAAACTGAGATTTTCTTGTTTCGAAGAAATAAAATGTCACATCCAATACTTTAGGACACGATAGTTTAAATCCTCGATCCCGAGATTATCTCGTGGTTTTCCAAAGCGCAAATTGAGACTTTCTCGTTCCCAAGGGACTAAAATATCACATCCAATGCTTTAGGACGCGATAATTTAAATCCCCGGTTTGGAGATCATCCCATAATTTTCAAATTGAAAATGGGGATCTTCTTGTTTCAAAAGGATAAAGTACCACATCCAATACTTTAGGACACGATATTTTAAACCTTCGAATCCAAGATTATCCCGTAGTCTTCTCGAATTAAAAATCAAGACTTCTCTCGTTTCAAAGAAATAAAAATATCACATCCAATAATTTAGGACACGATAATTTAAATCCCCGTGAGTAAGCTTTTTGTTTAGAAATATATTTGTTTTAAAAGATATTCGGTTATTTAGATTAAACGAGAATGATTGCAACCCAATACTTTAGGGCACAACCTCTCGAATTTCTAAACACCGAACATTGCCTTTGAGGAAGAAAGCAATTTTGGGCCGGGCGAAGGTCGATGTACTTATGTGAGCAACAATAATGAAGACGAAAATGAAGTAAAACAAATCTAAAACGAGTGAAAGAAAAAAAAGAAAATAATAATAATAATAATAATAAAACTAAAATAATAATAATAATAATGGATATATACACAAGTCATAGTGCAATAATAGCGACATAGAAATAATAATAACATAATAATAATAGTAATAACAATAATACAAGATATGTACAATAAATAATAATATAAATATAGTAAATATGATGTATGTATAATAATAATATAAGTATAATAACAAAAATAATACGCAATATATATATATACTAATATAAATATAGCAATAATATAATATAGTGATAATAGCTATAATGATAATATGCTAATAATAACAGTAATAACCATAATAATACTAATAATAATAAAATACAAAGATAAAGTAGATAATAATAATAATTACAAAATATTAAAAAAAAAGGACCAAATGGATTAAAATGAGATTTGGGGTCGATTCGAGATAAAATAAAGAAAAAGGGCCCTTTTGAAGTGTGCATGAATGGCGAGGGACTAAAGAGGTAATAAAACCCCCTTTCGTCGACACACGCAGCAACAAGAAGGACCATATTGTAAATGCAAGTGAATTTTGGGCCAAATTAAAAATACTGGAAAACTTAATTTAAAAAGATTTGAGAATGCGGAAGGACTAAAGTCCAATTAATCCAATCGTTGAAAACACGCGGATCTTCCAGGTGGGTCGGGTCGAGTGCGCGGGTCAGAGGGGCCAAACGACGTCGTTTTGGGGCTTATGGGCACCGACCAAAACGACGCCGTTTTGTATGTTTATATAAAGGCTAAAAAAAAATTTTTTGTTCATTTTCCTCTAGTTTCAAAAAAATAACCTCTCTTTCTCTCTTTTCTCTCTGTAAATCCGAGCAGGGAGGGGAGGGACTCCGGCGTCGCTCCGTCCAGACCCCGCCGCGCAGTGGCCAGAAAAGGTAAAATATCCCTTTTTTTGTTCTTTTTTTTGTTATCTTATATATATGTATATATATATATTGTTGTTTATTTTGTGAATATAAAAAATTCCGAAATAAAAAAAAAAATAATAAATAAATGAAACCACCTTCGGTTGTTCCGGATCTGTCGTTCTTCCCGATTTTTTGAAAGTTTTTGCGTTTAGATCTCTTGCTGTTCTCTCTATTTGAAACTATTTTTTTTGTTTTCTTGATCGATCGATTGCCAAAAAAGAAAAGAAAAAGCCCTCTTTACAGTGTTCTTTCATTGGCTTTTATAGCCGTTTTTCACAATTTTTTTATTGTTCTCGTTTTGTTTTCTTCTGCTCCTGGATTGCTGTTGTGGTCGTCTTCTTTTTGCAGGTAGTGGAGCGGCAGTGGCGGACAAACGATAGTGGAGAGCGGCGCACCAGTGGGGGGCTTGCGGCGCTGGTTATTTTAGGGTTTCAAAACCCTAAATTTTCTGAAAAGATTTAATGTTTTGGCCTTTAGATAACGGGTCAAAATTGGGTCAGGGGATTTGGGCTTAATGTTTTAGCTGGGTCATTTTGTAATTGGGTTTAGGACTGTTTATTTTTTTTATTGGGTTTTGGGCCCTGGGTTAAAGACCCGGGCCAAAATTGGTGCTTACATATATCATTAGTCACTAAACTATGGGTAAGTTTTCATTTTGGTCACTTAACTAAAAGAAGTCATAATTTGGTTATTGAACTATTCAAAAGTTTTCATTCATGTCCTAAAACTATTCAAAAGCTTTTACTGAAGTCATAGTTTTGTTAAGTTCTGTTTTTTAAAAAAAGGTTTTGTGACAAGCTCTAAACGACAATTCGATGATATATGATGGATTAGTACCCATCGGCGAGTAGAAGAATATACCTTAAATCCAAGTCGATATAACGGTTAGTATTAGGTATCGAAGAAAAAATTGTTTAAATTTTGGTTTGCAGATTTGTGATGTCCAAGATTGTTTCATAAAAAAAAACTATAAAGAAGGGGAAAGAGAGCTTTCGATTGGTGCAGGCAGTGCGAATGGAAAAAGCTATATAACATTAATTTTAACAATAAAAACTTTTAAATAATTCAATAATCAAATTATAACTTTTTTTTAATTAAATGATTAAAATAAAAACTTACCCATAAAACGATGAAGTCAAAAAACATTCTCTTTATACATCTATATAAAAACACATAAACATATGCTTTTGAATTAAGAATATTATTTTTAATTGTTTATTATATTATTTAATCATTATTATAACAAAATATTATTATATTAGGGATTACAATTTTGAATATTTTATCCAAATATTTGTTGAACTAGGACGATAAAAAGTTTATTTTTAAAATTAATAATTTAATTATATATTATTATATTTGTTATCAATATTTCATAAATTGATGGTGCTTATTAGTAAGTTTTATGGTAATTCTCAGCTAAGTACATAAATTTATAGTAGTTAAAACTAATGTCTATCACTATTTCTTTCTATACACAAGCAAAAGCATTAAGCGTACAACAACAAATTAAACTAGCGGGCAACTGAAAGCTGCATTTGAAGTTACTGTCTCTAAAGTGCATGTGGTTGCTATCTATTAAAATTAATATTTTTTGATATTTGGATGAATTTGTGTAAAATATTTTTTTGTTATTTGACAGATTTCTTGAAAAAATTTCATAAAAGTTGTTTTCAATGAAATAAATATACATTTGAGATATGATAAGTAGTGAATTGATTAGAAAGTGATGTTAATGTGAAACTATAGTAAATAATGAATATTCATGATGTTAAAGATTAAATTGTAAACTTTGTGAAATTTACAATTGAAACAAGAGAAGTGATATGCATGAAATTTTGTTATGTGAAATAAGATTAATAATGATATTATTGAAAGTGTTTATATGGTGAAAAAAATTACATGGCAATAGGAACTAATTGAAAATTGTACAAAAAAATTTAATATGTGAATAAGGAAATTATGATAAAAGTTTAACGAATATGTTATGAGGTGATGAAATATGCATAGATTATTGTAAAAGTGAAATTGTGGGAAAATATGGAATTTTTATGACGACAAGGACTAACTCGTTAAACTTGAGAAAATATGTGGATGAAATAATACAAGTGAAATACATGGAAATTTGATATGTGAAACAAGATATTGAGATAAATTATATGATTAAAGTGTAACAAGAAAGAAAATTAATTTAATATGATTAATTAGTGAATACTGAAATTTATGACAAAAAGGGGCTAAATTGAAAAGTTATGAAAGTTTATAAGATTTTTGATAAGTGAAGAATGTAGTAGAGAATAGTAGAATAGCATTCTGGTTTGACTATTCAGGTCGGGGTGTTACAGTGAACAAAGCCTTATCAATTTGGAAAATGTCTTATGAAAAAAATTTTGGTAAGACATTTTACGGGATTAAAAGGGTAATTTTACATTGATTAGAAAGCCTTTTACATTGACCATCCTATTTTACATGAAACAAACATCGAAAAAGGCTGAAAATATTTTCCGTAAAAGCTTTTACGTTGAAACAAACGGATATCCTCAACCATTCCCACCTTTGCTTGTGCAGTCATAGGAAGTAAATTAAGAATGTTTGGTTTAAGATTTAAATGTTTAGTATTGTTGTTAAGAAGTATTTTTGAGAAATAAAATATTCATTTTAAACAAAATGTTGTAAAGGAAAAAATATAATTTTTTGAATACCTTTAAGCAATTAATATTAATTATTTACAAAATTTAATTTCAATAGATAAAATATAACTATTACAAATTTGAATATATGACGTTATCTGTTTGAAATAAATTTCAATAAAAATAATTGTATATCTAATTTAAATATTGCATAAAATATATGGATTATAAATAAAGTTAAAAATGTAATTTGATTATTTCCCAAATACAAAAGTAAAAAGAATTTGTTTTTGCTTTTGGGTACAGAAGCAGTTTTACTCCAAAAATTATCTATTTAGCCTTAATGCACACTTTTATCCAAAAATTACTTTTGAAAAACAAAATTAAACATTGAATTCTAAGTTTATTTTTTAATTTTTAAAATACTTTTTTTAGTGGTCTCGATTTTAAAATTAAGCTTTAAATATGTAATAATAATGTATTATTACATTAACTACAAATTCTTAATTATTAAACACTGTAAATAACTCCTCAATACACTTTTTTGTATTTGTATTATTGATCCCTAATACTCCATTTTGAATTGTATAAGTAAGCCGATAAATTACCATAATAATAGATAGTGAATATACTTATTACCTATAAGGTCAATATTTCATTTCATATTCAACCTTAATTGATACGTATAACTTTAAAAGCATCCAAAGATCCATTTTTAGGTAAATTAATGTTATATAGAACAATAAATACATATCTATTTTTAAATTTCAATATAAAATGTAATTAAAAAAATCTTTAATATTGATTATTAAGGTAAAAATTACAGGAATTAAAAAGGAATATTTTATACAAACCAAAATTAGTATTCAGAATGTACCCTTATTTCTTTCATTTTATGCATATAGGAAGGCTTATAAATAGGGTTCCTATAAAGATGATGAAATACAGCAAAGAATTATAAATCGAATAACTGGTTGTTTAAAGTTTTTTAACCTTAATTTCCTATTTTAAAAATTTTCTTTCCTTTTTTTTTTTACTTTATATCTTTTAATTCTATTTTGCATCATTTGTTCTTCAATTTTTATTTTAAGAGCATGGATGGGAATCATTCACTAAAGATTTGGCAATTGAGTGATCGAATAAATGAAGGGTAAGGTTGAGATGTACAAGACATTACACAACAAGCAACTTAAAATTAATGAAATATTGTTTAAAGAAAATTACAAAGATTTATCAAGAAGATTTCATTGATTCAACTGTTGAACAATATACAATATTTAGGCTATATATTATTTGGAAAATATATAATATTTAGTAGATCTTTTGTTAGTGTAAAGGTTGAATTATGAGAATCCAAGTAAGCGAAGCAAGTTAAACCATAAGTTCAAAAATTACTATCACTTGGCTAAAAATATTGATGAGGTTCTTTTTCATGGATTTTCAAACTTAGGTCTCTTTATCGCCTACAAATTCATACTAACTTTGCAAAAAAAGAAGACACACAAAGGAAGGGAATTCAGGGCTAGCATATAGTTAAACTTGATCATTGTGGGGTCAAAAGGACTGTTTGCAACAGAGAATATATATATATGTGAGATGATAATGTAATTAATATGCAGAGGAAAAAGGGGTGAGTTGGGTAGCTGCAAGGGCGCACCCAAAAATGCTAATCCGAATCAGACCATCATTTTCATGCCTTGCCATTGGTTCTGTTGACCTTTAACCCTTAGATTTCCTCACTACTTTGTTTTCCTTGTTTTTACTCAAACCTCTCTCTTTAAGTTTAACCATAGGTTAATGAGAATATCAACCTTTTCTACTTGTTAATTAAAATCCAGTGGTACAGATCTCGTAGTAGCTAATTTATCTTGTTTTTCCATTTTATTTCCACATTCATAGGATTCTTAAGTGCATAATATTGCTGCTTTTTGTAGACTGAAGAATGTGTAATAATAAAGTGAAAAAGTTGACAAGAGATATATGAGGAGAGAGAGGTGGGAGAAGCGTATCTTTGAGTCAGCCATGCACCTTTGGCACGCTGTCAATTTTCCACAAATGTCGTGTTGATTTTGCAATCCATGTCTGCAATTTGGGATTTTGAATTTTAATTTCTGGGGGGATATTATTGGGACTAAATTGAGAGGTCTCTCATTTTCACAATTTGTGGGATCCTGGAATGGGAATAGAACAATGGAACCTTTCCTCCTCATAATAACAACCCACTATGAATAGCATCCTCCTAACAATTAAAAAAGAATGTTGAGTATATATACATTCTCCTAGCGGATTAGAGTATTCTAAAGGGGCATCAATATGATATATACTTTAATCCTAAAGAAAACTAGTCCCACTGATCCGATCAAAGCTGTGTGGTGAAGGTCTGGTTCAGGTACTCAGAAAAGAAAAAACATCAATTCTGGACTAGAAATAAACATCTGGTCCTTCCATACCGCTTGGTTAAATTGACAGGTACAGTCATTTCTTTGTTCCATAAAACTGGAGCAATGATATGGTGATCGGTAACCCATATGTAACGACAGATTGATAGATTCGATTTGTATAAGCAGTGTACATCTGAAGTGGTCTCAGAAATTGAATATATAATTAGGTGGATCAACTTCTTATCGTATTAAGTGAGTGCTTGGAAATAATTGAAACCTTTTAGTTATCCTGAATTAGTGGAAATCAGGTTGGTCTAATGACAAGTCTCCTTTGTGTTATTGTAAATCAACTAGCCAATCAGCTTCAATATTTTTCACTACCCAGCAGCTTACCTCCTGACTTGCCAAAGAGACAGGGTGCCCCTCTTTCATATTAAGTGCTTTTAGAACTCCTAAACGTAAAAGACAGATTAGCTTATATTATATTTAACAATGTACGTATGATTGTCATCATAAAACAGAATTATGGAATAGGGAATGGTCCCACTGCCATCCACTTTAAATTCCTTCTCCAACTCCGTCAAAATCTTCATGAGAACATGTTGTTGTCCATTCATCAAGTAAAAATAACATCTGGTAGGGATTTGGCCATTTTCCGGTGAACATCCACCCCAACAACACCTTTCAAGTTTCAAGTGGAGGAAGGATAATAATAAGTGCAAAGGATATTTTAGAATGTGCTGTGGTACGGGCACATCAACCATATTCCCTTCCTAGTTCCTTCTCCATATATAAATAATAATGATGTCTTCCCGTAAACACTCACTCAGCAATTCCTATTCCAATTCACCTATTGTGCCACTGTCACCACTTGCTCTCCTCTCCCAAGATCAAGATAGAAACATGGTCAAGTTCTCAAAGCAGTTCGAAGGGCAGCTTGTTCCCGAGTGGAAAGAAGCTTTTGTTGATTACTGGAAACTCAAAAAGGACCTCAAGAAAATACGTCTACTTAATAATAATACTACTACCAATACTCATCAAACCACTTCTTTTCCCCATAATCTCTTGTCTTCAATCAGCACGTTTGGTTTATTTGGCCGACGTAGAGACCAGGGTGTCATTCAAGTACTCTTTGGCTCCCTCTACTTAAAAGTTTATTTACTTTTTAACGTTTGTCATGTTGGAACTAATTGATGGGGGGTGTGGACAGGTTCACAAGCGACTGACTGCCTCGGCTAGCAAAGGAGGAGATTTGTTGTATGAGACAGAATTGCTAGAGCAGTTTGCTGATACTGATGCTGCCAAAGAATTTTTTGAATGCTTGGACATGCAACTTAACAAAGTGAACCAGTTTTATAAAACAAAGGAGAAAGAGTTCCTGGAAAGAGGAGAATGTTTGAAGAAACAAATGCAGATTCTGAGTGAACTCAAAACTATTATCAAGCAACAGCAGCACCGCAAAGGACAGGAGGAGGACGCCTCCATTTCCTGCTCTATCTCTTGCGGTATTATTTCTATCTATTTCATGTTTCAACCGACTTCTTGTGTTTATAAGAGAACAACATTTTCCTTTCCTTCCTTCCATTTTCCATCCACGTCCACAATCATAAAATATTTACTTAACATGTCCTTTTTTACCACATGTAAGGTTTGCTAGATTGTAATGTAATGAAAAGAAAAATAAATAATTAGAAAATAACTAAGGAAGGGGGACGAACTATACAGAAAACTATAAAATTCTGAAAGACCTGCAACAAGGGACTGACAACTGGACCACTAATAATATTGAACAAGTCTCTGTTTTCGTTGTATGCAGAGGAGGACTCTGTCAAGGACAGAACAAAGCAAGAAAACACAGCAGCAAGACAGCTTCATGGATGGGGGACGAACTATACAGAAAACTATAAAATTCTGAAAGACCTGCAACAAGGGACTGACAACTGGACCACTAATAATATTGAACAAGTCTCTGTTTTCGTTGTATGCAGAGGAGGACTCTGTCAAGGACAGAACAAAGCAAGAACAACAGCAGCAAGACAGCTTCATGGATGAATTGGAGAGAAATGAAGTGCCCTTTTCAGACTCTCCAACATCAGATGAGATCGGGAAACCAACAGATATCAATATGAAAACAGAGAAAGGAAAATTAAGAACGCTGTCAGGTCGTGTTTTCAGTTTCCAGGGAAAGAGCCTAAGAATAAACATTCCTCTCACTACACCATCTCGTACCTTCTCCGCTATCAGTTACCTTGTTTGGGACGATTTAGTCAACCAGTCTTCAAAGAAATGTGGACCTCAAGGGGGTGGTAAGCTGCATATCAACAAGTCCAAGCTGCATCATTCTCAGAAGATGATCAAAGGAGCTTTCTTAGAGCTATATAAAGGATTGGGTTATCTCAAAACTTACAGGTAGGTGTAGCTATCATCATTCCTCACAAGTCAAAAAGTCCAACATATTCCTCCCATGATTATATTACCCAATTCATAATGAGCACGACAGCCTTAACCCCTTTTTTGCTCTTACTATGATTTTCAGGCACTTGAACATGCTTGCTTTTATAAAAATTCTCAAGAAGTTTGACAAAGTAAGTAAAATCTTATTGAGTCCTTACAGTGATTATTCCATTTCCATTTACATAAATAACTAAAGATGAACTCCCTTGTCTACAAATGGACTTTTCAGGTTACTGAAAAACAAGTTCTTCCCGTCTATCTTAAAGTAGTGGAGAGTTCCTATTTCAACAGCTCAGATAAGGTAAGGAACTGAAGCAAAAAAAAAAAACTAGCTAGTAAAAATCCAGGTGCCTGTCAGTCAGGTATAGATCTGTTAGGCAAAATTTATTTCCAAGAGTTTTTTTATGCTTGCCACTAGTTATTTATTCGTCTGCTTATTAATATTTTCCAACAATGTTAAGTGGCTATTGATTCCGTATTGCGTGTCAGCAAAAGCACATCTAGTATTTATGTAAAATCAAAACATAGATATGGTTGTCTGATATGTTTTGGGTACAAGTTGGTAATCTGCTTATTAGTCTCGGAAATGACAGGTAATGAACTTATCAGATGAAGTTGAGGATCTATTTATCATGCATTTTGCTGATGAAGATCGCAGGAAGGGTATGAAATATCTCAGACCACGACAGCGTAAAGAATCACATGCTGTAACCTTCTTCATTGGTTAGTTCCTCCACTTTTTCGCAAAACTAGGATTAACAACAGCGAACTGTTTTTTCTCTAAGAAAAGAATAACTTTAACTACTTTGCCAAAAGATTGGTTTTAGAGAAGCAAAAGCATTGACCCATTAGGCCACTAGATTTAAAAATGAAGTTCACTTTATTGGTGGACAATAAAGCATAGTTTCATGCTTCAGACAAATTTGATCGTACATGGATTCATCCTTTAAACGAGCAGCCCATTAACACAGCATCCTGCACTGTTCAGTTCCCAGTGTGCCGTACCAATGTATATTGCGTCTTGCTTGGACACTTCTAAATCTAGGACTCATCTCTGTCATCGTGTTATACACAACACATTAACAAGTCCATTTTATTGTGCATGATCCAAGACTAGGTTCTAGATAAATATCTATATATATTTCCATCATATCATATCAGACATCCCAACTGAACAAATTTTAATGCAACACTTGTGTTCCTAGATTGCCTACTTAGAATTTGAATTCAACTAATTGGTTTGAAGTTTTAAACATGCTCAGGGCTCTTCGCTGGGTGTTTCGTGGCCCTTCTTGCCGGATATATCATTATGGCTCATATCACTGGGATGTATAGAAGACAACCAGATTCAATTTATATGGAAACAACCTACCCTGTACTTAGGCAAGTAGCGAGCTTCGACATGTTTTAAGATATACAGAGTTCTTATGCTCTAACGTCTGATCAATACTCTCTTTCTGCAGCATGTTCAGTCTATTGTTCCTACACTTCTTTTTGTATGGTTGCAACATTTTCATGTGGAGAAAAGCTCGTATCAATTACAGCTTCATCTTTGAGTTAGCTGCCACCAAGGAGCTTAAGTACAGAGATGTTTTCTTAATCTGTACTACTTCAATGACAGCTGTTGTTGGAATCATGTTTGTTCACTTGTCACTGGTTACAAAAGGGTATTCATACGCCCAGGTTCAAGCAATACCCGGTCTCCTCTTATTGGTAAATTTCCAACCTTAAGGCACTTCTTTGGATGCAAATCTGTTGGCTGGTCATACCGCAGATGTTTTTAACTTTCTCCACCATGTGCAGGCCTTCGTTTTGTTGCTAGTCTGCCCCTTCAACATCTTCTACCATTCAAGTCGTTATCGTCTCCTTGGTGTGATTCGTAACATAATTTTATCACCTCTCTACAAGGTAGTTAATTTATTATTGGGGTGTTGTAGGTAGCCAAACCTTTTCAAGTTGGCTAAAGATGAAAATCCAGTTTCCTAATTAATTACAACTATTTGTTTGCAGGTTGTGATGTTGGATTTCTTCATGGCTGATCAACTTTGTAGTCAGGTTGGTTTAACTGCTGATTAAGTACTGTGAAGGCACAGAGAATCATGATAACTAGCCGATCTGACAGTAAGGCATATTCTTGAACTGTAGGTGCCAATGCTTAGGAACCTCGAGTATGTGGCTTGTTATTACATAACTGGAAGCTACAAAACTCAAGACTACGGATATTGCATGAGAGCCAAGCATTACAGAGATCTTGCTTATGCAGTGTCCTTCCTACCTTATTACTGGAGAGCTATGCAGGTATATTTTTGCTCCCCGGAACTTGGTAGTTCCAACTTTGCCTTATTCCATATTTTGGTTGAGACTAACTAATCTGATGTGACCAAAAATGTGTTTCGACTGGCTCGCAGTGTGCTCGACGGTGGTTTGATGAAGGACAGACCAATCACCTTGTCAATCTAGGTAAATATGTATCAGCAATGTTAGCAGCAGGGGCCAAAGTGGCGTACGAGAAAGAAAGGAGTATCGGATGGCTGTGTCTTGTAGTTGTGATGTCAAGTGCTGCAACAGTGTACCAGTTGTATTGGGACTTTGTAAAGGACTGGGGTTTGCTTCAAATGAATTCCAAGAACCCTTGGCTAAGGAATGAACTAATGCTTCGTCGAAAGTTCATTTACTACTTCTCCATGGTATGGTTACACCCTCCTCTCACTTCCCCTGCCTGCTACTAGAAAAAACAAAATGTTATACCCCTTAAAATATATTTGCCATTGGCAGTGCATGAGAGCTAATCTATCAAGGAGGAGAATAAGAATAAACATTATCTGAAAATGAATATTGATAATGCCATTTCACAAACAAAAGTAAGATTCTTGGTCTTACTCGGAAGCAAATATGAAAACAGAAGAGATAGCCAGATAGGTGAAGTAATGGATAATGTCAGAAATTACAATACACATTAGGAACACAAGTAGAGATCATCTAAGAAACAAGAAATTAAAATAAGTGGAGCCTGTTTTGAACAAAATTTTGCATGACATGCAGGGATTGAACCTAATCCTCAGGCTGGCTTGGCTGCAAACAGTTGTCCATTCAACCTTTGAACATGTTGATTACAGGGTAACCGGGCTGTTTTTGGCGGCGCTTGAGGTGATTAGAAGAGGACTGTGGAATTTCTACAGGTAATAAATTATAAACCCATTTTGTTTAATATATATTTGCTGAATCTTTTCAAGTGTAGCCCAACAAGCACACGTAGAACATTTCATTTCAACTTGAGAAATGGTAATGACCAAATCTTGAAATGGTCCAGGTTGGAGAATGAGCATCTAAATAATGCTGGCAAGTTCAGGGCAGTAAAGACGGTGCCACTTCCCTTTCATGAAGTAGATGAGGAAGAGTGATGCCCATTGGCAAAAGTGGGTCTCGCTATTCGATTCAGGTCAATCACATAATTCTTTTATCAGCAGAATTTTCCAGGTGGAACCATGTTGTTGCGGTTGTTGTTGTTGATGGTGATTTTATTCAAGTTAATTAACAAGGCATAAACTTGCTTGTTATTGTTCCAAAGAAATTGGAGAACAGTTTATACTTGTATAAAAATTCTTCAACAAGCAATAGGAATTTATGCAACTCACTCTTTTTGCATTTTTCATTTCTTCTGTAATTAACTTGGTACCAGCTTCTTACATTCAAAATCTTGTATTTTTCCCTTTCATAAGCAAACAAGTTGACAAAATAAATAATGAGGGGCATGTTGAATAAATAATATGATACTTTTGCAAGGCCTTTCCACGGGGAGGGGGGATATGAGGTGCTTCTACGAAAAAAAATGTCTTCAAACCTTTAATTGATAACTTGATAAATAATCCTTACTTCCTTCAAAAATAATTAAAATAGAGAACACCAACAATCGCAAATAATAAAAGGATTAACTGCACTATTAGTCACTAAATTATGGGTAAGTTCTCATTTTGGTTATTGAACTATTCAGAAGTTTTTATCTAAGTTAATATGTTGTTAAGTCTTTTTTTTTTTAAGGTTCTGCTAGTGAGCTCTAGGAGACTATTTGACAATCGTTACGATGGATTAGTATCAATCAACGAGTAGAAGAGCATACCTTAAATTCAAGTCTATCTAACAGTCAGTGTCGAAAATCAGAAAGAAAAAAATATTTGGATTTTGGTTCGTAGATTCATAATGTCTAAAGCTATTTCATGAAAAAAAAAATTAAATTTTAAAAGAGAGGGAAAAGAAAGCTTTCGATTGGTGCACGCAGTGCGAATCGAAAAAGCCATAAGCATCGATTTTAACAACTTAGTGACTTAAATGATAACTTTAGAATAGTTCAAAGATTAAAACGAAAACTTACTCAGAGTTTAGTGACTAATGGTGTAGTTTACTCATAAAAAAGAAAGAAGGAAAACCTTATCTTAACTAGAGGTGTTAATGGGCTAAGCTAGGTTCTATTCGGGCATAAGCATGATATTTATACACTTAAGTTCAACTCAGCCCAAATACGGGTTTAAAAGTTTGCCCAAGTCCATCCATATTTTAAAAAATAAATTAAAAATTTTATTTATATTTATATTTATATTTATTTTAATATTAATATTTAATATTTAATATTTTTTTTATTTTTATTATAGTTTTATATAAAGTCATCTTATATTTTTTAAAATTTTACATTATATTACTATAGATTTATTTTTTATGTGTTACAAACTACTTAATATATAAAAATAACGTGATATAAAACATTACAAACTTGAAAATCGGGTGGGGTAAGCCGGGCTCAAGCCTTGAATGTTCAAGCCCAAACTCGACTCATGCTTTAAGTGGGCCTAATTTTTTTACCCAAACCCATTATTCTAGCCTAATTCTTTTGTTCAAACCTCTCAAATTTCGAGCGAGCCTTATTGAGTAGCCCGATCATGAAGAGGTCTAGTCTTGACACCCAAGACTGGGTTCTGTATTAAGTTATGCCCTCTTAAAATTGTTAAAGGTAAACTACATTAGTAGTACAAACTATGAATTTTTTTTGTTACCTAACTATGAAAAGTTTCAAAATAGTCACTCAATTATTAGTAAATTTCTTTCTCGGTCACCTAACTATAAAAAATTATAACATGTTCACTCAATTATTCAACTTTCTTTTCTGGTCACTCAATTATCTTGTATTTTTTGTATTTTTGTTTTTATGTTAGCCAACTAGTGACCTAAAAAGACAAAATTGAATAGTTGAGTGATCATTTTGTAACTTTTCATAGTTGAGTGACCAAAAAAGAAGAAATCCATACCTGAATGACTTTTTCTGTAATTTACCCAATTGTTAATCTAGTGGAGACACAAAGTAATACCTGTTATGCATATTCATCCTTTCTCACTCCAGCAGCTACTGAATACAACACATACAATGGCTTCAGCAACATGCAGTATCTTCTTCTCCTCCTCTCTTTCTTTTCCAAAACTCTCCTCTCACTCTTCCGATTACAAACTCATCACTTCCCTTCCATTTTTCTATTCTTTCAGCCCAATTTCTAGGTATTCCTTTATTTCGGGATTTTTTTAAAAAAATTTTCTTCCCCTTGTTTTGCTTTCAAATCCTCTTGCTTTTTTGTTCTTATTTACAGCCTGAAACTTTCACATCCCTCGTTGCCGGTGCTACCCAAGCGAGCATTTCGGGTTTTGGCTTCTGATTCTACAACGGACCCGCATGAAAATACGGCTAGTTCCGGCGCTGTATGATATATTTCACTTTTTCTCTTCCCTAATAACTTTTTGAGCTTCCTTATTCCTGCTACTCTTTTCTTACATATATCTTGGAAATATATTAGTCTTGCTCATATAAATCGTAATCGGCAGAAAATTTTCATAAATATATTATTCCTTTGGTAAATGAGTTTGAAGTGAGGAGAATTGCCCATTCGGAAAAGGGTTTACACAAAGGATTACTTTTGCACTTGGTATTGTTCTATTGATTTACCTTCACTACAACGATCACACCTCTTTATAAATATGGAAACTAATCAGTATATATAATAATTTCATGCTTAATCATCACAATCACCTTGCCATAAACTCAATGTGATTTCCTTTCTTTAGCATCTGGTTTGATTATAATTTGCAATTCAAATTAGCATACCATATTTGGGGATGCCAAGTATACTCAAACTTTCTCATGTAAATTTCGCTTTTCCCAACGTCTCTTACAATTCTTGGATTTCTCTGTATGATGAGTGTGCAATTACTGTGTCAATATAGGAGTTCTCTAATTGCACTTTAAAAAATCCAAGAAAGTGTGTTGTACTAAAGTTCTCCTTGTAGGTGATTAGAGATGCTCTGGTGGTGTTTTGCATTATAGTGCTAGAGATCATGCAACACCTATATACCTGTTAATTGGTCATAGGTTTTTATTTGTCATGCATAATCTTTGTGCAGGACTCAACAATTGACATAAAATTGCCAAGAAGAAGTTTACTGGTCCAGTTCACTTGTGGGGAATGTGGTGAAAGAACAGAGAGACTCATAAACCGCTTGGCCTATGAACGGGGACTCGTATATGTACAGGTATTTTTCCTTTTTTATTTATCCTTTTTCCTATCAGGAAAAGGTTCTTGTTGTATGTTTCTGGATAATTAAATGGATTTAAATATACATCCAACTGATTGTGACTTTTTATGCTCACATTAATGTTGTAAATATATTTTTGAAAAAAAAAAGATGTAATCTAGCAGTGTTAGGTTTGCATACATGAACCGTTTTTTCTTACTTCTGGAAAAGATTAACCTAGCCCTTCATGTGCGAAACCCTTCCAATTGCTACTGTCAATGTTTTCAGCATAAATAATTTAGAAGATAGGCCTTTCTATAGCAATATAAATCACGGTAATATGAAAATATATGTTTGATCCACTCCACTCTGATTTTCTCGATTCTCATAAAAGATATAGAAATGCATATTGACCTGAATGCGTGGTGAGATTTACATTTTTCTCCATTGGAATTAAGCATTTAGTTTTGTAGTGGTTCATTTGATTTCCAGTTTATAGGCTAGTATAATACTGATTCCTACTAGTATTATGGTGTTTGTGCGTTTGACATGCCACCGATGTTATCCCAGAGTTAATTTATTATTTAACATTTACACCCTAGTTCTACTAGATCAAAGCTGAGGGTTGGGCATGATTTGACTTTTTTCATTGTCCTGCATAACCAGTGAATTTGGTGGCCCTGTGCGTGGAAAACAAGCTTGAGGATTGAAACCATCTCATATTTATATATTTTTTTAATTTGAATGAAGCATTCTAACTGCTGCTTTAATTTATTGCATGTGAAAGATGAACGTCTAACTTTTACCTGGAAAACCTCTAGAAGTGATTTTAAGATTTTTTTTTATTTTGAGAACAAAGCTGCCCTTTCTCATTTTTGGTTGTACTTGGTGCTTTTGCATTTTCTTTCTTCAAAAGAAGTAAATAAAAACCAAAGCAAATAACCGAAGTATGAATCAAAGGAAGCCAAGGCTTTATGTTAAAGTTGTTCTGGACTGCAGCAATAGTTACATGTGTTGGCAGAAGAATTAGTAATGATCCTTTAAATTAAGAAAAATGCTTTTGACCACCTGACCAAAAGAAAGTGCTTCTTATCAGTGTGCAGGGTGTCTTCAATATCACAAATTAGCTGACAATCTCGGCCTTGTTGTTGAGTATGAATTAAGGGATGAAACGTGAAGGCAGATCAAGTTAAACCAGCGACATATATATATATATATATATATATATATGATTCATGATGACAGTTATGATACAAATTAATCTTCATTCTCGTCAACCATGTACTAATCGGGTGGATAAGCAATAAAATGCAACCAATGTTTTGGTTATTCAGCTTTGGGGTTATTCATATCTATTTCTATTAAGTCTTCAAAATTTATACCATTATCATTACCATATGGTACAAGTGTACTTAAACTTCACTTGAGGAATATATACATATGTATGTATATATCATGTATGCATAAATCGTAGGTAATTATTACTCACTATGTTTTTGGTTTCTCTTTTCCTTCACAGATCTGTTTAGTGTTTCTTACTACTCTTTCCCTATCTCAAACAAACCCAAACATTTGTCAGATTCTTACTATCCTCTTCTTAACACCTCTGTTTTAGTTTTCTTACTTTCTCACAAAGTTTAACCCTTTTGTTTTTTTGCTAAACTAATTAAAATAACCCTTAAATTTTACTATATTTAAATTAAGTCCTACGTTTTGTACATAACTCGTATTTTAATAAGCCCTTGAACCTTGAACTTATATATGAATGAACCTTAACATAAATCAAGCTTCCACTTGAAACTGGGGCTTACTTTCGTATAGATAGGGTTCTATTAAGGCGTGAAGAAAGTATAGAAGTTTATCAAAATAAAGCAGTAAAATTCAAGAGTTGTTTTAATGTTTTAGCCAGATTTTTCCTCTGAAATGCCTCTAAAGAAAATACAAATCAGTAACAAAACCCCTTCAAATAAGCTTTTTTTTTGTTAAATGACTAAAAAAAAAAAACCTTCTCAGCCATGATTGTCAATAATTTCAGACCCTCATACCATGTTCAACTGTTCATGTAGCAAAGAGTACCCGCTGTCCACGCTGTTAATTTGATTTGAAGAAAATTTGCATTCCATTCTTAAAATACGTTAGAACCTAATAAGGGGGGGGGGGGGGGGAGGTATGCTGTTTCCCTACAGTGGCTCACAAACAGAGCATCAAATGGAAGACATCATGAATCTTGGTAAAGAGTTTTGACCGGTGACTTGTTGTTATGGGAAGACAAGATGATGATGATGATGATGAGAGCTGCTCTGCATTCTTTCCCTTATTCTTTCTCCTAAGCTGGAAAAAATGTTGCATCATGTCGGCACATTCCGATGCCAATACCCCCCGTCTGATTCCCATATTTGGGTGGAATGGATGAACTGGAGCTGCTGGCTTGTCTGTCTGTTCTGACCCATTTCCTCCTCTTTCATCGGGGAAAAGTCTGCAAATATTAGGTAATTCCCTCAGGAAAAATAAAAGTTCCTATTTTAATCATCAGCATTTTTGTTTTGGCAAGAATGCCATGTTGCAATTTTCATACCAGGGAAATGTACAAGTTCATGTTGAATAACATTTAAATCTCACAGTACTAACAAAATTCACCGGGACTGGTGACAGGTAAAGAATTTATTGTCATAACTCATACCTTATCCAGCTACCATCTGCTCCTAGAAGCTTATTGGGAGCTCCCCACACAAGAGTGTCAATTCTTGCCTGAAGTATTGCTCCAGCACACATAGGACATGGTTCAAGTGTGACATAAAGTGTTGTATCCTACAGAGGCAAAAGATTCAGTTACAAAAATGAGTTACCAAAATGGCTCGACTCAGGAGATGGGAGCACCTAGAAACATCACTTGCCTAAAGAAACAATCCAATATTATAGACCGTCTAAAATACTAGTATTCTTTACTAGAAATGTTAATAGAACCATTATTTAAAAAAGGAAAAGGGAAGATATTTGATCTAATATTACAACATTGAAACAAAAGCATGAATTTTGCTCATATGAAGGATCACAATCAAACAGATAAGACAGTTAGAATTTTTAGGGAAATTATATTCCTTTATCAAGGATGATACATCATCATTCGGATATAAAATTGAATGAATTTTTAGGAAATAGTAGCAGGTTGATTAGCAAGTAACTAGGAAGCTAACAATCTTTAGACAATTAGGTTCATTGCAATTTGCAAGTTAGGAGATGGCATTGCTAGTTACTGCACTTCAAGAGCAATGAAAAAGGCACAAGTATTTTGCATGGAACATTTCTAATTTGTCAATTAACCATACTTAAACATATCATCCATGTTATTAGAGAAAATTATATGCACGTATCTTTTAGATGTTTTCCCAGCAAATTGCCCAGTCAGAGGTGAAACTAAAATTTCAAGGAACTACAACTTTAGATGCTTTGACATTCCCCTCCATCAAAAAATTAATACACTTCAGAACAGCAAAGAAGAAATAGTACCGCAAGCCTCCATGAATGTAGTATGCTTGAAGCTTCCCGTATACAGATCATTTCTGCATGGGCAGTTGAATCCCGTAATTCCTCTACCCTGAAATATAGATCACCAATTAAAAAATTGTTAAGAAATAATAACTCACCAATCAAATGACAAGCATGTCAGTTTATTGAACTTACAAGTTACGTCCACGAGCAATTATCTTCCCATGCTGCACTAGTACTGCCCCAACAGGCACCTCCCAAGAATCAGCAGCTTTCTTGGCTTCCAGCAATGCTTCTCTCATAAACATTTCATCAATTTTTTGTTGCTCGCGCTCAAGTCTATATGCCTCTTCCCATTCATCAAATCTGTCTCTTGGGACTTGTTTGGTCCGCTGAAGCTTTCTTTGTTTTAATTCCCCCTCCTTACCTTGAGACCCTGATGCTTCAGCTAATCTTGCACCAACAGGTTGTTCCATCACCCTTACTGAACCACTTCCCTTGGTATCAACTTTATCAGTTTCTGAAATCTCTTCTACAACAAGAGATGTTCTTGTGCTTCCGGCTGGTAATGGTAGAGATGACTGTACAACCTCCTTGCCTGAAGGGGCTACCTCAAAGCTACTCTCATCATGTTTTTCCTTCTGTGAGGTCAAAGAAATAACTTCTGATGCAGGCGCAGTTTCTAATATATTAGAAGATGGTGAAATGTTTCCTTCAAGGGGTCTTACTTTTTCAGTTGACCTCATTGAGTCAGAGAAACCTCCTTCACCTTGAGTCCCTTGTCCCAACTGATAAGATACAACCTCAGAAGGCAGGCTGCTTCTTTCCCTTCTCAGGTTTTCTTCATTGTTTTCATTCTGTTCATGACCAGAAAACCATGTCTCACTGCCAACAGACTCATTTGGTGAAGTCCTTCCTCCGGATCTAGCTGCTGAGCTAGGCGTTTGAGAACGTGAACTCCATCGTAATCGAATGATATCACCCATAAGGGTCCACAAGGACCTGCCACTTCTCTTTATGACAGCTTGCCCTGATGTGGAAATCCCCTGAGTTTCTGCTTCAGGCAGTTCCTGAACAGGTGAGTCCGTTACATCCCACATTTCATCAGAGGGTCCCTTTCCTCCAGAGCCCTTTGATGACTGCCTCGAGTCATGCCTTTTAATCTTCAGTTCTTCCTTGCCATGTTGACCAGAAGGGTCTGGCCCATGCTTATCACCTTCATATGCGGAAGTGAAGTCAGAAATTCTATTACCCTGTTGGACCCCAGAAGTTACTACATCATGCCTTGCCTTCTCAACAAACTCCCCAACAAATTGCAAGGATGATTCCTCTAATCGTTGAGCAGAACCCAGAGAACTTTCATGGGTAGTCAAGTTTAAAGATTCCCCATAAGTCTCACTCCTTTTACTTGCCTCTGATTCATGGTGTGCAAACATAGCCCTTCCTCTTGAATGCAGATATGAAGTAGCAGAGCCACTTTCTGAAGTTCCGCCAGAAGCCTCAGTGGAAATCCTAGTCATTGAGTCATCATGCAGGAGACCTCCAGCTATTTCTTGAGGATGAGGAGGCATCAATACATCCTCTGTGCTCTTCTTTTCTGGTTCCGCTAAATCAACATGAGACTGTTGTTCTCGTGTTTCTGAAACCAAACTCAAATATGCTTGAAAACTAGAGCCCTCCCGTGCTTTTCCCCAAGAACTTGATACACTAGTAGGTTTCAAGTTCTCTTTTCTTGATTTCGTTTGCTGAACTCTACTATTAGCTTCTTCATGTACTTGACTTCTTTCATTAATCAGACCCAAAGCTGGAGTGAAATTATTTTCATGTTCGGTCAATCTTTCTCCAGAACTTGTTTGAGAATTGGTAACTAACTTAGTGTTGTCAGCATGAACAATAGATATATTTGTAATAGCTTGCATTCCTTGGCCAGGCTCAATTCTTTGAGGTAGTTTTTTATCTTTTGGAAAGTTTTGCTTCTTTGTTTCTAGATTAGAAGTGAAATTTAAACTTGAAGTATCATCCTGTTTCTTCTTTTGTGTTTCAGACTGCGATATTGAGGTTTTCTTGTTCTTGGCCTCATTAATTTCACTTGATTTTCTTCTCATTTCCAATTGTCCAGTGATCCTTTCACCCCTTTGCTGCTGTTGCTTTCTTGTCTGCTGAAAAGAACTCTGAGCCATGGTTGTATCTTCTTCCCACATCTTCATTCTAGATCCTGACCAACTCTGAACTGGATCCCTATCTTCTTCCTCAATCTTCATTCTAGATTCAGACTGCTGCTGCAAAGTAGAAATTCTTTCAGCACTGTCTCGGATTTCTGACACTTCCACATTTGCTTCTCCACCCTTGAAGTGCTTCTCTTGAGAAGTTTTGTCAACATCACTAACATGGATCTTTGATATTTCTCTAATGTCCTGGTTTTTCCTTCTAGATTCAGACTGCCTAATATGAGTATGCCCCTTTCTTATTTCCCAGTCCTTGACACCAAGTTGGTCATGGAAATTAGATCTTTTCGCATAGTCACTTTCATCATTCTTCACCCTTCTTGCATATTCATGTGAGGATTTTGCCCCAAATTGTATTTCTTCAGCAGATACTTCAGCCAGCTTCTTCTCTGACTTTTTTCTCAAATCCCAATCAACACTATTCCCCCCTCCATTACCCCTCTTCAAGCCTGTTGTCACTTGTCCCTCACTTCTGCTAATCTCATCTCCTATTGATTCTGTCACATGCCCACTGAATGATTCTTCCATGAATTGCTCGGATTCTGGGAGTTCAGTATCACTCTCTAAGTCCCCTGAAGATGACAATGAGTAATATGATGAACAACTAGAACTCTTTGTCCTTCCCCTACGATTCTCGGCTGTCAAGGATGACTTGCTCTCTGCCTTCCTTCTACTCTCTTCCCTCGACTCAATAGCAGTGGACTCATATTCATCCTTACAATCACTCTCCAACAAACTTGACCCAACAATTTTAGTCCTCTGCCTATAACATTCATTGGCATGGCTCCCTCTCTCCTCCAACTTCTTTCTTTGCTTTGTTCCATTGCTGCATTCATTCCCATAACTTGCTAGCTTGTCCACTTGTTTAATTTTCTTCTTCAGGCTATCGCACTTGCTATCATAATCCTTTGCCTTGCTCACTTTCACTATCTTATATGAGCTCCTATTTCTTTCTGCTGTACCTAAACACTCCCCATTCACTTCCTCACTCAATAAGTTGATCATGGCCTCAGCGGCATCTACTCCACCTAACAAACACCTAGCTGCACTTTCCTCCGAAGGCACACATCTAAACCTCCCCTTAGTTTTCCTAGTAAGCATACTAGCAGCAGAAACCTCAAAAGCACCTCGATCAAGATCACAGGTTGGAAACCGCACAAGGCAGCGGTGCCCAGCAGGTAAAATGAGCCGCCTAGAAGGCGAGCAATGAACAAGGGCAGATTGCCTTAGTCCATATAAAAAGCAAGGGGTAATAGGCAGCCTAGGGGTGGCACAGGCAAATGTGGCACAGCAACAAGCACAATATGAGCAACACGAAGAACATGGTGATGATGATAAAGGGGTTTTGTCAAGTGATGAATTGAAAACGTTGGAAGAACAATCGTTGAATGAAAATGAAAGAGACCCATTACTCCTAAGTGACAAGACACTTGAACTAATACCGTAAGAGCTGTACATGTTTGTTCGATATCGAGGTTAGGGCTTTAAGTTTTACCTTGAAGGATCTGCTGGAATTCAGACTAAATCCGCATCCATTTCAGGCATGTCTACATCAGATTCTCCTCATCACTTACAACATGAAAGAAAAGGGACTTTTGTTGGATTAAAAAGATTTGATATTTAGACCCCTAAGGACTAAAAGTTTGCAACTGAGGGTGAGGATGAGGATAGAGATCGTGGGGGACAAAAACGTTGAGTTAAGCATTTGTGTTGGCCAACTTGGCTGAGTTCCAATAGGAACTATTTTGTTTGTTATTGTAATTGTAATAATTTCATTTATACCCAGTAAAATTCTGCTGGCACGCTAAATTGCTAATGTAAAAGTCAAAGTAGAACTACTATGTGGGCTCAGGGCTGTGGACTCCCCAACTGTGCTCGTTGTACCTTTAACCTTTCCCCTCTGAAGTATCTCACCTGACCTGGTTCTGCGTCTGGTTACCTTACGAGCAGTGACGGACACTGTGGGTTCTAATGGTAATGGCCTTAGCACCCAACCTTTAATTGGGCTCTAACTCAGGATCAGGCCTTGCTTGGAACTTGGGCTATCAGTCTACCCCAGATTTTATGTTATTTTATTTTATTCCATTTATTTATTCCTAATATTCTTGTTCTTGTGCCATACATTACACGTCTAGAATGAGTCTGTCATTTGTCTCTTTCACTACAAAAATATAAATTAAAGGTCAAACGATGCTTCTTGCACGCAGTTGGCAAAGAGAGAGAGAGAGAGAGAGATGGAGATAAATTACTGAATCATAAATAATATACAATATAACTAATAAACTAATAACAATAAGTAATTGGATAGAAAGTTTTGATTTTTTTCAGTTTCTAGAGTACTTGGTGAAATTAATTAGATTATTATTTATAATCTTATATGCAGGCATTAATGATTAATTTTATGAATTTCAATACACTGAAAATATTAACTTCATATGCATAACATGAAGTATCCAAATGCAATGTTTATCTCTTGTATGCTTAAAAAATTAAATCAATCTTAACATATAATTTTGTAATTCTAAGTGGCATGGTCCCTAGAAAGCAAAGCAATTAATACTTGATAGTATTAGGCGAAATCAAGCCAAAATGCCAAACCTATCAATCAACCAACTGCCCCCAAAGATGCCATATAAGATCCATAGAATCTTATATTATTCATTCACATCACATTCTAATTCAGGGTCAACTATTGCTCCCATAGGCATCATAATTTATGTATTAAGATCAAAGCATGATGCAGAAAAAGCCTAAGAGCTACGGCTGATAGTCACAGCGCATAGAATTCAATTAATGCAACTGCTCTATTACTATTATATTGATTAGACTCATACAAAGTATGAATACACGTATGGCTCGGTTATTGTACGATATATTTATATATATAATATTATAGGTCAAGGTTTGATTTGGTACGGTCTTGGAAGCCAACCGTCTATTACTTATTACAATATGTTGCTGATATAGCTTCTTGACTTTTACACCTTTCCCTCTCCTACACATATATTTAACACAGTTAGCAAAATGTCTTGCTCCAAAATCTAATTATGCCAAATTTCTTTGCAATTAATTACATGAATATAGGTAGGTTTGGCAGTGGCATATTCATTAATTATGTCCAATCTCCATTCTTCCACTTTTACGTTAAAGTGCCCTTGTATTATACGGACTGAATCAAATAAATCCAAATTATAAACAGAGTTAACATTTGGTGTATAAAAAATATCTCGAATATTAATTTTTTCAATTCCAAATAAAAAATTTCATTTACAAAACTATAAATACTTTAAATATATTAACTCTGTTAAACAGTAAATGATATTTTTTTATATAGTAAATGTTGATTTCATTCTAATTTGACCTTATTTAATTCTTTTTAATAGTACAAAGACTAATTTGATAGAGTCCCAATAACACAAGGACTTCCCAGATACTTTTAGCATCTCATTCCGGTCTCATTCCCAGATACAGTCCCAATCACACTCATTTATGGGCATATATATCCACTGCCTTCTGCTATCAAGACAAGAAGAAACATATAATATATACTTGGATGGGAAACTAAAAGCAAATAGGGAGGGCAGGCAGATACGTACAAATATAAGTACCCTTCATAGTTCAGAGAGGGAAAGAGGGAGAGGGACACATCTCCTTAAGCTTCATCACTTGATATTGGCCTTACTTACTGATCACCATCTTCATTCATTCATCTATTTGTCTGTTTATTTAAATATCATAATCAGTACGTAAGTAATTAGTTGTGTTGATAACTACGTGCCATGTCACCTCCTTTTGTTTGTTTATTACAAAACCACAAAACTGCAGTTGAACATTGAGGATTGGTTAAGGCTAAGACAACCCTTTATTGCGCATGGACGAGTTATTTAATCTCACCAACATATTTTACTTAATCACAAGAATCATCTTATCCTGTATAATACTCTTATGTAACATGTAAAAATTCTTGAATAATTGTTATGTGCCATACATTTAATAATATTTTAACACGTTTCACATCATAAGTTATATATATGCATTGTACATTTTTGACTAATTTAAATATCTTCATTTTGTGTTGATTGAGTTTTAATTCTGTTGTGTCATTTATTTGTATCCTATCAATATTTGAATTGAGAAAATTATAGATAATTTTAGATATTATATAAAAAAATAAAAATTTAAAAAAATCTACCACGAGGAAAACGTGGAAAAGAGTTTTGAAGAGAAAAGTAAGAAAATAAACCAGCTGTAATAAAAGAGGTCTAGAGATGGAGAAAGAGAATACAATAAAAAAGGAGTGATTTTCCTCTATCTTGATTTTATCTCAACACGTCAATTTTTTCTTCAATATAATTTACTTTTTTTTTCTTCAATTTACTACTTTTTCTATTTTGCTTTTAATTTTTTATTTATCAAATTCATTCTAAAAGTCTTCTACATTTTCTTTTGTTTTTTTTTTTTCCTTTCACATTGTATTTGTGTTCTATCAATATTTATAAAATCTTAAAAACTCATATTATTTGCATAAAATTAAACAAGTTCTCGATGGATTAAAGTTGTGTTTTTTTTTCTTTCAATTTTGATTTTTATTTAAATTTAATTTACTTTGGGTATGTAGGTAAGGTTTTTTTTTTCTTTTTTTACTTTTATATTATAGATTTTAGGGGATATAGGTTTTATTGTTTTTTATTGATATGAGGGATTATTTTTTAAAATATGTTTGGATTATTTTTTAAAATATGTTTTTTAAGTATCTCAACTTTCATGGGTGTGAAGTGTGGTTTGTGTCAATGCAGCCAAGTTCTTCACATGTCATTGGAATCAAGGTAATTATTATAATATGATTACTATACTTTCACACACATAAGCGTCAAATTCATGATGAAATATTTAAAAATTAAAAATTTGAAACGGTTATGGATAATATTTAATCCTAAACTCGACATCTGTAGGTGTTGAGTTGTGAACAATTTTTTTAAATCAAATAACGTGATAAGATTAAATTTTAACAAAAAATATAAATTGAAGTTGACACTCGTTAGTGTCAGAGTTTCACTTAAAAACTCTAGCAAAACCTTATAGTTTGGTACCTCCAAATTACAATTTCCAATTGTGTCATAATTATTGCCCATTTATTGAGATCCGAACGAAAATATGTTGCCAAGAATGCATCAACATTTGAGTATTTTGTGGCTCGGCTTCATAGTAACATGAATATAGGTCCCCTTGATAAAAGAATCATTCATCAATTAACAGACTTCAGTTTCTATCACATAAGCCAATTGGGAGAGCTACCAATCATCTCCAACATAGGCCACAGGCTGCATTGATCGAGGGTGGCAACTTTGCAGCTTCTAAGATATATATGAAATGATTTAGAGTCAGCAGTAAACCATACATGTATTTGCCAGGACAAGTTCCATTATCTTGGATCAATCGCCCAGTTTTTGAAAGTCGAAGGAGGAGCATGGAAGTGCAAGCCCAACTTGCCCCTAGAGGCCAAGTCGGAGAAGGGAGGAATCTACGACGGTGTTGTGGCATAGTCTTCTCGTCGACAAATGTGTTGCAGATAGACAAAATGGACGTGGTCAAGCCTGAGGTCAAGGTTAAGGTAAATACGTTCCTAGCAAAGATGCCCTAGCTAATGTAATAGTCAATTTATCTGTTGGCGTGAAAGTAATTTTTTTAATAAATAAATTTTTAAATTTTTGAGAAGAAAAATATTTGATTTTTTTATCTCCATATATTATAATATAAATATATGATAAACATATCAAAATTCATAGAAATGAATCCATAAGGTATCAAAATTTATATAAATATATTAGATAAAATAACATTTAATTCTTGAATTTGACAACTTTTTCACATTAATCCTTAAAATATTTTTTTGTCTACGCTGATCCTAAAACTTGATAACTTTTTTTGTCTCTAAACTTGAAATTCTATTAATATATGGTGATGTGACATTCTAATATTGTGCCATGTCATTACTTTAATTAAAAAATAATTTTTAAGTTTTTTAAATAGTTTTTTTTTTGTTTTTTTAGATTTTATATAAATTTATAAAATTTGTATGTGATGATTTGACACAATATCAAAGTACCATGTCATCATACCTTAACAAGATCCAAATTCAGTGACCAAATTAAATTTTTTTTTGTCAAATTTGAGATTAATGTGAACTAAAAATATTTAGAGACCAAGTTAAAAAAAACACCAATTCAAGGAGTAAAAGACAGGTGATGCATAATATTATAAACTTAATCTATCAATATTCAAGCATAACATGATTATCTATACTTACTATTAGTTAAAGTGCTAATTGTGTTGGTTTCGCCCATTAATTAGATTCCAACTCAATTATGAATTTACTAGAAACTTTCTTTTATTAAATAACAAGCATTTTTGTCATTTTATATTGTAGGTAAAATCTAGAAAAATACACATGATATAAATTTAAACTTAAAACAATATTTAACTTTACCCTTCCAACTTAAGCCTTAATTAGTTGTGTTTTGTTGTTGCGTTGATCGATAAGTTTTTTGTTTGTTAATGAAAGTTTTCTTGTTCCGGACTCCAAATAAACTAAAGTCTCATTTGTTTGCTATGTTATTTTTTTTATAAATATATTTGTTATATAATTTTTTTATTATATTTTGTGCGCATCATAATTTAATATAATAGAAACACGATATATGAAAAGTAATTAAAACACACTAAAAAAATAGCATGATCACGATAATTTGTAGACAAATGTATTTAAATATACATAAAATAAAAGAGAGAAATCCTCTAACACTAGTGTAAAATTAAAGTGGTTTTTCACCTTTTGATATATTTTTATGTGATTAATATTTTAATAATTCATCTGTCGAATTTATCATATTCCATTCTTGTACATCATGCATGTTAAGTTTTAGATAAATTAAATTTTTTTTACAATTCGTATTATATAAATAAAAAAAAACTTTGAGCGGTTAAATATATATTAATATAGACAATATCCTCGATTGATGTGATAAAGACCTATCAGATTCATTTAAAAATTATATGCGTGTCAAGTATAAATATCTTAATAATTTCAAAATTTTGATTGTTATTAATCATATAAAAATTAGGAAAGATGTAAAATTAATTTAATTTTACATATGAATGAGACCAGAGGTGAATGCAATGGGGCTAGTAGGAGCTCCGGCCCCCTAAAATGAGAAATTATTCTTTTGGTCCTTTAGAAAATTTTAAAATTTTAAATTAGTAATGGTAAAATTATATTTTAGCCTCCTAAAATTATAAAAAATAATTTAATCCTTTAAAAATTATAAAAATGTAGATTATTAAAAATTAAAATTTCATTTCAACCCCTAAAAAGATTTACTAGCTTCCCCTTGAATTAGACAAACCTATCAAATAGTAATATATTGATTAATAAATTGAGATGAGTTGCTGTAAAAAAATTAACTTTAGCTGAAATTTAAATTAAAAAATTATGATAATTAAGAAGTAAAATATATATTAAATGATTGTACAGGTTTTTTTAAAAATAAATATAAATGATCTTAACGATCGATTAATTAATGACAACCAATAAGTAGATCTAGTTATAGAGGTATAGATATAAAGTGTTTGATAATTAATTAATTACAATAATTAACTTTGTTAATTTATTAAAGGTTAAATTTTACTATTAGTCTCTGTATTATGAGTAAATTATATATATTTCGCTTTTGTGTTTTAATTTGATTAATTTTTTTTTGACATTAATCTCATTATAGGTTATTATCATATCTGCTCTTTTTTATACAATACCTAGAATTACTCATAGCCCCTCCCCATCCCTTAAATAAGAGAATAATGCGCTTCAGTACACTCGAACCTATATTCTCTTGCACTAGCAACAATGCCGATGCCAATCGAATTAAGACTCAATCGACTTAATTTGGTTAATTTTCGTTCTATACTTTTTTATCGTTCTTAGTTATTTATATTTTTTACCTTTGAAATTTTAGTCTTAATGCAAAAAGTAACCGGTAACTCCATAATTTTTTTTGTATGTAAATAATATATAAAAATAACAAACTAATATAATAATAAATATGTGATTATTTATTTACTTTATAAAATTTTAAAAAAAATTATTAGCAACAAATTTTTAATCAATATTAAAATTTTATAATTCAAAAAACAAATAAAGAAAATAACAAAATTAATATAGAATAGAAATGAAAAGCAAAGTTTAAATGTTGAGCAAGTATATGTATCACATAGGAGAGTAGTAGGTAGGTTAGGTAGATGGAGACATAGATACATAGATTAACGGTGGATATATCCATGCTGTAAATGTAAAACCAAAAATCATTTTAAAACGAGATTAAGTGGATTCATGTCCTCCTTGCATTTGCCTAACTACCATGTGATGTTACATGACATACATATGATATGCTACTTGGTATTCATAACCTCAGGTTTGGTAAGGAATTTTTCTACAATCCACATCCATCTTTCATCCTTCTTTCAATCACACTACTACTTCTTATTATTAGTAGTAGTTTATCCATTCCTTCACTCATTTATTTCATGTCCATAATGTGGATCCTGCTCCCCCATTTAAGTAAAGGAATAATGTTTTTTTCCCCTCCAATTTTATAGAAAAATAAAAAATTTATTTTAGTATTTTATTTAATTTTCTTCTCTTTTATTCTTTAAACATGTTTTTTTTTGTTAAATCACCTAAAAATGAGTGAAAAAATGTTAATTTTTACTTACGACACATAGATTGTCATGTAGATGACATGTCAACATTTAATTAATTTCTTAAAAATTTAAAAATATTTTTAAATAATTTTAATGATTTTAAAATTTTAAAAATAGTTTTATGATTTATTGAATTTTTAAATTTAAGAAAAATAATTAAATGTTGATGTGTCATTCACGTGATTGCAATGTCAGTAAAGTTAAAAAACGTCAACCTTTTCATTCATTTTGGGGTCATTTGACAAAAAAACAAATTTAAAGGTTAAAAAAGGTGAAAATTTAAATGACGGACTAAAATGATATTTTTCGTAAAGTTAGAGAACCAAATAAGTCAAAATGCTTAAAATAAATAACATTGTGAATTAATTGGCTAAAGTATCTGGAAGGTCCTTGTAGTATATAGATCTCATCAAATTAACCTCTCTATTTTTTTTTAAAAGTAATTAATCTCTCTATTTTTAAACAAGTTAATCTAGTTCATATATTGTTAAAAGAATCGAATAAGTCTAAATTGTAATAAAGTTAACATTTAATATATTGAAAATTACTTTTCAATTTCAAGCGAAAATTTTTCATTTACAAAATTATAAAGATTTTATTTATTTAAATATTTTTTTATTAATATATAAACTAAATTAATTAATTTGATCCGACAGATTTACCAAATTAATTAAAAGAAAGGGGAAATGAAAAACGGATACAAAAAATAAAATAGAGTGAATGAGAGTGAGATGATTGGTGGTTGTTTAATTATAAGTAGCGTGACATAGGAGGTGACGGCTTTTGTTGAATGAGTGATCAATGTTAAAAGAATTATAATGTTAATCATTCTGGAAGACTGTTGACCCACCGCATTTTTTTTTTGTTTGACCAATCACTCCATCCTTCCTTCCCGCCTTGTTGGCATGGCTGCATCTCCCTCTTTTATCTCCTCCTAAATTTCCCTTTCATCCTAAAATTCTACTAAATATATTTCAAATTTTATATCACTAAACATATTAATTTTCAATTATTAGATGGGATTTTTACAAAAAATATTAATTGTATTTATATATTATGAGCCTAATTATTTTTTCAATAAATATATCAATTGATTCATCTTTTAATATTAGCACATGTCATATATGATATTTTTAAGAGTTGAGAAATTATTTTGAGAGTTTTTTTTGTTATTTTAAAAAAATAGAAAAAAATATAAATATAAGAAAATTTGAGTCCATGTTTTTTTTTTAATTTTTTTACATTTAAATTAAAGTCTTTGATTTTAATATCAATTATATATATTTGTTAAACAAATTTGTTTTTCATGAGTATTCCATAATTTAGTATTTTTTCAAAAATGAAAATTAAATTGCTTTGTGAATAAATTAAAATAAGAAAATTAAAAGAAAGTTCTATAAAAAGAATACAACGAAAACGGAAACCACCGGTCACGTTGGGCAATGGCGATCATGAAATTGTAACAGCTCAAAGAGGACGGAGGCTTTTTCTTTTTATTTATTATTTTCCATTTTCTTTATTTCTTTATTTCACACCCCACGCCACCCCATTCTAGAAGCTCAATGTATTCTAATAAATTAAAAGTCTAATTCTGCTATTAGTACCTATATTTTTAGTATATTTGAAATTTAGTCCCAAGGTAGGGTTTGTAGTAGAGGTGTTTAAACGGTCGACTCAGTTATTACTATTAACTAAATTATCCGTGTTGTAAAAAATTTTAACCATTGACTGAATCGAAATATTTTAGTTAATTCAATCGATTAATCGAATTAACTGAAATTTATATGTTTTTGTCTTTTGGTTAAAATAAGTACAAAACATACAAAAAAAATACATTACTAATATTCATTTTTTTAATATCTCAAAAAATATCTTATATATAATATATATTTATTTTGATTAATATAAAATAATAGTTTAAAATATACCTTGCTTATTTAAAAAAAATACATTGCTAATATAAAAAATATATTATATATAATATATTTTATTTATTCCAGTTAATTCGATTAATCACTCGATTTCAAACTGAATTAGTCGATAAACGAAATTTTAAAAAATCATTAAGAGATCTCCAACCGAACTATGAATACTCCTAACTTACAAGATGTGCGAGGCACTGAATCTAAATGTTCATTGTCATAAACTCCGACTCAAACAAAGTTAAGAGTGATGTCAAAAATTGTGTTGAAGATAAGTTATATGCTTTATACAACATTTTCTTTGTTAATATTTTTTGTGTCCGGATATTTTTACTAGATATTTTTTCTAGTTTATTCATTTTTCTTTCTTATTGATGTAATTCATGATGTTGTAATAATCGATGCCTCCAGCAATTAGTAATAACATTTAATGTTTTATTAAAAAAATCCTTTTATTTAATTATTGAAATCCAATTATTAAAAACTTTGATTAAATCAGATAATGTGACATCAAAAAAAAAAAAAAAGCTCACATGTCCAATTTAAAGAAGAAAGAAAGAAAATCATGTAAATAAGAAAAAAAAAATACTGAGTTTCATTTTACTTCTCTTAAATAGTATTGAAAAATCATATAATGTTAAATTCGTAATTGAAAACCTTACAACATTATATTTAATATTTTTATTTGTTTATTTAGTTTTCCGTTAGTCACTGTGAGCAAATTCTTATTTTAAAAATATTACAAAATCCAATTTATTAGAAGTGGTTTGACAATAATATTTAATTGGATTGTAATTAATAAGTCAAGGAGTAAATTTCAAAGATTAAAAGTAGAGAAACTAAAATTTAAATATGAAAAGAGTAGAGGGATTGAAAGAAGAATTAGACGAAAATTAAATATCCATATGCACAAAATATACAAAAAGTTTGAATTTTATATTTGGAGCTGAAATAGAAGTAGTATTAATTTTTCTTTTGTCTTGGCCTCCAAAAGGGAAATTCAAAATGCGCGTACATAGAACTCATTAAAAAAAAAAAGAAAAGAAGAAAGTCATCAAAATCAAAGTCACCGTTCAAATCAAAGCTTCAGCTGAAGATACAGAAATAAAACGAGGAAAGAAAATTTATTCATGCAGTATCATCTGAATTTTCAACTTCCAATATTTTTCTTTGCTTCTTCGTTTTTGTGTGTTTTCAGTTGATGACCTCAATAACATCGCCATCTTCCTAATATCTTGATTAAACAAATCCGTTTTAAATTTATATATTCTCCCTTCACCCTGTTTCTCAATACTTTCTCTTTTCAAGACTAAATCTTACATGCTTACACACACACGCACATATATATATATTTATATATCTTTATAAATTTGTATCTTTAATGTAGTGTTTTCCTTTGTCCAAAGCTATCTATTTGTTCTTCGTCTTCTCTCTCTCTCCTTAAAGCCTAAACCTTTATTCACTTTCTGCCTGGGGAAAATATTCTATTATTTATTTATTTTTATTTGTTCATTTTCTGGGGCTTTGAGTTAAACAGCAACAACCCAGGCTTTATCTGCGTTGGTCTTTTGTTTTTTTTTTTTTTGTAAACTGGGATCCTCTGCTTTATTTTATATAAATTTTCTTCTTCTTCTTATAGTTGAATGCATATGTACAAACATACCGTACATACACTGTTAGGGTGAAATTAAGATCAAAGGGGCACATATTAGCGGGGGAAGAAATTAAAGCTGCATAAAGTTACTTAATTAATTAATTTGTAGCTAAAGAGAGAAACAAGGAAAATGAGTGGTGGTAGGAGGAGAAAGGTGTTGATGAGCAGGATCTATGGGATTGCATGTGGTAAAGCATCATTCAAGGAAGACTACTCCCAGATTGGGGGGCCGGGATTTTCCAGGGTTGTTTATTGCAATGAACCAAATTCCTTGGAGGCGGGAACCCGTAATTACTCTGATAATTATGTCAGTACTACCAAGTATACCGTTGCTACATTCTTGCCCAAGTCCTTGTTCGAGCAATTCAGGAGGGTCGCCAACTTCTTCTTTTTGGTCACTGGTATTCTTTCCTTCACTGCTATTGCTCCTTATTCCGCTCTTAGTGCTATCGTCCCTCTCATCATCGTTATTGGCGCTACTATGATCAAAGAAGGTGTTGAGGATTGGCGCCGACAACAGCAGGTTTCACTCCCTTCTTTTACTTTATTACCTTATTTCTTTTCGCTTTGCTGCTGCTGCTGCTTCATTTCTTTTTAGTTGCCACTTAAGGTGCCAGATAGTTGGTTCCCTTTGCACTCCTTATTTTTTACTTTCTCTATCATCTTTCCCTTTATGGAGTCCATAAAATATATAGTCATTTATAGAAAGGGCTTCTTAAATAGTTTACATGATTGTAAGTGCTTCCATTTGCCTAATATAATTGTGTCATGTGCATTTTGGCCTTTAAAAAGGATCAGAACATATTCTTCAATAGCTTCTTCCTTTTTCTGGATCTCTAGGCCTTCTTGATTGCCATAAAATACATCTATCTTTCACTTTTATTTTTTCTTTTTGGTATATCGAGTTGTTTTAACTAAGCTATGTGTAACTCAATTCTCTGTCTACCTTAAATATTGGTCTTCGTTGGTGTCATAGGCATTGAACTTTCTTTACACGACTATCTTGCTGCTCGTTAGCTTGAGCCAGAAGCATCTTAGAACTGCAAAATTAGCTTATACGTAAAGTTTTCCATAACCTGGTTGTTTTCTTTGTTCTAAAATTTCTTGTTCAATCTGGAATTTCTTCAGGATATAGAGGTGAACAACAGAAAGGTAAAAGTTCATCAAGGTGATGGCAACTTTCATCATACTGAATGGAAGAATCTTAGAGTGGGAGATATTGTAAAGGTGGAGAAAGATGAATTCTTTCCAACAGACCTCATCTTGCTTGCATCCAGTTACGAGGATGCAGTCTGTTATGTTGAGACCATGAACCTTGATGGAGAAACAAATTTGAAACTCAAACAAGCACTGGAGGTAACTTCATCCTTACATAATGACTATAACTTTCGGGACTTTAAAGCTATCGTTAAATGTGAGGACCCAAATGCAAATTTGTACTCATTTGTTGGAACCATGGAGTTTGAAGAGCAGCAACATCCCCTTTCTCCTCAACAACTTCTCCTTCGAGACTCAAAACTCCGAAATACAGATTACATATATGGGGCGGTTGTCTTCACTGGTCATGACACGAAGGTCATGCAAAATGCTACAGACCCTCCTTCTAAGAGAAGCAAAATTGAGAAGACAATGGATCGCGTTATCTACTTAATGTTTTTTATCGTTTTTATAATGGGATTTGTTGGTTCTATTTTCTTTGGGATTGCAACTGAAAATGACTATGAAGGTGGGAGGATTAAAAGGAGATGGTATCTTAGACCTGATAATGCCGAAATTTTTTTTGATCCTGAAAGGGCCCCAGTTGCAGCAATTTATCACTTCCTAACGGCTCTTCTTCTGTATAGTTACTTTATCCCAATCTCCTTGTATGTGTCAATAGAAATTGTTAAAGTTCTTCAGAGCATCTTCATCAATCAAGACAGTCACATGTATTATGAGGAGGCTGACAAACCAGCACATGCCCGTACCTCTAATTTGAATGAAGAGCTTGGCCAAGTCGACACAATACTTTCTGATAAGACGGGAACACTAACTTGTAATTCAATGGAGTTCATCAAGTGTTCTATTGCTGGTATAGCTTATGGCCGTGGTGTTACAGAGGTTGAGAGGGCTATTTATAGAAAGAAAGGTTCACCTGTGGTCCATGAACCAAATGGTCTGAACCATATTGAGGATTCTGCTGATGTAAACCCAGCCATTAAAGGTTTTAACTTTAAGGATGAAAGGATCATGAATGGTAACTGGGTTAATGAGGCTCGTGCAGATGTCATCCAGAAGTTTTTCCGTCTGTTAGCAATCTGTCATACTGCAATACCTGAAGTGGATGAAGAGAATGGAAATATTTCATATGAGGCGGAATCACCTGATGAAGCAGCATTTGTGATTGCAGCAAGAGTACTAGGTTTTGAATTCCACAATAGGACACAAACAAGCATCTCCTTACATGAGTTGGATCCTGTCTCTGGAAAGAGAGTTAACAGGTGAGGATCTCTTCGCATGCCTTAACCAAATAGACCTTATGTCACCATGTTATCATCTTATGTTATTTTTCTGCATGTGACTAGTTGTAGGATCATCTTGGCATCACGTTCACCTGGCTCCTGAACCTTTTATAAGCATATAATAGGAACATATTGCTTTGTTTAACATCAAGAGAAAACAGATCAAACAAGAAATGCTTTGCAGCTGTCTTGCTAATCTTGAACTCTTATTTCTGATACAGGCTGCCTGAAAAATGGGTTTGTTTTCTTTTGAAATTTTAGGCACTTGATTGAATGAGGATACTAAGCTAAATATGAGTTTCATGTCACTGAAGCCTCACTCTGATGTAGAATTTTAATCTTACGTTCAATCTTCAAAAGATTCAGTTGGCCCTCTTAACTTGCATTATTATTTCATGTTCCCCCTATGTAACTAGTTAGTTGAACAGAAAGGAGACCAAATGTTTAAACATTACTCTTTGCACGTGTGACTTATAGTATATACTTGTCAGCATGCAGAGCTGTTGTTCTTAAAATTGGCTCACTCATTTAAGAACATTTTGAGTGAATAATTTCCATTGTGCAGGTTATATAAACTTTTGAACGTTCTAGAGTTTGACAGCGCCAGAAAACGGATGTCTGTAATTGTGAGAGATGAAGAGGGAAAACTTCTTCTACTCTGCAAAGGTGCTGACAGGTTAGTATTTATAGATTAAATCGAACTCTTGTGGGTACCAATAACCCTTATTTCCTTTTTAGTTTCACTACAATATCATCCTAATGCTTTATCCTATGCAGTGTCATGTTTGAAAGGCTGGCCAAGGGTGGTCGTGACTTTGAAGAGGATACTAGAGATCACATGAATGAGTATGCTGATGCAGGCCTGAGGACCCTAGTCCTAGCATATCGTGAACTTTCAGAAAATGAATACGCAGTGTTTAATGAGAAAATGACTGAGGCAAAAAACTCAGTTAGTGCAGATCGCGAGACCTTAATTGATGAAGTTGCAGAAATGATTGAGAGGGATCTAATTCTCTTAGGGGCTACGGCTGTTGAGGACAAACTCCAAAATGGGGTAGGGTGGAATATGCAAGTATAATCTAATCTTTCTGTAAGAGGCACAGCAGGGGCTTATGATTTTTCTCTTATTTCTACGTTACAGGTCCCTGACTGCATTGACAAGCTTGCTCAAGCTGGGATTAAGCTATGGGTATTGACTGGAGACAAGATGGAGACAGCCATCAATATTGGGTATGCTTTCTGGGTTTGCCTTCTTCTGTTTCTGCTTTAAATAAAACCTACTTTAATTATCTTGCTTTGATCTCTAACCTAAATTTATAAATTTGCAGTTATGCATGTAGTTTGCTTAGACAAGGAATGAAGCAGATTATAATTAATTTAGACACTCCAGAAATCCAGTCATTAGAGAAAACTGGAGATAAGGATGCCGTCATCAAGGTAAAATGATTTAAATTCTTAATTATTTTTATAATTGTTCAGTTAGCTTTATTGAATCTAAATCTTAGCTTTTTCGAGCTTCTTAGTTCTATACGATAATGACATGTATTTCTGTACAATATAATGCTGCAATGCATGTGAGTATTATATTCTCTTTGTGCTACTGTTTATTTGATATGGTTTTTGTGCTTCATGAGTGTCTCTGCATGTGTATTTTCTATGTTTGTGCATCCAAGGATGTGTATATAATATTTGCATTAGATGTCATTTTTTATAGTTAGAATATTTGTATTATTGTTGATGGAATGATTTTTCTTTTAGGCGTCAAGAAAAAGTGTCATGGAGCAGATAGTTTCAGGAAAGGCTCAGGTGTCTGCATTGAGTGCAATATCCGAGGCTTTTGCCTTAATCATTGATGGGAAATCACTCGCTTATGCTCTAGAGGATGATATGAAGAATATTTTTCTAGAGCTTGCTATTGGTTGTGCATCTGTAATTTGCTGCCGCTCTTCACCAAAACAAAAGGCATTGGTATGTTTTCATCTTTCCAGAGATTTTACGGAGTCAATTTAGAGTTGTCATATTTAGTCCTTGATTCAAGTAACTAATTATCTATTTTAAATGACAAAACTGAAATTCATAGGTTACAAGACTGGTAAAACTAGGAACTGGTAAAACAACGTTAGCCATCGGTGATGGTGCTAATGATGTGGGAATGCTTCAAGAAGCAGATATTGGAATTGGAATCAGTGGTGTGGAAGGAATGCAGGTATTTAATTGATTACTATCTCAAATTTGTTATTGGCACGGTGATTAAGAAAATATTCCAACTGTAGTGTTCTAAGTTTAAAGAATTTAAAATAAATGGATATTAATATATAGTTCTTTTAATTTTCTGAAGGATATAATCACCTCAGTTTTCTGAGTTTTGTTATTATTGTCTAATGAAGGCAGTTATGTCAAGTGATGTCGCAATTGCTCAGTTCCGATATTTGGAGCGCTTGCTACTTGTTCATGGACATTGGTGTTACAGGAGAATTTCTTCAATGGTAATACACTCGTTTGTTTCTTTAGTCACTAGTGATTCATTAAGTTATTAGAACATTTGAAGTTGAAATTATCAACTTGACTTGCATGACAAGGTTGGTTATTCCTTCAAAGCCTAATTACTTTTTATTCTTGTGGTGCCAGATATGCTACTTTTTCTACAAGAATATTGCATTTGGTTTCACAATCTTCCTATACGAGGCGTACACATCGTTTTCAGCTCAACCTGCCTACAACGATTGGTATTTGACGCTCTTTAACGTCTTCTTCTCATCACTTCCAGTAATTGCTATGGGAGTTTTTGACCAGGACGTATCTGCACGGTTTTGTCTCAAGGTAGGTGGTTTTCTAGTCTTTATTCTTAGCAATAGCTAGTTATAGATTGCAAGAGATGGATGTTGTATTAACTGCTTCTATTGTACGTTTTATTTGCGGCAGTTTCCTCTGTTATACCAAGAAGGAGTGCAGAATGTTCTCTTCAGCTGGCGGCGCATAGTGAGCTGGATGTTTAACGGGTTTTACAGTGCCATAATCATCTTTTTCTTCTGCTCGAGAGCATTGGAGCAGCAGGCCTTCAATGATGAGGGTAAAACTGCTAGTAAAGACATTTTAGGGGGAACAATGTACACATGCATTGTGTGGGTTGTGAACCTGCAGATGGCCCTTTCAATTAGTTACTTCACCTTGATACAACATATTGTCATCTGGGGTACCATTGCATTCTGGTACGTGTTCCAATTGGCGTATGGTGCCTTGCCTGCTAGTTTTTCCACTGATGCCTACAGAGTGTTCGTTGAAGCTCTTGCCCCAGCTCCTTCATACTGGTTCATTACACTTTTTGTCGTCATTGCAACCCTCACTCCATACTTCTTATACTCTGCTATTCAGATGCGCTTCTTTCCCATGTATCACGAAATGATACAGTGGATAAGACATGAGGGGCTGTCCGATGATCCACTCTACTGCGAAATGGTGCGCCAAAGATCCATCCGCCCAACAACTGTGGGCTTCACTGCTCGGCGAGCAGCAAGCCGAAGAAAATAAGATTATGGATGAGGTTATAAGTATTTATCAGCTGAATGGTTGATTCCTGTGGATGCTCCAAATCTGCCTGCATTATATGTAAACATCACTACACAGCTGGGGAGACGACCATGTACAGATTCAGTATTTGCATGGCAGAATTTTACAGAGAGACAATGCGAGCATCCTGATATTGTAAATCTTCATTCTTTACGGTGATCTTTGTTTTGTACCATAAATAATTCCATTTTTCGGGAGATTTGTAACTAGTGCAGATGTTAGAATACTAGTTTAGGTTCTAGTTTTACAAATATTGCTACAGTTTCAGCTTCATTTTTTTATTTATTTATCTGTTTAATAAAAATATATTCTTTTTTTTTGTCATTAAATCTCTCAAGTTTGTTTTGTCAAGATGAAATTATAGGCTTTTTTTTTTAGTATTATCATAATAACTGTCTATATAAATATATATCTCTCTTTATAATCTATATTTATGGTTGATTATACTAGTAAATTGATGTTTTAAATAAAATCATAATATATATTAAAAATCCAATAATAATAGTATGCATGTGATAATTATAGAGGTGTGTTTCAAAGCAAAGAAGCGACGAAAAAATTGAAAAAATTGCAAAAAAAAAAAAAAAATACAAATGAGTGTTTAAGGAAAAGTTGTCATAACTTTGAATACAATGATTACAAATTAATCCAATAATACAGATTGTATATCTACAATATAAGAATATTAATGAATTTAAACTCTATATATTTTTATCTTTTAGTATTTACAATATTTATCTTAGTAAAAATACAAGTAAGCAGGATCTAAGTATATTAGACTTGAGTCTCATCCAAGTAATGGGTTAGTTCGGTCTAGAGGTGCTCATGGGCTGGGCCAAGTTGTGTTTGGGTTGGGTCTAAGCATGATATTAACTTACTTTATGCTTGCCCAAACTCGGCCCGACTCAAAATCTAAGCCTAAATTTTTTTCCAAACCCATCCATATTTGCAAAATACTAATTCAAGTCCATTTTAGGACTGCCATATTATTTTTAATTTTTTTAAAAATATTTATATTATATTGTTTTAATTTTTTATATAGTATCTCAACATTATTTTAATATTTATATTAGAGTAGTATTATATATTTAGTATAGGTTTATTTTTTTAATGTGTTCTAAATTACATAATATATAAAAAAACATAATATAAAGTATTATAAACTTAAAACGGGCTAAGGCTTAAGCCTGACCCATATTTTAAACGGGTCTATTTTTTTGTTTAAACTCATTTTTCAGGTCTAATATTTTTGAACAAATCTAATCCTATTGAACAAATCTAATCCTGTTGGACCGAATGACTCCAAGTGAATATGAAGGGTTTACAACGTGTGCTTCGGTCGTAGGTTCTTTTGTGTGACCCGTGCGTGACATGCTTGTGGAAACCACGTATTTAGAATACAAATGTTTGTTTAAAAATAACATACAAAATAAATAATGAAACGTATGGTTTTGACCTAATTAAAAATAACACATGAAAATTTTATGATATTAAAATAAAAAATTAGAATAAATTGTGAGTAAAATGAAATTTAAACACATAAATACATCATATTAATACCAACTCAGTTAAAGGCTTAAATAATAATATTAATAAATAAAAGTTAATGAAGATAAAAAACTGTGCATAATAAAATTAAAAAATATATAAAAATTTAAAATAAAACTTTAGTTGAGCGGTAACTTTGAGATTTTACTAATATAATTAGTATGAATTCAAATCCTATCGTACGAAATTTTTGTTGTTTGTATTAAAGAATAAAAAACTAAAATACCTTGAATAATTAATTTTCCTAACCGTGAGTGTAAATAAAACTATAGATTAACAAACTCTTATAATATACAATCAAACAATAATTCTTATATTAGAATTATAAAACTTCTTGATAGAATTATGCGATTAAATTATAAGTAAATAACAACCTTATATCATAATTTTTTTTTTATAAAATCACTTAATTAAATAATAAATATAACTGTCAATTAAGCCTTATATTATGGAGAAAGTATTTGGGGTATGTGTAGCGGTAAGAATTGTTTTGAGGTAGAAGAAGTTGCTGCAACAGAGGTAAAAAGGGCAGCAAGTGAAAGGAGCAGCGGTATGTCCATTTAAAAGGGATAGTAAGTATGAAATTTGCTGAAGTGTGGAAGGAGAGCAGACCTAGACAGAGCTGATATGGTCTCAATCCTTGGATGAGGGCTTAGACCTATGCTGTACAACAAATGTATTGGATCGGGGGTTGGAACAGTTCCATAAACAGTAGAGATTTGTCAAGGGAGGCAAGGCAAGGCAGTTTGTTAGTGGAGCGGCTGTTGTCATAGTTAATGTTTTGCTTGGATCAAAGTTAAAACTTTGTTTGCTTTCTTTGGATAAATAAAAATCCAGATTTGATGTTTTTCATGTGTCAAATCTTGGGTAGTGAGATTAATGACATTAATAATACAAATTGCAGGTTGAGTTTGCAAACTAGCTACACCCTAGCTGGTAATAATACTATCCATACATGGCAGATTATTAAAAAGCTTTGAGGACACTTGGGTATCACATGCTTTCGCAAAAACATTGATATATGCTTCATTCTGAAAAAAGAACCCCTCAAAATTAATGACACAGAGACCATAAAAAACTGAAGAAAGAAAGGCAGTGGTCGTGAATCATATGATACCATGTTAATATTTACAGAGCGGCAACCAAGGATATTTGTTAGGAGGATAGTCATTACCTAACAGAATGGTTAAGTTTAATACCAAGAAAATCGGAAGCTGAATTGGCCATGATACTAGTAAACTCAAAGAAACTTACGACGCCGTCTCCATTAGAATCAGCCTCTTTCATCATATCCGAAAGTTCACGGAAGGTCAAGGGATGGCCCATCTTAGCCATGGAGCCAGCAAGCTCCGCGGGCGTAATAAACCCATTGCCATCCCGATCAAATAATTGGAAAACCTCCAACAACTGGGCCTCGTTTATCAAAATTTGGTGGGTGATGTCGGGCAGAATGGTGCTCACCAATTCCTCGAACTCCACAAGACCATTCCCGTTAGCATCAATGTCGCCTAGCAAAAGGTGGATCTGGTCACCACTAGGCTTGAGACCCAAGGAGCGCAAGAGAGCGGCCAGCTCAAGCTGCGTGAGGCTGCCGTCGGAATCCATGTCGAAACGCATGAATATGTCTTTCAATTGCTTCAGTTGGTCAGCCGATTGGACGCTTATGTTCCCACAGCCACTCATCATCGCCATAGAACAAGATGAAGATGCAAAGAATGAAAAAAGGAAAGGGTTTGAAGAGGTCCTTCAATGAGTTGAAGTTGTAGTTGGATACTTTAAAGACGTGTGGGTCTTGATTTGCTTTTCGTTTCGATATGTGTTTGTTTGTATTGTTGAGAATGGAAGTGTTCAAAACCGCGTTTTCCCTACTACTAATAACAGTTTGGATTACTTCCACCACTCATCCTTCAGCTATCTCTCACTTTTGGTTCATTCTTTTCAAATTATCACTTCACCACATCTTGCTGCATTTTATCTTTCAAACTTCCTCCTTTGTTTATAAATAATTATAAGTGATACTCTATATAATTAGTCTGTACTAAATTTATTTGTACTAATTTATTATAAAAATAAAATAAATAATTTATTTTTGTCATAATTATATTATTCATAAAAAGAACAAAGAAGAAAAATAAAAATAGAAGGCTCATTTTCAACCTTATTTACCGAAACGGGCCACTTAAAACTTTACTCATTAGAATGGGTCTAAAACCCCAAAACGCACATTCGTGGAAGTGTTTTAAGAAAAAATTTCAGAAAAGTGCACTGACGAGGACGCGCTTTATCCCGTGTAAGCAAAAGTGCACTGACGTGGGCTCGCTTTACCCCGTGCTCGGACTAAATTTTCAAAAAAAGATTAATTTTTTAAAATATTATAAAAATAGACTAATTTTTTAAAAATTTATAAGAATAAGCCTTTATAAAGACCAAATGTGACAACACCATTTTTTTTTTAAAATTTTAAGGTGTCACAAATTAATATGTAAATAAAACTTACAAAATAGATCTTTATATAGACCCAAAGACTCATTTCCCTTATTTTCTTAAGCAAATATAGGATGTGAGATATGTGTATATATATAGCCATAAATAGGTTTGCAACTTGTTCCTAGACAATGTGAAATTCCTTCCTCTTTTAACTAACAACATAAGATTAAAGGCTATACTATATTTTATAATTTTTTTACAAAACAGTTTCTATTTTTTTTCATATTTTGTTAACATTTTCTCATATTATAAAATTATTTTTGAGATCTTTAATCTTGTTATATTTTAGAATTATTAGCATATACAAAAGAACTGTTAAAAAAAAGAACAAATTCCACATATGAAACTTGTACATGTAGTAATCTTCTATTCAATTTTAAATGTTTGAAGTTAATATCCATGCAATTCTAATTTTCAAAATAATTTTCCATTATTTCAATTTAGAAGTTATACTTTTAATTTAATTTATTTTATGTTATGAATGTTTGATTAATAAATAAATGGTGAGTATTTGGTGCTCAAATACTATATTTTTTTGTAATTTTAAAAAATTGATATCTCTTTTTTTTAAATATTTATTTTTTTAATATTTTACTATACTCATTAATTTTTTAATCTTAATTTTAATTTAATTTTTATCACCTAATGAATGCTGATAAATTTATTTTAGATGTATTTTGACTAGATAGATAATCTATTTAAACATAGTATATAATTATGTTAAATAAATTTTTTTATAGAAATATATAATATACATAAAATATAATAATTATTTTTTATATTTTTTATATCTAGATTAAATTACATTAGTAGTCACTTAACTATGATTTTTTGACTATTGAATTATAAAAACTTACAAAATGATCACTCAACTATTAGCAATTTTTTAAATATTATTTTTTTAATATTTTGTTGTACTCATTTTATATTTTATAATTTCTTTCTACTTATAGAGTTTAAACATTTTATTTATAATGTAACAAATGTTAACTTTTTGTAAAAAAAAAATATAAAAGTAAAAAAATATAAAAAATAGTGTAGCCTTTAATTGTATGTTGTTAGTTAAAAGAGGAAAGAATCTCACGTTGTCTATATATACACATATCTCACATCCCACATTGCTTAAAAAAAAAGAAGGGAAATGAGACTTTGAGTCCGTATAAAGATCTATTTTATGAGTTTTATTTATACATTAATTGGTGGCACAAAAAAATAAGATGGTACTGTCACTTTGAGTTTTTATAAAAATTTATTCTCGTAAATTTACAAAAAATTAGTCTATTTTTATAATATTTTAAAAATGATATTTTTAAAAAAATTAGTCTGAGCAGCGGCAAAAGTGCACCCATGTCAATGCGTTTTTGTTGACACGGGTAAAGTACATCCCTATTAGCGCGCTTTTTTAAAATTTCCTCTTAAAACGCTTTAACATAGACATGTTTTGGATTTTTTAGCCAATTGCGATAAATAAAGTTGGAAATGAGTTTTTTTTTTTTAGTAAAATAGTCATAAAAATAATTTCACAAAATTAATGTAATTGGGTATATTAATTTATTAAAATAATTTATTTTTTATGTACGTTTTATATCAAGAATAAAAGGAACTAATTATTAAAAAAGGTTTTTATAAAATAAATAATTGTAAATTTCAAAAGTGGACCATAGTTAAGCTTCTTTAATTAATGTTGACCCCAATTCCTTGAACCAATGCAATTAATGTGGTCAAGATCCAATCTTTAGAAAATGAAAATAAATATAATAGCTATGGAATTCATGGGGCAATGAGTGACTATCATAAAACTTGAAAATAAAAATAAAAAAGAAAACAGCAAACGGGGGGCGGAGGTGCAATCATCGGTTGGAAAAAAGTCTGAAATACACAAATGTGCTTCTTATTAATTTTATTATTCTAATAGTAAGATAAATAAGTATTGGGTGTAATGTTAAGTTACATACGAGAATTAAATTTAAACTTTAAAGAAGGCATTATTGAAAAAAATAACTACAAACCCCAAAATTATTAACCTCTATAGATCATAAAACTTATATGAATGATACCTAAGTTTTAATAAAAAAAATTTTGTGCACAACTACAGAAAAGGCATTTTAAGGTCAACAAACTAATTAGATTATTAGCAATTGGTAATGATGAGTTAATCATTAATCAACATAATATTAAAACTAAAGTTTAAGGTCTCCAAATAATTTATTCATAACTAATCTTTTGGTGTTGGATTGTGAAATCACGAGATTTTCATTCAACATTATTGATGTAAATGGTAAATAAGGTTGAATGTTTCATGATGATGGTTTTTTCTTCTCTTAATATTTGCTTGACATGTAAGGCCGGAGTCAAAATTTTTTTTGAGGGGAGCCGGAATAAAGTCAGATATTTTTATGATAGCAAAAGTGAAATTTCACCATTTCAATAGCTAATATCTTTATAATTTTTAAAAGATTAAATCAATTTTTTCATGTTCTTGGGAGGCCAAAGTGTAATTTTATCATATACTAATTTAATTTTTTTTTAAATTATAAAAAGACTAAATGTAAAAATTTTCATTTTAGGAGGGGTCGGGGCCCTACCAGCCCCCCTTGCCTCCGCCCCTGTTGGCATGGAATGAAAACAAAAAGACATAAAAGTGCGAATTGTCAAGGCATTCCTAGAATGTTACAATTAGAGTAAAATGAATATGAAGATTTAAACTAATTGATTAAGGCGTTTCGAAGAGATTTCTAATACTCAATTGTAATAGTGCTTAGATTTAACTATTTTTGTTTGAAAAATTATTCTAACAATTCATATCTTAAGTATCATCAGACACTGAATTAAGTGATTTTGTTATAGTAGAGACAATAAAACAAAACATGTGTGTCATTAATGCAACTAATGAAAATAGAAATAGCGGAGGAATAAATGATGTTCTAACTTAAAAGAAGAATTGAAGAGGATAAATTCCTAAAGAAATTGCAATTTGATCCAAAGTGATTATTAGAAACTTGAGAAAATAGAAAAGAGGTGGTTAACAAAAATGTCAATTATGCAAATGAGTCTTTTACTGGTTTTGATATTCAAATCGTAGGAGAAATTTATGCAAAAACATAATGTTGACAAACTCATTGCACTATCAACAAATTGTGATAATTAATTAATCATCAGCAAACATAATGGTTTATGATTTTAGGTCCGTGTAGATTGGTTTTTTTTTTAAAGCTAATATTTTGGTGTTCAGGACATAAATAGTGAAATTATGTTGAATGTTTCATAAGGATGATTCTTTCTTCTCTTAATCTTTGCTTGACTTTTGATGAGGGATTTCAAAAAATTAATTCTTAAAGTTTGGCCCTAATTCTTTTTTACCTTTTAAAATTTACCCAAATTGCATTTATTTAGGTGAAAAAGTTTACTAATTTATTAAAATTTTAATTGCACCAACATGGCAATTCGCATGATAATTCACATGTCCTTCATAAATATTCAAAAATTAATAAAAATTTGATCAATTTTAAAAAGTTCATAAATGAAGTACAAATATACTATCACAAAGGTTGCCACATTAGTGCCATTGAAATTTTAATAGTTCAATAAATTTTTTCATCCACAAAAAGCAGTTTGACTAAAATCTGAAAGGCCAAAATAATTCAAAAAATAATGTCAAAGTGATAAAATGGGTAAACCTACGTAGCTAAATTTACTATTATGCCTTGTACTTTTTAAATAAACATAAAATTATTTTAATAAGGAGTGGCTTGAAATTTTATAAATTATTTTATGTTATTCTTTTATAAAAAAATAATTTATGTTATTAAATATTGTTATCATTAATTATATTAAGTTTTTTTAAAATATTTAATATGTTCATTGGGTATAATATCCTTAACATGGAAGGCAAAGGAAAACAGATATTTTGAATGACGAGTTGGGACATGGTTGGATCCCATCTTCCATGTTCGTTATTGAATTCTTAAAGATGTTATATCATGATTGCATTTCCTGCATTCATCCCTCTCTACTACTTTTCATCCAAACTCCATTTCCTATTTTGATGTTTCTATTGTAAAAATAATAACATGATAACTAAGTTCGCAATATTGCTAACTTACATCCTATTGCAACCAGTTCCAAGTTTTTCATGCCATAACTGTATTTGAGGGTTTTTTTTTTTCTTTTTTTTTTAAATTTTCATACAAATGTATTTTCTTTTTTCCATTTTCTCTCCAGATATTTTACTTTTATTTTAAGTTTTTAATTTAATTAAGTACAAAGCTAAAAAATAAGGAAAATTGGTGGGTAGCAATAACAGCAGGTCAGGTAGGGCGAAACTAGAGGTACTTAAAATTTTCTATTAGATTTTTTAAAATTTTTAAAATTTTAAATTAATAAATATAAAATTATACTTTGATCCCTTAAATATTATAAAAAAATAATTTAATTTTTTAAAAATTATAAAGATATAAATCATTAAAATAGTAAAATTATATTTTTACGATACAATTCTCGGTCCAGTATTTTTGAATGTCATAAAATCATGAAGAGAGCTAGCAGGTAGCAGCAGCTGAAATGAAAGAAGACATGTCGACTAACTCATAGCACTCTACAAAATCAAATCTCTCGTTGGGTAGATGACATGATGGTGAGGAGGATGTGTCAGAGTGGAGTGATCTGCCCCAAAAGCTTCCAAATGCAAACTCCCCTCTACTAGACAGCTCCTCCAACACCTTCTCAGCTTCCTCTGTACAACAACATTGAACCCCATATTGGGCATCTCCAAAACCAGCTTGCCTTAATTCTATACTCATGCTCATGCAACTTTTTGTGACTACTCCTACTTGTACTTCATCTTGAAATAATCCATCCTTCATCTTCCCTTCCTTTCTTCGCCGTCCAATTAGTTTCTTCTTGGCATATTGTTTGGTTTTCTTAATGAGTTTGGCAGGAAATTTGAGGAACACAAAGATGATGATCTGGAGAATCAGGCATTGGCTACAGCAGCATATGACTATACAATCAGCAGCAAGCATGTTGCATTCTTCCATCTCCATAGCTATCAATATGGTTGTCCAAGGAAGAAAAAGGGCTGCCCATGGAAAATAAATTGGTTGCACTTTCACAACTCATGTCATCATGTCTTGTTAAGGAATCAGTTCCTTCTGTTTGGAGGGGAGAAGAAGGGAGGTTAGGTTATTACCAAAGGCAAGGCAAAACAGACGGATTTGGCAGGCAGGGAGGCAATTGGCGTTGCTCAAGTCATGACGCATGACTTGCACATTACCACAAGCATAAACCAAGTCCCGCGCCGCAATCTAAAATGAGGCCGCCACCCAATTTCCTTTTTTCTTTGTACAACACATACATTGCACGTTAAGAATACTATAATATATAGCCTAATGCTTCTAATAGAGGAATTGTGTGTGATGTCAGTTCCGGGCCATTGCTTAGGTCAGATTAGATTCGGTGTCATAATATCTTGTTTCATAAGAAGGCACCTAACTTGGTTTCTGATACAAAGCATTTTGATGTTTCCCTTTCCTTTATTTCCTTTTATTCTTTAGAGAAGTTCAATTCTTTCATGCTCCCACCCCTGATATTGTCTAGCAGCTGCTGCTGCTCTATTTGGTCTCTTGCTTGAGTTCCCCTTTTATAATATTTGTCGAAACCACTCCTTTCGAAAAAGGCGGGAGTCGAACTTGGAATTTTGAAAATGAAACACGGGAGTCGCCACCAATCCTTTTTGCTAGGTGTGATCGGGTCACCTCGAGAAGTGGTTGTTTTAGATAAACCATTTGATTTGTCAAAACAACAATTTTGGTCTACGAAAAGTCAGAAAAACGGTTTCGGGAGTCGGTTACGTGCGAGGAAGGGCTAGCACCCTCGTCACGCCCAAAATTGGTACCGATTTGATCAATTAATGTCCTCATGTCGAAAGTTGAAAGTTTAAAAAATCCGACATCTTTTGGAAATATTTGAGTTTTCTTGAATTCCATCTAGATCTTCTCGTTTCGAAGGAATAAAATATCACATCCAATACTTTAGGACACGATAGTTTAAATCCTCGATCCTAAGATCATCACATAGCTTTCCAGGATTGCAAATCAAGACTTTCTCGTTTCCGAGGGATTAAAATATCACATCCAATACTTTAGGACACGACATTTTAAATCTTCGAATCGGAGATCATCTCATAGTTTTTCGGATTAAAAAATCAAGGTCTTTTTGTTTCAAAAGAATAAAATATCGCATCCAATACTTTAGGACACGATATTTTAAATCTTCGAATCCAAAACCACCTCAAAATTATCGATTTACATAAAAATGACACAAACGAAAATATATATATATAAAAAATACATAAATAAACAAAATATTTACAAAAAAAATTTTAAAGAAAACAAAACGATATCAATGATGATGGAATTATTAGTGATGAGGATAATAAACATTATAATATGAATACTACTAGTAATAATAATGCTAATAATAATAATGATAATAGTAATATGATGATAAATAAAAAATAAAAGTGATACAAAATATATACAACATAATGATATAGTAATAATAATAGTAATAGTAATAGTAATAGCTATAATAATACTAATAATAATAATACTAATAATACCATAGTAAAATAATAATAATATGTACAACATAATAATATAAATATAATAAATATAATAATGATATCAACAGTAGATGTAATAATAGTTATAATAATATAAATACATAATAATACTACAAAGCATGTTCAACACAATAATAATAATAATAGTAATGGTAAGTAGTATGTAATAATGGTAATAATAATACTACAAAATATGTACAATATAAAAATATTTAGTATTAATAATAATAATAATAATAATAATAATAATAATAATAATAATAATAATAATAATAATAATAATAATAATAGTGAACATAATAATGAAATAATCAAACATAATCAGGAATGACTAAAATTAAATGAAAACAGAATACTCGGGGTAAATTTGAAATAAAACGAAGAGGGAAGGGTAAGATTGAAACGCGCGAAAGGAGGGAGGGACCCCACACGCAATAAACCCTTTCGACTAAAACGCGTAACAGCGAGGGGGGTCAAATTAAGAACCAAACTACATATTCGGGCCAAATTTTAAAACAATAAAAAATTTGATTAAAAACTATAAAAACGCGGAAGGGCTAAAAGTGCAATTAGCCTTCCGTTCAAAAACACGCGGATCCTAGATCGGAGCGGGTCGGGTCGAATCGGGTCGGCCAAAACGACGTCGTTTTGGGGATAAAGGCTAGCCCCCAAAACGACGTCGTTTCGAGGGGGCTATAAAAGGGCCAAATTTCTGAAAAAAATCATTTGTCTCTTTGATTTCAAAAAAAAACTCATCTTTCTCTCCTTTTTTCTTTGCAGGTAAGGGAGGGGTGCGATTTCCGGCGACTTGAACCGCCGTCCTCCGTCGTCGTCGCGCCGGCGCCGGCCACCGTGAACTTTCTCCTCTTTTTTTGTTTACTTTTTTTACTTCCGTATATTTGCAAAAATAAAGAAAATAAAAAGAAACAAAAAAAATAAATAAACAAATGAAAATACCTTCGGAAGAACGAATCTGTTTCGGGTTATTTGTTTAATATTTGCCTTTTTGTGTTTTTTGAAGCTATTGTGCTTGTATATTTTTTTGATTCCAAAAAAGAAAAAAAAAAGGGTCCTGAATACATTGTGTTTCGATGGCTTTATAGCCGAAATACAATAATAATAAAAACACTCTTTTGCCCGTAGTATTGCTGTCTTTGCTTGTTTTGTTTTACAGGTGATAGTGGTGCCAGTGGAGACCAACGGCGGTGGCAGACAAGGCCAAGTGGATGGGGGTTTGCGGCACACTTGGTGACGTACGTAGAGGCACGCGCGCGGTGCTCCTGGGGTCAGTGGCTAGGGTTTCCTGAAACCCTTAACATATGGGCCGTTTGGGCCTTTTGGATTTGGGCCAAAGTTTTTTTATTTGTTTTATTTTTTTATTTGGGCCCGGACTATTTGGGCCATCTACAATATTATATCATATTTTATATATATACCTCCCCATGCAAATTACAACTTCACATGCTTATCTCCTCTCCTCTTTCTTTCTTTTTTCTCTTTTCTGTTTGCTATTGGATAGAGGATTCCACAAGAGACAACGGGAATCCACGACCCTAACTACTGACAATGTTATCTTAGCAAATTTACATTCAAGCTTTATTGTAGCTTTAACTTCGGCTGGAACAAAATTGGCATCAACTATTTAGAACACAAAAGAATAGCAGTTAAATGGCTGAATGGGGAGAACCCCAAAAAACAAATAATAATATACATAAATGATATTTCATGGAAACTATAACAGGACCTAGTTACACCTTACAATATATTGGAGAGTCTAAAACTACCTCCACATCTTGGTGCTGTAAAATTCCAGAGACCCGCAGCTGAAAACCAAAACTCCAGCAGCCATACCAATTCAAATTGGCATCCATGCAGCTCTGCAATTGCTCAGCCTCATCCCTGGTCAATACTCGATCATATTCTTCTTCAACTACCCCTGCTAATGCTACTTTCGCTAAAATAATCTGTACTGTAATTTTGACTGCCAAAAGCCATCCTCCGAAACCATCTGATTTCTTCAGATTGCTGTGCTGAGTTAAATACCTCACTTTCCCCTACTTTCATTCCATTGCTCAGATCTGAGGTGGCCAAACTTTCAAAAGCTCTCACAATCTGAGGAAAACAACTCCAGTAAGAAGAAGTCACAGTGACAATGTCACCAATTCCATATAGTTCTAATATTCAAACTAGGATACAGGAAACAAGAAAACCACGATGCTATTTATTATCCATTTCTTCAGCAACAAACTTTAACTACCTGTCCCATCCGTGGTCTTTTTGCAGCAGAATGCCGCACACAAGCTGTGGCAGCCTCGATCATCCTAAACATTTCACTTTCAACATAGTTTCCACCAAGCTTTGGATCTGCTAAACACCCAAAGTCCTCACTATCCAGTGCATGACTCAGTAAAGGCCGGGCCTGAAGCATACAGATGATTTTATGAGTAAAGTTTCGGTTATTTCTTTCGCATTCCATCCTCAGATGTCTTTCAAGATTTTCCATGTTCTCATGTCTGTTACCCGCATGCATGTCTAAATACATCAAATTAGATTTAGAAAAAGAATAAAAAAGCAAACGCCAACTAGATAAATAGTGGACACATTCCTTTATCATCCACAGCTCTCTGTGAAAAGATTAACTTTCCAATAAGGGAAGTCTAACTAGGGAGAAAATATATGAGCAATATCTGGCCCTTTTGAGTGTTCAGCAACTAAGCTTGTTTTTGCCATTTAGGCTAGTAGGTTAGAAGGATAAAAGAAAAGGAAAGGCAGAGATTGAAGAAGAAATATTTTTCTGTAGATAGTGATTAAAAGAGGAGATTATGAATAATGAAATGATTTTCTCTAGCAGCCACAATTGAGAATTCAGTACTAAAAGGGGGGGGGGGGGTTGTACGGATGTAACAAAAAGGTACCTCATTTTCAAAGGCCTACAACTATATTAAGCAACATAAAATTGAACCACGATCAACCTTGGCTAAAATACAGTTGGGTTCTTATGGATTAATACTTGTGTATAAGATGAACTTTAGAAATTGGAACATGACAATAATGAGTGATTAAACCAATAAATTACCCATTCAACTAGACTTTCATCACCAATAGGTTGAGATGCATCTACAGGCTTTCGTCCAGTAATTAGCTCCAAAAGCACGACTCCAAAAGAAAATACATCAGATTTCTCAGTCAATTTACCACTTGATGCATATTCAGGGGCCATGTATCTGAACAATCAACATAAGAATGGTTGATATATTTTTTGTTAATAGAAAGTTCATATACCTTTGGCTACTAACTAGTAGAACGAAACCTATGAGTCCTCAGAGAAAAAGCCTACCCAAAAGTTCCCATAACACGTGTTGTTACATGTGTATTTGCATCCAGAGCTAACTTGGCAAGTCCAAAGTCTGAAACCTGTAACGTAGATTAGGAAATAGAAAGTGGAAGGCCATAGCCTCATTAAGGCAACAACAGCTGAATGTAGTTTGGAATGACACAGATAAAAGAGAAGCGTCCATACCTGAGCTTCAAAGTTGTTATCTAAAAGAATGTTTGACGATTTGATATCCCTATGAATAATACGAGGATGACCTGAAATATAATCATCAAAGAATCCAAACAATATAAATAATAAACTTGAGAATTCAATAAATCAATAAAATATGTAATGTGAAACAGACACAAGGTTCATTTCCAAAAACAATGAATAGATGGGGAAATGAGAAATGTTTTGGCAAATCTTGAAGAAGCTAAATTCTATATAAAAGGTTACATCATGGACTGCAATGGAATGAACGATGGATGATTGATGCTTTTCTAAACTAAGCAGAAAAATATATCATTTACATAAAAGAAAAATAAGAGTGGTGATGAATCTGCCATATATTCTTCTTCTAGCTTGGAATAAGCTGAGGAATAATAGAAATTCTTCCTTTTCTCCTTGTTCTTTTTATTTTGGTTCTTTTTTCTTTTGGTTAATCTACCTCAAGTCCCAGTATTAAAAGCTGAAGAGCAAATTAGTCCTTCCACTATAAAAATGAGCAATTTAGCCCCATATACATTTAATTTTGAAGCAATCGGTGTTAAACTTGAGCATCAGGAAATTTTAACTTGTGTTTCAAAGTGACTTCCAAAAATGAGAAAAACCAAAATTTAGCATTGTTCAAAAACACGACAATGACTAATTTGGTCACCTTTTATTCACATCACTTTAAAACACAACAAATCAGCATTTTTTTCACACTCAGCCTTACAGTTTACCTATTTGCTTGAAAATTAACTGTACAAGGACTAAATTGCTCACTTTTTATCCAAGAGAGACTCATTTGCTCCTAAGCCTATAGCTGCCAGGTGGTTTAACCTGTTCCTTTTGTGTGTGATAAAAACCTGTTTGGTTGCGACATGTCTAGTAAATTCTGATACATTGCCAAACCAGCACGACGATGTCAAGATATCAGAATGCATTCCCGCACCAAAATTTTCATAGAGTTCATTAGAAAAACAGACATTAGTTGCTAAATGCTAAGTACACAATTCTGGAAAATAAAATTTTCCGTTTTTAAGCATTTTGGCAGGTTATACCACTCTCAAGCTTGGCCATTGATATCAGGATGGAAATACTTACAGTCTTCATGGAGATAAGCTATCCCACGAGCTGCACCAGCAGCAATTTTAAGACGTCTTGCCCAATCCAAAACTGGCATACCTTCTCCTGTCAAAGGTGAGGAGTAAGACATATGAGATTAGCAGTCCAATGCAGTGGGTCAATTCTTCAAAGATCATTTATGGCGGTTACCATGAAGATGGAAATAAAGGGTATTATTAGGGACATAATCATATATGAGCAGTCTCCGGTTCTCAGAGATGCAGTAACCGACAAGTGAAACCAAATGGCGATGGTGTATACGACTAATAATAGCAACCTCCGCTTTAAATTCTCGTTCACCCTGTCCCCCACCAGTTTTTAGCTGCTTCACTGCCACCTCTCTTCCATCTGGTAAGCAACCTTTATAAACAGCCCCAAATCCACCTTCACCCAAAAGATTTTGGTCTGAAAAACCATTTGTAGCGATGGTTAATTCTTCATATGTAAACCATGTCTTTGAATTGCCTAAGCCACCAGGTTCCGGCATCATCGGTGGTGAATGCACAAAATCACTTCCAGAACTACTTCCAATAAGAGGAGCAGAAGAATGCGTCTTTGTAGGGGATGAATCTATAAACATGTTAATAACAACGATCAAAACATTACCTCCAATAACATGTAAATCCAAAAATTTACCCACAATTCCCAGAGTAACTGGATAAATTAAATGAGCATCTAGATCCAAATCAACCTTTTCTCTCATTTGTACAAATTGGACGGAACCCCTCAATCCCAATGTCAGTGGCCAGTATCTATACGTAAGTAGGTTTCAAAGCATTCAATCACTAAGCTAAAATGACAACAAAACTATTATTTGCTGTATTATGTTTTGTTTCTTTTCACACGGTAAGCACTAAGCAGTATTTGATTTCATACTAAGGGTATGAGCAAATCGTATTCTGGAAGAATGGAATTAAATGTTGAAGCATAGCTCAAAGAAACCGAGTATATAGGGTAAGCAATAACACGTTAAGGAAACAACATTGCAACGATTGAAAAACCTACCTGATCTCGGGGAAGAGCCTAGTGGGGATGGCATAACATAACCACCATTAACTCGAGTAAGCTTCTTTTTCTTCTGCCTCCTCAAGCACCAGACAGCCAGCCCAATAAGGCTAAGCACAATGATCCCTACAGCTACTCCTATAGCAACTGCACCCCCTACACCAATGCCATCATTACCTGAGTCTGAACTTTCTGGTGCACTTGGACCAGGAGCATTTACAGTCCGATTATCAGTTGGTGGAGTCAAAACTTGAGGAGGAGGAGGAGGAGGTGATAATCTTGATATAGATGGTGGTGGAGATGAGCTTGGAGTAGAATTAGAGGGTGAAGGTGTTGGTTGAGAACTGGGTGGTGTACGCTTAGAGGGAGATGTTGGGGCAGGAGATATTGAAGATGGCGGAGGAGGGGAATTTGGTGGTTCTGTTGGCGGAGTTTGTGATGGTGGTGGCGGTGGATTTGGTGGTGGAGATCGTGATGCTGGTGGCGTTGAAAGGGGAGGTTGTGATGGTGGTGGCGTTGAAAGGGGAGGTTGTGATGATGGTGGCGGTGGACTAACAGGTGGTGGCAGTCGCGGCGGCGGTGCTGAAGGTGGTGGTGAAGGAACAGGTGGTTGAGTAGACGGTGTTGGTGGAGGTGGTGATGGAGTTTGTGGAGGTGGAGGTGATGGCCTGGGTGCAGATGGTGGAGGACTAGGTGGCGGGCTTGATGGTGGTGGCGAAGGCGGTGGAGAAGTGGCAGTGGAAGGAGGGGAAGTGGGTGAAATAGGTGGGGGAGGAGGGGAGGCCTGCAGGGGTGGAGGTGAAGATTCAGCAGGGGATGGTGGTGACAAGGTGAGTGGAGGTGGAGCTGTAGAAACATCCGGAGGTGGAGATTGAGATTGAGAGGAAGGCGGGATAGCATTAGCCGGAGGAGGAGTGCTTGGTGGTGGACTGGTAGCAGAAGCTGGCGACGGAGCTGGAGGAGAAGATTGTGGAGGTGGTGATGTGGTTGCCATCGATTCAATTTACCAAATCAAATTGATGGTACACTAAGAATACCTATAAATTCACATATGCCAACATACTCGCTCAGTCTCATTAAACAATAAAAATTTCAGAAGATTCCTATAATGAAAGCTTCAAAGATATGCGGGATTCATCTAAACTAATAACTCCACTAATTTGTGGCTGATCAAATTGAAATTCTACGAAAATTCAAGAAAACAAAAAAAAAAAGAAAAAAAAAAGAAAAAAGAACTCAAGTTTTTAGAGTTTTAAGTGCCAGCTGCTTATACAATCAATCACCAAACTTCACCAAACAAACCACTCTTGCTTCAAAACACAGAAAACTTCCCATAGCCAACTCTACGATAGGCCAACTGTTGATAACATGGCAGCGGCAGGCCACTTCACCACCAGTTGGAGGTAACTCAACTTAAACCCAGAGCACCAGCGAGTCACTTAGAAAACCAAAACCAAAACCCAGATCCCACCCAGCAAATGCATCAAACCCTTACCTTTCTAATTCCTATTTCTACAGTTAGGTCTCCATGTCGGTGGTGTTATGTTTTGGATTCAAAGCTCACCCAGGAGGACCCAGGGGAAGGACACGGATTGTGGGGTCACTCCCACAAATCGTAAGCAACTTTGACGAACAAGACACCGTCTTGTTGGTTGCCTAAGTCTTTCTCATCTCCCTGTTTAGACTACGCACTTTAGGCTGAAACAACGCTTCAAAACTCGTCATCATTAAACTTAATCTGATTTAGCATTAACCACAACATCATGATTTATGATATTCAACATATTACTATGCATAAGATTCAAAGGGTCTTTTTTTTTTTTCTTTTTTAAAAGAAAATATTGCTAGAAACGTAGAGGGACAGTCGCAGACCTTTTCTAAGTTCTAAATTGTAAGTTGTTAGTTGTCAGCTCTCGTAAAACCATGGACTTTTTTGTTTTTCTTGCTTTGCCAAATTGATTTACAGCACAGTACAGGCATGTGAAAACATTAAAAAATAATGATAATAGTAATAATAACAAAATAGCAAACAAAGTTTAATTAAAATAAATAATGAAGTTCCCCTCGATCTACAGCTTAAATATTGTTCTTGTCTGTAATCATTCATTTGTCAGGTCTCTCTCGTTTGGAGGCCCAGTTTTGACAGTGATGTAATAATTTATTAATGTCCAAAATCTTATTTATTTTACACTCCATCCAGGATTTTTTGTTCTTTTCTGACCAAGCCTCATCGATTATTAGATACTATATTTTATACTACTTTATACATTAAAACGCGTTTCGTTTGGGTCCTATATTATACAATAACATCAATTTTACTTCATATTTTGAATTGAGATCGACTTACAATTTTCCTACTTTTTTTTTATTTAACCGATTGAGTGTAAATACTTACAAGTTTTTAATATTTTATTAAATTTAACTTTATTTTATATTTTTTCTAAGGAAACTCAAATAAATTTTACGAAAAAAATTATCAAAATGAAATAAATATAGCCTTTTGAGGCTCATTGCTAGAGATATAAATATTGGCAAATAAAATATGCAAAATACAACTAAGAATTTCATAAAATAGTTAGTACTCAATAAGGCTACCCAAATGGTGAGCCATCTTATTTTCTTGCCTACGTGCTGATTGGAAGGAGAAGGTTTGGAATCGATGACTTGGTTCCAAAACAATCATAAATTAAGAGCCCGATATCTGAATCATCAACTTGCAATATGCTTCAATAACGACCTTGTCTACCTGCATCGAAAAAGAGCCTGTCGAGTGTCGCACCACTACCGCCCAGGCTGACATAAACACAGCAGCATCAATGTTGCACTTAGGCTAGTGGTCTGGACCAAACGATATTGGCGTTGCCACCTTTTCCACTACCAGCCCGCAAGCCTCCAAAAACTTCTTGTGAGCTTTGCCAGCCTTGTAAAAAACATAGCACCGGCAAATAGGACAATACGTGAATAACTTTTACTAGTACTTCCACATAAAATTAACTTGGGTTTTTTATCAATCAAGTCAAAATTTTCATATGCAAAACATGTAAGGAAGTATTTTTGAAAAATTGTGTTACCCTTTTGAATTTTCAAAAAGTATTTTCGTTGTCCTATAAATTATTTTTTTAAATATAAACACTAGAAGTTAAAAAAAAGAAAAACCATTTTCGAAATCAATTTCAGCTAAAACTATCCCTACAACTTTCAACCTTTGTGTGCTCATCTTCCTTTTATACAACTTGAATTGAATTATACTTCATAATTAGACAAAAACAAAGTAGTACTTCCATATCTTTTAGTCTTTCCAGATTAATGACTTTTTTCCATTTTCAATTATTACCTTGTACGATTAATAACTTTTATATTAGTTTTAGTTATAGCCCATGAAAACACATCTAATTTCATAATACATGAACAAGAAAATAATTAAATGTTACATACTCTTTTGAGGAAAGATGAGTTGATAGATGTTGAATGATACAAGGCAATGTTAACTGTAGGTTTTTATCGAGGTGGTTTAAATACTTACTTTATTTGATGTGGTAATTTAATGAAAAAAATTTTGAAACTGTTAATGTGTTGTTTTATTGAAGAATCAATTAATATTATGTGTTACATTTGAAAATATTCATTGAGGAACTATGTGCAAACTTAATTGTAAACATTGTTGAGCATTTATTGCTCAAGTTCTCGACACGTAAATAAACTTTGGTGTTCCATTACAATTCTCATTTTAAGTAAATAAGCAACTTAAAGTAGTAACAAATACTATTTTCTTTTATTTTTTTGAATTACAATAATAAGATAAAATCCAAACAACTAACACGACTAGCGCGACTTAAACTCAGGCCACACCTGGAACAATGAACACCCTTAACTATCAGGACATCACAGCACACGGGGTTCAACAAAATTAATATATATATTTAAAAAATTCAGGATTGGAAATAGAATATGGATGATAGAGAGTTGAAACATTGAGAAACTGGTATTTTGCCTGGTTATGAAATAAAATAGAAAATCATAATCGATATTGATGTAAGCCTTAAACAACCAATGACATACGACAATCAGTTGAGGAACTTAGGACCCTATTATCGTTGTTGTAATAATATTATTCAGATTAAGCAGAAGTATTGTATTCGTTAAATTTGACCAAATTAATTAATTATGTATGTTTATTGGCTTCTATATAATTAATTCGAAAAATATAAAAAACGCATCCTTCAATTTCTATATTTATCGGTTTCATTACGTTGGTGTTTTTTACTAATTGTAAAGTCCGCTATATGAATCTAAATATGTTCCTTTCACACGTAGCGCAGAAGATGTGTAGATAAATGCTTAGGTGGCCCAACAGCCGAGTTTTGCTTTTTCTTCACCTTTTCTTCATCATTCTCCTCTTCATTTTAATGACTTGTGAAAGTCAGATTACAACCTTTTTTTTTCCATTCTATTAAAATTCTAATTAAGGTTTTGGAAAAGATGATATAAAAAGATAAAGATTATTTATTTAAATAACAATAAAATATAATAAAAATAAAAATTAAGAAAGACTTGATCAATCTCATATTATTAATATGGTTGTACAACAACACCTAACTTGGAAAGTTGACAACCAAAGTAAGTTTGAATAAGGCCTTTTGTGAGTGTATCAACTAGTTGATCAACTGCCTCGAAAGTTTTTCTGGTCAACGTTATCTTGGACAGTGAACATCAATTTCGAAATGGTTCATCTTACTACGCAAAACTTTTGTTAAACTAGACATCTAGGATTTAAGGTTAATAAATTTAATATTTTTAAATGTTTAAAACTTAATAATAAAAATATAAAAAATTCAAATCTATATATAAAAAAATAAATTACTTAGTTAATCATTTAATTTTTAAAACACTTTTATTTTAGTAATTCTTTAAATTTAATTATTATCATTTTAATCACTCCCGTTCTAAATCTCTAACCCCCGTTAATAAGAAAAATGAGGCATCAAATTTATTTCTTCTCTAAACTATTGAAAGAAAATGATTAAATTTATCCAAAATATAGTCAATGGTCAAGCCATCTTCCGTGGTCTGTTGTGACATTAAGGTGCATGTAAGCTCTGGTAAGGGTCTAACGTCGTGTGAGAGCACAATGTCTAGTATCTTAAGAAGAGCAAACTATACGCACAAACTAGATGATCCCACAAAGGAAGCCAAGGTGTTTTTTAATTTATTTTTTATCTTCTATATGATTTTACTGTCAACTATTTAACAATGGCATAATATGCTGAATGCTAAATAATTCTTTTTTTTTTTTTTAGAAAGGACGGTGTGACATTTCAGGAACTCTAGAAGAATGTTGGTATTTTATCAGAAAAGAAAACTAAAATGATGAACAAAATTGAATAGAGAAGAACTTATTGAAAAGAGAAAACAATAAGTCAAGTAATAGAAATTATAACAGCCTGATAGTCATGGGTAACCGGAAAGTGTATATTTGGGTCTTTGTTTTCGTAAAACGGACTCGTAAATATTTATTAAAAATATTTACGAAGTCAGCTGAGTAGTTAATTAAGTTTTGGTTAGGTGAATTTGCATGAATTAAGAGTAATTAGGTAAAAGGACTAAATTGCATATAAGATAAAAGTTTAATTATTGATTAAAGAAAAAGTAAAGGACTAAATAAGAATTAAGCCTTATGTAACAATTGTATGGTAATAAGTAAATACAAGTCTACAAATAATATAATATGTATATAATAATAATATATGAATACTTAATATTTAAGTATATTATATTATATTATATTATTATAATAACTAAAAGAATAAACAAATAAATAAATGAAATGAAATAGGAAAAGGAATAGAAACTGAGAAGTAAAACGAAAGAAGAAGGAAAGAAAAAGAAAGGAGAAAGAAAAAAAAAAGGGTTTTCAAGGGTTCAAAGCTTTATTGGTAAATTAATTTAGTCTTTTTTCTTGTAATTTTTATGTTTTTAGAATCCTAGAATTAAGTACTACCCAACCTATGTCAAAATTTTAGAAATTATTGAGTTTTTAAATGTTGTCTATGTTGAATAATTAGAGTATTAGGTGCTAAATTGATAGATTTTTAAGCTAGGAATGAAAAAGGATTGAATTGTAGGATAAATTGTAAATTTTGAGTATTAGGGACTAAATTGTGAAAATGTCAAAATATAGGGATTTAAATGAAATTAGAGAGTTAAATCTAGTTTAAATTGGAAATTGAATGAAAATATAGAATTAATTGTAAAGAAATAAAGTTAGTCTCAGTTTAGGAACTAAATTGGAATTTAAGCAAATGTTGAATAAAAAATTTGAAATATTAAATGTGAGATTGAATTGTATTGTATTGATGAATTTTAATTGTTTTAATTCCGTAGCTAACGTCGTATAGGAACCCTCGACTAAAAAGGGGAAAGATAAAGTCGACGAGGAATAGCTCGAAATTTCTGGTTTGTATTTCTATAATCCGAATTTAGTTGTTAATTGTTATTATTCAATTTAATGTATATGGTAAGTGTTGAGGTGAAAATTATTGTGTTTTGCAATTGAAATGGATTGATTTAGCATGTTATGAATTTATTGAAATTATATTGATTGAATTGGTATATATATTGAATATATATTGATTATTTGAATTGAATTGAATATTGGTTGTAATTGAAAAGTGAATTGAAACCTTATTAACTATATCAGGCTGAGTCGAATATAGTTGGCATGCTGTAACACCCCCTACCCGTATACATTGCTGGAATAAAGTATGAGGCATTACCGAGGAGTACGGAATACTCACAGACAATTTAAGCCATTTATCGCTCAAATACCTAAATTGACTATAAAAGTTTCTTTACACATATAGTACACTTGAGGTGCACCATTCCATAATTATGAATGAACACATTTATCAAACATATGTCATGTTTTTATATATATCATAGTCTCATATTTCCATGTATCAATTACCATCATTTCCTCGTATTTCGACAAATACGTGTAACAATTCATAAACATGCAATTCACTAACCCTTCCTGCCAATCACAATTTAAAGTGACAAATCACTTATTGAGCCCAATTTCAATGTTCAGTACAATCTATCATATAAATTTGGACGTACGTATCCACCAATAAATTCCATGTACAGGTATCATCATCTCATATTTCCACATACATTACTTTGCACATTATGAACTCAAATAACATATACAAGACATACCAATGTATTTCAAATACGTTTTCATAATATTTCATTTAGAATTAAGATTATTTCATATTAGAACTCTTCTCATTAACTCATTTGGAATACCAATTCATACAGATAATAGACTCAAGGATGTACAAATATATAATCACAAATGAACTCATTCGTCAACCAAGTTCTACGTTCATGTCTCATCAACTAGTATTTCCTTATATCACATAATATATACCATGATTTCCATTCCCTTGATATTTTTCCATATTTATCCCGTTGAATTTCTTGGAATTTTCGATGGATTTTCAGAGGTACACTTTAGTGTACAAATCCAGGTCCGTCAATTCATGTTCATGTGCGCACATTTCCATTTCAGAGAGCACACTCCCGCGAACCTCATCCTTACAGCGGGATTACCAGTCCAGGCTAAATCCCCTGTAAGAGAGCACACTCCCGCGAACCTCATCCTTACAGCGGGATTACCAGTCCAGGCTAAATCCCCTGTAATATAAACTCATAGAGTATTGTCGGGATTACCAGTCCAGGCTAAATCCCCTGCAACGACAATTACTCTAATGAGCTTGGATCTGAATTACCAGTCCAGGCTAAATTCAGACCCTAATTCGGATTACCCGTCCGGGCTAAATCCATTTTCCACCTATTCTTCGGGAGGGCTATATCAGGATCACCCGTCCGGGCTAGATCCTTTTCACACATATTCTTCGGGAGGGCTATATCAGGATAGGATCACCCGTTCAGGCTAGACCCTTTTTACCGTCAATTCCTTTTCAGAGATCCTTCGAATTTTCCTTTCATTCAACCGGGATTTCTTCCCCTTTTTATCAAATATATCAATGTTTCGTCAACTTTCATACAATGAACATTCAAATTATATTCATATCAATAACATACATTTCAAGCATTTAAGAATATAATTCAAGTTACATGAACTTACAATTCGATTTTTATACCATAACGATAATCTTAGTTTCATAATAAATATTTGAAATAAAGCATTATATCATTTCTACCTCAACGTTTATCAATTATAATCGAGCATGTGATCAATTTATACACAAGTCATTCGTTTATTATTTTTCCTCCTCCTCCTCTCCATCCATATCCTTAGTATAAACAACACACTTGTAAGTAACATTATCTATAATTTTCACTATTTACTTATGTGAATATTCAAGCTGTCTATCCGTGTCATAGTCACTAAATTATTTTTATCTTGAGTTACAGAACTCCAAATTAAGATCCGTAAATTTTATTTGAAACTAGACTCACATATCTTCTTACCATAATATTTCCAGAATTTTTGGTATGGCCAATTAGTACAGTTTATTAGTTAAGTTCTCCCCTGTTACACAGTCCTACTGCTCTGACGTCTCTTCACTAAAAATTAATTATCTCATAGTACAATTTTCATATAGTGTTTCCGATTATTTCTAATGAAAATAGGCTCACTAAGGAATACAGGCATATAAATTATAACTCATAATTATTTTTTTACAATTTTAGTGAATTTCTAAAGTAAGAACAGGGGCTCACGAAGTTATTCTAAACCAGTCTTACCAAAATTTAAATATCTCAAAATGTAGACTTCCTTTGCTTGCTCTGTTTCTTTTATATGAAAATAGACTCAACATGCTTTAATTATATATCTCACTCAACTTCTAATTTAATTTATACCATTTTTGATGATTTTTCAAAGTTAGACAACTGCTGCTGTCCAAAACTGCTTTAGTATAACATGTTGATTTCTATTTTGTCTCAAATTCCACATTTCATACAATTCAATCCTTGCTCAATTAACCCCTCAATTGAGCTAATTTTCTCATTTAATACTTTTCTCTATCATTTTAAACTACTTCATAACCTTTGAAAATCAGAATTTTAACACTAGGCCTTAATTTCAACTCTTTCACAATTAGGTCCTAAAACTAATTTTCATCAATTTTACTTGATAAAATCATCATATAACAAAATTAAAGCTTCAATTCAATATTTATCCATCATATTCTTCCAGCACTAATCCACATCAACTTTAAAAATTAGCCATAGAATCAAAAACTAATGACATAGTAAGTTGGACCCAATTGTAAAAGTCTAAAAACATAGAAATTTCAAGGAGAAAGCAAGAATTAAACTTACATGAAGCTTGAGTATGAAAACCAGCTTGAAACTCTCTCCCATGGCTATTTTTCAGCTGAAGAAAATGAAGAGAAATGAAGAGAATTCTAGATATTCCAATTTGGTCCTATTTTTATTTAACTAATTTTGGCAATTTTCCAATTTTGCCCTTATTTCACCCATTTCCTGATTTTTCTCAGCTATTGCCGCCCAAAATATCTCCTTTGGCTTATTTTCACTTTAGGTCCTTCCTCATTTGACAATTAGTCTATATAATCCTTCTAGCAACTTTTACACCTTTTTCAATTTAGTCCTTTTTATTTAATTAACCACCCAAACGTCAAAATTTTCTAACGAAATTTTAATACTAACTTATTGACATTCCGTAAATATTCATAAAAATACTTATGACTCGGTTTATAACACCGAGATCTCGATACCTCTTTTTCTCGATTTCTTGACCAAACAAATCTTTATAAAACATAATTTACTATTTTAAAAATATTTTAAAAGCTACATTTGACTTGTAAATATTAAATAATATGGTCTACGAGCTCATTTGTCAGATTTGGTGGTCTCGAATCACTATTTCTAACATCACTGAAATTTGGGCTATTACACATGCCATAGGATTGGAAGAGTTTAGAGATTTCTTCGACTTCGAGTCGATGAGACTGTAACACCCCTAACCCGTATCCGTCACCGGGATAAGGTTACGGAGTATTACCGGACTTATAAGTCAAACAATCGTATATTTCATAAGCATTTATCATTCATATCAAAATCATTCAAATACATTTATACAGTCTCTAGTACGAGCCCTCGAGGCCCTAAATTGACTTTAGAAGTGATTCGGGACTAAACCGAGTTTTCGACGAATTTTTAAGAAAAAATGAAAAACTTTTCAAGTGCAGGGGTCAAACGCCCATGTGGACATGGGACACGCCCGTGCTTCAGGCCGTGTCCGGCCCCGTGTAACTCTCTGACTTGGGTCACACGACCAGACCACACGCCCGTGTGCCAGGCCGTATGCTAGGCCGTGCGAAAACTGGAGGGTATACTGACTTGTGTCACACGACCAAGCCACATGCCTATGTGCTAGGCCGTGTGAAGCCACTGACTTGATTTTAAAGGAAGCATCAGGGGACACACGGCTGAGACACACGCTACCCGTGTGGACAAAAATAGACTATTTTCCAAGCCATATTCCTCACCCACATTAGTACCAAACTATACACATATATTGGCATACAACCATGGCATAAATAGGTACTCAAGACCAACCAATATCAAGTTTATAACATGAACATTTACACCACAACATGATATAACAAACAAATTCATTCGACCACCTTAAAACATACCCAACATACTCCAAAGGTTACTAAATGGTCAACTACATGTATGAGACATTAAGCCTAACTTATCATTCATAACATTCTCAAATTTCAACCACTTGGCACGTTATACACTAATTCATCAACATGACTTCCACATAGAAAAAATACACAACATACCAAAAGATCATTTATTCATATTTTCATAACCAAAATATACCAAAATAAGTCAAATCACTTGTCTTTACATATAATCGAAACAACATAGGACATATAAGCCACATTAGCCAAAACACTCATACATGCCATTTAACCTCAAAATATAGAGTCCAAAGTACCAAAATGAGTATTTGATAGTGTGACGCGATCTCTGACGACTTCCGAATCGAGCGAGCTTCCAAAATACTATAAAACATGAACAAATAAACAGAGTAAGCATTTAAGCTTAGTAAGTTCGTAAATCAAAGAATAAATCTTACCATATAACTACAAATTTATGTAAATAAACCAAAACATAAATCAATTTAATTTGACCAAAGCTTATCATACAATCCAAAATCACATTGGTCATAATTCCCATAAACTGATAATCATGTATGAATTCATCAATTAATTCATTCCCATGTACATGTAATATCTATACCATATAAACATATATCCAATATCAACCAATTTCATGTAAATGTCTATATTTATTCTTATCTAATCTGTATAATCTCATAGTACAACTATGCCCGTTGAACCACTTAGAGTATCATAGGATATGCGGGTGCTACACACGAAGTGTAATTAAACGGTAATCCGTCAACTCTTATACATGTATGCTCATACGAGCGGTAAACGGTAAGCTCATACGAGCTGAATATCGGTAAGCTCATACGAGCTGTAAATCAGTAAGCTCCTCCGAGCGAAATATCGGTAAGCTCTTACGAGCTATGGTGATAAACCATAATTTACACATATTTTAACCCCATGATTGGCTTAATTTTGGATGATTTTCCATTGAATTTGATGAATTCGATGCTCCTAGTCTCTTAATTTCATGTTTTATACTCAGGAGAGCTTAGGGAGTCGAAAAGAATGAGAAACGGGCTAAAAAGAGACAAAATGGGCCTACATCAGTAATCACACGGCCTGGACTATTGACCACGGGCAGACCACACGACTGTGTGTGGCGAGCAGGATCGACCATGGCCGAAGGAGTCTACCACGGGCATGTCCCTACCATCCCTAGGTTTAATTCTATTCGAGAAAGACTACTTGTGGGCCAAGAAAGGCATCTCAAAGCCTATATAAACACCCTAGGGGGCAACCTAAAAGGGGACGTCGAGTAGACGTCTAGTAGAAGGCAGAAAATACTCCAAGACAGCCGTCGGGAGTAGCTTAGGAGAAGGATCTCCATCAAGACTGAAGATCTCCCATCAAGTTCTTTAGAAGTTTTTGGGTTTTCTTATATTTTGTTATTTTCCCTATTTTAAGATGTTTCCCTCTTTTAGTATGAACTAAATACCCTAAATACCTAAGGGGATGAAACCTAAGACGAATCTTATTATTATTTGATTTACAAGATAAATACTTGTTCTTATTCTTAATTGTGAGTTCTTATTCTTGTTTTGATAATTTAGGTTAATGATCCAAGTCGAATGTGCTTATTCAGTGGAGCAAAAGCCCCTGTTTAAGAGTAGATCAACACAATTAAGCAGAGTTGGTTGCAATCCTAGAAATAGGACGACGAAAATCTGTCGGATTAGAGTCAAATCTAATAAGGGGATCCATAGATCGAGTTAATGCAACAATAGGGGTTTTAATTAGAAAGAGATTTCAATTAATCAACCTAGAGTCAATTGTTTTTAGTCTTGAAAGAGATATTAACATAAATCAGGGATTTCTACGGATTAAGTCAAGTGAATAAATCATATGAATCAAAAGTAATAAGTGAAGTCTAGGTGGATTCTTCCTTAGGTATTGCCTATCTCATATAAGTTGTCTTAAAGTATTTTCCCAATTCACTCTCTATCGCGTTCATAGTCATTTAGTTAGTTAAATTAGTTAGTTAATTTTAGATTAAAAATAAATCCCTTTAATTATTAGGCTAGATAATAAAAAGATAGTTATTACTAGTAATTTTAGTCATTGAGGATAGGATATTCCAGACTCACCACAATTATACTACTGTTCGATAGGTGCGCTTGCCTTTGTCAAAATAATAGTTAGTTTCGAGCCCATCATATGGTGAAGCCGCAATATATGCAGGATCTCAACCAAATCGGTAACCCGAATAACGATGTCATTTGTATCTTATGAGTTTCTAAGATTCAAACGGGGTTCGGTATTCTTTGTACATCGTCGATTATGCGTTTGAAAATTGTACGTAATAATTAAATCAATCACATAAATGTAATTCAAATAAAACATATAAATATAAAATTTAATTACACGAACTTACCTCGAGTTAATATGGAGTAAGTCGACCGATCGATTCACTACTTTTTCTTTCCCCCAATTTAATATCGAACTTGGCTTTTCTTGATCTATATAACCAAATTTGAATAATTTCATAATTATTCAATTTAGTTCACCTCAATTTCATATTAGGGTGAAATTACCATTTTACCCCCAAACATTTGATTTCTTTACAAATTAGTCCTTAGGCTCGTAAAAACGAAATTCATGCAATTTCTTTCACATATAAGCCTAATCGAATTTTATGTATACCTATATCAGCCCATATTTTCACAATTTCACACATTTAATACAAGATTTTCATATTTCTCTATTAAGCCCCTATTTGACAATTTCATTAAAAATTCCTTTAACAAAAGTTGTTTATTAAACAACCAAGATTCATTTTCTTTCATTAAACTTCAAAGACAACCAACATGCTCTGATGGAAAAACCCTAGACTTTCCATCATATTGCAAATTAGCCCCTTAATTAGCTAGCTTAAGCTACAAGGGTTCCAAAACATAAAAATCAACAAAAACAACCACCAAAATAACTTACATGCAAGAGAATAGCTTGGCTGAAATTTTCAAGCTTCCATGGCTATTTCTTGTTGATAGAAACAGTTGGTGAAGAAGGAAATGAAAAAGATGATAGCTAGCCTTTGTTTTATTTTATTTTATCAATTAAAATCACCTAATAACACCTAACCTTACAATTTTTTTTATAATTTCACTCCATGTACATCCACTAACTCAATTAGTGGTCTAATTACTCAATAAGGACCTCTACTTTAAAGTTCTATAGCTATTTGACACATTAGCTAATAGAACACAACTTTCGCACTTTATGTGATTTAGTCCTATTTCACAAATTGAGTATACAAACAGTAAAATTTCTTAACGAAATTTTTATTCCATGATTCTAACATGCTATGGATATTAAAAATATATTAAAATAAATTTTACAACATCATATTTGTGGTCCCAAAATCACTGTTCCGATTTCACTGAAAACGGGTCGTCACAACTCTCCCCCCTTAGGACTTTTTGTCCTCGAAAAGCTTACTGGAAAATAGGTTAGGGTATTGTTTCCTCATGGTTTCCTCGGGTTCCCAAGTAGCCTCCTCAATCCCGTGGCGATGCCAAAGAACTTTTACTAGAGCTATTCTTTTATTCCTTAACTATTTGATCTCTCGTGCTAAAATTTCGATCGATTCTTCATGATACGACATGTCGGGCTGAATCTCAACCTCGGTTGGAGAAATTATATGTGAAGGATCAGATCGGTACTATCGTAACATAGATACATGAAACACATTATGAATCTTTTCCAACTTTGACGGTACTTCAAGTCGATAAGCCACCGACCCAATTCTCTCGATAATCTCGTACGGTCCGATAAATCGCGGACTTAACTTTCCTTTACGACCAAAACAAAGAATTCTCTTCCAAGACGATACTTTCAGAAACACTTTATATCCGACCTGAAACTCAATATCTTTACGTTTCATATCCGCGTACGATTTCTATCTATCTGAAGCTGCTTTCAAACTGTCACGAATCACTTTTACCTTCTCTTCGATTTCTCAGATCAAATCAACCCTGTGTATCTTTTTCTCCCTAAGCTCGACCCAGTACAATGGAGTTAGACATTTACGACCATACAAAGCTTCATATGGTGTCATTTTAACTCTCGATTGAAAGCTATTATTATATGCAAATTCAACCAACAGTAAATATTTTTCCCAATTACCTTGGAACTCTAGAACACAGCAACGTAACATATCCTCAAGAATCTAAATTACTCTCTCAGACTGACCATCGGTTTGGGGATGAAATGTAGTGCTAAAATGCAACCACGTACCCAAAGCCTCTTGCAATTTCTTCCAAAACCGTGATGTAAATCGCGGATCTCTATGCGAAATGATGGATATCGGTACTCCGTGCTATCTCACAGTCTCAGAAATATACAATTCGGCTAATTTGTCCAGAGAGAAGCCCGTACTCACCAGAATAAAATGTTCGATCTTCGACAACCAATCAACAACGACTCAGATAGTATCTTTACTTTTCGGAGACAAATGTAATCCTGATACAAAATCCATCATTATTCTATCCCATTTCCACTCCGGTATCATCACTGGTTGCAGTATTCTCGAAGGTACTTGATGTTCGGCTTTGACTTGTTGACAAATCAAGCATTTTGATACAAACTCCGAAATGTCACGTTTCATACCTGACCACCAGTACATCTATTTCAAATCACCATACATCTTATTACTCCCCGAATAAACAGACAAGCTACCACTGTGAGCTTCATGTCAAATTCTCTGTATGAGCTTAGGATTCTTCGGCATGCAAACTCTACCTCGAAACAATAAACAATTATCGGATCTGATCTGAAACTTTGAATCCGTAATCGACTCGCACTGTGCTCTTTTAGCTTGCAAATCTTTATCACATTTCTGAGCCTTGCAAATTTGCTGTAAAAATACCGGTTTAGCTTGTAACTTAACTAAGATCGAACCATTATTAGATAAATTCAACTGTGTGTTCATCACTCGTAAAGCGAATAACGATTTTCTACTCAAAACATCCACGACTACATTTGTTTTTCCCAAATGGTAATCAATCACTAGCTCATAATCCTTCAATAATTCGAGCCATCTTTATTGTCATAAATTCAACTCATTCTGGGACATCAAATATTTCAAGCTTTTGTGATCGGTAAATATGTGGCACTTTTCACAGAACAAGTGGTGCTGCCAAATTTTTAAAGCAAACACGATTGCGGCCAACTCCAGATCGTGAGTTGGATAATTCTTCTCGTGCGTCTTTAATTGCCTGGAAGCATACACTATCACTCTGCCTTCTTGTATTAGAACACATCCCAAACCATTCAATGACACATCACTAAAAATTATAAACTTTTTACCCCACTCAGGCTGAACTAAAATTGGTGCTTCCGTTAACAGTGCTTTCAACTGATTAAAACTTTGTTGACATTTCTCGGACCACTCAAACTTTACATCTTTCTGTAATAACCGAGTCATCAGTGTAGCTATCATATAGAAACCTTTAACAAATCTCTGATAATGGCCCGCTAATCCTAGAAAGCTTCTGACCTCGAATATATTTCTTGGTGGTTTTCAGTCAACAACCGTCTTACTCGAATCAACACGGATGCCATCTGCCGATACAATGTGTCCCAAAAATCCAACTTCTCAGAGCCAAAACTCGCACTTGGTAGATTTAGCAAATTGTTGTTTATCTCGCAGAGTCTGTAATACAATTCTCAAATGCTCGACATGCTCAGATTCGTCTCTAGAATATATCAATATATCATCAGTGAACACTACGACAGATCTGTCCAAATACGGTCTAAAGATTTGATTCATCAAATCCATGAATACTGCAAGAGCATTAGTTAACCCAAAAAGCATAACAAGGAATTCATAATGCCTATACCTAGTCCTGAATGCAGTTTTTGATATATCTGAATCTTTAACCTGTAACTGATAATAACCAGATCCCAAGTCAATCTTTGAAAATATCGTTACTCCTTTCACTTGGTCGAACACATCATCAATCCTCGGCAAATGATACTTATTCTTAATCGTAACCTTGTTAAATTGCCGATAATCGATACATAATCTCATTGATCCATCTTTTTTCTTTACAAATAGAACCGGCGCACCCCAATGTGAGAAACTTGGCTACGCAAAACCTCTATCCGTTAACTCTTGCAACTGAACTTTCAACTCTTTCAACTCTGTCGGAGCCATTCTGTATGGAGCTATAGATATTGGTGATAGTCCAGGTACTAACTCAATAGCAAATTCAACTTCTTTGATTAGTGGTAACCCGAATAATCCTTCTAAGAACACATCCAAATATTCACAGACAACTAGCACTGATTCAATCTTCGGTTCCGACACTTTAATATCTAGTACATATGCAAGATAAGCCTCGCAACCCTTTTTCACATACTTTTGTGCTAACATCGTTGATATCGCGACAGGTAAACCACTCAAATCAACATATTCAATAAGGAGAATCTCACCATTCTAACATTTCAACTCAATACTCTTTCGTCTACAGTTCACAACAGCGTCATGTAGAGTCAACCAATCCATACCTAAAATTACATCGAACACATTAAACGGTAAAAGCATCAAATCAGCTGGAAAGCTGTAACCCCGAGTCATCAAAGGACAATTCTTGCAGACCTTATCAACTAGGACATACTGACCTAAGGGGTTCGATACTTTAACCACAAGTTCAGTGGACTTTACAGGTAAACTCTTACTAGACACTAATTTCGTACATACATAAGAATGGGTTGACCCCAGATCAATCAAAGCAGTTACATTAGTATTATAAAGAGAAAAAATACCGATGATAACATCTGGCACTGACGTATCTTTACGAGCGCGAATAGCATAAGCTCTGGCTAGCGCTCGTGCCTCTGATCTCTCTGCGATATGCCTCGTAGCACCTCGACTACCACTCATATTTCCCGTGTTTCGGGGTGGTCTCCTTCTAGAAGCTGTATTGATCGGCCTCAAGGTTTGAGCTTTTTCTTTCTCAGACTTTTTAGGGTAATCCTTGAGGTAGTGGTTGAAGGAACCACACCTGAAACATGCTCCTCTCTTTACCCGGCACTCGTCATAATATGGCCTGTCACAGTGTTTGTACTCAGGTCTAGCATTTCTAACACTACCCACGCTAGCTACAGATGTAACCTGGGGTTTAGAACTGGAGTATCTCGCATCTCTAACTTGACTAAAATGCCCCGCAAAAACAGTAGGTCGATAGTGATGTTCTTTAGATTTCTTTGACGTTGATTTATGAGACTTCCTTATAAATCTCTTCCTCGAATCTCTAGATTCAAATTCAACCTTTCTTTTTTCTTTGCTAAGCTCCTCAACTTTGCAAGCTCTTTCAACTAAAACTAGAAATTCTTTCAACTCAAGTATCCCGACTAAAAGTTTGATGTCTTCGTTCAACCCATCTTCAAACCATTTGCACATAATTGCTTTCGTGGAGACGCACTCTCGGGCATACTTACTTAATCGGACGAACTCTCTTTCACACTCGGTTACGGTCATACGACCCTGTTTCAACTCTATAAATTCTTTGTGTTTTTGGTCAAGAAATCACTGGCTTATATATTTTTTTCTAAACTCGGTCTGAAAGAATTCCCACGTGACTCTATCTCTCAGCACTACGGATATTAAGGTATTCCACCACAGATAAGCTGAATCTCTCAGAAGGGACACCGCACATTTAACACATTTAGTCAGCGTACATAACAGTTCATCAAAAACTCTAATCATATTCTCAAGCCAGAACTCGGCTCTCTCAGGGTCGTCATCAATTGTAGCCCCAAACACTTCGGCCACATATTTTCTAATTTTATCAATTGGTAGTTTGTTAGAACGTACCAGTTCTATAACTTGAGGAGCTACAAGAATCGGTTAGGGGTAAGGTGGGGGTGGAGGTTGCTGAGTAGCCAGATTCGTCTGAACATACTCAGTGAATCATTCATTCATTATTTGGAAGAAGGCTTCCTTAGCCTCTCCTCCACGACTATTTGACACAGGTCTAGACCCAAATGACGCTGCCCCTCGAACTAAGTCCGGCGCGTTACTTTCAGTATCATCAGAATCTACTCGATTGGGATCCATTACTATAAGAAAAACATAATTCAAACCGTTAGGAGATGTCACACTATCACATGTTAATAAATAGCATGTATATCTAGACTCACACCTGCTACGTTAGTCCTAAAATCAATAAAATTGTAGCTCTGATACCAATAAATATAACACCCCTAATCCGTATTCGTTGCCGGAACAGAGTTACGGAGTATTACCAGACTTATAAGTCAAACAATTGTATATTTCATAAGTATTTATCCTTCCTATCAAAACCATTCAAATACATTTATATAGTCTCTAATACAAGCCCTCAAGGCCCTAAATTGACATTAGAAGTAATTTGGGACTAAATCGAGTTCTTCAAATTTTTTTAAGAAAACATGAAAAAATTTTCAAGTGCAGGGGTTACACGCCCGTGTGGACATGAGACACGCCCATGCTTCAGGCTGTGTTCGACCCAATGTAACTCTTTGACTTGAGTCACACGGCCAGACTACACGCCCGTGTGTCAGGCCGTGTACCTTTTAAAATGGCCTCACATGCCCGTGTGCCAAGACTTGTGCTAGGTCATGTGAAAACTGAAGGGTATACTGACTTGTGCCACATGGCCAAGCCACATGCCTGTGTGCTAGGCCGTGTGAAGCTACTGACTTGATTTCAAAGGAAGCATCAAGGGACACATGGCCGTGTCACCTGGCCGCTTGTCACACACGGCTGAGACACATGCCCGTCTCTCTACCCGTGTAGACAAAAATAGACCATTTTCCAAGCCATATTCCTCACCCACATTAGTACCAACCTATACACATAAATTGGCATACAACCATGGCATAAATAGGTACTCAAGACCAACCAATATCAAGTTTATAACATGAACATGTACCCCACAACATGATATAACAAACAAATTCATTTGACCACCTTAAAACATACCCAACATACTCCAAAGGTTACTAAACGGTCAACTACATATATGAGACATTAAACCTCACTTAGCATTCATAACATTCTCAAATTTCAACCACTTGGCACTTTATATACTAATCCATCAACACGACTTTCAAATAGCAAAAATACACAACATACCAAAAGATCATTTATACATATTTTCATAGCCAAAATATACCAAAATAAGCCAAATCACTTGTCTTTACATATAACCAAAACAACATAGGACATATAGGCCACATTAGCCAAAACACCCATGCATGCCATTTAACTTCAAAATATAAAGTCCAAAGTGCCAAAATGAGTATTTGATAGTGTGACGCGATCTTCGACGACTTCCAAATCGAGCGAGCTTTCAAAATATTATAAAACATGAAAAAATAAACAAAGTAAGCATTTAAGCTTAGTAAGTTCATAAATCAAAGAATAAAACTTACCATATAACCACAAATTTATGTAAATAAATGAAAACATAACTCAATTTAATTTGACCAAAGCCTATTGATAAACTATAAAAGTAACATATTTTAATCCCACATTTAGTATGCTTTTGGATGATTTAAGCCTCGATTGATGTAAAAAGGTGCTCTTAATCCTTTCTTTTCATGTCTTATACCCAGGAAAGCACCCGAGAACGAAAAGAACATAAAACGGGTTTAAAACGGAGTAAATGGGTTATATCACGAAATTCACACGGCCTGGACTTAAGCCCACACGACCGTGCCACATTTATCATCTAGAACACGGCCTTACCCCCGATTCACACGACCGTGCCTCATTAAAGAAGTCCAAACACGGCTTGAAGACTAGTCACACGGACGTGTGACATGGCCGTGTCCCTATCGTGGCAAAGAGCAATTTCATTCGGATTTGGATACTTTGGGGCGAAGAAACACATTCCAAGAGCCTATATAAACCCCCTAAGTATTACCTGAAAGGAGGCGGTAAGCTAGGCCAAAGAGCCAAGCCGAAAAGGTCAGAGTTGTGGGAATCACTCGAAGATAGCAGTTGATCCATCTCTAGAAGCCGGAATTCTACTCAATACGGCGGATCTCTCCTTCAATTCCTTTAGAAAGTTTTAGGGATTTCTTATGTTTTGTTTTATCTTTTCTTCTGAGATGTTTTCTTTATTTGATATGAACTAAACCCCTCAGATACCTAAAGAGGATGAAACCTAGATAAATCTTGTTATTATTTTCTGAACTATAAGATAAATACTTGATTTGTTCTTAATTATGTGCGCTTAATTCTTGTGTTGATATTTTTGGGATATTGATTCAAGTCATATGTTCTTAGGTGGAGGAGCAAAAGTCCCTGCTTAAGAATAGATCTAGCATAATTAAAGCGGAGTCGTTCGCGCGCCTAGAGATAGGGTGACGAGATTTTGCTGGATTAGGGTGAAACCTAATATGGGAGTCCATAGATCGATTTACTGCTATTCTAGGGGGTTATTAAGTGAGAAAGAGATTTTCGTTAATTAACCTAGGGTTAGACGTTATTCGCCTCGAGAGAGGGTTTACTATAAATTAGGGAGTCCTACGGATCAAGTCAAGTGAATAAATCGTATGGTTCAGGGTTAAATAACAAGTGAAGTCTAGGTGGGTTCTTCCTGAGGGTATCGTCTTAAATCAACTGAGTCTTCCCTCAAGTTATTTCCCAATTCATTCTTTTTGTCTTTGCGTCTTTAGCTTAGTAGTAGTTAAGTTTAAACAACTTCACTTATTTTAGGCTAGATAATAAAAAGAAGGTTAGTATTAGTACTTTTAGTTCCTTTGGGTTTGACAATTCGGTCTTGCCTAAAGCTATACTAGTGTTCGATAGGTACACTTGCCTTTAATCGTTGTCAGAGTTAGTTTGCAGGTTCGATCATTCTCTTTATAAATTTTAAGACTATGATTCCAGCGATCACCTATCATACAATCCAAAATCTTATTAGTCATAATTCCCATCAACCGATAATCATATATGAATTTATCAATTAATTCATTCCCATGTACATGTAATATCTATACCATATAAACATATATCCAATATCAACCAATTTCATGTAAATGTCTATATTTATTCTTATCGAATCTGTATAATCTCATAATACAACTATGCCCGTTGAACCACTTAGAGTATCATAAGATACGCAGGTGCTACACACGAAGTGTACTAAACGGTAATCCGTCAACTCTTATACATGTATGCTCATACGAGCGGTAAATGGTAAGCTCATACGAGCTGAATATCGGTAAACTTATACGAGATGCAAATCGGTAAGCTCCTCCGAGCTAAATATCGGTAACCTCTTACGAGCTGTGGTGAGTCTGCAACATATGCAGGATCTCAACCAAATCGGTAACCCTAATGACGATGTCATTTGTATCCTATGAGTTCCTAATATTCAAACGGGGCTCGGTATTCTTCGTACATCGTCGATTATGCGTTTGAAAATTGTACATAATAATTAAACCATTCACATACATGTAATTCAAATAAAACATATAAATATATAATTTAATTACACGAACTTACCTCGAGTTAAAACAGTGTAAGTCGACCGATCAATCCACTACTTTTTCTTTCCCCTGATTTAATATCGAACTTGGCTTTTCTTGATCTATATAACCAAATTTAAATAATTTAATAATTATTCAATTAAATTCACCTCAATTTCATATTATGGAAAATTACTATTTTGCCCTCAAACATTTGACTTCTTTACAAATTAGTCCCTAAGCTCGTAAAAATGAAATTCATGCAATTTCTTTCACATGTAAGCCTAGTCGAATTTTATGTATACCTATATCAGCCCATATTTTCACAATTTCACACATTTAATACAAGATTTTCATATTTCTCTACTACGCCCTTATTTGACAATTTCATTAAAAATTCCTTTTAACAAAAGTTGTTTATTAAACAACCAAAATTCATTTTGTTTCATTAAACCTCAAAAACAACCAACATGCTCTCATGAAAAAACCCTAGACTTTCCATCATATTGCAAATTAGCCCCTTAATTAGCTAGCTTAAGCTACAAGGGTTCCAAAACATAAAATTCAACAAAAACAACCACCAAAATAACTTACATGCAAGAGAATAGCTTGGTTGAAATTTTCAAGCTTCTATGGATATTTCTTGTTGATAGAAATGGTTGGTGAAGAAGGAAATGAAGAAGATGATAGCTAGCCTTTGTTTTATTTTATTTTATCAATTAAAATCACCTAATATCACCTAACCTTACAATGTTTTTCTAACACTCCATGTACATCCACTAACTCAATTAGTGGTCTAATTAATCAATAAGGACCTCTATTGTAAATTTCTATAGCTATTTGAAACATTTAGCTAATAGAACACATCTTTCACATTTTATGCGATTTAGTCCTATTTCACAAATTGAGTATACAAATAGTAAAATTTCTTAACGAAATTTTTATTCCATGATTATAACATGCTATGGATATTAAAAATATATTAAAATAAATTCTACAACATCGAATTTATGGTCCCGAAACCACTATTCTAATTTCACTGAAAACGGGTCGTTATTGAGGCACTGGGTGTCAATTTACTACTTCGGATTAATTCGATGAGGCACTAGGTGCCAATTTACTTCGGTTTAGCCGATGAGATACTGAGTGTCAAATTATTACTTCGAATTATCCGATGAGGCACTGGGTGCCAAACTGGTGTGTTTTGGTTGGATCTGTGTATCCGTCCGAGTCCGAGTTGTGTTAATATGGGTAATTAAATAAAATGACACTATGATCGATGTTGGATGATATTTTATGTGAAATGAAAATGGGACTGTGAATTGAAATACGGATTGAGACACATGAATTGTGTGTTCATGAATTGGACATGGAAGTGAAATAGTGAATTGAAAATAGAATGTGAAATATGTTGCAAATATATGGAATATATGAGTTATATACTCATGAAATGAATATGGAAAGGATAATGCAATTGTATAATGAAATGTGAAATAAATTATGAAAAGCTATTTATATAGCAAGTATGAGAATTGAGATATTTGTGAACAAATAAAATATGATATGGTTATTGAAATTATTAAATATTAATATGTGTTTATATTTCAATAGCATATTTGAAATTTCTTATCTTTAAATATTCGGATTATAGAAATACCACTGAGTTTTTACTCAGCGTACGGTTTGTTTTCTGTGCGCAGGTTAAGTACTTAAGTTTGATCACCGATTCAACATCCAACAACGTTCCCGAACTCAAATGTGGTGATGTTTATCCTTTGTGTTGACATGTACCTACGGTGTCTAAATAATAGTTATTTTGTGGTTGATTGTAAATGAGGTTATAAGTTTAATTTTGGTTGGTTTTATAAATATAAATATGTGTTTGTTTTTGAAGCCATATTATGGCATGTTAAATTGAACTAAATCTAGATATGTGCATGTAAATTTAATTCTATGTTTAAGTGCTCATGAACTAGGCAAAATTGACTTAGATTTGATATGTTTATAATTTGTATTAAAATGATGCTTTGATGACTTGTTTTGATGATATGAAATGTTTGAAATTTCTGTCTGTTTGATCTGTAAACTCCGGTAATGCTCCGTAACCCGGTTCCGGCAAGGGATACGGGTTAGGGGTGTTTCAGAAATGGAAAAGGTATATTTTATTAAACTGAAACTAGGGTTTATAGTAAACAAGTTAACAACTATTGTAACACCCCTAACCTGTATCCATCACCGAAACAGGGTTACAGAGTATTACCGAAACTTTTCAGAACATTTCCAAATAAATCATGTAATTCACTATTCATTAACCGAGATTGTTAAGAACATCCCTTAAATGGACCATCGAGGCCCAATACGAGCATTAGAATCGAGTTAGGACTTATTCAAAATCTCTAAGAATTTTTCACAAAATTTCTAAATTTCTAAATTGGACACACCTGTGTGACCTTTAGACACGTGCATACCTTAGGCCGTGTCCAATTTAGGTTGCTATCTGACTTGCACCATACGACCATGCCACATGCCCGTGTGATAGGCCATGTGGTTAATTAATTTAATTTGAATTAGGTGCAGTATTCACACGGCCATGACCCACGCCCGTATTCAACGCCGTGTCACCCACACGGCTGAAACACATGCCCGTGTCTCTGCCCGTGTGCTCAATTCTGGACATTCTATTTTGCAACAATTAAAATACATGGGACACACAGCTAGACAACATGCCCATGTACCAGGCCGTGTGTGACACACAGCCTAGACACACGCTCGTGTGGACAAAATAAGGACATTTCCTAGCCTCATTTCTCACCCAAATTTTCCTATCTTCCTGCACCAACACTTACAAGTATAGTCCAACCAATTGCAAATATAATTCAAGTCAATTTCTATCATCCAAACTAATACATTTCATCATATATTTGTTTTTAATAACTTACCTTTATGTAATTTGCATAGTTTGCAACATTAGATATTCATACTTATCATTTTAGTTAATGTATTAATTCAACTGTAACAACTACTAACTAAAAATAAGCTACTAACATAATCATAATCTTTAAAAGAAATCTTAAAAAATATGAAATAAATCAAAGAGTTATGATTATATCTAAAATTAGCTAGACTATGATAACTAAAGCAGATCTTCAACACTCCTCATTGCTTCAGTTGCTGTAAACACCAAGTATTGTTCTCAAAATTTCAAATTTGCTTACTAGAAGCGGCTTAGTGAAGATACCTGCAACCTGCTTCTCTGCTTTGCAATAAACCAATATAACGTTACCTTCTTTTTGCAGTTCACTCAAAAAGAAAAGCTTAATGTTGAAATGCTTAGTCTTCCTATGAAATACTGGATTATGAGAAATTGCAATGGTAGCTTAATTATCAACAAAAATCTTTGTGCTTTCCTTTTGTTCAAGGTTAAGATCACTTAATAATTTTCTCAACCACAAAGCTTGATTAACATCGGCTGCTGCAGCAACAAATACTACTTCAACAGTGGATTGAGCCACAGTTTCTTACTTCTTCGAGCTTCATGTGAAGACACCAAATCTAAAAGTAAAACAATAGTCTGATCTACTCCTCATGTCATCAATGGAACCTCCCCAAACACTATCAGAGAAGCCATCAAGCTTGAACTCCTTGCTTCTTGTGAATTTAACACCAAAATTACTTGTGCCTTTGATAAAATGAACTACTCTCCTGGAAAGGTATGAAATGATAATGATTAATGAATGTATATCTATGTTTATGGAAAGTATGAATTCAATGGTATTATGTTCATGCAAGTCTACCTTACCATGTGATAATTCAATTGAGTTATGTGTTAAAGCACTAACATGTGTTGTTGATGATACTTAGGCTTGTGCCAAGCTTATGTTGGATTGTATCATGTTAAATTTTAAAGTTATGCATTGAAATGGTAAGTTATGTTCATGTTTTACGAACTTACTAAGCATTATATGCTTACGTAGTTTTTTTTCTTATGTTTTATAGATTATCAGAAGCTCAATCGGTTTGGAAGCTCGTCGTAGACCTATCACACTATCCAGTGATTATATCTGTAGTTTTTTATGTTTTGGCCAATGTTATAATGGCATGTATAGGTGGACGTATGTTTAAGGTTTAGTTGAATGTTAAATGTTGATTTTGGTATGTATATATGTTGGTTGTTTGGTACCATTTTAGTAATGGTTGAATTGTACCTTTTATGTGCTTTTGATGTATGAAAGAAATGATGAAAATGGTAAGTTTATATTGACATGGTATAGGTCAAGTATGGTATGTTTTAAAATGGTAACAATGTGATCAAATATGCATATATATAGGTAAGTTGTATGCTTGTTTTTTAGGTGCCTTATTGGTTGAACGGAAATTGGTCATTTGATTTGGTCATGTTATGCATGTTTTGGTATGTTGGTGATACCTTGGTCATGTGTGCAAATTGTTTTTAGGTACAAGCTTGAAATGGGTGATGGAAATGGCTTGATTTTGGCTAATTTCATGTCCACATGGCCATGTGTCCCCTGTAGGTTTCAAAGGCATTCAAGTTACACAGCCTAGCACACGGCCTGGCACACGGGCGTGTGAGGCCATTTCGAGTGTTACACGGCCTGACACATAGGCGTGCGGCTTGGTTGTGTGACCCAACTAAGAGAGTTACACGAGCACGGCATGGGTTGGGACACGGCCGTATGTCCCTATTTCGATTATTACACGACTTGAGACACGGGTGTGTGACCCCTGCCGTTTAAGATTTCTAAATTTTACCTAAATCTTCCAAATGTTTCCAATTTAGTCTCGATTTGTTTCTAAAGTGTTTCTAAGGCATCGAAGTCTCAATTTAGGGACGATATGCATGTATATGAATGATTTATATTATGTTTATGTTGAGATTTAAACTGTATGTTTTAAAGTTACATTTTTACAGTGACGCTATGTAACCCTATTTCCGACGACCGATACAGGTTAGGGGTGTTACAAATAGCATAGAAAATTTTACATTGTTTACAATTTAGTCCTTATTTTCATGAAAATCGATGTTCATTTAATTATCACTTTCATTTCACTTAGAATTAGATTCACTATCATAAACACTTCATTTGAATTGTCAATTCGTGTATTTTTATTTCATACCTCTAACTTTTTTACACTATTTACAAATTTGTCCTATTTACATTAATTTCACTACACTTAATTTTACAATATTTTCAATTTAGTTATTGCTAATGTATAATTAAATAATCACTTTATCATCACTTTAGAATACATTTCACTTTCATATATCACTTCATTTAAATATTTCATTATAATATTTTAGTACACATGTCCACTTTTGAATGCTTTACAACTTAGTCCTTATCAATATAAAATTTCATAATCATTATACATCCACTTCAATATCAGTTTAAATTTAACTTACTACCATATAACGCTTCAATTAAGAATTTATTCATAATATTCTACACATTAACTTTTGTAGACTTTACAATTTAATAACTTATTCCATACTTTCATTACACAACATTAATTGTAACACCCCAAATCCAGCCTGGACATGATGGCTGAACCTGGTGATGTCACATGGAAGTGCGTTTGAAAACCGTATCATTGCTAAAACCATTTTCCGTTTAGAACTTATCATTATCTTTCATTAATCCTCAAATCGTGATTCATTTCCAAGACGCTATACTTTGCAGAAGCTTTTAAAATAGTTTGCGTGTGCGTGGTATTTTGATAAAACATTCATCTCTTTTGAAAACCCGAGTTTTACCTACTTCTAGCATATATAAACAGAAAATAGTATAAAATCCAAATTTTAGGTAGAAATCCATAGAGGCCATTACTACAGAAGAAACACCCCGAAATAAAACTTAAAATCATAAATAAGTATCCAATAGCAAAAAGGAGTCGTGTGGCCACCGCTGAGTCCTCCGCCACACAGATTCGCCTATGTCTAGAGATTACCCGTACAGATTAAACAGAAGGGGTGAGTTTTCGTAAACTTAGTGTGTAATCCCATGCAAACAACCAGACAATAACAGATAAGCTCAAATTGGGCCTAAGCCTTTCTCAATATTAGTATCAGTATTAGTTTGGGCCTTAGCCCATTTCAGTAGCAGTAAGCATTAGGGCCTTAGCCCTTCACAGTATAGTAACAGTGACAGTTATGCATTTATAAAATCCTACCCAACCAGCCTCTACACTCCATCTCCGTCCAACCCTACACTCCATGTGGGGATATAATCAACCCACCCATCCCTACACTCCAAATAGTACTGAATGCGGCACTAGACAGTAGTTGCAGCTGAGTTGCCAGTAAGTTAAGCTTGAAGCCTTTCAGTACACTTCCTCCAATCAATATAAGTCCCCAACCCAATGCGATGCATCATACAGACATGTCATGGTATCATGTATAATCAGTACAGTGTGTATAGCATGCTCAACATACAGTCATACATATCTATCTCATATAGGCATATAACAGTCGTTCAGTCTTTCAGTCTTTTCAGTCAATTAGGGGTCTAGGTAAATTTATCGACCCTACAGCAGGTTTACAGTCAACTTGGGCGACCCGTGCAACCTTGGCAAACAAATCAGTGAAATTGAGCTGACACGCCCGTGTTGCTCTGCCCGTGTGCGCCCACACGGCCCAAATTGGCCTTGGCCATGTGGATCACACGGCCTGGCCCAATAATCTCACACGCCCGTGTGGTTTAACGTATAGGCCCACACGACCCAATTCGATCAGGCTCGTATATCGCACATTGCCAGCCTCGTCGATCACACGTCCGTGTATCGTCACACGACTTACCACACGCCCGTGTGGCGTCGACATAGAACTTTTTTTTACTTTTTGTCGAGATGAGTTTTCAATGTTTCGGGTACGCACCTGGTTTGTTTTCGACGCTTAATCACTCCCGACCACTCCAGAACCTATATTCGACGATTGGAAACTCAATCTCAGTCACTTAATCTGAATTACTTACAACAGTCAATTCCCAAAACTACCGACAACCTTACCTCCCTTAAGAACCTTACCTTGCACAGGGATTCGAACTCAAGACCTTAAACATAACTAACACTCCACTCAACCACTAGACCAGCAGGCCCATTCTGTTAATAATTTACCAACAACTAATTAACAATTTACTGACTAGAGATAGGGATTTATTCATAAAAGCAAAAAAAAAATTCCCAAGCTAATGCTTGAACTTGGGACCTCTCAAACACTTCCAGAACACTTAACCACTGAAGCAGATACAGATTTGTGTCACAAACATACGAAAATAAATATTAATGATTTTTGGGGCGATACAACTCTACCCCCTTAAGGAAAATTTCAGCCTCGAAATTTTACATGATCAGAACAGATGGGGATATTGCTGTCGCATCGCATCCTCAGGCTCCCACATGGCCTCATCAGAACTATGATTAAGCCAAAGAACTTTAACCAGTGGGATAGACATTCTTCTTAGAACCTTCACATCGCGATCCAATATCTGGACTGGCTCCTCTTCAAAGGTTAGATCTGACCTAACCTCGATTTCCTCAACTGAAACATTATGCGTGGGATCAGAGCGGTAGCGCCTCAACATAGAAATGTGGAACATGTAGTGAATCCGCTCCAACTCTGGATGTAGTTCCAACTGATATGCTACTGGCCCTACTCGTTTCAAAATGTGATAAGGCCCAATAAATCTAGGGCTCAGCTTACCCTTATGATAAACCGTAAAAGCAACATATTTTAATCCAATATTTAGTATGCTTTTGGATGATTTAAGCCTCGATTGATATAAAAAGGTGCTCTTAATCCTTTCTTTTCATGTCTTATACCCAGGAAAGCACCCGAGGATGAAAAGAACATAAAACGGGCCCAAAACGGAGTAAATGAGCTATATCACAAAATCCACACGGCCTGGACTTAAGCCCACACGGCCGTGCCACATTGATCATCTAGAACACGACCTTACCCCCGAGTCACACGGCCGTGCCTCATCAAAGAAGTCAGAACACGGCTTGAAGACTAGTCACACGGGCGTGTGACATGGTCATGTCCCTGTCGCTAGAAAGAGCAATTTCATTCGGGAAAGGATACTTGGAGTCAAAGAAACACATTCCAAAGCCTATTCAAACACCCTAGTAGGAATTCTACTTAAATTAGGATACTTAGGGGCCAAGTAAGGCATCTCAAAGTCTATATAAACACCCAAGGGGGTAACTTGAAAGGGGAGTTCGGCAGAAGCCGGAGGGTGGTTAGCTAGGACAAGGAGCCAAGCCGAAAAGGTCAGAATTGTGGGAATCACTCGAAGATAGCCAGTTGATCCATCTCTAGAAGCCGGGATTCTACTCAAGACGGCGGATCTCTCCTTCAATTCCTTCAGGGAGTTTTAGGGATTTATTATGTTTTGTTTTATCTTTTCTTCTGAGATGTTTTCTTTATTTGTTATGAACTAAACTCCTCAGATACCTGAAGGGGATAAAACCTAGATGAATCTTGTTATTATTTTTTGAACTATAAGACAAATACTTGATTTGTTGTTAATTATGTGAGCTTAATTCTTGTGTTAATGTTTCCGGGATATTGACTCATGTCAGATGTTCTTAGGTGGAGGAGCAAAAGTCCCTGCTTAAGAATAGATCTAGCATAATTAAAGTAGAGCCGTTCGCGTGCCTAGAGATAGGGTGACGAGATTTTGCCGGATTAGGGTGAAACCTAAAATGGGAATCTATAGACCGATTTACTACTATTCTAGGGGGTTATTAAGTGATAATGAGATTTCTGTTAATTAACCTAGGGTTAGACGTTATTCGCCTTGAGAGAGGGTTTAATATACGTTAGGGAGTCCTACGGATCAAGTCAAGTGAATAAATCGTATGGTTTAGTGTTAGATAACAAGTGAAGTCTAGGTGGATTCTTCCTGAGGGTATCATCTTAAATCAACTGAGTCTTCCCTCAAGTTATTTCCCAATTCATTCTTTTTGTCTTTGCGTCTTTAGCTTAGTAGTAGTTAAGTCTAAACAACTTCACTTATTTTAGGCTAGATAATAAAAAGAAGGTTAGTATTAGTACTTTTAGTTCCTTTGGGTTCGAAAATCCGGTCTTGCCTAAGCTATACTACTGTTCGATAGGTACACTTGCCTTTAATCGTTGTTAGAGTTAGTTTGCAGGTTCGATCATTCTCTTTATAAATTTTAAGACTCTGATTCCAGCGATCAAGTTTTTGGCGCCGTTGCCGGGGAACTAAAATATTAAGAAAACTCTATTTTTATTACTTTAGCCATTATTTTTTATTTTTTGTAATTTACTTTTATTTTTATTTATTTTTTTAGGTTAATTTTTGATTTTGCTCTATTTTCTTTCTTTCTTCTCCTAGTAGGTACCTCTAGTTTATGACTAGAAGGAACCCGAAAGGACCACTAGTATACGACAGTGAAATTGAAGCTATCGTTCATAGGACTCGCAGAGAAATCAGGCGAGCCCTAAATTACACAGAGGAAGACCAAGAAGGCAGCTCCAATCCTACTGAAGGGATGGACGAGAATAATCCACAACCACATGATGTGGGAGGAAACAATACTCTACGTACTATGTTTGATTATGCTAAACCGCATTTAACAGGAGCAGAATCGAGTATTGTTAGGCCTGCTATAACTGCTAATAATTTTGAATTAAAGCCTAACACAATACAAATGATTCAACAATTTGTACAATTTGATGGTTTGCAGGACGAAGATCCAAACACTCATATAGCTAATTTTTTAGAGTTCTGTGATACCTTCAAAATAAATGGCGTTTCTGATGATGCCACACGTCTTCGATTATTCCCCTTTTCATTAAGGAATAAAGCCAAACAGTGGTTAAACTCGTTACCACGAGGGTCAATCACTACATGGGAGCAAATGACCGAAAACTTTTTATTGAAATATTTCCCACCGGCCAAAACGGCCAAATTACGGAATGATATCTCTTCTTTTGTGCAGATGGATTTAGAGACATTATACGACGTGTGGGAGATATACAAAGATCTCTTGAGAAGGTGTCCACACCATGGTTAACCCTTATGGCTCCAAGTCTAAACCTTCTATAACGGTGTAAACCCCTCAACGAGACAATTAATTGATTCAGCCGCCGGTGGAACCCTTAACAACAGAACTCTTGAAGCAGCCTACGAGTTCATTGAAGAGATGTCACTGAATAACTATCAGTGGCAAGTTACAAGGACTAAACTGACAAAATCAGCCGGAGTTTACAACCTCGATGCAGTGACCACATTATCAACACAGATAGAGATGATAAATAAAAAGCTTCATAGTTTGTGTTCTTCGCAGGTACACCCAGTCATGCAATGCAACGCAAGTGGAACTGTGGCGAATCCTGAGTACCCACCCTACCAACCGGGCGCAGAGAGCGAACAGATAAACTATATAGGTAATAATTTCATATCCAATAATAATCATTATAGTAATACTTACAATCCAGGTTGGAGGAACCACCCAAAATTTTCATGGGGAGGTCAAGGAAATCAAGGAAATCAAAAGACAACAACCTCCTCAAAATTTCTAAAATCAGCCATATCCACAAGAGAAAAAGCCAAACCTCGAAGAGATGCTGATAAAATTCATGGCAAGCACAGAAAATCGTCTCAAAGATACTGAGAAAACACTTAAAAGTCAACAAACATTGGCTGAGAAGACCAAGAATCGAATCAGGGAACTTACTAAGTCAGTAGGGGAAGTCACTAAAGCAGTCGGACAACTTGCAAGGTTAATGTCCAAACGATCGCAAGGATGTCTACCGAGTAACACTGAGATTAACCCAAAGGAGCAAATCCAAGCCATCACAGCTCATAATAGCACAGGGGTAGACAAACCTAATCCAATACAAAAGAACGAGGTAGATGAAGGAAAAGTTGAGGCAACACAGGAAAAGCCAAAACCAGAAATCAAAGAATACCAACCTCGCATACCTTACCCCGAAGTAATGAAAAGAGATGATACAGAAGAACAGTTTGGTAAGTTTCTTAAACTTTTAAAGAAATTACATATTAACTTACCTCTTCTTGAAGCTCTTTTTCAGATGTCAGATTCGAGGAAATTTTTAAAACAGCTCTTAACGAACAAACACAAATTAGATGAAGAGCCACATGTGGAATTGAACGCAGTATGCTCAGCAATGTTACAGAATAGACTACCGCGGAAGCAAAAAGATCCAGGAAGTTTTACTATTCCTTGTTTAATTGGTAGCCTAAATGTTGATAATGCGTTAGGTGATTTAGGGGCAAGTATAAATGTCATGCCTTATACATTGTTTAAACGACTAGGTCTAGGGAAGCCCAATCAAACTAGAATGAGTATTCAATTAGCTGATAAAACTGTTAGAATTCCTAGGGGCATTATCGAAGATGTTCTTGTCAAAATCGATAAATTTGTTTTCCCAGTAGATTTTGTTGTCTTAGACATGGATGAGGATAATTCAATCCCCTTAATTTTAGGAGGACCCTTCCTAGCAACTGCCAAGACTAAAATTGATGTTGCCACAGGAGAACTCCTACTTTGTGTAGGCGACGAATCAATTAGTCTTCAAGCTCTTGACTCGGCCAGGACAACAATCGATGAAGGTAAGAAACTCAATTCAGTTGATAATCAATTTGTGCAACCTTCATCGCAGAAAACACCACAAGGATATAAACCGGAGCCAAGTCATAGACCCCAAGCCAACAAAGAATAACTACATAAGGAACAAAGCTTTAAGGTTGACAATTCAGAAGAGCAAGAAACATAAACCAAAGAGGAACGGGAACGAAACGAAGTAAAACCTAAGGAGCCCCCAGAAGAGCTCATAGGAACATCGAATCACTTCAAAATAGGAGACCAGGTGCTGTTAGACAAAGCCGACCCTCGCATCACCACATCAGACCTGAAAATAAACAAAGAAATTCCTCTACAGGTACATAAAATCTTCTCACACGGAACAGTCAAGGTAAGCAATCCAACATTCGACACTTTTAAGGTAAACGCTTCTCGACTTAAATTTTATCAAAAAAGTAGAACTGTAAGCATGATGGAAGATATTCAAACCTTTAAACCTCCTTGATTTTTTTTACAAGGAAAGTCTAGCTTAAGACTATAAACGAGCACTTTTCGGGAGGCAACCCGAGCACTAACCCAATGTATTTTCACATTTTGCTTTCTTTCCATATTTCTTTTCTGAAAATTTAGTTTTAAACTAACACAAAAGTACAGATTTCCAAGCCACACGACCTTACACACGACCGTGGCCGTGGCCGTGTGGACCACCAGAATCCCCATACTAACATAGCAGAGGCAGTTCGAATCAAATCCCACCTAATTCTCGATGTCACGGATCCAACCACTCCATCACGGGCACCGACAAAGTGGCACGGCCGTGCCCTACGACCGTGTGAAGCTACTAACTTGCAAGCCACGGGTAGAACATGCCTGTGCCTTAAAACCGTGCCAACATACTGACTTGTGCCCTACGGGCGTGACCGGCTGAAAAACGGGCATGGAGAAACAACACGCCTAGACACACGGCCGTGCTAAGTGGCCGTGTGCATCGACACGCCCTCACACCACGGGCGTGGGAACGTACCAGATTTGATCCTCTATTTAAACACCAACCCTCTCCCTATTCTTCTACTTCCCATCTCTTTTCTTATTCCCTATCCTTAGATTTCCCCTCCATAACAAGTCTCTCCAACCCTTGAGCTACACCAAAACCATGCCGAAGAAGAGGAAGAAGGCAAGCGTAGTCTCCTTAGGGAGACCGACATTCATAAGCTCATTCCGGCTGCTTCATCCAAACAATAAGCCAAGGGTCTTTGAGACTATTTAATTTTTATTTTTCTTTTCTCTTTTGCTTCAATCCTCTTCTCTTTAACAATCTTAGGTTTAAATTAGTTTAATGTATTTTAGTTTCTTAGTGTCAGGTTCATCAGGCTGTTAGAGAATCACTCCTTGGGAATCACGACCACCACCACCGCAGCCCGAGGAGTTCTAAAGGCTGCTTGGGAATCACACCACTTCCGCCACCGCCAGCACCTCAGCAGCCCTAGAGGTCACACCCACCTCGCGAACCATCCATCAATAAGGACTCTTCGGTCCATCCACCTTTTTTTTAACTTTATTTTACTTTTTATTTTCATGTTCTTTAGTTTTCTTATATTTAAATATATATTTAGTTTATTTTAAATGTGTCTTAATAACTCCTAGCTAATTCTCTACGAGCTCCCCAATTTCTTCATCCAGCGCAGAGCTCAGCAGCAGCCACCACCCCTACCGACTCCCAACTCCGCGAAACCATCCAAATTCAGGAAGTTTCACCTCTCCCTCTCTCTTAAATTTTATATACATCTTTGTACATTGAGGGCAATGTACATCTTAAGTGCGGGGGGTGAATATTTATTTGAAGAAAGGGCCTAACTTTCTGCATTATTCTCAAATTCGGCCTAACTTTCTTCATTATTCTCAAATTTATGATGGTCTATGATTTTTATTGATATATTTTAAATTAAGTCATAGTTAATTGTGTATTGATGATTAAATTAGAAGAATATTAGAGAATCGAGCATGATAAGTCTATTTTTTCAGAATTAAAATCTTTGCTAGGTTGTTTAGCTGAATCTGAATATTATCTGGAAGTTTGAAATTTACAAGGTTGATGTCAAAATACCAATAATTTTTGTGAGATTTTGAGCCTATTAGAGCATATATTACTTTATTGATTATGAGTGTCAACTATGAACTATTATTCTAGAACTTGCCTCGATTATACATGTTGAGACCACATCTATGATTTGATATACAGAGATGATAAAGGCACCTAGGATTTAACTCACTCACTCCACTAACAAGCCTACCTCCATAAATTAACCCCTAGTGAACCCCGTTGATCCGAACAACCCTTTTTATTGACTCACCAGCTACTATTAACACAAAACCCCTTTATATTTGTTATCACCATTCCTTTTGACTACCCTTTGATCGAGATATGATTTGATTAAGTTACCTAATTAAATTAGTTCAGTAATTGAATTCATCTTTTATGATTTGTTCTTAAAAAAAAACCCGACATATATTCAGTATTAGTTCTACTAAGTGAGCTTACATGTTGAAATTCCACATCTTGAGGAAAAAGCTCGTATTATTAGTTTTCAATTGATGTAATTATTTAGGATTAGTTCAATTTTTTTAGTTAGGCAATTTGTCAGGTCAGTCTCGATTCTAACCTTCTAATTCAGCCTTTATCCACACCTTTAACCCTAGCCCCGTTACAACCCTATTAAAGACCTTTTGATTTGTGTATCATCTCATATTATAGTGGTGGAGATTTAATTTTCAGGCAAGCCTATGGGATTAACTTTTCAGGTTCGACTTCCGAGAGCTTAATTTTGAACCTTAAACACCTCGAGTGATTTGAGTGAATCTTTAGTGAGGATGCCAATCCTTGTCGATTTTGAATCAAAGGTAATTATTTAGATAATGGGAAACACCTACGTTTTTATGCTACAAATATATGACTTTGATGTTTTAATCTTTAGGACTCCTCGAGTTAACTCATCCATGTATAAATTATCTATGAATTATGATGAGACATTATTGATAGGAATTATGAATCATGGAAAGTTTGTTTTAATTGTAAGTTGAGAATTTTGCTTGAGGACAAGCAAAAGCTTAAGTGTGGGGGTATTTGATAAACCATAAAAGCAACATATTTTAATCCCACATTTAGTATGCTTTTGGATGATTTAAGCCTCGATTGATATAAAAAGGTGCTCTTAATCCTTTCTTTTCATGTCTTATACCGAAGAAAGCACCTGAGGATGAAAAGAACATAAAATAGACCCAAAACAGAGTAAATGGGCCATATCACGAAATCCACACGGCCTGGACTTAAGCTCACACGGCCGTGCCACATTGATCATCTAGAACACGGCCTTACCCCCGAGTCACACGGTCGTGTCTCATTAAAGAAGTCCGAACACGACTTGAAGACTAGTCACACGGGCATGTGATATGGCCGTGTCCCTGTCGCTAGAAAGAGCAATTTCATTCGGGAAATGATACTTGGAGGCAAAGAAACACATTCCAAAGCCCATTCAAACACCCTAGTAGGAATTCTACTTAAATTAGGATACTTAGGGGCCAAGTAAGGCATCTCAAAGTCTATATAAACACCCAAGGGGGCAACTTGAAAGGGGAGTTCTGCAGAAGCCAGAGGGCGGTTAGCTAGGCCAAGGAGCCAAGCCGAAAAGGTCAGAATTATGGGAATCACTCGAAGATAGCGAGTTGATCCATCCCCAGAAGCCGGGATTCTACTCAAGACGGCGGATCTCTCCTTCAATTCCTTCAGGGAGTTTTAGAGATTTATTATGTTTTGTTTTATCTTTTCTTCTGAGATATTTTCTTTATTTGTTATGAACTAAACTCTTCAGATACCTGAAGGGGATGAAACCTAGATGAATCTTGTTATTATTTTCTGAACTATAAGATAAATACTTGATTTGTTCTTAATTATGTGAGCTTAATTATTGTGTTAATGTTTCTGGGATATTGACTCAAGTCAGATGTTCTTAGGTGGAGGAGCAAAAGTCCCTGCTTAAGAATAGATCTAGCATAATTAAAGCGGAGTTGTTCGCGTGCCTAGAGATAGGGTGACGAGATTTTGCCGGATTACGGTGAAACCTAATATGGGAATCCATAGATCGATTTACTGCTATTCTAGGGGGTTATTAAGTGAGAAAGAGATTTCCGTTAATTAACCTAGGGTTAGACGTTATTCGCCTTGCGAGAGGGTTTAATATACGTTAGGGAGTCATATGGATCAAGTCAAGTGAATAAATCGTATGGTTCAGTGTTAGATAACAAGTGAAGTCTAGGTGGATTCTTCTTGAGGGTATCGTCTTAAATCAACTGAGTCTTCCCTCAAGTTATTTCCCAATTCATTCTTTTTGTCTTTACGTCTTTAGCTTAGTAGTAGTTAAGTCTAAACAACTTCACTTATTTTAGGCTAGATAATAAAAAAAAAGGTTACTATTAGTACTTTTAGTTCCTTTGGGTTCGACAATCCGGTCTTGCCTAAGCTATACTACTGTTCGATAGGTACACTTGCCTTTAATCATTGTCAGAGTTAGTTTGCAGGTTCGATCATTCTCTTTATAAATTTTAAGACTCTGATTCCAGCGATCACCTTACGACCAAACCTCAGTACGTTCTTCCATGGTGAGACCTTGAGAAAAACGGAGTCCCCCACTAAATACTCAATCTCTCGATGCTTCAGGTCTACATAGGACTTTTGTCTGTCAGTTACCGATTTCAGTCGATCTCGAATCAATCTAACTTTGTCCTCAGTATCAGAAACTAGTTTAAGTCCCAGAACGCGTCGCTCGCCCAACTCAGTCCAACACGAAGGTGTGCGACACCTACAACCATATAGTGCCTCATAGGGTGCCATTTGAATGCTAGACTGATAGTTGTTGTTATAAGAAAACTCTGCTAGCAGCAGGTAATCCTCCCAACTGGCTCTGAAGTTAATCACACAACTTCTCAACATATCCTCCAATATCTGAATCACCCTCTCTGACTAACCGTTAGTCTAACTCACCCTCCAATCTAGTACCAAGAGCTTCATGTAGCTTCTTCCAGAATCGAAACGTGAAACAAGGATCCCTATCAGATATTATCGAAACCAATACCCCATGCAGTCTCACTATCTCAGACACATACAGCTTAGCCAACTTCTGTAGAGAGTAGTCAGTACGAACCAGTATGAAATGGGCGGACTTGGTCAATCGATCCACGATGACCCATACTGAATCCTTCTTAGTGGGTGTGAGGGGTAACCCACTAACGAAGTCCAAAGTCACTCGCTCCTACTTCTAAAGTGGAATCTTAACTGGCTGCAACAATCCTGAAGGTAACTGATGCTCAGCCTTAACCTGCTGGCACGTCAGACACTTAGCCACAAATTTAGTAACCTCTCGCTTAAGACCTGGCCACCAGTACAACTCACGAAGGTCTCGGTACATCTTGTTTCCGCCAGGATGTACAGCATAAGGGATACTATGCGCCTTTCGCAGTATAGGCTACCTCAACTCGGTATCATTCGGTACACAGATTCTTCCACGAAAATAAACTACCCCTTCGCTATTCAGTCCAAAATCCACAGTATTCCCACTCTCAATTTGTAGAAAGTGAAGACCCAAAGACTCGTCCTCCATCTGTTTACTCTTAATTTGCTCTATCCACGTCGTTTTAACTTGAAGTTCAGCTAACAGACTACCATCATCAAGTAAACTGAGGCGAGCAAACATTGCCCTCAGATTTAGTCATAGCCCTATGGCTCAGAGCGTCTGCTACTACATTGGCCTTACCAAGATGGTATTCAATCGTACAGTCATAGTCCTTAAGTAGCTCAATCCATATACGTTGCCTAAGGTTTAACTCCTTCTGAGTGAAGAGGTACTTGAGGCTTTTGTGATCAGCGTAAATGATACACTTCTCACCATACAGGTAATGCCTCCAGATTTTTTAGTACAAATACTACCGCGACCAACTCCAAGTCATGCGTCGGATAATTCGCTTCATGAGTCTTAAGTTGACGAGACGCATACGCTACTACCTTACCCTCTTGCATCAACACACATCCCAAACCAACATGTGATGCATCGTTTTAGACAGTGAACTCTTTCCCAGGCTCTAGCTGTATTAGGACAGGGGCCTCAGTCAGTATGTTCTTGAGCTTCTTAAAGCTATCTTGCTGCTTATTAGTCTAGTTAAACGGCACACCCTTGCGTAACAGCTTAATCAAAGGTGCTACAATCAGTGAAAACCCCTCTACAAATCGTCGATAATACACTGCCAGTCCTAGAAAACTGCGGATCTCAGATACAGTCTTAGGTTGCTTCTAATCTAAGACAACCTCAATCTTTCGAGGATCGACTCTAATCCCCTTAGTAAAAACCACATGTCCCAAAAACGTTACTTCATGTAACCAAAACTCATATTTACTGAACTTGGCATACAGTTGTTTCTCTCGCAGAATCTGTAGAACCACTCTGAGGTGTTCATCGTGTTCATCCTCAGTTTTTTAATACAACAATATATCATCAATAAATACCACTACAAACCGATCCAGATAGGGCTGGTACACTCGGTTCATTAGATCCATAAAAGTTGCTGGTGTATTCGTCAGTCCAAATGGCATCATTATGAACTCATAATGATCGTATCGAGTCCTAAATGCTTTCTTGTGCACATCAGTCTCATTAACCCTCAACTGATGATATCCTGATCAGAGGTCAATCTTATAAAAAACTGAAGCCCCTCGGAACTGGTCAAACAGATCGTCTATTCTCGGTAGGGGATACTTATTATTTATAGTCAGATTATTTGCATGAATAGAACTGGTGCTCCCCACGGAGACACACTAGGGCGGATGAACCCACGATCCAGTAGCTCTTGTATCTAGGCCTTAAGCTCCACCAAGCTCCTTTGATGTCATTCTATAAGGGCGATGGACACCGGAGCTGTACTCAGAAAGAGCTTAATCCTAAACTCTACGTCACGATCCGGAGGTAACCTAGGTAGCTCTTCAGAAAAAACGTCCGGAAAGTCCTTAACCGTCCTGATATTCTTAACCGAAGAATCCCCAAAATTTGAAACACTATTGTAGGCCAGATACACCTCACATCCCTTACGAACCAACTTCTCGGCTCTTAATGCAGAAATCACATTCAATAAATAGTTTCGACGCTTCCCAATTACGACTACCTCGCTGTCCTCCTCAGTTCTCAGTACAACCCTTTTTGTGGCACAATCTAAGCTCACTCGGTGTTTGACTAATCAATCCATTCCCATTATTAGATCAAATTCTCCAAAAAGTAGTTCCATCAGATCAGCCAAAAAGATAGCTCCTTGAACCTCTAGAGGAACATCTCTAAATAGTTTGTTAACCCTTATTGACTACCCCAATGGACTCAGTATAGTGACCTCACTCGTAGTGCTCTCAACCAGTATACCCAAGTTTTTAGATACGGTATAAGCTATATAGAAGTGAGTGGATCCTATATCTATCAACACAGTATAAGGTACATTATAAATAAAGAACGTACCCGTAATAACGTCTAGAGCATCTCCATCCACTCGGCGACAAGTAGCATAAACTAGAACCGACTTCCTCGCCTCAGTGTGACTAGCACCTCTGCCCGGTGATCTTTAACCACGGCCCAAACCGTTACCACCCCTAGCCTAACCATGGCCTCTCGATGACTGTTGGACTATTCTCGGTGGTGCAGTACCCATGCCATAAGCTTGTATCTGATCGGACCTCCGCGGGCAATCTCTAATACGATTCTCTAATAAACCGCACCTCAAACAAGCCCCGGTTCTTTTTCAACACTAGCCTTGATGACGTCTACCACAGTCAGTACACGGTGTCTACCCAGTAGCAGCAATAGGAGCCCCAGCTCTGGTCGGTCCATCAACTCTGGCCTTTTTCTTAGGCCTCTGAACTGAACTCGAAGGCTCTAAATCCCTCTTATTCCTACCTCTCTCTCTATTCTGGCATTCAGTGTGCTTCACTTCCTCGGAGATCTTTGCCTTATCGACTAGTGCAGTAAAATCTCGTTCCCTCTATGGAGCTATTAGTACCCTCAGATTATCCCTGAGGCCAACCTCGAAGCGAACACATCGCTCGTACTCAGTCACCACCATACCTCGCGCATAGCGGCTCAGTCTCAGAAATTTGGCCTCATACTCGACCATCTATCTATCTCCTTGAGTCAAATTCAGGAACTCTCTCCTACGAGCATCTATATGACTGGCCCCCACATACTTCCCCTTGAAGGGGGACTTAAAGAACTCCCAGGTCAGTCGGTCAGGCTGAGTGCCATCCTTAACCGTAAGTCACCACTAGCGAGCCTCATCTCTTAGCAGTGACACTACACCCCTTAGTTTCTGCTCGGGGGTGCAGTCCAAATCGTCCATAATCCTTTCAATGACCTCGACCCAGTACTCAGCCACGTTAGGGGCAACCCCAACAATACCCCTGAAAATCTCAGTTCCATTAGACCGGAGTCGTTCCGTAACCGACCTTTGGCGTCCAGCTCCAGTATTGGGCCTAACGACCCTTTTTAAGATTCTCAACATGGCCTGGAACAGTGCGTCGTCCCCAGTCGCTCGATCATGAGACCCAGTCTCAGTCACAGGTGAAGCCAACGTCTCACTTGTATCCAAATTCGGCAAGTTGCCAGAAGATGAAGGCCCAACTCGAGCACCTCTACGGCTTCTGCCACGGCCTCTTGTACCCCGTCGGCGAGTACCTCTGGTTCTTATTATCTAATTGGGTTATTCTATATTTACAGTTTTATGCATCAGTTTACAGTTCCAGTGTTTATTAACAGATATTTTATGAAAACAGTATTAAAAGTTTAACGTTTGTTTTCGTACAATGCAGTGTCTATCGATTTTACTACAGTATCAGTTATACACTAACTTGAGTGTTTTCAGTACAGTCTATCTATAGTAGTCTCAGTAAATACTATCTAGAGTATTTCAGTTTAAAACAGATAAAAGTTTCAGTGAACTTAGGGGATCGACGCCGGAGACTCGATGTACCACACGTGCTGCGCAAAATATTTCAATCATCTCAAAATCGGTGCTTTAAAATCCAAGTTTAAAAACCCAAATCCACAGCCGAACTTTGAAACCTGGCTCTGATGCCACTAAATGTAACACTTCAAACCCGACCTGGACGTTATGGCTGAATCTGGTGATGTCACATGGAAATACATTTGAAAACCGTATCATTGCTAAAACTGTTTTCCGTTTAGAACTTATCATTATCTTTCATTAATCCTCAAATCGTGATTCATTTCCAAAATGTTATACTTTGCAGAAGCTTTTAAAATAGTTTGAGCGTGCGTGGTATTTTGATAAAACATTCATCTCTTTTGAAAACCCGAGTTTTACCTACTTCTAGCAGATATAAACAGAAAACAGTATAAAATCCAAATTTTAGGTAAAAATCCATAGAGGTCATTATTACAGAAGAAACACCCCGAAATAAAACTTAAAATCGTAAATAAGTATCCAATAGAAAAAAAGAGTCGTGTGGCCACCATTGAGTCCTCTTTCACCCCGATCCGCCTATGTCTGGGGATTACCTATACATATTAAATAGAAGGGGTGAGTTTTCATAAACTCAGTGTGTAATCCCATGCAAACAACCAGACAATAACAGATAAGCTCAGTTTGGGCCTAAGCCCTTCTCAATATCAATATCAATATCAGTTTGGGCCTTAGCCCATTTCAGTAACAGTAAGCATTAGGGCCTTAGCCCTTCACAGTACAGTAACATTGACATTTATGCAGTTGTAAAATCCTACCCAACCAGCCTCTACACTCCATCTCTGTCCAACCCTACACTCCATATGGGAATATAATCAACCCACCCATCCCTATACTCCAAATAGCACCGAATGCGGTATTAGATAGTAGTTGCAGCTAAGCTACCAATAAGTTAGGCTTGAAGCTTTTCAGTACACTTCCTTCAATCAATATCAATCCCCAACCCAATGCAATGCATCATATAGACATGTCATGGTATCATGTATAATCAGTACAGCGTGAATAGCATGCTCAACATACAAACATACATATCTATCTCATATAAGCATATAACAATCTTTCAGTCCTTTCAGTCAATTAGGGATCTAGGTAAACTTACCGACCCTACAGTAGGTTCATGATCGTGTCAAAATCAGAGCTTTAAATATTTATAAAAGAATGATCAAACCTGGAGACTAACTCTGACAACGATTAAAGGCAAGTGTACCTATCGAACAGTAGTATAGCTTAGGCAAGACCGGATTATCGAACCCAAAGGAACTAAAAGTACTAATACTAACTTTCTTTTTATTATTTAGCCTTAAAATTAGAGTGAAGATTGCTTTAAACTAAATTTTCGAAGACTTAAACTAAGGACATAAAGACAAAAAGAACGAATTGGAAAATAACTTTGAAGAAAAACTCAGTTGATTGCGACGATACCCTCGGGAAGAATCCACCTAGACTTCACTTATTATCTAACCCTAAATTATATGATTTCTTTACTTAGCTTGATCAGTGAGACTCCCTAACCTATATTAAACCCTCTCTCGAGGCGAATAACGTCTAACCCTAGGTTAATTAGTGGAACTCTCGTTCGCTTATAATAACCCCCTAGGATAGCAGTAAATCGATCAATGGACTCCTATATTAGGTTTCACCCTAATCCGACAAAATCTCGTAACCCTATCTCTAGGCGTTCGATCAACTCCGCTTAATTATGTTAGATTTTCTCTTAGACAGGGTCTATTCCTCCTCCACCTAAGCACATTAGATTTGGATTAAGCAACATAATTAAGAACAAACTAAGTAATTATCATATAACTTAAAAATCAAATAACAAAATCCATCTAGGTTTCTCCCCCTTCAGGTATCTGAGGGGTTTAGTTCATAATGAATAAAGAAAACATCGCAAGAGAAAAGATAAAACAAAACATAAGAAAACCCTAAAACCCCTTGAAGGAATTGAAAGAGAATTTCGCCGTCTTGATATAATTCCGGCTTCTTGGGATGATCAACTGGCTATCCTCGCGTTATTCCCTAACTCTGACCCTCTCGGCTTGGCTCCTTGGCCTAGCTTTCGATGCCTGTTTCGGCTTCTGCCGAACTCTCCTTTCAAGTTGCCCCCTCGGGTGTTTATATAGACTTTGTGATACCTTACTTGGCCCCTAAGTATCCTAATTCAAGTAGAATTCCTAATAGGGTGTTTGAATAGGCTTTGGAATGTGTTTCCTTGCCTCCAAGTATCCTTTCCCGAATGAAATTGCTCTTTCCAGCGACAGGGACACGGCCATGGCACACGCCCGTATGAATCGTGGTCAGGCCGTGTTCGGACTTTTAATGAGGCACGGCTGTGTACTATTTGGGCCAGGCCATGTCGATTTCTCTCTTGGCCCAATTTGGTCCGTTTTAAGCCCGTTTCTCGTTCTTTTTATCCTTGGGTGCTTTCCTGAGTATAAAATATGAAAAGAAAGGATTAAGAGCACCTTTTTACATAAATCAAAGGATAAATCATCCAAAAGTATGCTAAATGTGGGATTAAAATATGTTACTTTTACGGTTTATCAGTTCACAGTCGACTTGGGCAACCTGTGCAACCTTGGCAAACAAATCAGTGAAATTAGGCACACACACCCGTGTTGGTCTGCCCGTGTGGGCTCACACGGCCCAAATTGGCCTTGGCCATGTGGATCACATTGCCTGCCCTAATAATTTCACACACCCTTGTGGTTTACCCGTATGGGCCCACACGGCCCAATTCGGTCCGGCATGTGTATTGCACACGACCAGCCTCATCGATCACACGCCCATGTATCATCACACGGCCTACCACAAGGGCTACCACACGCCCGTATGGCATTGAAAGAGAGCTTTTTCGACTTTTTACGGAGACGCGTTTTCAGTGTTTCGGGTAGGGGTGAGCAAAACTCGATTCGATTCAAAAAATCGAAAAAAATTCAAATTTCGAATTATTCAAATCGAGTTAATCGAATCAAATCGAATTTTGAGTTTTGAATTTCGAGTTCGAATCGAGTTGAATTTTCAAATTCGAATAACTCGAATAAACCGAATATAAACTATATTTTTTTATTTTTTTAAAAATTTTAGGCTTTTACTTAATTACTTTAAACCAATTTCCCTCAAGCCCAAATATTTTATTTTATCCCATTTCCCCAAGCCTGTCAGCCCAAAGATTTATTTTCTCAAATCCCAACCCAATTCCTCCCCCAAATCAAACCCCCAAGCCCTAGCAGGTAACAAATTCCATCGTCCAACACTCCATCTCCAAACCCCAAATTAATTTTCTTCTTCTATGTTCTGAGTTCTCTCCATTTCCATTCAATTCAAAGTTCAAACTTCAAACCCTAAAATTTATTTTTCCCAAAAAACCCTAAAATAAACCCTTCTTCCTTCATTCTTCTTCTTAATTATTAGTTCATTCAAACCTTCAAACAAGTTTCATGTGCAGTGGGTTTGCCATCATTTGTTTATAGTCGGTATTATTTTCCTCTAAGCAGAAAGTCGACTGTGGTAGATAAGGAGCATCGTGTCTAAACAAGTCGGACCCTGTGAGCAGGTATTCTTTTGGTAGATAAGCTCCTTTTCAACAGCATTTTACCACAAGTTTTGTGAATATGAATCTTGTTTTTATTAAATAAGTAGAAGTATTTTCCTTTTTCATGTTTTCATACCGCCTCTCATGTATTTGGTGGATCCTTGGAGGACTGTATGATATGACCCCATATGCATATCAGAATGTGTTGAATACAGTTACTTTAAGAAAAGTCAAGAGTTCAAGCAACATAGGTCTAAAATATTTTACAGGCAAATTCAATAAACACAAAGTAAATATTAAATAAAATCTTTGAAGAGAACTTTCGGAGCACTTTCGGATACTGATATATTTTACCTTCATTTTTGGATCAGAGTATTTTTCATTCAAAATAATTTTCAAATTATTTTGAGTTTTGGAGCACTTTTGGATACTGATATATTTTACCTTCATTTTTTGTTTAAATTACAGTAGAAGGTCAATTTCCTTCAATTCATTTGAACTTTTAGAAACTGGCGAGTTGGTTATTATTTTGTTTGACATCTAAAGCAATTTTGGTGAAAGCCTGCAAGAGAAATTTGAATTAGCAAAAAAAAAATCTTGTAGAATAGATTAGTTGATATTTTTATATTTATTACACTTTATTTTCACCCGTATTATAGGTGAGCCAAGGTTTAATTTTATTTAATATTTTGACATATTTGTAAGTTTTTTTTATTAATCTTTGGCTATTTTTGAAGTGATTTTATTTGTGTAATCCAATAAACACAAAGTAAATGGATAGAAATGAAATTTGATGCAAATATGCAAATTATGTATAGTTTCCCTTGATAAGAATTATCTATCTATTTTGATTAGTTACTTTGGTTTTGTTTATTTGTTTGTTAAATCAGACTAATGCCTTTGTCCTTTTTGACTCTTTTTCTCAGGGAAGGCTCAAGGGTTCATATTAGGCATATGTTCCTTTGCTAATGTTGCTTCTCCCTTACTTTTCTCTCCTTTAACAGGTTAACTAAAACTCCAGGCATTTCATCCTTAGGCTCCTTCTAACTTATGACTGACATACTTTACTCAAATCTTCCAGCTTTGTTCCCGTAGGAAAGAGCACCATTTAATTGCCCTGGTTTCAGTATCATGTTCGTTGGGTTTGCTTCGATAAGAACATCATTTGTTCATAGTCGGTATTCTTTTCCTCTATGCAGAAAGTCGACTGTGGACATGTTATGGAGTAATATAAATTCAGTCATTCATTCTATGTTAGTCAAACTTGGGTACCGGTGTTGGGATATTTTCAATTTCTTTTTTTGTGATTTTTGTTGTTGGAGGGTCATATCTCGTACTTATGTACTAATAGAAAATTTTTTATGCAGATGATAGCGTTTGTCTAGAGTCTAATGATAAGGGCATTTCCTCCAATTTCAAGTGAAAGAGTTAGCAACTTGCACTAAATGGAGAAGGCAAGCAAGGTCTAAATTATTCCTTACTGAACTTTGCGTGTTTAATGCTGACCAATGCTAAAAATATAACATACAAATCCCTTTGATTTAAATGCCATTAACTGTTGTTCTAAATGAAGGGAACTTCGGTTCAATGTTGTCATATTTTTTTTAATTTGGCTACTCATTGTAAGGGTTAAATGTTGACCGAATGTTGGAAAAAAAATGAGCTATTGTTTATTGATTTGAAGACTATGTATTGTTACTATTTGTTGTTGTCTAAATTAAAGGGAAATTTATGATTTAAATGCTATAAGTTTCGGTTGTTTCTACTATTGAATGTTGGATTTTGATTGATCAAATGTTAGATTTTCAACAATTCATCCTCGGGATTAATGTTTAACATTTAAGCTATTAATGTGCCTTAATTTTTTGCATTATCAATGCACTTAAGTTGTTCAAAGACGGACATATTAATTATGATTTCTTGCCGATTGAGTGATTGCATACTTGATGTAATAACCTGTCTAATTTGATGTTATACAATATACATAATACTGTTGTATAAACAGAGCAGTTTATTTTGTGCAAAATGGGATAGTCTGAATAAATGTATTAAAATGTTATAAAAAAAATTGCATGTTTAATTATCATCTGAAAATAAATATTAAATTAGCTAATTCTAAGTATAAATATTAAGTTGTTGTTCAAAAGTGAATTACTCTAAAACAGTTCTGTCTGCGAAATGACAAATATTATATTTTATATTTTCAGAAAATGAATTAAAGCATAAATGTTATTAAGTTTGATTTTAAATCAATTATTGGTCATCATTAGTGATTGCAACAAATGTTTACTTGTAGATGAGTGATCCAAAGCGAGATGGTTCAACTCAAAGTTCACAAAATTCTTCCCCAAGTAGAGATGATCAAACAACAACCAAGGAAAATGTTCGAAAAAAGATTACTCCAAGGGCAGCTTGTTGGAACCATTTCACCAAATTTGTGACTAAAAAGGGGGAGAAGAGAGCAAGGTGCAATGCATGTGATGTTACTTACACCATGGAAACAACTTTGGGTTCTACAACAAATTTGAATAACCATTTGAAAACATGCCTAAAAAGACCTCGAGGTAATACTTCTAATCCGAAGCAATCAGAATTAGCATTTGTGAATGTTAGCCAAGCAATCAGAATTTGAATAATTCATTTATCAACTTGGGTGTTTGATAAAGATGCTATTAGAAAAGCATTGGTTCGTATGATAATTGTGGATGAACTACCTTTTAAAATTGTAGAGGGAGAGGGTTTTAAATTCTTTCTTTCTATAGCATGCCCACGGTTTAGTCTTCCATCTCGTTGGACAATTAGAAGGGATTGTCTTGATTTATTTAACTCCATGAAGAGTGTGATGAAGAATTGTTTTGAAAAAAGATATAAGTAGAGTTTGTTTGACGATAGACACTTGGACTTAATTACAGAGGATGTCTTACATGGTTTTAACAGCACATTGGGTGGATGATGAGTGGAGGTTGCAAAAAAGAATTATAAATTTTTGCCCAATATCTGCTCATAGAGGTGAAAGCATAGGTCAAGCTATTGAAAAATGTCTTCGAGATTGGGGGATTGAGAGGGTCTTCACTATTACGGTTGATAATGCATTCGCCAATAGTGTTGCCATTGAATATTTGAAAAAGAAATTGAATCATCGAAATGCTTCTGTTGCAAATGGAAAATTTATTCATATGAGATGTGTTGCACACATTCTTAATCTCATTGTGTAATACGGTATTAAGGATGTTTCTGTGTCTGTGGATCGAGTTAGAAGTACTGTGAGGTATATAAGAGCATCACCATCGAGGTTGATAAAATTCAACCAACGGGTAAAAGAAGAAATGATAGATAGTAAGGCTCAATTGTATTTAGATGTGCCTACTAGATGGAACTCAACATATATAATGTTAAAGGTAGCCGAAAAATATGAGCGTGCATTTGAATCATATGTACGTGATGACCATAATTTTTTTCTTGACCTTACTGCTGGAGATGGAGTTCCTATATTTGATGATTGGGAAATTGTTCGAAGAGTTATAAAAGTATTAGAGCCTTTTTATCATCTTACACAGAAGGTGTTCGGATCTTTGCATGTTACCTCTCATTCACTGTTTCAAGTATTGACGGATGTGCATTGTCTTTTTGATGGGTGGCAAAGTTGTGGAGATCTAGACATAATTTCTATGACTTCCAAAATTAGAGATAAATATACTAAGTATTGGGGTGAAGGAACAAGATCAACATGCTAGTTTACTTGGCGGTCATCTTTGATCCACGATGTAAAATGAGTTTTTTGGACTTTAGGGTCAACTTGCTTTTTCCTAATGTTGCTAATGACATTATGAAAATGATTGATAAAGAATTGCATTGCTTGTTCAACGAGTATTCTTCTAATGCCGGGAGAATTCAACTGTTTGAAGGTAGATCTCATTCTTCGACAAATCTTTGTAGTTTAATGGAAATAGATCAGTCAAAAATGAAAACGGGCTTGGCCAAACAAAAATACCTTAAGAAGAAGAAACAAGTTGGATTAGAAAGCAAATCTGAGTTGGATAGATATTTGGGTGAGGATCAAGAAGTAAACAATTCAAGTTCATTTGATTTACTGTTGTGGTGGAAAATAAACAGTCCTAGATTCCCTATTCTTTCACAAATGGCTTGAGATATTCTTGCTAATCCTATTTCAACGGTTGCGTCGGAAAGTGCATTTAGCATGGGTGGACGTGTTCTCGATAGTTTTAGAAGTTCTCTAACTCCTCTCATGGTCGAGGCTTTGGTTTGCACACAAGATTGGCTTCAGAAATCTAATGATGCCATCAATCTTGAAGATTATATTGATGAACTTCAAACCATGGAAGATGGTAATATATAAATTTTAATTTATAAAATAAGCTTTTCTGTTATTTATATTAGTAAGCATAATTTAACTAACACTTTTGTTTTTAAATTTGCTAGACTTGTCAAAAATACCTGAAGATCAAGAAGGTAATATACTTAGCATTAGTTTATAAAGTTAAATGTTTATTTAATTTATTTTTGCGAACATTTTTTTATCATTTAAAACTCATTCAATACTTTTACTAGATGTTTCAAGATTATCAACGCCAACAGTGTTTGAAGCACAAGAAGAAACTTAAACTATTCTATAATGGTTTTTGAACTGATGTGTTATTGTTATGAGTTTGGTTTGGTTTGTTATTGTTGTTGGTTAATTGGACTTTTGTTGTGTTCTTTTTTTGTTTGTTTGGACTGGTGTAGGTTTCTATTACATTTTGGACTTTTACTTACATTTTTTTTATTATAATGTTGTTGTTGTTTACATCGACTCATGTTGTTTACTTGGACTTTTACTTATGTTTTTTATTATAATCTTGTTGTATTGTTTTTGTTGTTTATTTGGACTCATATTGTTTATTTAGGTTGATGTTGTGTTGCTTTTATTTATTCACTTATTTACTTCAATTTTTTGTTGTATGATCATGTTTAAAAACTTTAAAGAAAATTATTTTTTTGAAAAATTACATAAAAATAAACAACACTAAAGTCAATTTTTTTTAATTTAACTCGAACAAATATATTCGATTCGATTCGATTCGAATTTCATCTCACTCGACTCGATTCAAGAAAATTTCAAATTAAGTTAGGATGATAAAATACGATTCGATTCGAAAACTCGATTAACTCGAAAATTTTTTATTCGATTCGATCGAATGCTCACCCCTAGTTTCGGGTACACACCTGGTTCATTTTTGACGCTTAATCACTCCCGAGCACTCCCGAAAATTAGAAACTCAATCTCAGTCACTTAATCTGAATTACTTACAACAGTCAATTCCCAAAACTATCAACAACCTTACCTCGCTTGAGCAACCCCGGTTTTTCCCACAATCATAGCGTCAATTGGGATCTTCCAGCTCCTTGATTTGCGCCTAATCAGAATATGGCTCACATCAAACGAAGATTCATTGAATAATATAAAGGAAAACTCACTTACCAACTTACCGAATGACACAATCGCACGTTTGCCCAAATGGTGGAGAAGGAAAAGAAAAAGGAGAGAACTACTATGAGATTTTCGGCAAAGATAGGATCAAAAAGAAAAAAAAAAAGGAAAAGACAGAAACACAGTGACGAGGAAAAGAATAGAGAAGACACGAAAGAATCAACAGAAATTCGGCAGGGAGTCTTTTACGAAAACGTCAGAATTTGAGAAAGCCGATATTCTGAGAAACAAAATTAATCCAGATTCTGATAACTCCCCTAACCAAGTCTCCTTAATTATATCCATCAACCTCTCCACTATCAGAATTTTAGTCCATCTCAAACTCTCACACGACACAAGTAGCAAAATAAATCCCTTGTTTGCACAAAGATTCGAACTCAAGACCTCAAACGTAACTAACACTCCACTCAACCACTAGACAGCAGGCCCATTCTGTTAATAATTTACCAACAACTAATTAAGAACATACTGACTAGAGATAGGGATTTATTCATAAAAAAAAATCCCAAGCTAATGCTTGAACTTAGGACCTCTCAAACACTTCCTAGAATACTTAAACACTAAAGCAGATACAAATTTGTGTCACAAATATACAAAAATAAATATTAAAGATTTTTGGGGCGTTACATTAATTCACTTTGAAATTTAAATTAAATAAATATCTTCACTATACTTTAATCAATTTCAAGTTAAATAGTAGCACGTACAGATATTTTTAAGTTAATCACACAACTACTAATATAACAATTTCACATATTTTATACTTAGATTTTAATAAGTATAGTAAAATTCTTGAAGTACTTACCTCTCTTTTGTTAGAATTTCACTATTTTGCCTTTAATTTTCTTCCTTCCTCACTTTTGTCACCATCTTCACTTTGTTTTCAATACTTCCATTATTTCTTCTCTTCTTCTACTCCATGAACACTTCAAATACATAATCAATTTCTTTACTAGAAATCACTTTCTCATATCTCTACTTCAACTAAACATAAATTTTATAAGAAAACACTTAAATTCTTACCTTGTCTCTTTAATCTCTTCACTTTCTTCTCAACCTTCTTCCCTTCCAATTCCAATTTCTTCTCAACTTTTTGGTGGCTATGGAAATTCTCAATATTTTTGAGTGAAAAAGATGAAAATGACGGAAAATGACTAATTTGTAAAGAAAAACAGTTTCTCTCCTATCCCTTTTCTTTCTCACCTTGGAAAAATAAAGAAAATTCTTCACCTTGGAAAGATGTTTTTGCTTTCTTTTATACTAACTATAATTAAAATATTAATAAAATATCTAAATAAAATATTATTAAAATAATAATAAACTAATTAAATAGTGTAAAATATCACTAACATCATGATTACAAACCAATGTCCCATATTTTATACTTCAAGGCTAAGCAAATCCAATGGTATTTTGGCAAATTTTCCCCAAATTATCTTTTTTTTACTAAATGACCATTTTGCCCTTGGTCAAATATTATATTTCCATTTACGTCCTTTTCCACTTTTGGGAATTTTCACTTTTATTCCTTCAAATTTTTGAATTTACACTTCAACCCCTTAACTTTTGAATATTCACATTTTGACCTTATCATTTTTCACTTTTTCATAATTTAGTCAATAGCTCATATTTATATCTCACAATACCTTTTTCAACTTTCTCCAGTATCCAGCTAACACCAATATCATTATTTCATTTACTCGGTAAATCAATTATATACATTTCGAGTATAACACTTTACAAATTCAACATGATGATTTTAGAGGCATTACAAAAATGTTATATTTTGGGGGGCCAAAGTTTCATTTAAGCCATTAAACAACAATACCAAAAAAAAAGTACCAATGATGAAGAAAGGGAATATATCGAGTTTATTTTGGGCTTGCAATTTGGAGTATAATAAGTTTATTTTGGATTTAAATAATAACGAGTATATTATTCGAGTTTGGGATAATATATTCGAGTTTGGGTTTGAGAATAAATATTTTAGATTATGAGTTTGGGTTAATTGTAAAATATGGATATTGAGTTATAAATTTAATAATATATTTTTCTAACATTTAAAATTTTATAATAAAATAAAAGTATTCAAATATTAATCTATTAATATAATAAAAATTAAATTTAGAAAGTTTTCTAAACTCTTGCTTTATATTTATATATTGTAGTTAATAATTCAAATATATAAAAACTATATAAGTGTCATATAACTATAAAAATTACATACAAATAAAAAATATATACCATGTACAAAATTCATATACATATTATATAATCATAAATATTAAATATAATAAGAAATTTAGTTATATTAGATAAAATTTATATTATAATAAACTATTTATATAGAATTTCTATTTTTTACTAAGCAATTTTGTATTGTATTATCTTTATATAAAAGTCAAATTAATTATTACAATCAAATTACAAAATATTTATAACTTACAATATATCAAAATTATTTCAACATATCTAAATTTTTCTAAAATATCATCCAAGTTTCATAAAATCTAAATCCAAATGCAACCTTGCCATTTATGTACTCCATGATAGTAATTGTTAGGAATACCTACCCAAGTAGGTAAGGGGTAAGACCTTAAAAGAGAGATTGTTGATCGCCCAGAAGTGTGGTTTTTAGGTTTGAGTTGTTCTTTAAATTTTTGACTCTCTTATAATTCCAAAAAAAAAAAAAAAAAAAAAGCAAACGTGAAATATTGATATTAATAAACAAATCGAAGTTAGTTGGAATAGGAGTAAAGAGATCATAAATAGGTAGCACTAGCATTGCATGATCTGTGGTGTGTGGCGAAGAAAAGGGAAGATGGCAGTGAATGTTGTGGAAAGCAAAGAATGGTATTTAGCAGGGTACGCTGCCGAAGGCGTTCCAACCACTGATCATCTAACGCTCCGCAGTGTGCCGCTGTCCTTATCGCTCGATTCCATACCCGACGCCCATGTAGCCGTTCAACTCCTCTTCATCTCTGTTGATCCTTATCTTCGTACCAGGATGAGCGGCCAAGAAGACGGCTTATATTTTCCGCAGTTCAACCTTAACCAGGTTCCTCCCATTAATTTATCTCACCTTAAGCTAAGCAGTAATTAATGGCTAGCAGTAGCTTAGCGTCTGTAACGAGCTAGCTGTAGACGTTGATAAATCCTATATATATGTATGCAGGTGATAACTGCTTTTGGAGTTGGAAGAGTGATGAGATCCAAGGATGAAAAGTACAGTGAGGGCGATATTGTGTTGAATGCTTTCTTTCCTGTAGCTGAGTACTGTGTGGTGCCATCTAGTGTCCTCATAAGAAAGATTGACCCAGAGGCTGGAATTCCCTTGCCAGAATATCTCAGTTGTCTTGGTGATTAGTCAATTCATAATTACTACTCCATCCTTTGAATTTCTCACTATAAAATTATAGATATAATATAAAGGTGATGAATGGATGGATGGATGGATGGATGTAGGGGTTCCCGGGTTTGCAGCGTGGGTGGGGATAGAAGTGCTGGGAGAGGCAAAGCCGGGGTCAAACGCTTTCATATCAGCGGCGGCAGGTGGTGTAGGAATGGTTGCGGGGCAATTGGCTAAGCTCAAGGGTTGTAGAGTCATTGGAAGCACCGGATCTGATGCCAAGGTACTCACTCACTCTGCTGCTATATTTTTTTTGTTTTTGATTTTCTTCTGTGTTACTCCTCCATTTCAACCTCCTCCTCCTTTTTTTTTTTTTTTTTTGGTTGGTATCCATCTTGATTACCGTCGAAAATTGCGTAATTATTTCAAATGCAACGTCAAAAAAATGATGATGAGTTATCGGTGAGACTGAGTGGAGTTAGTCTGTTTGAAAAAGAGAGGGAGTGAGGCGAACTGTGAATGGTGCTTAGACCCCACCCCATGGGGCGCAGAGATAGCTACACCGTAATCCGCATGGAAACAACACATTTTCGGCTTTAAGCAAAGACGTGTGGTTAGGATAAAGCAAAATCTCATTCTATTACAAAAATTCAATAATTTTTTTTAAATTTTAAATTAAATAGTTTGAGTTACACAATTCGAATTATCCTAAAATTTGAATTAGAAAAGGCAAAATTATATTATTTTGATAAATGTTTTACCTATTACGTTAAAAAGTAAAACAATTATATTATTTATGTAGTTAAATAATCTTGTAATTCATCTACTAGTTAAATAATCGGTCAATGTAAACACAATATTGAGTATAACTAGTAGGATTTGTTAAATCGACTCGATTCGAAAAAAAATTTAAATTAAGTTCGGTTATTAAAATAAGATTCGTCAACTTCACTAACTCGAACTTTTGTTATTCGATTCTACTCGACTTGATCGAATACTTACTCCTATGTGTGATTACAAAAATAGGTTTTGATAATTAAAAAAGATAGAAATAGTTGAGGCCTGATTTTCGCTTAATCATTAATTTTTTTTGTCATAAATATTTGAATGTAAAAATTGTTTACATTTGAATTTTTTTTTAATTTAAGAAATTTAGTTTATTTATTTTTTAAATTTAAAAATTTAATTCAATTATTAATACCATAAAATTTTAAAGTATAGAAATAGTCACTAAAGTATTGTCCGCATTTTATTTTGGCTATTGAATTTTTAATTATTTCTATTTTGGTCATTAAACTATTCAAAATCAAATTTTTTTGTCATCGAATGTTAATAGCCATTTGAAATTTGACGAAAATACTGACATAGACTTTTTTATTGGTCTAATAATAAATTTATCCCTCTAATGTTTGCACATTTTATCAATTTGATCTTAAATATAAAAAATTCAGCAAATTTAACTCTCAATATTTATAAAATTTGTCATTCTAATTGAAATTTTAAAAATTTCAATAAATCTAACCCTTAACATTTGCAAAAAGAAAAATTATATATATTTTTTGTAAAATTTTATTTGTATAACGAACTTGGATAAAAAATGGTGGTATGGAGAGAAATAGAAGAAAAGGCGAGAAGAGAGAAAACCATAAGTTTTTTTTATTCACTTATATCACAAGTCAATAAAAGATTAAGCCGTTGAAGAAAATATTAAGGTATAATTATAAATTTAATTCTCAATGTTTATGTTTTTTTGTCAATTTAATTATTTTTTAGCTAAATTTGACTCTCAGCCTCTTAAAAAAGACAAATTTGATTATCAACATTTTAAAAAGAGCTAAATTGTTTTTTTTAACAAAAATATTGACTAAAATGTTAAACTTTTAAACAGGTAGCTCAAATGAAAATCCACACATATTTCATGTTTTTTTCTAAAATTTTATAATTTTTTTAAAATTTAAAATTATTTGTTAACATGATATATAAGACAAATAATGTCATGTTAGCATAAAAGTGCATGTGAACTGCCCTGCGTGTTTACATACCAACATCGTCAAAATTTTAATATTTTAGTTAGCATTTCCATTAAAAAATGATTTAACTCTTTTTTGAAAGGTTGAGGGTCATATTCAACTCAAAAAAAGAAGAAGAAGAAGGGCTAAATTAATAAAAGATGTAAACGTCGAGGGTCAAATTTAACATTATACCAAATATAAATGCAGTTAAAAAAATTAAATTGTTTATTCTTTTTCAAAGTAATTACTATAGTCATGAATGTGTTATTTTTATATTTTATATTAGATAAATCTAAAAAAATAACTGGGGGAAGTTGAAATTAAAGAATCATAAATATCAAGACATTTATTTACCATTTCTAATTAAGCCATAATTGAGTGACGACATCTAACATTCACGTTATTGTTGTTGTTTTTTTTTTTTAAATAAAATAGGTGAGACTCGTAAAGGAGGAATTCGGGTACGACGATGCATTCAACTACAACAAAGAAACTGATTTTGATGCGGCTTTGAGCAAGTAAGTAATTGTAATTTACGAATGTAAAATTTTAACGATTATAAATAATAAAAATAAAAATACATATTTTTATGTAAAAATTCAGGAAAAATTGAATTCGAATGATACAAAAAGAGTTTCGACTACATCTATTTATAACTTGAAAAATTTTACCCTAATCAATGTCAAATAGAAACAATATAGTAAGGTTGAAATATCTTATTCTAATCAATAATATCAAATAGAATAAGTATACTTCTATACGGATACTACTTATGTATTTCGTACCGTACCTCAGCACTCAGCCTTCACCCTCATGGATCCTCTATTTTACCAATGTATTTTATTTCTTTAATAAGAATTTGGGTTATACAACTCTAACACGTGTATTGTATACTATTAGTATTAAGCATGAATTGAAGAATGATTTGCAGGTACTTCCCTAATGGTATTGATATATACCTGGAGAATGTGGGTGGTAAAATGCTTGAGGCAGTCCTGAATCACGTCAACCCTCACGCTAGGATTCCAGTTTGTGGAATGATTTCTCAGTATAACCAGGTCTCTACTATATATGTTTCTTTATAGCTGGTTGTACTACTGTATGACCCAAGCTTACTTGGATTCCAAATTCCATGCATGATGCAGATTTGGACAGAGAGGGAGGGGGTCAGAAATCTGCTAAATATCGTGGGGAAGGATGTAACACCCCCTACCCGTATTCGTTGTCAGAATAAGGTACGGGGCATTACCGGAGTTTACAATTTTTTTTATTTTTTTTATTTTTTATTTTTTTTTTTGAAACCGAAACCATTCTAATTCATCATATTTTCAAAATAAAATTCATGCATATTTATAAGATAACTTTAACAGATAAGCCATACCAATGGCTGACCTTACATTCATTTCATACTAACATTTATTTTATTAGCTTATACATGCCATTCATTTCCAAAATAAGTTTCTTAAAATACCGAAATACTGGGGTTGATAGTGTGATGAGTCTCCCACCGATCCGACCTCCGAGCTCTTAACACTACAAAACAGGGAAAAAGGAAATAGGGTAAGCACTTTGTGCTTAGTAAGCCCATGTAACAAGAATTATACTTACCTAGTATAATCAATATAAGCAATAAATATTCGTATACTCACTCAATGCATTATTTCCCTAGTAATTCACAAACTCAACATCCAAGTTAGTCCATTAATTTTCATCTATCAATAGTATACACGCCATGATTGATGAGCTCATCAATGTCAAGATTTCCATTTCCTTGTTATTTTTCCATATTTATCCCGTTAAATTACTCGGAATTTCGATGGATTTTTAGAGGTACACTTTAGTGTACAAATCCGGGTCCGTCAATTCATATTCATGTGCGCACATTTTCATTTCAGAGAGCACACTCCCGCGAACCTCATCTTTACAGTGGGATTACCAGTCCAGGCTAAATCCCCTGTAATATAAACTCATAGAGTATTGTCGGGATTACCAGTCCAGGCTAAATCCCCTGCAACGACAATTACTCTAATGAGCTTGGATCTGAATTACCAGTCCAGGCTAAATTCAGACCCTAATTCGGATTACCCGTCCGGGCTAAATCTATTTTCCACATATTCTTCGGGAGGGCTATATCAGGATAGGATCACCCGTCCGGGCTAGATCCTTTTTTTACCGTCAATTCCTTTTCAGAGATCCATCGAATTTTCCTTTCATTCAACCGGGATTTTTTTCCCTTTTTATCAAATATACCAATGTTTCATCAAATTTCATACAATGGACATTCAAATTATATTCACATCAATAACATACATTTCAAACATTTAAGAATATAATTCAAGTTACATGAACTTACCTTGATACTAGTTCGTTTATAAAATCTACTAATCCGGGACTTTTTTCCTTTCCTCGATCTAGCTTTGTATTTGAGTTTTCCGGATCTAAATAAATAAATCCAATCACCAATTCAATACATTTCATGTTCACATGTACCATTTTCTATAATTCTATTATTATTTTTAGCTTATTCAAAGCTGTCTACTTGAGTCACAGTCACTAAATTATTTATTTCTCGAGCTACAGAGATCCAAATGAAGAACCGTTAATTTTCCCTGAAACTAGACTCACATATCTTCTTCTCATAAAATTTCCAGAATTTTTGGCTTAGCCAATTAGTACAGTTTATTCATCAAAGTCACCCCTGTTCTGCTGTCTGGCAGTTCTGACCCTTTTTCACTAAAAATTAATTATCTCTTCCTACAGAATTCATATGATGTTCTCGTTTATTTCATTTGAAAATAGACTCATTCAGGACTCTAAAAATATAAAGTTAAGCCCCTAATTATTTTTCTCCAATTTTTTATGATTTTTCAAAGTCAGAACAGGGGATCCCGAAATCCCTCTGAACCAGTCTTACAAAAATATAAATATCTCAAATTACAGAATTCCTTTGCTTTCCATGTTTCTTTCATATGAAAATAGACTCAATAAGCTTTAATTTCATATCTCATTCAACTTCTAATTCCACTTCTACGATTTTTGGTGATTTTTCAAAATTACTCTACTGCTGCTGTCCTAAAACTGTTTTCTTATAGCTTGTTTTGCAATTAAGTCCTTTATCCAATTCTAACTTCAAATTCTTTCAATTAAACCACTAATTCATCATTTTATTCATCATATGCTATATTCAACAACTTTAAAACTTCAAAAACTTCAACTTAAATTCATCAAAACTTTGTTCTAAACTTATAAAGCATCAAAATTAAAAGAAAAGGACTAAATTAACTTACCAATCAAAATTCCAAGCTTCAAACTTCCAATTTTCCCTTTCTTCTTTCTTTTCTCTTTTTTCTTTCTTTCCCCTGCTCTCTGTTTCGTTTTGCTTCTCTGTTTCTATATCTTTCTATTTTTTTCCTTTAGTCTATTTATATATATAATAATAAAATATAATAATATAATAATATACTTTATAATTAATATCTAATATATATCTATATCTTTATCTATATACACGTTTTTAACTAAAAAAATCTAGGATTTTTTTCAGCCTCAACATTTAAAAATGGCATAATTGCCTTTTTAGTCCTTTATACTTTCTTTTAATCTATAATTAAACTTTTGCACCTTTTTCAATTTAATCTTTTTTCTCAAATACTTCTAATTAAGTCAAATTCACCTAAATAAAACCTTATTAAACACACAACTAACTTTGTAAATATTTTTAATAAATATTTTATGAGTCCGTTTACTAAAAATAGAGACCCGATAACTCATTTTCCAATATCCATACTTTTGAGGTCGTTACAAAGGAGGTAAGAATGGAGGGCTTTTTGGTGGGATCCTATTTGGACAGATTTGCAGATTTTACTGTGGAGATGGAGGGTTATCTAAAGCAAAGCAAAATAAGTTCCAAGATCAAAATCTATGAAGGAATCCAAAGCTTTGCGGAGAGTTTAGGGTCCCTTTTCTCAAGCTCTAACTTTGGGAAAGTCGTGATTGAAGTTAATAAGCCTCGTTAATCAGGTCATCATCCATTGTTAAGTGATGCAAGTCTCCACCCTACATCCTGATTCCAACTTCCAAATGCAATAAACACACCCCATTGTTGCTTGCTTATGTACTTATGGTCTTTAATTTAGTGTAATCAATCTATTGTTCTTCAGCAAAGTTAAATTAAAATTGCAAACAACATAAAATCTAATATTATTAGTAATTTGGTTTTTCCTCTTCAATTCATTATCTGTTAATGGGTTGTGATATGAATCAATGTGGTATATTGGCATTCGCAGTTGGAAGAGGAGGATAACACGTGTGGCGTGGAGTGAGAATGAAATGTTATGGAATTGAGTAATCTAATAAAATAATTAATTTTGCTTCTCTTAAGTTGTATTTTAATTACTTATGTTTGAAAGGTTATATTTTAGTCACTACGTTAATTGCTGTTAACAATATAATAGTCAGCTGACGTGGGACATTAAATTATCATTTCAAACAAAAAATTTAAGTTAAATTATATAATTGGTCCCTATTTTTTTTCGTTTTGAGCAATTTATTTTGTCTCCTTTTATGTTCTTTGAACTTTATGTTTTTTTTTCCCTTTATTTTTCCATTCTCTTCCTTCTCTCTCTATTTTCCTCCCTTCTCCATTTATTTTAACATAGTTTTTCTATATTTTTTATTTGTTAAAAACTAATCCCTGTACTTTTATTTCTTTAATTTTCTTTATTTTCTTTATCTTTATCTCTTTTATCACATTCTTCACTACAAAAACATAATCATTTCCCACCAAATAAATCAAGTCCTTGTTTTTTTACATGATTTCTAAATTGAATTTTACTCAAAATCAAATGTCAATTATTCTTTAATCAAATCTCAATTTGATTATAACCTAATTTTGAAATTAAAATTGGATTTAACTAATCAATATAAAAAATAATACCCTTAATCAAACCTAAACATAAATTGAATTCCTTATATTCAAAACAATTTTTTTCTGTTTCTAAACTTTTACAGAATCGTGTAGATTATTCCTTTCATTTTCTTTTATTTTCTAACAAATAAAATCAAACAAACGGTAAAATTGATTTAACCTTATTCGGTATTCCCAAGCAAGCTTGATTGAAAGTCGAGCATAGATGAACCGAAGAGAGAATGGGAAAATGGAACCAAACTAGTTTGGGTAAAGTTGAGGATATGTTTAGTATGGTAGTCATTTTAGTCATTGAGAATGTAGAGTTTATTTGAACAATTCATGAAACAACATAGTTTTGAGAGGGCAAAAATGTTATAGGTAAGATAGTCGTAGGGGTTGGTTAAAAGGTTAAGGTTTCGAAAAACTTTTTAAGGGTGGACTGTCATAAGTCACCATTGTCGAGGTCTTCAAGTGAGGCGAGCTTGTGGACTAGGCCATTGAAGGATCCAAATTGGTTCGTTAAAACGATGATGGACAATGAGAGTTTGTAATTGTGGAGTGAGAATATGTGAAGCAAGTTTTATTTTAGTTTTAGCTTTCACCTTTTCTTTTTCATAAACATAAAAAAATTTTAACAAATAGAAAACATAAAAAATTATGTTAAAAGAGATGGAAAATAGAGGAAAACGGATGAAGAAGCAGAAGAAAATGGAAAATAAAGACAAAAAGAATATAAAAGAAAAAAAATTTACTCAAAACAACAAAAAAATATGAGATCAACTGTATAAGTTAACCTCAATTTTTTTTTTTGAAATGCTTGTTTAACGTGTCATATCAGCGTACCATTACACCATTAATGATAATTAACGGTTCAGTGACTAAAATGTTACAATATGCTAACGTAAGTGACTAAAACGTAACATTTCAAATATAAGTGACTAAATTGTAAACTGAGTTAAATAAAAGTGACTATTTTCTTAATTTAACTATAAAATTAGATTAGGATAAATAAAATGTGTGGCGTGGAGTGAGAACAAAATGTTCTGAAAACGAAATAATCCCAAACATAATAAACCCAAACCCTAAAAACCCAGGCTAGAGCACGCTGATTTTGCGATTGATTTGATGGTAATGCTTCTTACTCTTTCCCACAATTAATTTTACCCATATTTCTTTTTGTCTTTTGCCTTCCTTCCGATTCCATTGTTAGCCATAGCCCAATCTCCCCACAGCTCAACATTGAAGTTTGCGTTTGCATTTTTGGTAAATGCGCAGGACCCGATGATCATAAAAGGAGTGTTCAGGAGATATGAAAGATGGAACCCAGTGCATCCGACGGTGGGTGCGTTTTGGGGTATGGGAATAGGCATTGGTTGTGGTGTTGGATGGGGACCTGGGTTCGGCCCCGATGTCGTTGGTTATGTTGGAGCTGGCTGTGGGATTGGTTTCAGTGTGGGTATAACCCTTGCTGGTGTTGGCATTGGTCTCCCTGCAAATTCCTTCTTTCAACTTCCATACCATGGTCTCTTCTATACTCTCTCTTTCCCCATTGCCTATTGAAATCTTAATTTGTGTTGATATATTTTCGCTTCCAAAATTCCAGCTTTTCAAACAACCAGAACCCGGGCACTGGATCTTGTCTCTACCAAAATTACACCTGCTCTTGCCTCCTATAGATTTGCACCTCCTCACCTCTCCGACCTTCAAAGAGAAGCCACTACAAGACTCTCAACTATGTTGCCTTCACAAACTATCTCTATTTGGGAAGGTGTAGAAAGATTTAGCACCCGCTTTTTCCATCCTCGCAAAGGTATGCTCAAAAGTTCCACTCCAAATTGCTCTACATTATTCTTATCTAATGAATCATAATTTTAATTTTGTAGTTTCCTTCATCTGCAATCTATTCTATATGTTACTTCTAATTTTCTCTGTTGGACCTTGTTTGCTAATTGTCCCTTAGCGTTGTTATTCCTTTCTGCTAAAGTTTCAGTTTTTAACATCAGTCGCATTTTTGTTTGCCATTTGATGCCATCTATTCTTTTTGTTTTGTGTGCGTGAACTTTATATATTAACTAACACTCAACTGAAAATTCTTGTTTAGGTGTGTGTTATCATATAAGTTTCTGACATACTATGTATAGAACAATCCAAAACACTAAGACATAGTTCCTGAATGACCGAGATGACTTAAATTTTTGAATCAAATCCTACTAAGTCTAGGAGACTAAATAGTTATTCTGATGACCATTCTTTATGTTGTTTTTGTTTTCTCTTATCATTTTGATCGCTGACTTGATGGCATGCTTGATTTGGACATAAAGTGAGAAGGGGAATGAACAAATTAAAAACTCAGCATTTCTGCTTCCATGACTTGGAGGATAATTTCAATTTATGAATCAAAACATACTAAAACTAGTTGACAATTTGATTGTACCTTATGGTATAAGGACTTTGACCTATGATTTTGGACATTGACATGAGTGTCGTGGAATTAGAAATTTGATTTGGACATACCATAATGATTTAGGACGAAGAGTGAGCTTAACTTGAATGATGGATAGAACTTTAGGTGTTCTTAAGAGTAGTTTACTGTTGATCTCTTTTTCCTGTTCTTACTTGAGTTGGATGAAGTGTAGAACTTTCATATTGGTTATGATAGTAGCTGGTTTGTTTTCCTTCAGAATTCTGAATGATATGTTTTTCAATGATAAATTGTACTATTGATCTTTGTACTTAAGTGAAACAATGGATTTGTTCCTATAGCTTTATTTATATAAACCAAGTCCTCCTATTTTCATAATTTGTAAAATTAAGTCCAATCAATACTAGTGTTAGAATTTCTCTGTCAACACTAATGAGATCATTGTTGACTATTGTGATGTGGCATGTTACGCGGAAATTTGAAATATGCAAATGATGATGTGGCACTTTTAGTCAAGAGTCCTATTTCTTTTTCTTTTCTTTACTCATTTCTTTTACTTCCATAAAAAATTATAAAAAAAACCCCCCAAAATTAAAGCTATGACCGGTACCATATCAAAGATGAAATGTGCTTCATCCCAATGGGTGGTCCTCTCCCTTGAATCTCTCAAATTGTGAAAGCTATAGGTGGGTTTTTTGGGGTACTTGATTGTTCAACAGGGTACATGGTGGCTTTAGCCCCACTTATGGCAGAATATATCTCAAAATGTCTTTGTTCAAACCTAATGATTATAGGAAGACATGCAAGAGAATTTCACTTTTTTGGCATGGAAACTAAACTGAAGCTTGACTTAATGAGAACTTGGGGTTTTCTTTCAAGCTGTCTTTTGGTTTGGAACGTTACTATTTCTCTCTCTCCCAGAACTAGCATGTTTTAGCTTGTCTTTGTTTGGAGATGCCTCGTTTTCTTCCATGTTTTATGTTGTTTCAAAGTGCATTGTCTCTCTGGCTAGAATGTTGGGAAATCTTGCTGTTAAAAGACCATTAATGAGGGAAATATAACTATTTTCTTGGGTGTCTTGCTGATAGCTCTTTTCTTGCTTTCTTTCTTTGTTTTATAAGAACCAGTGTATTAAACTGATAAGAAGATTCCTAAAGCTGCATCATCAGAAGAATTTGTCCTATCTAGTTAGTAAGTGAATATATGAAGATGGAAGTGACGCGTACTGATGCAGTCTTGGTTGATGCAGGTTTAAAAGATTAGGTGCTTTATATACATAACGCCATGTGAATGTGAGAGATTGCAAATTATATGATGGAGAAAATGGCAGTGCATTTGGTAGGATCATGGCAGGCAGACCATGTGCTTCTAGATGATAATGCTAACGCGAGGAAGATAGAAAGGAATTGTTGCCTGGGGCCCAAGCCCAAGATAAGATTTTGTTTTCATTTCTCTCCTTTTTTTTTTCATTCCAGGCAGGATTCGTAGGGAGAGATGATTTCATTTTAGTTTTCAAGGTAAAGAGTACTTTCAAGTTGTAAACTTAACCGTACATCAGGGTGTCCTACAGTGTTTTGAGGTTGCAACCAGCTATGAATCGGATACAGGAAGGAATAGTAGGCCAATGCATTTTGTTATTTTCTTCTTTAATATACTGTGGACTGATCCTACGCTAGTTGATTTTGCCCCCAATAGAATTCGAAGTTTAGTACGAGGAACGAATTTGGGGGGAAGGGGAATAGGATAATAAGGTAAAAAACTGGTATGGTTGAGTGAGTGTCCATCCATGTACTTGCTGACTGTTGTTTTCTAATCTCTCTAAAAATTTAAATGTAAGAGCCTAATACAACATCGATATTCCCAATTATATATCAACTTTCTAGTATAAAGGTTGGTGAGGCAAGGGTGCCCATTGCTTGCCAAGTTAAGCGTGAATGAAGTTGGAGGATGAGGGGAGGGAACAGAAGCGTTGTTTCGATTAGGCCTCAAAATGAATAGCCTATCTCAACCATCAACTCTTCTCACGCCTCATCAATCAAGATTGCAGCATTCCATGGAGTGGAGAGACCTCTATCTATCTCAAGAGTCCATGTGAAGAAGGCGTGAAATAAGACCAATCGAATGCATCTCTTCTCTATTTGAGTTGATGGTGAGTGTAAAACGGAATAAGAAATCAATTTCATGATTACCACAAAAAAAGCTCATTCATCTTATATATCTAGATTAGATAGATGGATGCCTACCTCTTTTACTATGCATTGTTAAATTGTTAACCCTCAATTTTCTTCCAAGTCCAGCCTACTTAAATGCCTGCGTTTCAACTGTATGCATCAAATCTCGCAGTCGGTACATGCCCAATGTTTTCTCATTTCTCTTCTATCAACATACATGCCTCCCGAGGCTAAGCATCAAGCTTTTATGGGAAACTTGCTCCAAAAGAGACACCAAATTGGACAATTGATACCATACTTATATACCAGCTGAAAGTACTCGATGGATTTAATTTAAAAGCAACCTTTAAGACGAGAAAAACATAAAAAAAGAGTAAGTTTGGTGAAAACATGAGCTTATCTTTCTCTTGGAACTCAAATGATCAGCTGACATCGAATTCAAGGTTCCTACTCTTACCATGAAATTATATTTAATTGGTATGTAACCCCTCAATGACATTATCATGTGATAGATACAAGCTCTTGAAGTCTTATCTTCAAACAAATCGTAACAGTGTGGGGGAATATAGAAATCTTCATGAAATCAAACGCAACGCCAATAAGCTACAAGTACCTGCAAAAATAGCATCTTTTGCAGAAGCAAGAATAATTATGCAAGCGTCTTATAAACCAAATTCATCTTCTTTACAAGACATCATTATAGGCATGGATGGGATTCATCCCACTCAATCTTCAACCCAAGCGCCGTCCAAACTTAAAAAAGGTATTTGATAATCATAACAAGTCCTTAATGAACTCAAGGTTTAGTGTGTCTCTCACAATAAGAAACAAGCCAAGGAGTAAAACAAACATGATACCAGATGACATAATCCGCTGCTCCAGTTCTAGAGGGAGCTTCCTCCCGCCTCTAGCTGCTTCTAAAAGTACCAGGGCCAGTGAACCCCCATCCAGTGCAGGTAAAGGGAGAAGGTTAATCACTGCAAGATTAAGATTTAGTAGAGCAGCGAACTCATATAGCCCATCCACAGTGGACCTTGCAACTTCAGCACCCACAGCAATAATCGCTACAGGACCTGACACTTTGCTCGCTGATTGTGAAAAATTCATAAAAGTCTGCTTCAAGCTATCCAAAACATTATTTGTGAGACCCCAGAATTCTTTTCCAGCATAATTGAAGGCCTCAAAGATATTATTGGGTCTCAATTTTGTTATTTTTATGTTTGGTGATAACTGGACTCCAATTTTTCCAGTTCCATCAACGTTCTCATCAGGGGTGACCCCAATTTCAAAATCCTGCTTTCCCCTCTCAACCTTTAGAAACACATTTCTTTTGGGATTTTTCTTTATAATGTCAACAACCTGAGAAACCACGCGAGGCCCAGTTCCTGGCAATTGAATATCATTAATAGCAAGGATAACATCGCCGGGAAGAAGGCCATCCCGGGAAGCAGCTGAAAAGGGTCTGACATCAGGAACGAGCACCCCAGAAAATGGCTCTTGCACTGGCAATCCAACTGACAAGACTTGAGTGAATATGATAGCGTAGGCAAAAATGATATTGGCGACAACACCAGCAGAGATGACGATAACCCTATCTAATATGGGTCTGTTCTTAAGCAAATTGGCATCGTCGTCAGGAATATCACTGTCCGGATCATTATCAGGGAACCCCACAAATCCACCCAATGGGAAAGCTCTAATAGAATATTCTACATCGTTGGCATTGAACTTGGCTAAAATTGGACCAAAACCAACCGCAAATTTACTTACACGGATTCCCTGGAGATAAGCAGCAAGGAAGTGACCCGTCTCATGAACAACAATGATGGCAGTCAAAACGCCAGCGGCCTCCAACACAGATTCAACGCTCCCGAAATCAAATCCAGGAAGAGCGTATGACCTGAAATCAGCCCTGTTGGCAGAAGGATACAACAACTTGGTCTTGGTCGAGTAAGAAACGGGAGGAGAGGTAGATTTCAAGAGATGGGTTCTGGGTTTTAATGGGAACTCCAAGTACGGTGGTCTGGAAATTGATAATCTGTGGAGGAAATAATTGGAGGTGAAAGAAGGGGAAGGTGGAGAAGTAGAAGAAGCAGGAGAGAAATGAAGGAGCATGGCTCCGATCCTTGGGCTGAAACAAGATAGGGAATTAAAGAGAAAAGTGGAGACAATGATATCGAGTTGGCCACAAAATGAAAAAGAGAAAATCGTGTGGCGAAAAACAGAAGCAGAGTAATAGGATAATTCATATTTGTTGGGTTTGGGTTGGGGTCTGTCATCTGTGTGGAGGGAAATGCCCCCATTTATTTACCCGAAATCCCAACATCACCCCCTCCATGCATCGCTGTGCGTCACTATATCTCTCTCTCGTCTAATTACCTTTTTAGTTCCTATATTTTTTGGATATTTAAAATTTCATCTTTTCATTTTTTTCAGATTAGGAGACTCTATACTGTCGAAACTATTTTTTTGTTTGGAAAACAGGCCGACTTTAAAAAGAAAAAACGGAGTCGCCACCAATTATTTTTTAAGTGCGATTGGGTCACTTTAGAAAACATTTTGGTCTACGAGTTTTAAGAAAACGGGTTCGGGAGTCGGTTACGCACGAGGAAGGATTAGCACCCTCGTAACACCCAAAATTGGTACCATATTGACTGATTAATGTCCTAATGTCGAAAATTAGAAAAGATTTTAAAATACAAATTTTCCAGAAAGTGTTTAGAATATTTGAATTGGATATCGAAACTCTCTTGTTCTGGAAAGATGAAATACCACATCCAGCACGATAGGGCACGATGTTTCAAACCTTCGATATCAAGATCATTTCATGATTTCCAAAATTCATGCATTGCACTTTAAAAGGCTATTCCATTATTCGGCTAAACTAAAAACCGAAACCCAGCACGATTGAGCACGATTCCTCGAATTGCCGAATATGAAATATTACCTTTATTTAAGAAATCCCGGTCAAAATCTTTAAAGGATATTTGGTCATTTGGACGAATGGAAAATCGAAACCCAGCACGATTGGGCACGATCTCTCGAATTTCCAAACACGAAACATTGCCTTATTTTTAAAAAAACACGATCAAAATCTTTAAGGGATACTTAGTCATCTAGACGAACGAAAAAAAATCGAGACCCAACACGATTAGACACGATTTCTTGAACTTCCAAACACCAAATATTACTCTTGCGAAACTCTTTCTTATGAATTTTGAGAAAAAAATGGAATGGCCAATATCGGCCAAAACATTGGGGTTTTCTATAACGCAACAATAATAACCGCACAATCATAACATCGAGCATAGAAAAACATGGTGCTAATACTACGCAGGAAAAAAAAAATAATAATGATACATCGATCTAAACAAATTGCGTACATGAAATAAAAACCTTATTATGAAAATATGCACAAGTAATGATATATAAAAACGTTTGAAAATAACAAAACTATATAATAAAATAAGGACTTTAAAAGAAAATTTATATACACTAGATTTAAAGAATGTATGTGCGTAAATAAACTTAGAAGAAAATATATACATCAAATAACATGAAATCAATAACATACATATAGAATAAAAATTATTTAGTATTGATAACATATATACCAAAAAAAAGAAGATAATACTAATAATACTAATAAATATAGTAATAATAATGAAGTAAAATAAGAAAGGTAATAATAATATTTGGAGAAAATAAAAAAGTAAAATAATGTCAATGATAATAAAAATAATACTAGCGAAAATAAAAAAATAGCATTAATTAAATAATAATAATATTAATTTTAATAGTAATAATAATATAATAATAGCAGTAACGAAAGTAAAGTAAAAGTAATATAAATAGTAAATAATAGTATAATGACGTTAATAATGTTAATGATAGTAAAATAATAGATATAACAACTATAACAGGACATATGATAATAATAATAATGGTATATAGGTAATAATATAAATGTTAAATAATAATGATGCTAACCATATTAATAATAAACAATAATCGTAAAGAAGAGGAAAAAAAGTAATATATAATAATAGTAAAATGTTAGTAGTGATCAGAATTGATAAATAATATTAATAATGTTAATAATAATATTATTAAAATAATAGAATGATAACAGTAATAACGAAAAATAGAAGAAAGAATAAAAAAGGGACTAAAATGAAAAATAAATAGAATTACCGAGGCAAATTTAAAACAAAAAAATAAAATGGCTAAATTGTAAGGCACGCGCAACCTAGAGGGACCACAATTGAAGATATCCCACTCTCTGAAATGGTGCGTTTGAACGAGGACCAATTTGAAGTGACAGATTAGACTTAGGGTAAGATTTAAAAATAAATAAAAAATGAAATGGGACGCAATTAAAACCAAGGTGCAAAGAGGGGGACCTACTGTGCAATTTACCCATTTTGGATAAAAATGCGCGTGCACAAGGCCTTCCCCCCTTTTACACAGTGCCTTTTTAATGCTTTAACTAAAGGAAAAACAAACTTTTCATTTCTTTCTTCAGTCTCAAAAATGAAAATCAGAACCCCTCTTTCCTTTGTTTATTAGGGTTTGAGTCCCCTCTTAGTCCCTCCCTCGCCGTTCGTCACCACCGGTTCGAGGACCGGTCACGCGCAAGACCGAGGGCCCGGTAAGTTTCTCCTCTCTTTCCTTTGTTTTCGGATTTTTTCAAAAAAAATGTAAAAAGAAACTGGATAAAACAGATCAAACAGGCGAAAATTACCTTTGAAAAAAAATATTCTCTATTCAAATGTATACCTATCCTTTCCCGAAAGTTTGCTTTAATCGACTGATATTGTGTATTGGGATTTCTGGAAACTGAGGGTATATTGCTTTCGTGTATGAAAAAACCGTGTATATTGCTATCCGAAAAAACTCCCCCAAAATCCCCCTATTACAATCGTTTATTCCCCTTTTATATCCTAAAAAACCCCCTAAAAATAGAATAAAATCTAAACTACAATCCCCTCTTCCATGTTGTATTGCTTCCTGCTTTGTAGGTTCGACTACCGGAGGAGTGGATGCGCACGATTCGGAAGGCGTGGTGACGTGGCTCGATGGACTGTTTGACGGCGCGAGGCTATTGTGGCTAGGGTTTCCAAAACCCTGATTTCCGTTTAGGTTGTACTGGGCTATTAACTTGGGCCTAGCTATTTGGGTTTTGTAATTGGGGTCATGGGCCATTTGTATTGGACTAATTAAATTTTGAGACTTTTATTTGGTTTGGTCTTGGTTTAATGGGCTCCGATGTTGGGCCATTTTATTCAAATCTGTTATTATTCTTTTTTGGTGTTAATGTGGGCCTCGGGCAAGAAATTGGATCATACATATACAATTATCTAGTAACTTGTTTTACCATGCATGATAGCCCAAAAGGTAACATGAGATGTTAAGAGTTGATGCACTATCAATAAATTATATTAAATCATCTCATCAATTAATAAAATCTTTTAAGGACTTATAAATCAATTTTAATTATTTTTAATTATGATTAAATAAATTTATCAATATTTATTTATAAGTCCTCAAAGACTTTATCATTTTAATTATTGCTTAATGTGATTCATTAATGGTGTATGTGATTTGTACACCGATAATACATTAAATATTATCTCATAAAGTATTTGTATTGTAAAAGATCATTATTAAATATAGTCAGATCATGACAACCAGCAAACAGATGAAACAAAGAGAAGGAGCATATTGCAAAGCACCTTGAACCCAAAAAAATGAGAGAACTAGCACGTAAAAGAAAGAAGTAAAAAAGGACCTTGGGAGGTATTTTTTCGTACGTCCACTCCATCATCTTCATCCCCTTTTATCTTCTCTTAAAATCCCTTGAACCTTAAATTGTTTTAATATAGGAGAACGACCGTAGTGTCAACTCCGATACCCTCTAAGCTCACCTTATTTCATTTAGCAGATTCAACCATCTTTCAAGTCCCTTTCTCGGCCTATATCCTTACTAGCTTGAAGAAGACACTAACATTTTGGCATCGTCTATGGGTTTTTTTTTTTAATCAAAAGCTATGAGTACCATGAACATCAACACAGGAACTACCTTAACACCAACCTTTTTATGGTTAATTCGATCGATTTAATTAGTTTTTTTTTCTAACTTGATTGACTATCATATATGATAATTGAATTAATCAACTTTTATAGTATAAATTGACTTAACCAAATTGACTTAACATCAATCGGTTCGACCAATTAAACAACTTATTTAAAATATATACTTAAAATAAATATATTATAAAATATGTTTAAAATAAAGGTAAACTACACTAGTAGTCACCCAACTATTGGTAAATTATTTTTTTTTGTCACTCAACTATGAAAAGTTACAAAATATTCATTCAACTATTCAATATTATCTTTTTTTTGTCATGGCTAATTGTGGCAAGTTTTAAAATTGGGATAATAACAAATTTAATCCTTAACATTTATACATTTTATCAATTTAGTCTTAATTCTAGAAAATCTAACCTTCAACATTTACACCTTGTGTAATCGATCTTTCTTACAGATTTTTTTTTTTTTATCTTGAAAGTTAATTTTATATAACAACTGGTTTTATAATATATTTTCATTTTTACTAATTCACAATTATTCTACATAATTTACATTGATGAGACATAACAAACTATGTTAATTGAAATACATATATTATATATGTATATGTATAAATTTAGTCTTTTAGTTGTCCCAAAATTGGGTGTCAGTCCTCCAATGTATTAAATCAGTGTAGGAAATAAGAGTTGTTTTCTTGAAATATGTAAGGAAGTATAGCTATAAATAGATATATGTAAAGACTAAATTGACAGTGTAGTTGAGTTAAACAAAGCAAACAATAAAGGTACAAGACTTGAGTTGAGTTAAACCTTTGGCAGCACGGCTAACAGTTAATAGAGTGTACATGTATGAATTTTGACGACAGACACAGTAGAGTAGAGTGAGTGTGTTAAAGATTTTCGTTTGGTTTGCGTCGGCCTAGCGCCTGACCGCATACAAGCGCATTCCTTGGGATTGGATATTCATCCCTCCATGAATTTGCAGTGGAGAAAATGCGGAGATAGAATTGTTGGCCTAGATACTGCCGTACCCAGTTCTCTGACCTTACGTTCCACATCCCCACATTATCCAAAGCTATGTATACTGCGCTCCATGACTTTGGATACACCTGTACTGTGCAACGTGCAATCGCATCTCTCAAGTTGTAACCTAACCTGCTTGCTGGAGTCCACTGCCCCCTATCCATCCTGCAAAATGTAAAAAGTTTTACATCCGTCTTTATATGTAAGATAAGCAAATTCAAATACTAGTATTTTACTTGTACATACCCCACAACAAAGAAGCTGTAACCATCAATGTGCCATGATTGCACAGTGTCTTCTGGATTCTCAAAAACAATCTCAACATAACCTCTATAATCAGCAGCCATGACAGAAGTTTTCAAGTAGGCACCACCTCCGGTGGGAGCATCTGGGATGCTTCCAAGGGAAAATACTCCAGAGATTTTGAAGTAGTCGGCTAGCTTAAGCGGGGTGTCAGCTGGGATGAAGGAAACACCATTCACAGCATACCTCTGCTTGCCATTGATAACAGCAGCAGAACTTTCAAGTCTAATTGTACGTGTGGTTTTCACTAATCCATAGTGGTATGAGCCTTGGGGATTAGGTCTTGCTGCACTTGCTGTGAGATTGAGCCTAGTTTTGATATTTGGCATAAGTTAACAAATTTAACCATAGAACAAGTATTCAACAGGACATATTATCCGACCAAAACTGAAGAAGAGATCATATACCAGAAGACAGGATAGTCTTTGCCAAGGAAATCAATATTATCTCACCTGTGAATTGCTTTATTGTGTGGAGTGGATTGTAACAGTTGATAGGAAAAAGGAAAATAAATGGAATCGGTGCAAGCAATACCTGATAGATCGAGCTTGTTCAAGGGACCAATCAATTTGAGTAGTTGGTCCCCCAGGAGGAGGACCAGAAACGGCTGCTGCTGAGTTACTATAATGAAGAATTGCAGTAGTGGCCAGCACCTGGGAAGTGAAACGGGTCGAAGCCACAATGTAGTAATCTCGAGCCGGTTGATCAGCAGTAATCAACACAGACAAGGACTGCCCCAAGTGAATATCAAGGGAATCATAAGTGTTCTGTAGTGTGTGAGTTCCTTCTACCTCTACTAACAGCAACTTGTGCCCCTGGATTCTAAAATTGATGGATGTTGTAATCCCAACATTGGATATGCGAAACCTGTAGGTCTTGCCTGTTCAAAACCTCAGAGACTCATTCCATGAGCCAACTCCAGGACTATTACTATGCACACAAATCCCAACCAAAATAAAGCTACCATGATTTCTTACCTTGATCAACGGTGAATGTATACCCATTAGCACCACGGCCATTAATGATAAGGCCATCAGGGAAGGGTAGATCATGACCGCTATCTAAAATCGCTTTCAAGTCCTGTAGAGTATAGAGCTCCAAGCGTAAAATCATGAAACGGAAGAAAGAGCAATGGAATATATAAACATAATAAAACATACATTGTGGTTTTTGTTGTACCAGTCACCAGCCAAAATGGTGTAATCTGCAGCAGGAGGCGGAAAAGGAACAGGAACAACAAAGCGGCTAAGAATCCTGAAACCACCATAGCCGCCAGCAGCCTTATGTAAGGCGAGCGATGGGAAGTAAAAGTAGCTGCCAATCTGATCCTTCACTTGAAGAGTGTAGGTGAAGTTCCCCCCAGGAGGGATGGGGCAGTTGGTGCCATAGACTCCGTCCTGCCAAGAATTTCTTCTTTGCTGCACGCCATTCCTGTATATTCAATCAAATCTCCTGTGTTACAACTTACAATCACAACAAAATAGATCTAGTCTTAGCATAGGATAGCATAGGATAGGGAAACCAACCAAGAGATGAGAAAGGGTTGATCCAAGCTATTGAAGACATTAATGATCAAGTTTTCGTTGGTCACGGTTTCAATTTGTGGTCCCGGAAATTGGCCATTTATCAATATCACCTGCCATCACATCAGATGTAAATATGAAAAGGAACCAAGAAGAAGAAAAATACAAATACGAAAAAGGAACCTGTTGTTTCACTCCAAGAGGGTAGATATCACCATACGTGATATTCCAAGTATAGAAGCTGTATGGATCTTCTCCATTGGTGCAGCAGCACACAAGCAGCATAACCAAGATAATGATAAAACAACATTCTCTTAGTCTATCTCCCCTACAATCTCCCATTTTGAATTTCCTTAAAACCAAGCTGAGAAGAAAATATGAGACAATGGGATTAATTGAAATTGGCCCAACCTGTGCGTCTGGAAAGACCAGCATCTATCCATCTATCAGTGTATCTTATTTAATTATTTATTTATTTGCTAAGTAATGAATCTTTTACTTTAGTTGTTCTCTTTTGCTGCTTTAGATTTAGAGTAGGCGCTTTGTCGTTGAACAAAAAAAGAAAAGAAAAAGGGGAGTTGGAGCTTTGTCGGTGGGGAATGGGGATAGAGTTGAAAAGGAAAGATATTCTTATTAGTAGTCTAGTCTGTTATAGTATAACTTTTTTCTCTTTAAAATTCTCTTGAAGCAGAAGCCACTTACTGGGGATGAGCTGAGCTGTACTTGCTGCTTTTGAGCTATCACTTTCCAACATCATCATCTCACAGAATGTCCCCGATGCCAGCAGCCTGAGATTGTTACTTAACAGAACCATCAATATCATATCAAATTTAAGCCAATTTGAAGGGGGAGAGGACCAAAAGGCAAGAGGCTTAGCAGGTTTACATACCAAGGCACAGCTTTAATAGAATTACACAAGATTTTAATATCACCAAACTCATCGGGAATGACAGCCCATTTGCTTTTCCCCAACAATGAATCCGGAACTTGATTAAGCTTTTAGCTTATCTCACTCCTTCCCACTAAACACAATATACCATTCTGTAACAAAAATGTCAAGTGCCACACCTCCTTACCAGTAGGTTCAGGAGCAGTATTAAACCATGCCAAAATGAATGAGACAGCAGTAATATTTTTTAAATGCATCATGAAAGTTTTTAAAATTTCAAATGCCAAAACCTTTTTATTTTAATTGTTTAAGTTTATTTTCCACCAATTTATTTATAATTTAATTCAATCAATTTCAGCTTATAAAGTTTATTTAATTTTTACATATTTAAACTTATTTCATTTTTTATATGAAAATAGAGTCACATAGTTTAAACCCATATATTAAATTGTAAAATTATCGTATATTTAATTTGTTACATCACACGACTAAAATGTGGTAAGATAATAAAAATTCATATTTTTTAGTTTATAATTTCTTCGATTTTTGTTTCTTAAAAAGTAAATCTTAATTTTTTTACTTTTATATATGGGATATATGACTTTTGTTCCTATTTTATGAAAATCGGGTTAACCATATAAATATGGTTCTTGAATTGCAACAATTATGCTTGTGTTTTACGTGATCATTTTTTAGAAGTATGCAATTAAACTGTGTTATATATATATATATATATATATATATATATATGCTATTGAATTGTGGTTTTGGCATATAGGATATGCTTTGAGAAAAAAGTTATTGAATTATGTTTTTGGTATATTGAATATGTTTTATATATATTTAAGATATATTATGGGTAATCCAAATTTTTTTTGTGTCTTTTAATTTGTTCCTAATACGTTTTGTTCTGATCCTACTTTAAATATTAGTCATATCGACATTTATTTTGTATTTAGATATCATTTCTCAGGATGTCTTAAAATAGTGGTATATTATTAATCCGTGCCATTGGATTAATTATGGTTAACTTGTAAAAGGAAATGAATTATGCGTTAATCTATATATCCACGCTTTGAAACTACGTTTTTAGTTTATACATATGAAAATTGATTTTTGAATTATGATGAATTATCCAAAATTTTGTCATACAATACTTCAATCAAACACTTTGGCCTAAATGCTTTTGTTCTCGCTTACCTCAATGGAACGGAATGTTGATTACTTATAGCCCTTATTAGTGTAAAAACAGTAATGATAGTAAAATTAGATATGATAACAATATTGTAGCTTGAGACAAACAAAAAAAAAACCTAAATGCACCGAACTAATGAAAAAACCGACTGAGCATATATAATTAAAAGTCAAATAATTTATAATTAAATTTCAACTCTTCATCTGTTAGATTTAATCATAAAATCATTTCACTATTTTTATTTTTAAAAATTTACACCTTTTCGAATTTAAGATCCATTATTAAAATTTTTAAATCCCTCCTTCCTAAGCAAAATTGGGCAAGGCATTGTTCGATTAGTATCTGACCAATGTTACTGATTTTGATGCCATCACTATATATGCAAACGAAAATAGATCACTGTAGGAATTAATTCTAGGAGACTCCATGTGGCTGCCATCAACTCAGTTTTTAACTCAATAAATATGTCGTAAATTTTCCGGCAAGCTCGCAATGGAAAAACAAGAGCTTTTTCACCAGTGAATAGAATTAAAATATAAATAAAAAAAATCATGATGTTCATACTTACACTTAATAACAAAAGAAGAAAAAAAAATTCTTAGTAAACCGCAATTCTAGAGCCAAAACGTTCCCAACCGCACAAATTATAGCATCAGCATTTAGCAGTGTCAGGTGTGCTGTGCAGTCAGTGGTAGCACTGTCATTACCTGCATAAGCATACCCTTACATTCACTGCACTATAATTAACCAATCACTTTCCAGAATTATGTAGGAAGTTCCATCTAATATGGATGACCCTAACCCTGCATGATTCTTTCTTGTGATTGATTAATTAAACGATAATCAGAAAATACAGATTCCCATTTCTAGAGGTCCTTTGTAAAACCTGTTGAATAATACTACTCTACATAGCGTTTTGGCAAATGAGCTTTACCTGATTCTCATCTGACCATCAAAAGCTAGAAGTAACATGTCACTGACCAAAAATGCCTTGCCCAATTTTGCTTAGGCAGGAGGGATATAGCTTCAATAAGTAATCCACCATTGCACACAAACAAATTGGTTATTACATACATCAACAATCATCATTTGAGCACAGATCTACAAAAAGAATGTGTCACGATCTTTATGAACAGCTTGCACCAGAAAGATATATCGGAGCAAGTAATGCTTACAACATTATCAGAGCTCTGATAGAATTGCAGGGATGTAATGAGATAGCTCTGCTGTGAGAGATTGAAATCCATTCACTAGTTGTGTGTGGAAATCTTGGTCTTCTTCTCCTATTAGTCTGAAGTGTACACGAATTGCCCGCTTGCAAACAGCCATAAATTCAAGGAGTGCAGCAATAAGTTGCTGTAGCTCCTGAGAACGCAACCTTGTGGCAGGTTCACCAGACAAGAAGGCTGTGCACACACTCAGAACGCCACTATTCACCTGCATGCGTGCAGTGTCTTTTTCAGTATGGAAATCACTCCCACCCATATAATTACTTCAAAGGGAAAAAAAATAAACAGGAAACTGAAAAATATAGAAAGATGTTTAGCTCACTTGAACTGCAACACTGCCTTGAAGAATTCTTTGCAGGCTCTGAAGACGAGGCAGTTGGTCTCCTTCGGAACTACGAGGCTCTTCCAACTCATTTCGTAGGGCTGCTGTTCGAGTTTCAATCATTCCAATCGCATTCTCAACCGGAGAAAATTCAAGTGATTCAGATTTTATCACCAAGAGCCTATTGACAAGTGCAGGGAATGAGCCCTCAGTCTGAAGAACAGTCCTCCTTTTCCATTGGTCTTCCAATCCACCTTGGGTCTTGCCATTTTTCGTGAATGGAGTGTCAAATAAGAAGCGGTCAAAAACACGTGCACGGACAGTTCCAGTAGAAAGAGAGAAGATTCTCTCCCTTCTGCTTCCCAAATCTTCATCTTCCATGACTGGATCAACAGCTGTTATCTGCAGGTAACAGACTCCAGGCTGCAACTCCTCTGCCTTCACCTGTCTGGAATCAGGAATAATGTGCAATGTATGATTACCATCCATCCTAGATTCATATATATGACTAAGTTTTTCCATTATATCACCCAAGCGAACATCACGAGGTTCTCGGTAAACATATTCTTTCCGGTCCAGCTTACCAAATCTCTCACCATAAAATCCAACCCTATAGTAAGTAGCATCAGTGAAAGGGATAGGGCTTGACTCCTGCTCAAGGATTGATTCATAGATGTTTGTGAGCAATGTATGACATTTAGCCAGTTGTCCATATGCTCTTCTGCTCTTATAAACTGGAATAACGAGTTCCAAAATGCTTGCACAGAAATGATAGAGTTCAGCTTGAGAGAAAAGTTTATTTGCAAGTTGTAGGTACTTAACAGCAGAGTCAACAGTGAGCTTCGAAGCACCGTATCCCTCAACCTCAGCTGCTGATGCCTCGGATGTGATTTCACTGCTGACCATAGGACAAATTTTACGTAAGGCTGTGACATGATCCTTGCTCCAAACACCATCGTTTCTAGCAACAAGAGCCTGCAACATAGAGATTCATAGATAATGGTAAAATATGAACAAATTTGCAAAAAGTAGAAATCCTGTTTCTTAAGTTAGTGTTTCTTGGCAGCATTTCCCTTTTTATCTGTTTAAATTTTGGAGCAAGGGCTTCATGTACTTTAGAAGGTAATCCTGCCATTTTTTAAAATTAATTGAAAATTACAATCTGTTCCTGCTTTTGTCTCATGTAATTTCACTTCTATGACATGTAAATTCATGATTTCCCAACATTTAATGATCCTAAGTGAGAAAATGGCCAAAGTTACTATATTAGATGGCCATGTCTCACAGGAATCTTATAACGGCTGCACACAAACAAGTTAATAGGACTTTCTCACCTGCATTACAACACCGGCAACAGCCACAGCACACTGTGCAGCTTCAGCCCAAGACTGCATTTCTTGGTGTGCATCACACAAATGCAGCAACCACATTATGTGAAGATCTGGGACAGGGGCAAATGCCATTGCAAGCTTGTAAAAGCTTTCTGCTGCTGCATATCTATCCATGGACATTACAGAGCCCTGCGAAAAGGATAGGGTTTAGATGTTAATGCAACAAGATTATCTTCATCCAGATCACAAGCAGAAACAAAAGCAAAAACATTAAAGGGTTCCTACTATCAAACTAATTAACTAAAGCCATGAAAAAACAGTCTTCATTAATATAAAATTAAATTAGCTTAATCATTTTAAGGGGCTGTTTGCTTTAGGTCAGACAAAGCCAATCTATGCATGACTTCACACTAAAACAGCACCATCCTCGACTGCTGCCGTTCCCATCCCTCCAAAAGCAGCAGAAAGAATCCAAGCCCTTTTAACCAAAAGATGAAGGTAGGTATCTATTCGATTCAGATGGGGAGTGGTCCTGTCATGATAATTTAAGAATTCTACCTTTTTTTGTATTAAGATGCAGCAGGTCTTAGACGGTTAAACTGTACATTTAGTGACAATTTTGAATCTAAAACAAAGGTTGCATGAAGATCATACAGGAAACTGAATGCAAATATAACATGTGAACCACAATAACTCTCCTCTACCTCACATAATGGTAATAATAACAATAACAACAAAAGTTTTTCCTCAAAAATTATTCTCAGCAAAATCCCCAGAAGAAACTGACATATATTTTAGACTTACCAACAGTGCATGCTCCAGACTAGCATCAAGGGCCAGAAGAAGGCTGCCAGAGAGAGATTTTACTTCTGACCAGGACCATCTGTTCTCTTTAAAATTTTCTGGAGTTACCAATAGAGCATCCTCAGGAAGTCCACATTCCTTCAAAAGGCCAGAGCTCTTGACTTCATCTGCCATTTCCTCTAAAGATTTTCGAAGCCTTCGTGCTTCACCACTTTCCTCAAGTGTCCCATCAGACTTCATCTGAGTCACCTGCATGTCAGACATTAGCTCGGACAAGGTGATAGTCAGCATTACCCTCAACCTTGCAGTCTGCATGAAGTAGAATGAACTCTGCAAGAATGAAGAAATAATTGATGTCAGATTGAACAACAGAAGCATGCCAACAGACATCAGTCTTAGGAATGCCAAAGGGCCTACCCTCACGAGTATCTGAAGCCCAATAACAGCTCTTTTCCTAATATTATCATTTCGAAAGACTGCAAGTCGAAGTAGATGAAAGGCAACTTGTTTTAAGAAACGATCATTCTCCCTAGCCATTAGTGTTGCCCCATGAAGATCAAATACATTGTTGAAGACAGGCAGAAAAGCTTTCCAGAAAACCAGTGGCTGATTTCGGGAAAAGAAGCTCATAATTATAGATGATAAACAATCAAGTTTTCCATAATCAGTAGCAATGCTATGGGATGCTGCCATTGCAGAAAATTTCTCAGATATTTCTAAAACCTGAAGACTAACAGCAGCACTCAAGTTTTCTTCCCAAAGCTCCTGAAACAAGCAAGAAAACCATGACTACCTAGGCCAAATTCAGAACAAGATCAAATAGGTAATGAGAACATCTTCTTTCTTTTATTTCTTTTTTGTGTGTGTGAAGAAAAACATGACATTCTAACACAACTTTACCAGTTTTTGTCGCAAAATTGGATGCAAAGATTCTCTAAGTGCTTGGGCTGAAGCTCCAATCCTAGAAGATTGGGCCTGAGCCAGAGCTTCTCTCAAGGAATATGGCTGGCTAGGGGAGCTCAGCTGAGAATTCACCCTCTGCCACAAGTAACCATTTTCAGGAGTTCCCTGAGGCTGCAATAGGGCAATCAAACAATGTATAAAATAATTAGTACATGCGGTTCTACGTATCTCCAAAATCAAGAACCTCCACAAGCAAACATACGAACTTCTCAGATTTATGAGCAACAGATGAAATGACAATAATATTACTCACTCTAACTTCTTGTCTTGATGCTTCAGATAAATAATTGTTGATTGCAGGAGAAAGCTTATCAGAATACTTTGGTGATGTAGGTGCATCACCCACAGGATTGCGAGAACTGCTTCCTATAAGCATTCCATCAGCAGGCTTTCGGTGCTGTAAATACATGCAAAGTTAGTATAACTGGAAGGGCAAGAAGTAAAAGAGTCAGCTACAAACCAAATTCCATATGACATGTGAAACAAGTTCATACTATCAAAAGAATTGACCAGAATTGAAGAGAAAAGCTAGGGAAGCAAAACTTCCCTTCTCTATTGCATATTTTTTCAACACTTGAACATTACATATTCCTTATAAGCTTTTCATGTTTAAGGAATAAAAAATTTGTTTTGTAGAAATTTTTTTATGTACTTTCTTACTCATTTTAGTTTTTGTTACACATACAGACATACACACAATTGAAATATCCAATTATTCTTAAAAAAATTTATTTATTGTTTTTGTTTAGGAAAAAATTGCCAATAATTTGTGTAGAGTTAAGCAGTGTCATATATATATAATATATATTATGCATACGAACATAAGCATACAAATATTTATTTATCCATTACACACACATGCAATAGAGGATAGTTGGTGGCAAAAATTCCCTACATATTTAAGCCCAATAATACCACAGTTCAACGTCTAATGACACCAATGAAGGCTAAGATTTAAAGGAACTGGGTAATCCTTGATGGTGGTAAGGAGCATAGTGACAAACTAAACACAAACAAATAAAACCTTAATACCAACAAGAAGCTACCTAAACTATTAAAATAACTGAGCCAACATACAATTTTGCACAATGAAAAAGAGGAAATTGAATGTTTAGCTGTAATAGCAACCTCAAAATGAACCAGGCATTCCTCCATGAGTTTGAAAAATAATCTAGTTCGAGCAATGCTTTGCTGCCAAGCCTTAACAACTGATGCATCATCCAGATTCCGCACGATTTGCAAGATAACAATCAAAACTTCACGCTTTTCGGCAGCATTTAAGTTGTAAAATACGGGCATTTCATCTAGAATCTGCAGAGAGGATAAATTCACTTGCAAGAAATTTATGCATCGGTAAATAATAAGCCAACAGGAAACAAATGCAGTCTTATAACGCAAGTCATCTTTAACAAAATGCCATCCCAAATTTTAGACTCCAAAATCATATTGTCTTATTTCTAATAAAGAATGTCAGAGCATAGATTTATGCCAGTCCTATCCTGTTTTGTGCTTAGACTAAAATTCTAACAACATTAATGCACCCAGTTTTTCCTCAGCAACTTATTTTTGGTCAGATTTGAAATTTCATAGAATAATATAGTACCCCATTCATACTAAATTACATTTTAGGAAAGATGCTACAAATTCAAGAAGCAATAAATAAGTAGTACCATGTGGGTTTTTCTTGGATGATACAAATATGACACCAAACAGCCATGTAATTTTGACACTTACACTAATCTGTCTCAACTTCAAGCTCATTTGGGTGTAGACAATTGTAATACCATTTACACAATATCATAAAGATGCAACATCAGCAATGTCATACCACTGCCTAATGCTTAATCAGCATAATCATCATCATCATCAAGCCATAAAATAATTTAAGTACAATTTACCTGGCCAATGAGGGGAAAATATAGTTGAGCAATATACAGCTTGTCTTCAGGTTTTTGGTACCGAGCATCAAACTCATGCTTACATAAAACAACCACCAAAATTCTAGCTGCCTAATCACACAAAAAGCAAATGTTATATTCAAAGCGACAAAATATGCTATATATCTTAAGCCCTATATATATGACCATGATGTTTTGAAACAGTTAACCTATTTTATCCAAACTCACCTTAGCACGCTGAGATAAATCATCGTGATCCCAAGTAAGGAAAAGCTCTTGAATCAAGACAGATGAAAGATAGTTCCTAAATCACAATATACACCAAGTCAATTGAGTGATACTAGCATTTCAGCTACTAATTAATAGAGATTTTGTCGGACTAAGTCCATGCAAAAAAATAAAACTCAATTTTCAAGAAACCAGAGAGAGAGAGGGGGGGGGGAACTACTGCCAGCAAATCCCTTTTTTATATTAAGATAAACTAATCAAATTACTAGAAATAAAGAAAAATAACTAATTGACCTCAAACTAATCAAATTACTAGAAATAAAGAAAAATAACTAATTGACCTCTATACAATGTCTGTTAAGCATCTTGATTTTGACCGTTTAAGCACAGGTGACATGGATGACAATCGCATGAAAGCAGGCCAGGTTGACTGCCAAGATAATTTAAGATCACGGTCTAACTTTTGGTAATTTTAGGACCAGTTTAAGCTGAAATGATTCCATTAAGTCATGTTTATGTTTCTAAAGTATAAAAGATTGTTGCCTTTACTTTCTTTTCATCAGTTTGCTCAATCTAACAATAGTTTCCAGGTTTCCAGCAGATTTAAGTCTTGAGTTATTTTACTTTGATCTATTTTTTATAATGTAAGTGTTGTTTTAAGTCAAGCTTGGAACTTCATTATTTTGGATCTCAAGTACATGAAAGATAGGAATGCTAGAAGTCTAGAAGCATTCATGTAATTTCTTGCATTAAATAATGAGAAGTCAAGTAAATTTCATTTTACTTCTCACGATCTAATACACCCCACCCACGCCCTACCCCCTCCATCAACGCTCTCCTATGCCAGAGGTTTGGGTGGTTTACAGAATATCATTACACTGAACTCTAGTTACTTGGAACACACCATGAAATTCCTTCATGCACATATGTATCATCCACTAAGAACTTGAAGCCTTTATGCCAGTTTTTACAACAGGATGGAAATTTTGTTACAATTGATGATAGTGCCAGAACAACAAGAAAACATTGTTACCATAAAATACATCCCAGTTATATAAGTTCTACACCTATAAAGAGGGATGCTCTCCTCTCCATTAAGACATGACATAAAGCAAAAACTATCTATTTACATCATGAAAGTAGTGAAACATAAAAACAGAAGAAAGTACCTGTCTGAGGGGTCTCTCCCAGGCATTTCCACAAAAAGATCATGATCACATATTATCTGCAGAAAAATTAGCTTGCAATCATGCAGAACTGATTGACATACCCCAGAAAACTTGTCCAGATACAAGGACACCTGAAACAAATAAAACACATTTAGAAGGTGATTATCAAAGCAATAGCAATGACATGAGTGTCACATGATTATCTTGTCTTTCCTCTTTCCTCATACATAAAACAAAACAACTCCTCATAACCAAAACGCAAATAACAGATGGAGTAAATATCAGTCAAGAGTAAACAAAGCATAAGACATGCTTCCAACCAGTGGCATAACTATTTAAAAGACAGTTTACAGCTGTAGACGAAATTGAATGACTGCTTGAGCATCACCTTATTAAATTGCAAAAGTTAATGAAAACAAGGGATACTCAACTGAGCATAGAAACAAACTGCAAGGTTTCTATTTTTTTTTTTTTTTCACAATTGGAGAGTACAATCATCATGGCAACAAATATCACTGACTAATGGACTTTTTGAGATGCTGAATCATTACCAAATCCAAGTTCCCCAACCTAAATTACTTTTGTCAATTCTAAAACAGAGCAGTGGGATTTAAGTCAGCAAAAGAATGTTTTTCACACTAGTGATACATGTCATATAGCTTGTTGACACTTGAGACTCCTAAATTATGTAACACATCTACTTTCAGCTCCCTGCAGCATTAACAGTGTCACTCAGTGATGTTGAGTGGGGTGCAGATAGAGGTTTAGATTACTTAATTCCATTGATGAGTGGCAAATCGATAACAAGAGTTTGTAGGCTTTGACATGTTTTTTATCATTAAGAAAGACAGGAATCTGTTGATAACAAAATTTTGATTGTCAATTAGAAGGTATTGGTTTTTTTAATTTGGAATGCCTTATTCTTTGTATATTTTACATTTTTTAATTTTTATATAGACATTTTTCTAGACCAATAATTTTCTGGAACAGATAATCCAAGACTAAAAGTTCCGATACTAGAGAGGAGAGGTTAATGACTATCAGTGTTGATAGTAATCAACTTTGTTGTTGCTTTTCCAATTTGTTTATAGATGGTTTGATAAATAGATAATTCACCTTTTTCTTAAAGAGGTAAAGACCTTAGGAACAGCTTCTGTCAACCTTTCATCATGAATATATAAATGATTTATGTGAACTAGGAAAACATATTTTCCTATTCCTATGTTTGACTCCTTTGGATCTTGCAGATAGATTAAATTTTAGTTAACTGTGATTTTTTTTATTGTTCATCAAAGTAAGGACAGGCTTTATTCAAAAAATAATAATAGTAGTCACCAATAGGCATGGGATCTGTTGGTAGAGAGTTGGACTCTTAGTTCCAATAATCAAGGATAAAACCTTAGGGTGTGTTTGGACAGAATTTTAAAATTTTGGAGATCTTTTAAGATGCTAACATTTTAAAATGCATCTTTCCAAATTGCTAGTGTTTGTAATTATTTTGTTTAGGTAAATAAGCTTTTAGAAAAATTTAGGCTATTGGAATTTCATGAGTTAGAAAACTACTTGTAAAAGAAGAATAATGATATTAAATATAAAAAAATGAAATATGGATATCATTAGATTTGTAAAATATATAAATATTTTAATATATAAAATTTTAAAGTATATGTTAGAATTTAATAAAAATGATATTTTGAAGTTCAAGATTTTTATTTTATAGTGAGACCACATCTAATAAATGAAATAAGATTATGAGATATTTTAAAAAAATCGCCTATTTAGGTGAAATTTGAATAGCGGATTTGAGCTCAAATCCCCTTTTGAAAATTCCTTACAAATGTTGAAATTCACCATTGGTTTTACCCACAAGTAAACTCATCTTTTGAATTTTGAATACCCTGATAGAAATTATACTTCTCCTTCAAATTACCCATCCAAACACACTCTTACAGACCTCTAACTATAAAAAAGACATAACAGTAGTCAAAGATTCCTACAAGTGTATGCTACTTCAGTTTTTTTTTTTTAATAAAATTTTAAGTCATGAGAATACTTGGGTTGTTTCTGAATGAAATGACAGGAAAAAGGGAAATGAAACAGTTAAATTTCAAATCAAAGAGGTCTCCTAACATGCAATGGTTTAAGGACATGCTAGTCTCTGAAACTAATAAGTATGGAAAGCATCATGTCCAAGTTAGTACCATCTGAACCTGATCACAAAAATAGACTATTGAATCAAATAAAAACATACCAATTCAAAAACTTGGCGAGGCTCAATAATGGATAAAAGATCATAACAAAAGAATGCCAGACTGCTGTTCAATCGTTTCGCCAAGCTTAGCCCTTTCTTACAACGCTCATGAACTTCAGTTAGAAGGCAATCATACAGTTGGATTATACATCTGAACACACCCTCTTTCAACTGCATCGGGGGAACATCTTCATCTACATTAAAAGAAAGCAAAAGCTGATTTACCAAACTGATGATAGCATAAAAGCTATTTTCAATTTCCTCCAACTGAACTCATTGAAGAATTAACAGAATACTTTCTCAGCATCTGAGAGTATGCATGTATGTGTGTAGTCTTGAATATAAGGAGGGATTAAGTTATGTCAATGTAATATTACATATACTTTAATCCATTAAATTTCATGCTCTATTCATGTAATCATGCTGACCAAAATTGAGTAAATTAAAAATACATAGTTGCTTTCGACATAAGGGTTTCAAGCATTTCATATGCTCTAAAGATGTGACAGCATGAATGTAATGTTAAATCCAACATTGACTTATACAATTTACATGCATGACAAGTTGATAGAATGTAAAGTAATAGTATGAATATTATGCTAAACCTTAAGTGTACACAACAGATAAGATACAGATATCATATTGATTTAAATTTTACATGCATGACAGGTATGAATATAATGTTAAATCCAACACTGACTGGTTAAACCATCAATTTTGGAAATGACAGAAAGATGTAGCAGTAGACAATTACTATAACATATAGAGAGATTCATATACACAAGCACACATATACCTACATATACGTGTACATCTGTGTGTGCATTTAAATACTTCATGCAATGTAAACCAACCTAATGGAAGGCTATGATAGAACAGACGTGTTTGCTCCAATGCCATTGACTTAACAATTAGCTCAAGAAAAAACCAAGCCATTGCCAGCACATCGTCATACACTGGTCCAACACGATAACCCTTAGCCTGCAGAACAACATCAAATAAAATAAAATAAAAACAGTTTCCAAGTCAAGGCCATCTGAATTAAAAATAGCAATGTCTCAGGATTACAAGTAACTTGAGAAACAAGAACTCAAGTTCTATTACCATAAAATGTTTTCAAGTTATTGAAAAATTTAAGTTTCAAGAATTTATAGAATTTTTCAATGAATTTCTCAAGGACAAACAGGAGCAAGTTTAAGTCTTTTGTGTCACTTTTTTGAAAAAACTCTACCAGGATGTCGCAAGCCTATAATATCATCTCTCTTTTACAGAAGTATTCAAACAAAATCTTGTTAGGTACTTTAACATTTGAATTAGTGATTTGATATAGACCTATGGAGAAACACACCCAAAATGTTTTCAAGTCATCATATTACAGTATTCACCCGGGGCTAGGATAAGCTACTGCAAAGCCAACCCACGTGGGCGCCGGGAGTGCTAAGTGAGATGGACTGACATGTGCCTACTTGTAAGGTACTTGACTTGGATCCCACATAGAAAGTGTGGGATTTCTTGGTATATGGAACTAGGCTCTCCAACCTCAACAGCTAGCTTTTGGGAAGGTCCATATCATAATTATTCAGCATTTAAAATTTTAATATTAAAGGTTGAGCTTTTTAATTTCAATTTATTAAACTCCCACCAGAGATTTCATAACTAGGCTTGCAATCATCTATTACACTGCTCTCTTTCTTTTTTCTTGTGTGTGTGGGAAGGGGTGTTTTGAAATCAATTATTACTATTCTAAGTTTCAATATAATTCTAAAAGGAGATCATGAGTTTTCTCTTCAGTTCAAGCAAGCTACATGGACTTGGGAATGGGTGTTCAACATGCAAATGCTGAGTTTTGAACAAGTTTCTGAGTAGATAACTTCGGACTCCAATAGTCAATTATAAGAAATTTGAAACGAGCTCCTGGGTAAATCAAAGTACAGTGAATAGCTTTGGTGGCATAGGAATTCAGAAATTACACAATGACACATTCTGCTTAAGAATCTGAACAAATATAGACAGCATACACATTATTGAATTTTACCAAGAAAAAAGGATATAAAAGAAGGTTTGTAGTTTAGCAGATTACCTTACTACGAGCCAAGCTACCCCACACAGTAGACAAGCCCGGATAAACTGGGGGTTGACGACCACCAAAGTCATCGAAAGCATAATCTACATAGTTAACTAGAGAGCGATTTCGTTCAGAATCATCAACTGACTCTTGCTGCACCCTGCAAATAAATAAACAAAAGATTACACATGATAAAATAAAAGAAAAAAATGATGCCCAAACTTCAATAAAAAGCCTGGAACAGAGAATCTTTCTTTGCATGGCAATGATTAAAGTTCATTTAGTGAAAATAAACCTTCAAGAATATATCAGAGACTTGGCACTTAAACAGTAAGACAATCGTAATCTTGGTTTTTAAAAATTGTTATGTTTAATAAATATATTACCTAACCAATTAAAAAATCAGATAAAAGACCATACCTGGTCAGGATATTAACCATGGCTCTGAATGCAGCAACCTGAACAACAAGTTAAGAAGAGATTGCAGCACATACAGTAAGCAAACCAATATAACAAGATGAAGCTAAATAATCATAGGCTAGAGAAAAGGCTTAGAGGGAGATGGGGCACAAATGTTTGGGTCGGGACAGATAAAAGATGGGAGTTGAAACCTGAAGGGTTTCTCCACCATTCCCTATAAGATGGAGAAGCATATTTAGAATCGGGTGAAGAAACTGAAGCAAAGCAGTGGAATCAACATTCTTTAAGCTATTAATTGCCTGCAACACATTAATAGTTTCATGTCATAGGTACATAACTATGTAATGCAATTTAGAGAATATATGCCAGTCAAGATATTTGCCATTGTTGCATAAGATGTATGGCATGTTCATCTTTAACTTTCCAGCCAACTAAAACTTCAATGGGGTTGTTCCACTTTATGATTGCAACTGTTACCATTACAACCAATATCAAATTGCAAAATTCAAAATTCAAAAGCCTTTTTGCAAGTGTACAAAAAAAAGAACATTTCTATAGATGCAATGTTGGAAAAATATAGAATAAAGCTCTCTATTTGTTGTTGTACTAACTTGGAAACTAACATACATGGTAGTGTGTACAAGGCACATACTGATAGTAGCAATTTTTATCAAGACATTTTTTTTAGTTAGTTTAAAGTTTTTTTCTTTTATTTTGACCTAGGAAGGGAGGATTCACCCCTAGCTCTCTAAGCACTAGCTTTAAAAATTAAACATATATAATTCTTAAGTCTTACTGGTTACCAATAGAGAAAATTGCATACTATTGAAACTCTAGAAATAGTATTACTAAACCATTCATTAACTTTACATTTTACTTAATCTTAGAAATTAGAATTTCTAAAAGCAATATTTCCAGTAAACTAGATAAATATTAATTTTACAAAATGTTAACTGTCAGAATACAGTTGTCCAATAAGGGATATTTAGTATATTAAATGTTATCATATGAATATTTTATTTATTGTTATCCCTAACTTTAAGGCTGGTTTTAAGGCACTACACCCTAAAACCAGTAGTGCTGCTAAGTCTAGAGTCTTCTAAGTTAGGCTCTCTTGCATATAAATATTTAGTGTAGTCTCTTGTAAAAATTAACAGAGAAAAATCTATTCTGTCATGGTATCAGATTAGACGATTTCTGGGAATTTTTTCTGGTAATCTTTTACTCCCACAAAATCCTCAAGCCTGCTTCTGTAATCAAAAGAGATATGTCTGAATTTGTCCACCCCAATACCAATGGGGACAGTTCAGAAATCTCTATGAAAAACTCCAACCAAACTAGTGAGTTGCAGAATATTCAAGTGGCCTACAGATTAAATGGGAAGAATTACCTGAAGTGGTCTCAGCTGGTTCGCACGTTCTTGAAGGGCAGAGGCAAGCTGAACCACTTACTCGGCACAGGACCTCCAGAAGGAGATCCTCAGTTTGCTGCTTGGGATGAACAAGACTCTATGGTCATGTCTTGGTTATGGAATTCTATGGTGCCTGAAATCAGTGACACATGCCTATTCCTTAACTCATCCAAAGAAATATGGGAGGCTGTGAAGCAGACTTATTCTAAAGTTCGAGATGCTGCTCAAATCTACGAAATCAAGACTAAGATTTCATCCACTAAGCAAGGAAATCGTTCCATCACGGAATACTCTAATCTGTTGCAAAGTTTATGGCAGGAGATGGATCATTACCAGTGCATTAAAATGCAGTGCAGTACAGATGCAGCACTATTAAAAAGGTTTGTTGAAAAAGACAGAATTTATGATTTCCTTGCTGGACTAAATGTGGAATTTGATGCAGTAAGAGTTCAAATTCTTGGTAAGGAGGAGCTACCCTCACTAAATGAGACACTCGCGATAGTTCGTGCTGAAGAAGGAAGAAGAGGAGTTATGCTTGACGATAATCGCGTAGATGGGTCTGCCTTAGTTACAAAGGCTGTCAGTGAGAGGAAAATTGCCATGGAACAGCCAACTGATATGAAGCAACCAGATTCTACAAGGCCTATTAAGAGGGATTCTGTATGGTGCACATACTGTAAAAAATCTCGTCACACAAAAGAACACTGCTGGAAACTCCATGGGAAACCACAGCAGAATAAAAGGAATTTTCCTGCAACCAGTGGACAACTAAAGGAACAAGGGCATGCAAATATAGCACAACAGATGGATGAAGAACAGCATTCTGGTATTTTTTAATAAAGAAGACATTGCAAAATTAAAGACGTTGCTGGGCTCATTGGAAAAAACTTCTTCCACAGGTACTTGCAGTTGGGCACTTTCAGGTATCTCCTTTTCTCAAAATTCTAATGTCTCGGACACAACCACCAACAGATCTTGGGTCATTGACTCAGGAGCTACTGACCATATGACCCACTCCTCACACAAATTTGTTTCATATACACCTTGTCCTAGTAATAGAAAAATTACAGTAGCTGATGGTTCTGTAATAACAGTGGCTGGTCAAGGTGATATTGTTATAAATGAGACCCTTACTCTTAAAAATGTCCTTCATGTTCCTAAACTATTTCCCAATCTTCTCTCCATCCAAAAACTTACCAGGGACTCTAATTGCAGTGTGGTTTTTTATCCCAATAAATGTTTTTTCCAGGAACAGAACACGAAGAGGATGATTGGACATGCTAAGGAAGCAAATGGCCTATATTACCTTGAAGAGTCTAGTGGAGCAATTAGTGCTCTGAATTCCTCACCGTTATCTTTCCTATCCAAGTCTGTTCAAGCTCCCAAAGACAAAATTTGGCTCCATCACCTCCGCCTTGGTCACCCTTCATTTTCAACCCTTCAATTTCTGTTTCCTTCCTTGTTCAAAGGAATAAATGTTAAAAATTTCCGTTGTGATGTTTGCGAACTTGCCAAACACAAACGTACTTCCTTTCCCGTAAGCAATAAAAGAACATCTACTCCTTTTACTCTTATTCACAGTGATATTTGGGGACCATCAAACATTTCAAACGTCTCTGGGGCTCGGTGGTTTGTTTCCTTTATTGATGACTGTACCCGTGTGTCTTGGATATTTCTTTTAAAACAAAAATCTGATGTAGGGTCTGTTTTTAAAATTTTCTACAACCTCTTCAAAACACAATTTGGGACTGCAATAAAACGGTTTAGGACAGACAATGCTAAAGATTACTTCAATCAGTTTCTCTCCTCCTTTTTTCAAGAAAAAGGCATTCTCCATGAGTCCTCTTGTGTTAACACACCCTAACAAAATGGTGTTGCCGAAAGAAAGAATGGTCATATTTTAGCTATTACTAGAGCTCTATTGTTTCAAAGCAATGTCCCTAAACAATATTGGGGGGAAGCTGTTTTAACTGCCACTCACCTGATAAATAGGTTGCCTACAAAGGTCCTTGACTCTCAAAGTCCCATACAAGCTCTATTGAAATTTTTCCCTGATTTTAATACCTCCAATCTTCCTCCCAAAATTTTTGGGTGTGTTGCCTTTGTCCATGTCCATTCTCAAAATAGGGGAAAACTCGATCCATGAGCTGTCAAATGTGTTTTTCTAGGTTATTCCTCTACACAAAAAGGGTACAAATGCTACAATCCAGCCACCAAAAAATTTTTTGTTTCCGCTGATGTCACTTTTGCAGAAGAAGAAAAATTTTTTACTTATCCTTATCTTCAGGGGGAGACTTTATTTAAAGAAGATAAGGGTAGAGAGTTTTTTCTTCTAGATTTTCCAGCTTCTGTTCAGCCTGCTCAACCTAATTTTCCAGCTCCAAACACTCAGCCCTTACCTACCAACCAATCTGCCCACCTTAACCCTATGCAACCTGAAATAGAACCTACTACACCTAAGTCACCAAAAGGAATTCAGGACACTACTCGCCCTTTACTGGTTTACTCAAGGAAGAAGGCACCAGTGCAAGTTCAATCATCTTCTTCGGATAAACACCCTACTGCTCTACAACCCGAGGTAACTACTGAACCTACTTTGAATACTAGTGAGAATTCAGATCAAAGAGAGTATGATTTTCCTATTGCTCTTAGAAAAGGAACTAGGGCCTGTACAAAACACCCCTTGTACTCCTTCATATCCTACAAAAATTTGTCCCATAAACACAAAACCTTTCTTACTAGCCTAAATTCCATCTCCATTCCCAAAACTGAATCCGAGGCATTAAATAATGAGAATTGGAAAAATGCCATGAAAGTTGAAATGGAAGCACTTGAAAAAAATAAGACATGGGATTTGGTAAAATTACCGAACGGAAAGAAAACAGTTGGATGTCGCTGGGTGTATACAGTAAAATACAATTCAGATGGCTCTTTGGAGAGGTACAAAGCAAGATTAGTTGCTAAAGGGTACACTCAAAAGTATGGAATAGACTACCTTGAGACATTTGCCCCGGTTGCAAAGATGAACACTGTGAGAGTGTTGCTGTCACTTGCTGCCAACAGAGGCTGGAAACTACAACAGTTCGACATCAAGAATGCTTTCTTACATGGTGATCTTGAGGAGGAAGTCTATATGGATGTTCCACCGGGGTTCGGTTCTGATACAGGACAGGTAGTTTGCAAACTAAAAAAGGCTCTATATGGACTAAAACAGTCCCCGAGAGCTTGGTTTGGAAGATTTACCAAAGTAATGCTCAAACTGGGATATAAACAGAGTCAAGGAGATCACACTCTGTTTGTAAAGCATTTATCTTCAGGGGGAATGACTGCTTTATTAGTCTATGTAGATGACATTATAGTAACAGGTGATGATTTGGAAGGAATGGAAAATTTGAAGAAATGTCTAGTAAAAGAGTTTGAGGTCAAAGAGCTTGGTAAGTTAAAATATTTCCTTGGTATTGAAGTAGCACACTCTCGGGAAGGGATCTTCATATCTCAGCAAAAATACATAATTGATTTGTTGACAGAAACAGGAAAGTTGGGATGTAAACCAGCAGAGACACCCATAGAAGTGAACCACAAACTTGGAGATGCACTAGAAGAGGAAGTAGTTGATAAGGGATCATATCAAAGACTTGTAGGGAAGCTCATTTACTTGTCACATACTAGACCGGATATTGCCTATGCAGTTGGTGTTGTAAGTCAGTTCATGCACAATCCTAAAGAGTCACATCTTCAAGCTATATACCAGATCCTACAGTACTTAAAAGGGACTCCAGGCAAAGGAATCCTATTTAAGAAAAGGGGGAATTTAACCCTTGAAGCCTATACTGATGCAGATTATGCAGGATCTATGGTGGATAGAAGATCAACCTCGGGTTATTGTACATTTCTGGGAGGCAACCTTGTAACTTGGAGAAGTAAAAAACAGAATGTTGTGGCTAGATCTAGTGCAGAAGCAGAATTTAGAGCGATGGCTCTTGGAATTTGTGAATTATTATGGCTGAAAATTATTTTGGAGGATTTGAAGATCAAGTGGGAAGGACCAATGAAACTGTATTGTGATAATAAGTCTGCTATCAACATTGCACATAATCCAGTACAACATGATCGTACGAAGCACATTGAGGTTGACAGACATTTCATCAAGGAGAAACTTGACAGTGGCCTAATTTGCACTCCATATGTGCCCACTGATGGTCAACTGGCAGATATCCTAACCAAAGGACTCTCTGGGAAGACCTTTCAGAGACTAGTAAGCAAGCTGAGAATGGATGATATCCACTTCCCACCTTGAGGGGGAGTGTCAGAATACAGTTGTCCAATAAGGGATATTTAGTATATTAAATGTTATCATATGAATATTTTATTTATTGTTATCCCTAACTTTAAGGCTGGTTTTAAGGCACTACACCCTAAAACCAGTAGTGCTGCTAAGTCTAGAGTCTTCTAAGTTAGGCTCTCTTGTATATAAATATTTAGTGTAGTCTCTTGTAAAAATTAACAGAGAAAAATCTATTCTGTCATTAACAAACTACAATTTACTTGTCAATAGATATAACTATATAAATTGGCAAAAAAATTCATAAATAGATCCAAATTCAATATACTTAATTTTTAGCATTTAAAATAAGAATTTCATTCCATTTTTGTAACAGAGTTATTTCCTTGTATTCCTTTCCCCTTGAGCAGTATTTTACGTTATTTTCCCTAATTTTATACCTATAATTTCCTTATTGATATCTTTTTAATTAATTTAATTCTTTTAACACATCTTTTTTTTATTTTTTATTTTTTACTCTACATTATCCCAATCCCTAAAACATATTTTCATTATAATTTCTTTTCATTTTATCCTTATCCCCAACAAAAGCATCATTTTATGCATTACTTTTCAGTATTTTTTTTCCTTCTCCTTCATCCAACACAACCTTTCCTTTTCCCTTCTGCATATTCTGCAGCCCTGCCTCCTATCTCAGTTTTACCATTAACCAAATCTCTTTCCTTTCTCTTTGTTTTTTTTACCTTCCCAAGTTCACCTTTAATTATGATTTTATCTCTCAAACCAATTTTGTCCTCTTTGGTTCCAGAAGTCTCACTGTCAATGCCTTCCTAGTTTCATCCCTCAAGCCTACTCCAACACCTAGATTTAGAGGAGGCAAAGCTTAAACTAAACTAATTCAATTGAACAAGAGAACCCAATTTGACTACAAAAAGTCAACAATCCAAACCAATATTGAGCCAATACTAAATAATTATAATAGAAAAATAATGACTTCAAAAGCAAGGTGTGACAAAAGTTGGCAAAATGTGACTTTGAATATCTTACCGAAAGTTGAGGAAATTAGACTCAACCAAATAACCCACTCGAACAGTTGAACCTAACCGAATTGACATTAGAAGTCAACAACTAGAATCAAAATGACACGAATCAAGATAAACCAGACTGGAACAGAGCTGAATCCCCACTTACCACCTCTACCCAGAGTCAATATTTCAATTTCTTTTTATTGTTCATTCTGTTTTGCTTTTCATACCAATCTATTCTTATCCATTGGAAGATTATGGAATTTTGTGTATATAAATTCAATGGATTCAAAAAAGATAACCAAACATGGAGGTGAACCAATAAGCAGAAAACAGAAGTACCTCCAAAAGTTCAGAACCCCAAGGTGGGCTTGTTCGAAGAGTGTGTCTATCATACTCAAGAAAAAAATCTCTGATGCGCTCATTAATCGGGTATAGAGATGAACAAAGTCTTAACCGCAATTTGAAAACATTTTTTCCATCTTCCAAATAATCCAACCTCTCCTGCGAACAAAAGGAAAAGTAAATATGAATTTTAATTGTCAGGTTTTAATACTAAGCATCCAATCAGAAGACACACTCAAAACTGTATCTGAAGAAATTATCACAGTTAAGCACAAAAGCTTCCCACCAACTATAGCATCCAATACCAATAATACTAGAATAAAACAAGCCAACAAGTTTGCCACCTAACACAAGCAGGAAATTCCCAATTTACATTAAACAAATATACACGAATGAAAAAAAAGCAAACTTATTTAAGCAACCGAATTATGCAGTGTCACACATACAATCAACAAAATGTAGCTATTTGATTTACAATGAAAGGACAGAAGAAATCCAAAACTAAAGTACAACAAAGACTTTGATGATAAACACAATGAGAATATCTCACCAAACTGCACTGTAGAAAAGGATATGAGTGGTTATATATTGAATACTTAATCTTGCAAAACATACCTTGCCAGAATCCAGGAGATAATGTGGAACCAATTCCCTTATTATCGGTAAAGAAATTTCAGATCGCAATCTGAATTAAAAAAAAAAAAAAAATCAAATTATGGATTTATTGAACCCATTGAGCAAATGATGAAACTGATGTGAATAAAATAAACATTCCAAAAGAAAAACCTTTCCTCCCTAGATAAAATAAAAATTAGTCACTTAATCATTTGTTTTTCAATGCATAAATGAAGCACCCATGATTTATCCAAAATAAATGAGCTAATTAAACTACTGGCCCCATTTCACAGCTAATTATCATTATCTGAATAGATGAAGCAGTGACTTCTTATTTCTGATTTCAAGAGAATAAAAAAAAAGGAAGAAGTTCAAACTGAGCATATACATACTGGGCATGTGTCGATAATGGAAGTGCTGCATATCCTATAACTACCTGCCAAGTGAACAAATTGAATGACCATCCCTACAAACTTAATAGCAAAAATAGAAAGGAAAGGAACTGAAAGTTCAATAATAGCTCCTTCTAATTTAGAGTTCTTTTTTTTAAGAAAAAAAGATTATACAGTAAAATGAAAAAGAAGTCCAAGCTACCATTATTTCCCAAACATAAATTCATGTAAAACTCACTGGTTTTGGAGCTTCAAGTTTAGTTTGAAGATCAACATGGAAAAAAGTAAATAACAGGTGATGTGATGGTGTCCAGACAGCAGGAAGTGAAACTTTAATCTCATCGTGATAGCAGGCAACCCTAGCACCAACAGCAACTTGTGTGTGAGCATATTTCTGGAGTGATGAACCACGATCCCTTGGATGAATTGCCTGGTTGTATTAGTTGGACCAAAGAAACAAGTAAGAAGAAAACTAGAAAACTGAATTCTAAAGATCAATCAACACATTTACCTCTAAGGGCTGCCTCCGAGCATCAGCATCATCCTTTCTCAGCTCAACTTGTATGAATAGATTCCTTTTCCGACTCAAATTCACAGTTAATGGATACACATATAGACAATGAAAAAGCTGCAAGAATGGCTCATTTCTCATTGTTGTGCGGAAGTCAAAAGCTTGGAACTGTCAGATGAATTAACATAGTAGTTTAGATTAAATGAGTTTTACACATATAGCAATAACAAATATATAATATAAAATAGGCCATAGCATGCCAGTCCTAATGCTAAGATTCTCAAATGCAAAGATAAGTAGCAGCCATATTGCAATCATCACACTAGAAGGAGCACATAGTTTGCAAGACAGCCTTGGTTTAGATTCAGTCCAATTTTTAACCCAAACACGAAGCATAGACAATTTTAAAAAAAGGACTAGAACTAAATTGCACACACTTGACAAGGATCACCTACTAATTTGTCTTACTTTAGTTGCAACAACTAGGCAACATCATAATCAATGGACCCAAAAGGTGCTCCAGCTAAGATTAGAGAACTTAGAAAATGCATAACAATCCCAATGGAGTAAAAAATCAGCATCTGGATAAGGACAACAAGTGACTGTAAGCATGCTAAAATTTATTCAAAATAACCTAACAGCAGACCTTGCACTTAATAGTTTGAGAAATAAAAAGTAAACCAAACAAAGACTAGATATAAAAAAAAAAAAATTATCTATCAAAGCAAAAACTTAATCTCAAATATTAATGACAAAGGATTCCACTTTTACTATCAATAGAGCTTTTCAGACTTAAACTTGTAACCCCTTCCATATGATAGATTCATCTCTAATTTCTGCAGTTAATATAATTTTCCTAGCCAGAAAATATTGAATATGCAAATGGACAATTAAAATGAAAATCAAAAAGAAAAAGAAAGCAAAGGATGGCATATAGAGCAACCATATACTAAATGACAAGAAGTAATATCACTAAATATCTTCCTATAAGATGTAAAAGATGCAATTGCTACTTGGTATGCCATATGTAAACCCAATGACTAAAAGCAAAGAAACAGATTAACTGCTTACATCATCTGCACATAAATCTAGATTTCCATGACTGTTAGATCCATTTCCAGAAACCTCTTTCCCATCAATTGCGATCCACTTGGAGTTGCTAGTCTGAGGTCCATCCAGACCATTTCCAGGACTCCTTGAAAACATTAAATCAGCAACCGGTTCCCCGGGATCCAGGGAATCATTTGTCGCACTGCCACCTTCTGATATATTATCCAGCTCAGCGAGAGCAGTCTGGTGTTTCTCAATTTCCAATTTCAGAACACCTTTTACAGGTTTATGTACTTTTCGTTTAGGATCCTATCATATCAGAAGAAATGGCAAAAAGAAACAGAATTAGAACATTATGTGCACAGCAGATACATAATAAACTAAAGAGAAGACCAAATGGCAGATACAGAATAACATTATATCTGGATAAAAACTTTGTCAGAATACAAGGATTAATCAATTAATGAACAGGTTATTGATGATAAGAATATGATTGTAGATACATTCAGCAGACAATTAATCGCTCATACTCCAAAAAGGCCCTAAAATTGAAGCTTGCACAACTGCCTCAGGAAAATTAGAGAAACAGCCCACTTGATTGACCAGCAGTATACAGTTGTTGTATGCTTTATAGCCTAAAAACAGCTAAAAGCCACATGTAAATCACCCCTATATTGAAGGGTCAGCTTAACAAAAACTTGAGAATACTCACAGCAAAACAAGCATAAGGGCTTCAATTTATTAGGCCATCTAACTGTCTAGAAAGCAATCCAATTGTTCTTGAAATAGTTAATGTGGAGCAAAAGTAGTAATAAGGCGTGTTAGGCAGCCTGCATGGACAGGCCAGGAGGCAATGTGACCTATAATAATATCTCCAAAATCTTCAGTTAAGCTCCATTTGTTTTACAAAAAATGCCTTGTTGAAGGAAAATATCTAATTTAGAAAATATTCTTCCCAAAAGAAAAATATGCTGATAACATGATAAAAAAACATTTTCTTGTATTGCACCTTAGAACTTTCACGATTAACCAGTAAAGACCTCAACACTTTTCTTAACCTTCACAAAGATAAATAAAAAAAAAAAAAAAATACCAATTTAAGGTTTTCATTTTAAATAAACTGACAAATATTTTCATTAAAAGTCTAGCCACGTCCCGAACAAACAACAAAGAAAGGCCACAAAGCAACTAAACAATACCTGAAGTGACTCTTCAGTATAGCTTTCCTTCACTTTTTTTAGATTAGATATTTCAACAATAACAGATCTACCACTTGAGCAACCCAGTTTTCCATCTGATGTGACCTTAGCAATGGGCTCAAATACACCCTCATGAGAACTTGAACCAGACATGCTGGGAGCAAGAGGGCTGCTGGGAGAAGCAGATCCACCAGAAGCTGCGGCGATGCTATTGTCAAATAATGGAACAATGGCCCAGGCGAAAGACTCTCTGTAAGGCATTAGACGAGACCACACCTGCAGCTTCTGCCTCTCTCTCTCAGTCAAGTGCACCTGTTTGCACAGAGGATAAGAGAAAACAAATGCTATAAGAGTTTAATTTAAGCAATCTTGAATCATCCTCTTGGTATAAACAATGCACCCTTCTCCTATAATTTAAATCCTTGGCCGGCACATATGAGTATGTTCTTTCCAGGCAATCAAGCTAATAATAACCTTTGAATTGCCAGTGTTTTTTCTCTTTTGCAACAAGCAAAATCAACAAGCTGCCTTTTACTATAACATAGCATGCAGCCAAATGACTAATTTACATGCCCATTCAGAATAAAAGTCAGATTTATTTCCTCAGATGAAGCATATTTTAGAAGCATGTTTCAAAACTGAGTATATTCATTCTCTTTAGAACAAGCAGGTATTTGGCCTAGCATTTTAAAAGAGCCTCTCTAATAGAAGAACCTGAAGTAAGGAGATTTGAACTAGTGAACTTAGACAGTAAGCTCCTGACAACCTTAACAATTACAAATTGAACCATAACTTGCTGTAAACTTTAAATAGCAGATAGATGCTAAAAGTAAATTTCAATGAATCTTCCATTTTCCCCTTTCCAGGATTATTACATAACAGATTCCTACATCCTAATGATTCTAACTCAAGTTTGCCAAATATTATTTCCACTTTCCTCTATAGAACTTCTAGAACAGCTGTACTCATACAGCACTTCTCTTAAACCTTCAACTGGGCCAAACAGACTACAACACTGCTTTAAATAAAAGTTGATCACTCTAGCTCCCAAATTGAGATCAAGCATCAAAAAACCCATAGAAACTCATATAATACTTGTAAAAACATTGATTTCTCCAGGTAAAAGGGATATAGTCCAACATGAAGAAGTGATTGGGAGGATCACAAGCATTCTGAATAACAGATAAAAGTAAAGAAATAAAATATTGAATTCAGGAGGAAAAAACAAAAGGAAAGAAAGTGATAAATGTCTATGTAAATACCGGTTCTTTACGTGAATAAACCGAAGGGGTTACACCGCCTTCTTCTGTTGCAGGCTTCTCTAACTGGATTAGCAAACAGATTGATGCTGATGGAGCATCTAAATAGAATATCCCACGAGGTTCTAAAGGCACTTTAGCCTGTCAAAAGAACAACAGAAAGAAAAACTTATCGATCATCATTTGTAGAGAACTATATCATTAGTAGATAAAATTAAAGGGCATAAATGGCATTCTTGCTTACATCCTGCATTTCACTTGGAAGAACAGAAAAATAAAAATCTTCAGATAATTTTTCTCTTCTCTCCCTATTATATATGCACATGGTTCCATAGAATGGCTCTGTGAGGAAAAGAGAGTTATCTAAGTCAGAAACCAGGAAACAGTAAGAAGACTGAAAGTAAAATAAAAACATGATAACGAGTCCTTCAAATATGGTGATGGAAAGCTAACCAACAATTCCAGCTTGAAAGGAAAGTGATAGAACTTTGACAGAGATCTTCAACCCACTACAGTCAACCATCCCAAGAGAGAATGGATCATTCAATGAGATATTAATCTTAAGAAACCAGAAACTCCAAAGCAAAAGAATTTACTCGAGCAATAAGATTCAAACCTGCCATAGTGTGTGGTAGGGGTTTCTGGGATCCTTTGGCCAAATATCATTGACCTTTCATTTCCCCAGTCAAAAGCAGGTTCATAAGCTGGGAGAGGAGACTGACCAAAATGCTACAAACATATCAACAAAACAAAAGGAAATTACCACTAATGGGAAACAAAATAAGAAATGCTGCAGGCTGCAGAAGCTAAGATAGTAGGAAAAAATAAAACAGCAAGAAAATTGTTCAATAATAGCAACCTTTGTAACATTAGAGTTGGGAAATTGCCTTCCTGAGGAACTTGGCAAGTCATCATCGGTAGCATCTTCAGCCTTAATTTGTCTAGCACTGGCAAGCTGCATTTCTGCATAAATATGGCAAATACCAGAGGAAATAAGATTTACAGTAGTAGATTAATATTCTTTTCAAGAAAAAGTACCCCGTAACTAGAATCTCACCAGTCTCAATATCAGTATCTGGACCTTCAAATATCTGATTCTGGAATGAATCGAGACTGATACTTTCGTAGTGGCCATATTTGTTATCATCTTTAATCCAATCGCTTTTGTAGCACTGAATGAGTTCGGTTAGATGTGGCCACTGCTCCAAATTGTCATCAAGCTGAGTGCAAGAGAACAGCAAAAGAAAATCATTTTAAATGTCTATTTACACTACCTAATCTAACACATTACAGAATGCAAACAGGCAATATAAGGGTTTACACTTAAAGCTACTGCTTAATAAATAGGAAACATTATTTTCTATCTTCATAGTTCTGAATAATTTGTATAGGTAAGTGCAAAATAAATAAATATATATATATAAATGCAAAATGCAAGAGAGGAAGAGAGAATAAGAGACCAATGGATCCAGCTTGAGATGAGCGAGCGAATGTCGAGGAATTCTCCGAAAGCGATACCCACCGCCCACGTTGCCATTGGTAGCAACGTTGCCATCCATTACGCCAGATTCTGCATTTTGACAAGAGAAATTAATCTTAAAAAGTAGGAAATAGCTAAAATGCAATGTGAATTCTGCAGATCTGGAACAAAAACACAGCGCTCCGGCAAATGAGAGGAAAAAGAAAGAAAACCTAAAAGACAAGGGATCGATTAGCTACAGCAAAACAAGAGATCTGACAGAGAAGGCTGAACCCACAGCGACGCAAGTTGGGGCGTAAAAGAGCAGGAGAGAGGAGCACGGACACACTACATAAAACAGGAGTCAATATCAGTCTAAAATCCGGAAATAAGAACTGTCGTTTTGATTTATCTCATTCATTCCCCACTCCCGACCCTATTCTCATCTCGTCTCATCTCGTCATCGTCTCGTCTCCCCTTGTCACGATGCTTTCTTTTCTTTTTCTTTTTTTTGTCACGCTGCTATTTTAATGTAGATAGGTTTAAATGGTGCCAGATCATTGGTTAATAGATAATTAAAGTCGATGTGTCAATGAATCACAAAATACTATAGTTATATAATATGATTTTAAAATTTTATTCAGAATTAATTCGCGAGATCATGCACTTGAAAAAAAATACAACTGGGTGAATCCAGCCTACTTTTGAAATAAACAACTCTCGCACACTCCCTTTCCAAAAAAAAATCAATACACCAAGGACTACACTTAGATTTATTGGATTTGTTGCTAAAATATCGGTATTAACCCTGAAACTCTCGGCGGATGGCCAGTGACCCATCCCAGAAATATAGCCATCCCTATCCCCTCACGTCAATCCCACGAGCCTCTTATCCATTCTTATTCGATCACAGCGAGGGGCAAGGCAAAATAGAAAAACTCACATTGGGTTTAGGGATAACCAAACTTGAACTGATGACTTCCACCACGTTAAGATGACACTCTACTGCTGAGTTATATCCATTCCTTGTCATCAACAAATATGCTTAAACAACTGTGAAGCATTAAAGATGTAAAAATGTCCATTAAAAAACAAAATTGTACAACAGAATCGTGCTAAAGCTATTTAAGCTTGATTCCAAAGAAAAGATTCGATTGAATCGAATTCAAGTAGTTTAAGCTTAACTAAGTATCAGAACCTAATTTTAATAACTTGGAAGCCTATTCAATATAATCCATAACTAATAATCTGTAAGCCTAATCCATTTTTATTTTTAATATTTATTGTTAATTTATTATTTATATAGGTTAAAACCTTAAAATATATACACACCCATGCCTCTTGCCACGATCCTTCACACATGCAACTCCTCTTTCTTCCTCACTTCCATAATCCCACCTAAGCTCAAGGCACTCCTCCTTTCTTCATTGTTTAGAAAGTAATTCATTCTTTTTCTCCCACTCTCTTTAGCCTCATTCCATCTCTCCTAGCTTGCCTTGGGCCTTTAATATGTATCGACATAACTTATCTAGTTGTATATTGGTGTATGATGATTTATTATTATAATTGACAATGGTTTTCATGACACTTTACTTTTATCCATTTTGTTGGTGTTCATTTATATCAAGGTGGAGATCTTTGTGGCCTAAGATCTTGTAAAGAACGAAAAATGTTAGAGGAGTCAAAGTTTGGTCTTTAAAGCATGCTTTGATACTTAAGTCATTAGTTGAATGATAGAATGAGAAAATCAATGAGATGTTGAAATTATTTAAAATGCATATTGTCGGTTAACAATAATAAAAATTATTTATATTTATTTAAGCAATTTAAATCACATGTCACTCAATGATTAGGACGACCTCGTCATAACAACCAAAGTCCAAAGTGAAATTTGAAGTACTGCTAAACACTCGCATGACCTTTGAGTTGCAAGGCAATATGATCTTTAAGAAGTTGACAGCACCAAAATGCCCTTTTCCACTTTAGCTTAAGCTATTAAGCTTTACGAATTATAAGTTTAGGTTGCATGTGTAACATAATATTTCGTTTCATTTTTATATATTATGTAATATATCTCACATAGAATTGAAGTATATAATCTTGTAGTTCAATTTTTTTATCCAAAATGTAGACGGGGTAAAATCAAAAAAAATAGGGGGTCAAAATTAAATTGTAATTTTTACGATAGTAAAAATACAATTTCACCATTTGAATATCCTATATTTTTATAATTTTTAAAGGATTAAATCAAAATTTTATTATTTTTAAAGGGGCCAAAATATAATTTTATCATTACTTATTTAAATTTTTAAATGACTTAAATAAAAAAATTCATTTTAGAGGGTTCAGAACCCTTGACAGCCCCCTTGAATAGGCCCTGTTTATAAATTAAACAAAAGTTCAATACCCAATCATGTGACTGACATCAACCAATAACAAACCAATTAATTTAAAAAAAGTTTCATTACAAACATTAAAATTTAAAATATCATGTAAAGGAGCCAAAAAAAAAAAAGTTCCTATGTAAGTCATAGTATCGACACATTTATTTATTCCCTTCCCTATAAACATGATTCAAAAGTTTGTGCTCAAACTAGGATAGGAGCATCTTACAATTTTCAATGAGAGTACATAAAATAGGATTAAAGTAAAAATAAATTGAAATTAAACTAATCATATCTGTAATATCTACTTTTTAGAGCCAAATGTGACATCTACTTCAATCACAATTTAAATTCAAATTCAAATTCAAAATAAGTTGTAACCTCAAAGTGCCTAAGCCCCAAAATTTCGCTACCATAGTTGTAACTCTTGGAATATGGTGGAAAGAACCAATAACCCAATTTGGCAAGGTGGTTTCAGCTTATCTCCTTCTTGAGTTTTCTAAAGAAGACTCACTGGAATTAAGTTTATTTTTAACCAATGTTAGTATCAAGGTTAAACCAACCTGATTGGGGTTTTTCCCACCGAATAATAAGAAAGATGCCAACGGTTACGTTTATGTTGTAAGCGACGGCAAAAAATTATGCAGCCTTACTAAGGACACAATTATAGAGATCATAGAGCAACACATATTTTCAAAAAAAAAAAAAAGCATTCCTTGCTAACCAAAATTCCCACAAAACAGGGAATTTTTTATTTATGACACCACCTTTTTTACTTCAAATTGTTATACAGTTTTCACATTTGATATTCCCTCGAGGTATTAGTTGTTGTTCTAGCCCACCAACTATGGACTAAAAGGCCACCATGCAAGACATATTCCAATGTTTCCCAATGATTTGAACAAAAGAAGCAAGGTTCATGTGTCTGCATTGTAATGCCTTGAATTTTTCTAATTACAAAAAGTTCGTTTGTTTCAAAAACTTAAAATCGAGCTTTTCTGCAAAGTAAAACAAAGAGGTTTCTGGGGACGAGTGTCGAGTAGAAGTTGACTTGTTAAATGGTTACACGTTATTAACAAGTTACATTAATTAGACAGAATGGGTTAATTAGAATTTTAGCATATTGAGTAGATTGTAAAAGTAGTAAAATTGGAGAGGTCAATATCTTAATATTAGAATTATGGATTGAGATTACTGGAGGTCCTTATGTTGTTATTTCTGTAACACCCTGCACCTGAGATGCAATATCTATTATCGGAGCAACTCAAACAAACTCAAACATTTGTAAAATTTTAAAATTTAAAACAAATTTGAGTAACACGTGCAAATAAAATTTGTTGAATATGTTAAACAAATTCAAATGGGCTCACACACATTAAACTAGGGTTAAAGAAAATCAAACACGAGACTAGGTTACGAACCTTAAGTCAAACTAACAAAATACAGGGATATGTCTCAAGACAGTGAAACTATGTCCCGAGAGATGCCACCCCTGTTTTCGAATTTTGGCTTCGAAATCTGAAGTCTCAAGACATTGGTGTTTATGTCTCGACTTTGAATTGAATAAATGAACATTTAACTTCGGTTTTCTATGTCTCGAGATAATGCAATCATGTCTTGAGAACTTAATTTCTATGTTTCAAGACATGCACCTAAAAATGCATGAATCACATGAGATTGTTCTTGACGTTTCAAGATACATACTTAAAGGTGCAAAAATTAAACATTTTAAGTCATGCAATTAAAATTAAAACTCTAAGTGACTCTAAACAAATGTAATATGCTACCAAATCAATGCAAACATATTTGACATGTTAAAAACAAGTTTTAAAACATGAAAAGTTATGGCTATTTACACAATAGAAAAAGAAAATCACTAGGCAAGTAATTTGCAAAACATAAAAACATGCTACACCATGTGAATTCATACTACAGGTCAAATTCAAAAGTGATCAAAAGTCCACATGTGTACTCAAAACATGCCATACGTGACAAGAAATATCAAAACATCATGGTCCATTATTAGCCATTCAAAGATCACCTAAAAGCCCAAGTACATGCCAAAACTCTATGTTCAAAGAAGGAATTACAAATTTCAAAGTGTATAGTTGAGATTTGAGACCTTGGATACTGATGAAAGTCGAGACAAACTCACGCGACATCTATTTTCTGCACACGAAACAAATAATCCCACACTGAGCTTTTCAAAATTCAATGGTTCTAACAAAACTAATTTATATAATATAAATAGGAACAAGAATGGCCTTTTTACTTCGGGTTTTGTTCTAGTGTGATACTTATAGTTTCAAAATATTTAATTAGGTACCTATACTTTAATTACGTTAACAATTTCAATACTTAACCCTAGCAGTATTTAATTTTTTGACGATGTGGCATGTTGCCCAACAAAGACACCACGTGTTTAGTTGTTTACCTTTGACCATTAGTTCAAGTCTTAATGAGCAATTCTTCCTTTTATTTTACTTTCCATAAAAAAAAAATCTTTTACCAAAATCTTTTTTTTTAATATTTAAAAAATATTTTGTGAATATAAATATAAATATTTTTATTTTTTAAAAAATTAAAAACATTTTATAAATTCATTAATTTTTTTCCAATAATAAAATATAAATTTAAAATTATAACTATAACTATAATTTTTATGCTAAAAAATACTTCGTTTCTTCCTCATGTTTCTATCTATTCTTCATTTGAATTTTTTTCCAACATTCTTCATTTGATTTTTTATTTTCGATTTTCAGTAAGCTCAACCACCCAAATCATTTTTACTTCTTTTTTTTTTAATTAATGCATCTTCAATATTTTATATGGTGCCAAATTGTTTTTCCATGTTCTTTTTCAACACCTTGTTCTCTCAAGTTGATTCAAAATTTCAATCATTTTTATATGGTTTTCAATTCCCAAATGTTCTACTTTCTTAGTATTAAATTATCTCTCCAATTTTTAGATGTTTTGGTGGGATTTATTTTATATAAAAAAATCTTCATTTTTCATCATCAGGATGAGAATTTATAATTTTACAAATTTTATTTACGAAAATTATAAAGTATTAGAAATTTGTCATAATATTTATTTTTTCAAGATCTATAATGAAAATATCAACATTTTTAATACTCTCACAATCTCTCACCCACCCACAACACTAAAACCAAACCTCGAGCCAGTACCACTAAGTTTACACCACCCCAAACATCTTCGCTAACACAAAATAAAAGATACACGTAAATTATCATCTATCGATTCAAACCAAAAGTGAGAGGGAGAGAGCGAATCACTTTTTAAGCCTTCAATAAAAATATGTTGTTTCATAGTTTTTTGAAAAAATAAATTTAATCAAAATCATATAATTTTTAGTATTAGATCAATTCTTTTTAAGAATATGTTAACCTTAATTAATTTTGATAAATAAAATAAAAATAACAAATAATTATAGTAACGAAAGGTTTATTGCTTTTTTTATATATTAAATTAGATTTACATATGGTTTATCATACGATATGTTTAGAATTTTGAATTTTAAGAAAAGGGTTAGATTAAGATTTAGGTAAAATTTGAGGGATAAGATTTAGGATTGAATATTTAGAGTATATGGTTTAGTGTTTAAATGATTAGGATTTTAGGAATTTTAGAATTTTATTAACAAAAAAAATTAATTTTATTAAATCTCAATATTAAAAAGTAAAAATCACATAAAAAAATATAAAGTTAAAATTTAGTCGTAACTCCTTTGGGATTTGGTTTTGCTTGTTTGTTTATTAGAATTAAATGTGACATCTTAAGATCATTTTAATTTAAGTTAAACTATTTTTTTATTAGATTTCATGAATTTAATGCTAATTTGGATCTTAAATACTTACTTTTTTTCGGATCTCAATATATAATTATTCTTGAACATAAATTATAATTCAATTAAATAATTATTATAATTTTAAAAATTTAAAAGTTAATATTTATAACTCTGATGGTAACTTTATTAATTGCCTAAAATTTAAATTTATAATAATGTAATATATAAAATATTTTTATATTTAAAAGTAATTAATTATTAAAAAAGAAACCTCATATTCCTAGTTATTATATATTTTTAACTTTTTTGAATTAATATAAACATATTTAAAGTGTACATTTAAATTACACAGCTTAGGGTAAATTATAAAAATAGTCATTTTTTATTTACCTCAGATTGCATTTTAATCATTTATGATTGAAATGTTATGTTTTAGTTACTTACGTTATTGTTTTGTTACAAATTGGTCACTCTACCATTAAACTTCGTTACCTCCCTAACGGTGGTCCTACATGACAATTCAAATAGGTTTTAAATGTCAATTTGGATGTCCTACGTGGCGGTCCAAATTAAATTTATTTAATGAAATACCTATTTTCATTCCAACAATTTGACATCCAAGTTGGCATTTAAAACTTATTTGGACTGCCATATAGGACTATCGTTAGGGGGATAACGGAGTTTAATGATAAAATGACCACTTCATAATAAAATGACAATGTAAGTAACTAAAACATAATATTTTAAATATAAATAATTAAGATATAACATGAGATAAACAAAACTAATTATTTTTATAGCTTACCTTTCAAACATAAAACTAGCGAGTATAGGCGATGATATCCATAAAATACAAAGGAAAGAAACACTAAATATAGCAAATTTAAAAACGTTGAAACATGGGCAATTTACCAGAAAATACTAATTTTTAAAAAAATTTACAAAAAAGAGCCGAAAATTTCATTATTTACGGAAAAAGGGTCATTTCCCCACAAAACGCATCCACATCAGCGCGTTTTGTGGGGATAAAATGCCACATCAACCAAAAACACGTCCTTGAGGGCGCGCTTTGCTGACGTGGCAAAAACGCTCCCCCAAGGACGCGTTTTAGCCCGTGTTTTTAAAAAAAAAAAAACTATTCTCGAATTTTTTAAAAATTTACGAGAATAAACCTTTATAAAGGCTCAAAGTGACAACACCATTTTTTTTAAGGTGTCATCAATTAATAATGAAATATAACTTACAAATAAAATCTTTATATAGACCCAAAGTCTCATTCCATTGTTTTCTTGAGCAAAGTTAGATATGAGATATGTGTATATATAGACTCATGAATAGTTTTGCAGCTTGTTCCTAAGCAATGTGGGATTCCTTCCTCTTTTAACTAACAACATGAGATTAAAGGCTACGGTATATTTGATATTTTTTTTTACAAAACAAATTCTTTTTTTTATATTTTGTTAACATTTTCTTATATTATAAAATTATTTTTTGAGATCTTTAATCTTGTTGCATTTTAGAATTGTTAACATATGCAAAAAACTAATAAAAAAAAAGAGAACAAATTGCACATATGAAACTTGTACATGCAATAATCTTCTATTCAATTTTAAATGTTTGAAGTTAATATCAATGCAATTCTAATTTTTAAAATAATTTTCCATTATTTAAATTTAGAAGTTATACTTTTAATTTTTTTATTATTTATTTTATTTTATTATGAATGTTTGATTAATAAATAAATGGTGAGTATTTGTATTTTTTTGTAATTTTAAAAAATAATATATCTTTTTAAATATTTATTTATTTTTAATATTTTACTATACTAATTAATTTTTTAATTCTAATTTAATTTAATTTTCATCACCTAATGAATGCCGATAAATTTATTTGAGATATATTTTGACTAGATAGATAATCTATTTAAACATAGTATATAATTATGTTAAATAAGTTTTTTTTATAGAAATATATAATATACATAAAATATAATAATTATTTTTCATATTTTATATCTAGATTAAATTACATTAGTAGTCACTTAACTATATTTTTTAGCTATTGAATTATAAAAACTTACAAAATGATCACTTAATTATTAGTAATTTTTTAAATATTTATTTTTTAATATTTTACCATACTCATTTTATATTTTATATTTTTTTTACTTATAGAGTTTAAAAGTTTTATTTATAATGTAACAAATGTTAACTTTTTGTAAAAAAAAAATTAAACTCTAAGTAAAAAATATTAAATATAGTGTAGCATTTCATCTCATGTTGTTAGTTAAAAGAGGAAGGAATCCCACATTGTTTAGGAACAAGCTGCAAAACTATTCATGAGTCTATATATACACATATATCATATCCCACTTTGCTCAAGAAAATAAGGGAAATGAGACTTTGGGTCTATATAAAGATTTCTTTTGTAAGTTACATTTCCTTATTAATTGATGATACCTTAAAAAAAATGGTGTTATTACTTTGAGTCTTTATAAATGTTTATTCTCGTAAATTTTTAAAAAATTCGAGAAATTTTTTTTTTTAAAAAACACGGGCTAAAACGCGTCATTGAGGGAGTGTTTTTGCCATGTCGGCAAAGCGCGCCCTCAAGGACGCGTTTTTGGCTGATGTGGCATTTTATCCCCATAAAACGCGCTGATGTGGACGTGTTTTGTGGGAAAATAGCCCTTTTCCGTAGATAATAAAAATTTCGACCCTTTTCCATAATTTTTTTTTAAAAATTGGTATTTTCTGGTAAATTGCCCTTAACGTCCCATTTTCTTTATACATATTAGATATTCAATAGGTCGTACCACCGGCAATAAGAAATATATTGAAATAAATTGAAATTCAAAAATAGTCCTTAACCTCGGCTCAACCACAAAATTTAAGGCTCTGTTTGTTTGGTGGAAAATGTTTTCCGAAAAATATTTTCCGGATTTTCCGGTGTTTGGTTGATGGAAAATGTTTTCCTCAAGAAAAACATTTTACAAACACGGGTAAAATGTCTTCTTTATTTCTGTAAAACGTCTTACCAAAATTTTTTGGGTAAATCATTTTCCAAAGCTTTCCCCTTCATCCAGGTACGTTCTCCTTCTTCCCTTCTCCTTCCTTCTTTCTTTCTCAGCCAACAAATCTCTTTCTCTCTTTCTCAGAGTTCTCTTTTTGTTGGGTCTTCTTGAAATCTTTGAAAAATTTCATCTCTGATCTCCTCCAGGTATGTGCATATTTCTCTGTTTATTCTCTCAATTTTTTCTGTTTATTCCTCTTTGTTCTGTTTCTAGGTTTTCAAGCTAAAAAAAACTTTCAAAAGCTTTCTTATCGAAGGTCTTATATCATGATTTCTTAAATTTGGGACTATGTTGAATTTGGGTTTTTTCTTTCTTGAAGGAATGAATGCAACACCGCTAAAAAAAACCCTCGAGCCTACCCTTATTTGATCATGCGTTTGTTCTTTTCACATATTGAAAAATCAAAATTTTCCATTAACTTGGTTTCAGGCTTTGCATAATTGGCTATTTTGTTGAATGATGGAGTTATCGTGGGTTTGAAATTGGAATTTATGTCGGCCTTCTCCATAGCCCGTGATCATACTTTTTCAAATTAGCAAACTGTTGATGAGTTTTCAATTGTTATGTAATGCAGCTGCCATATAGGTTAACCACTTTGACATAGTATTAGTTTTAGTATTATTTCTCTTTGGGCCGTGCTTAAATTGAAGAAGGAAGAAGCTTACCTTAATTTATAGATGTGAATGGTCATTGTTTCTTGCACCTGCATGCTTGGTGGTTAATACTGCGTCTTAATATGGCTTTGAAATTTATTTTACAATTTTCTCTATATTGAAGCAGAATGTGTTGTTCCAAGGTCTCTGCCATAGCTTCCATGTTGTAGTTGTCAAATGTTAAATGGAAACATTTATATTTTCTGAGTGTTGTAGGCGTAGAGATCTTGTATAGCTTTCTACTAGCAATTGACATGATTTACAGATAGGTGGATGGTATTGCTTTCTATTTCAAGTTATGTGTTTGTTCCATGAAAGCTGAAACATTGGGCAAATCTATATCTACTTGAATCTTTCTTCTGTATGTCGACTCTACCTAATTTGTTTGCAATGAAACAAGTAATATAAGTAGTGTTTAAAATAAATTGCCGGCAGCTGCCTCCCGGTTCAGTATTGGTAAAGAATGAGGAACATGAAAATGCTGCATGTTGAAACTTGAATGTTTGGCAAACCCACGAGTGTTGTGCATTTTTTGTGAGTACTTTATATCAATCCTTTTTGTTATTGTACTAGTTTTTGGTGTTGTTTCTATGGTGAACACCACACCAGGGAATTAAGTATATGCTTCAACATCATGTGAAGGGTCAAACATAGGCACTCACCAGAGAAAGAAGATGATAACTCCAATTGTAACACCCCTCACCCGTATCCAACACCAGAATAGGGTTTGAGGCATTATCGGACTTAAAATTCACAATCATACAAAACCGGGTTACCAAATTTCGCCCAAAATTTAAAACTTTTCAAACACATGTATTTGACATTGTCATCTATTTAATCACTTATACCACATAGCAAGACATTAACACATACCATGGACAAATAGGCTTACAAGTCAAAATCATTATAAGCCACATCTCATGGCTATAATCAACAAATCAATATAAGCCAATACATTTGGCTAATCATAACAACATCCATCATCGAAAAACTAAGTCCCTATACATGCCACTCACTTGAAAACATTTGACATACACATGCCAATACTCCTAGGATAATGGCTCGATAGTGTGATGCTGTCTCCGACGATCTCCAACCCTGAGCTGACCTAACAAAACTAAAAGAAAAGGAAAGGAGGGAGTAAGCTTTACGCTTAGTAAGCTCGCATGAAAATAATAAGCAATACGATAACATGCTATTTTCATATTCTTTCTATTTATTCAAATTCCAGTTAAGCTATTTTCTTGAGTCATAGTCATTAAATAATTTATATCTGGAGCTACAGAACTCCAAATTAAGATCCGTTAATTTTCCCTGAAACTAAACTCATTTATCTTATTACCATAAAATTTTAAGAATTTTTGGCGTAGCCAATTAGTACAGTTTATTCATTAAAGTTTCCCCTATTTCACCATTCAACTATTCTGACCTCTCTTCACTATAAATCAATTTTCTCTTTGTACAGAATTTATATGGCCTCCTTGTTTTGTTCATTTGAAACTAGACTCATTCAGGATTTCAGGCATATAAATTATATCTCATAATTATTTTTTTTTCAAATTTTAATGATTTTTCAAATGCAGACCAGGGGATCACGTAATCATTCTGAACCAGTCTTACAGAAATTCAAATATCTCAAAATATACGAATCATTTGTTTTCTATATTTCTTTTACATGAAAATAGACTAAATAAGATTTAAATAAATATCTCATCCAACTTATAATTCAATTTCTACTATTTTTTGGTGATTTTTCAAATTTACATCACTGTTACTGTCCAAAGCAGTTCTATTGTAAATTTTTGCTCTCTTTCACTTTAGTTGTGTTCATCAATTGCTTATACCAATCTTTCCAATTTTCGATTACATATTGAGCATATTGTTCATACGTACATTTGCCACATTTCTCAATTGGTCACATTCACACTTGCACTTATTCATAACATGATCGTATTCAATTACACTTAGTCATCACACAATCACATGTATTTTCTCTTAGTCCACTTAGTCATCACACAATCACATGTATTTTCTCTTAGTCAATTTCCCGTTGAACTCGTCGTAATAATAACAGATACACGGTGGCCTACACATGGTACCACCCTTGTAGCCGAAGCTATCTGGTACACATAGTAGCCTGCACTTAGTACTATACATGTGACCAAAACCATTTCGTAACTCTCTTGTACACATAGTTGAGCTCAACATTAACAATCATTCAATCTTTTTCATTTGATTCACTCCTTTTGTATTACTTATTATCAAATTAGGAAACGTCTTACGAAATTTGAGTACGTCGTTGCTCAGTGCCACGTTTCACAACTCAGTATGGTTTTCCTCATTGAAATACCATACCTACATTTCACAACTCGGTATGGAAATACCATACCTACATTTTTTTAACTCAGTATGGTTAATACCATACCTACATTTCACAACTCAGTATGGATGATACCATACCTACATTTCATATCTCAGTATGGTTAATACCATACCTACATTTCACAACTCAGTATGGATGATATCATACCTACATTTCATATCTCAGTATGGATGATACCATACCTACATTTCATAACTCAGTATGGATGATACCATACCTACATTTCACACTTTGCCATGGATTAACCATGGTCTTATCCGTCAATTCATCACATGTCACGATACGAACGTACTCAATTCTGCATTTTTCCTAATTTGAATTACCGCATTTTTTCTTCCATTTTATCATAATTTTCATAATCCCACAGCAAATTCATATTTAACAACGCATTATATCATTAAATCATTCACCAATAAACATGTAAACTCAACCATATGAACTTACTTGCCAAAATCTCGTCAGGTAGAGCTGCGTAGCAACTCATACAACCCATGTAATATTAATTTAACATTCAATTCATGTAACATTAATTTTGCCATTCAATTTCACATAACACAACAAACATCACATTTTCCATATCATACATCAACTTCTCCTAAACATATTAAATCATCCAATTTTTGCCATATCAATAGAAAATTACAATTCAAGCACGATGTTGCATTATTATTAACACACGAACTTACCTCGAATGCCAAAACGATCATTTTACCAACTTTCTCGATTTTCAATTTTCCTCCAGTTCTAGGTCCAAATCTCATTTTTCGGGATCTAAAACATCACATTTCACTTATTTAATTAATATACTACTCAAAACAGTCCCTAACTCAAACTTTGGCAAAATTACAATTTTGCCCCTAAACTTTTGCATAATTACGATTTTTTCCCTAGGCTCGAAAATTAAACTTTATTCCTTTTTCTTATGTTTTATGACATGCTGAACATTTTTCCCTTCTATAGCAACTTCAAATTCTTACTATAACACATACTTATGAACAATAACAACTTTTACTGATTAACTCGTTTTACTCGTTTTCACCAAAAATCACTTAGTAAAAATCGTCCCTCTACTCATAAACATGCATAATCTACCATCAAACATCAAAATACACAAGCTTTCAACAATGGCATAATTCAAAATATCCACCAAAATCAAAAATTCAAGCATGGGTTTTGTAGATAACTTAGCAACGATCTCAAAAACGTAAAAATTATTAAATACCGAGCAAAAACCACTCACCAATTTGTCTTCAAAGTTTGGCCGAATGCTTCAAAGGTCTTAAACTTTTTTTTCTCCTTAGTTTCGGTCATAAATAAAAGATGAACATGGCTTCTGTTTGTCTTTTATTATAATAACTTTATAATAATAATATATATATATATATATATATATATAAAACTATACAATATACACATAATGCTGTCCACTATCTTTATTAATGGTCTAATTTTCTATTAAAGACTTCACATTATAAAGACATTAGCAAGTTAGCACTTTACACATTAATTAGCCAATTTCACATTTTACCCGATTAAGTCCTTTTATTTAATCGGACACACAAACAACGAAATTAAAACACGAAAATTTCACAAAAGCAAATTCACACATAATAAATAATGAAAATAATTTTAAAAATATATTTTTTTTAGACTCGGATTTGTGGTCATGAAACCACCGTTCCGACTAGGGTCTAATTCGGGCTGTTACACCAATCGGCTCACAAAATCGATAAGTTTTACCAGGAAACAGAATCTGGGTCTTTCTATCATCAGGGTTTCAATGACAGATGAATTGATAAGGAAATCTTCATTGATAAGGAAATGATTAGAGATAAGGAATTTTAATTGATGAAGGGGTTATGGTGAGAGTGGATTAATGATGAATTGATAAATGAGTATATTTTAAATTGATAGGGAGACCAAATATAAAGGTTGCCTGTAAGTCAAAGTCCAATTGGCAGATGGGTGGGGAAGGAAGGAAAGGTAGAGATGTAAGACTTTGATGCAATGCGGGCAGTGAATGTGAAGGAGAAGGCTCATCATTTTGTCTGTACTTTGAATGGTAGTGAGTTAAAAGTAAATAAGTTGAGAGTTGCAGTGGCTTTTTGGTCTTCTCGGGTGAAAAGAGGAATATTGGACCCTGAGATTATTTATTAGGGGTCACTATGCTTTTGTTTATAGTTTTGGTTAGTTAAGCTATCCATACTCTTGAGAAATGTTCATTGATATTTCCAAGTTCTTGCATTTCATTACTCTCTGTTGTATTGTCATCTAATTTTTTTTCATTCCTAATGAGTTGAGGGCATAGTTCATATTTCAGAAAATTCTTTAATGCTTTAGATTTGAATTCTAAAAATAATGGATTTGAATTTGGACAAAGTTAATTTCAATCTAAAATTTGCCTGAGCTGTAGTTTTGGGTAATGTTTAAATTTTGGTGAATTGATCAGGGTTTTATAGTAATTAAGAATTTATAAACTGTTCTATGATCGGTTTTTATTTATTTATTTATTTTCTAATACAATGGTTGTAATCACCAATTTTGGCCCGGGTCATTAACCCGGGGCCCAAAACCAAGCTAGGGAGCAACAAAATACAATCCAATTAAAAACAGTCCAAAGACAGTCCAAAAAAAAACATAACCCAAAACCTGAAAGGCCCAGTAGGCCCAAAACTAAAAAAATGCTAAGAAGAAGCTAGGGTTTTGGAAACCCTAGCAGCGCCGCATGCCCCTGGTGCGCCGCACGTCAGCATCCACTGGCCGTTGCCTGCCACCATCGCCTCTGCCTCCACTAACACCTGCAAACATGCGAGAAAAGGGGCCAGAAAGCAGAAGAAACAAACAACAAGAAGGAATATTTGTATTTTTAAAATCGATTATATAAACCAAAAGATAGATCTGTAATAGGGACCCTTTTATTTTTGGAGAAAAATCAATACAAAAGAGATTCAGAAAAAAAATAAGAAAACAAGGAAGAGATCAAAAAATCGAAATCAGATCAACAACATTCGAAGGTGACTTCGCTTTTTATTTTATTTCGATTTTCTTGTTCATCAATACGCACATAAAGAATAAAAAGGGAAAAGAACAGTTTCTCTTACCTTTCGGGATCTCCGACGATAAAATCGGTGACGGAGGCGCGACGGAGGTGCGACGAGCGGCCAGAAATCGTCCCCCCCAAACCCTAGCAGAGGAAATCATCTTCCTCTTTTGCCTTTTTTTTCTTTCTGTTTGTGAACTAAAAAATAAAATTGGAATAAAAAACCTAGGTTTAAGAAACTAAGAAGAAACGACGCCGTTTCGGAAGGGCAGGATCCGCGCGTCGACCCGCTTGGTGACCTGGATCCGCGCCTTTCCGCTTCAAAAGGGCTATTTATGCAATTGATCCCTCCATTCTTAGATGCCTTTGCGATTTCGTCCTATTCAGCGCATCGTTTCTGCGAAGGGGTTTATTTCCGTTTTAAACCCTCTAGGTTACGCGCGCGTTGCAAATAAACCCTTCTCCCCTCTCATTTTACTTCGAATTTACCCCAAACATTTTCATTTTATTCGATTTCAGCCATTTTTCAATTGTTTTTAGTTAAATTCATTGCTTTCGTTATATGTAATATTAATATGTCATTAGTGTTATTATTATTCTTATTATTATTAGTCACTATTATTATTATTAGTTACTATTAGTAGTATTATTAGCTGTATATATATATTTACTATTATTATTATTACTAACTTTATTATCATTATCATTATTATTTTTATTATTTGTTTACTTTATTTTCTTGTATGTTATTACTAATTATTGTTATTATTACCATACTATAACTTTACCGTACATATTATCACTATTTTATTATTATTACTGCGCCATTTACTATTATCTTTATTATTATAGTATGTTGTACATATTCTGTGTCCGTACTACTGTTGTCTTATTATTATTATTATTATTATTATTGTTATTATTATTATTATTACTATATTTGCTACACTATTATTAGTAGTAGTAGTATTCATATTATGATGTTTATTATCCTCGTTGTTACTAATTCTATCATTTTTTACATTGTTTTATTTATTTATTTTTTCTTTCCTCGTTTTATTTTTAATATTTTTATTTTATTTCTTTGTTTTGTTTCGACATTTTTATGATTATTTTCGTTGGTGTCATTTTATGTAAATCGATAGTTTTGAGATGGTCTTGGATCCAAGGATTTAAAATATCGTGCCCTAAAATATTGGATGTGATATTTTATTCTTTTGGAATAAAAAGACCTTGATTTTCAATTCGAGAAAAATATGGGATGATCTCTGATTCTAGGATTTAAATTATCGTGTCCTAAAGCATTGGATGTGATATTTTAATCCCTTGGGAACGAGAAAGTCTTGATTTGCAATTCAGAAAAACTATGAGACGATCTTAGGATCGAAGGTTTAAACTATCGTGTCCTAAAGTATTGGATGTGATATTTTATTCCTTCGAAACGAGAAGGTTTCGATGTAATTCAAGAAAACTCAAATATTTCTAAAAATGGTCAAGAACTTTAAATTTCTTTAAAATTCCCAACTTTCGACATAAGGACATTAATTGATCAAATCGGTACCAATTTTGGGCGTGATGAGGGTGCTAACCCTTCATCGCACGTAACCGAATCCCGAACTCGATTTCTCGAATGTTCGTAGACCAAAAACCCCGTTTTAGTAAACTGAAATGTTTTATTAAAACAAAAAGGTGATCCGATCACACCTAATAAAAGGTCGGTGGCGAGTCCCGTTTTTTTTTATTTTCCAAAACCCAAGGTCGATTCCCTTTTTGCCAAAAAATGGTTACGACAGCTTGGCGACTCCACTGGGGACGTAAAAAAGAGAGTCAGACCGTAAATTGATTATTTTATGTCCTTTATCGAAAGTTTGAAAATTTGATGTGAAAATTACTACCCTTTTTTGTTGCCTTTGCTTGCGTCATCGTATATGATTCCTATTTTCTTATGCACATTGCATTGCATGACCGTTATGGTCGCACCCTTAAGTGGGAGTGAGAAGCTACTCTTTCGTGAGGTTTTCACCTCCGTGCAAGATAGTGGATCGCTTTCGGGATACGTCCGTACCTATATCTTCGTGAGATTTTCATCTCCGTGCAGCCATAGGGAAATGTATTCCCCTGAACTGAACTTGATCCGTATGAGCCTATAATGGGTGAGGATTGAGAAATCTGCTGGTTCAGGTACCCTTACTTTAGAACCAAACCACATGTAGAGAGACCTAGGAGACTACACTAGATAGAGCCATGCCAAACCCCTAATGGTCACCTTGATAATTGTTATGTGTTTGTTTGTTACTCCTGCGCTAACGTTTTTTATTCTGTTTTGATTGCATTGCATTGCATCATCGAAGAAAGAAGGTGTTGATTAATATTTGGTTGCTAAATAGAGGACTTCCTCATAAGGAAATAAATTTCTTGATAAAGTGAATTGTAATACGGTTGCCCAAATATAGTCCAAGTAAACAACGAGAGAAGGCCGATAGCCCATAGAAGAGTGCAAGACTTTGCTCGATGATTCAAGCCAATAAGGATTATTCAAGAGTCGTCACCCCCAGACTTTTTAAAGGAGCTTATGAACGATCACAGAGGATAAACAAGTGAAGAGGTATGGCCCAAACCAAGCTACAAAGAGCTAGAAGAGGCATCTACGAAGGAAATTCACAGGACATGACTATGATATTCGGCCACGAAGAAGAAGATTGGTGTTTTGCTTGGACTATGAGGACAAAATCGTATATGCAATCTGTTTTATGTAAAGAGCTTTATTTTCTAGAAAAGTTCTTCTAATGGAATTGAATTCATAATCGGTGTATTTCTTTCTTTTGCATTCATTTCACGCATTTGCATTTCATCCATTCGCATACATCACATCATTTGCATCAAAAAGGAGCCTAATTAGTTAAAATCGTGACAGAGGTTACCCTGGAAACCGACGAAAACCAACCTATCATACATTACTACAACACTCGTCGTAAGGCAAAAGCGATGGACCAAAGAATCGAACAATTTCAGAAAGAGATGCAAGAGCAGATGACGAAGTTTCAGCAAGAAATAAAAGACCTGATGATAGAAGCACAACGGAATATGATGGCCCAAATGACTTTGATGATGAATGGGATAACAAACAAAGGAAAAGACCCTACAACTAGTACCGGGGAAGAAAGCGAAGACCATCCCCCAAGATACACCCCACCTCATGGAGGTTGGCCTCAAAAGGAATTTACAGGCCTAGAACAACCACCTGTACCACTACCTGCCCGTCTAGGGCAAGGAGTATTCGCATCAAATCATGGAGCTAACCCTGCTGACCCTATTGTCCCAGATTTCGATGATTCTATAGAACTAGCCAAGTTAAGAATGAAGGATCAGGATGCTCAGGACAAGTATAAGGACCTGGAAGAAAGACTCAGGGCGGTAGAGGGAACTAGAGTCTCTTCCGCAATGAGCGCCAAAAAGCTCAGTTTGGTTCCCGGTCTGGTCTTACCTCCAAAATTTAAAGCGCCAGACTTCGAAAAATATGATGGAACCAGGTGTCCAAAGGCGCATCTTACCATGTTTTGTCAAAAAATGGCTGGTTATGAAGATGAAGACAAGTTGTTGATACACTGCTTTCAAGAGAGCTTGATCGGGTCAGCCCTCTGGTGGTACAATCAGCTCGGCAGAGAGAGGATCCAATCATGGGATGACTTAGCTTCAGCATTCTGTGAGCAATACAAGCACGTCTCCGACATAGCACCCGATCGACTAACGCTACAGATGATGGAAAAGAAGCCGTCAGAGACTTTTAGACAATACGCTCAAAGGTGGAGGGACGTCTCGGTTCAAATAGAACCCCCACTGACTAAAGCTGAGATAACGGTCCTTTTTATTAACACTTTGAAGGCACCGTTTTATGACAAGTTGGTGGGAAATGCCACAAAGGACTTCGCCGATGTTGTAACGTCTAGGAACTCATTGAAAACGGCATCAAGAATGGAAAAATAGATGCAAGAGAAAGCGTCAAAAGGTCAAGCCAGAGAAAGATGGAAAATGAAGTGAACAACTTGAGCAAGCGTTCCAAGTCAGTCTCCTGCAGGTCAACCGAGGACTATGACCAATCGTCATCAGGGATTATTAGGTCAAGAATCCAATGCAAAGTGTCCCCAATTTACACTGATTCCAATGACATATGGGGAGTTGTATCAAAGCCTGTTTGATGCACATAGAGTGGCTCCTCACTACATGAAGCCAGTGCAACCCCCATACCCCAAATGGTATGACTCGAACGCTCAATGCGAGTATCACGCGGGAATAACGGGTCACTCAACCGAGAACTGCATCGCATTCAAGAAATTGGTGGAAAGGCTTATTAAAATCGGGGTTTTGAAGTTCGATGAGTCGACCGGGGTAATAATTTGCGATAATTGAAGGAGTGGGGCGAGAGAGTCTCGATTTCTTAAAGCAGTCATCAGAAGCCTAGAAAATGAGAAGTCAGAACGCAAATGGCACATTCGAAAGGAAAACAGGGGCATAAAGCTTTCCAAAGCTTTACAACACTTGGGAGTGTTTTGAACAATAGGACTGTGGAAGAAACCTGCATTTTTAGTTAATCTGGAGTAATATTCAAAACATACTTGTTGCTTTGAGCCTAGAGGCAACAAGAGTCATTTCGTGAAATAGGCTTGTTTCCAGAATTGTTATTTCAATAAAATGCATCTTTATTTTCACTCCTCGCCTTTAATACTCCACATCATTTCATTCTCATATCATGCTTTTAATTTTCTACCTCCAAGCCCACAATGGGTCCCCAAATATCAATGACATGAGCGACACTGTTACTGACTCCCTTTTAGAGAGATATGTGTCTAGAAGATCTAAGGACTTGGGAGATGACAGAGATTGCAACTTATTTCCTAAATTGTCAAGAATGGTAGATCCCAGCTTACGAAGTGCCAGCAAACACTACGAGGGAGATGAAGATAGAAGCTTAGCTTCCCGCAGGAACAAGGCAAGGAATCATTGAGTTATCCCCAAAAGTTCAAAATATTTTCGTGTGATCACGTTAAGATACACTGGGACTACTAAGGCACGAATATGTTGTCGCAGAAAAAGCCCATAAGGATATTTGAAGACCACATGCTGATGGTTCTACCCTGATTAAGCCAATCGAGAAGTTCGAGCCACTGGTCTGCTCAGAAAGGAAAATTACATCAAACGCCAAATCGAGGATAACAGAACTTATGTGCCTCTCCCCTTTTCTGCACGTGGGCAATGATGTTATCAAGCCAATCTCCTCGAGAGCTTGGTCCGCATCGATTTAGTTTTGTGGAAGTCGATTTCTTTGCTAAGAGGGTGAGGGTCGCTTCATGTGCCAATATCACAAAATCGATAGTCATTAGAAAAAAAAAGATTGTTAGGAAGATTACCTAAACTTGTGAATGTTGGCATATAGAAGTTATGTAACCTTTCCCAGGACCTCTGCTGGGGCAACGCAGTTCCGGGGCACGGGCTGAGCCAAAATTGGGTGAGGCGAAACGGATCCCGATGTGATCAAATGAATTTGTAAAGAAGATGTTGAGAGATATCTGTCACGATCAGATGGAGCAAGTTTTCAACAAAAAAGACCGCCTTAGAAAATTTCATGATAGGGCTTTGAAGAAGATCCTTTCCCATGCAACAAGGATTTCAGAAGAAGGAAGATGCCAAGCCAGGAAAGACCTTAGGTTGCAAAGAAGGCTCGTTCTAGGGAAACAAGGATATTATCTAAGATAGATGACAACGACCTGTCCAATTCGATGAAAAAAAACGAAAAAAGAAGAAGAAAAAAGAAAAAGAAGAGAAAGGAGAGGCCAAAGTGAAAACCCGCAAAGGGCGCTTTGAGACCAAAGGTGGGTTTGAGCTGAAAACCCGGAAAGGGCAGCTCAAATTTGGATGGGGCATACAGTATTCTTGCTACACCTGAAGTAACTATGAATTGGAATGTTGCACCTTGGGGCATCGACAAAGTACTCTGGATCCCCTAAACACATATTGAGTTTAGAAAGGTCCTCAAGAAGTTAGAACAGAGAAGCTCAAGCTGCGATATCTGGGGCACTAGTTTCCATTTCACCCATTTTTGAGTCTACTATCTTTGTCTTTTCAAAATACACTCTAAATAAATTTGCTGCTTCATTGTATATGCTAGTTTTGATTAACTCGTTTGATTCGAGCTATACTCCCAATAAATTCCCATTCCATCCATCATTATGGTCCTTTTCAAGCGTTTTGCATTGAAATAATGATTATTAGACTCATAATACTTTCATGAAAGGAGTTTCGCATATTACTCTGGAAACCTCTAAACAATACAGGAATCTGAAACAGGATTATTGCTTAAGACTCACTGAGTTTAAGGGATGGAAATATCTGAGTCCAAATTATGGTGATTGAACAAAATGACAAGGCACCGCGTCAGTGACACAATCCTGACAGAAAATGGGTATTGTTAACCCAAATGCAAAACCAGAATCATTCTTGAAAAGAAATGACATTCTGCATTCGTGCGAGCATCACGCATATACATCTGGTTGAGTCACCTAAAGAGTGATCGTTAGAAGGAAGCTGATACAGATCCTGTACCGTTGAATAACAATAGGGTAGGTTGAAGAAGAGACAAATCCTATATTTTAGAGTCGCAGTGAGACAAATAGAGGATATTCAAATCCTACACCCCCAGGTCACAATGAGATGAACCCTGAAGCTACAGTGGGGCAAAAGGGTGATATACGACGAACGCAGATTACTCCTGAGGTTTGAAGAACGGGTACAAAACCTGAAAGAAAAGTCAAGAGTCGAAGCAATGAACGCAGGCAACCATGAAAGTCGCAATAAAAAGAGATACATGACAAACAAGCCCAGGGCGTATGGCATAATCATGTAGGCATAAAAGCATTTAAGACAAAGCACGTGCATATAATGATAGCATCACGCATGACACATACAGGTGCACCAGCAAAGCATGAAGTTTTGACGATAACTATACCAAACCAAGGATAAAGAAGGCATCCGAGTTCCACCAGATGATGCGTTTTCAAGTACTGTTTTTCAAAAAATATCAGCTCATAATACGAGGGGTGAGTTGCGCCTCAGGTCACACGCTGAGGTGTTTTTCAATTTCTGTTAAAATATCAGCTCATAATATGAAAGGTGAGTTGAGCCTCAGGTCACACGCTGAGGTATTTTTAATTTCTGTTTTTCAATTTCTATTAAAAGCAGATCTTGCCTTCCTAAGCGAAGCAGATCAAAGATATTAGATCTTGCCTTCCTAAGCGAAGCTGATCGAGATAACAGATCTTGCCTTCCTAAGTGAAGCTGATCGAGATAACAGATCTTGCCTTCCTAAGCGAAGCTGATTGAAGATAACAGATTTTGCCTTCCTAAGCGAAGCAAATCAAAAAGAAGATTTTGCTTTCCTAAGCGAAGCTAATCGAAAAAGCAGATTTTGCCTTCCTAAGCGAAGCTAATTGAAAAAACAGATTTTGCCTTCCTAAGCGAAGCTAATCGAAAAAGCAGATTTTGCCTTCCTAAGCGAAGCTAATCGAAAAAGTAGATTTTGCCTTCCCAAGCGAAGCTGATCGAAGATAGCAGATTTTGCCTTCCTAAGCGAAGCAGATCGAGCATAACAGATTTTGCCTTCCTAAGCGAAGCAGATCGAAAAACAGATCGTGCCTTCCTAAGCGAAGCTGATCGAAAAACAGATCTTGCCTTCCTAAGCGAAGCTGATCGAAAAACAGATATTGCCTTCCTAAGCGAAGCTGATCGAAAAACAGATTCTGCCTTCCTAAGCGAAGCTGATTGAGAAACAGACCTTGCCTTCCTAAGCGAAGCTAATCGAAAAACAGATTTTGCCTTCCTAAGCGAAGCAAATCGAAAAACAGATTTTGCCTTCCTAAGCGAAGCTAATCGAAAAGCAGGTTTTGCCTTCCCAAGCGAAGCAAACCGAGGTATTTTAAATTTCTATTTTTTCAAGTTCTGTTTGCAACTCCTCAGGTCGCACGCTGAGGCATTTCTAATTTCTGTTTTTAATTTCTATTTGTAAAAAAATCAATTCCCCAGGTCGCACGCTGAAGTATTTTCAATTTCTGTTTTTAATTTCTATTTGCAAAAAAATCAATTCCCCAGGTCGCACGCTGAAGTATTTTCAATTTCTGTTTTTAATTTCTATTTGCAAAAAAATCAATTCCCCAAGTCGCACGCTGAAGTATTTTCAATTTCTGTTTTTAATTTCTATTTGCAAAAAAATCAATTCCCCAGGTCGCACGCTGAGATATTTTCAATTTCTGTATTTTAATTTCTGTTTGCAAAAAAAAAAATCAACTCATATTATGGGTTTGAGCCTCGGGTCACACGCAGAGGTACTTACAGACGGAAGACTGAAGTCGCTTTGAGCAAATTTGACAAAGAAGTTCCAGTGGACAAAGAAGAATGAGCAAGAGAGTAGAATGAAGATCGAGGTCTCCCCGAAGATAGTAAGGAAGCAGTTTGAAAAATTCAGATTTATTTCTTCGAAGTCCCAGTGGAGAAGATCAAAGCCCTGAAATCACATCGAAGCCGATCAAGGCACTAGCTACTGTGCTCTTCAAGAAGCAATGAAATAGGAAATGTTACCTCCGTGAAGATATAGCGAAATGTTACCTCCGTGAAGATATAGCGAAACGGTGAAGTGGATCAAAGCAACAAGTTACAGTGGAGTTTGAAGCTGTTTGAAGAAGACGAGGACCAACAAGTCAAGGCTTGGCCAGAACCGGGCAAAATTGGTTCTTCTATTGTCTTTGCCCTATTATCGTTTCACGACAATGAGCAAATAGGGGCAGCTGTAATCACCAATTTTGGCCCGGGTCATTAACCCGGGGCCCAAAACCAAGCTAGGGACCAACAAAATACAATCCAATTAAAAACAGTCCAAAGACAGTCCAAAAAAAAAACATAACCCAAAACCTGAAAGGCCTAGTAGGCCCAAAACTAAAAAAATGCTAAGAAGAAGCTAGGGTTTTGGAAACCCTAGCAGCGCCGCATGCCCCTGGTGCGCCGCACGTCAGCATCCACTGGCCGTTGCCTGCCACCATCGCCTCTGCCTCCATTAACACCTGCAAACATGCGAGAAAATGGGCCAGAAAGCAGAAGAAACAAACAACAAGAAGGAATATTTGTATTTTTTAAATCGGTTATATAAACCAAAAGATAGATCTGTAATAGGGACCTTTTTATTTTTGGAGAAAAATCAATACAAAAGAGATTCAGAAAAAAAATAAGAAAACAAGCAAGAGATCAAAAAATCGAAATCAGATCAACAACAGGTGACTTCGCTTTTTATTTTATTTCGATTTTCTTGTTCATCAATACGCACATAAAGAATAAAAAGGGAAAAGAACAGTTTCTCTTACCTTTCGGGATCTCCGACGATAACATCGGCGACGGAGTCGCGACGAGTGGCCGGAAATCGTCCCCCCCAAACCCTAGCAGAGGAAATCATCTTCCTCTTTTGCCTTTTTTTTTCTTTCTGTTTGTGAACTAAAAAATAAAATTGGAATAAAAAACCTAGGTTTAAGAAACTAAGAAGAAACGACGCCGTTTCGGAAGGGCAGGATCCGCGCGTCGACCCGCTTGGCGACCCGGATCCACGCCTTTCCGCTTCAAAAGGGCTATTTATGCAATTGATCCCTCCATTCGTAGATTCCTTTGCGATTTCGTCCTATTCAGCGCACCGTTTCTGCGAAGGGGTTTATTTCCGTTTTAAACCCTCCAGGTTACGCGCGCGTTGCAAATAAACCCTTCTCCCCTCTCATTTTACTTCGAATTTACCCCAAACATTTTGATTTTATTCGATTTCAACCATTTTTCAATTTTTTTTAGTTAAATTCATTGCTTTCGTTATATGTAATATTAATATGTCATTAGTGTTATTATTCTGTTACTATTATTATTATTAGTTACTATTATAGTATTATTAGCTATATATATATTTACTATTATTATTATTACTAACTTTATTATCATTATTATTTTTTTATTATTTGTTTACTTTATTTTTCTTGTATGTTATTACTAATTATTGTTATTATTACCATACTATAACTTTACCGTACATATTATCACTATTTTATTATTATTACTGCGCCATTTACTATTATCTTTATTATTATATTAGTATGTTGTACATATTCTGTGTCCGTACTACTGTTGTCTTATTATTATTATTATTATTATTATTATTATTATTATTATTATTATTATTATTATTATTACTATATTTGCTACACTATTATTAGTAGTAGTAGTATTCATATTATGATGTTTATTATCCTCGTTGTTACTAATTCTATCATTTTTTACATTGTTTTATTTATTTATTTTTTTCTTTCCTCGTTTTATTTTTAATATTTTTATTTTATTTCTTTGTTTTGTTTCGACATTTTTATGATTATTTTCGTTGGTGTCATTTTATGTAAATCGATAGTTTTGAGATGGTCTTGGATCCAAGGATTTAAAATATCGTGCCCTAAAGTATTGGATGTGATATTTTATTCTTTTGGAATAAAAAGACCTTGATTTTCAATTCGAGAAAAATATGGGATGATCTCTGATTCTAGGATTTAAATTATCGTGTCCTAAAGCATTGGATGTGATATTTTAATCCCTTGGGAACGAGAAAGTCTTGATTTGCAATTCAGAAAAACTATGAGACGATCTTAGGATCGAAGGTTTAAACTATCGTGTCCTAAAGTATTGGATGTGATATTTTATTCCTTCGAAACGAGAAGGTTTCGATGTAATTCAAGAAAACTCAAATATTTCTAAAAAGGGTCAAGAACTTTAAATTTCTTTAAAATTCCCAACTTTCGACATAAGGACATTAATTGATCAAATCGGTACCAGTTTTGGGCGTGATGAGGGTGCTAACCCTTCCTCGCACGTAACCGACTCCCGAACTCGATTTCTCGAATGTTCGTAGACCAAAAACCCTGTTTTAGTAAACTGAAATGTTTTATTAAAACAAAAAGGTGAGCCGATCACACCTAATAAAAGGTCGGTGGCGACTCCCGTTTTTTTTTATTTTCCAAAACCCAAGGTCGTTTCCCGTTTTGCCAAAAAATGGTTACGACAATGGTATTAATACCCGTTTTTAAATCGGAGTTTCAGTTCATATTCTTTTAATTATCGCAAATTACAATATAAAAACATATTATTAAGTTATCAAAATTTGTGTAAGCATATATATATATATATATAATACAAAAATAGAGATAATTTAAAAGAAATTGTATTTTTCCATAATCAAGTCATGATATAAAACTAGGAAAAAGACCTAGAAATTGTATTATTATATATTTAATTTGACTTTAGTTGTTTTCATTTTATGACGGTTAATAATGTAGCTTAATAATTGAGTATTATTATATATTTAATTTAATTTAATTATTTATAAATAAATCATTGCAATATATGTAAAAATAATTTAAAATATAAAAATTTATTAATATGTATATAAAATTTATTAATATATGAAAAAACAGCTTTTCCGAAAAATATTTTCAGGAAAACTGCCAAACAGCAGAAAATATTTTACACAGATTCATCCAAACACCAGAAAATATTTTCTGTAAATCATTTTCCAGAAATCATTTTTCAGAAATCATTTTACTGCTAAACAAACGGAGCCTAAAATGCAGATTCCTCAAGTAAAAAATCATTAAAATTAAACTAAAACAGATTAAGTAAAAAATAGTTGGGAAAACTCACACCAATGCCCAAATCTAATACCAATTTCACTTTTGATAGTGATTAAAACCCTTATTGGAAAATGAGTTTCAACCTATGGGTTTTATTTTTCACACCCAAATTCCTTTCTTTTCAATCCAATATGGGAGGGAGGGAGGAGAGCATTATATTTTTGACAAAATGAAGAAGAAAGTCAATATTGAAGAACATTATTTCGAGAACAAAAGGAAAAAGGTTAAAAAGTGAGAAGATCAATATTTACCCTAACAATTTTTTCCTAATAAATAAGTATAATATTTATTTTAATTAAAAACACTAATATTCCATGTCATTTCCTATGAAAAATTAAAATTAAAAATTCCACTTCATATTACACATAGCATCTTATGATTGGTTGACTTTATCAAGTCATTAAAATATTCATACCGTTATTTTCAAATACCAAAATATATAATTTTTTTCAAACACGAATGCTACATTTGAAACTCAGATAAAAAAAATCACGCATTAAGCCTTAGTATTACTTTTGGAAAAACTTCTCAAGCCATAAAAATTTGTTTAACCAGCAAGTTTTAACATAAAAATTGCTTTTTAAATTAGGAAAAGTGCTCTTTAAAAACTAAAATTTCTATTTTTTGACTTTTGAAAAATCATTTTGAGCTAAATTATTTATTTGCCTCATTTATAATCACCAAAGGTAAGTTTCTTTTATTTATCTTTTTTAAATTTATTTCAAATATTATAACATTATATATTTAAAATTTTAAGGATTATACTTGTATATAATTTTAATATTTATGGTTTATACATTCAAATTAAAATTTCCAAACAATTTATATTAAATTTTTTAAAGAAAAATATTAAAAATTTTTAATATATTAAAATATTAATAATGAAATATAATAAAATGGTTTTATATTTTTACCATAATTTAAGTTATATATAATGATATTAATGAACTTCAATATCATTTTAATATATAATTTTACATTTTCAAAAATCCTTTTCAACCACAATGTTACACATCTAAATCTTAAATTAATAATTTTAAAATTATTTTTTAAAAACACATTTTCAAAAGAGTGGTGCTAAATTACCCTATAGAGCATTGTCTGGTATTGTTTGCTCTTCTGTAGACATGGGGGATAAGGCCTATAGGAAGCTGCTAAAGCAAAACAGGTTTAAGGCAAAACCGAGAGTTTTATTTTTATTTCTCATACTTGATAAAATAGATAAAAGTATATAATATTTTAAAAATCAAAAGAATTCTTCCAAAAAAAAAAAACCCAAAAGAATTAGTGCTAGATTTCAATAACTTAAAAGGGAAGGAAAGACAGAAAGACCATGAACCTATTTAAACAATTCAAAGAGAAAAAAGAGGAAAGTACACGCAAAATAGATAAATTTCTTTTATATATAGAATAGATAAATTATATTTTTAATTAGAGATTTTAGGTTCGAATTTTAAAAAATAATATTATTGAAAGAGAAGACATTGAACTTTATAGATCCTGAAGAAATTATACTCTAAAAGGTAAAACAAATATAAAAATACACCATTTTACCAAAAAAAAAAAAATATAGCATTTTAAAAATCAAAAGAATTAAAGCAAGATTTAAATAAATAAAATGAAAATTGAAAATTGAATGAAAGAGAGAAAAAGGACCTCACCTTATCTAAGTAAAGGTGGTGATCCACACATTTGCTGAACTCCATGCCACAACCTCTACATATCAGATGAATAACACCAATAGATGAATTACTGAAATAAAACTGTGAGAGAAGAAGAAAAATGGGGGTTCTACTTCTTTCTCTGACAATGTCTCACTCCTTCCCTATTTATCCTGTAATTTCTTCCACTGGTGAGTCTTTGACAGCTCATGGATATCAATTGTCAATTTTGTCTTTTAAGCTAACAAATATTTCTTAATTTCTTCTGTCCAAGTTTATGGAGGACATGGAAATGGAATAATGGGGAGGAATCGATTTACTGTAATTTCTTGTGCTAATGGTAATAGGCAGAGGGAGAGAAACCTCCTTCGCAGAAGGTTCTTCTATTTTGTTTCTTCTTAAATCAGCTTTGGCAATCCAGTTAATTTCCCGGTTTTGTTTAAGGCATCCACGATTTTGGTTATTGCATATCTTGCATGCTTATTTGTTCCAGGGAGGTGGTGGAGCACATTTGTTTGCTCAAAGCAAACAAGAATATATCTGAAGATGAGGAAAAGGAAATGTTGGATTATCTTTACACATCCCAATATCAGATGCGTGGAATGGTTGCAATATCTTTAGGTTGGAACAGTTTCTATTTGCCTCTAACTAGCTGCCTATGAGTGTCTTTTTTCCTGGGTAGTCTAGTTATTAAACCGATAAAAATTTCAAATAAGGTCCTGGATTATTCTTCCGACTACCTTCTTTTCATCTGATATATATATCTTACAAAGGTTCAGTTATAAAAATATTATAATATGTGTATATATATGAACAATGTAAATGAATTGCGAGAACTGCACCATAGCAATTAGCTTGGCCTAGCTCATGGACAAGTTTAGCACAGTTATGCTATCAATAGATATAGGAGTTTTTTTAACTCCACAATCGAAGCTAAAAGACTGTCACATGTTTATTTATTTTTTATATTCTTTAAATATCAATTAAGAATAATTTTTTAACCCGACTTGTTGAGTTAGTCCATCTTTCTCTTCTTCATAAGATAAGTCAGCTTATGTATAATATATGTATATGTATAATCTACTTGGTTAGGCCAAATATCTGGTGAAGCTAAAGAAGATTATACTCATGCTGTCTTCATGCGTTTCGGAAGCAAGGAAGACCTAGCAAAGTTGTATGAGAACCCTCCCTACCTGCAAGTTATGAAGAAGCATGTACTTCCTTACTGCCATGTATGCTCTGACATGTAAACACCAAACTCAATTGCTCTAAATTACTTTTTTCCTCAGTTCCTGTGAAATAATCTGAGCAACAATGCATATATAATTCAATTTGTTATCTTAATTAATAGAGTTCATGTTATATTTGTAGGGGCTGATGAATGTGGATTACGAATCTGAAGTGGAAGATGATATCCTTCATATATTTCGTAAAGGAGAGGTTGGATGCTACATACCCTCTGATTCCCAGAGTTGGAGTGATTAAATGCTGAAAATGATAAGATGTTAATAATGGATTCATTTACATCACACTTGTTATTTTCAATCTAATAAGTATGGTTGTGGTGACAGGAGTACAACTATGGTGTTGAGTTTGTGCTTCTGATTGCATTTGTTGAGGCTGCTATTGGTGAAGCTGTGGAAGACGCTTTAATGTCTCTTCAGGAGCTTACTGAGGAGCATCCATCCTTGATTCTCCAATGCACTCAAGGTGTGTGGAAAACAACATTTTTTATTCACTATCTTGCCTAACGATCCTCCCACCTATTCAACATTTAATCCTGAAAATTTGCTTCAAATATTTTAGGGAATTGACCCTTAAATTTACCTCAAGCGTGTTAGAGACTTGGTCTTGAGCGAAAAAATAATTATGTTCTTAACTAGATAGAAAAAATTCTTAAAGAATAATATGATTTTTTTTTTCTTTCTTATAAAATAGTACCCAAAGAACTCTTTTTATGTGGATTCAAATTTTAGTGATAATAAAGCTCCAAAAAGAATCAAGTTTTGAGTAATGTGATTGGAAAAGGATGAGTGTGAGGAGGTTATACAAGGACAAAAAGCTTAATTTCAGAGGTCAAAAGATCTTTTAGTTGGTGCAAAAAAATAAAGAAACCTAAGAAGTTATTAATAGAATAGAGTAAGAAATGTTTCCCAAATAATAGAAAAAAATTGAATAACTATAATATATATAAAAAGGAATAGTAGCTTAAGGAGGAAGAGGCACATAGTATATGGAAATGTAAAAAAAAATGAAATAGTGAACATATATATTGAGCTAATGAAGTAAAGATAGCAAATTAAAGGTTAAAATATTTCATGAGTATTTGAATTCTTCACATATTAGAAATTAATCCCTATATTTTTTATTTCAGGAATTTACTTGTTTAGTCTCTCTAATTTTTAGATTTTAAAATTCATGTCAAACTATTAACACTGTTAAACTTTTTTTTGTCAAATTTGTTGATGTAACATTTTGAAATTAAAAAAAGCTCACTTGGTAGTTATATAACTAAAAAAAATTACATTGTAATGAAAATGAATTTAACAAAATAATTTTAACTTTGTTAATAGATGGACTTGAATTTTAAAACCTGAAAAGTAGAGGGACTAAAGGTGTACTTGGTTGGGTAGAAAAGTGAAATGATGGAAGAAGGGTGTGGAAAAATGGGAAAAAAAATTGAGTGTGTTTGGTGAGGAAGAAAATTGAGGGGAAAAAACAAAAGGAAAGATATAATTTTTCATCCTAATGCATAAAAATTAATGCTTCCAACTTGGAATGATAATAGGAAAGAAAATGAAAGAGGTGCGTATGTTAGTTCAAAATTATGCATTTTTCAAAGGTTTCATTTTCGTTCCTCTCACCAAGCAATGGATGGAAAAAATGTAATTTTCTTCCAATTTTTCCATCTTTCCTACCAAGCACATTTATGGAAAGAAAAATTATATTTTCCAATTATCTATTTTTTCATCCCTTTAATTTTTCATCTTTCTAATTTTCTTTTCACTTTACCTAGCTAAGTCTAAATTCATAGAAGTAAAAGTACAAAGACTAAATTCCATATATTTGAAGAGTACAATAACTTATAGCATATTGCAACCCAAATTAAATGGCTAAAATAGGATAAAAATTCATAATTCTAAAGCAACATGCATAATCTCTTATTTTCTTTCTTTTTTATCAATCCAATTTGAAATGATTTGTTTATATGCATTAAGATTGAAAATAGATCTCTTTTTTTTTTTTCTTTCCTCTCATTCTTTTCCCTATCAAACAATCTTAAAAATTATTTTCTTTCTTCTTCTTCACTCCCTCCTTCCGTCCTTACATTTTTCCACCCAACCAAACATATCCTTAATTTGGGGCTATAAGTTGTTATAATTTTGTGTATGAGATAATTTCTAAGCTGATGCCAGATAGATTGAAAGTATGGAGTGCTGTATAATTCAAAATCATAGTGTGTTTGTGGAGGAAAAGTAAATGCTTGACAGTATATTGATTGCTAATAAAGCCTAACTAGAACCGGAAAAAAAGTGAATGAAATGGCCTTATAAGTGGATATGGATAATGGTTATGATAGGGTAGAATGAGATTTTATGGAATCAATCTTAAGGATATGGATAATGGTTATCATGGGGTAGAATGAGATTTTATGGAATCAATCTTAAAAAGAATGTTCAATACAAAATGGGTTAAATCGGTTATGAAGTGTATATATATTCTATTCCTTACAATTTGCTTTTTATGGTAACAATCTAATACTCCTTTTTCCCAATTAGAATAGGCTTATTAAAACATTAATTGAGCTTGATAGGTTAAGTGAAATTAAATTAGGTAAAGATAGCCCCACTTCGACCCATCTTTATTTGCTGATGATTCATTATTCTTTATGCAAGCTAATGTTGTAAATTGTGAAGAAATGATAGCCATTTTGCAAAAACAGAATTGTATATTTGGGCAAAAGGTGAACTTTGACAAATCTAACATAAGTTTTAGTGCCAATATCCCTGAGGAGGTTAAAAAAGAGGTGACTGACAGACTATATCTCAAGATTGCTAAAGTTTCTAATACATATCTTAGGATGCCTTCACTATGGGTTAAGGAAAAAAAAATGTAAAGCTATGGAGTACATAGAGAAGAGAATAAAGAGGAAGTTCTAGGCATGGAAACAACAATTGTTAGTTCAAAGAAGTTAAGTTTTGATAAAAGTTGTGGCCAAGTTTTAAATTCCATTTGAAGGTTTGTAATAAAGTAAATGCAGAGATGGCCAAGTTTTGGAAGAGGTAACGGGTGGAGGATAGAAAGATCCATTGAGCTATATGGGTGCACTTGACAACTAGGAAAAGAAAGATAGTGGGATTTAAAGACCAAATGCCTACTGGACTAGACTACTTAAAGGAACATATTTTTCAAATTGATTACGTTGGAGGCTAAACAAATTGCTAAAACATCTTGGGCATAGGCTAGTTTCTTGGAGGATAGAGATTTCTTAATAGAAACTATTATGTGGTAGGTTTTGGATGGAAAGGAAATTAATATCTGGAATGATAGATGGTTGCAAGTTGCAACAAGGTCTAATTAGCGTAAATGAAAACCAATGTCAGAATATGCGCAGGAAGGTGAAGGAGGATTTTGGAAATGGGAAACAGGAGTTGGAGTTGGTAGGGCATTTAGTTGATTATGATAATCCAAAGCCTACTTATGATACTTATATTTGTGAACAGGGAATGAAGGATAGAGTTATGGGGTCACATAGTACAAATGGGATGTATTTTATTAAGGGTGGATATCATGTACAAAAAGAAGAGAAGGTTGTTAGTTACATGAATCCCTCAACATTCCATTTTAGCCACAGTATAAATCCTATTGCTACAAATATGAACATATGGAAAAGGAATGTGAAAGATAGTCCTACATGCCTTTTGTGTGGTAAGGAGATTGAAACAACTAAACATGCTTTACTTGTGAAGATGTCAGAGCAATATGGTTCAGGTTGGATGTTAACAGATAAGGTGACAATTCAGTACAAGATGAAAATGTCATCTTCATTGGTGCATATTGTGAGCAGAGATGGTTTGCCTGCTCCTCACTAATTGTAGAATACGATGGATATTTAAGGGAACTAAGAGTTTGGTTTATAAGATTGTAGAGATGTTAGTGAATGATATATTTTGTTGTAATCACAGATGACATCATTAATTTTCACATAATGTATACTATTAAACTCAATTAACGTCCATCTATTATACTGTAGGTTCGAACTTCAATAGCAAAACGAGTGAGGAATATACACATGGAGCGGTGATGCGATTTCGATCATGTGGGTCTCCTTTCATCTTCTTTACTATTTCATTGTTTAACCACTTTTCCACATTTGACTGCTATTTATTCACATGCTTGCAGCTGAGGCCTTTGAGATATTTTTGAGCAGTTCAAGATACAGAGATGTAAGGAGCCTTTTGTTGTGGATTTTTGAGATATTCTTTTTTTTTCATTTTTCTCCAACTTTTCAATTTTCATCTTTCCACCATACAAAGTCAAAGTCAAACCCTATGCCTCAGTTCAACTTGTTTTGCTTTAAATATTATACATGAAAACATCAAATCCCAAATGACTAAATATAGTTATATAATATTTGGAAACAGGTGTGGGAATCTAAACTCCAACCGATAGCCAGGAAAACACTAGCCATTCATTTTTGTGTGGATCCAGTGGGCACTGAGATAATGTAGGAAGAATCAATACTTACAATTTTTTTTACATTCCTAATAACATAATCATACATATGTATCCACAATATTAATGCTTACATTGGTTTCTAAAGCATCCTAACTCCTGTCTCAACACCCTCTCGCCTAACTAAACTCTGCTCTTCACTCACTTTAATGGTTTTTTTATTGCGATTGAAGGTGGAAAAGTATTTTTCAGTTCCAAAAGTTATAAACAACGCCTAGCATTTGAGATCAAAATTGCAGTAACTAAGTAGGATTTAGATGCTTTTGGCTTTTGTAGTTTAAAGTGAAATTATCAAAATATCTTTATTTATATTAACTGTTTAAGAGTTATTTAAATTAATTTAAATTTTATGTATTATTTAAATATATTTACAAATGATATTATTTAAATATCATTTAAATTAAATTATTTTTATTTTTTAATATCATCTTTAAAATAGATATTTTCAACTTCTTACAACAATTTTTTATAGCAATGAAGAACGCTTAAAAATTAATAGATCACATTTTTTATAGCAATTTTCAACCACAATAGCACTCAAGAACCAACTGTTAGAATATAAAACAACTAACTATTTATTTTTCTTTATTTTTAATAAAAATGCATACAAAAATTGTGAATAAGTGAATACACATTTTTTTTCTTTTTAATATGAAATTTATTTATTAAAGTAATAATTTAAACAAATTTTTTAAAACTCAAAAACAAAACTTAAATTAGATTCATTTTTTCCCTTTTTTTAATGTTATTTTATAAATAAATTTAATAAATAAATGTTATGTTAGAAAAAGAGAAAAAAATAGATATTTATTCGTAAATATTTTTAAATTTTATATGTATTTTTATAAAATCTTATGCATTTTTATAAAAAAATAAACTATTAAATATTTTTATTTTATTTTTTAAAATTTTAATTTAAAGAATCAAGACTAAATTGACAAAATGTGTAAAGTTGAGAGTTAATTTTGTTGAATATTTTAGAATTAGGATCAATTTGATATAATGTGTAAACATTAAAGGGTTACTCTTTTTATTATGCCAATAAAAAAGCCACACTAACATTTTGTTCGTGATTTAACGGAGGAGTGACTAAAATATTAAATTTCGATAACATTAGTGACGAAAATAGAAAATTTTAAATGACTATTTATATAATTTACCCAAAATTTTATCACATGTTTCAATAAATAGATTATACATGTTTATATTTGTTTGTTGACATGCAAAGGTGAAACCAACAAATTTTTTAAGGTGGCCAAAATGTAATTTTATCTTTGTTAATTTAAAATTTTAAAAATTTTAAAGGGGCCATATGAAAAAAAATTTATTTTAGGGGAGCCGGGCCCCTGCTAGCCCCTAGTTTCGCCACTGTTGACATGTTAGGTAAATTTGATGAAAATTATCCGTGCCATTATTAATTGTTTTTATTAGTTCACTTTTAAAATTAATAGGATTAAAATATTTTTTTAAACTAATTGATTTGCTTAATTTCAAAATTGATTGAAACTTGAGGAGCATTTACATGGAAAAATATAGGGGTGAGCAAAACTTGGTTTGATTCGAAAAAATCGAAATAAAATTCGAATTTCGAGTTAAACGATCGAATTATTCAAGTTAACTCAAATTTTTTTTTCGAAATTCGAGTTTGAATCAAGTTTAATTTTCGAATTCCAATAACTTGAATAATTCGAATAAACCGAATATCAAACTATAATATTTTATATTTTTACCCCAAACTCCCAAACCTTTTTACTTTCCCCCAATACTTTTATTCCCCTCTCATCCCACCCCCCATCTACCCCAAACCCATTTTCCCCCTATTTATTTTCCCTCTTAAATTTTACTCCCCATCCCTCAAAACTTTTTATTTCCCCCTAAAATCTTATTTTACATCTTTTACCCTAAATAAAAAATCATAAAAAAACCCTAAACCTAAATAGTAATAATTTTATTTATATCTATTATTTATATTATTAAATTAAATTTCACATTTTATCTTTAAGATAATTTTTATTAAAAAATCACATTTTTTATATTTAATATATTTTTTAATTTTAAAATACATAATGACAAAAATCAGAAGATAATTAAAGTAACTAAATTCAGAAAGAAGCTAACGCGTATATCAAAGATTAATAAATAAACTATGAGGAGATGAAAGTTAATAACAAATTTAATTACGATTGGCAAATTTGATTATGGTGAGCAACAGTTGTTACAAAGACTCAAAGTCATTTTTTTTAATTTAACTCGAACAAAAATATTCGATTAGATTCGAATTCCATCTCACTCGACTTGATTTGAGAAAATTTTACATCGAGTTAAAATGATAAAATAAGATTCGTTAACTCAATTAACTCAAATATTCTTTATTTGATTCGGTTGAACGCTGACCCTAAAAAGATGAATCCAAGTTGGTGAAATTATCATAGCCTCTTAACAAACAAAAGTCTAAATGTTGAAAAAAAGTTCAAGCTCGTGATATTTATTTACATCCAATTAAGCTTTTGCCTATAATAAAGTAATCAATTTAGCACTCTCATTTACAATAACAATTATTAGTCAGTTTAACAGTTAATTTTTGCTAATGACACAAACGATTGATTCAAAATATTGTCACATGAAAATGGTAAATGGCATTATTTTGTTTATAAATCAAATCAACAAATATTAAAAAAAAGTAAACATATTATAAGGAAATTTATTTTGTATACTGTATTAACAAATAATAATAATAATAATAATTCATTGAGGCTTTCTAGTTATGCAAATAAAGAAATTTATTACGTTGGATGAGAGTTTTAAACCATTATAACTCAGACACTTCACCTATTTTTAAGATCTGAACTTCTTTCGAAGTTTGTATTCAAATGATTTCATTTATATGTTAAAATTTTAAATGTTATAAAAATAATTGTTATTTTATTATAGTAATATTTGAGATTTAGATTCTATTTAATTTTTTTAATTAAAATTATAATATATTAATAATTTTAATTAGTGAAATTTAGTTTATATATTTAATAGAATTACAAACATAATTATTTTTATTTAATAAACTATGATTGTATGTATCATTTAAACATTTTATTGAAATAATATTATAAAGAAAATGTATGATCTTTATTTCATTTAAGAATATAATTAATTTTATTAAATTTTGAAAAAAAAAAAGTTGTTATAGAGCAAATAGGGATTTTATAGGAAATTACTTGGGTTTTATTCGAAAAACTTGAATTTTATGATAAAAGCTAATTTATCCTTTTCATTTTCCCTTTTTTTCTTTTTTAAAATTAAAGAGGAAAAATCTTTGATTTTACATGAAATTACATGAGTCTTGTAGTGAAAACTTAAATTTTTACAGGAAAATCATTTTATCTTTTTATTTTTTTTAGAATTAATTTTAGTTTTTTTTTTTGTAAAGAGAAAAACTTGAGTTTTTAAATGAAATTGTGTTATAAGTGAAAAACTTACTTTTCATCTAAGATGACTAACTCAATTCCCTTAAGAAAACTCAAGTTTTTTTTAAATAAAATTAATTCTAAAAAAGAAAATGTGTGATCAAAATAAAAGTTTATTAAAGTTGAGTGACTAAAATGATAAAAATATATAATGACAACGCTCATATTGCATTTTTTTTATTTTTAGTGCTCAAAATGAAAATTAATGAAAATTAGATGACTAACTATACAATTTACCATTTTATTTTTACCTTTTAAGTTTTAACATATTAGACCTTAGCCCAAAAAGAAAGGCATAACAAATTGTCTACTCTCCAACTTTATAAAAAAGAATTATTTTAGCCATTTATTTAATTTTTCATCGTTTTTAACACTTGAACTAAAATAGCTTGAAAAGGTAACTATATTAATTTTGCTGAAATGAGATCAACATGGTAGTCCATGAGTGTGCCACATTAAGAATTATTTTTTAAAAATTAAAAATATTAAAACAATATTTTTATTTTTTATAATTTTTTAAATATTTTTAATATTTTAAAAATAATTGTTTTAATTTTAATTTTAAAAAATTATTAATTGTTGACATGACATCAACGTGGATTATCATATTAGTAAGTTTAGGGGTTAAAAAGAAACAAAAAAAATAAAAAATAAATAAGGGCAATATTCTTTTTGTAAAGTTGGAGGGTTAAATAATTTATTATGCAAAAAAGAAAAGCATATTACCAGCAAACCTATGTATATAGCCATGTAAAATGCGTTAAAGTCACACTAAAGCGGCTTCGTCTGCCAGGAATCAGAACTGAAAGAACTCGATACGACTTTACAAAGATAACCAAGCAGTAAACATCGTAGAAGGGGGAGTAGGGTAAGATTTTCGTTTTATTTTTTGGTTTTCCTCCACAATGGCTTCGATGTTAGGACCTGGAAGCTCAACAGCAAACATATATGTACCAGAAGAGTGGTCGGAGGCTGCTAATTCCATAGCCTATGATTCAGTAACTTCCCCACCTCCTTTTTCTTTTATCTGCGGCGCCAAAAACTCTGGCAAAACTACTTTCTCCCGTCACCTCCTTAACATTCTTCTCCAAAGGTTAGAGTTCACATGAGGATTATTGTTTTTTCTTCTCTCTGAGTTTTCTTTTATTTGTTGTGAAATGGGTTTATGGCTAAATATTTAAATACTCACTGATATTAGCTGAAATATTTCCTTTAGAGGGTATTTCAATATCCGTTTTAGTGATTTAGTGGACTTATTCAAGCTGTAATTATGGAAGGGGAAATTGTGTTTTTTTTTGCTTGATAATGGAAGGAAAAAAGCAGAGGTTTGGTAGCAATTATATGTGAAACACAGTAGAAGACAATAAATTGTGTTCCTTCCATGAACTTATGATAACTGATAACATAATTATGATAATCCGGTCGGTATGTTGTTAGCAGGTATGGAAAAGTAGCTTATTTGGACACAGATGTTGGGCAGCCTGAGTTCACGGTTCCAGGTTTCGTGTCCCTTACAGTTGTTGACAAAATAACCCCAGGTTTTTAGCTTTCTCAACACTTGTCTTTTCATCATACCCTCAAAAGTTCTCTGGGTTGATCAACTCGTTCTTTTGTCAACTGACCGGATGCTTTCTATAATTTTTGGCTTTCCAAATAGATTTGGCAATTCCATGCTTGAAGACACCTGAGAGGTACATTGCTTTGAATCTATTTTGTTGATTTTGATTTTTGTCGCGGACCGAGTATTTCGAGACTTGAACTTGATATCTATTTATTTTTGGTTGTAATGAGCGTTAAAACTCTTCAGTGTGACTTTCTTTAAGGTGTTTTTTCTTTGGTGACGTATCTTCAAAAAGGGATCCATCATCATACTTGAAATATATATTTACCCTATTCGATTACTATCGAGAGGAATACTGCATGTTTGACAAGAGTGAAAATGCTGGTAGGATAGAATTGCCCCTAATTGTCAATACCCCTGGCTGGGTGAAAGGTATGCTCCGATCTGCTTCCAATCGATTACTAATACCCTTATTTCTTGAAACTTATTATTTCCAGTTCATGTTCTTGTTTTTCAATGACAATTTTTGGATCTTCCTTTTCTATAGAAATTAGTTGTACTTTTGCTACAACTATAAAGTTGATGTTTTTATTTTCTTGCATTTGTCAGGCATTGGTTATGAAATATTGGTGGATATGCTGAGATATATTTGTCCTACTCATGTTGTTAAGATAAACATATCTGCCGAGAGTAAGAATCTTCCAGGTGGGGCATTCTGGTTAGATGGTGATTGTGATGGGATGGTTAATATTATAGAGATCAAATCAGCTCAGCAGGACAACTTTAATAGATCGTAAGTTTGAGACCATCTTTAAGTTAACCTGCAACTTGTTAAATTTTGAATCTTAGCAAGTTGAATTACTTCACATGTATTTTAATGGCATTTGTTTGGCTGCTTAATATTGTTTCTCTCTTTTTCTATGTTTAGCTATTTTAATAAAATGTGCATGTTTTCTGTAAAACATCATAATTCTGGGGAGATGTGGCTTTGCTTCCTATATCTTACCTTAATTTGTCTTTTGTAGGGTGCTAGTACAGAAGGATGCTAGCCTTCTGCGAGATTTACGGATCATGGCTTATTTCAGGCAATGCTTCCCTAGCGACAAGCCTATTACCACAATCAAAGAACTTGCACATGCACTGGCTTCTCATCCTCCTTATGAAGTTCCAATATCAATTATCAAAATTAGACATCTTCACTGCCAGGTTAGATACCAGAAGATGAATTTCAGTTTTTTTTTTTTAAAATTACTTCTAGAATAAAAAAGAATAAGCCTTCTCTTACTATCTGGGGCCAATTATATTGGTCATATTGTTACATGCCTGGCCCTGTTTCACACCATATCCCGTCAATACAGTTTTCTTTGATTTCCCTCTAAATAATGCTTTGATGCTGTTTTGGAAGCTCTGTGTATCTCTCATGTGTTTCAGTAAACGAGGCCAACCATTTCTCTGTTAATTACTTTCATTGCACAATGTTAAGAAGGAATAACTTAGTGATGATCACACAGCAGTATAAATCATTTTTAGTATGAGCACTGCTCTTACTTTTGTAATGTAAAAACTAAAAAGGTCAGTAAACTCCTTGTATAATTGTTTTTCTTTGTAATTCTAGGTCCCAAGCACTGAAACATACTACAGTTTGAATGCAACTATTGTTGGATTGGCAGTTAGTTCAGAGGAGTCTGAGGATTTGCCCTGGTGTGTTGGACTTGGTAGGTCACAGTTACACTGCCTCTGTTGATTGCTTGATCATCTTGATCGTTGTTTAATGATATTTACTTTGCATAGTTTTTCAGTCCAATTTTCCATTTATTTTATTGGAAAAAGTTGAGAAGCCTTTATAGCTATCCATGTGTGGTTAACTAATGGCATATAAGTTTAGAGTTTCATACTTTCATACCAACAAGCCAGCAACATATTCTTGGTGGTTTTGTGTCACAGAAATTCAATGTAGGATAAATGCAAAATACTGATCTCCTGAAAATGAAGGATGATAACAGAATCTTTAAACTTGCAAAGAGTAAAGCATTCAGCAATATATAAGCTGGATGGCCCTGTTGAACAAGCGTATAAGACCTTCTGGGGCTTAGCTAGGGTGAATACTAGTGTGAACTAAGAGTTTCCCACGCTTCCATTGGAAGGACTGAAAAAGTAAAACATAGTATTGAAGTAACTTGACTTCTTTATCATCTTACTTGATGCCTCTATGAACCAGGAATTGTGAGAGGAATTGACACATTCAAAGGTGTGCTTTATGTGATCACTCCTGTTCCACCAAGCACTCTGGAGAAGGTCAATCTTTTCCTGCAGGGCTTTATTCAGATTCCTACTTGCTTGTTGCAGGTAATTTGAGCCTAAAACTGTAAAACTTGTAAAGGCCAAACATTATTTCTTATTTCTTATCATTGCAACCCCCCTATTCTCTCTTTTTCTCTGTCTATCTCTTCTCTTTTGGGGTGAATTAGCCTGATAGACAAAGATCAGAGTATATAGGATGCATTGTTCTTATAACACAAAGATTGGGAGGAATAGTGGGGAAGGGGGGGTGGGAGAGAGAGACTGCCACTTAATTAGCCATAAGAGGGAAATAAATTGTGCAAAAATTCTATGGGACTCAGTCCTGCTGAGTCGGATTGTGTCTTGCTCGTGTGCAGTCCATTTCACTGCTAATACCTCTATTCAGGCATATTGACTTGTATCCGCATTCTAAGCTCAAATAAAATTCTGATATTACTAGTTTTAGATGTCTATGCAGTATGTAGCATGTACAATTTTCTTTGCACTCTATAATCTTAAAATTATACTTGGTAGTTGATGGATATTTCCATAGACTTTTTTTTTTCCCTTTTAATAACACCTTGTATGTTTATGACTTTGGTTCCTCTCTTGACAATTGGTTACATATTTATAATTTTACAGGTTAAGCGATGCAGATCACCTTACGTAACTTCAAATGTTTTGTCGGATAGGTTTTACTAACCCAAAGAATCATTTTCATCAAAGATCTGTTATTGATGTTCCATGTTTGCTTATATGGCCATGTTGCTATAGGCAGTTGCCAATAGATGACGTTAGCTGGCTTCTGTATTTTGTTTTTAGTAACAGGGAGCTAGCTCTCATAGTTTTTCTTAAAAGTTATGTCCATTAGTTCCACAGAATAGGATGTTCAACAACTATCTTTTACAAAAATTAGAGTCTGCTTTATTGATGAAAAATATTAGATATGCTATAAGGATGTAGTGGTTATTTGATTTTGTTTGTTTTTTTATATAAAGGAAGGTGCATCCTAAAAAAGGGAAGGGGATGCAGATGCTGTGCTTCAAATTTCAGACATGTTGATAATTATATTTAACTAATTTGGCTGAGCTTGAGTTTTGATTATGAATTTTGCTTTGCATCCTTTTGTACAGTTACAATAGTTTGGTTTAATGCAGTGTTTTAATAGTCAGTGTTATTGGCTTAATGTTTCAGTTTAATTATTGAAACATGTCTACTGGTGATGCGAGCAATGTAAACTTTGAAAAGTGGCTGAAATACTAGACCCTCAGTTTTTAGTGAACCCAAAGAAAATTATGAAAATTTTCATTAGGATTGTACACTGTTGGTGGATCCACTCTATTTCTTATTCATCATGATTATGGTTTGGGTTTAAATCTCGTATGAGTGTGTAGCTTTTTAAATTTTATATTAAAATATAAAAATAAAAATACCTTCAGAATAAGAGAAAAATATTTTTAAAATAATATTTGTTTCATCATAAGAAAAATAATTTTTTTGATAATTTTACAATTGAGTTGGGGTTCAATGATACTAAATAAGACATAGTTTAGGTATTGTATAAATTCTTTTTTCAATTATTAGGTTTTGTCAAAGACATGAACTTTAAAGTGGGTTACACACTTTAAAAATATTAGAGGGATTATGAATGGTGTATAAAAGTAACTCTCAAACATTCAAATTTACCTATTTAAAGACCAACCCTTCATTAAAATGAAATAATAATTTGTTAAATATGAAAAAAAAAAAAAGAGGATGGGCAAGGCAGCAAGGGTAAAGCAATGTGGGTTAGTATTACTAGATATACAAATGGCTGAGAAATGTTTGATAAACCGTTTTTAAAGGCCAATGTTGTCTAAGAACCTCAAATTTTGTGAGTAAATAGCCAGAGGAAAATTCACCACCAAAATTTGATTACTTAAACTAAACATTTCCCTCATTGGCTTTCTCCTCGACATACAAAGTGGATAAACCATGATCATGGTCGGCTAAATGCCAACGGATAATGATTACCCTTTCTCAATAATCCTTAATAGTCCCGAAGATTGTTTCTTTGTAACACGTTAAGAAATGGAAAAACCAAAACGATCGTTTATACAGTTTGCAGAACAAAAGCTTGGAAGAGTACCCAAGTTTTTCATTTATGCAGTGCTTGAATGGATGATCATCTTAATTCTGTTCATCGACGGCTTTCTTGCATTTCTAGCCAATGAATTAGCCAAGTGGTTTGGTTTGCCTATTCCTTGCTTGCTTTGCACCAGAATTGATCATGCTCTTGTCGGGAGAAATGAACAGTTCTATTACAATGATTCCATATGTAACAGCCATAAGAAGAACGTTTCATGTCTTGCATTCTGTCATGCTCACAAGAAGCTTTCTGACATTAGAAACTTGTGCGAAAACTGTCTTCTGTCTTTTGCAACTGAGAAAGAATCTGATGGCCATACTTACAAGTCCCTTCTGGGGATCTTACACAAGGATATTGAACTGTTTCTTGACGAAGAGCAGCAAGTTCATCTGTCATTGCCTACTGGAACAAAAGATGAAGTGGTTCAGAAGAGCAAAGATCATCGTTGTGCATGTTGTGGGGAGCCTTTGAAGCTCAATTCCTCCGATTCTAAATGGAAGACTTCTTCCCTTGCTCCTGCCCGCAATTCCGATTTGTCACACATCAAATGCTCTCCTCTCAACCTTACATCCAATTCCAATGAGTCAGATGTCAAAGAAACAACCAATGAAAAGCCATGTGAGTTTAAAGCTTATACTGGTGGCAATTCTAGTTGTGAAATTTTCACTATGAATGCAACATTTTCTTTAGAATGGTACGATGATATGTTGGATTTTACTGATTTTGGTCGTGGATGTTTCAAACAGTAGAGGACCATGCCAAGGTCAGCACCATACCATCGCTGATGGATGCTGAGGAAGATAAGACCCCTAACTTCATATGGGGAAACAAATTTTTCGGAATCTCATTATCGGATTCGGCAGCAAACAGTCCAAAGTGGACAAAAATTCCAAGGAAATCAATGCTTGAGAGGATGGAGTTGGCTTCGGAAACTGCAGAGGGACAAGTACCAAATCAGGAAGCCGAAGATGATATCTTGCAGCATCTGAAGGGACAAGTTCGTATGGATCGCAGGTCGTTGATGTCATTGTACATGGAACTGGATGAAGAAAGAAGCGCATCAGCCGAAGCAGCTAATAATGCAATGGCCATGATCACTAGGTTGCAAGCTGAGAAGGCAGCCGTTCAGATGGAGGCTTTACAATACCAAAGGATGATGGACGAACAGGCAGAATATGACCATGAAGCCCTACAAGAGATCTACAACTTGCTGGTCAAAAGAGAAGAAGAAGTTCAAGATTTACAGGCTGAACTTGACGCTTATAGACAAAAGCATGGATTCTTAAAGGATTTCGACTTTCCAAGACAAAGAGGCAAGACTGATGTAGGCAGTCATGTGTTGAAACTACTATCGTACTCTTTCAATGGAAGAATTGAATGTGGCGGCCCTACTAGGAGACTTAATCAAGGTCCCAACACTGGAGGGAAAACACAGAACCTTGACCACTCCGATTCGATGCAAGGTATGAATATGATGGGAGGCGAAGAATTGAAGAAAGTCGTTCGAGGTGTTCGCCCATTGGGACGGTTAAAAAATATTAACAAGAGTGGCCATATTTCCAAACTCAGCGAGGGCGTTTCCTCAAAGTCTAGTAGCGAAGATGAATTTGACATGGAAGATGAAACAGGTAACATGCCTACTCTATGAATGATGAAGCTTTAGGATTTTCAAAACCATCCAACAACTGACTCTGCATCTTACAGATGAAGCAGGCAGCAACTGCAAAATTACTGATACAGATTTCTAGAACCCACAAAAGCTTCAATGACAATGCCTCATGCTGAAAGCTGAGATACATGATTATCTTCACTCCCATTTCTGGTAATGTTTCATGACCATTAATGCATTTACATTTGCCACTTTCAGCCTTTGCAAATACTCCTTTTTTTTAGGTGTTTTTTTGGGGTTATGTGCTTAGAAACCTCTGTACACGTTGTTTGAGTGTAAATTAAGATTCCTTTTTAATTGATAACGCATTTTGTTTTTGTTCTTTTCTTGTTAGGATGTATATAAGATTCTTAATTTGATCGTTTTGGGGTTTTCTAGCCTTCCACTTTTGGTCCCTTCTACTTAGGTAAGAAGTTTACTAAGACTTGTTACATGGAGACATTTTGCAGTAGCAGCAGCAAATTGAACTCTGCAACGACTTGGCAGGCAAGCTTTTGAGCTGATGGAATCAAATAAATCTGAGATTCTGGTTTAAACATGGTAGACATATATGTTGGGGAGAAAGAGTATCTGTATAGACACACACACACACACACACACACACACAACACATATATATTATTCTGAATATATCAACTAACTTTGAATACTTGTTGGCGATGAGTCTTCCCACAATTTCAAAGTACCGTGTAATTGAAATGTTAATGGTTTCTTTCCATTTTGCTTTTTAGTTTTCATTTGATGATTTTTATACGAGAATAGAGATAGATTATTTTTCAAGGGTAAGGACTTTTTTCCAAGAAACAAATAATTGGAAACCTAACCAACGTAAAAAGAGGTTCTTGAGAATTTTCTAGACAAAAGGGGATTTTCCTGGGTAAGGTAACATCTGCAACCATATTTTTTTTTTTGTCTGAACATAGTGTTCTCCCCACTGATCTATTCCAATTGAACATAGTGCTGCACCTTTCATATCAATCTGTTGTATTCAAAATTTCTCCTGATTGTTCCTTAGTAATTCACCTTCCAAGGGAAAGTCAAGAACAACAAGAAACAACTCACCTATATCCAACATTTACAATAAAAAAGAAAAAGAAAAATGGAACACGCAATTTCATAGTAAAGAATCCCTTGTTATTCTACTTCTTTCACCTTTCAGAATACAAAACCAAAAAAAAAAAAAAAAAAAAAAAAACCTTCTACCAATTAACCCTATAGGCTAGTACGAATGTGCACTCCAACAACCAAAAAGAATGACAAAAACAATGGTTTCTTTGTCCCTCCTTACAAACTAAAAACGACAACTCCCCAACTTCGTAAGACACATCTACAAAAACACAACAGTAAATATGAACATTTTCAGGTAGGAGGTAAGTCAAGGGGATTACAAAAAATAGTCGGGGGTTCTGCGTGTGGTCTCAGGCTCAATCTGACGTGGAGCTGGGTCAAACTGAAGAAAACTTTGCTCCATATTCTCTCCAATCTCAAGTATTGCAGCCATGTTTCCACAGCGATAGCAGTAGTTTGGGGCACTGAACACTGTTACCACATTCTTTTCCTACAATAATACAGATATTGATATAAATAGTAATCAGTGAGAATAGATTATACAACATTGTTTTTATTTTGATTAGGATACCACAAACCTGGGACCAATTATATCCTTCCATAACAAGCTGGTGAGCTCTAGAAATCAGGGTCAGCCCATTTGTGTGGTTGAACTGCCCAGAAATATCCTGCCCAAAGGTATACCCAGCTCCTCGAGGAGATATTCCCCATCCACATCGATCATCAGGATCAGACCATAAGAGATCACACATTGGACCCTCATGAGGAACCTACACAGTCAACAGATACAAAGATACTAGTAAAATTAAAAATGTAGCAACATTGGAAAAGGCATATTTGATGTGATGACGCCTGTTAGGCTACTACAAGAACAGTGAAACTACAATGATAATTGATAGATGTTCTTATGATTACACCAGATAAAAAGGGTACCATTACTAGTGCCTACAATCATAAAAATAAAAAAGACACAGCATCCCTAGGGCCAATCATGTCTTATGAGTCATGGTATCCATTATGAACTCCACAAGTGTTGATACTTAATAATGCACTTTATATGCACACTATGTTTTGAAAAGCTTTTTTATTTAGCAAATACTATTATTTGTAACAAGGTAGACAATCTACTCTAAGACTGTTAACTTTTAAGTGCAAAGCATAATTGGACTACAGTGTTACCTCTTGAATACGGTCAAGAGAACGGATGTTATCTAATGTATCCAAAGATGGGGAGAGTCCACCATGCAAGCAGAAAATCTGCAAGGAACATGAATAGTTGTCAGCTGAGATCTTGGAAATACTAGAGATAAGACCGTGTCTGAGAGTTCAAACCTGACTTTCAATCAGGGCAGTCAGAGGTAAATAGTCAAAGAGGTCAGTGAAATACTTCCACACATTAGCATTTCCATACTTTCTCAAGCATTCATCATAAAAGCCATACCTGAAAAGAAAGGCAGTTGGTTACAAACTGATCCAACATAATCACTAAATAACTTCCACTCCTTAATACTTGGATATCATAATCCAGATATATATTACTGGTTTAATGAGTATCCATACTCCATTTTTCCAATTTTCTAACGAGAAGCATTGGTTTGCCATAACAACATAAAAGAACAAAACATTTTGGTGAACTAATCAAATAAACTTCTTGCATAAGAAAACTTACCATTACATTTTAGATTTATTTACATTAACATTTGACATATCAAGAGTACGTTTTCGCTCCAGGATGATGAATTTATTTAGTGAATGAAAAAAGGACTGCTAATGCATTTACAGAATGAAAAGAAGAAAAAACACTAAATATGTATATCTCACACTTGAGTTATCTGGCGGCTCTCATGGTTTCCCCTCAAAATAGTTATTCTATCCCTATAACGAACTTTCAGAGCAACTAAAAGTGTGACAGTCTCAACAGAGTAGTATCCTCGATCTGCATACAAGGAGGCAAAAAAATCAGCTGTATACAGAGCCCCTACAAAAGATGCATCGATATGTATGATTTATTGCAATCTTGGACCAAAAAAGGCCAGCATAAACAATACAAAAGAAAAACAAACAGTGAAGAAAATGATATACCCTACATTGCAGATAACACTCAATCTCAAGTTAACTTTCCACAAGCACCTGTCCTAAAGGTAACAGTGCCATCATCTGGTAGTTGCGGCCAAGTGCCTAAAATCTTGATTTTGTATAGCATTAAGCATGGACATTATGTAAGGGTTTTTCTTTTGGGTAGTTGTGGCTCACATTACTAAATTGGGCAGATTAAACGATGAAACAAACAGCACTATAATCAACCAGATTCCTTGGACTCTCAGAGAAGGGCTTGGAATTAGCTGAAACTTAATAAATAGAAAATGTCGAGGTTCAATTCAATAAGTAGATGCTCTTAAAATAAACGTATACTCTAACAGCTCTATCTTAATATTGTCAACAGTTCTATTTCAACTAGTTAGATTAAGAATACATGTTTATTCACCAAAGCTCTCACATTAAATATTTTAACTTCGCTTTGTACAGATAAGCTAATCAATGTCAAACTATCAAGAAATTGAAATTTTACGCGCGTAAAATTTCCTTTCTTAAATATTCTTTTTTGACTTTTCTCTTTTCAATCAATAATAATTAAGATCTGTAAACCTCGAAATTATCATACTAACAATTTAATTCAAACGAAAAGTAAGCAATGGCAATTAAATGCAATGAAAAGTGGACCTACCCACGTAATCGCCCATAAAGAGATAATTAGTATCGGGAGCGTTGCCGCCGATGCGAAACAACTCGATGAGATCGTGGAATTGGCCATGGATATCGCCGCAGACGGTGACGGGGCACTTCACCGGCTGAACATTCCACTCCTCCACCAGGATCGCACGTGCCTGCTCGCACAGAGTCTTCACCTCCACCTCCGGAAGCGGCTTGCACTGCATTAAGTGTTCGATCTGACGGTCTAGATCGCCGTGGGACGGCATCGCTAAGCTTTTCGATGATATCTTTCGTAACTATTTTGTTTTATAAAGGAGTTTTGATCGAACGGCAGAGGACGAAGCTGGAGGTTTGAGGATTTTGGCGATCAAGTCATGCTTAGGGTTTGGGGAGATTGGATTTGGTCCTCAAATCTCAGGTTTTTTCCTTGCAGCTAAGCAAGCGTTATTTTAGTTAACAAAATAACTATTGGAATTTGCTCTATCAGTCCCTCATTTTCACTCTATTTGTGTATTGCGTCCCTTTCTTTGGATAGTTATAATTGAGATAAGTCACTTTTTAGTCTTTAACTTGTCAACTTTTTCCAAATTGATACCCAAATTCTTTTGTTAATACCTGAACTTGTATTCTTTTACACAAATAAGTCCAAAATATTAATGCCGTTTATATTTTAATAAGGTGGCGCTGCCAACTTGTTTTAATATGACAAGTGCTTTATTTATTATAAATTTATATTTTTAATACTTTAAGAATGAAATATTAAAGAGTATAATATTTTGTAATTTTTAGGGTGTGTTTGAATGTGGGACTTAAAAGAATTTTATTTTTATCGAGATTTTTAATATTTTAAAAATAAATTTACTTGTCTAAGTAAAAATAATAGAGAATTTAAAAAAAGTTTTTTGCGAAGAATTTTAAGTGAGGATTTGAGTAGTTCAAAATTTTTTTTAAAAATTTAATTTCTAGATAATTTATCTTCCCAATTAGATTTAGAGACAACATAATAATTATTTTTTATTTGAATCATTTCTTCAATTTGATTCTGTAGACTATGGATAATTAAGATTAATTACTAAAATAGATTGTCTTCTCACATTATAATCCATCTATATAATACAACTTAATATTAGTTAAACCTAAAATAATTAATGAGTCAATATTTACTTGTTTATTTTGCTTTATTTGTAAATACGATTGAAGACGATACAACGTAAAGATATTCTATGAATAAACAGTTTGGTCATTTTAGTAAGTGGACACCTAATTTTGCTTGGGCTTACGATTGTGAGTTACTTAGACCTTAGGGTAGTTGGACGAGAGATAAAATTGAATTTGTTTGAAGGTTAAGTAAAATTAGCTTTAAAATTAAAATCCAACTTGGACTTTGAGACAGAGACTGAATCAAACTGATTTTTTTACAAATTCTAGGTTTGAATTGAATTTCATAATAAAATTGGGTTGGATTTAAATTAACTTTAAATTTATTTTGAGGTTATCTTTTAATTTCAATTTCAATTTAATTAAAATTTAGAAAATCCGGCGTGATGGGATGGATATTAGGATGTCCATATATGGTTTTTGAAGAAAAAATGTTTTTAAATAAAATCATTTTTATTTTGTAAATAATGGCTTTTTAAATGATTTTGAGAAATAAAAAGTATGTTGGTTTGGTTTTAAAACTTGTTTGCTTAATGTTGAAATTGGGTTGACGTCCAAGTCTAAATTCGATTCAAATTGAGTCAAAGTTTGGATCCTTTTGTCTACCCTATTTTCTTAATTTTAATTATTGGTTTCTTTTCAGCTTGTTGCGGCAAATCTTTAGTTGAAAGAACTTATGACGCGTTTGATTTATTGGAATGGAATAAAGTTATAACGAAATGTTATACTGTGAAAATGAAATAGAGATGTAATAGTATTACATTGTTTGGTTGGTAAAATAATATTACTGAATAGGAATAAAATAGATTGAAAATAATAATTTTATCCTTATATTAAACCCAATATCTTAAATCCATGAGTTATTAATATTTATTCATAATTAATTATTATTTAATTATGTTTAAATAAAATTATTAGTATTTATTTCTAAGTCCTCCACTATTTTTTGTTTTATTTAATGATGTGTCATGTTATTATTCAACGATGGTGCACGAGTTTTATGCACTGACGGTGCATCAAATATTATTCTTTTTTATATTATTAACAATATTTCAATAAGCTTTTAAATACATTATATTTATTAATAAAAATTTTATTATGATAAAATATTTGTAAATTATTTTATTCAATATTTAAAATATTTGTAAATTATTTTATTCAATATTTTTTATAAGTATAATATAAAAATATAAACTATAATAGTTTTTAATATGAAATTTCTTTATTTAATAATTCTAAAATATCATTAAATATATTTTAAAAATAATATATTAAACTAAAGAATTATTTCTCAATAAAACTATATAATATTAGAAAAGATTCCAAACTCAATATTTAAAAAATAAAAAATTCAACATATAACATATATAAAAAAATATTATTTTGTAATATTTTAATGCATACTATCTATTATTTAATATATAATAAAACCTTCTAAAGAGTATGTTGGTAAGAAAAATAATTTTGAGCTATTCTTTGTATCCAACGAATAGCTAGCTATACATGGGGGAGGCGCTGAATTCCAATTCAGTGTTTTTGACGAATAGGACAGAAATGAAGATTAACTATTTAGAAACTAAAATTAAACCAAACAATATAATAAGTGTCCTTCTCGGAATTGATCCGGAACCGCATTCTAATTCCACCGAAGCAAACATGGCATTAGTTCTTTCGTCTTTGCATTGCTATGTGCCTTTTCATATTGGGCCTGACTGGTGCTCTATTAATATATATTTCATATGTTCATAGGTTACCTCAGCTATGAGGGCCTGAATTGCCCAATATCTATTAGGCCTTTGATTCCCTTTGAGGTGATGTTAAACTGTAAAATATATTCCTGCAAACTTTCTCATTCTTCTTGTCTCGTGCTGAACAAGGAGGTGGGGTTTTTCGATGTAATGATTTTAGTTGGGTGCTAGCCTTCAAACTGGCGAGCCAATTCATTGAAGTTACCTATAGACCTTGTAGGGAGTTATAGATACCAACTTTTAACGTGCTCACATAGCGTAAAAGAAAACAACTTACACTTGAAGGCGTTTGAGGCTCACCTTATCCTCATGTAACTGTTGTATTGTAGGGTCTTGAACCCCATGGTGTCGCAGTTGATGATTGCCTCCAGCATGATTTGGTTGATTAGGGTAATTTTGATGGTACCAAAGTTGTCGCTCTTGTTGAGGTTGCTGGTATGGATCTTCTTGGCCACCTAATAGGCCATACAAGTTGTAACTAGCATAATCTTGATATTCTTGCTCCTGATTGTTGCTGATAATATTCCTTTTGGTTGTAACCTTACTGGTAGTGGTCTCCTTGACCATGTTGATTATCTCCATACTCATATTGGTTGTAGTACTGGTCACCTTGCTCGTAACTAACCTTGTTAAACTGTACTTCTAGGACATTCTAAGCCAATTAACAATAGTTTCTCATTTAGTTCCCATAGATAGAGGGAGACAAAGAAAGTGGTTTACACCATAGGTAATGCAGAGAGCCACTAATTATTGAAAATCATCCATAATTTGAAAAGTCAAGGATATGGGTATCAAAATGTTGGCACTAGAAATCTGGGATTTAAGGCACCAAAAATGGGATTGAGATTTGGCATTAGATATTTGTAATTTTTTGGTCCCTAATTGTAAAGAGACTTTGCAAGTTGATCCCTAAACCTCAACTATAAATAGGCCTAACCATTTCTCATTTTTATCAACCCACATTTTGCCATTCTCTACTTAAGGCAATGTTCTCTCTCTTTGTAAATCTTCACTGGAGTGAAATACATTTGGTAGTGCTCGAGGACGTAGGTAAAATTTGCTGAACCTCGTTAAAATTCTAGTGTTCTTTATTGTATTATTTTGCATATTTTGTGAGTGTGATTGTAGTGATTTATTGTGCTATTAAATTACGATAGAGGGATATTTTGTCTAGGAAAGACTTGGTACTTAAGCGATCCTTGTGATCCACCTCTCTTTCCTGAGAATTAAACTTAGTGATTTTTCAGTACAATAATTTTACTCTTTTACACGCTTCCGCACAACACTAATGATGATAGTTTTTCTGAGTTGAGATGGTGTGTGAGCATCGTGCAAGCTATGGAGTTGATCTTCTCTTTCCTGATCTTGAAAAAGGGGTACTTTGTATACATTGATGAATGAAGGCCTAGAATTGGTCTCTTATTGTGATTGCTTCTTTGGTAAAGTCCAATTTAAACCTAGACTAGGGTATGGTTTAGATGTGTCCCAACATGACCTTCTTTGGGGTTGGTGAGCTTGGAAAGTAGGAAATATTAATGAGACTGGGTCTAATGTGACTACTATTTTTGGTGGTGTCACAACAATACTCTCTTTATAGTGGCATGAGGTTTCATGTATGAGAGGCATAAGAGGTGCTCAGGCAAGAGGGTATAACAATAGTCAAGAAAAGTTAGGGGGATTTTGGTTCAAATCATCTAATATTCTTTAGATAATTTATATTCCGGCATAACATTCTCACATTTGGTTCACAAAGTTTACCTTGAGTCAATAATTTTAAGTTCTCAATAATACCAATATTTTAGAATGTAGAGGATAGTCTCAATACTGGCTTTTTCTTAGGTAATATAAGATTCCGAGAGCAATCTTCATTAGATAACATTTTTACCTCTAGCTAAACTAGTTGAAAAAGATTGTACAACAAAGATAATTTAATAAAACATAATTTTAGGTAACCTTATATTTCATCAATCAAAGTAAAATAATATATCTGATAATGTGCTAAATAGTCGTAGATTTCAATAATTGGAAACATAAATCTTCCATAATGTTTAATATATCTAATATGATTTCCACGGATTATTTTCCTTAAAAAAAAAAAAATGTCCATTGTATAAACGCCCTGCAAAGCTTTGGGAAGTTACTGGACTATCTCAAGTGGCTGAGAGCCCCGACACCATTAGCCGAATCCCTTTATTTCCCAATTGAAATGAGCAGAGCACTAGGCCCCATTCCTCCAACCTGACTAAATTATTTGAGAGAAACAAACCTGTCAAAAGCGCATCATTACCGGTCCTTTCAACACTCTTTTTGAGTAATGTTCCATCCGCTACACGGTTTAACTCGCTCGGACAATGTTTTTATCCGTCGTGTTAATTAAATATTCGGTCGTATGAGCTTGACCAGGCGGCATGCAAGAGCATTTTCTAGAGGGTTGGGTTGCCATTTATAGCCATGTTCGGAAGACCAATGCTTTGCATCAAAACTAAAGTGGAAGTGACGCCGATCTTTTGCGAGTTTAATAAGCACACGCACAGGGCTCCATTGCTTATGGACCCTATACTGCGACAACCATTGTTAAAAAATTAAATGCTGAATTACAGGAAAGCTCAGAATCAGAGGTAAAAATGTGAAATGATGAACTTGATAGCTTTGCAGGGAGGAACATGGGGGGTCCTCTGTAGTTTGAGACACTCCTATTAGTGCGGGGACCAACCATAGTATGCCACGTTTGAACTAGTGCTAGGGTGCTGAAACCAAACCATCTTCCATTGTCTAGCAATGTAATAAATCAAGAGTTTCAAGCAATCTCAGATAAGAAACAATAAGAAATTTACAAATAGAACAAAAATTAGTATAAGATAAGAAACAAAACGAAGACGGTACATTGGATGATTGGAATATGAGCTGCTAATGGATTCTGTATTTCTAAAACGATACATTAGAAGAAGAATGTCATACAGGCTAGACCACTTGCCAAAGACTTCAATATCCTACTCTTTTGCTCTTCTGAAAAACAATGTACAAGCTACAAATGGATAAACACTGGCTTTAAGCTTCCAAAAGTTTTGCTATACTACAAATGCCTTTTAACTTCCAAATTTTGTTCTATGTTTGTCACCACACTTCAATCAGCTCTTTGGACGCTTGTCTTAAACAAGAGGACATATAACTTTTGATCCATTGAGAAATAGAGAAACCCACCAACTGAATGTGTTACAAAAGACCCAAAACTCGTCCCCACAATACAATGCCATGCCGGTCCATAGACACCATCAAACTCCTGCACACCCAAAAAAGTTGTTCAATTATGTCACTCATAAACTGTAATTCAAATTCCCAGATCATAGTTCATAGAATCAACAAAAACGCTATAAACAGGTAGTAGCAAAGGGGAAATCTTTTCTATGCGAGTAATTGGATATACTAAACCACTTTTTTATATAAATTATTAACATTACCTTCTTGAGAGTGAGGGCAAGGGCTTTAGAAGTGAACTTCTCAAGGCTATCGTGAGTCTTTCTTGCACAATCAACCGCATGGATCTGCATAAACGGTGGCATATCAACTGAAACAATTTTGACACCACAATTTGCAAGAATATCACCCAACTCTACTTGTGAACCGCCTAAGGATCTCCTTCTGCCTAATGAAGCTGAAGCCTTCTTCATATCATCATTATCATGCCCTTCATCTCGTTTCTTCAACTGTTTCTCCTTCACCGTCAAAGCTAATTTCTTGCTATCAAGTACTGAACTTTGGTGATGTTGTTGTTGTTGCTGTTTCTTTCTACCCAAATCCTTTGACACTTTCCTGACCGATTCTTTTAATGACTCTTTAGCCTTTTCATGGGCCAGCAGATGGTTTGCTTTGATAAGTGAAAACATGGAGGAATCAGCATCAGCTGAAACTGTCAAAGCTTTGGCTTGTAAATGGATGTCTCTACTGTGTTGGGTGTTGGTAGGCTTTTGGGTTTTGTGATTGAGGTTCAATCTGGAGAAGCGATTGGTGATGAAAAAGGGCTTCTTGGAAGCCATTAACGGATCTGAGCTTCGGGTTGTTGGATGAGTGGTTATGGTAGGTTTGGGAGACTTTTTTAGGGTGGGATCTAAGGAATGGGAAGATGGGTTGGGTTCCGGTGCCGGTAAGCTGCGGCGGTGAGTGAGGCGGTGAGCCATGTTATCTAAGTGCCGGTGTGGTTGGAATTGGAGAGAAAGGAGGAGAGAAGGAGGGGGGGGCTGTTGCGTGGTTTTTTTTTAAGGGGCCGGTTGGGGCTTGTGCATTGCGATGGGTACTGTTGTAAAAATTTTGATTGATTGATAATTTTTGGATAAATTCCTCAGCTAGTCACTCAAATTTGAGTGGACTTCTATGTTACCCATTAAAAATGGTAAATTACGTTATCTTGTCAGGGTAATTTCAAATTTTATTCATTCAACCGTTTAAAATGTATTTAATCACACAATAAAATTTTGATTGGTATAATAATAAATTCAACAATTAATATTTTATATATTTTATTAGTTTGATTCTAATTTTAAACATAATAAATTTAACTTACAACATTCGAACAGTCTATCAAATAATCCTAATTTAAAAAACTTCAAAATTATAAAATATTAAAAATATAAAAATACATTAAAAATTTTAAAAAATAAAGAAAAACCAATTAAATTTGAGGGGTGCAACCTAAACATGAAAGAAAAGAAAATTTAGTTCATATTTTCGCCTAAAATATAAAATATTAAAAATATAAAAATCCATCGCTATGGATTCGTAAGTTTTTCATTTTCGCCTTTATCTTCACATTACGTATTTTTAAAATAACATATTGACTTTTAACGACTCTTAAGTACTTTTTTAACTGTTTGAATATTTTTACAATTTTTTTTATAAATTTTAATAACTTTTTATTTTAATATATTTTGAATTTGTTAAGATTTTAAATTTTTTGAAATTTTCATTTATATTTTTTTAAATATTTAGAATCAGAACTATATTTACAGATTCTATCAACTTTAAGGATTGAATTTGTTAAAATTTTTACAATCAAAACTAAATTGATAAAATATGTAACTATTAAAGATAAAATTATTATTATATCAATAAAAATGAGTGACCAAATAAATTTTAATTATGGATTGACCTTAAAAAGAATGGGGATGAAAATAGGAGTATCCTAAAAAGTTTTAGGGACTATTTGGTATTTCTCCAAAATTTTAGAATGAGAAATTGGGTTAGAAGAGAAAGGTCTTGAAATGGGTGTGTGTGTGCTCGTACGTGTGTAATGAAGTTGGGAGGCTTAATGTTCTAAAATTGCGGCAGATTGTGTTGACCATTGACTCACTTGGTAGTCTCTCTATATTTCTGATTGAGTCTCCGTGGAAAACGCTTTGATTAAATATAGAGTAAAATCTAAGCAGTGGGCCCAACTCAAAATGCCATTTTGGTCGGTTTGGTTAGTTTTTATCATTTGATCCACTTAATTTATTACTTTCAAATACGATTATTTTAATTTTATTATGTTTCACTCATTTAATTAATTATAAATAAAAATTAATTAATAATTAAATTTGTTACACAATTAATTTATACAAAATGTTATATGTTGTGTAGAAAGTGGTTAAGAATGATAATTTATTTGAGTTGAGGTAGAAAATGATTACGAATGATAATTTTTTTGAGTTGAGATAATGTTTCCGTAAAATATTAATTATAGAGTTGACCTTAACTTTTTTTTATCTCTAGTGTTGAAATGAAGTATTTATAAATGAGTTTATTTGTCCAGGGTGGTTTAAAATTTTTAAACAATTTTTACCTTTAAAAAAATGTTTCAAGTCCTGTCACTGCTATGAAAAAAATAGTTTATAAACCTTTCCAACTATATTATTCATGGTTTCTTTTTATTATTTAATAATATTTTAACAATTTTTTTATGTTATTGATACATAATTTTGATAATTTTTTTACTTTGAACCCTGAACCCTAAACTCGAACACTGAACCTTGAACTCGAATCTTAAATCTTGAACTTTGAACTCCAAACCCTAAATCTTAAACACTAAACCTCGAATTCAAATCTTGAACCCCAAACCTTGAACCCATTTGGGGTTCGAGTTTAGGTTTGAGATTCGGGGTTCAATGTAAAAAATTACCAAAATCATATATCCATGATATAAAAAAACTGCTAAAATATCATTAAATAATTAAAAATAAACCATAAATAATATGATGAGAAAAATCCATTAAAAAATTTCTCAATTCCATGTCAAAAATTTTAAAAAGTGTTTTAAATTTCACAAGGAAAACACTGGTACTTTAACCAAAAAAATTTTCCTGTGACATAACCATTATATCTCTAACAAACTTACAATATTCTTCTCTCCATAATTGATTTTCTCAAATCTCACGTCAAAGAAATCATATTGCAAGTTTGTTAATCTTTTAATGCTTGAGTTTGTTCATTTAATTCCATATTATTTATTGTAAGTTAAATAATAATTAGGGTTTATCAATTAAAATTAAATTTGAGCATTTGGTATTCGGTATCTATCTCCCCAAAACCTTAATATAGCATTCAAACAACTGGAAGAAATTAAAATTAGCAAATTATTTCATCCATGAATAAGCACCCAAATAAAATAGCAAGCCATTAAACTAAATTATGAATCGAAAAAGAATCATGAAAAGAGGCCTGAAGTGAAGCATGGGAGTGTTCAAATAAGTTACTATGAAAATGATTATTATATATTTTCACATACATAGAAATCAAATTGAACTCTTCCTCTCCTTTCATCATCCAAGCTCTGAATTGTTGTTGTAGTTTGACTACCGTAACTTAAGTCAGTCTATCACGTGCTACACATATTTAATTGGGCGAAATTAACTTGACTGGTTGATTAAATATTGTATTTAATAAAACAATTAAGTTGATAGATTAAGGAACTTAAGTTAATCGGTTGTTGGGAAATATCACATTTAACTTAATTTTCTCGTATTCACTCTGAAGTAATAGGGTTGGTTCTAAACTCTACGAGAGAGAATTTATTCTAACAAGATATTGGATCTAATGCCCTAAGTGTAGTATATAATTTTTTCAAACAAATTGGTTAATAAAATAATTCATGTATTACATTAATATACTTTGTATAATGTTTTCATGTGGCTTTTGCATGCAAAACAAAATAGAAATAAATATTGACTCATTGGTTGTCTAATGTTTAAACTAATACTAAAAGGTATTATGTGGTCAGGTTATAGTATGGAAAGACAACTTATATTAGTAGATGAACCTAAACATGTCTTTATTCTAATCAGAAATGAGCAAACTGATTGAAAGACTAATATGTCGTCTATTAAGTTCAATTGGGGAGATGCCTTGTCTTGGGCATTAAAGCGGATGACTCCCAGAAAACAGAGACATAGATGTAACTGAGTAGACTGACAATACATCGGACTGAACCTAAGAATAATGGATATTGAATTCATTTATGGATTTACTCACTTGTGATGTTCAAAGTGTGACATACCTTAATCCTGAGTGGATGACAGACTATATATGTGTGAATCGTGTACTTTGAAGTGTGTAAAAGCCTGAGTTCAAATAGATAAGGAACTGAAAGATGGTGTGTTAGGTATACGACTTTTACAATATATAACGTCATTCACAATAGTGGAATTCATAGTTCGAGATATGGGTAAATGATATCCTCTTATTGGCATTACATGGTAGATGAAAAATAAACATGGTCATGGGTTGTTCATTTTTGTGATAAATGACTTAATTACTTTTTGATAGTAATTGACTTTTCATGTAGGAAGATGTAATGATTATCATGAGATAAAATAGAATCATGTTGGGAGATCAGATTTATCCCAAGAGATTAAGGATATCTTATGAGGGAAACACACTTATGACAAGGTCATCGGATGAGCACTGATCGAGTTGCTTTCGTAATAGTATGCCATTAGGAAGAGCTCAGTTTCGATACTATAGTGGAATGATTCGTGATTAAATGAGTTTATAATTAATAGGCGAAAAATTGGAATTTAGTTATAAATCATTTGACCCCTAATCGCATATGTCCAATTACTCCCTCTGCTAGCTCGTTGAAACCATAAATGAATTGCATGTTGAACCAAATGAACAGAAATATATAGAAATGGTAAAGTTAGAGAAATGTCAAACATTCTTTAAATGTAAATGACCTGAAAATGAATTTATAATTTTTTAAATTATTATTTAATTAATCAAATAATTGAAGTTCGAAAATAGAAATAAATTAATTGGTCATAGTGAATCCGTTGAATGTAGAAATATTAAATATATTTTCTCATGGATTTTTTTTACGCTAAAGTCTTCATGAATTGAATTATAAAGTACTGGATTAAAAGTTTAAGAAATACTTATAATTAAACCTGATATGGAAGAGGCCCAAAAACCTCTCATGACGGTACATAGGATGACAAGCCATGGTTTATTTAACTAGGGTTGCGCCCCCCTAATCCTAGTTAGACTAGAATTTAGTTTTTCTAACAAAATAAACTTTTACAATTCAATAAGAGTTTTACTTCTTCTCCCTATAAATAGATGGCACCAGTAGGGCTAAATACACAAGTAAGCTATCAACAACTTTGAGATGTTTTTATTCTAATTGAAAATAGTGAGAATTTATTTCTAAGTATAAAATCTATTTTTCGAAATAACAGTTCTACTGATTTCAATTAAAGAGATATTTACTTTCCACTAAAAGTAAAGAAAGTATTTCTGGTTCTGTATTTGATTCAAATTCGTTTGAGTACATACTCGAAATAATTCCTGGTACAAGAAAAGCGAAATAAGGATGTTCGGTTGAAAGCCGGGAATGACAAAGATCTGTCTAGACAAAAACACAAGTGCATTTTCGGTAAATGGTTTATTGCTATAAATATCACATACCGGTTCGATTTTCAAAATTTTAATTTTTCGCAGTACAAGAAAACTGTTTTCGAATCTAACTTTTTCCAACACAAGATACTTTAAATAAAACTCCACATATATCTCAATTTCTTTTATCATGAATTTCACAAAGTTCTAGCAAACTAAGGGAATATCGAAAAACCAGAAACCTCTATAAAAGTTGGGTTTTTTATCCCGATCGTTGATCACTCAAGTGGATTATGTGAAGGCCAGAATTTTTTATTGCGACCGTGGGTGGTGAAACAATTTACTATGTAGAATCAAAATTGTTCTATACATCCTCTGCGGAGGTATAATTTCGAACCGTTATTTTTTATTTAGAAACATGAACCATTCCTCGCACATGAATTATTGGTTTGTGATTATCGGAGTAATTTTTACACTACGCCAAGGGCGTACCGATGATACAACATTGGATTGATATATGTTGGTAAGAGCTCTTCCATATATATCTTTTGAGTATTGTATGGGCCCACCTTATGTGATGTGGTGCTCTAGCGATGCAAGGCTAGGACTATCCTTCTACTTATGCCGCAAGATTGAGTGTCACCAAATTTCACCTTTAAGCATAGGCATTGTATGGTTTAATAAGGGTATAACAATTGTCTAGTAAATGAAAGGCATGTTAGAAAGTGACTTGGGTTCAATTGAATCCTTGGCAGGGCTTTCGAGAGTTTTGGTGAGACTTGAAGAGATTTTAAAATGTCCTGATTATTGTCCTGATTTTTGTACCATTTTATTAATTGCTTTTGAACATGTGTTTGCCTTTGATTGGGTTTTTTCAAAATATGTTAGTTTCTTTGTTATTGTCGTTTCTTTTAGAGTGTCACTTCAGTCTCCCTCCTGAATACTTATAAATAGGGCTCATTCATGAATTTAATGTTGGAAATATTATATATGAAAACAATTTTGTTACACTGAGGAAATTTAATTTTTTACTTAAAACTGAACCCTTATTGTTTTATCCATGGTAATAAATTTTACCAAATTCAATACCTGTGTTTTTGGACTAGTGAGATTTGTCGATTCCTAGCTTTCTACCAAATGATATTTTCTGCTATCCTCGAAGCGTCGATTGCTAAGGGAGTGGGCTCTTATTCCGAGTCGAACATAGAATGAAAAGTCTGATTTTCCAATGAGAAAAACTTACTTTCTTTATGTTAACCAAAACTGAAAAAACACAAACTCGAGTACTCATGAATTTAGAATTTATTTTGTAGCTAAATAAACTTTTCTAAAATTTGACAAAGTATCCACATATGTCAAAGTTTTGTACTTAGCTATCCCATAGTCCCTATTTATAAGAAAAAAAAAATCACAATGGTTTTACTTGAATAAGAAGGGAAAGAAAAAAAAAACATTTAATAGCAAAGACTCGTTATAGTGGGCGGCACATACACTAGGTTTCTTCCATAGCCCACCTCTAGTAAGAATGAGCTTATTGAACCTTTTTCATATATTGAGTACAATTATATATGCAATCTAGTTTCTAATTAAAACAAGCTCATATAATTATTTAACCCAATAACTAGTTTTCTATTCCCTAAATATTATTTTATTCAATTAAATAATTTTCTCAACCCAATTCTAATTCCGTTAAAACTATGTCGACTTTATCATATGAAAATCTATGAGTAGATAAATTTTTCCTATTCAGTATAATCACGATGATTGATTAATTTAATTTTTACTTTGAACTTCAATTATTTATTTACAATAAATTAAATAATAATTCAAAGAATTTAAATTAATTTCCAAGTCAGTTTATGTTTTTTTTGAGAAAATACATTTACTACGGATGATAATTCATGTAATCTATTCCTCTTTGGTCGTTTTCTTTCATTCAACATATCAATTTTTGTGCAATCTGTATAGGGTTCTGTTAAGCTAGTAGATGGGTCGATTAGACATATATAATTAAGGAAATTAAGTTCTGAATCTTCGTCTATTAATTACAGCATTATTTAGTCATGAAGTCAATCCACTAAAAGTACCATAAGTAAACTCTCCATTATACATCATTACGAAAGAAACTTAGATTTATGCTTTCCCCAATGACTTTGTCATCAATGTGTTACCCTTATAGGATATCCTTAATGTTTTTGGATTAAATTCGTTTACCTAATGTGATCTTATTTTATCTCACAGTTACTATTGCAACTTCCAAAATAAAATAGATTATTACTAATAAATAGTAACAACAATTGTTTGTCCTTGATGAATGATTTATGGTCACGTTCCTTTTTCATAATCCATGCAATGCCAATAAAAGAATACTCTTTATTTGTAAAAAAAATTTTAGCTCTGATACCAATTGAGTACAAGCTTTCAATATATTAAAGCATATAAATTACATGCATATAATTAGTCATTTACTCAAGATTAAGGTAAGTCATACTATAAATATCACAAGTGAATAGATCCATAACTTATGTTATGTCCGATGTATTGTTAATCCAAATGATAACACCTATATCTCTACCTTTCTGGGAGTCACTTGCTCCGATATCCAAGACAATATATCTCCTTAATTGGACTTGATAGACAATATAATAATCCATTGAATCAATTGCTCAATTTTGATTGCTTAAACTATGGACCTTTTAAATTACCTACTAATGTAAGTAGTCTTCCTACATCATAATCTGACCTAATGATCCAACTTAGTATTAGTTAATTTTTAGGTAATTAATGAGCCAATATTTGATTTATTCACTTTATTTTTGTGCAAAAACCAATGGAGACTGTTTATACAAAAGAAAATAATTTAATTATGGAATTTTATTAATCAATTTATTCGAAAAATTATAAGCATAAATGACGAAATAACTACACTAAGAGTACAAAATCTTAACATTTAGGGATCATATCTTCTTCTTCTTCTTTCAATCCTATTTCGTTATTTTTTTTGTTGTGAAATCACTTCTTATCTTTTGTCTTTTTACTTTTGACGTCTTGTCTTCAAAAATAGATGTCGATCCTTCAATATTTCACACAAATAATGCTCCAATGAAAGGTGAAGAACAATATGCACCACCATCATGACAAAAAGGGCTGCCATGATGCTATTCTGATATGTTAAACCTCTTCACTATAAATACTGATTTTTAGTTCTGTTAGGACCCCACTGGATTTTGTGAAGTCACCACCAATGAGAGAGGTTTCCATCTCCCTTTCCATTTATTTGAAGCGGGCTTTCACTTGCCCATTCATCCTTGGTTTGTAAAGATGTTACGGTTGTATAATGTTGCCCCTGTACATATATCTGAGACTTCTTAGCGCTTATTAGTATTGTATTTTTTATATTGTAAGAAGTGTTAAGAACCTTATTCAATTAATTTTAGGAACCTGTTTGCCACTGCTTTTGAGGATTCTCTTGGCATAGGTCATTTGAGACATAGGATAGTCTTAATCTTGAGGTGTATAAACTCCCTAAAAGAATTTCTTTCTATCATCATAAGTACATTTTGATAAAGAATAAGTTGAAAGATTTTTTCTTTCCCCTTTAAGTGGACCCTTCCTTCATATGCAAGACTTTTGGCTCCTTCATTCAATGAACTTGCTGCCTAAGGACAGAGCCTTTAAAGTTCAGCTAGGTATGGTCTCTAAGTAACTTTTGGAGGTCTTGTTTTAATAACCGTAGTCCCAATGGTGTGACCCAAAAAGAAGTGATTAGGCTTTTCTATATGCCAAATATTAGTACTTGGCACAAGTCACATAATGTGTGGTCGCGACAAAGGATTTTTTAGTGAAGCTTATGCTTGGAGAGAAGAAGAAACCTCTTGATTTCGTTCTTTAGCATGTGTGTGAGCACTTGAACACTGAGCTCTTTGGCATGTCGCTTAGAGTAAGGGAGGGATATGTTGCCGAAAGCCTTGTATAAACTCAAAAGTACATTTAAGCCTAAATTTTGTTTTTAGTTTTTTCTTTCTTTCCATTGTTCCAGCTTCTTCTTTCTTATTTTGCAAAGAGCGTGGCTTTTGTCAATACTTCTCGTGCCTTAGTCCTAGCGAAGCCTTCTCCTAAAGTTATTGTTGTCATAGGAGAAGCTCAAGCTAATGTCATACATTTGCCTTTTAAGATCATGAAGAAGGGGAAACTTCGAGCCACCCTTCGGCGATAGAGATGTTATCTTCAAGTTTGTCCTAAAAACTTAATCATTTATTGATGGAGAATGAGCTATTAGAGTAGACTAATTGGAGCTCTTTGAGGACTTAGAGAAGTAGAAAAAGAGAGATTTTGTTTCGGGGAAGTAGAAAATGTATGTGATAAATTCAAAATGTCTATCAAACATTGTAATAATTATTCCTTAAATTATTCCTTATGTTATAACAAGCCATTTTAACACTTATATAATAAGTTTCTCCTTATGTTATTATACAACTAAACTAGGCATGAGAATTTTAAATTAAGGAGAAAATATGCATTGTATAATACATCTTAAAAAATTAGCAAGTAAAATTTAACACATTTGTCTATTCATACCCATGTTATTTTTTTTTAGGTTTATCAAATTTAATACAATCGTCTAAATGTAAAGGTATTTATGGGCTGAGTTGGGTCAGGTTCAAGATAGACTTAAACATAATATTAACACAGTTTATACTTATCAAACTTGGCCTGACTTAAATATGAGTTTAAAAATTGATCCAAGTTCATCCATATTTGTAAATAATTACCCAAGTTCATATTAAATCTGCCATTGTTTTTTTAATTTTTGAAAAGAAAAGACTTACATTATTTTTAATTTAATATTAATAATTTTATACAATTTTTCATATTAAAATTATATACATAAACAACTTAGCATTTTTTTTAATATACTTGCATTACACTATTATATATTACTATAAAAAAAATAAATAAAACATATTACAAACTTAAAAAATAGATTGAAGAGACTTGAATGTTGATTCATTTTTCAAACTTGCCCAGCCCATGCTCATTTTTTGAAAACCTTTCAAACGGACGTAGGTACAATGATCTACCTAGCTCCTCCAAACTTCATTCCGATTTGAGGCTGGAAAGTTATTAAGGAAACAACAAAACAGGGAGTTTGAAGGAGGAAACTCTAAATAACTTTGTCAGAGGGTGGTTCCGTTACAATAATAAGAAAAAAAAAACAGAAGAAAAGACAAAAGATGGTTCCATTAGGATGATGATGATGATGATAATAATAATAATAGTAAAGGATACTAAAACCAATCACACTACAGGGCTAGACCATCCCATCTAAAACCATTTTTTTTTCTCTCAGTTACAAATATTTGTTAAGGGTTATTGTACATCAAGTGGATAAAGCTAAAATCTCCTGAACCCCCATCGCCCACACTGCCATAGGTTTTTTCTTCTTCAATGTAGACAAATGCTAAAATATGACTACCTAATCTACACATCTCTTTCTCATTCACTCACTCACTCTCAGCGTGTTGCTTCCCTGCTGCAAGCCCTCAAGGGATATGCATCCAGGTGGAGTGAAGAAGCCTCAGAGGAACGCCCCAACATAATTTCCTCGATAGGCTTTTCGCAAAATTTATAAATTTTACTATCATACAATTCGCTCCCCCCAGGAGAAAATTACAACATTTGCTCCCCACCACACCACCTCTAGAAATCATTTCTATCCTCATCTTTCATTATTGTATTTGGACCATCGTCGCAACCAGAACCTGGAGCAAGCTCATTTAGGTCAAGGAAGCGTCGTTTTTGTGCACCGTCTGCTTCATCTTGCCCACTGCCACTAGATTGCTCAGGTGCCTGACTTTGCTCTTTCTCTACTGGATCAGAGTTACCTTCCATAGGTGGATTAACTTTCATTTCTTGCTCATCGTCACTGCCATTGGAATCTTGACTTCCTTCTGAAAACTCCTCTTTCTCACTTGCATCCGAGTGTTCATCCGATGGATTCGACTTTTCAGGTTTTGACTCTGTTTCAGATTCCGACAGGTCATACTGTCTATAATTAATACGATTTCTGGTGGCTCTTTTACTACGCCTTAGACCTGATTGAAGCTCATCCACTGACCTTAGCTTAGTTTCCCTCCGAGTACGGCCTGGCAACTTCTTGACTTTTGGGGCCTCATCACTGTCCTCACTGATACTTAATGAATCCTCTTCTTCCTCCTCCTCATCTTCAGCATTTTCTTCGTCCCAACGGTACTCCTCATCTCCTTCTGAGCTGCTGGATTGCCTTCTCTGTTTTCTTTTTCTTAGGTATTCCTCATCATATACTGCTTCTCCAACTATATCATCATCACTGTCAAAGTCAGCCTCGTTATCCGAAACAGCTTCAACGAATTCCTTAGCTGAATATCGTTGAGGTCTCTGCCTCCGTCGATTGCTACAAAGGATCATACAAAAATTAGATAAAACTTTACAGCAACAATAGGAGACATTCAAGAATAAAGTATCATACCTACGATCCAATTCCCCAGATTTATTGTCATCAAAATCATCATATTCAGGAGATTTGGGGGACGGTAGATTGTAACTGTCCTGTTCAGAGCCATGTGAAGGACCGGTCAATTTTCCGTTCGCAGAAGGTTCAGATTTGGCAACATCTCTTCCATTGAGAGGATCCGGTGATGGTGCTTTCCGCCTGACACATGGTCAATAGTGAGAAACCACATTTAAGGCAGAAGAAACAAGTCCAGATCATTGCAAGGAAATCATATCAATGTATTCAGGAATATGTCTACGTTATATATTACATACTTGGTAATCTTAATAGCCTCATTTATTGACCGATCATAATCATCTGCAAGATTATAAGAAACTATGTCAGCTTAGATAAAAGCATGTATCAAAATCTGAACGCACAATTATAAGAAATTATATCAATTCAGAAAAAAGCATTTACCTACAATCTGAACACTAACAAGACCAGATAAGTCAGTTTAATACTGTCAGTATTTATGGCTAGGAACCAAAAAAAAACTACCAGAAAACTTGAATCTCTGGTTACTAAATGACAAAAATCCAGTTAAAAATTGAAATGCATGTTGGACTTTAAAGTTCCTTACCAAATGTGTAAGTCACAGGTTTTCTGTCACGAAGGGAGCGTCCTGGACCAAGCCCATCAACAGCCAAGAAGTTATCAAGAAGAAGAGCTTGTCTATGTTGTTTTTTCAGTAACCTCTCCTTCCTCTGGGCAAAAGGAAGAATTGGATTAAGAAACAATTTTTACCTCAAGAGAAGGATAACAGTTTTGCGATGCTGCTCAAATGATAATAAGCAACTTTTTATGTACCTTGTGTTCCTTTTCAATCTCAGGAAGCATGTCGTTCTTTAACTTCTTCCCTAGTGAAGCTTCTGTTCTATTTTTACTGGCAAAAAGTTTCTCCTGCGAAAGCACATGAAACAGATAATATCAATAAAAGGATCAAATAAACGCTATAGAAGCTTTGCATTTCTAGCAAATAAAAACAGATGATTGACACAAAACTCAGTCTGTTCTTCAACAGTAGAACTGGACGGAATATCTTTGTCATCCAAACTTCTGTATGACAAAATTTAATTGTATGACCATGTCATAATAGATAAGATTACTTCCAATATGCCACTAAAGATTTTTTTTTTCAATGACAACAATTTAACATTATTACTTAGAGGCCTTCAGAAAGTTATAAGTGATTCAGAAAAAGAAGGTTTTCGTCTCAATCAGAATTGTCTCTGTTATGATCCCCGTGCCACTCCACAAAGAAAAGCAAAGGTCAAGCTCTGGGAACTTTGGTGCCAATGACATGCATGGATCAAAGCTGATAATGGCATCTATAATTATAGAACATATACCCCAACAATAACCTAGCCTAGTACATAAATTATGAACGAAAACTCCTCAGAAATTTTGTACAAGTAGGCAAGGACCACAAGGTAGTTATGTAAACATCAACTTGAATTTATTGTAGAGCAGAATACTATTATCATTATGCTTGTTATGACCTTAAAATAAAGCAACAAAGAGATGATTGGATAACAAGGAGTCACAGAAAACATGCCTGAAAACAGCATTCAGTAAAATGAAAGTGGGCTGCTTCCTACCTTATATCTAACTTCGGAAGTAAGCAGAACCACAGAGTACTCTTATGAAGCCCATAATATTAACTGAACACCCAGTGCCCTACTCTATATTGTTAATGCCATAGTTTACACCATTATCCTTCTCTAATGACTATTTCTTAGCTCCAGTGGATCTCCAACCACTTCAAAGTTAGTAGAATAAAACTTCAATAACATAGCTATTTACTTCAAAATCCTTTGTCAATGTCAGCGGAAATTTCCTTATCCATTTCTTCCACAAATTTCCATTGCATAGTTAGTCCCAAAAATCAGTACCCCATAGACCCAACTCAAGGAGGTTGCTGTGGTATTGAAAAGCTTGAGTTTTGCTAGATTATAGAGTTAGCATGCACCATTGCGTAGGGTGATATTTTGACAGTTCCTACCTTAAATGAACAACTTACATGGAGATTGCCACTGTATTGAAAGTTTGGATTTTGCTAGATGATAGGGTTAGCATGCATTGTTATAGAGGGTGATGATCTGGTTGCACCTACCTTAAATCAGCAACTTTAGGGTTTTTCACAGAGGGTACTTGCCTACTATGAGGGTTTTGTTTGCTACAAAGACATGTACCATCCTAGCTTGGATTTTTGAGCCGTGTGGAGGGAAAGAGAGAGAGAGAGCAACAATATGGTCTAACATCAATGCTTAAGCCAAGTTCCCCTTGAGAATAGACATTCCGGTGCATGAATCTATATGGCCATTTTTTCTATTTGAAAACCCCATCAGAATGTTCATCATACTGGTAACTTTCAAGAAGCATCAGATATAATGAACCATGCAAACTCAATAAAGAAGGCTCAAAAGAAAGCTCTATAAGTTTCAATGTAGTGATGCATTATGAACAGCATAATAAACCCACAAACACATAAAAGGACTTATATAAAATACACACACAACTTACAGAAACATCTTGAAATTCTTCGAAATTTGTTGCAACTGTTTCCCACAGATATGTTGCACTATTAGGAACATGGGAACCTTTTATCTTTGCTTTCTTCAACTCAACTTTCCTTATTTCACGGTATAAGCGATGACCAACAACAGCATCATCTTCATACCTGTGCAAACAACAGAAGAAAAATTGCTTACACAACAATGCCAGCAGAGAAATGTTCACAACAAAAAACTACCATAAGTAATCTACAAGTGCAACACTCAAACCAAACAAGCTACAAAGGGGTAACAGATAGAAGCTTTTTGATAAGCCCAAGACATTACCAGTAATTAATTCCCTGAGAATCACCTCCGATACGCTCTTTACGAAAGGCTGAAAGTTGAACACCATGTTTAAGTGAGTTGTCAATGTAGCTTCGAATGTCGTCTTGCTGCAAAAGGACAACAGATATTTCATCTCTCAGAAAGCTCCAAAGATATGATCACACAGAATTGGAAAAGAAAGCAATCCCTCCAAGTAATCAACCATTCAGAAAAGGCTGTACAACTTAACTATAAGAAGCATTTTGAAAAACATAGAAAATCAAATCAGACATTTGGATCTAAAAGTCATTGTCAAGGAGTTACTACTTAGGTTGATATCAAAATTCCTTCAACAAAATGAGGAACTAAAAGAGAAGGAAGCCTTCAACTTCATGATAACAACTCTAGACACATACAGCAAAAGCCATACAGACCAGTATGTTACCGCATCAATATTCGTTAAAATCCAACTGTGCCACAGGTGGCGTCCAACCATCCAAACCTGGGCTAAGGAATTCAGCCACTTGGGACTTAGTTGTGATAATAGCGAATTTAGATTTTTGTGTCCCCAACATTACATGTATAGACTTGATGCTGCCCTCAAATTTATAATATAATACTAATAGAAATCAAAGTCCTAATCAAGATAAGAGAAGCATCAAGCATTTACAAATGGGATTAAAAAGACAATTTATTGATGATGATCATACCTCAACACGAATGTCACACAGTGCTTTCAGGATCACAACACGAACTCCAGGATCAAGCGACTTGTATAATTCAATCTCCGCCCTAACAAATTAGCATTCATTAGAAACACTAACAGCATTATATGTTAAAGAATATTCCAAAAGTACATGGCAACTCACCCATGTGAAGCAACAATGGGAAGATCCCCATCAGCAACCTGCAAACATCCAAAACAATGTGTATATATATATATATGTAAGCATGCATGCCACATATTATTAAACATGAATAAAGGACCAGAGATGACAAGTTACCCAATGCCACCAGTCTCTTAATTTTCTGCAAAGAACAGTAACCCAGGTATCACGTGTAAGGGGCATCCGAGTAATTGGAGGGATTGCCTGAAATGGAGAAAGTATATTGATAACTCATTGCAGTTCCAGATAAAAACATTTTTAATGTATTTGTTTTCAGGCAAGCCATTTAAGTTAACAAATCCAGTAGAAATAGTCTTATCCACATTAATTACATACTACTTGGCCAACAAGTACATTGGTAATTATAAGTACCAACCTAGAATTCCTTTCTCTAATCACAGACAAATGTAAAGAGCCACAATGCTTTAGGGTTCACAATCACTCATTGGGCAAAGTATCTCCTTTTAACGACTCAACTGCACAAACTACAAACATATTTCTGATGCACATTTTGCCCCAAAAATTGTCTTATACAGAACAAAGACACAATGGCTAGAGGCAACCAAAACAAGGCAGCTGGAAGTCAGGAACTACAAAATATGTTTGGATCCATACAATCAGACTACATGTTATGAGAATCCAATAATTCATACAGCTTACCACAACTTATAAACAATTTCCATGCAACTCAAAGATGAACACAATTTAGGATTTAGAATCATATCACTGGCAATTTTAATTCAGTTACCAGCAGTAGTTCCCATTAAGCACCTACTTCATGTCACTTAAGGCTTTTAATTTACATACATGAGGCCACCTGCATTCCTTTACAGAAAAGTCTTCAGTTAATCAGTGTTTAGCTATGGCTAACCTTTGAAGAACATTAAACTCAGTGAAGCTCCTTCCCACCAACTTACTGACTCCAGGTATCATCATTCAAAGCAATGACACATTTCACCATGTTTCCTTCCATTAGAGTGTCACCTCATTCATAAGCTTCTAAAGTGTCATGAAGCCATAAATCCACAAAAAGGACAATGCTGAATAGAACCAATGGTAACATGACGACACTTCTCTTTCTTGATGTTTCACCATACTTCATCCAACTTTCTCATGTCAAAAAACTCAATCCAGATAAGTTGGCTCAACGAATCTTTCTTCATACCCTAGGTCTTTGTAAGCCAAGACATGTACTACTCTAAGCAAATAACATACTCTGGGATCTAGAAAAAGACAGAGTTCATGTTCTGGGATTTCAACCAATAACACATAGAGTTCATCCAAATGTTATCATGTCAGAACCTATATCCTGAACTATGAATATTCCAAAGAAGTATAACTGCGTCCATGTTCTTTTTAACTTCATTGATCTGATATAACACGTCAGAGAACTGAGAAGAGGAAGATCAGCCTAAAGAAGAAAAATGTCTATTCATGTTTTATTCAACCATTTCCTGGGGCTCAACACCACCTATGGCACTCAAAGAGAGCCCAATCCTAGCACTTGAATATAAAAGTAAAACAGATCCTTGAGTATAAAGTAAAATAGCTCCTATAACTGCATCCCATGAAAGGACTTGCATGCCAATAGCTTCATAAATAAATAAAGTTCTTAGCTGAAGAAAGCCATATTTCAAGTAGTAGATTCCATAACTACCACATTTCACCATGTTTCCTTCCATTAGAGTGTCACCTCATTCATAAGCTTCTAAAGTGTCATCAAGCCATAAATCCACAAAAAGGACAATGCTGAATAGAAGCAATGGTAACATGACGACACTTCTCTTTCTTGATGTTTCACCATACTTCATCCAACTTTCTCATGTCAAAAAACTCAATCCAGATAAGTTGGCTCAACGAATCTTTCTTCATACCCTAGGTCTTTGTAAGCCAAGACATGTACTACTCTAAGCAAATAACATACTCTGGGATCTAGAAAAAGACAGCGTTCATGTTCTGGGATTTCAACCAATAACACATAGAGTTCATCCAAATGTTATCATGTCAGAACCTATATCCTGAACTATGAATATTCCAAAGAAGTATAACTGCGTCCATGTTCTTTTTAACTTCATTGATCTGATATAACACGTCAGAGAACTGAGAAGAGGAAGATCAGCCTAACTCATGTTTTATTCAACCATTTCCTGGGGCTCAACACCACCTATGGCACTCAAAGAGAGCCCAATCCTAGCACTTGAATATAAAAGTAAAACAGATCCTTGAGTATAAAGTAAAATAGCTCCTATAACTGCATCCCATGAAAAGACTTGCATGCCAATGGCTTCATAAATAAATAAAGTTCTTAGCTGAAGAAAGCCATATTTCAAGTAGTAGATTCCATAACTATCCACCTATTACTCTACCATGTTCAGAAACACATAACTATCCAACTATTACTCTACCATGTTCAGAAACACTTAGCACTAATCTATACACTTAAATGGCACTCAAACTAATAAAGAATCGCCTAAGAGAAAAGTCGGACTCTAGTCTCTACAAAAACCAAATTGGCTCAATAAGAACTAAAGTAATACCAACAAGCATGAGAGAGAAAAACCTCTACGGAAAAGGGTACGTTTTAAAGCACCCAACAATAAAATCATACTTTTGAATAGATGAAGAGAAAAAGAAGAAACCTTCAACAAAGGAATATGAATATCTGCCAAAGTATCATTAGGAGTAATCAACGCTGTCTCAAACTCCTCCGCTGAGAACTCCACAGCTATATTCAAAAGCGGCCTGAAAACCTATTACGCTCAAAGCCCGTAAGCTCCCAACAAAAAGCAAAGCCACATAATGAATGAATAGAAACAGAACAGAACAAAACAAGACAACATATTGTAAACTTACATGCAAGAAATTAAGTACGGAAGCTAACTCCCACATAGACCGAATGGTCCACCTAGGCAACTGCGACGGCTCGGGCGGCGCCACTAACGGAGTAACGATCTTGCTATTACCGCCACATTGCTGCAGCGGCGACGAAGAACCATCACTATCGTCCTTGGGTTGCTTGGGCTGGTGGTGGTTGTGCTGCTGGTCCTTCTTGGCCTGTTTCTGCCGCCGTTCGATGGCGGCTTGCTGTTGCTGGGCGTAGAGCCTCTGAGAAGCTCGGATTGTACAAGCGCGGGAGGGACGATTGCTCCTGGTCAAGGGTGGGATCGGGGTTGCGTCAGGGGTTTGGGTAGAAGGAGTGTCGTTTTGGGGAGGAAGGGTATCGTTTTGAGGTGGGTCGGAAGGGATCGGAAGGGAAGGGGAAGAATCGAGGGACATGGTGGGGAAAGGGTGAGATCGGAACGAGGGTTTTAGGGTAGTTATGGTGGGATTAAGTGTAGGAGATTTCCATTTTGAAGAAAGCGAGAAAAGGGGAAATTAGTTTATTGCTGTTTATTTAATATAAAAAAAAATAAGAAAAAGAGTGAAAAAAGAAAAGAAAAAGAATTAGGGTGATTTTATTGAGAGGAGGCTTGCTTGGGTTAAGAGGAGTGAAGAAGAAAGGAGAACCCTAGATCCCAACCATCCTTCCATTCACTTGTATTTTCCATTTTTTAAAAAATAAATAAATAAATCGGGGGAGTTTCTGTTTGGTTGGAAGGAGAAACGGAAGCCGATAGAGAAATAGAAAGAGAGGATGGAGAAATTTGGGGATGAACAAAAACCTGGGTCTTTGCTTGGATCTTCTGTTTCGGGTTTATTAACCTTAGAGAAATTTGTATTTACATTATTTACCCACCCACCCACCCACCTGAAGTTAAAACCAAAATTCAGTTTAATATTACGTATATTTTATTTTTATTATTAATTCCAACAGTTATAATCAACAATAACAAAACCATCCCTACCTTATTTTATACCTCTGTCTCATTTTTCTCGGTCTTTTTAGTGGTCAAAAACCCTTTATGGTAACTTTTAAACTTGAAATAATAATAATTTTAAACTTCAATTTTTTTTCTTTAAATTATAAAACCAAACCTTTGATTTGTTGCATCAAATCATTTTCCTTATTTTTAAAAAAATGTTAAAACCAAATAGTAAAAAATCAAGCCCTCACATTTACATTGATACCACCATCATTGTGCACATACCTCTTGGCCTTTGCAATTGCCGCCATCGTCCCAACTATAATCAAAGACTCACTACTCCTATCACCACCCTCGACTAACAATGAATTTATTAATTTAACAAATTAACGATTTCAGATTTTAAAAAATATAAAAAAATAAAAATCATCAAAAATAAAATATAATGGCTAAACTCACATTATTACATTCATTATATATATATATATATTATGTAAAGTCGGATGGCAACTCTTATGGACAGTGACTAAAGTTTTAAGGTTATAGTCGGTCCTCTAACTTGGTTTGCAATATAAAGTATTTGTTTCACGTAGCACTTAACGGTTGAGATTGAAGATTTGTTACACATAAGAGTGCTTCAATTGAATAGATTGGATACGTTACACCAAATGCACCAAAGTAATCCTATATTATAAAAAAACTCAAATTCAACTTAAAATTTGAAACTCAATTCCATCAATTGTTTGAGCTCAAATAATCATTTACTCATTTACCTAATAAAAGATTAACTCAATTTTAGGTTTAACTTTAAACTCATTTGTGGTTGACTTGTGGTTTAATTGCAAATTTTCAATAATTAAAAAATAAATAATGACATTAAAGAATAAACTTGAAGCAAACAATACAAACTACTCTAGAAAAGTGTTATATATATATGTGTGTGTGTGTGTGTTTATATGTATATAATTAAAGGTGGGAGATAAGATTACTTGGAATTGAATTCGAATTCAATTTCTTCACTTAATAGATTGAGTGTTTGTCTTGTTTATAAAGAAGCATCACAAGACTAGATGGATAATGCGAGTCGCATCAAATGCATAGGAACTGAGTAGGTAAAGATGATGAAGCCCCATATCAATAAGGAAAGGAAAGATTTGACTACTTTGCTTGTACTTTGAACTCCAATTATAGAATGTTATACAAGTTTGAGTTAAATTCAATTTGTGGATTAAGACAGTTTAACACCATTTAGGGTGAAGCATAAAATTTAAGCAAAAGCTAGGCCTCAAAAATTCAAATTTCCACCATCAATCCTTTGTAACTAGATATGGCAAACTTTGAAAAGGATTGGCATGAATTTTTTTCCAAAAACTTACAAGTTGGGGCCATGGATTAAACAGCGGTTTCAATGTCCCTTCTTCACTGCACTCATGTTATGTAGGGGCATTAAATTAATTGAAGAGCAATCCAAAAACATTCAACCAGAGGGCTCTTATGTTAAGGTGAATTACTCCCTCAAGGAATGTAGCAGCCTTCTGAGTATAACCTGATTATAAAAGTTTTTGGTATGGAAAAACAAGGCTAAAGCGGCAAGAGAACCCAATAAGGTGGCAGATGCCATAATAAGGAACGATAACATAAAGCAATGAGTTCCACTGCAGCCTGATCCCCACGCCTCCTTATCATAAATAAACCCAACCACTCTCACCGAGAAAATATACGATCCAACTGGACTAGCTATCGTGATGGCATTGAATATGGTTCCCATATGTTTCACCCCGAATATTTCTGAAGCAATCGTGGGCATCAGAGACCACTGCGACCCATAACAAACACCCACCAGTATCGAACCAGCATATAGGGCACCAGGCATACCAGATGCGATGACAGCATGACCAACACTCATGCTTGACAGAGTTAGCACCATGAACAATGGCCTTGCCCATCCTTTAACATACAGGAAATGATCCGATACATATCCAGCCCCGAACCGGCCTAGAAAATTCCAGATGCTCCACAAGGAAACCAAAGTGTTGGTCTCAAAGCTGGAGTAACCAAGAGATTCTCCTATTTGGCCAAGGTTATTCACCGTGGCAAGCCCCGAACCCATGCCACATGCCATGGCAAAGAACAAAATCCAGAAGTTCACACTGCCCATGGCTTGTAAAAGATTAAGCTTGTCTTCCTCCAGTGAGTCCCTCGTATCATGAACCTCCATTTCTTGATCAAACCTTTGCCCCTCAGAAATCAAACTCTGATGAATCACGGAAGAATCTTTTTCCCTTGCTCTCAGGTTCGGCACAATGCACAGTGGCGATGAAAGTAACAGTAGAAGCACCACAAAAATAGCGATCCGTACAAGCAATTGGAAAGTAAAGAGGTGGTCCACTATTATTACAGCCATAAGATAAGCTGCAAGTAGCAGAGCAACACATGAAATGGCATTGAGAAGCTTCTTCTCCTCTTGCTCTTTTGTGTCATAAATTCTCACAAACCACATAAGCAGCAAAGGATTGATGGTAGGCAACAGTGCCAGGACCAGCAAATACGAAGTGGGTTCGTTGTGGAATATAGTCTCATAAAATTGAATCAATATTGCTCCACTCAGACCCACAAACCCCTATCAAAAGGGGGAAGATAAGAAGTGCAACATTGAAAAGCGTAATAAATAAGAAAGAACATCAGAGTTATCCAAGACCCAAATTGAAATTTTCAAGATTTAACAGCATCCGAGAACCAAAGCCAGAATCATACCTTCATAATACCAACAGCAGTGCCACTATAATCAGGGAAGTTCCGCACAGCAGTGACCACGTTAGCAGTATTAAAGAAAGTCTGAGCATGCGCTGCCAAAAGCACGAAGAAGCACATCCCTACAACCGGAGGGCGAGGGATCAATCCAACCACGGAAGCCCAGATGAGGAAGTAGCCCATAAAGCATTGGATAGCACCCGCCGCGAGGACCAAGCAGGGTCCACCAAAATAAGCGTTGCGGCGGTTAGATGGAGTGGCGAAAGTGTAGAGGAGACCGGAAAGGACGCCGCAGTTGGCACCGATGTCTTTGAAGACGGAAACGGTGTCGAGGGTTGACTGATCATAGCGTTGGGTGGATTTGAGAATTGGGGAATAGATGGAGAAGGTGTAGAGTGAACCGCTGGTGCACTGGATCCATATGCTGGCTAGGGTTGAAATCCATTTATCGCCGAGCTTGTGTTTCAGATTCAGCCTCTCCATCGGCTGCTAACTTTGATCGGTTTTTCTGATTTCGTAATCAATCATCCGTCACTCTTATGAGTTCTGCTCTTCTGTACTAGACTTCTAGTGTTCTGTCTGGGTTTTTTTTATAAAAATAATCTAAAAAATTTAATTAATTATTAAAATCACCTATTTTTTTAATTAAACACAAAAATAACTAAAAATTTACAGTAAAATTTAGTGTAAAAAAATTATTTTTTTAGTATAGTCATATAGAATCACGCAACCTGTACTTTTTTTTTTACTTTTTTTAACTTTTGTATTATTCTTTCTTTTTTTTCTTATTTTATATCTTATATTTTTCCTTATTTATTTTATTTATTATTAATTTTAAAAAATTTAAAATGTATATTTGAAATGTTTTATAATATATTTTTTAAAATTTTAAATATATAATTTTGAAATTATTTTTTTAAAATTTTAAATATTTTTTTAATTTATTTTTAAAAATTTAAATACTATTTTTAATAATATAAATATTTAAATATTTAAATATACGGCGGCTGGAGGCCAGAAACTTCTTTTTTTTAATGCGAATCGAAAGGTAAACTCGTGCTCCTTATTTTTAGTAGTATTTTGTATAAAAAAATTTGCATGAATCGAAAGAGAGAAAAAAAAGACGAAAATGAATACTCGGAAATCACCTTTGTTATCAGGTTTTCTTTTTTTAATCTTTGTATTCTTTTTGTATATTTCTGTGTATGCGTGTATTTTATAGATTTCGCTAGGGTTTTTATAACCCAAAAAATAATAAATACAAATATTCTGTCCATATTTGTTGCTTTTGTTGTGTTTTTCTTTCCTTTTTGCAGGCAAACGACGAGAAATCCGGCGATGGGACGCGATCCGCATGCTGATTGCGGCTTGGCGAGGGGCCTGTGTTGGGTGCTTGTGGCGCAATGGAAACCTAGGGTTTCCTAAAGCTACAAACTTGTTTGGGCCACTGGGTTTGGGTTTAGTATTGGGCCACTGGTGTAATCGGGTCATGGTTTATTTGCAAATTGGTTTTGTTTGGTATTGGGCCACGAGTGGCATTTGGGCCTTTGTGTAATCCGGTCTTGTAAAAACAAACTTGACATTATTTTTTTTTTTTTTTGGTTTTTTTGAATGGTATGGGCCCGGGCACAAATGGGCTATTACACTATTTATAGGAGGTCTCGTGTTTTTTCATAGGAACACAACTATCTAAATGGATAGTCACATATTTTAACAAGAAACATAATTATTCAATAAATGTATCCTTGAATAATCATGATTTATTATTAATAATAAAGTGATATAATTTTTTTAATTTAAGTGACATAATTAATCACTATCAAATATGATTGTTAACTATGACCCATATTTCAGTCAAATTTGAGAAATAATTTTCTAGTTAAACTCTGTTTATTTGTTTCAATCAAACTCTAATTAGTCTAGATTATTTTATTATTATTTGACCTATAAATTTAACTTACAAATAGGCTCTTTTACAACCTTAGAAAAACCACACATTAGAGATTAAAACTCATAACACATTTAGAGAATTTTGTGTTTACGTTTTGAGGGTTCTTTGTTTTCAGGTTTTCAGGATTTAGTTTTTATCTCCATCTTTTATACTATTCGTTCTTTTGCTATTATAGTAAAATTATCTTTACTCGTGGTTTTTTATCCTTTTTGGAGGGGTTTTTCCACATTAAATTTATGTGTTCAATTTCTCAATTTCTTTCGCTATTTTTACTTGTTCGTTGCTTAATCGGGTGAATCTCCAACAAGTAGTATCAGAGCTAGTTCAATTTTCATAGATCAGCACGTTTAGAGATGGCAGCAATAAGGTTTGAAATTGAAAAGTTTGATGGTAAGATAAATTTCAATCTGTGGCAAGTTCGGATGATGGCAATTCTAGTTCAAACCGGCTTGAAAAAGGTTGTTACTGGGAAAAAGCCTGAGAATCTAAATCAAACAGAATGGGAAGAGCTTGATGAAAAGGCCTTTTCTACAATCCAGTTGTGCCTCGCAAATACGATCTTGCAGGAGGTATTGATGGAGAAGACATCATCCGCCCTGTGGAAAATTTTAGAAACTCTTTAATCAACTAAGTCTCTGGCTAACTGTTTAGTGTTTAAACAACATTTATTTACGTTTCGCATGAATGAAGGTGAGCTTCTTAGAGATCACATCAATCAATTTGTTACTCTTTTAAATGATTTAAAGAACGTTGAGGTTCAGATTAACGATGAAGATCAGGCTATGCTATTATTATGCTCTTTACCCCCTTCACACAAGTCTTTCAAGGAGACCCTGATTTATGGTAGAGACAAACACTCGTTCGAAGATGTGAATGGTCATTTGTTGAGTAGAGACAAACTCGACAATGAGTTTGGTTTGGATAGCAAGGCAAATAGACAAACTTCCGTTTTGGTAGCATCAAATAAACAAGACAAAAGGTGTCGCTATTGTAAAAAGTTAGGCCACGTCAAATCAGATTGTTATAAACTGCTAAATAAAAGAGCTACTGAGAGTAACGAAAAAGATGTAGCTGGTGCTAATTTGGCCAATGAAAGTGGTGATGATTTCTTATTAGTGTCAGCGAGCGATAACTCCAAGCTTACGTCCGAGTGGATCCTAGATTCGGGATGTTCTTTCCATATGTGTCCCAATAAATAATGGTTCTCCACATGTAGTTCAGTTGAAGGTGGAGTTATGCGTATGGGAAACGATTCATCCAGTAAGGTAATTGGTATTGGTATTGTTAAAATTAGGATGCACGATAGGATGATTAGAACACTCTCAAATGTCAAGTATGTACCTGATTTACGAAAGAATCTCATCTCCTTGAGTATTTTAGACTTGAAAGGATGCAGAATCAACATCGAGTCGAGCGGTATTAAAGTATCTCGTGGAGCTCTCATTTTGTTAAAAGGTAAAAGAATCGACAATCTTTATATTCTGGAAGGTTCTACAATGACCGGTGAAATCGAATGTCCCTCGTCCGTTACGGAGTCGAAGTTAACTCGTTTGGAGCGGAGGCATCTTGGTTATAGGAGGGAAAAAGGTATAACCATTTCGTTGAAGAGAGATTCTTTTTTGGATGCAGGTTTTGAAAAGTTAGGGCACAATGTTTGTGAAAATCAGGCCCGGGTTAGTTTTGATTTGGCAGTGTACAAGTCGAAGGCTAGAAGTCTTCCAGTTTCTAAGCACATATTTGACTCAGTTAATTCCCTGCATAGTTCAAGATAGGCCCATGTCGGGCTTTGGCAAAGATGGCGTTGTGGAAATATGAGTCAAGGTGGAGATTTGTTAAGTATGACTCTTATTTTAGTCAAATTTAATAGATAATCTTTTAGTTAAACTCTGTTTATTTGTTTCAACCAAACTCTTATTAGTCTAGATTATTTTTTTATTATTTGACCTATGAATTTAGCCTATAAATAGACTCTTTTACAACCTTAGAAAAAACACTCATTAGAGATTAGAACTTATAACACATTTAGAAAATTTGGTGTTTACGTTTTGAGGGTTCTTTATTTTCGGGTTTTCGGGGTTTAGTTTTTATCTCCATCTTTTGTACTATTCGTTCTTTTGTCATTATAGTAAAATTATCTTTACCCGTTGTTTTTTATCCTTTTTGGAGGGTTTTTTCACGTTAAATTTGTGTGTTCAATTTCTCAATTTCTTTCACTATTTTACTTGTTCATTGCTTAATCGGGTCGATCCCCAACAATGATAAGTCTTAGTTAATAATCAATTGCTATAACTTTTTATTTACAACTATTGAAACACTATATATACTTTGAAAATGTTCCACCAGTTACAACTACAAAAGAATGTTAAAGCCACGCAAACATCTGCAACGAGCCCAGGCAACTTTTGCAAGACTTCCCACAAAGCAATTGACCAAGCTTTGCAATGAAATCTGCAAGGGAATCCCCATCTTTACGAACATATGTAAATAGTATTATATTTTGAACTTTTTCATATATATAGTAATCATTTAATTATATTTCTATTTGATTATATATGTTTGAGGATTAAATTAATATAATATGTAAGTATTGAGGATTAACTGTGTTATTATACCAATCAACGTCGTCAATTCTGTTAAGCATTTAACGTAGAGTGAATAAAACAAAAACAATCTAAAATGTTAGTGGCGAAATTGAAAAATTTTATAGTTTGATGACCGAAATAGAAATACACAAATAATTGAGTGACTAATAGTATAGTTTCCTCTAATCTTTATACATTTATAATTTAGTTTATTAATAAAATACTAGATAATGACACATTTTATGTTACAAATATATTCATAAAAAATTGATTTAAGGACCAAATAAACTTTAGTGTAAGGGATGTAATATAACAATTTAATACATATAAGAATAATACGTATTTAAAAATAACAATACATAAAAAACTTTATATTATTAATAAATTAATTTAAGTAATATACACTATACAAATTTTAAAATTAAAAATTATATAGAATTTTTAATAAAAATAAAATAATTAGACATAATGTTAAAACAATTTAAAAATAAAATAAAATAGAAATAAAAAGGAGTTTTAAAAAAACAAAGAAACATGGATTAAATAGGAATAAAAGTAAAATGTAAAAGGATCATATTAGAACGCACGTCACGCTGTAGGGACCTATTAGGCAATTATGCCTTATCTCCTAAACGACGCCGTTCCATTTACTGCTTTAAAATGGTCTCAGGGACCAAATCGAGACAAAAGCTAACTTTCAGGGCTAGATTAAAAAAAAGAAAATTTAAATTGGACGAAATTAAAAATAATAAAATTGCGGAAGGACCAAAGAGGCAATTACCCCTTTTATAAAAAACACGCGGATCCTCCCCATGTATCGGGTCAACGCGCGGATCCTGGCCCTTAAACGACGTCGTTTTGGCCTTTAAAGGTGACCCCCAAAACGGCGTCGTATGGATGGCTTATATAAGCTAAAAATTAGCCCAAAAAATCATTTTTAAACACCTTTAAAAAAAACAAAACAAAACAAAGACCTCTCTTTCCCTTGGCCTGAGGCCAGAATCCGGCCTGGGCTCCGGTGACGGGTCACTGCACGCGCCGCCGCACGGGCCGCCATATACGGTGGCCGGAGGCCAGAAACTTCTTTTTTTGTTAATGCGAATCGAAAGGTAAACTCGTGCTCCTTATTTTAGTAGTATTTTGTATATAAAAAAAATTGCATGAATCGAAAGAGAGGAAAAAAAAAATGACAAAAATGAATACTTGGAAATCACCTCTGTTATCAGGTTTTCTTTTTTTAATCTTTGTATTCTTTTTGTATATTTCTGTGTATGCGTGTGTTTTACAGATTTCGCTAGGGTTTTTATAACCAAAAAAATAATAAATACAAATATTCTGTCCATATTTGTTGCTTTTGCTGTGTTTTTCTTTCCTTTTTGCAGGCGAACGACGAGAAATCTGGCGATGGGACGCGATCCGCGCGCTGATTGCGGCTTAGTGATGGGCCTGTGTTGGGTGCTTGCGGTGCAATGGAAACCTAGGGTTTCCTAAGGCTGCAAACCTGTTTGGGCCACTGGGTTTGGGTTTAGTATTGGGCCACTGGTGTAATCGGGTCATGGTTTATTTGCAAATTGGTTTTGTTTGGTATTGGGCCATGAGTAGCATTTGGGCATTTGTGTAATCTGGTCTTGTAAAAACAAACTGGACATTATTTTTTTTATTTTTTGGTTTTTTTGAATGGTATGGGCCTGGGCACAAATGGGCTATTACAGCTGCCCCTCTTTGCTCATTGTCGTGTAACGAGAATGGAGGAAAGACGATAAAATGACCAGTTTTGCCCGGTCTTGTCAAACGGCTATATTTTCAGGGGCATAGGAATTGTAGCTTTGATTCGTTCCACTGCAATTTCAGGGAGATAAGGTTTGTAATCTTCGATCTGCTTCGCTGTAATCTCAGGAAGACAAGATCTGCTATCTTTAGTTTGCTCCGCTGTGAACTCAGGGATGCCAAATTGATGTTTTTCGATCTGCTTTGGTGCAAACTTAGGAAGACAAGATCTGCTATCTTCAGTCTGCTCCGCTGTAAACTCAGGGAGGTCAGGTTGATGTTTTCGATCTTCTTCCTGCAACTTCAAGAAGGTTAGATCTGTTATCTTCAGTCTGCTCCGTTGCAACTTCAGGGATGCCAGACTAGTATCTTCGACCCGCTTCACTGCAATCTCAGGAATGCCAGATCTGCTATCTTCAGTCTGATCCACTACAAACTCAGGGAGACAAGACTGATGTCTTCGATCTGCTTCACTGCAACTTCAGGAATGCCAGATCTGCTATCCTCAGTCTGCTCCACTGCAAACTCAAGGAGACAAGACTGATGTCTTCGATCTGCTTCATTGCAACTTTAGGAATGCCAGATCTGGTATCTTCAGTTTGCTCCACTGCAACTCAGGGAGACAAGACTGGTGTCTTCGATTTGCTTCACTGCAACTTTAGGAATGCCAAATCTGCTATTTTAATCTGCTCCACTGCAAACTCAGGGAGACAAGATCTGATGTCTTCGATCTGCTTCACTGCAACTTTAGGAATACCAAATCTACTGTCTTTTAGCCTGCTCTACTGCAAACTCAGAGAGGAAGGTTGATGTCTTTGATCTGCTTCACTGCAACTTTAGGAAGATAAGATCTGTAATTTTTAGTCTGCTCCACTGCAAACTCAGGGAAACAAGACTAGTGTCTTTAGTCTTTTCCTGCCACTTCAGGAAGGTAAGATCTGTTGTCTTCAGTCTGTTCCGCTGCAACTTCAATGAGGCAAGCTTGAAAGTGTCAATTTACCCTACTACATTGTCCTATAGAAGACATGACCTGTAGAATGTGTATATGCTTATGCCGAATGATTAGGATGCCTTTATCGAAATGAGTCATATGCTCCTAATTAGACGTGCTATGATATATGAATTCAAAAATGCTATGAGTATGATTCCTACTCAAGATGTCATCACTCATTTGTTCTTCATCTTTGTTCCTCTTGAAGTATCATATTCTTGCTCAAATAATTTGCCCAATGGAAATTTTAGAGCCCACCCCATTTGATCCTTGGGAACACAAGACTTGTACCGCCTTCAAACCATCCCACCAAGAATTGAAACTTTTTTTTAGTCTATCCCTACTGCAATTTAAGGATACATGATTTGTTTCAACTTCAATTCATTCCACCACAATTCAGGGTTTTGAATTTTCCCCATCAATTTTGTTTGTCACACTATTCCCCGAATGTTATGACCCGATAACATCGCTTACTTTATTCACATCTATCCATTATTTTGTCTAATTACCATTTGGACAAAGAATTCAGAGAAATAGTCTCCATCTAGACTCTTTTTTCTCAAATATTTCCAGTCCATGTACTTGGAAATTCTAAATAATTGTCCTGTTTCAGTTTATTGTATTATCTAGAAATTTCCAAAGTAATATATAGAACTTCTTTTGTGAAATCATTAGTTCATCAATCATTATTTCAATGCAACGTGATTATGGATAATGGGTAACAAATAAATTGATCTTCAAGGATAGTTAGAGTTTAATAAATTACAAAAATACAAAGGAAATTAACTGGGAACATATCTTTGAGAAGAAAAAGAATCCAAAGATAGTAAAATGAATAGGACAAAGACCAGGTGCCCTAGATATCGCAGCTCGGGCTTCTATATACAAATTCCATGAAGACTACTTTGAGCTTAACATGTGTTTAGAAGATCCAAAGTACTTTGTTGGTGCCCCGATATGCAACATACTTCATTTCTTATTGATTCAGGTATAGCAAGATCATTGCATGCCTATTCAAAATTTGAGCCGCCCTTTTCGAGTTTTCAACTCAAAACCCATTTGGTCTCAATGCGCCCTTTGCGGGTTTTCACCTTGGCCTCTCCCCTTTTTTTTTTGAAGTCTCAAAGCGTCCTTCGTGGGTTTTCACCTTGGCCTCTTCTCCTCTTTAAGCAAAATATTTTTTAACTGAATCCGAGTTCACAGGATTGGGTAAGCTTTTCCTATCCATTTCGGTCAGAATCAGTGTACCTCCAAAGAAAGCATTTTTCACCACATATGGTCCTTCCCAATTTGGCATCCATTTTCCTCTAAAATCCTTTTGTATGGGAATTATCTTTTTTAGTACAAGGTCCCCCTCATGAAACTCTCTTGAGTGGACCTTTTGATCATAAGCTCTCATCATTCGTCTCTGATACATCTGACCATGACGAATAGCCCTTAGCCTTTTTTTCTTCAATCAAGTTCAATTGATCATATCGAGCCTGGATCCATTCAGCTTCATCCAATTTTATTTCTGACAGAACTCAAAGGGAAGATATCTCTACCTCAATGGGCAGAACTGCCTCCATCCCATAAACTAAGGAGTTGCCCTAGTAGAAGTTCTGACGGATGTTCGATAAGTATAGAGTGCAAATGGTAGCTTCTCATGCCAATCCTTATAAGTCTCAGTCATTTTCCCTATTATCTTCTTGATGTTTTTTATTAGCCGCTTCCACTGCCCCATTCATTTTTGGACGATACGGAGACGAGTTGTGGTGTTTGATCTTGAATTGACTACAAACTTCCGCTATCGTGCTATTCAGTGCGTTGTCTGATATGATCCTCTCCGGCATTTCATATTGACAAATGATCTCCTTCTTCAAGAACCGACTAACTGCTGACTTAGTAACGCTAGCGTAGGAAGCAGCCTCTACCCATTTCGTGAAGTAGTCAATAACCACAAAGATGAATCGGTGAGATCAGCCCAATGAAATCCATGCCCCATATGGAAAAAGGCCATGGGGAAGTCATAACATGCAAAGGTGAATGAGGTACATGAATTTTATCTCCATAAATCTAGCATTTATGACATCTCTTGGCATAGTTGATACAATCTCCTTCCATAGTAGACCAATAGCATCCAAATCTCATAATTTGTTTAGCCATTGTAAAACCATTAGCATGTGTCCCACAAATACCCTCATGAACTTCTTTCAGGATTTTCCTAGCTTCAATAGCATCAACGCATCTCAATAATACCTGATCTTTTCTCCTTTTGTACAAGATATCCCCATCTAAAACATAGTCACAGGCTGACCTTCTTAACGTCCTTTTGTATTCTCTGTTGCATGATCAGGGTACTCACGATTTCTTACGTAGTGCAGTATATCATGATACCAATGGTGGTCATGTAACACCCCTTACCCGATACCGTTACCGGAGTCGAGCATAAGGCATTACTAGACTTAACCACTAATTCAGGGCATAAAATTGAAACTGTCCATCTGCATCATGTTGACTAAATTGACTATAACTCGAGTTAAGAAACTCGAAATTGAGATCCGTAAATTTTTATTGAAACTAGACTCATATATCGTCTTACTAAAATTTTTCCATAATTTTTTTTTGTGTAGCCAATTAGTACATTTTATTCATTAAAGTTTCCCCTATTTCACTGTTTGATGGCTTTGACCTATCTTTACAAAAACTCAATTATCTCATTGAACAAAATTAAAATAATGTTCTCATTTCTTCCAATAAAAAATAGACTCATTAGGGATTCTAAGCATATAAACTATGCTCTATGATTATTTTTGTACAATTTTTAATAATTTTTACAATACAGAACAGGGGATCACAAAGACATTCAGAACTAGTCTCACTAAAACTTAAATATCTCATAATATAAAATTTCTTTTCCTACTATATTTATTTCATATAAAAATAGACACAATAAGATTTAATTCTATATCTTATTCACCTTGTAATTCCATCTATCTTATTTTTGGTGATTTTTCAAAATCACGCCACTGCTGCTAACTAAAAACTGTTTCATTGCAAAATATGGTTAGCTAATTTATAACATCTTTACTCCATTTCATTTAAACTCTAACCAAACTTATATACATAGATGCTCAATTCATATCTACCCTTTTTCTAATCTATACATGCCATATATTCGTAATTAATATAACCAAAATACCAAAATAAGCTGTCAATAGTGTGATAGTCCTGCTGACAATCCCCGAGCTCGTAACGAATCCAAAATCTATAAAACAGAAAACCGATAAGGAAACACAAAGTAAGCTATTTAAGCTTAGCAAGATTTAAGCATTTTAACTCACATATACGCTTTAGCATGATTTAATAAATTATTCCATTTACAACTTCCTTGCCAAATAGTCAAACATACTGAATAGATTTCATAACAACATTATATGCATGTATAAATATGTATATATCCATACATCACCTTCACATGATAAAATAACAGCATATGCCTCTTTTACTTACCAAATTCCTACTTACATTTCGAGCCACCATCAATCATAGGTTGTTATAATTAATACATACCTTTTGGGTCATTTACCTCCCCAACCTTAACCACCCGAGCATAACATATGATTGTATACTCGTACATTTTATTATTGTCAACATTAATAATACGAGTCTATTAAAAAGCATCAAACCTGTATATCTGTTACAAGAATTTAGTAACGTATCGCACACATAGTGCCGTTACTTTAGCAATTTCCCGCTCACTTAATGCCAACTTTCTGTAACGTATCGCACACATAGTGCCGTTACTTTAACAATTTCCCGCACACTTAATGCCAAATTTCCGTAACGTATCGCACACATAGTGCCGTTACTTGAGAAAGAGTACACATAGTACCATTTGACAGTAATGTATCGCACACATAGTGCCATTACTATTTAATCTGCACACATAGTGCCATTTAACCGATTTCGCACACACAGTGTTCTGTACTTTTGTTTGCACACTTAGTGCCTTTTAAGAGACCTTTTCTTTGATCTTTAATACACTTGTAATTCCATTACCATTCATACATTCTCAATTTATCTCATTCAAGTACAATTTACATAATTCTGTTCATAACATACATATATCTATCAACAACTCAATTGCCTCTTCTATTACCATTACATTTGGCAAGTTCAAGCATTTTCATTCACAAATATCCAACTCTTCAATTACCATCACTTCTCTTTTCCATTTCCATTTATATACTTATCTACTCCTTAACACAAACACATATATTTAGCCAATTCATATATTCGATAATTTCACATATTTACTCATATGTATCAACTCATATCCGACTATTATATACACATCCCATTTATTTCATGACACATTCGACAATTAGGAAATTAAAATGTTTACATTTTATATTCATATGAACATTAGTATACAATTAAATTCAATTCATCCAACTACTTAAAACTTACCTCAAGCCATAGATGATTATTCCACGACCTTCTCTTTTTCCCGATTTATAATCGATCTATTTGTTTCACGATCAAAGCATAATAATAAATCAATATATTAACTAACTCAAATATCAAATCAAGTTCAAACTCAAACCATCCTATCATTTAATTACAATTAGTAAAAACATATTTATTCCTCACAAATGGTCAACACACACAACCATTATCCAATTCATTCCAATTTGGACAACATGAATACAGTAGGAATTTATATTAGTTCATGAAATTTAAAGTCCCAGAGATTTCATATTTGGATAGCATTAAGATACTCTTTAATAAACAACATTAATATACAAAAATATGGGAGTACAATTAAATACTTAATACCAATTCAGATAGCATTCAAATCCTGCATTACAGCAGCCCAATTAATCCACTAAAACTAACTTTAATAATAATTAACAGTTAACTTATTGATGCAGTACATATTAATTACTAATTACACTCTTCAATAGCTTAATCTGACATCAATTTAGACAGCATTAATTAACATAAATTAATAGTCCACAAACACCCCAAACAATATAAACCATATAACTAACTCATTAACTAACACTTAAGACATAAATTCTGTAGCATTAAATTGGTCTTTTATTACCTTCTCAGCTACATTAAAGGCAGTATCAAACACTCCTTTTCTCAAATTTTAGACATAACAAATACATCATTATTAGTCAGCCATTTACATATCATTTTTTTTAAACATCATGAGCATCAAGCTTCCATTCATGGCTTCTTACAAAAATCACAACCGAAACAAAAATTAAATCATGGGCTAATTAAAATGCAAATCAACTATCCCAAAAATGTAAGATTTATAAAAAAATTAATCTAATTACTTACCTAAATTTGAGCATGCAAAGCCGAATGATTGAGAGCTCAAGCTCTTCTCCCTTCTTTTGTTTTTCGGTAATAACAAGAAAGAAATGAAGATGAACCTCCACTTTCTCTTTTCATGTTTTTATTAAAATATGAATTTCTTTCTTTCTTTCTTTTTTATGCATATATCTTATCATTACTAACATTTTAACACATAAAATAAATATAATAAGGCATTTTATAATCATTTACCGTCCACTATCATTATAAGAGAGTTAATTGCAACATAAAACCCTCTTAAAATAAAGACACATTAATTTAACCCTTCAATCAAACAATTGGCTAATTCCACCACTCATGCAATTTAATCATTTTTCCTAAATTAAGCATACAAACGAGTAAATAAATTCACGAAATTTTAGCACATACTCAATCATAAATATTTAACAAGAAAATAATATTAGAATATTTTTTGACTCGGATTCGTGGCCCCGAAACCACTATTCCGATAAGGGTCAAAATCGGGCTATTACAGGTCATCTTTTTCCTCCTCTTCCATGTTATAACAATGAGCTGGAACTTCAAAAATACTCATCTGGATAGGTCTCATATCCTCTGGTTTGTTTACTTTAATCATAGAAGCCAAAGTTGCCAAAGCATCTGCCGTCTGGTTTTCATCACGTGGGAGATAATTAAAAGTGATGTCATCAAATTCCTCAATCAATCCCAAAACTATTTTTCGGTAATTGATCAGTTTGGGGTCTCTCGTCTCCCATTCACCTTTAAGCTAGTAAATTACTAATGCTGAATCTCTATATACTTTTAGCATTCTGATTTTACGCTCTACAGCTGCTCGAATTCCTATGATGCATGCTTCATGCTCTACCATATTGTTCGTGCAATCGAAATCCAATTTGCTTGTAAATGGATAATAATCTCCACTTGGGGATACCAAGACTGCCCCAATTCCATTTCCCACAGCATTTGACGGTCCATCAAAATTTAGCTTCCACAGATACTCTTCAGTAGTTGCCACATACATTAGCTCTTCATTGGGGAAATCAAAGCTCAAAGGTTCATAATCCTCTAAAGCCTTGCTAGCCAGAAATTCTGCTATTGTGCTCCCTTTTTAGCCTTTTAGTTCACATAGACTATATCAAAAATTCAGAAAGCAGAATCTGCCATCTTGCCATCCTTCCATTCAAAGCAGTTGACTCCATCATATACTTTAACGGGTCCAGTTTTGAGATCAACCAGGTTGTATGATATAGCATATATTGCCTCAATCTCCGAGTTGTCCAAATTAAGGCGCAACACAATTTCTCAATTGAAGAATATCTCATTTCACACTCAGTGAACTTTTTATTGAGATAGTATATCGCCTTTTCTTTTCTTCCTGACTCATCATGTTGACCAAGCACACATCCCATGGAGTTATTGAACACTGTCAAATACAGTATTAGTGGTCTATCTGGATTAGGCGGAGATAGTACAGGGGCATTTGACAGATATTGTTTGACTTTGTCAAAAGCTTTTTGGCACTCATCGTCTCATACGCATTGGTTGTGTTTTTTAAGAAGACAAAATACGGGATCACATTTCTTAGTTAATTGTGAAATAAACCTAGCGATGTAATTTAATCTTCCAAGAAAACCTCGAACTTCTTTTTGAGTGTGTGGTGGAGGCAATTCTTATATAGCTTTGACCTTATCTGAGTCAACCTTGATTCCTCTCCTGCTGATTACGAAACCCAGTAATTTCCCTGACCGAGCTCCAAAAGTACACTTTGCCAGGTTGAGTTTTAATTAAAATTTTCTCAATCTCAAGAACAACTGATCGCTGTAAATCAGAGCTTTAAATATTTATAAAATAATGATCAAATGTGGAGACTAACTCTGACAACGATAATAAGGTAAGTGTACCTATCAAACAGTAGTATAGCTTAGGCAAGACCGGTTATCGAACCCAAAGGAACTAAAGGTATTAATACTCACTTTCTTTTTATTATTTAGCCTTAAAATTAGAGCGAAGATTGCTTTTAAACTAAATTGACGATAACTAAACTAAGGACACAAGGGCAAGAAGGCGAACTGGAAAATAACTTTGAAGAAAAACTCAATTGATTTCGACGATACTTTCGGGAAAAATCCACCTTGGCTTCATTTATTATCTAACCCTTATTTATATGATTTCTTTACTTAGCTTGATCCGTGAGACTCCCTAACCTATATTAAACCCTCACTCGAGGCGAATAACGTCTAACCCTAGGTTAATTAGTGGAACTCTCGTTCGCTTATAATAACCCACTAGAATAACAGTAAATTGATCAATGGACTCCTATATTAGGTTTCACCCTAATCCGGTAAAATCTCGTAACCCTATCTCTAGGCGTTCGATCAACTCCACTTAATTATGTTAGATCTTCTCTTAGGCAAGGTCTATTCCTCCTCCACCTAAGCACAAACTAAGTAATTTACCATATAACTTAAAAATCAAATAACAAAATCCATCTAGGTTTCATCCCCTTCAGGTATCTGACGGGTTTAGTTCATAACGAATAAACAAAACATCGCAAGAGAAAAGATAAAACAAAACACAAGAAAACCTTAAAAACCCCTGAAGGAATTGAAGGAGAATTCTGCCATCTTGAGTATAACTCCGGCCTCTTGGGATGGATCAACTGGCTATCCTCGCGTTATTCCCTAACTTTGACCTTCTCGGCTTGGCTCATTGGCCTAGCTTTCGCTCTCTTTCAAAGGTGGTACTTAGGGGATATTTATAGGCTCTTGAAGTGCGATTCGTTCTCCCTAAGTATCCTTTTCCGACTGAAATTGCTCTTTCCAGCGACAGAGGCACGACCATAGCACACGCCCGTGTAGATCGAGACCTGACCGTGTTCAAATTTCTAACTTGAGGCACGACTGTGTGTGACGGAGTTGAGGACGTGCTCTAGGTGTTCGTCGAGGCACGGCCGTGTGTGCTTTGGGCCAGGTCGTGTCAATTTCGTGCTAAGGCCCATTTGCTCTGTTTTAGGCCCGTTTTATGTTGTTTTCATCCTCGGGTGCTTTCCTGGGTATAAGACATGAAAAGAAAGGATTAAAAGCACCTTTTTATATAAAACAAGGAATAAATCATCCAAAAGCATATTAAATGTGAGATTAAAATATGTTACTTTTACGATTTATCAAATACCCCCACACTTAAGCTTTTGCTTATCCTCAAGCAAAATTCTCAACTTATAATTAAAACAAACTTTCCATGATCTACAATTCTTATCAACAATGTCTTATCCTAATTCAGAGAGAATTCATACATGGATAATTTGATTTAAAGCGTCCTAAAGATTCAAACGAGATAAGTCATTATTTTGTACCTCGAAAACATAGGTGTCTTCTCTCTTTTAAATAACTACCTTTTGAATTCAAAATTGACAAGGATTGATATCCTCACTTAGGATTCACTCAAATCACTCTAAAGTGTTTAAGGTTCAGAAAAATATCGCTCATAAGTCGAACCTGAAAAGTTAATCCCATAGGCTTGTCCGAAAATCAAATCTCCACCACTGTAATATGAGATGACAAACAGATCAAAATGTCTTTGTTAGGGTTGTAACGGGGCTAGGGTAAAAGGTGTGGTCATAGGCTGAAATTAGAGGGTTAGAATCGAGATTGAATTGACAAGTACCTACCTAAAATTTTTCTGAAACTTCATTAACTGAAAAGTAATAATCCTACTAATACGATCTTTTTTTTTTAAGAACAAACTAATAATAAATGATAATTTAACTATCAGAATAATAAACTTTGGTAATTGATCACATCAAGTCTCGATTAAGGGGTAGTCAAAAGAAAGGGTGATAACAAATACAAGGGCTTTGGGTTAATATTAGTAGGTAAATCAATAAAAAGGGTTTGTTAGGATCAACGGGGTTCACTAGGGGTTAATTGTAAAGGTGGGCTATTTAGTGGAATTAGTGGGTTAAAACCTAGGTGCCTTTATCATCTCTGTATATCAAATCATAACTGTGGTCTCGATATGTAAAAACGAGGCAAGTTCTAGAATAACAGTTCATGGTTGACACACTCATAATCAAAAAATGAGCACGAAAAAGACTGTATGCTCTATAAGGTTCAAATACTCACAAAAATTATGGGTGTTTTGACATCATCCTTATGAATTTTAAATTTCAAGGTAGTTTTTAAATTTAGGTCAACAGCCTAGCAAAAATTTTAATTCCTGAAAAATAGACTTATCATGTTTGATTCTCTAGTATTCCTTAAATTAAACATCAATGTATAATTAACTATGACTTATTCTAAAACATGTCAATAATCATCACAAATCATCAGAAATTTCATCCTAATTAGTAATATGACAACTTTGCATAAAAACAAGACTAAATCAGGGATTTGAGAATAATGCAAAAAATTAGGTCCTTTTACCCCCCACACTTAAGATGTACATTGTCCTCAATGTATAAAGATAGATAATGACAATTAGTGATCAATCAAAAGATAGGAGGGAAAAGTGTTACTTCCTAGATTTCCTGACGAGATCCTTGAGGATGTGGACAGTGTGTGGCATCAGGTGACTTTTTGCATTTCGCCTAATTGTGCTTTTGTGTAGGTGGAATAAATGATTTATTCTGCAAAGTCACTTGTTAATGATCTCTTCGATGAAAGAGGTATGTTGTTAGGGATGCTTGAATGATTGAATAGCCAATGATAAAAATTTATAATAATAATAAAAGTTCAAATTTAAGCAACATAAAATAAAATCTTAAAAATGAAGAAAATTAAACAAATTAAATGGACTCAGAGGTCCTCATCCATGGTTGGGTCCGGTGGTGGTGCTGATGATGAAATGTTAAGGTGTTGGCATATTTGTTAGAGCGTCGCCTCTAATCCGTCTAAACGTCGAGCATTTTTAGCAAAATGCATCTCGAATCGATCAAGTCGAGCAGAGATGTCTGCGAATGATGTTGCCGCTCGGTATGGATGCTGGCTTGGATTCGTTGCCTCCTCTGATGGTGGTGGGACATCATCAGGAATGTCCTCGACTTCTTCCTTGTTGATTGGTGTCTTTAGTTCGATGAGTCGACCGGAGCAATAATTTGCGATAATTGAAGGAAGGGGCGAGAGAGTCTCGATTCCTTAAAGAAGTTATAAGAAGCCTAGAAATCGAGAAGTCAGAACGCCAATGACACATTCGAAGGGAAAACGAGGGCATAAAGCTTTTCGAAGTCTTACACACTTGGGAGTGTTTTGAACAATGAGACCATAAAGCTTTCCGAAGCTTTACACACTTGGGAGTGTTTTGAACAATAGGACTATGGAAGAAACCTGTATTTTTAGCTAATCTGGAGTAATATTTAAAACATGCTTGTTGCTTTAAGCCTAGAGGCAACAAGAGTCCTTTCGTGAAATGGGCTTGTTTCCGGAATTGTTATTTCAATAAAATGCATCTTTATTTTCACTCCTCGCATTTCATACTCTACATCGTTTCATTTTCATATCATACTTTTAATTTTCTACCTTTATGCCCACAATGGGTCCCCCAGATACCAATGACATGAGCGACGTTGTTACCGACTCTCTTTTTAACGAGATATGTGTTTAAAGGGATTGGAGGACTGGGGAGATGACAGAGGTCACAACTTATTTCCTAAATTGTCAAGAATGGTAGATCCCATCTTACAAAGTGTCAGCAAACACTACAAGGGAGACAAAGATGGAAGCTTAGCTTGCCACAGGAACAAGGCAAGGAATCATTGAGTTATCTCCAAGAGTTCAAAGATATTTTCGTATGATCATGTTAAGACACGCCGGGACTTCTTATGTGCCTCTTCCCTTTTTTCTACACGTGGGGCATGGACGTTATCAAGCCAATCTTCTCGAAAGCTTCTGGTCCGTATCGATTCATTTTTGTGGATGTCGATCTCTTCACTAAGAGGGTGAGGGTCGCTTCATATGCCAATATTACAAATTTGATAGTCATTAGACCAAAAAGGGAAAAAAAAAAGAAAAATATTAACAAAAAAAGCGAAAAGATCATATTTAAACGCACAGTGTCAAAAGTTTGCGGTCTTTTCAAAGATCAAGTGCCACGTCATAGTGTAAAAAAAAAGGGGCAATAAAACAAAGATTGTTAGGAAGATGACCTAAACTTGAGAATGTGGGCATATAGAAGTTACGTTTACCATTTTATGCTTACTGGCCAGGACCTCTGCTGGGACAACGCTTTCCTCATTAGGTTTTGCCTAGTGAAGTCAAAATTCTCTTTTCCCCAGGTACAGGCCGAGCCAAAATTGGATGAGTTGGAATGGATCCAATCCCGATGTGATCAAGTGAATTTGAAAAGAAAATGTTGAGAGATATCTGTCACGATCAGATGAAGCGAGTTTACAAAAAAAAGGATCGCCTTAGAAAATTTCACGATAGGGCTTTGAAAGAAAAATTCTCTCATGCAAAAGAGACTTCAGAAGAAAGTAAATGTTAAACTAGGAAGGACCTCATGCAGCAAAGAAAGCCTGTTCTATGGAAGCATGGATATTGACAGAGATGGATGGCAAGGACCTGTCCAATTCGGTGAATTCAGATTCGACCTAAAAAGGGGGAATAAAAAAATCAAAAAAAATTATCATCAAAAAAGAAAAAAGAAAAGGAGAGGCCAAAGGCGAAAACCCGCAAAGGGCGCTTTGAGACCAAAGGTGGGTTTGAGTTGAAAACCCGAAAAGGGCAGCTCAAATTTTGATAAAAATGGGGCATACAGTAGTCTTGCTACACTTGAAGTAACAATGAAGGGGAATGTTATGCCTTGGGGCATTAACAAAGTACTCCGGATCCCCTAAACACATATTGAGTTTAGAATAGTCCTCAAGAAGTTTGAACAGAGAAGCTCAAGCTGCGATATCTGAGGCACCTAGTTTCCATTTTACCCATTTTGAGTCTGCTATCTTTGTCTTCAAAATACACTCTAAACAAACTTGCTTCTTCATTGCATTTGCTAGCTTTGATTAACTTGTTTGTTTCGAGCTATGCTCCCAATAAATTTCCATTTCATCCATCATTATGGTCTTTTTTGAGCATTTTGCATTGAAATAATGATTATTGGACTAATAATACTTTCATGAAAGGAGTTTCGCATATTACTCTGGAAACCTCTAAACAATACAGGAGTCTGAAACAGGATTATTGCTTAAGATTCACCAAGCTTAAGGGTTGGAAATATCTGAGTCCAAATTAAGGTTATCACTTCGGATTTTTGTCAAAAAATGGTGATTGAACAAAATGACAAAGTATCGTGTCAGTGATACAATCTTGACGAAAAATGGGCATTGTTAACCCAAGTGCAAAACCAGAATCATTCTCCAAAGGAAATGATATTCTGCATTCACGCGAGCATCATGCATATACATCTGGTTAGGTCACCTAAAGAGTGATCATTAGATAGAAGCTGATACAGATCCTGTACCTTCGAATAACAAGAGGGTGGGTTGAAGAAGAGACAAATCCTATGTTTTAGAGTCGCAGTGGGATGAATGGAGGATATTCAAATCCTATACCCCCAGGTCACAATGAGATGAACCCTGAAGCTACAGTGGGGCAAATTTGTTGAGCAAGATATTTGTTTTCCCGGGTTTTCTGTCATGAATACCAGCAGAACAAGATCGCAGCCTAAGACATCAGTGATATAATGAGCGATGACCACCTTAAATTGTCAGAAGGGGATCATTCCCATGAAGCACCACATTCAGGCAAAAAAAAAATACATTCAGTTAGGAGCATGTGATTCATTTCGATCATTACATCATAAACATACTTATGACATTCTGCATTCATACAAATGTCATCTATAAGACACATCTATTTAGGGGCATTCGATCCATTCCGATCATTGCATCCTAATCTTTGAAAAAAGACCATTCTCATGACATTCTGCATCCATGCAAATGTCGGCCATAGTACATTTATTGAGGAGCATTAGATTCATTCTGATCATTGCATCCTAGCCATTTAGCATAAACATAAACACAAAACTGATTTTACAGGACAGATTCCTTAGAGGACATTGTCGCAACATTAGTGAATTTGAAGATCTTGCCTTCCTGAACGAAGCAGATCGAAGATAGCAGATCTTGCCTTCCTAAGCGAAGCAGATCGAGCATAGCAGATCTTGCCTTCCTAAACGAAGTAGATCGAGCATAGCAGATCTTGCCTTCCTAAACGAAGCAGATTGAGCATAACAGATCTTGCCTTCCTAAGCGAAGCAGGTCGAGCATAGCAGATCTTACCTTCTTAAGCGAAGCAGATCGAAGATAGCGGATCTTGCCTTCCTAAGCGAAGCAGATCGAAGATAACAGATCTTGCCTTCCTGAGCGAAGCAGATCAAAGATAGCAGATCTTGCCTTCCTAAGTGAAGCAGATCGAAGATAACAGATCTTACCTTCCTGAGCGAAGCAGATCGAAGATAGCAGATCTTGCCTTCCTAAATGAAGCAGGTCGAAGATAGCAGATCTTGCCTTCCTAAGCGAAGCAGATCGAAGATAACAGATCTTGCCTTCCTCAGCGAAGCAGATCGAAGATAAAAGATCTTGCCTTCCTCAGCGAAGCAGATCGAAGATAACAAATCTTGCCTTCCTAAACGAAGCAGATCAAGCATAGCAGATATTGCCTTCTTGAGCGAAGCAGATCAAAGATTGCAGATCTTGCCTTCCTAAGCGAAGCAGATCGATGATAGCGGATCTTGCCTTCCTAAGCGAAGCAGATCGAAGATAACAGATCTTGCCTTCCTAAGCGAAGCAAACCGAGGTATTTTTAATTTCAGTCTTTCAATTTTTGTTCAAAAATCAACTCATAATACGAGAGGTGAGTTGAGCCTCGGGGCACGCCAAGGTATTTCTAATTTCTATTTTTCAATTTCTGTTTGCAAAAATCAACTCCTCAGGTCGCACGCTGAGGTATTTTTAATTTCTGTTTTTCAATTTCTGTTTGCAAAAATCAACTCCTCAGGTCGCATGCTGAGGTATTTTTAATTTCTATTTTTCAATTTCTGTTTGCAAAAATCAACTCCTCAGGTCGCACGCTGAGGTATTTTCCATTTCTGTTTTTCAAATTCCTGTTTCAAAAAAATCAACTCATAATGCGAGAGGTGAGTTAAGCCTCGGGTCACATGCCGAGGTATTTTTAATTCCCGTTTTTCAATTTTTGTTTAAATCAACTCATATTGCGATAGGTGAGTTGAGCCTCAGGTCACATGCTGAGGTATTTTTTCAATATCTGCTTTTCAAAAAAATCAACTCATATTGCGAGAGGTGAGTTGAGTCTCAGGCACACGCCGAGGTATTTTCAATTCCTATTTTAATTTCTATGTTCCAAAAAAAAAATCAACTCGTATTGCGAGAGTAAGGAAGCAGTTTGAAAAGCTTAGATTTATTTCATCGAAGTCCCAATGGAGCAAGTTGAAGACAACAAATCTTATCCCCTTCGAAGTTACAGTAAAACAACGGGTCGAAACGAGGCTACTCGAAGAACGGAAGCACTGAAGAGGTCAAGGCTTGGCGAGGCTAGGCAAAATTGGCTCTTTTAAAGTCTTTGCTCAATTCTCGTTACACGATTATGATCAAAGAGGGGCAGCTGTAATAGCCAATTTTGGCCCACTCGAGCAAAAATTAAAAACACAAAAAAAATAAAAATCCAGTCCATTTACAGAACAAGTCCAGAGCCCAACAACCCGAATGGCCCACTTTACAAGCCCAAATTAGAAACACAAAAACAACAAAAATAAAGAGTCCAAGTACAAATTCAATAATACAAATAGCAGCCCAAATTGTATGACCCAATTACAAATGGCCCAATAAGGCCCAAAAAGAAAGAAACTTTCAAAAGCCTAGGGTTTCTGGAACCCTAGGCGCCGCATGCCTTTTACCAATGGCCACCACGCGCCTTTGCCTCGCACACTCCTGACACCAGCCACTCCCCCCAAGTGCCTCGGCTTCCGCGCGCGCGCACGTCGTGCCCATCACCTGCAAAGGAACACGACCAACAAGAAAGAAGACGACAAAAAGGGACGAACAGATTAAAAAATGAGAAAAAAATAGACCCCCTCTGTAAGTCGGGGATAAAGCTGAAAGAAAATGCTTTGTAAAGGGGGGACTCTCGTTTTTTACAAGTTACGAACACCAAAAAATCAAAAGGAAACCAGAGAATTGAAGGTTGAAATTCGTTCTTTTGCTCATTACTATTCACGGCTATTCTCACTTCTCCTTATTTTTGATTTTTTTAGTTCAAAATTTCTTATGAACAACTACAAAAAAAACCAATACAGAGAAATCAAAAAAACAAAAAAACTTGAAAGATTGATTCTGATTTAACGCTTTTTTCACATATCGTCTACTTTTTTGTTATTTACTTTCTGTTTTATTTATTTTCAATATTCTATAAATGTTCTAAAACAATAAAGAAGAAAGAACTTACCTGGAACCCCCACGGTCACAGCGTCGGGAGTCCGCCTTTTCGTTGACAGAGCTCGGTTCGTGGAGGGGCACCGAAAGCCTTCTTCCCTCGTTTCGGGTGCCGAAAGATGATTTTTTTCAACGAGGCTTAAGTAGGGTTGAAGCCCGTCATCTCGAGCGTTGCTGGCCACCAACTTGATGGTGGCGCGGTGAACGGCCTGAGGAGCCCGATCGATTGGAAGACGAAATGGGGAGAGGGAGAGTTTTTTTCAGTTTTCGAAAGAAATGGTGGGGGGCTTTAATTTTTGGTGTTCAGAAGCATTAAAGAATGATAAAATTTATTTTTTGGTTTAAGTAATAAATGAAGCGGCGCCTCTTGGGCTCCCAGAGACTGTGCACATCCCTTAAAAGAGATATTTGCGCAATGACCCCCTCTCCCTTTTGCGCCTCTGATTTCGACCCATTTTAGTTTTTTTCTTTTAATTTTACCCTATCATAGTCCCCGTGAGTTTACGCGCGGAGTGTTGGGGTCCCTGGCTACTTTAGTTTATTTCGATATTGGTCCTCACTGCTTTATTTTGGTTCCAATTTAGTTTCCAACCTGTTCAAAGGGTTTATAGATATTTATCTTTCTTCAAATTATTATTATTATTATTATTATTATTATCATTATTATTTATTTTGAGTTTTTGTATATTGTCTTTATCAAACTATGTATTGTTATATTAGTTTATCTTATTTTTATTTTTGACGCCGTTTTAAAACTATTTCATATATTACTTTTTTACTATGTGTTCTTGACTTAAAATCGTTTTGTTAATTATTTTTAAATTGTTTTGTGTGTTACTTCTCTAAATCGTTTAAATATTGCTTTTGCATGTGCTATAATTCGTTTATTTGTATCGTCATGTTATTATAGTTCATTATATGTAATTTCGTGCTCATGTATCATTGTTCTATTATCGTTATTGTTATTCATGCATGTTAATATTTTAGATTAAAGATTCCAATGTTATGTATTGCTCGTATTATGCCAAATTCGTGTTACATTATCGTTCTTTTTCGTCGCACAATCCCATTCACGTTTGGAATAATGTTTCTTTAAAATCTAACCTAAAATCTTTTATAAGTTTCACCCAAAAATAAAAGTTTTCAAATAAGGCAATATTCTATGTTTGGAAACTCGAGAGATCGTGCCCTATGCGTTGGGTTTCGGTTTCCCGCTTGGCCAAGCATTCGAATATCCTTTTGATATTTTAATGCATGAGTCTCGGGAATTAAGAGATGATCTTGGATTCGAGGATTAAAATCATCGTGTCCTACATACTGGATGTGATATTTTGTCCTTCGGAACAAGAGAATCTTGATATTCAATTCGAGAAAACTAAAATATTTCCAAAAAGATCAATTTCCTTTTTCTCTTTTAAATTTTCAACTTTCGACATTGAGACATTAAATAATCAACTTGGTACCAATTTTGGGCGTGACGAGGGTGCTAACCCTTCCTCGCACGTAACCGACTCCCGAACCTATTTTCTCAAATTTTCGTAGACCAAAAACATTGTTTTAGTAAATCAAAATGTTTTATTAAAACAAAGGTGACCCAATCACACCTAATAAAGATCGGTGGCGACTCCATTTCCTATTTTTAAAGTCGATTCTCATTTTTCAAAAAAATGGTTACGACACTTAGATCAAGAATCAACTCCGTTGATCGTTTATTGGGGAAAAGAGAAGGTTGTTGAGTAGACATAGTCTCATTCCACAACTATCGAACTTTGGTAAGTCGTATTATATAGTTTGTGTTTATATATTAATTATCATTATTATCTGTACTTCAAATTTGTATGGAATTATGAATTGATGATTGGAGAACTATGTCATGAAAATATTTAGTCGTGCCGATGATTATTCGGGCTATGTGCCTAGTAGGCTGTGTGCCAGTGATTATTCGGGCTATGTGCCTAGCAGGTTGTGTGCCAGTGATTATTCAGGCTAAGTGTCTAGTAGGCTTTGTGCTGGTGTTATTCGGGCTCTATGCCTAGCAGGCTTTGTGCCAGCGTATTGAAAATTTACATTAAATTGATCGTTTTCGGTTAATTAATAAATGAAGTTAATGTCGAACTTACTCAGTTTTTTTTATGCTTATTAGTTTGATTTATTATTGTACGACCTTTGGAATCGTTGCTTTGATTGGATCAACACACTATCATCAACATCTCAGTAGTCATTTTGGTTGTTGCTAGTTAGTTTAAGTGGCATGTATTAGGAAGGGTCTTTAGTATTTAGATATTTTGTATGGATGTAAAATATTGAAAGTTAACATTTTATGCTTGTTGCTAGTACAAGGTAGTTGAACTTGTGTGCATAATTAGGTAAACATTTTGGAACATATATAAGTAGAAAATGTATAAATCTTTTGGTGTCAAATGATGATGCTTGAATACTTCAAGTATGCTATGTGAATTAGCTTAGTTTATAATAAGTCATGATGCTTTATTTTGATAAGTCGTTGACATGTTTAAATGAATGGTGGATTGCTTGCAATTGAGGTGCCTTGTGGACATATTGGTTGGATGAATTTTTGGTATATTGAATGGATTATTTCATGAATGAATTGGTTTATTTTGAGGTCTTTAACATGGGAACAAAATGCTTTTGGGTACATGTTGGAGTTGGGCATGGAAATGGCTTAAATTTGACCAGAGTTGGGCATAGAAATGGCTTAAATTTGACCAATTTCATAACCACACGGTCTGAGACACGGGCGTGTGTCTCAGCCATGGGTGACACATAGTAACACCCCCTAACCCTTATCCGTCGCCGGAACAGGGTTACGGAGCATTACCGGACATTTCAAATCAAATATGAATAATAAACAAATCAATTTACATACACTTCATAAATAAATCATATTATCCCTCTTTTGAGCCCTCGAGGACCAAAATATATGTTTGGAACAAATCGGACTAAATCAGATACTCTAGAAAATTCTAGAAAAATTTTCGCAAATCACAAATTTTTTTTTACTAAATATTTTTCTTGAAATTAATTATCATTATACCTATATGTTCACACATAACCAATATAATTTTGTGTACCTTTTATGTTTATTCGACTACTACTTTACCTCTCATCATTCAATCATATCAACATTTTAAGGCAATCATACAAACACCACAATACCAAACACAAGTCAAATACATGACTAATTTTAACAAAACACTTATAGACTAACTTTTAGTCAAAATAACCTATACATGCCATTATAACAAAAAAGCAAGTCATCAATAATTACCAATAAAACCAATGGATAGTGTGATATAGCTCCGATAAGCTTCCAACCCGTTTGAGCTTCCGATAATCTGTAAGGTAAATAAATAAAACAAACACGTAAGCAATGATTGCTTAGTAAGCTTGTATAGTTTTTAATCATACTAATTTATTTCAACTATAAAATTTTATATATCAAAATTAATCCAATATTGTTATCGTAATACTCATAAACTATTCTCACTAATTCACAAGGTGAACTAATCCATAGCACACACAAACTTATATTCTCAAGCTTAGTAAAATTTTATATAACTTTAATTCTTCCACATTTATTCCATATGCATATCATACAAGTCTTATGCATATTATTCAACCATGTTACAAATTATTGCATTTAAGCAAACCTTATTCTAGTTGGACACATAATAAATCGTTCCATAAGAAATTGCATAATCTGAACCTTACCATTCCTTCATGAACACTAACTTATTTTCATTTAAATACTTATCATTTTAATGCATCAAATAAATAAACAAATTACCATTCAGCTAATAGCTTGGCGCTTGCCTAAACATCAAGCAACAATAATAGTTAGCGTACTTGCACATCTTACATATAAATTTAATATTGATAAACTTATTTTCTCAATATGTTACCATATACATGCTTTCCTTGCATCATCAAAATCAAAGATAATCACATATTTACAAGTCACTTTTAATATAATAAGTAAATATCATTTCCAAGTATTTCAAGTATATACCAGCAATAATCATAAGTCTTTCAATATTAATTCATAAATCTTTACAAAATCACTTATAGTACATCCAATTCTCATTAATGTGTTATCTTAAATGGCTTTTCACAGTTTGTTTCACATTTCATTATACAATTGCAATATTCATTCCATAGTCATTTCTTGAGTATATAACTCATATATTCCATATATTTGTAATTTATTTCACATTCCATTTTCAATTCACTATTTCACTTCCATTTCTCATGCTATACCATTTCAATTTCAATTCTAAAACTTTATTATTTATTTACCCCTATTAACACGACTCGGACTCGGACGGATACACAAATCCAACCAAAACACACCAGTTTGGCACCTAGTGCCTCATTGGATAATTCGAAGTAATAAGTTGACACCCAGTGTCTCATCGGCTATGCCAAAGTAAGTTGGTACCCAGTACTTCATCGAATCTATCTGAAGTAATAAAATGACACCCAGTGTCTTATCGACTCGAAGTCGAAGTAACCCGGAACAGTTCTAATCCTATGGCATGCCAACTATGTCTGACTTAGCCCGACTAGTTAATAGGGTATTAAAATAACTTTTCAACATCAAATCAATACATATTTCAAATAATCACATATAATCATACTTTGATTCAATTCAAATTATTTTCCAACTTCCAATCAACATACAATTCAATAACAATCATTATTCCTTATACCATTATTTTTATAAATTTTGTGTATATTTATTTTGATAACAATTCATAACTATGAATGTACATAATTATCAGACAAGTTTCACATACTTGAATTTTCCATATCATTTACCAAGTCTTTCCAAATCGGAGAACGACATACAGATATAAGTACATCGTTTTCTTTGTGCCATAACTCAGTTATGGTCTTTCAATAAAATGCTATAGCCCAGCTATGGTCTTACATTTAAATATTTTCATGGTCCAACCCTGGTCTTATTCGTCAATTCATTCTTTGCCACAAACGATGGTACTCAAATCCCGCGTTCCATTAAATTCGAACATTCACTTTAATGTCATTATATAATAATATTTCATGTTTTTTTTAACAAATAATATAAATAAATATATAATACCATCCATCAATTCAATATAATTATCAAAGTTCAACCATACGAACTTACCTGGGCCAATTTGTAGAAGCTGTAAGATTTAGGGACTAGTTTGAAATTTTCTCTTTTCTGCGTTGATAACACTCTAGAATGACATGTTTTTATGTGCTAATTGTATATTAATTTTGAATGTGATTCTACTAATTTGGGCTATTTATGGACTTTTATCTCATAGGGACTAAATTGGAGAGCAATGCAAAATTGAGGGCCAAAATCGTGAAATTAAAGATAAAAATGGACCAATGTGCAACAAAGGGAAAAGATGGTGCCAAAAGTGCAAACATGGAGAGCAGAGGGATTGAAATGCAAAAAGAAGAGACTTTGCTTTATCAAATTCTATTTTAATTATATTAGGATAATTAATGTTAGGATAATTATCTAGGATTATTTAATTTCTTTATTTATCTCTATTTATCTTTAATTAAATTGTAATTATCTTTGGGAGTTTGAGTAGGACTAGTCCATCTACCTTGAGCACTATAAATAGGGGATGGAGTGACTCATTTTGGTTGTTCATCTTTTCTGTACACTCTTCTCCCATAAGTTTTTGTGCTTCCTTTATTTTCTTTCAATAAAAATTCCCTTTTCCATATTTTTATATTTTATTTACTTTTCCATCACAAATATGAGCCACTAAATTCCATCTAGCCGAAGGTTGCCGAATTCCCCAGAAAAAGGTTCTTGAGGCTTAGAACCCGCGCTTAACTTTCTCACCCAGGTATTCATCGTTTCTCTGCATTACGGGGCTGACGCTTCCGTCCAGGTCCCTTTAAAAGTAACCCTTTCAACTTATGCAAAGCCGGCCGCTTTGTGTGTTTTGGGAGGATTGCACCGTCGGTTCGTGAGCTTACTGCGTCAGAGGTTAGCGAGCCCAAGAGACAAAATGGTGTGGGATTCGCCATTGAGAAACATTGATCTAGCATAAATGACTCCACAAGGGCAATAGCAAGCTAGAGTCAGGCTCCCTAAATCCGTAAGTTTAAACTCTTGGAGTTGGTGGTCGTAGGCGTCCTCTTCCACTATAACTGGCTTACTTGGGCAGAGAAGGTTCATCCAAAAGTCGAAGACGGAGCCTAAGGAGGAACGAGACAACCGGAGGCTGGAATCTCTCCACATAAGAAACTTTTCTCTAAACCCTTTCTTTTTATTTTCCTCATTTTAATTCTCGTAATTTATTCTCGTGATTTCAATTTGTCTTAAATTCTGTTTTTATTATTATTTTTCCAGATTGAAAATTATTAATTCTGTTTTTTATTTATTTTTCAGGAACGCAGGTTTTCTTGGGCACGATTCTGCCCAGGATCTCGAGAAACAGGCATTTGTATAATCCGATCCCTGTGGATTCGACCCTACTTGCCCTTTACTATTATTTTCGTTATTTTGCAGGGAGTAGGATATATTTTGGTGCATTCAACGACGCATCAAATTTTGGCGCCGTTGCCGGGGATCGGTAACGTACTAATCTTGTTTTTTTTTTGTTTTCTATGACCAGATCTGCTCCAGGCATTCTTGCGTTTGATTCAGAGATCGAAAAGACTGCGAAAGCTAATCGAAAAGAAACTAAGTTAAGGAAAAAGCAGTCAGCGGTAGTAGTGACTCGAAGCAATCCACCACCAGAAATTAGGACTGACGACGAAGCGGAGTCTAGGGTTAACGAAAACCCTACTCAAACGCTTGAAAGTAAAGCAGAAGAAGTCGATCCATTTGAAGAAGTGTTCAACGCTAGGGTTGACGAAAACCCTAATTTGGTGCAAGAACCAATGGCTCAAACGATTCGGCAACTAGCCGAAGCGCCGACAGAACAACCGCCACTGTGCATCGCATATCCTACCATGGATACTGACTTTGAGCTGAAATCAGGGTTGATTCAGTTGCTGCCAACATTCCGAGGGTTATAGAATGAAAACCCCCATAAACATTTGAAGGAGTTTCATATGGTTTGTCTGAGTATGAAACCTCAAGGCGTAACTGAGGATCAAATTAAATTACGCGCTTTCCCTTTTTCCCTAGCAGATTCAGTTAGGGAATGGTTATTTTATTTACCTCCTGGATCTATTACTACTTGGGCTGATTTATCTCGTTTGTTTCTCAACAGGTTTTTTCCAGCATCTAGAGCAGCTGAGCTTAGAAGAGAGATCGTGGGAATATGGCAGAAAGAAGCAGAGACTCTCTACGATTATTGGGAGCGGTTTAAGAAGTTGTGTGCGAGCTGCCCACACCATGGTATAACAGAGCAATCTCTCCTCCAGTACTTTTATGAAGGTTTGAAACCGATGGAGAGGAATATGGTAGACGCCGCTAGTGGAGGAGCGTTGGTCAACATGACCCCCCAACAAGCAAGGGACTTAATCTCCACAATGGCTGCAAATTCTCAGCAATTCCGAGCCAATCCTGAACCCCCTAGAAGGGTTCACCAGCTAAGTAATTCTTCCATAGAAGATAGACTTGATAGACTTACTAATATTGTGAGCTCTCTTGTTGCAGAAAAAGCTAAACCAGCTCGGTTATGTGGAATATGTGCTACATCGGAGCACACAACTGATGCATGTCCCATTTTGATTGATGACACTATGGCTCATTTGGATGCCGTGGGAAACTTTCCTGGCCCACCACAAAGGCGTTATGATCCCTATGCTAATAATTTCAACCCAGGGTGGAGGGACCATCCTAACTTGAGTTATGGGGCCAATCCACGAAATAACCAGCCATACCAAAATCAGCTTCCACAACAACCTCGAGATTCAGGTAATGTAACATCCTGGAAAGGGCCTATGCATTTTCGGTTTAATTGTACGAAATGACAAGTTTTAAGTATTATGAATAAATTTTTGATATTTTTGGAAACTCAGAAATGTATGAAAATAAATTGGAAATGAACATTTTTGGAAACCTGGAAATGTAAGGAAATGGTTCAAAAATGGAAAGTTAACATTTCTGGAAACTTGGAAATGTAAGAAAATGGCAAGTATACAGAGCTGATCGAAAATTTTAGGAAACTTAGAAATGACCTAGAAATGTCAAATTTTAAAGTTTAAAATAGGAAATTAGGGCAAGGAGGCCTTAAAAGAAAAAGTTGGTAAGATTTGACACACAAACAGGCTTGGAAAAGTGGCCTGAAGGTGTCACTTAGGGCCTATGGAAATGGCGCCATGTGCAAGAGGAATGGGCCTGGGTTCGAGTCACTTGGGAAGCAAATAAATAAGGTTTTATTTTGGCTTCTAGAAGGCTGAGGTGGACGGCACATGCTTCTAGAAAAGGAGGTGTTTTATTTTCAGAAATATGTGATTAATAAGGTGATAATAAAGGATTTTTATTGGATTATTTTTTGAAGAGATAATAGATGGATAAATATGGATTTATTTCTTTTATTTTGATAGATAAGGAAGAGATAAAAGAGGATTATTATTAGTATTATTTTTATTAAGAGATAAGAGATAATAAAGGATATTTCTTTAATTATTTTAAATTAAAGAGATAAAGCTATCAAATAAAGAAGAGTGGTGGCCAAGTAAGGGACTCTAGCCTAGTAAATTTGGCTATAAAAGGAAAAGAGAGGCCATTCATTCATTCACTTTTCCTTTGCCGAATTTCTTAAGCAAATTCTCTTCTCTCTGCCGAATTCTCTCTGTCATTGTTCTTCTTTCTCTTTTCAATTCTTCACAAAGCCGAAAGCAGAATCCCCTAGTCTTGCCGAATTTTCCTAAGTTTTATATCTTCCTCTTCTTTCTTTGAAAAACCAAAAATCCTCTACTATTCATCAAGAAGCCGAAATTTTAATCCACATTAAGGCCATAGCCGAATATTGTTAAAGGCTCAAGCAAGGATTGTCGATTCCTAAAGTAAGGAGATCTTTCGAGATTTACTAAGTGTCGACTACAAGGAAGGAGAAGTTCTTTTCCCGAAGGTACACCATAAGCCGCGTGTTCCCTAGTTATTCGGTGAATTTTGGGATTTAAGAATCTAAGGTAAGTCATATTTAACATACGGCTAAGGGTTATTTGTTGTGAATAAATGTTAGAAATTGATCTAACATGAAGTTATAGGGATTTTGACAGAGGGATACAAGGATTTCGGGATTTGAGAATTTCAAGGAATTTGAGATCTAAGGCAGTAGATCAGATTTCGGGATTTCAAGGAATTCGTTAAGCAAATCAGGTGTGTACCCTACCCTAAGTTTTGATAGGTTCATGGCTATGTTTAAATTAAATGTATTATTAAGAATGTGTGTACTCCACACTACTTTGTAATATGAATTATGGTTGCATGTATTAAAATATATGTTAATGAAAATATGAGCATGGCTAAGGTACCATGTTAAGGTACTAAGTACTCAGGTACATTTCCTACTTCTACTAGGAATATGAAATATGTTATTCATAACATGAGAATATGATAAGAATGTGAACTATGGTATATTATGCATATTAATGTTTATGGGGCATATGTTTGTATATTGAAAAGGGAAGTGAAAAGTGGTGATTTAAGACCACAGTAATCTGAAAAGTGGTGACTTACGACCACAGTAATCTGAAAAGTGGTGATCTAAGACCACAGTAATCTGAAAAGTGGTTTCCTAAAACCACAGATGCGGAGCCTTAAGCCCGCAAATTGGTGTGTAGCGGAAGGAGGGTCGACTTAGTAGTCCCCAAGGTGTGTTTGGCACGTACGGGGGTGTGTAGCGGATGGACAATTAGGTTTGGGTTTGGGAATGCATCATTAATTGTATTCTATGATTTGAATGTGTATCATTTGTATGCCTAATTCTATTATGACTTAGTGTTGTGTACACATTGAGTCTGTTGACTCACCCCGTTGGGGAATATTTTTCAGGTGATGAGCAGTAATGGACCGGGTCGGCAGGAGCTTAAAGGTGGCCATGCATAGCAAGAAATTTATGATTTGGACTTTCAATTTATTTTAAGTATTTTAAGTTTTACTTTGGAATCATTGATATAATAAGGCCATTGTGGTTTACTTTATTTTTTTCTTTTATTTATTTTGTTTATGGGTTTTTATCAATTAATGTTTAAGTAAATTCCTTTTAAAATTAACTCTAAATGTGTTGTCACCTTAAATAAATGGGTTTTAACATAAGATAAATTTGTTTTCAACTCAAGCCCAACCCAAGCAATATTTTTTTTAAAAATCACACAAGTTTTTCCTAAGTAGCAAAAGAATTTTGAACCGGTTTACTTGAGGAACATACCAAATCTGGTCAAAGCTCGTGGGCCGGGTTTGGGGTGTTTCAGGTAATTTCTTAGAAACCATGGTCAATAAATTAGCAGCTAATGTCCTTGATTTTCAACAGCAAACTCTTAATTTCCAAAGAGAAATAAAGGATTTTCAACAGAAAACCGAGGCATCTATAAGAGAACTGACCATATCAGTTGAGAAATTGAACTCTCAAGGGAAGCTGCCGTCACAAACAGAACCAAACCCAAGGCAAAACGCAAATGCAGTGACGCTGCGAAGTGGAAAGGTACTGGAATCGATTCCCGACAGAAATCATACCTAAGAAATCGCCCAGGAAAAACCCAAAAAAGACGAACAGGTCCGAACGAAACCCCCATTGCCCATAATTCAACCTCCATTTCCAGAACGATTCCACCAGTGTCGAAAAGGTAAGCAGGACAAGGAAATCCTCGAAACATTTAGGAACGTCGAGATCAACATTCCACTGTTGGATGCCATCAAGCAAATACCCAGGTATGCTAAATTTCTCAAAGAGCTTTGCACCAACAAGCGGAAGTTAACAGGTAATGAAAGGGTGAACGTTGGTGAAAATGTGTCCGCAGTGTTACAGCGGAAAATGCCGGCAAAATGTAAGGATAGGGGTATGTTTGCAATACCATGGAAAATAGGACATTTTGGAATTAAAAAGGCTATGTGTGATCTAGGAGCCTCTATAAATGTAATGCCCTATTCTATTTATGAATCACTTAACGCAGGTTTTTTGACAAAAACAGGTGTTATTATTCAGTTGGCAGACAGGTCCGTTGTGCATCCCGAAGGAGTCCTCGAGGACGTGTTGGTAAAAGTTAATGAACTTATTTTTCCTGCAGATTTCTACGTGATAAAAATGGAGGAGGACAGTGCTCCGGGATCTTCAGATCTCTTGTTGGGACGACCATTCCTTAGTACAGCTAGTACTAAAATTGACGTTCGAAGTGGAACTCTCACGATGGAGTTTGATGGGGAGATCGTGAAATTTAATGTCTATGACGCCATTAGCCATCCCAGTGAAATCTTGAGCGTAAATTGTGTCGATATAATCGACTCATTAGTGGAAGAAAATTTTTGAATCCATTTATGATTTTAAATTTGACTTTGATAAATTTGAATCCGTTAATGAGTTGTTATCCCCAGGTACTAAGCTTTTACCTTCTGTTGTGCAGGAGCCAGATCCAAAATTAAAACTACCTCTCGAGCATCTCAAATTCACATTTTTGGAGGATGATGAGATCATTGCCGACTTAAAAGGGATTGGCCCCTTGGAGGAAAATATGAAACCAATGAAAAAGGCGCAAGGGACAATTAAACCCAAAGATGGTGGATGTGATAAAAAATGAGAATTTCCAAGCTCACATGATTAAAAAGATTTATTTTGAGCCACCGTAGAACCATTTAAGTCGTCGAGATAATGACGTTAAACAAGCGCTTGTTGGGAGGCAACCCAATCTTTATTTTTCTTTTATTATTTATTTTCATTTATTATTTATTTTTATTTATTGTTTTCTTTTCTTTTCTTTTTAATTTCTTTTATTTAAATATCAATAAATTTCTCTTATTTGCTTAGCTAAAATAGAGTGCGTTGAGGTTCGACTCGACACTTTTGGCCAGCAACTCACCGAACTCATTGCTATCCTCCGCATTCGACAGTAGCTACACGCGGAGTTTTTCTAAACTTTTCTTCTTATTTATTTCTTTTGCGTCCACATTGAGGACAATGTGCTTTAAGTAGGGGGAGGTACTCTTCGTATTACTGTCATATTCTGTTGAGATTTGTGTTTGCTGCTTGAGGCTCTTTTAGGTTGTCCATATTTTTTTTAGAACATTCTGTCGCTAATCATGCCCAAGAATTTGCCCACGACTTGCCACTGTTTGACCCCCATGCATGATTCTTGGCCACTGAGTTAATTCTGATTCTGTCTGTTTGATTTTATCTCCATTGTTTTATTCTTATTAGGCCAATAATATTTATGATTAATAAGTTAACTCTATCTTTCTTTTCGTAAAATTGATCAAGTTTAATATCAAGCGGACACTTAATATATTTGCATGCCTAAGTTGTGTTCATGACTATTAGGTGGTTACTAAAACTTATTTTTGACACTTGATTATTTCTCTTAGGTCCTCTTAAAGTTTATATTTCACGAAAATAGTGATTAATAAATATTTCCAAGGTTATGAGTACAGCTTAAAACGTGACTGACTGAGTAACCAGGGTAGGGTGCTTGGGTTGTCATTCTACTTCGCGTCAAAAGGTTTTGTGACGTAATAGGTAAAACTCCGCTAGCCAAGGTTATGAGTATGGCACAGAACGTGACTGATTGAGTAACCGGGGTAGGGTGCTTGGGTTGTCATTCTACTTCGCGTCAAAAGGTTGTGTGACGTGACGAGTAAAACTCCGCTAACTGGAAATAAATAATTTTTAAGAGTATGTTGAGCTGAGTAACCGGGGTGGGGTGCTTGGGTTGTCATCTCTCTTCGCGTAAAAAGGTTCGATATATTCTGAAGTAAATAAAAAAAAGAAAAAAAGAAAAAAAAAGAAAAAAAAAAGAAAAATAGTACTAATAAAATTACAGTTGGGGACTAAGGGAGGAAATAAATAGAGTGTCTTGGTAGGTTTGGTAATTTACCTAAATAGCGTGAAATAATTCAAGACGATTTTAATTTTTGTGTGTGTTAATTAGAAAACTTTTTCTGTTTTACTTAAAGCAAGCTTAGAATTTCTCTTTATTTTTCATATGCATTTTTGACTAATCTTTATAAAACTTTGGAGTAGAATTTCTTTCAGGATCTAGTTTTCACAGTGGATAGGAACCATACTTGAGGGCAAGCATGGGCTAAGTAGGGGGATTTGATAACACTCTAGAATGACATGTTTTTATGTGCTAATTGTATATTAATTTTGAATGTGATTCTACTAATTTGGGCTATTTATGGACTTTTATCTCATAGGGACTAAATTGGAGACCAATGCAAAATTGAGGGCCAAAATCGTGAAATTAAAGATAAAAATGGACCAATGTGCAACAAAGGGAAAAGATGGTGCCAAAAGTGCAAACATGGAGAGCAGAGGGATTGAAATGCAAAAAGAAGAGACTTTGCTTTATCAAATTCTATTTTAATTATATTAGGATAATTAATGTTAGGATAATTGTTTAGGATTATTTAATTTCTTTATTTATCTCTATTTATCTTTAATTAAATTGTAATTATCTTTGGGAGTTTGAGTAGGACTAGTCCATCTACCTTGAGCACTATAAATAGGGGATGGAGTGACTCATTTTGGTTGTTCATCTTTTTCTGTACACTCTTCTCCCATAAGTTTTTGTGCTTCCTTTATTTTTCTTTCAATAAAAATTCCCTTTTCCATATTTTTATATTTTATTTACTTTTCCATCACAAATATGAGCCACTAAATTCCATCTAGCCGAAGGTTGCCGAATTCCCTAGAAAAAGGTTCTTGAGGCTTAGAACCCGCGCTTAACTTTCTCACCCAGGTATTCATCGTTTCTCTGCATTACGGGGCTGACGCTTCCGTCCAGGTCCCTTTAAAAGTAACCCTTTCAACTTATGCAAAGCCGGCCGCTTTGTGTGTTTTGGGAGGATTGCACCGTCGGTTCGTGAGCTTACTGCGTCAGAGGTTAGCGAGCCCAAGAGACAAAATGGTGTGGGATTCGCCATTGAGAAACGTTGATCTAGCATAAATGACTCCACAAGGGCAATAGCAAGCTAGAGTCAGGCTCCTTAAATCCGTAAGTTTAAACTCTTGGAGTTGGTGGTCGTAGGTGTCCTCTTCCACTATAACTGGCTTACTTGGGCAGAGAAGGTTCATCCAAAAGCCGAAGACGGAGCCTAAGGAGGAACGAGACAACCGGAGGCTGGAATCTCACCACATAAGAAACTTTTCTCTAAACCCTTTCTTTTTATTTTCCTCATTTTAATTCTCGTAATTTATTCTCGTGATTTCAGTTTGTCTTAACTTCTGTTTTTATTATTATTTTTCCAGATCGAAAATTATTAATTCTGTTTTTTATTTATTTTTCAGGAACGCAGTTTTCTTGGGCACGATTCTGCCCAGGATCTCGAGAAACAGGCATTTGTATAATCCGATCCCTGTGGATTCGACCCTACTTGCCTTTTACTATTATTTTCGTTATTTTGCAGGGAGTAGGATATATTTTGGTGCATTCAACGACGCATCATGCGTTTATCTTCGAATTCCCAATCTATAATATAATTTTTTCCATTAATTAGCAACTAATTCAAAACTAATTCACTTCACAATTTATGCCTTTCAATTTTTGAAATTACACATTTACCCTAAATTTTACAGTTTTTACAATTTAGTCCCTGAATAATTCACCCATCAATTGAACTAATTTTTCTCAATTAACACTTTATTTCATCATTATAAGCTACTAAACAACCTTTGAAAATTATAATTTCAGCACCAAACCCTAGTTCATAACTTTTTCACAATTAGGTCATAAAAATCATTTTCTACGAAAGTCACTTAATAAAATCATCATATAATGAAATTAAAGCTTCAAATCCATGATAATTCATCATAAATATACAGCAATTATTCATGAAAACTTTCAATTTCACTTATAGAATAAAAATAATGAATTTAATAGTTGGACCTAATTGTAAAAGTCATAAAAACATAAAAATTACAAAGAAAAAACAAGAATTGAACTCACATGGTGCAAAAATATGAAAAACCAGCTTATTCCAGACCTCCTATGGCGTTTTGGCTGAAGAAAAATGATGAAATCTCTAGATTTTTCAATTTTGTCTTTATTTTATATGTTTAATTTGCAAAATTTCCAATTTTACCCTTATTTCATCTTACTTTCTTGCTAATTTTCTTGTCCAAACCGTCCAGCCCATATAATTTGGGTCTAATTTCCTTTTAAATCCCTCCTTATTAAGCACTTAAGCTATTTAATCACTATTTAACAAATTTTGCACCTTTTACAATTTAGTCCTTTTTAATTAATTAACTATCAAAACGTTAAAAGTTTTTGACGAAACTTTAATACTAACTCAATAACACTCCATAAATATTTATAAAAATATATTTATGGCTTGGTTTATGAATTTGAGGTCTCGATACCTCTTTTTAACCCACTTTACATAATAATTTCTTTTAAATTCAGATAATTCTCTAATTCAAAAATATTTTTGAATTCACACTTGAATCATTAATATCAATTTACTAAATTTTCAAACTTACTCGTCGGATTTAGTGATCTCGAATCACTGTTTTCGGCACCACTGAAATTTAGGTTGTTACACATAGGGCCAGACGACACGACCGTGTGTACCCTGTAGCTTACAAAAGGTTGCAAGTCAGGCAGTTACACAGCCTAGCACACGGCCTGGCACATGGGCGTATGGCTTGGCCATGTGTCTTAAGTCAGAAAGTTACACGAGCTGGGACACGACCTGAGACACACACACAGCCTGACCACAAGGCCTTGTGATCCCTGTAGTTTGAAAATTTTCATCTTTTTCTGAAAAATTCTATATGTTTTTGATTTAGTCTTGACTTGTTTCTAATGTGTTTTTAGGGCATCGAAGGCTTGTATAAGGGACAATATGTATGTTAAAAATTGACTTTACTAAGATTGATGTTGTGATATTAAATGTTTTAAAGTTTTTGGATAGTATTGAAGTGTAATATCCGATAATGCTCCGTAACCCTATTCCGGCAAAAGATACGGGTTAGGGGTGTAACAATATTTATTGCAAATAAAATTTCATACCAAATTACCATACAAAGCAAAAACTCAAAACTCTCAAGTGCATTGACCAAACTCTTCACTTCACTCATTGACTTTGCATCATCACAAGATTCATATAATTTCGACAAAGTCAATCTTATTTGGGGAGTTTGAAATCTAATAGCTTTATTACTTTTAATTCAACTCTCCCAATGAGCATTAGATAAAAATTTCACTATTAATTCATGGACATTATCAAGCCAAATTTTCCATCTTTTTGTAGAACCCGAAAATAATGAATATATGCGTTGAACAATTCTAAAAAATGAAATGGCTCTAATGCAAGAATGTGTCATATCACTACAAGTAAGATTCAGACTGTGACAAGCACAAGGCATATATAATGCTCTCGGGTTTATTTCAAGAAATCACTTTTGAACACCTTGGTGTTTCCCTTTCATATTGGAACCATTATCATAACCCTGACCCCTTACACCATCAACATTAAGATCAAGAGACTTCAAAATATCTTGTAATTCATTAAAAAGTCTCAATCTAGATGCATCACCCACCTTCAAAAACTCTAAAAAGTACTCCTCAATTTTTATTTTATTAGTTGACATATTCACACATTGTACTATTAGAGTCATTTGTTCTTGATGGCCAATATCAAGGGTACAATCAAGAATTATAGAAAAATATTTCACCTCTTTGATGATCTTGATTATAGAATTTTTAACACTATCAGCCAAAAGGGAAATAAATTCATTTTGAATTTTATGCCCAAGATAATGATAATGAATTTCACAATTTTGAATGCGTCTAACATGATCTTGCATTATCACATCGAATTCCGCAATCATTTCAATCAATCCCGGGAAATTACCATTGCTATCTTGATAGAGTTTTTTAGTGGATCCTCGAAAAGCCAAATGATGAGTATCAAGACATTTCATAGTTGAAAATATTCTAAGTAAAACTTGCCTCCATGGCTCTTTCTCTTTCATAAGCTGTTCTTGTAAGCTTTTATCAATTGTTTTATTTTTATCCAACCTTATTCTCATTTCATTCCAAGTATTCATATTAGTCAAATGCTCAGCACTGTTTTCATGTTGTTTGAGTCTCTCACTAATATGCCTCCAATCACTTAAACCCTCATTTGCTAACAAACTTTTGTTACTAATAGATTTAAACAACTTATAACAAAAACAAAACACATTGTCAACATGTTTGGAATAAACCAACAATTTTATCACTAATCTCACCATTGCTCAACTTCCTAGAAAAATAAGCATAAGAAAAATGTTATTATTATTGAGAGAAAAATCAAGATTCATTTCTCTTATAGGCCCCTTTTCAACTAAAATGTCTCTTATTTTGTTATCAAGATTAGCACAATTTTTAGGATCATAAATATCCAAATAATGAATTGTTTGTTCTTCATCAATGTCAATATCAAGAGGAATTGTTTGTTCTTCATCAAGACCAAGATTTTTAATTTTGGAACATCATTATTCAAACCTTCATTTGATTGATTCAAATTTTCATTAAAAACTACTTTTTTTAAAAAAAAAAATTTATCAATAGAACATTGATGTGATTTTTTTAACTCTTCAACATGTTTTCTATTTTTCCTTTTTTCACTTTCAGATAAATGCATTTTAGGCAACATTATATATAAAAAATAAATCAGACACTCAAGTAACATAAGAAAATAAAACAATAGCAACTGATAGAAGAATTCCAAGTTAAATATTTACTTTCACATTTGTTAATTCTGAAAGTCAAATCGATTGAAATTCTGTAAATATAATTATAATAATCAATTACAAATTTACGCATTAATTAACATGAAATGCAAGTAAAAAATTAAATGAGTAACAAAAACATAGCAGTGAAACTGATGTCATATTGTAAGTGTGTTTTATCTGGCAAACAATCATTTTTCTGCATTCTTGAAATTAATCTAGGAGCTCTATTAACCTCAGAATGTTCGCAATGATAAGCCAAGATCACATTGTAACTCCATGTATCTGGATTAATATTCCTCTCAATCATCTCAGTTAGAAGCTGGTAAGCTTCATCAATTTTATCATTCTTGCAAAGCTTTTTGATAATCTAATTGTATGTGAACAAAATTTGGTACAAGATTCAACAGACAATTGCAAAGCTGGTAAGATTCAACACTTATACCATCCTAATATTATCAGAAATGTAAAAATCTCACAACTGCAAGTCTGAATTCAACACTTATAAGAGCAGTAAAACAGGGGGCAAAAAGAAAGAAATCGGAAAGATTCAACAAACAATAAAAAGAGTATGAAGATAATAACCTTCTCCCCTCTCTCAATGAACTTAACAGCAAAGAGCTCTCTTATCCATTTATCTCTAGCCAGTTTAGCCACACCAAAGTTCCCTGACCCGATATCTTTCAAAATTTCATAACGTTCCATATTTTCAGTTTTTTTTTTTTTAATTTGAAAATAACAGTATATAAACATAAGAACTCCGTCCAAAACTTGACGCTTGGCTTCAAGTTCAATAGGTTTTATGAACCCCAAGTTGTAGCTTAGAAGTGACAACCATCATCATCATCGTCATCATAAAAAGCTGTAGAGGTAGAGGTAGAGGGAAAGGAGGGTAATAAGCTTTTAAAAACAAGCCAGAAAATTTTCGGGTTTCATTTTACCATCTCTAATTTCTACCAAAAGAAATCCCATAAAATAGCAAATTGTTGGTTACTTCCTAATACATCAACCAAAATACGATAGCTTGTATTGCTGTGTTGAAAACCCAGAATTCAAGATAGCTAAAATGCATTAAAATCAACGTCAGAAATAACATGAATAATGACCGGATGCTGATGGCATAACAAACCAACAAAGTGATGTGCTCTGTCTAAATCTGCAAGTTACAAAGAGGAAGGAGGGGGAATTAATGAATTATACCTGCAATAATGCTAGTAATGGTTGATTTTTTTTTTGGGGGGGGGGGGAATGAAATTGTTTTTAGCTTTAATGGTAGGAGTTGAAATTTAGTAACCAGAAGAGGTTTGAGAAGTCAAGGAGTTGGAGATGAAGGGGAAGAATTGAAAGTCTCTTATTTTTTTCCTTTTTTTTTCCTGCTGCAATGAACTCCTCTGTTTTTTTTCCTGTCTGTAACGTATCAAAAAGCTTAGAAGATGAAGAGTTTTTTTCACTTTTGAAGAAATAATTTTTTTGGGGACCTTTCCGACCTTGGGCCCTGGACAGCTGCACTCTCGGACTACCCCACGGCTGGGCCTGGGTGGTGGATGATGATTATGTATACGAAAAAGAGAAACATCTAACTGTGCTTAAAACTTCGCTTTTCTTCACCAACAATGGCTTCACTGTTTACGATTGTAAAGGTCAGTTGGTTTTCTGAGTGGACTCGTATGGTCCTGACCCGTAATGCTCATGGAAGATGCTTGCTCACTGACAGAAAGAAGGTAGTTTTTCTCTCGTTTCCATTTAAACGATTTGTTTGGACTCTTTCAGTGAAATAAGACAATAGTTGGATTTGCTTTAACGGGTTCTGTTATGATCTAATCTAGATAAGTGGATATAGTTTTGACTTGTGAGTCAATTTGTTTAAAGTAGATAAGGTGGAGCTTCACCCAAAGGAGCGTTTTGGGTTTTAAGTTTAAAATTAGGTTTTTTATGTAGAATATAAAATGAAATTAAAATTATGCGGAAAAAATTAATGTATAAAAATTACATGTCATTTTAGTATTGGTATTTTAATGATTTTGAACTGAAATAAAATAAAATGATAAATTGATGATTAGTTTATATTTTTTTAAAGTTGAGTAATTTAATAATAAATTTTCTAATAGTGGAGTAACAATTTATATAATTTAGTTCAAAAATGGTAACAACTTCTTGTAGATTCCAAATTATTCATTGCAATACGCACATTAATGTCATCGCTTGGAGATCAAATAAAGAGGCTTTACAAAAGACACATCCGTTCTTTTTATCACAATATCAGCACCACACTTGGCTTCCTTCGCGAACAATGCAACATAAATCAAGCGTTCTCGCTCATCTATTCCTACACTCAGTCCTCCTTTAACAAAGAAACCGTATCTCATCGGATCACCATAAATTTGAATACCGTTTCTTGTTGCTTGTGACTCTTATAAATAAATAAATCATCGTGATAAAAAAAAAAAAGAACCTCACCATTGTTCCATATGAGTTTGTTTAGCACCCACCATATATGCCAGTTTATCATACAAAACTTAGACACATGGTATCATCCAAAACATGAAAATAATTTTCATCAAATTTTAAGGATGAGAATACCTTTTCCGTTAAAAATAAATAATGGATAAACTAAAAATTTCAATGTCCCCCCTCTTCTAGAATATGTTTTCATCATTCTCCCCCACTCAAAAAAAAAAAAAAAAAAAAACAAGTATACTTATACCTTATTAAAGGTTAGGTTACTCACCCAAACTTAAATATTTGTTTGAAATTTGAGAATATTTAGACAAGTATACTAAAAACAATTTAAATAAAAAAATAAGTTTGTTCGAAATATGGATCAAGCTCAAAGTTTAATATTTAAGACTTAAAAGTGACTTAATATGATCCGTTTTCAAGTTTATGATATATATTTTTATTAATTATAATGTAAAGATTGAAAAATATGATAGGTTATTTAAAAATTATATAATGGTAAAAGAAGTTACCTATGCTTACTAAATATTAAATTAAAATAATTATATTTAAAAAACTGAGTGGACCTAAATAGTTTTAAATTAATCATTTATAAAGATAACCAATCATAAACAAAATTTGAGATTCATATTTTAGGTCAAATCAAACTAAAACAACCGTGTATAATATTAATATCATAAATCAACCTAATAAGAATTTAATTCACGATCAACTTTACTAACTAACCTAACTTAAAAACACTAGAGAGGTGTGTCCTTTTTATTTTTTATTATTTTTAATTTTTTTTCCTATTATTTTGAAGCCAGATATATTATTTATTTTTTTAAAAGGAAAAATTACAAATACAAACATTATAAGTCAAAATGTTTTTTTTTTAAATTATGATTACAAATTTACAATTAAAGAAGCAAACATTATAAGGCGAATAATTGCAAATAAAACCAAATTTTAATATACTATTACACAAATAATCAGCATACATCTAAACTTACTTTGAAAAAAATATATTTAATTTTAAATCAAATTAAAATTTTAAAAAATATCCAAATACAACATGGTTTTAGGTAAGTTTGAATGGGTGGTTGAGTGCGTTTAGCTTACTTTTTATCTCACATTACAATATTATTACAGCATCTAATTTTACCGTCACTATTATTTTTATATTAATTGCAAGTAAACACATTTTCCATCCAAACTCATTTTTAATTTAAGAACTTCTCCTTACCTTGTGCTCATTGATGATATATATTAATCATATTCATGGGTGATAGTTGATTTTTTATGCTTAGCTTGAATTACTATAAAATTAAAATTAAATAAATAAAAAAACAAAGGACAATGTGGTTGAATCAAAATTATCATATATATTCATTAAAATCATAAATAATCAAAATAAAATCTACCTTTAGAATGGTTATTCCACACTGAATTATTAATCAAAATACGAAATAGTTTACTTCAAAAAATGATCTAATGGAATATAATGACCATTGAATCTAACCAAACATAGCCTGTATATAATATAAAGCCTTTATGAAAGCCATACGTCCTGTGGTGTAAGCAAAAAGCGGTCAGTCCAAAGGGCAGGGAACGTAGAGACATGGGGAGGGCACATGCTGGGCGAAAGCTACACACGCGCGCGAGTAGCGACATTACAGTTTAATTTAACTAACTGAAAATTCAATGGGTGACCCCTCACGTGATGACAAGCAGCGGATGGCATGATTTAGGACTTAAGCCCTCCTGGCCCTCCCGTTACTTTATTTAATCACTTTTTGTTTTTTAAATAACCAGACCCCCTTACACTCTCTCCTTGTCGGCGTAAACCTCACATTCCCTTGTCTTTTCTATTTTGGAGTCATGGGATTGGAGAGCTCCTCACATTGGGTCAATCATTTCCAATTTTGCTTCTTAATAGCTAGTATAATTAATCGAGAAGTTAAAATCATTTATTATTATTGAACAATTATTTAAGTTATTTATTTAATAAATAAAAATCTATCTAAACAACTTCACTATAAATATTAAATTACTATTCTTTGTCACGTTTTCAAATTCTTAAAGTTAAAAATAATATATAAATACTCTCACGATTTTTCTTTTTCTTTTTTAAAGAAAATAAAGATTTTAAAGAAGGATATTGTATGAAGTTTGGATTCAATATTTTTAGTAAGTATGAAAATATGATTAAATATGTCATTTTTATATCTAATATTTACACACATTTAGTTTTAGCATTCTTGAGACTTTGATGCTCCAAATTTGACTTTTACTTGCATAAAATCATGTGTAGGGTATTTTTAAATTTATTTTAACTTAAGAGCTCATTATGTGTGTCTTCTCTAGAACTATTTTAATTTGGCTTTGGAATATATTTTAAATATTAGTTTAATTATCCTTTGTAATAGTCAATTCTAACTATAATTTATTCAAATATGAATTATTTGTAATAATTAGCGAAGTTTCTTTTCTTTTGAGTTTAGATACAAATTGCTAAATCTATCTATTTTTAAAATGTTGATATTGGAATAATGCTACCATATCTGTACAACACATGTGCATGTCTATTCGATTGAGTATAATGTAGAATAGATCAGCATAAAATATATTGGACGAAGAACCAAATCAAATGAAAAAAATAATTTATGCATGTATCGCAATTGTATATGGTGAGACTTGAATTTAGGTATTCAATAACTCATTTTTAATATTTAATATTTGCTTAATTTATTTTATGTTTTGAAAATTGAAAATGTTAAATATTCATAAATTTTAAATTATATTAACACATAAATATATATTAATGTACTAAAGCAATGCTTATGTGTACCTATATTTTACAAATAAAATATTAACTAATATTAATAAATTCCAAAAACTGCTAAATTAAAATAGACTAATATCTGCACATATCATTTTTAGACGAAATTCGAAATGGGACGGAAAAAAGAGAGAACAAATCTTTCAATGAACCTTTTATTGAAGGACATTAATGATTATGAAGGAAATAAGAAAATAAAAGAAAAACAAAAGAAATTTCTATTAGACATGATCCGATCCGAATGAAACCCGTTTTGACGCCCCATTATGACATCAACACCACAAAAAGGCTTGCGGTGCGCGCGCTTGTAGTTTGTGTTGGGAAGAAACCGAACAACCGAACAGAAGCGAAGCACAACCGGTGTTCTTTCTCTCCCTATAACTCTTGTCAAATATTATGTCAAGCGCAATAGAACAAAAATATTTGTTCTCTAGCAACCTATCAACCACAAATCAACCAATGCAACCGCAACAAAAATAATAAATAGAGACACCGATATTTTTACGTGGAAAACCCCTCTAAATCAAGGGTAAAAACCACGGGACTTTAGAGTTCGATCAAAAGCTCCACTATAATCAAATGTTCAGCTACAAGATCACAATATCAAGCCTATAACAAGCATTCAACTCCAACAAGGCTAACAATATGTAATCTTTAGCAAAAGAGAGAAAAATTGGAGAACATCACCAAAATTGAAGCTGCTGTAAAACAGGTATTTCTGACGCTACAGAACTCGGATGAAAAATCCGACCGTACAAAGTCAAGAACACCTTGTCGCCCAGCTGCTGTCAAAAAATCAGCTCAATCGAACCACGGATGGACCTCCGATCAAAGAGTTGATCACAGCTGCACCAAACTTGAAAAACTAATTTTTCTAGCTTCAAAGCTCTCTGTTTCTCACGTTTTTTCCTCTCCAATTAAAATCTGATTTTGGGCTCTCTCACATGTTAAAAATTGCTGGCCACACCACCCTTAAAAGACAAAAAGAATGGCTGCCCACAAGCCACAAAAAATGACAAAAGAAAATGATGAAAAAGCTAAAAGAAAAACAAATAGAAAAAAAAAAAAGGCCATGAAACATGGCTGATTTTATGGGTTCCCCACTTAGTGGGACCCACCCAACAAATCTCCCCCTCCAACTATGTGGGGAATGCCTCCATACGGGAGATCAAACAACATGCTTCAAACTTTCCTCTTGGTAAAGCCTTCGTCAACATATCAACACCATTATCATCAGTATGTATTTTCTCAAGCTCTAACAGCTTAGCTTCAAGAACATCTCGTATCCAATGGTACCTTACATCAATATGCTTAGATCTAGCATGAAAAGTTGAGTTCTTATCAAGATGAATAGCACTCTGGCTATCACAATACAGGACATACTTTTCCTGAGTAAAACAAAGCTCATGCATAAACTTCTTCATCCAAAGCATCTCCTTGCACGCTTCGGTTGCTGCAATGAACTCTGATTCAGTGGTGGACAATGCAACACACTTTTGCAATCTCGATTGCCATGCCACAGCTCCCCCTGCATAAGTGATCAAGTAACCTGAAGTAGATCTCCTCGAGTCAATATCTCCGGCCATTTCTGAATCTATATACCCAACAAGAACAGGTTTCTCATTGCAGAAACAAAGTTTCATGTTGGAAGTGCCACGAAGATATCTCATAATCCACTTCACTGCATTCCAATGCTCTCTGCCTGGATTAGAAAGAAAACGACTGACTGTACCAACGGCATAAGCCAAGTCTGGTCTCGTGCAAACCATTGCATACATCAGACTCCCCACGGCTGAAGAGTAAGGAATTTTCTGCATCTCTTCCTTCTCATTTTCTGTGGAAGGACTATGCTTAACACTCAATCTAAAATGCGGAGCAAAGGGAATGCTCACCGCTTTAGCTTTGTCCATGCTAAACCTTTGAAGTACTTTCTCGATGTACCTCTCTTGTGATAACCATAATTTCTTGGCCTTTCTATCACGTGTCAACTTTATGCCAAGAATTTGCTTTGCTGGCCCCAAATCCTTCATTGCAAAGGATTTACTCAACTCTTGCTTCAACTTCTCAATTCTAGAAGCATTCTGACCAACAATAAGCATGTCATCAACATAGAGCAAAAGAATTATAAAATCATCACCAGAGAATCTCTTAACAAATACACAATCATCAGAAGTAATCTTCTTGTATCCTTGCTCCCCCATAACAGACTCAAACTTCTTATACCATTGCCTTGGAGCTTGCTTCAAACCATACAAGCTCTTCTTCAATCTGCACACGAAGTCTTCTTTCCCTTGTGCAATAAACCCTTCTGGCTGCTCCATGTAAAGCTCTTCTTCCAAGTCACCATGAAAAAAAGCAGTTTTCACATCCATTTGTTCAACCTCTGAGTCATAACAGGCTGCCAAACTCAGTATAGTTCTAATAGAGGACATCTTCACTACCGGAGAAAATATTTCTTCAAAATCAACCCCCTTTTTCTGAGTATAACCCTTGACGACCAATCTAGCCTTGTATCGTGGAGATGAAGACTTCTCTTCTTGCTTCAACCTGTAAACTCACCGATTCTTCAAGGCTCTTTTGCCCTTGGGCAGTTTCACCAACTCAAAGGTATGGTTTTCATACAAGGATTGAAGTTCATCTTTCATCGCTTCAACCCACTGAACTTTGCATTCACTCTCCATAGCCTCTTTATAACATTCAGGTTCTCCCCCGTCAGTCAAAAGAACATATTCATCAGAAGAATACCTGATAGAAGATCGTCGATCTCTGGAAGACCTTCGAAGTGGAACTGTTGGTGGAGCTATAGGTGCTTGTTGTTGATCATTCACAACATCATCCATAGGAGCATCAAAGTCACCTATATCCTGATGGTCATCAGTAACATCACCATGCACATCATCCAGAATAGGACCTGGTGAAGAGTTTAGGGGAATCGGATTCACATCGATCAAATCACTACTGTCTTGTGAATTCGCTTTCTCCGTCTTATCAATGTCATCAATGGTCTGATCCTCAATGAAGACAACATCTCTGCTTCTCACGAGTTTTTTCTGAACGGGATCATAGAGTCTATAACCAAACTCACCATCTAGACCATAACCAATGAAGATGCATTGTCGAGTCTTGGCATCCAACTTGGATCTTTCATCCTTTGGAACATGAACAAATGCTTTACAACCGAACACACGTAGGTGATCATATGACACATCTTTGCCAAACCAAACTCTACCTGGCACATCACCTTGCAAAGGAACACTAGGTGACAAATTTATCACATGTGTCACTGTATTCAAAGCTTCAGCCCAAAATGATCCTGGCAGCTTTGAATCTGATAACAAACATCTGACTCTCTCAATCAATGTTCGGTTCATTCTTTCAGCTAACCCATTTAACTGTGGAGTCTTTGGTGGTGTTCTCTGATGTCTGATTCCCTGTCGCAGACAATACTCATGAAATGGCCCTTTGTACTCGCCACCATTATCAGTACGAATGCACTTCAACTTCTTTCCTGTTTCCCTTTCAACTGATGCATGAAACTGTTTAAACACCTCAAAGACTTGATTTTTAGACTTCAAAGTGTAAACCCATAGCTTTCTCGAACAGTCATCAATGAAAGTCACAAAATAAAGTGCACGGCCAGGTGACCTTACTTTTATCGGACCACAGACATCTGGATGGACCAACTCTAGCAACTCTGATCTTCTATAAGGAGGACGGCTTCTAAAAGAAACTCTTCTCTGTTTTCCTGCTAGACAATGAGCACAATCCTTCAGTGTAGCATTCTTCAATCCCGACAGTTGATTCTTCTTCGCTAAACAATTAAGCCCATTTTCACTCATGTGACTAAGTCGTTTATGCCACAACTCAGTTGAGCTGTCATTCACTGTCACATTTACAGTCTCTCGAGAAGCTGAAGCTTGCATCAAATATAAATTTGAGCACTTCTTTCCTCGAGCCACAACCAAGGAGCCTTTAGTCAGCTTCCACTGCCCCTCACTGAAGGTGTTACAGAATCCCTCATCATCAAGCTTTCCTGCAGAGATCAAATTCAAACGGATATCCGGTGCGTGTCTGACATCCTTGAGAGTTAACTTTGTTCCATTGTTACTCACCAAGTGAACATCTCCCATACTGATAACCGGAACCAAACCGTCATTACCCATCTTCAATACCCCAAAATCACCAGGAGTATAAGATGTGAAGAAATCCTTCCTCGACGTAACATGAATTGATGCACCAGTATCAATCACCCAACTAGTCTCGTCACATGCTAAGTTGACCAAATTCTCATCACAAATGACCAACAGATCTTCACGAGTAGCAGTAGCAACACGCTCGGATTTTTCATCATCGTTTCGATCGTGTTTATCACCACATTTGTTCTCTTTCTTCCACCTGAAGCAGTATTTCTTGATATGGCCTTTCTTACCACAATGATGACACTCAAGATTCTTGTATCTCGATCTTGACTTGCTTCGGCCTTTATCTCTACTCTTTCCATCTTTGTCTCTGTTCCTCCCCCTGTTCTCGGTAACCAACACCTCGGACTGTGATGTAGAACCCTGAGATCGTCTTCTGACCTCTTCATTCAACACACCACTCTTAGCCAAATCCAAGGTAATAATACCCTTTGGGGCAGAATTAATGAGCGAAACCCGGAAAGTCTCCCAAGAGTCTGATAGAGTAGCAAGCAACCAAAGCCCTAAAATCTCGTCATTAAATTTGACACCCATACCAAGCAACTGATTTATCACGCTCTGAAATTCACTCACATGGTCAGCTATAGACGTTCCTTCTTTGTATTTCAACGCCATCATTTTCTTCAGCAAAAACTACTTGTTATTGCCCGATCTCGAAGCATACAAGCTTTCAAGCTTCTCCCACAATGTTCGAGCATGTGTCTCCTGATCAATGTGGTTGTAAACATTTTCTTCAACAAATTGCCGAATAAAGCCACACACTTGTTGATGTTCAAATTCTCATTCTTCATCACTTTTCGAATCGGGTTTTTGAGTAGCAAATACCGGAAGATGCAGAGCCTTCACAAACAACAAGTCCTTTATTTTATTCCGTCAAAGTTGATAATTTGTGCCATTCAACATAATCGTCTTGCTCGTATTAATTTCCATAATTATTTGACAGAATAACCGAGCTCTGATACCAGTTTGTTGGGAAGAAACCGAACAACCGAACGGAAGCGAAGCACAACCAGTGTTCTTTCTCTCCCTATAACTCTTGTCAAATATTATGTCAAGCGCAATAGCACAAAAATATTTGTTCTCTAGCAACCTATCAACCACAAATCAACCAATGCAACCTCAACAAAAATAATAAATAGAGACACCGATATTTTTACGTGGAAAACCCCTCTAAATCAAGGGTAAAAACCACGGGACTTTAGAGTCTGATCAAAAGCTCCACTATAATCAAATGTTCAGCTACAAGATCACAATATCAAGCCTACAACAAGCATTCAACTCCAACAAGGCTAACAATATGTAATCTTTAGCAAAAGAGAGAAAAATTGGAGAATATCACTAAAATTGAAGCTGCTGTAAAACAGGTATTTCTGACGCTACAGAACTCGGATGAAAAATCTGACCGTACAAAGTCAAGAACACCTTGTCGCCTAGCTGCTGTCAAAAAATCAGCTCAATCGAACCACGGATGGACCTCCGATCGAAGAGTTGATCACAGCTGCACTAAACTTAAAAAACTAATTTTTCTAGCTTCAAAGCTCTCTGTTTCTCACGTTTTTTCCTCTCCAATTAAAATCTGATTTTGGGCTCTCTCACACGTTAAAAATTGCTGGCCACACCACCCTTAAAAGACAAAAAGAATGGCTGCCCACAAGCCACAAAAAATGACAAAAGAAAATGATGAAAAAGCTAAAAGAAAAACAAAGAAAAAAAAAAAAGGCCATGAAACATGACTGATTTTATGGGTTACACTTAGTGGGACCCACCCAACAGTTTGGCCTCAGAAGAGAAGAGAAGACGACTCTTCCCACAACCTTGTTTGGTAGAACATCCCCATCACCCCCCGTGGCAATCTCTTAAATCTATAATAAAAAACAACAAAAAATAATTTAAAAATCATTCAAACTGCCATCGTTCAATTCATAACAGAAATTTTAGTCCTCAAACAAGCTTAAAATCCAAACTCTCTCCCAAATGCAAAGCCCTTCCCGCTCTCTTTTCTTCATGTTGCCTTCTTTTGCCCGTGGTTTAGCAGTGCATGGGCGGTGGCCAGGCTCACTCAGACCCGCCCGACAAGGAGGAGGACCGAAAGTCGCCGCTTACTGCGGTGGCTGGTCTGCGGCTCCAAGATGCTCCTATTCTTTTCCTGCTTTACTTCCATACGGCTATACGGGCGGAGCTTACTGAGCTCCGGCGTTTGGCAGTTGCGGCCGCTGCGGATGGGAAGAGTGACTCATACTCGCGTGAATTCGTGGTTGAGCTGTTTAGAAGGTTCGAGTTTCTTAAGCTTGTTTGTAAGTATCACTGCGCTGCTGAAGATGAGGTGAGCTGATCTGACTGCATATTTATTCTGTTTGGCTGTCTAGAAAATGAAAATAGACTCGTCCGAAGAAAACGGACAAATGTCGTCCTTCTGTCTTCTTCAGATAAAATCTACGCAATTTTCCTTTTTCCCTTTCTTTTCATTTCTCAGCAATCAAATAGATCAGCTGGCTTTGGATCAGTTGAAATCTTTATTATTGATTCTTTTTAACTAATTTTACAAATATAAGATGATCAAGTAATTAACCGAGGATTATGCATGCAATAAGCATTAATTCATTGTTGTTTAATTATCAACTATAAACGAAAGACTTTTGGTGTAACCAAAACATAAGTTGACTTTCACACTGAATATTTTATATGTTTCATCCATCAGATTAATAAATTAATCAGAGTTTAGGTAGGTTATGTGGCTTTTGATTTGTATAAGTAGAAGAATTAAAGAAATAAGAATAGCTGCTAATTCTTTTAGTAATACTAAATTAATTAAAGACAGACATAGCATTGAACAAAGCTTAGCTAATAAAGAAACGCTCTTTTTTAAAACATAGGTTAACGTTAAAAGGTTAATATTTGATGTACTTGCAGTGTATAAATATGTTAGTGGAAAGCGTCTTAATACTGACATGAACTCCTAAAATTTGACAATACAAACCGGTAGGTAGAACTAAAGTAGCAAAAGAATTTTTTCCGTCAAGCACATATGTTTTATAATGTTTCAACTCGGATATTTTTCGGATTTCAGAAGTCCACATTAGCATTTAGATGGTTTTTCATTAGCAAAGTTTTCAATTTTACTTGTTTGCAGCAATATGAAATGTACAAAAATTTATAACCTAGTTTTATAGAGTAGAGACTAGATCTCATTTTTGACATACAAGGATTGCCTAGATACTTTAACCTCCATCATAATATGCGTTTATGTACGTATAATTTTCCAATTGACATCAGTAGTTCCATGAGTATAAACAAAAATTGTTGGCAGGTTGTCTTTCTAGCTCTGGATGCACATGTTAAAAATGTGGCTTGTACATATTCACTGGAGCATGAAAGTATAGATCACAACTTCGATTCCGTTTTCTATTGCTTAAATGCATTGGAGGGAAGTGAAAATACCTCTAAAGCATTGCAAGAACTTGTATTTTGCATTGGCGCCATCCAAGCTTCTATTTGCAAGCATATGTTGAAAGAAGAAAAGCAGGTAACTCTCTTATTTATTTTTATTAGTTATTTCTTTTTTCTTTTCTTTTTCCCATTACATGAATTGTGTTGCTTTTCCCCCATTAGCTTGCCCTTTGTTTCTAGTTTAAGCAATAACCAAAGATGAAGGTTGGATTGTTTCTGGGGAGTGGGCACAAAGGTTTTTTTTCTTAGAGCTATATAGATGCATAAATTATTATGTTAAAAAGTGTATATATATACATACCTTCATCCATTTTGTGTTCATACTGTGAAACTGTTGTAGATGAGAGAACTTTACCATTGCCACATCTAAAGTATCAAAAGCATTCTCAGAGGAGATATATAATTAGATTAGATGCATATAAAAGTTTAAAGGATTATCCTATACACAGCTTCTGGAAGTTTTAAAACTCCATAATAGATTTAAATGCATGCTGTGTGTCCATCAAACTATAATAAGGGAGTCGAAATGAGCTTGTAGTCCTAAATTACATTTGTTTCCATTTTCTGTTAGTCTATAAATTGAACAAAAGTATTTTTTATTCAAATTCCCTAATAGTATTTTTAATTAGACGCCCTTATCAAAACTAGGATGCAAAAGAAGGAAATCGCTATGCTATGAATAAGAAACTTCTACTTCATCGCAATTTTTTGGCCTGGAAAACCATGGCATCTATTGATTGATTAGATGACTTTTATTTTCTATTTTTCTAATTTAATGTCTTTAAGGCAATTGATAGTAAAATTGCAAACTTGCCCTTATCAAAACTAGGATGCAAAAGAAGGAAATCGCTATGCTATGAATAAGAAACTTCTACTTCATCGCAATTTTTTGGCCTGGAAAACCATGGCATCTATTAATTGATTAGATGACTTTTATTTTCTATTTTTCTAATTTAATATGTCTTTAAGGCAATTGATAGTAAAATTGCAAACTTCTCTTTTTATGTCTTTGTGTCACTTTTTCAGTTGTTTATCTTTTAATTTTTAGCACAATGAGCTCTTTAAAGATGACACTCAAAATATTTAAAGTAGTAGGATACTTAATTTATTTAACAACAGCAGTTCCAACAATTAATTTTTGATATAGTTGCGTTCTTCATGTTCAACATGTCAATGCATACCTGACTAACCAATGTTCTACAATCTTATGCACTGCATGCAGGTTTTCCCTCTGCTGGTTAAACAATTTTCTTTCCAAGAACAAGCTTCTCTGGTGTGGCGGTTCATTGGTAGCATCCCTGTAATTCTGCTGCAGGATTTTCTACCATGGGTGATCTCTTTTTCTCATCCAGATGAGCAAGAAGAAATAAAAAATTTTGTAAGAGAAGTTGTACCGAAGGAAAAATCATTGCAAGAGGTAGATCCCTTGTTATATTCTTACCAGAATTTGAGTAACCTTCCTGACGGTAACAAATTTAAACAAATTTTGAAGGTTGTAGTATCCTGGCTAGATAAGAAACACCGGACTGGTTTTGAGTTTCACATTGAGCTTGCAAAAGGAGTTCAGCCTCTTGATGGACCTATCTCTATCAAAAGCAAATTCAAATTCCATTTGATTAAGAATCCTCTTGGATGGATGAAAGCGCCTTGTTTTCAAACAAATACCGGGAATAATCCAATTGATGGCCTTCTTTTCTGGCAAAGAGCCATTCAAAAAGATTTGAAAGAAATTCTGGCAGAGCTGCATCAAGTAAAAACATCAAGCTGCTTTCAAAATCTTGATTTTATTGTACTCAGAATGAAATTCCTTTCTGATGTCCTAATCTTCTACAGGTAACATATGTTTCCTAAAACATTTTTGTAGACTAATTAAAATTTATTTGATTAAGGTGTCTACTTTAAATATTTCTCTCTGTGCCACTAAATGTAACACCCCCTAACTGAGTTGGCAACGGCCCTGGTCATAGAGACCTCAAATTACAGTCGGTGGCTCTCTATGAGCCTAACTAATTTGAGGTCTCTATATGGTCAACCTATGGTGTGAACAGTGACTCTGGGCCCCTTAGATTGGTTTAACTATGGTTTAAAAGTGAACTGTGAAGTATCGATACTTGAAGGAAAGAGTATCAAGACCTCCAAAGTCAGTAGCCAAGATTTGAAAACAGGGAATCTTAGTCTCAAGACTTAACAACTAAGTCTCGAGACATGCACTATTAAGTCTAGGAAATACCTCTATTATCTTTCCTTGTGCTATTATTTCTTTATCATCTTGTCCAAACTTTCAGAACTTGTTTTGTTATTTGCAGCAATGCACTGGAGAAGCTTTTTTACCCTGTCTTGGTTGATGTTTCCAACATTCAGCTGTCTCTGCCCGCTCAAGATCTCTACATTGCAAGTGATATTAAACATTTATTGTACTTGGTAAATTATAATAGTCGAAAGGGGATAACAGCAAGTGAGTTTGTGAAGGAGCTGTGCCAGAAACTGGAGTCCTTTGTGATGAACATTGACATAAAATTTAGTTTACAAGAAAATGAGGTATAAAGTGATTATTTATTTGCCATTCTTATAAAGAAAAGTAAGATAAGATGGTTTCTATTGAAGCTTCAATTTTAAGTCATGATATCGCTTTATCTCTTTGTAGTTACATACCAACTATGTTTCCAATAATCACTCTCTGAAGTTTTGCCTGGATGACTGCCATTAACTAATTATTAAAAATGTTTTGCTACATTTTCCTTTGACACTTTTCCAGTTTCTTTCAGGTATTCCCCATCATTAGCAAGAACTGCAGTAAAGAAATGCAGCAGCAGCTTCTGTGCATAAGCCTCCAGGTGGTGCCACTAGGTTTGCTGAAATGTGTGGTCACCTGGTTTGCTGCTCATTTATCTGAGGATGAATCTAGGTCCATTCTGCATATTATAAAGAAAGGATATTCTTTGACCCATGCATCTTTTGCATCCCTTTTATTGGAGTGGTTCCTTTTAGGTTATTCAGGAAAAACCTCAGTTGAAAGCTTTAGAAGGGACTTGGAGAAATTGTTCAGCAGCAGATGCTCTTTTCTTCCTGTGTCAATTGAGGAGGATGCTGGATCTTCTTCCTTTCTTTCCGATATGTCCCTTGGTAAAGGATCTAAATCTAAGATAATTAAGCCAGTTTTTGTTTACAAAGGAAAGAAGGACTTCCCTTATTCTTCGGCAAGCTCGCATGGCATTAAGCATGATGGGACATCAAACTGCGGTGGAATCAATTTGCATATATTTTTTCCTAAAATGACAAGGGATTTATGCTTTTTTCCAGAATTTTCTGTTGAGAAGAACTGTGTTGATTATGCTATTGATGAACCAATACCAATGGATATGATTTTCTTCTTTCATAAGGCTTTAAAGAAAGATTTGGATTATCTTGTCCTTGGTTCAGCTCTGCTGACAGAAAACGCTGGGTTTCTCCCTGAGTTCCGCCAACGCTTCCATTTGATACACTTCTTATATCGGATCCACAGTGATGCAGAGGATGAGGTAGCTTTTCCAGCTTTGGAAGCAAAGGGAAAACACAGAAATATCAGCCACTCTTATTCTCTGGACCATGAAACAGAAGCTGAAAACTTCAGCAAAATATCCCTCATTTTGGATGAGATATATGAATTGCAACTTGAATATTCTAGTGGTGAACCAGTTACACTGGACTGGGTGGCGAAGCGCCAAAAGCTGTGTATTGATCTTCAGGATACATGCAAATCGATGCATAAGTTACTCTCTGATCATGTGCATCGTGAAGAAGTTGAACTTTGGCCCTTATTTAGAGAATGTTTCACACTAAAGGAGCAAGAAAGGATCATAGGAAACATGCTTGGAAGAACAGGAGCAGAAATATTACAAGATATGATACCCTGGCTCATGTCATCTTTGACTCCGGATGAGCAGCAAACTGTTATGTCCTTATGGCACAGTGCCACGAGAAATACAATGTTTGATGAATGGTTAGGAGAATGGTGGGAAGGACATAAAATAGCTAAGGAAACAGAGGAGTCAACTATTCCTTCATGGACCCCAGATCCATTGGAGATTATCGCAACATATTATCATGAAGTCCTTAACAAACGAGAAGCCATTTGCGACAATTTCTCAAGAACTAGTTCGAATGGTGCTGATATTGAGCTGTTAAGATTGTCCAACATAGATGATAAAGTAAAGGCTTTTAAAGGTGATGAAAACTGTTCTGAATGTTCCAAACTGTTTAGCATGAGCAGTGACAAGCGATGCAATGAAGCAGCTGATCTGATGGGCAGGGCTAATGAGCCAGATCAAAAGTTTCAAGTAACTCATGACACTGGGCAATGCAAACAACTAAAGACAATGAGTCAAGAAGATCTAGAGGCTGCCATAAGAAGGGTGTCATCTGACACATCCTTAGATCCTGAAAGGAAATCACACGTGATGCAGAACTTGCTAATGAGGTGGGTAATAAGCATTCCTTTTCCATTAAATGATATCTTTTAAACTTTAGGAGAAGATTTGTGGTCTTCGTAGGCTGCTTTTAGATAATCTAAACGCTTATTTCACATGTTTATAATTGGCTTTGCAGGCAGAAAATCCTATCTGCAAAAACCCATGAGCTAATACATTTATCTCAAATGAGACAATAGGCTGCTAGAAAATACAATTAGTACCTTTTTAGCAGTTTATATATCTATTTTGTGGGGTGTATGTGTTTTTTATATCTTCATAGAATTTGACTCTTTTTTTTCTGGTACAGTCGTTGGATTCTTAAGCAACAGAGATCTAATTTAGAAGTAAACAATTCAAATAATGGAGAAGGAATTCCAGGTCAGCATCCATCCTATCGTGACCATCTGGAACTAGCATTGGGTTGTAAACACTACAAGAGGAACTGTAAACTTTTTGCCCCATGTTGCAACCAGCTTTATACATGCATTCATTGCCATAATGAGGTGGCTGATCATAAATTGGATAGGTAATAACACTTTGTATATAAATTTGCTTTTCCCTTTTAAAAATTAGAAGTTCTAAATTTTGTTTCTCTCCATCACATTTACCTGCTGTTCCTAATAAATATGCAGAAAATTTGTCACAGAAATGATGTGCATGAAATGCTTGGTAATTCAGCCAATTGGATTTACATGCTCAACAGTTTCCTGCCATAATCTATCAATGGGAAAATATTATTGCAGGATCTGCAAGTTATTCGATGACGAAAGGTGATATCTTGTTTAATTGTTCTCATATAAGATCTTTACTGTGTTGAAGATTGATTTTGGACATTTCTAGACACCTAACATGATGCAACTATATTCTGATTCTCTTCAAACTTCATTGCTAGCATTGACTCATTATTTTTACCTTTGTTAAGCCAACAAACTTAATAGGAAAGGATCAGATTTAAGAGTTTGTCCATGATTAAAGTGGCATTGGAAACATGCAACTTATCTTTCACTATTTCTATTCTAGAATATGCAATACTATAAATTAGTATGCAAAGCTACTTCCACTGCACGATTAGAATTTGATATTGATATTTTTATATGTTTCTTCTCTAGTTTACTATTTAAATGCTTGTGCTTGATATGTGGTCATTGGTGGGTGGTTGATAAGTTTTGCAGTTATAACTTATAAGCATTCTTTCTTCGCATAAATGGAAGGCCAAAAGTAAACTGATTTCAAATGTTTGGAATGTTCTACTTTATGATCTCATATAGTATGCATAGTCACGTAGAAGTCATTGCATTTTATCAGGGACCTCATGAAATTTTAAGGGAATGAAATTTTTCGTTGAGCAGATATAAAGGGAAATGTGTATTATCCATGTCAAAATCTGACATAAAATGATGTCATCTCGTACTTTCATGAATGGAAAAAGACAATAGATAACTCAGATATGAATATTTTATACAGTCAAAGGGTATTAGAAAGTCTAAACATTACTATAATTTTATTTTCATTCTGAATTCTAAATTGTTATTATTTCAAATATTATTCTTTCTTTTTTAGTCTTCTTAGGTTGCCTTTAGGAACTTGGATTTCAAAAGATGAATTTGGATTTAAAATAGCATAAGTTGCGTGATAAAATGCATATAAATGTAGTATTCATGATTAGTTTTCAAATATATGAATTTTTGGGTGCCTATGAGCAGTGAATTTGAAATTTCTAATATGTAATTGTAAATTTGAAATTCATCTCTTTATACCTGTCAAATAGATAATTATTTTGATTCTGAACTAACTTAATGCATAATGTATAGATTTCATTCTCATTTTATATATTAAACGAAATTCCAATCCAAAATTTGGAATATGTTTCCAAACATAACATTAACAAACTGCAATTTGGTGCAAGTTTAAAGCTATTGTGAACTACCTATCATGTAATATAGAGGGTTGTTAACTTCTTGATTCTACATTTATGAATTGTTTAACATGGAAAATTTTCAACAGGCAAATTTATCACTGCCCTTACTGTAACCTCTGCCGAGTAGGGAAGGGATTGGGTGTTGACTACTTTCACTGCATGAATTGCAATGCCTGCATGTCACGATCTCTGTCACTGCATGTATGCAGAGAAAAGTCCTTTGAGGACAATTGTCCTATTTGCCATGAAGATTTCTTCAGCTCCACAGCTCCAGTAAAAGCGCTTCCTTGTGGACATATGATGCACTCAGCTTGTTTTCAGGTACTTAAGTCTGAAGTTCTTTTTCCTTGCAACTTTCACCCAAATTTATCTGCTTCTTGTGTTGTTTCTAGGATTATACTTGTACACACTACATCTGCCCAATCTGTAGCAAGTCACTTGGGGACATGCAGGTTTGTTTCTCCTTATCTCTAATGTCAATGAATGTTATCATTGTAGTTCTAAGTTAACTATATCCAGTTATCATGTCAGCGCAAATTTATTCTTATATCTGAAATTGCTTGCATTTTCTCATATGAGTGCTTCACTACTGATAGCAACAATATATGATATGTTGCCTTCCCTAAAATGTACTTGTTTGTGATTTCCTAAATCAATTGGTTCATAAAAAGAGTGAACCTGTGGGGAATCAAAATCAGTGTCCTGTGGTAACAAATTGTTTAGGGTTAAAACATTTCTGTAATAACATTTTTTTTTTGTCCTGTAATTTCTACCCTCGTTAGTCTCAATTACTTGGGATGCTTGGAAAATTAAAGATTATGGAAAAGCTTCCCCCCCCCCCCCCCGGAGTTTTAGTTAAGGGTAAGAAAGAGGAAATAACACTTTCACATCATTATGCTGTAATTAGTGCTTGAAGATATGTAAACAGCTAAACTTTTAGAATCAGTAATCCGGAATCTAACCGGCTTGAGAAGATCTGAAGTCTACAAACTGAAGAAAACAATGCCTCACATTTGTATCAACTTGATCCATGTTCAAATTTTAGTCTTCCCCATGACTGGCTACGTGAGTACTATTAGCAGAGATGATCATGCTAGCCCCTAATATGCTTGACTTCAAGTTTTAATTGTTTCTTTTTTTACATGGAAATTCAGATTGCCTGCTTGTTTAATTTGATTATATCAAGTGCATTGGAACTATCTTTAGTAAATGACGATGAATTGATGCTTTGAGGAGTTGAATGATCCTTAAACCTTTTAAGGGTGTTTTTTTGCAGGTTTATTTTAAGATGTTGGATGCTTTTTTGGCTGAAGAGAAAATTCCAGATGAACATCATGACCGAAATCAGGTTCATCGTGTTGTTTATTTGTCTTGGTTTATCATAGGCACTCTTCTTTGTAAGTTATAGAAGCCGTGTTTGAGAAATTATGATACGGACTGGACAGTGAAATTATTAACTTAAATTACAGGCAATACTATGCAATGACTGTGAGACAAAAGGAACAGCTCCCTACCATTGGAAGTATCATAAGTGCTCCAACTGTGGCTCATATAACACGAGAGTACTATAGAAGATGACAGACAAGCGTGCAATTCTCTCATCATCCATTGCCAATTGAAAGAAACCTACCTTAGGTCCACCATGAGGATAATATGTCTAAGGGTCTGTCTTCTCTATTTTGAAAACTTTACCAACCGTGTGCATGTTCTAGTTAAATAAAACCAAGAAACTCATTCTTGTTATCCAGCTGCTTATTCAAGTGATGTTTCCTATTAAACCCTATACAAAGATTCTGCTTATAAAACTACCCATACTAAGGGAGACAATGGATATGATGCTTTTTGTTTTATATAAATTATGGAATTTTTTTTCAACTTAAATCATCGTATGTTTTTAGGATTATTATTACTCATGTTTAGTATAATGAAAAAAGATTGTATCAAATAGAGATATTATTTTTGATATGGCATAAAACTATTGAAAAAAAAAGAAGATACAAATGACGTGGGTCATTGTTTTATACAATCCTTCCCCAAGAATAATTATGGGCAGTGAAAACTCCACAAACATTATATTAATGTATTTTAGAGTTTATTATAACTTTTAAGCTGTTTCATAATTAGAGGTGATGATGGGTTGGTTTGGATCGGGCCTCAATAGAATTTTGGGTTTGGGCTATACTTAAAAATAGGCTTAAAATTTTACCCAAATTCGGATCAGATAAAAATGTTAAAATCCGTACTTGACTCGGTCCATTCGTATTAAATTTTTTTATATTATTTTTATATAAAAATAAATTTAAAAAATATAATACATCAAATAGACTAAATATATTAAAATAAATGTTTCCTAACAAATTAAAAATAAATTAAAAAAATTATTTAATACTAAGATAGTTGCAACTTAATAAGCAAATACCTCTAAAATAGTAGCAGAATTAACAAGAAAAAAAAGAGTTATACAATATCAAAATAATAATAGCAATATAATAGCAAAATGACACTAAAACAGTGACAAAAAGAGTTATTCCATGGTACTTTAGTCTTTTTATTCTAAAAAAAACAATAAAAAAATACATATGGAGGGATTTAGTATTCTTGATATGATGTATTCATGTGTTTAAATTTCGTTTTACTTGTAATTTAACCTAAAATTTTTTATTTTTATATCGTACATATTTAATGTGTTATTATTAATTAGTTTCAAGCCACACATTTCATTATTTATTGCATGTTAATTTTAAATACAAATTTATGTTCAAAATACATGGTTTCCACACACAGATGTGTGTGATAGAGTTTATTATTAATAATGTTGTTGATTGAGTTAGTGTCGTAAACTAATTTAACACCAACTTAAGTTTGTTGTATTCATTTAGGATTTTTAATCTGATGTAGACCTGTCCATAGGCTAGAACAAAATTTTAAGCCCATTTTATAGGTCTCGAACCTAGCTCGAAAAATAAGTCTAAAATTTTGTTCAAACTCGACTCGAATAAAAATACTAAAACTCAAACTAAGTCCATTCCACCCGTATTAAAATTTTACAAAATTACTGAGTGAATTTTTTATAGTGTGCAAGATTAAGGCTACAAAAATCGTTGGATTGTTTAAATTGTAGTTAGTGCCTGCATTAAGATTTTTTAAGAGATTCAAGTTTGTGTAAGACCCAGTAAATTATTTACGTGATTCATTAAATTACTTTTGTTATGGTTTTTTTGTTGTTTTACTTTTGTTATGACAATCGGAACAATGTTCCTCATAACATCATTAGAAGAGTTCTCATAGCATACTTATAAAACTTTTTAATACTATTAATTTATTCAATTATTACTAGGAACAATATATTAATATCATTTTTAACATAATGTTGTTTTTAAATATTGTATGTTCTTGCAATAATATTAAACACTAAAAAATTTATTAATGATCGATTGAGTCTTAACTCAATTAATATCAAAATTATTGTCAGCAGAATTATCGATTTTATCAAACTTTGAAAGTTTTGTTTTTAATAAAATTGAAGTATTTGTATAACTTTTTAATAAAAAGGAAGGTTGAAATTGGGACTAATTTATCAAAGTATACCAAAAATAAAAAAAAATTATGGAAATGAGTCGAATTTTGTATTATTTACGGAAAAGGGCCATTTCCCCCCCCCAAAAGCGTCCACGTCAGCGCGTTTTTGGGGGATGTAGCAGAAAAGCGCGCCCTTGAGGGCGCGCTTTGTGTCACATCAGCACAAAAAGCGCTGATGAGGACGAGCTTTGTGCCACATCAGCACAAAACGCGCTGACGAGGACGCGCTTTGCTGATGTGGCACAAAGCGCCCCGTCAAGGGTGCGCTTTCCTGCTGCAACGGTAAAAAAAAAACTATAAAACCCCCCACCTTTTTATTTTTTTCACAACAAAGTCCTTATTCATTTTTCTCTCAACTTTCTCTCAAATTCTTCTCAAATTTCTCTTAAATTCCTTGAAATTTCCTCTCAAATTTCACAATAGTCCTTTAATATTTACAAAAAAGCCCTTTTTAAATTTTTTAAAATATATTTTTTTGATAAATTTTAAAATATTCGATCGTATTACCAATGGCCAGGGAATTAATTCGTCTCGACGATAAACACATCTCCGTCGATCAAATGCAAATGGTAAGTTTTAATTTTAATTTTTCAATACTATTTAATATTTTTTAGGTTTATGCAATTTTAATTAAAATTTATTTTATAATTTTTTAAACAGTCTATAGATCGGGTGCTGCAATGCTATATTCGCAATACGTCTGGTCCGCCATCGCCGTTGATCAAGAATTACCTGCGAGAAGCGAATTTTTGGCATGTGGCCACGATAGGCTAGGGGTGCAAGTTGGAGCCGAAGTTAATCAGTGCGTTGATATAGAGGTAGAGACCCAAGACGCACACTTTCCATCTTCCATGCGGATAGTGTACTATTACTCTGGAAGACGTGCAGTTGCAATTGGGATTACCGGTGGATGGGTCCGTATTCACCGGGTTCGCAACTTCTAGCGATTGGGCCGCCGTATGCTACGAGCTTCTGGGTGCCATTCAGGATAACATTTATGGAGGTCGGATCGAGATGGGCTGGTTACGAGACACCTTCCCGGAGCCGGATAATAATTCGACCAAAATAGAAAGAATACGGTATGCTCGGGCATAAATTCTTGAGATAATTGGAGGCTATCTGATGCCGGACCTGTCACGAAACCTTGTACACCTGATATGGCTGCTGAAACTCGTTGATTTTAGAGCAGCCGGTGAATTGAGTTGGGGGTCTGTCGTGCTATCAAAATTGTATCGGGAGATGTGCGGGGCGACGCGACCGAGTAAAGCAAAAATCGGAGGTTGCCTATCACTACTACAGTCACGGGCACGGTTTCAATTTCCATTTTTACGTCCTCGATTCAAACACCCATATACATTCCCACTCATAACGAGGTAAATTTAATATTATATTTTACAATTATTACGTAGATTTAAAGTATAATTGTATGCTAAAAATTTATTTAATTAGGTGGAACCATTCGGCGAGTTATGTTGGAATACCTACCGAGCTTGAAGATATACGGCTTCTATTAGAGCAACGGTCGAAATCACAAGTAAGTATTAAATATAATATATTTTCGTAATAAAATTGTCGTTTCGAATTTCGTATTTATAATTTAGTATTTCGTATTTAGTATTTAGTATTTAGTATTATGTATATAACTAATATTTTGATCATGTTAATATAGTTTCAATGGACACCATACGAGGATTCGGCAATTCGGGCAATAATTTCGGAGGAGTTCTTGCTAAATCCGAACATTTGGCATGTGAAGGTCCCATTGATCAACTATGCCACAGTGGAGATGCACCAATCAGATCGGGTTCTACGACAATTTGGATTCCGACAACCAATTCCCGTGCTACCTGAGGTGCTCAATTATGAGCACAAAGTCGACTTACGGCAGTTGCACACGGATTGGCCAAGATATTGGCCAGCATATGAAAATATGTCTCTCGCACAACCGATGTTATCGGCAAATGACGCGTTCATTTTAGAATAGAATTTATGCATTCGGCCAGGTTTGAGGTCATATAACCATATCGTAGGCCGCCGTCGTATGCTTGTGTCCACTATTCGAAAGGAATATTGCATAGGTAGTTTGCGCCTTCTTCGTTAACTGATCGCAAACTCGTCAACATCTCGTGAAAACGGTCCTTATTGATCTCGTACCTTGCTAATATAAGTTGATAGCGAATATTACATACCACTCTTCAATTAAGAATAAATTGAATATTACAAACGAAATTATATTAATAGATATTACATACCCATATTGGTCACTTGCCTTTGTTGACTTGTAGATCGATATTGCTCGTGGTAGTTGGACGCAACATGCCTTAGGCAATATCAATGGTGTGTGCGATGCCACAGGTTTCCTTGTCGCTCTATTGTGGTTAGTATTCCAGGACCCCGATCCGATATAATGCATATATCAGGTTGGGGGCAGACATGCCTCCTTAACCTAGATAAGAAGAAATCCCAGTCATCAGCTGACTCCCCCGGTGTTATTGCAAACGCAATTGGAAGGATTCTTCCACTGCCGTCCTGTGCCACAGCTAGCAATAGCCGATGCGTATATCTACCATACATAAAGGTACCGTCAATTTGTACCAATGGCTTGCAGTATATAAACGCGTCTCGGCATTGCTTAAGCGTCCAGAAAAGACGCTTGAACACTGCGCATCCACGGAGCAATTGATCGTTGTAGTACACCGGTACCGTTTCAAGGTCTGTTATGCTGCCTGGGACATATCTCTCTAGCACCTAACACCACTGCCACACTTCATTATATGAAGCGTCCCACCAACCATGCAACTTTTCCAATGCATTCTGCTTGGCTATCCAAGTCTTCCGGTAAGAGGGCGTGTACCCCAATTGGCTACGAATATTGCCAATTAAGGCCGGCACTGTAGTCTTGGGATCGGCCTTCACCGTCGGTATTATTAAGTCAGCCAACATCCCTGAATCCATCTTCGGATGATCTTGTGAAACACCTGTCAACGAAGTACGTTAAATAATGCAACATTACGTAATATTAGTATTATTTAAAAATATTGAACACATAGTAAAACTGTATCGGCAAGACATGTATGTGGACCTTTGTACTTTTTGGTCTCTCACAAGCTTGTCCTTTTCCTCAACGAGGCCATGATTTTCCATGAACATGTACCGTCTTGCATTGCATACTTTTCAGTACATCCAGAGACTACTAGAGCAAAAGAGCGTCTACGTGGGAGCTCTTTTCAGTACTCTTGCTGACAGTGCATCCTGCTTGAAGCGTTTTGGGCACTATTTGTTCAGAAACGTCTTCTCAAAATTATTTTACCGGAGACTACTGTAGCAAAAGAGCGTCCACGTGGGAGCTCTTTTTAGTACTCTTGCTGACAGTGCATCCTGCTTGAAGCGTTTTGGGCACTATTTGTTTAGAAACGTCTTTTCAAAATTATTTTACCGGAGACTACTGTAGCAAAAGAGGGCCCCCGTTGGAGCTCTTTTCAGTACTCTTGCTGACAGCGCATCCTGCTTGAAGCGTTTTCGGCACTATTTGTTTAGAAACGTATTCTCAAAATTATTTTGTCAGATACAACTGTAAAAAAAATTCAAATAATTTTTATTTTGCTAATATATTTTCCCTAAAATCCTAAACATATTTTTACTAGACCCTAATTAACCCTATAATCTAGACCATTAATTTTCCCCTAAAAACCCCAAACCAACGACCCTAAAAAATCCTAAACCCTAGCCCTAAAACCTCATACCCTAACATTAAAAACAGCTGAAAAGGCGGTCAGGGTAAGGAGGGCAAAAGCTCGCCCTTGAGGGCGCGCTTTCCTGCTGCATCCCCCCAAAACGCGTCCACGTCAACGCGTTTTGGGAGGAAATGGCCCTTTTCCGTAAATAATGCAAAATTCAGCCCATTTTCGTAATTTTTTTTATTTTTGGTATATTTAAATAAATTAACCTGAAATTGGTAGACATCATTCCTGAGTCCAATCCATAGTCAAAATCCAAATACAAGACCTAGAAGGCGTATGTCCTTATCATTCACCATATTATCATTCCATTCTTTAAATCAAAATGATTTTATTCCCACACAAAACATATTCTAATAATGATGGACATTTTTGTTTAGTACTCATATATTCATTGCATCTCATAGCTTTAGGAATTCATTTTTACTAACTTACTCTAAAAGCAAAAGGAGTTTTTATTTTGTTTTAACTTTTAACGTGTAAAATGATTTTATTTTTCTAAAAATTGTAACATCCCGAAATAGGGCCTAAATGGAATAGTGGTTGCGAAACCACAAATCCGAGTCAGTAAAAATATTTTAATATTATTTTCAGTGCTTATAATGTGTGAATTATTATGTGTGAAATTTTCGTGATTCAATTTTATTGTTTGGGTGCTTAATTTAATAAAAGGGCTTAATCGCGTAAAATGAAAATTTAGTGGTTATTTTTAGAAGGGCCAAATAGTGGATGTTCTTTTAATATGGAGGTTTTATGTTGCAATTTTCCCAATAATAAAAGGTAGTGACGGCAATGGGTTGATACATATCCTTATTGTACAACTTTTATATATATTAAATAATAAATGTAATTTAATAATAATATAATAGTAATAAAACATAAAAGAAGGGGGGTGAACATCTTTTCTATTCATTGCCGAAACCAGAGAAGAAAGAAGAGCTTGAGCTCTTAAACTTTCAGCCTTGCATGCTTGATTAAGGTATGTAATTGAGTTCGGTTTTCAATAATTTTTACGTTTTTGAGATCGTTGCTATGAGATCTACAAAACCCATGCTTGAATTTTTAATTTTAGTGAATATTTTGAATTATGCCATTATTGAGAACTTGTGATTTTTGATGATTGATGGTAGATTTTGCATGTTTATGAGTAGAGGAATGATTTTTATTAAGTGATTTTTGGTAAAAACAAGCTAATTAGTAAAAGTTGTTATTGTTCATAAGTAGGTGTTATAGTAAGAATTTGAAGTTGCTATAGAAGGGAAAAATGTTCAGCATGTTATAAAACATAAGAATAAGGGCTGAAGTTTAAATTTCGAGCCTAGGGGAAAAATCATAAATATGTAAAAGTTTAGGGGCAAAATTGTAATTTTGCCAAAAATGAGATTTAAGGACTGTTTTGATAAATATGAGTATTAAATAAGCTAAATTTGCTATTATAGATCAAGAAGAACGAAATCCGGAGTTAGATCGGGGAAAGAAAAAGATAGAGGATTAAATCGATATAGTTTATCGATTTTATTTCGAGGTAAGTTTGCAGTAAATAAATGCAATATTCTGTTATTTTACATTTAATATTATGAAATTCCAGCATTTACATATTTATTCTGTAAATTTATTATTTAAAGACTCAAGTATGAATTGACGGAAAAGTTATCTCAGAAAGTTCCGGTTGAACCTTAGGAATGTGTAGGATACAAATGTCATGACATTAGGGTTTAAGGAAATCATGTAAGACCATGTCAAGACATGGCATTGATAAGTTACTATAAGGCAAAGGTCCTATGTAAGACCATGCCAAGGCATGGCATTGGTGAATTTATAAGGCAAAGGTCCCATGTAAGACCATGCCAAGGTATGGCATTGGTGAGTTCACAAGGCAAGGATACCACGTAAGACCATGTCAAGACATGGCAATGGTTAAGTTTCATAAGGAAAGGTACCCGCGTATCCTTAGTATTCCAAGTGGTTCAACGGGAAAATTCAAAGAGTATACCAAAGTAAAGGTAAGACAAGTTCAAGCTAAAAAGGTAAGTTAAGACAAGTTCAAGCTAAAAAGTAAAGGTAAGACAAGTTCAAGCTAAAAAGGTAAGGTAAGATAAATTCATGTTAAAAAGGTAAGGTAAGATAAATTCATGTTAAAAAGGTAAGGTAAGATAAATTCATGTTAAAAACAAGGTAAGAATACAAGTTTGAGTATATTGAGTTAAAAGCTTAATGATCTTGATAAGAAAAGAATAAGTTAATTCATTAAGAATGTTGTCATCTATTTACATGTAAACTTACTAAGCTTTATGCTTACTCCCATTCTTTATATTTTTATAGTATTGCAAGCCAGCTCGGGGATCGAAAGGACGTCGGAGATCGTACACACTATCAAAGGATTATATTGGTATTTTGTGACTCGAACGTTTTAAGTTATGGCATGTATAGGGACTTAGCCATTTTATGTGTGTGACCTTATGATATGGCTTATTATGGACTTGTAAATGTTTGGTAATGATTAGCCATTAAAATGGTTAATTAAGAACATGGTTGTGGATGTTATGAAATGTCTAGTTGATAATTATTTTAAAGAAAATATGTAATTATATGCAGGGGAATAGTTAGACAGCAGCAGTAATGTGATTTTGAAAAATCACCAAAAATAGCAGAAATTGAATTAGGTTGTGCATGAGATATAGAATTAAAGCTTATTGAGTCTATTTTCATATAAAGAAAACGGTGTAGGAAAACGAGTTGTATATTATGAGATAATTGATTTTTAGTGAAGAGAGGTCAGACCTGTCAAACTGTGTAATAGGGGAGACTTTAACTAATAAACTGTACTAATTAGCCACACCAAAAATTCTGGAAAAATTATAGTAAGAATATATATGAGTCTAGTTTCAGGGAAAATTTACGGATCTAGATTTCGAGTTTCGTAACTCGAGTTATAATTAATTTAGTGAACATGACGCAGACGGATAGTTTCAATTTTTATGCCCAGAACTAGTAAGTTAAGTCTAGTAATGCCTCGTGCTCGACTCCGGCAACGGTCTCGGGTAAGGGGTGTTACATTTATTGGTATCAGAGCGAGAGTTTAGTCGGTTCTCGGAATATTCAGTATGAGTAAGAGTCTAACTATACATGCCATACTTATATTTTGATAGTGTGACGACTCCTGACAATTTTAAAAATGTTTTTCTTTTATAGTTATGGATCCCGAACGAGATGGTGCAGATGATGTAGAGAGTAATGCGCCCGCTCCCACTGAAGGGACGGTGCCACAAGATAGTCGTGAAAGGCCCGTTACAGTTAGTTAGGGAGGAGGGGCTCGAGAAGCCTTCTTCCAAGCTTTGAATGAATGGTTTGCTGAGTTCGTTCGTACGAACCCGGCCGTTAGACCTCCACCCCCTCATGAGCCACCTACCACCCACATAGCTCCCCCAGTTATAAATACAGTTAGAAGAGAGAAACCACCCGTTGACAAGATCAGAAAACAAGGGGCTGAAGAGTTTCGGGCTACCAAAGATGATGATGCAGAGAAAGCTAAATTTTGGCTCGAGAACACTATCAGAGTCTTTGATGAGTTATCCTGCACACCGGAAGAATGTATTAAATGCGTGGTGTCACTTCTTAGAGATTTGGCCTACCAGTGGTGGAAGACACTTGTGTCAGTAGTACCGAAAGAAAGAGTTACTTGGGATTTCTTTCAAGAGGAGTTTTGTAAGAAGTACATTAGTCAGAGGTTTATTGACCAGAAAAGAAAAGAGTTCCTTGAGTTAAAACAGGGTAAGATGACTGTGATCGACTATGAACGTGAATTTATCCGACTCAGCAATTATGCTCGAGAGTGTGTGTCTACAGAGGCTATCATGTGCAAAAGATTTGAGGATGGGCTTAATGATGATATCCGACTGTCAGTTGGTGTTTTAGAGATAAAAGAGTTTGTTGTTTAGTTGAACGAGCCTGTAAGGCAGAAGAGTTGTTAAAAAGAAAGGGTAAAGCTGAAATTGAGATGCAAGACACGAAGAAAAGACAGATGAGCAAGTCATTTCAGTCTACATCCAAGAGGCCTAGAGAGTTTTCTACGAGACCTAATTTTTCAACCAGGTATTCTAGCCGAAACAGAGGTGGAAGATTTATAGATTCAAAAGCTCAAACCACTTCGATTGCGAGTGTTGGCAGTATTCAGCCTGATAGGCCCGAGTGTCCTCAATGTGGTCGACGTCATCCAGGTTAATGTCGAGCAACTAAGACTGGTTGTTTCCGATGTGGTGCACCGGATCATTTCATTCGGGAGTGTCCCGAGATGGTTAAAAAAGAAGTAATACCGAGTGCAAGATCAGGTAATGCCCCCGTTAGAGGCAGATCTCAGAGAAATTCAGGAGTAGGGGCAGGTAGAGGTACATTTAGAGATACATCAACAAGATCAGATGTTAGAGCACCCACAAGGACTTATGCTACCCGTGCTCGTGAAGAGGCATCTTCCCCCGACGTAATTACGGGTACATTTTCTCTTCATGATGTTAATGTTATTGCTTTGATTGATCCGGGGTCAACCCATTCCTATGTTTGCATGAAATTAATGCCTAGTATGAACATGCCCATAGAGTTTACAGAATTTGTGATTAAAGTATCGAACCCATTAGGTCAGCATGTGTTAGTAAACAAAGTATGTAAAAAATGCCCTTTGATGATTAGAGGTTACTGTTTTCCGGCTGATCTCATGCTATTGCCATTTGATGAGTTTGATGTGATTCTTGGTATGGATTGGTTAACTGCACATGATGTGATAGTGAATTGTGGAAAAAGATTCATTGAGTTGAAATGTGAAAATGGTGAGTTCCTTCGGGTTAATTCAGATGAGTCAGATAGTTCAATTTCCATGATTTCTGTTATGTCTGCTCAGAAATGTTTAAGGAAAGGATGTGAAGCTTATCTTGCTTTTGTGTTGAATACTAAAGATCCAGAGTTGAAAATTGAATCAGTGCCTGTGGTAAATGAGTTCCCTGATGTGTTTCCTGAAGAACTACCAGGTTTGCCTCCTATCAGAGAAGTTGAGTTTGGTATTGAACTGATTCCAGGTACCACACCTATTTCTATTGCTCCTTATAGAATGGCTTCAATAGAATTGAAAGAATTGAAAGCTCAGTTACAAGAATTAACTGATAAAGGCTTTGTAAGACCTAGTTATTCACCATGGGGCGCGCCAGTGTTATTTGTGAAAAAGAAGGACGGTTCCATGAGATTGTGCATAGACTATCGACAGCTTAACAAGGTAACCATCAAGAACAAATATCCATTACCTAGAATAGATGATTTGTTTGATCAATTGAAGGGAGCCACTCTGTTCTCTAAGATAGATTTGAGATCCGGATACTATCAGTTGCGAGTTAAAGAGTCAGATGTTCCAAAGACTGCTTTTCGAACTAGGTATGGTCACTATGAGTTTCTTGTGATGCCATTTGGCTTAACTAATGCTCCTGCTATTTTCATGGATTTAATGAACCGAATTTTTAGACCTTATTGGACAAGTTGTAGTCGTGTTCATTGATGACATTTTGATTTATTCTCATGATGAGACTGAGCATGCAGAGCATTTGAGAACAGTTTTACAGATTTTAAGATAATCAGCTTTATGCCAAATTTAGCAAAAGTGAGTTCTGGTTACGGGAAGTTGTTTTCTTGGACACGTTGTCTCAGGTGAAGGTATTAAAGTTGATCCGAATAAGATTTCAGCCATTGTTGATTGGAAGCCTCCCAGGAATGTATCAGAGGTCAGAAGTTTTCTTGGTCTTACCGGTTATTATAGACGATTTGTAGAGGGATTTTCCATGATAGCTACTCCATTGACAAGATTGCTACAAAAAGATGTCAAATTTGAATGGACTGAGAAGTGTCAGTAGAGTTTCGACAAGTTAAAGGCATTGTTGACTGAAGCTCCTGTTTTAGTACAACCAGAACCGGGTAAAGAGTTTGTGATTTACAGTGATGCATCCTTGAATGGACTAGGCTGTGTACTTATGCAGGAAGGAAGGGTAATTGCTTATGCCTCTAGACAGTTAAAGCTACATGAGAAAAACTATCCGACACATGATTTAGAGCTAGCTGCTATTGTATTTGCATTGAAAATCTGGAGACATCACTTATATGGGGAGAAATGCCGAATATTCACTGATCATAAAGTTTGAAATACTTGATGACTCAGAAAGATCTGAACTTAAGGCAAAGAAGATGCTAGAGTTGATTAAAGATTATGAGCTAGTGATCGATTATCACCCGGGTAAGGCAAATGTTGTTGCTGATGCTTTGAGTAGAAAATCTTATTTGCATTGAGAGCTTTGCACACTAGTTTGGCATTATCAGATGATGGTTCTATCTTAGCTGAGTTGAGAGTTAAATCGACGTTTCTTGAAGAAATTTGTGAAGCTCAGAAGGATGACAGTGAGTTGCAAGCCAAAAGAGTTCAGTGCGAGTCAGGTGTAGAGTCTGATTTTCAGATCGGTTCTGACGGTTGTTTTGTTTTCAGAGACAGAGTAATGTGTACCAAAGAATGATGAGCTTATTAAGAAAATCTTACAGGAAGCACATAGCAGTTCTTTTCTATTCACCCAGGCAGTACAAAGATGTATAATGATTTGAAGAAAATGTATTGGTGGACAGGAATGAAAAGAGATATATCAAGTTTGGTTTCTAGATGCTTGATCTGTCAGCAGGTAAAGGCCGAACATCAGGTACCTTCAGGTTTATTGCAGCCTGTATTAGTTCCCGAGTGGAAATGGGATCGAGTTACTATGGATTTTGTGACAGGATTGCCTTCGACACCGAGAAAGAAAGATGCAGTATGGGTTTGTGATTGATAAGTTAACAAAGTCGGCTCATTTCATCCCAGTTCGTATGGATTATTCACTTGACAAGTTGGCCGAGTTATATATTACAGAGATTGTGAGACTACATGGAGTACCGTTATCGATTATCTCAGATAGGGATCCGAGATTTACCTCACGATTTTGGAAGAAATTGCAGGAAGCTTTAGGTACAAAGTTGAGTTTTAGTACAGCTTTCCATCCTCAGACTGATGGTCAATCAGAGAGAGTTATTCAGGTACTTGAAGATATGCTTAGATGTTGTGTATTGGAATTCAAAGTAGTTGGGAGAAATATTTACCGTTAGTAGAGTTTGCCTATAATAATAGTTATCAATCGAGTTTGAAGATGGCACCTTATGAAGCTTTGTATGGACGTAAATGTCGCACACCTTTGTATTGGACAGAGCTTAAGGAAAATCAGATTTACGGGGTTGATCTAGTCAAAGAAACAGAAGAAAAAGTAAAAGTCATCAGAGATTGCTTGAAAGCAGCTTCAGATAGACAGAAATCCTATGCAGATTTGAAAAGAAAAGACATTGAATTTCAAGTTGGTGATAGGGTATTCTTGAAAGTATCCCGTGGAAGAAAGTTCTCAGATTTGGCAAGAAAGGCAAATTAAGTCCCCGTTTTATTGGACCGTTTGAGGTGATCGAGAGAGTTGGGCCATTGGCATATCGTTTGCTTTGCCAACTGAGTTAGAGAAGATTCATAATGTGTTTCATGTGTCTATGCTACGTCGTTATCGTTCAGATCCGTCGCATGTGATTTCGCAAACAGAGGTTGAGATTCAGCCAGATATAACTTACAGGGAGGAACCAATAAAAATTCTAGCTCGAGAGGTTAAGCAATTAAGGAATAAAAGTATTGCACTTGTGAAAGTATTATGGAATAGGCATGGAATAGAAGAGGCTACATGGGAGCCCGAAGAGACTATGCGAAAACAGTACCCAAATCTCTTTACAGGTAAGATTTTCGGGGACGAAAATCCCTAAAGGGGGGAGAAATGTAACATCCCGAAATAGGGCCTAAATGGAA